>OX345697.1:0-2500000 GCA_947044815.1 Apomyelois bistriatella | reverse complement strand
ACAAGAAAATATTGAAAATCAAAACGCAGACAGCGGTATTTCGTCTATGGATGTAGAGAATAAAGAAAATAAGGCAAAGCCAAGACTTTCCCGCCAAGATGCTATTGTCGATGATGAAATGGGAGTAGTTACTAGGAGTCGACGTAAAAGCATGCAAACTCCGCAAAACGATGAAAAAACTGTCAAAAATGAGAATCGGAGGTCGTCTAGAAGAAAAACCTTGCAAGAAAGTGATCCTAATGTACAAGAGAATAATGAGACTCCTAAAAGGTCTATGAGGAGGCGTAAAGGCAAAGTACAAGCGGTGGCGTAAGGTAGATATTCATCTTACCCACATAAAGTTATTGCTGAACATAGGTTTGCTGTACGGTCGGTCGCAGGAAGACGCTAAACTTTGGTCGGTATATAAATTTATGCTACCTTGGGAATATAAAAAGGACTTAAGATTTATTTCTATATATTTTTTACACTACTGTAATGGAGCGGAGGCTTTTATGTCAACGAATAGGCACGATGTAGTAATTTAGATTTTTTCCCGTTTTTTTTCTACATTTTTTCAAGTATTTACTCTTCATTTTCTTTTTAATTTTTGTATCTATACGATTGTATCTCTTTTAGTCCAAGAGAAAAAAATCTCAATATTTTTAATGAGTTGTTAAATATTTCTTAAAAAAATTCTTGTGACTGTTTTGAGTACGGTATTAGTTTTGAGGAATAATTAAGATATGTTACTGAGTACTTTATTTGTAATCTGTAGTAGTTTAGTTATTATTTTATTATTATTTCCGAATAGCGACATTATTACAGTTTATGAATTTAAGATAGTTGATAATAAAAATAAACATGTGATTGTGAGTGCCTCTTGTATAAAATAAGTTTTTAGAATTTAATTCCAAGCAAATCATGTCTTAATAATATACTTTTAAGTTAGTGCGTCGACATTTTTAGATAAATAATAAAATTTACAGTTTTAATTAATTTTGTATATTTTAGGTTTGCCTCAGTTCTGAAACTCTATGTTTATTAAAAGCGGAAGGGTTATATTACTCAGTAACGAACAAGAACAAACCTGCATAGGCCACTAACCAAATCAAATGCATATAGTTAGTTGAAATCAAGTAGGGTTTGGTAATGCGATATGCAGCGCTAAATTGAGAAAATAATAATTGTATACAGCATTGTGTCGAAAAATGTCGACTCACCAGCTACAAAGAGCTATCTTTCTGTAAATGAATGCCAAAATGATACAAGTATTTTATGTAGTGTCTTGACATAAGTGTTTTAATGTCTACTACGAGTTATGTAGATTAATGTAGAAGATAATTATGTAACGGTTTATTAATAAATGTCTTAATTGTAAAAAACAACTTTTTTCATTTATTAAATAGACACTACAATGTTACACCGTCTTACTTGCGCAGAAATCAAATTAGTATTTGAAAATATGTTTTAAATAAAACTTCTACCAACCGTAGCGTGCCATAATGAACAAACCCACTGACTCTTAGTTTTGAGGTCGGCAGCCAGCCTCAAGATTTTTGAGCGAGAGAGCACGAATCACACGAATGTTATGCGGCAGTCGGATTTTATTCCCAAAAACCCATTAAATAATTAATGCAAAAAAAATTAGATTTGTTATACACACTTGTCTTGTCCTTGGTTTAACATTTCTGTACCTACGCTAGGGATTTCCTGAAACTACACTTAAAGAAGCCAGTAACAGTTTTCGTCTGTGTACACCACAGAACAGAGTAGTTATCCGAATAGAAATGTTTTGCCCCGATTTTAATTCCAGGATTAGTGTGACAGCGTATTCTCTCTCGTTATCATCAATTAATACATGTAAACCCACGTAAACGACACCACACAATATTAGAAATGTATTACGTAGTTTACAACTTACAACAAAGCCACCTAATATTATCGACCAATCTTTCTAATAACAGTGGCAATAAATGATGCAATCAAATTCCCCGCCCATTTTTTCTGTGTGAAACGTTGGCTTGCAAGCCAAACTAGTGACACGTTTTTCGTGCGCTATGCCACTTCTTGTTAATATTTCTAAATACTGTTGTGAAATTTAGACAATATTCAGTATCATTACGAGTATAATACTACTATTATTTATTATTCATAATCGTAACATCGATATTGGCACATGGAGTTTAGCCACGGCTTAGCAGTAAGCCGCTTCAAATCATCATAGAATATATGTATTGTACATCGAAATCAGAAATTTGGATACTTACATGATTTTTTATTTTAATACGATATTATTGCACAAAATACCCTATCGCACAATAGGCCTGAATAGGCACTCTACCCAAATGCTAAAAGCATTTTTTTGTTTTTAATTTGATTTGTACATGATTTTGATTCAACGCGTGACGCCAGTGCCCCTAGTATGAGTTTTTCTTAACGCAGACGCTAGCGACTGCGTTAGCGATTTAGTATAGCAAACCTGTGCCCCTAGTATGAGTTTTTCTTAACGTAGACGCTAGCGACTGCGTTAGCGATTTAGTATAGCAAACCTGTGCCCCTAGTATGAGTTTTTCTTAACGTAGACGCTAGCGACTGCGTTAGCGATTTAGTATAGCAAACCTGTGCCCCTAGTATGAGTTTTTTTTAACGCAGACGCTAGCGACTGCGTTAGCGATTTAGTATAGCAAACCTGTGCCCCTAGTATGAGTTTTTCTTAACGCAGACGCTAGCGACTGCGTTAGGATTTTGTATGGAATTTCTTAGTTGCCTTACTATCCGCCAGAGGCGCTGTACAGGTTTGCCATACTAAATCGCTAACGCAGTCGCTAGCGTCTGTGTTAAGAAAAACTCATACTAGGGGCACTGTACAGCGCGCCTCTGGCGGATAGTAAGGCAACTAAGAAATTCCATACAAAATCTTAACGCAGTTGCTAGCGGCACAGTAATTTCACGGTACTTTGAAAATAAAACTGAGATAACTACCTACATTATAATTTGTGTTCTACTTGTGGTGCTTATGTAGTCAAGAAATCAGAAACCTAATACCTTGTTTGGCAGAAGTTCAACTTCTGTTCAATGTACTATACTTTTAGTACCACCATGTACAATCACATAAACCTACGTATTCCCGAGGATTCCTCGCGGTCGTTTGGCTCGAGAAGTGGGTCAGGCATGGAGCCAAGGATCTTGATGATATGCCTGTTAGTTTGAAATGGGTGACTTTAGGTACAGTCCTACTGTAGGGAATAAAGTTATTCTGATTTGGGTAACGTTCGGAATTTTTAGCTTTTTTTAACAAGTTTTATAAGCAATAAAGTGTCAATGTAAGTTTTTTTAATTATTTTTTAAATACATCTATGTGACAAAAAAGAGATTTTCAACTGAATAAACGGGTTTTTTAATCGAAACAATAAGATACATGATGACAAAGATGACGACCTCCGTGGCGTAATGGTTAACATGCCTGACCGCTACTCAGGAGGTCCCGGGTTCGATCCCCGGTCAGGTCAAGATGAAAAATGATCTTTTTCTGATTGGTCTGGGTCTTGGATGTTTATCTATATATGTATTTGTTATAAAAATATAGTATCGTTGAGTTAGTATCCCATAACACAAGTCTCAAACTTACTTTGGGGCTAACTCAATCTGTGTGATTTGTCCCTATATATTTATTTATTTATTTATTTATACATAGAAATATGCAAATTCATTTTCTCTTCGCTTGAGGAGATGTAAAGTTTTGAAGAGTAGGGGTTTTAATTCATAGATAAAAAAACATTCGCCTGGCGTCAATTAAGACCGTACGCGATTTCATATTGGGTTTTTCACTAACGCTACCGGGGCAGTAAAGAAGAGATTGAATTTTGATAATTCACCTACCTAAGTACTTATTTTTTTCTTTGGATTTATGTAGTCAAATCCTTGACGCTACATCCAGGGCAGCGTGCAGCAAACCATAACCCGGACTGTGAAGAAATATAACTAAAGATGTAACTGGAAATACGCTAAGATAAGAGAATAGATTCTTCGCTAATCAGGACCATGATTAATAGTGGGCCCTGAGCTCTGAAGCGTAAGCTGAAAAAGTAACTGGGAATACACGCTCGGACGAAGAAGACTTCACAAGGAATCGATGGCACACAAAACACCGCGAGGAAATATCTACCTACATAGTTGAGACTTAGTCAAAACTTCGAAGCAACTATACTGAAACTTGAGCAGTTAACCCACTCAATTCTTTTATCAGTTTTCGACTTAGATACTCTGAATGTGTGTAGTTTATGGGATCTACGTGATAGATAGTTTGTAAAATGCCTACATATTTCGACAAAATACTGTGTAGAGAAACTATTCCGCCAGAACAACTTTCAGATCTACTTATAGAATAGTAAGTAGTGTTTATTTTAGATTTATTTCACGTTTGTTAGTTTTTTAATAAAATAGACAGTTCTGAAGAATAAGTGGAAATGTTTATTTCAGGATAATGTGTGGAGATTGGTTTAAATCAAACACGAAAATACAGGTAAGTATATTTTGTTTCCAATACTGAATTAAACTTCGTAAAATTACCGCTGTTTGTTTGGTGGTATCACAGAAATTTTTATGTGAAAAGTATATATTAAAATTTCTGCGGGTGGTATATTTTACTGGGTGCTGTGACGAAAGGACCTAGGCGAAAGAATCTGAGATTTATTTCTGGTATCAAGGAGCCTTATTCCTACCGACAGAAAAAAAATCAAGCGTTTTAAAAATTTTCACTCATACCCTATTCCCTATAGTTACAAATTGCATTATTGCTTAAAACGGCCACTTTTTGCAGCAGTTTTGCAATTTGTAACTATACGGAACTATAATTTAACAATTGAATATGATTAAAATTAACTTCAGATCCAGAACCATAATTACAGCAGAGGGATAACTTGTGTTTTCAGTGAGTAATGATTTTTAAATGACGGTGGCGCTAGTGTTCACCGAGTTATCACCTTAAGTAAAAACTAGCTGTTGCCCGGGGCTCCGCTCCCGTGGAAATTCCAGGATAAATAATAACCTATGTGTTGTTCCAGGATCAGCCAAATCGGTTTAGCCATTTTCCTGTGAAAGAGTAAAAAACATCCATACTCACAAAATTTCGCGTTTATTATATTACTAGGATAGAGAACCATTAAGTCTTCGATTTTTTAATCTCCTTAAAGTATAGCATTTTGATTTGAGTGACAAAGTGAAATAAAAGTCCTTTACAAAAAATTTTTGTATACTTAGTTAAAAATACCTCGCATAGTTACATACAAGTTTGCGCCGCGGCGCGACGCGTATAATCCGAGAGTAATGTAAACAATATCTCTTCGCTCTGCCGTTGGGGGAATTCTGTAGGGAATCCATATCTTTTGGGGTCTTGTACGGTCTTAGTAGTAACTCAAATTCAAATATTCTCTATTGTTGAACATATATATATTAAGCAATCGGGAAAAATCGGCCGCCTCAGTTACAACTATCCCTTCCTGGGAGAAGTCCGCCATTGTATTTTGATTTTAATAATTTTGCATTAATTGTCTATTTTAAATCAATAAACATATTACAAACAAACAACAAATAAATCGCATGAGTAATGCGTTGCAGGCTGACCAGGGGAGTTACTATTATATCCTCTTAAAACCGAGTACTAAGCGAGACAGCGCAATACATGATGTAAGGCGATATCTCCCGTACTCAATCGTTCTTGCATGGTTTTAAGAGATGGTGGTAAGCCACCTGCATGAGATGGGCGCTGTAAACTGCTATCCTGACATTGACCAACTAAGCCGACCACTACAGAACACTGGTACCTCCCTGGCACCCTCTCCCCGGTCACTGAGCCAGCGAAATATAAGTACCTACCTATCTAATAATTTTGTACCATTTTTCGTGCTAACATTGCCACCCTACTCAGACGGAGTCGCATTGAGTTTATTAAAAATTGGATTTAGTCGACATAGGCGCGGCACGCGACTCTCCCCGCATTAAATTATCATCTTATAGGGGTCGCCGTTCGATCGTAAACCAAGGTTTTATTAAAACAGATTGCTTTATTGAATCGCCATATTTTTCTCTGTTTTCGCGTGAACTTTAGAATTTTGACCTGACCAGGGGAGGTTTGCACTTACTCTCCCTGTAGCTTGCAATCATTTTTTTCTTTTTCATCTCATTCTAGCATTTTAACGGTGGCTTTCCAACTTAAATATAAACTAAGTTTTTTTTTTCTTTTTTTCAAATTCAAATTTTTTAAATTCAAATTGTTTATTTTCAATATAGGACATTCTTATCACTTATTGACGTCAATCATTACTTAAATTAAGTTAACCACCACATCCAAAGCGCAAGTGGAGAAGAAGTGGCGCCACAAACTCCACTGCAGCATTTTCTCCAGACCGTCAATTTACAAAATTTGAGTCAGAACAGACGAATTTACATTGGCGTGAATATTTTTATATAACAACTATAGGTATAACAACTATAGGTCTAGCAGGTCAAGCGGTGTTTGCATAAACAAATTGCATTAGAAAAAGAATGTGTTCCTTTTTGTCTTCTATTCATATATAGGCACTCGTACCTAGATGCAGATGTTTTTTTTGTAGAAATGGTAATCACTACGTTTCAATAATTATACAATACTAGCTGTTCCCCGCGGCTTCGCCCCGCGTGGGACTCAGTTATATCGCGCCCAAAAGTAGCCTATGTTTGACCTCAGGTCGTTAACTACATCCCTACCAAATTTCATCACAATCGATCCAGCAAAAAAAGCAACAGCCGTGAAGAGGTGACAGACAGACAGACTTTCGCATTTATAATAGATTGTTTTCTCACCTAACTTATCATATTTGTTTAAACATTTTCTCCACTCTTACCTATGTTGGGTTGGGTTGGTACAGTTTCAATTAAACAGCTTTCGACCCGTCCAGATCGAGTTTACGAGTATATTTAACTCAAAACTTTATTAATTTCCAATCGAGATCCCTTTGCAAAACCCCTGTTTGTAAATTAGATTTCATTTTAATCCACTGACTTGTTGCAATATCTTCACATTGTTCAAGTTAGAAATTCAGCGCAGGGGGGTTACTACCGTCTCATAAAACCATGCAAGATCCAGCGAGTAAGCGAGATAGCGCGCTACATGATGTAAGGTAACATCCCCATTACTCACTGGATCTTGCATGGTTTTAAGAGATGATAATAGGTAGTAGGGCTCGGAAACCTGGTTAGAATAATCGGATCTTGAATAATAGTGAGACAAAGGTTGACTCTATAATGCTTTATATTGTAATTGTACAAATGTATTTTTGCAATAAAGTTTAGTCAATAAATAAATTTAAAAAAATAGGTAGATTCACGAGAAAAATTCCACTGAAACGGCAAAAGTGCCTAAACGTTAAATTATTACATAGTATAAAACAAAGTCGTTTTCCGCTGTCTGTCCCTATATGCTTAAATCTGAAACAACGCAACGTATTTTGATGTGTTTTTTTAATAGTTAGTGATTAAAGAGGAAGTCGTGGGAAGAGAGAAGTTGCTAGTGTAAAATATAAACAAAACGATGGCAATTTATCTTCTCACTCCAGCATTATATATTCGCCAGTAAGCTCTACATCTCGCTCGAACAATCTGACCTACGTCTTACAGTCAAGGTAAAATATAGCTGACATTTTTAAGGATTATCGTAGATGAGGGATGCCCTGAGTAGTTACAGTGGGTAGGGCAGAATTAATTATGTTATGGAGTTGACTGTGATATATCGTGTGACGTCACTCTTGATTGATGCTAAGCTGCGCAAAACAAACTAAGTAAATCTATAGACTTTAATTGGATGAACCTATTAAGGTGAAGTTTGATGGGCTTCTGTGTTTATTTTTTGCAGGATCTGATCTAAGATGTTAGTACAGTGGGCTGCAGAGAAATCTGACCCCCTTTCAATAGCGATACTTGTGGCATGGGGGTCAAATTTCTCTGCAGCCCACTGTACCTAAAAAAATAAATATTTATTCATTAATATTCCTTGATCAAAACAAATACTAACGTAAGTATCATTAACTAGCTTTTACACACTACATGAACTACCCTCAGGAACATTTCGAAGTCTATGTCTGGGTCTAAATTCTATGATTTTGTGCATTGCCTTGCATACGCTGTTCACTGCACAGTGCAATGAAATCAAGTATATTAATTTATAATATATACTTACTTTAATTAATTTCAATTTTATTATGATAAAATAATAAAAAAAACCTAAATATCTACTAAATAAAACTAAACTTAATTAAAAATCAAACAAAATAAAAACAATAATTAATTAATTGGATTGCATAGTAATTTAACTCGAGCATTATCATCCAGCGCTTATATTAAGGTACTAACTACCCAGATTACCTTAGCTTTTCATCTTTACATAACTACCTACATGGTATAAAACAAAGTCGCTTTCTCTGTCCCTATCTGTGTATGCTTAAATCTTTAAAACTACCCATCGGATTATTATGAGGTTTTTTAATAGATAGTGATTCAAGAGGAAGGTTTTTATGCCCATGCGAAGCCGGAGCGGGTCGCTAGTAGTAGTATAAAACAAACTCGCTTAAATATTCGAAACTACGCAACGGATTTTGATGAATTTTTTTTAATAGATAGAGGAAGGTTTTTATGTAAGTATAAGTAAAACCTATAATATTGCACCCGTGCAAAGCCGGGGCGGGTCGCTAGTTAAACATAAAACTTTATTTTATTTTTATTTTATGTTATTATAGCAACTATAGAAATATATAATCTATGAAACTTTCGAATCTCTCTCTATTAGGGTTCACATAAAAGCCCGCTGGCAGACAGATAGACAGACGAACAGCGGAGTAAATAAAAGAGTCTCGTTTAGGCTCTTTGTATACGGAACCCTAAATGAATGTAAGACCTCACCAACGATTCCAATTAACGGAACTGTAACGAAGACATTAAAAATACAATAGTTATTTGTATCATTGTATTTAAGAGTATATATATATATATAACATACCAATAAGTTTTTTATTTTTAATAATAGCTTTTATTTAACTTATATGTATATATGGTAGGGTCAGTTTGATTAGAACATTTTAGGCTTGAAACACCTGTATGATAATATACCTATAGACAACTCCGTTCCAGCTGCCACCTGGTTGATTTCGAGCACGGAATCATCTCATCATCAGACAATCAGGTGATTCAAGCCTGCAATGCCTTAACCAAACTGGAAATAACTCAACAAAGTACTACCCGTGGGAATTGAACCCTAGATCCCGGGTGTACAGGCAAACGCCTTAACTACTGGACCACGATGGCACACCAGGGTGTGCAGGGTCAATTGACCTTGTAACCCACACGATGAAAAATGATTAACAGTGTAAACTTTGTTTTCTTATTGTACGATGAAACCTTATAATGACTTAGAACTGAGAACTTAGAATGAGAGAATTCTCCCTATATTATTCAATTTTTTTATTGATTCTTAGAGTTAATCCGCTGCACTAGCAGCGCGACTAAACAATTAGGGATGGTGTTGCGTCCGATGATGACGGTGCGATTTGGGACCACCGTCGATGTTACGGGACACTGATCATTGGTTTTGTTTTTATGATAGAGTGATTTTGTCTTTGATTGTTGATAACCTACTTCCGAAAACGTGGGAGACTTGGGTATTAATTTTTACACGCTGAAAGAAATTGGCTTCAGTATTCATCAATCCGAACAAAGTATGGTTGACGTAATTTTAAAGCACCTCATAGTGGCAAAACAATAAGGAGTACCCACAGATCATCTCAGTCTAGATTCCTCATATAACGCCGGACTTATTCACCAAGCATCAATTAATTTACACTAGTCTCAAACCCCCGTTTGTTAAGCCCATTTTAACTAAAATATGTTTTGTCTCTTTTTCTCTTACCGGACACTTCACTTGAAAGAAAGAGACGCAACACATTTTTGCTAATATGGGCTTCACAAACGTTTCTTAATACGGGAGTAAATCTTTAAGGTCGCCACCGCGGCTGGAGTTGATATATGGAAGCACCACACACTGCTGATTCCGTGCTTCGGAAGGCACGTTAAGCCGTTGGTCCCGGCTGCCATCTGGTAGTCGTTAAAGGAACCACGCCAGAGGCCGAGAGGCGGTTCCGAAGAACTCTGACACCAGGGTGTGCATGGTCGATTGGCCGTGACGCCTACTCGAAATGATGATGACTACACACTGCAGCACAGCGTTTGCACAGACTTTGGATACTGCATGAGATGCGACCGATAAAACGCTAGAAGTATGTATGGGTGAATATATGTCTATTAAAAAAATATAATACATTTTTATTTTATACACCCCCTGTGATTCGCGCATTTCTTTTACAAAATACCTCAACCCAAAAGGCGGGGCATCAAACTGAACGGGTGCCGAATCTAATAAAAACATATTCAATAATCAATAAATCTGTATTGGCTCAAGGGGTGACATCGGATTGAAAAGCGTGAAAGGCCATAAAAGTCCACTCGACGAATACAGCCCGTAAATAGATCAAATCTTTCCTTGGATGTTCCCTTTTGTACTAGACTTTCCTACCACATTTGAAAACAAAATAAACCTAATGAAGTGTGTAAGGGTAAGGATACACCATTCGGACACATTGCTTTATTAGACCATGATAAGACAATATTTTCTCACTTTTACTTCAAGTATAAATAAAATATTACAGCTCCTTTTTCAAAATTATCAGTTTTCAATCGAGACTTGTTAAATGCGACATTGATTCTTTATTTGCGTGAGTCTGATTCGCTTATCCAAGTTTTCGCAACAACAGCTTAGAATTAGGCCCCAAGTATTTTTTTTAAATAGGTATGTGTTATAATCCCTCCTTTTTATTATAAAATATAAGTATTTTTTTATTGGTCGGAAATGAAAATAAACTTTATGCAGTTTGAAACCGAATGATTCTCACCTCAATCACACCTATGGGAAAATAGAGGGAGTCCAATTCTTAACCTTTTCGCTAAAAGAAAATGGATGTGAGTGAGTGAACCTTAGAAGAATTTATTGCCGTAATTAGTCGCTTGGTGCTTAAAAACCGTCAGGTGTCGGATATTTCCGTAGAATAGAATTAAATAGAAAAACTCTTTATTGCACCAAATACACATAATAAGTATACATATTTTTTTAAACAAGGTTAGGTACAAAGGCAGACTGACGTAGCCTTGTGTACGAAGTGACAAAGGGAATCTACCAACTTGATCCCTCTCCGGGATTGAGGATAACGGGATTTCTCGAAGAATCGACAGGAGCGATCCGCAGATCTCTTTCGTGTCCTATTACTTTTTATTTCATGCAGCTTTGAGTTTTTTAACTGGAATTTCGGTGAACGATGATTACACTTTTTATGGGGTTTTTCGCGTTAACAGTAAAATACAAAAGAAAGGAAATTGAGTGAATTTGAATTCATTTTTATTTGAATATCCGACATGTCAGATGGCTGTGTTCGTTTTAATATTTCGCGTAGTGTTTATTTTCTTTGGTCATCATTATCATTACTTACATAGTATAAAACAAAGTCGCTTTTGCAGTCCCTATGTATGCTTAAATCTTCAACACTACCCAACGGATTTTTATGCGTTTTTTTTAATAGATAGAGTAATTCAAGAGGAAGGTTTTTATGCTTATGCCGGGCGGGTCGCTAGTATCGCTATATACCCTTAGGTAATTCACGAATAGAAATACCCCCTTTTGGGTTTTTACCTCCCGACCTATCTCTATCACGACATAGTACATACCAAGCTTAAGAACGACAACCTAATTCTTTCATCTTTTTAAAAATTGGTAATTTTAGACAATAAATAAATAGAACATTATTCCATTTTATTTGCTAAGTATAAATACCTCTTAAATTCTTCGAAGCAAGATGCACCAACAATTCGATTAAGTCTCGTCTTAAGGTAATTATGCACCACTGCAGCAATGCACCGCTGCACTTAGCAGACAATGGCGTGGTCTACCGCTCGAATATCGCCACTTTCATTCAAAATTCTCTTGCTCAATAAGTATGTCTCAACGCCTAAAAAAATCTTTCTGGGATAAGTCCGCCATTTGATTGTACTTTTGTTTTATTTATATGCCTTTATATTGACTTTTGTTATCTATATACTAATGTAATAAAGCTGAAGAGTTTGTTTGAACGCTCATAACTTGAAAACTACTGGTCGGATTTGCAAAATTCTTTTTGTATATGAAAGCCTGATTTTTTGGGAAGGTTATAGGCTATTATAGTACATACACACTAATGGCGTGTGAAACCGCTGGGAACAGGTAGTAGTACAAATGCAGAAAACAAATAACAATTTGCTTTTAGCAGTCTGCAATCTGTGCCTCAGCTCTTGGCTTGTGTTTTGAGTCATAATCATTTGAGAGATTGATATGCCACTGGAAATTTACAAAAAACTGATTTAGTGCTTTATTTAATAAGTTATCGGATTTAGAATAACAGTGTCTAAAGTGATCGATACAGGCGTTAATGTCTCAGTATGGGGAGGACTCTATTTGATAGTATAGCATTCTATATCTGTGCTATTAGTAAACTATAAACCGGCGTGTTTCTTTGTATGTCAGTCGAATCTGTATCAGTATAGTATTCTGTAATCTGTGGTACCTACTTACTCTGTGAACTATAAAAGTTTTAAATTAGATGCGGAAATTAGTAGACGGAGTCATAACCTGTGTTATAAAACAGATCTATTTCGGCCCATTGTTCCAGTTTATTTAAATCGTTCGTGGTATTTTCTCACACGTATAACGAGTGATGAATGTACGTAGATGAAATTATAGAAGGTAGCAAGTAAAAACCTATCTTCAAACATCTGCCTATTTGTGGGAAACCGATGTGTTTATAAAAAGTACAAACATCTTAACACAGGAAAACGGCTGCACCGATTTCGTTGAAATTTGGAATGGAGATTGCTTAGACCCAAGAACAACACTTAAGCTATATTTTATCAAAGAATTCCCACCGGAGCCCCGGGCAACCACTAGTATAAGTACTCGGGCTCCACTCATTCCATTACGTCTGAAGCTAGACTCACGCACGCCTCTCCATTCCGCTCACGTCCCCTAATGGACGGCGGGGACACTACGCTGAAATTCTGCAGTCTCGAGACGTCTCTTATGAGGATATTGGTTTTGAAACGTGGGTGTAGATGAAACTCTGCGAAAATATCTAGAATGAAAATTGATTGCACGATATTCTGTTTTTACATTATTTTAATGATTTCATCTGTAATTAGAATTGTTTAATGGCTCGATCGATTGAAAATGTAACTTTCAAAAGAGACTGGGTCTAAGAAATCTAACAGCTGACGAGCATTTTCAGTTCATACATCCATCTAAAAGTCTTTAAGGAACCACGTCAGAGGCCGAGAGGCAGTTCCGACACCAGGGTGAGCATGGTCGATTGACCGTGGTACCCACACGAAATGATGATGCGTTCATATAAAATACTAAACCAAAATGTTTAATTTTTGTTGACAAGTAAAACATTACTTATAAGACAGGATGCACTTTTGCAAATTACAAATTAACTATAGCTAATCGATTGGTCAAAGATCCCGTGATCGACGTAGTAATGCTGCCAGCCTTTCACCATGATGTAGCGACTTTCAGGAACTCCCTTCCACCTCCCAATGGCTCTACCAACCTTTGCTAACGACCAGTCGAATCTCGAGTGTGAACTGCGCTGTAATTTCTTGGCTCTTTCCAGCACCTTCTGGACCCCCCTACAAGTTCTCAACGTGTGTTGATGGCAACTCTGCGCGACCATCGACCACGAACCGCGGGCGGTACCCCGCGCGCCTCTCATCGAAACGTCAGAATCAATGACACATTGCTTCACCGATCGTGCTACGAGCCGTGTCGATTTTATTGTCGGGTCGCATTGATTATACCATACAGTACATACAGTCCATTGAATTTTATTATACTCGCTTTAGGGATTCCTAGTATTATTATCCATATACGGGCACCTACAGCAACATAAGTCCTTCGAGACTTTCGCCAAGACAAGGAATTTTGGGCGCGGCCAGCTGACTGTCAAAATTCAAAAATTGAAGAAGGACGGCGGTTACAACGGTCACCAAGTCATCGAAATTCCTGCTAATCCAGCATCATCTTCGTGTTTCCTGGCTGTATCATCGGGTCTAAGGCGGACTCATCACATCGGCAACGCAGAAGTACCTACCCATCGTGAAGAAGATTCTCCGCCACAGGGAGGAACAAGGATAAGGGCACCAAAATCGTGAGATCGACCCAATTTCCTTTACTTTCACTCATCTTCACATTTCACTATTATTTAGTGCTCATTTCTCCATTTCATTTTCATCTGTGCTTAATAGTTGTTGGCATTTCATCATTTTGTAGTTTAAAAATCGTCGGTTACGTATCATTTCATTTGAAAAATCATAGCGTATTTACTAGTTTGTGTGGTTAAGTAGTGTGTAGTAACGTAGTTTGTACGTAGTTTTGGTGTATTTAGTGGATATTTTTCACCAAGATTACCCATCGCAAATTTTCAGCATCCCGTTAAATCATCAATCACCTCATAATTTCATCACATCATATTCATTCGTAAATCATTTTAGCGTTTTAATACCTCTTAGCAATAACAATCCGATTTACAGTTATTTTGTACTAACATATATTTTTATTTTTATAGGTCGGTAGTCAGCTGATTGCGACTAACGGTAATAACTTCATAGCGGTGCGCCTGACGTAACAACTGAGCAAATATACGTATCGTTCTGTTTATATTATTTTCTTTTAGGATTTTCGGTTTTGCATTAACTTAAATTTAAATTAAGTTTTTTTTTAATTACCTTCCTAGATTTTTTTATTTAACTTTTATTTCTTAACAACTAAACTTTCTAACTAAACTTAGCTTAACTTATACAATGACGGACGTAAAAATAACAGCATTAATTAAAAAGAGAGGAACAATAAAGAGTAAATTAACTACATTTTGCAATTATATAAATTTACTAAATAATATTTCAGTTCAAAACCCTAGCGTCTTAAACGAACTAAAAACGCGACTAGAAAAAATTGAGGTATTGTATTCCGAATTCGATGTGCTTCAGGGGGAGATTGAGGAGCTTTCCGACGATCCGGAAGTGCGGTACCAGGAACGGGAAATATTCGAGGGCCGTCGGCTCGGCCAAGGCGCTCTGTGACTCCGTGTCATCGGCGTCATCGCCCAACACCTCCATGCATAGTGCTGAGGTAAGCTCTCATGATGCACACACACACACAAACACAACAATTTTGTAAGGCTTCCTAAAATTAATTTACCTACTTTTGATGGCGACTATCAGCAGTGGCTTGAGTTTAGAGATACTTTCATATCGATTATTCATTCGAATGATAGCATGGATAGTATCAATAAATTTCATTATTTACGCGCTTGTCTCCATGGAAGCGCGGCTTTAGTTATTAAAAGCTTGGACTTTAAAGCCAATAATTATGCCTCTGCTTGGGACCTGCTTTGCAAGAGATATGACAACAAACGCTTGCTTGTCAATAATCATGTTCAAGCTCTCTTTAATGTAAGCTCAGTTCAAAAGGAGTCTAGTAAAGCTTTGCGTTATTTAGTAGACATTACAAATAAAAATCTCCGAGCTTTGGCCACGCTTGATCAACCCACACAGCATTGGGACACGCTCATCATTCATATGATGTCTGCTAAATTAGATCCTACCACAAATAGAGAGTGGGAGGAACATCGTAGTAATCGTAGTGAGCCACCAACCTTAGATATTTTCCTGACTTTTTTAACAAACAGGGCTGACCTTCTCGAGACACTGGAGGAGTCCATGAGCAGTAAAGGTAAATCTGAAAATTCTCCTGTTCAAAAACAGAGGAGTTTTCTCGTTTCTACAGGCAAACGAAAATTATCTTCTTGTCCATTTTGTAATAAACCTCATTCTTTATTTAACTGCTTTGGCTTTCGAAAGCTTCCAGTGGAAACACGCATTCAGCGAGTCAATGAGTACAAGGTATGCAAAAATTGTTTAAGGTCTGGTCACAATGAGTCTCAATGTAGCTTGTCTCACTGTAAGTACTGTAAGATTAAACACAACACGCTTTTACATATAGACTCGCCAAATGAAGTACCTATCTCACATGAAAGTGTTGTATTATCTGCTGAGCACTCACATTCACAGCAATCATTTTCTAATGCAAACCATGTATTACTTTCCACAGCACTGGTCAAAGTGTTCGACTCCCACGGGTCACCTCACACTGCCAGAATCCTGCTGGACAATGGTAGTACTGGCAACTTTGTTACACAAGACCTCTGTAACAGACTACAAATACGCACCCACGATGCGTGTTCAAGGGTAACAGGTATCAATAATCAAACTTCCAATAGTTCACAGTCTTGCTCTCTTATGTTCGAGTCTTCAGATGGTAGCTATAGGACACATATTGATTGTTACGTTTTATCCAATATAACATCGTTGTTGCCTAACACATACATAGACATAAGCCACTTAGAATTGCCATCTGGTGTTCGTTTAGCCGATCCAACCTTCAACGTTCCGTCAGCTATTGATATTCTCGTAGGCGCGGACGTATTTTGGAAAGTATTAGGCACCAATCGAATCCAGTTAGGTAAAAACAAACCAGTCTTATTTGAAACCAAATTCGGATGGTTGGTTTCAGGCGCCATAGCTACTTTCGGTTCTCATCAACAATCGGTATGTATGTTTAGCAACGACAATAAACCTCAAATAGATTTATCTCGTTTCTGGGAATTAGATACAATCCCTTCTCAATATGAGTTTACCCCAGACGAGCTTACATGCGAACAAGAGTTTGTTAAATCTTTAACGAGAAATTCAGATGGTCGCTTTGTAGTGTCCATACCATTGAAGGAGTCTCCAGAAAGCCTGGGCGACTCGTACGTCATAGCAAAGCGTAGATTTCTTTCCCTAGAACTTCGGTTAGAGAGAGAGCCGCGTATGAAAGCACTCTACGACGAATACATGACTGAGTATTTAGAGTCAGGTTATATGTCGGAAACTAAATCTAAAATTCCCAACACTGTTTATTGTTATCTTCCTCATCATGGTGTCTATAAGGAAAATAGTGTTTTCACCAAATTACGCGTAGTCCTAGACTGTTCCTGTGTCACATCTTCTGGTAAATCTCTTAATAGCATACAACGCATCGGACCTGTTGTTCAAGACGATTTAATTTCGATACTTATCCGTTTTCGTCAGCACAAGTACGTCGTGTCAAGTGATATTGCACGTATGTACCTCCAAATTTTAATTAAAAAAGAGCAGCGTCCATTGCAACAAATTTTGTGGAGGTTCGATCCCTCTCAACCACTGAAGACGTATACGTTGAACACAGTCATTTTTGGTTCGTCATCAGCGCCATATTTAGCAACCAGATGTCTTAAACAGTTAGGGTTAGATTCGCCAGATCCCGACACTAAACGTTCCATCTGTCGTGACATGTATGTTGACGATTATTTATCAGGTCAGGACACATTAGAAGGCACGATTGCACAGTGTAAAAGTGTTATTAAAACATTAAAAACTGCCAAATTTAATTTGCGTAAATGGCATTCAAATAGCAAAGAAATTCTTAGTGCAATCTCTGACGATGCGGACATGTCTGGTAGCGTAGATCTCAGTGACAAAGAAACGTCTAAAACGTTAGGTCTTAATTGGATTTGTTTAACCGACACCTTGGTTTTTCGCATAAAACTACCAAAACTTGATAAGGTTAATAAGCGTCTTATCTTGTCCACAATATCACAAGTATACGACCCGATTGGACTTATTTCACCTTGTATTGTGGAAGCCAAAATTCTACTTCAAGACTTGTGGATACTGAAATGTTCTTGGGATGAGGAAGTTCCAGAGAATATTAAAAAACAGTGGACCGATTTTTCTGTTTCTTTATTAAATTTAAATAATTTTAATATACCCAGATGTGTTAAAATTACGCCATCTATTGATAACCAAATACATGTGTTTACAGACGCATCGGAAAAGGCGTACGGTACATGTGTTTATGTTAGGAGCGTAGGCACTGATGGCTCAGTGTGTGTACGGCTTCTCGCATCAAAGAGTAAGGTAGCGCCTATCAAATCTACAACCATTCCGCGATTAGAGCTGTGCGGAGCTCTACTAGGAGCAAGACTGTGCGCTAAGATTATATCATCTGTTACCTTTGAATATAGATCGTGTACATGTTGGTCTGACTCGACGATAGTGTTGAGTTGGCTCTCTTCTTCCCCAGCGCAGCTTAAGCCTTTCGTTAGACACCGCGTTGTAGAGATACAAGATAGCTCTCACGATTGGCGCTATGTTCCAACCAAATCGAATCCAGCTGACTTAGTTTCCCGAGGTATGAGAGCCGATCTTGTACAGGACTGTTCCCTATGGTGGTCGGGACCTCCCTTTCTACTGTTAGAGCAGTCTCAATGGCCAACTAAGCCCAATCAAAATAATGTAGAGTTGCCGGAGATAATACACACAGTTCATACATCACAAATACCGCCTTTACATATCGACATAATTAAAAATCTTATTAAAAATTATTCTAGTTTTTCTAAATTACAACGCATAATAGCATATATTCTTAGATTTATTAATAATTGTAGAAATGTCACAAATCTTAGTGAATATCTATCGTTGTCAGAGCTGAAGGCCGCAACGACTCTTCTTATAATCACATCTCAGAGGGAATCATTTCCTGAAGAGCGGAATTTACTTTTAAATAATAAACCTTTGCCAAATAAAAACCGTTTATTATCATTATCGCCATTCATAGACACGGACAATGTCATACGCATTGGCGGAAGGCTTGGTAACTCTCACTACGATTATAACATCAAGCATCCCGTCCTTCTTTGCAGTAAACAAAGACTATGTCAACTTATTTTTGAAAATTTACACAAGACACACTTGCACGCAGGACCTCAGCTATTGTTAGCAACAGTTAGACATAATTACTGGCCTTTAGGAGGAACTAGGCTTGCCAAACACATTGTACACACCTGCGTAAAATGCTGTAGGTTCAAAGGTCAAACTGTTCAGCCAATAATGGGCAATCTTCCAGACAAACGCGTCCACCTGGAGTTCCCTTTCTTGGAGACTGGATGCGATTATGCCGGACCGCTTCTGATAGCTGACCGCAAAGGTAGAGGTTCACGTTTGAGTAAATGTTACATATGTGTTTTTGTTTGTCTAGCCACCAAGGCGCTGCATCTGGAGCTTGTCTCAGATATGACTAAAGAGGCTTTCATTGCAGCTCTTAGTAGATTTATTTCGCGTCGGGGAAAACCTCAGAACATTTTCTCCGACAATGGTACTACGTTCGTAGGCACTTTCAATGAGTTGGGAAGGCTTCTCAAAGATCCTAGTCTGACGTCGAGTCTCGCCGCTGATCAAGGTATTAATTTTTCATTTATACCCAAATTTACGCCACATTTTGGAGGACTATGGGAAAGTGCAGTGAAGTCCGTAAAACACCACCTTAAACGCGTCCTAGATCTCACACATTTAAACTACGAGGAAATGTCGACTCTATTAATTCAGATCGAGGCTATTCTCAATTCTCGGCCGCTCACACCAATATCCCAAGATCCTTCCGACCTTACTCCGCTAACTCCAGCTCATTTCCTTATCGGTCGGTCTCTGGTTTGCGCGCCACATCCGCAGATCACCGACAGATCCGTCACCAGCCTCCAACGTTACCAACGCATCGAGCTCCTCAAACAGCATTTTTGGAATCGTTTCCACAACGAATATATTTTCTGGCTTCAGAGGAAAGCAAAATGGCACAAGACACGTGGGCAGCTGGAGCAGGGCGCGATGGTCGTCATCAAGGACACCTCGGCGCCGCCTCTCATGTGGCTGCTGGGCCGCGTCGTCCGCGTGCTGCCGGGCCTCGACGGCGTGACCAGGGTGGCCGACATTCACACTCGCAAGGGGACGATCCGCCGGGCCTTCAACACCATCTGCCCCCTGCCAATTGTTGAAGATGCTTCAAGGCCGGGAGTATGTTGATGGCAACTCTGCGCGACCATCGACCACGAACCGCGGGCGGTACCCCGCGCGCCTCTCATCGAAACGTCAGAATCAATGACACATTGCTTCACCGATCGTGCTACGAGCCGTGTCGATTTTATTGTCGGGTCGCATTGATTATACCTTAAATACAGTCCATTGAATTTTATTATACTCGCTTTAGGGATTCCTAGTATTATTATCCATATACGGGCACCTACAGCAACAACGTGTCTTTTTACCTGCTATCTAGCATTAATGACTTCCCATTATTAGGAGGCTTTGAGCAACACGGCCTTCGTACCGGAAGGGAGTAGACATACGATTGTAAAATCACGCTTGTTTTTGGCGAAAAAAAAATGTAAATTAAAAAAAAAACTGACAGAAAAAAGTGGCCATTTTTGGCGGTTATGAGTTTTTTTCTGAAGCAACCAAAGGAGAAATAATGAAAAGTAATAACAAAAATTCTAGACGTTATTTACCAGTAACCTGTCATCTTAGATTTTTTCAATTTGATTTGCTTTTAGAGTAAAAGAAATATAAAGATTGGTGGCGCTAGTTGGCTCCTTAACTTATTGGATTTAGAATCACAGTTTCTTAAGTGATCGATAGATGGCGTTAATACGTCGCAGTATGGGCAGGACTCTATTGCGTGTCATTGTATGACGGTTGAACTGTACTAGAATAGTATTCTGTAATCTGTGATAACATGCAGTATCGCTCCAGGCAAAGTATTTGTTCATAAAGCTTGCAAGAGCATCAAAGCAAGCCGACTAATAGTTTTAGTTCGCTGTGAGCGACGGCCGGAAATTGCACAGGTGTACTTCCCGATTCCCGGGCATAACAATTAACTATAGTACCTTTACTTAATTTAGACCCACCTTGTAAAACAGAGGGTATTAAATAGGGAGCGATCGTGTTATACTCTACTACCCCAAAGCTTCCCGCTGGTGTTAAATGCTTGGCAACGATTCCCATGGCGGATACCAATGTAACTATCTAAGGATGCAACCGGAAAACCCCTATGATGAAGAGAGAGAGAGAGAAAGAGAACCATAGCTTCGACGATGTCTTGTCGGAGGTTGTGTATATCTCTAATCCTAGAAACTTATCAAGCGGTGCGTCATCTTTCTTAGCTTCTTGACATCACGTTACACCTTGGATTACCAAGATCTCCATTTTTTCCTTTCATCCGAAGATGTTTCTTACAATACATGAGTATGACTATGAGGGTAAAAACAGGCCCCTTCTTACTTCGCTGTTCGTCCGTCCGTCTCTGTCCAGGCTCATGAATTGTGATAGCTAAACAGTTGGAATTTTTACAGATGATGTATTTCCGTTGCATTTATAATAACAAATACTAAAAACAAAATCAAAATAAATATTTAAGTGAGGCTCTCATTTTTGCCGTATCGTATAGATAATAGAACTCTTCGTGCTCGAGTCCGACTCGCACTTGGCCAGATTTGTTTCTTTAACTGTTGTTTTTAATACTTTCAATCTATATTACAGCTGTTTCTGCGTGAGTTTTTAAACCATACACCCCACCCCTAAAAATGTTTAGTTACCCTAATTAATCATTTAAAAAAGCTAACTTTTAAACCTAGCTAAGTTATCAATCCCCGACACATAGTTTAACAAATCGAATTCCTCAGCAAGAACGCAGAAGGGCGGCGGAAGGGTGCGACCGAGCAACCCTAGGGCGTGTTAATTAAATGTTTAGAATTCACGTGTGTTATTAACCTTTTGTTTTAATCCTACGATCCTGTGACATTTGATATGGAGCTCTTCAGTTGCTATGTAGCTGTATTCGTCTAGGACTGAGGTTGTCAAACTGAGAGATCAAAATATCAAACTAAGTACTTAAAGAAAATCAAAGGAAAAAACGACATCTATTCGTTTTCTGGGACAATTACTTTATTGCACAGAAAATATTTAAGTCCTAACATCTAAACAAAGTATGTATACTTTTCTTAAATATTTCATGTAAAGTAACAACGACAAAATACAATATTTTCTGTTGATTTTATATAAATTATTTATTTGTGGTTCTTTATAGTTTAAAATTACCAAAATACATGTGCTAAAACGGACTTTTTACTTTCTCTCATCTCTCACTCATCTTCATATTTATTTATTTACCTTATTTGCAAGTAAGTAATCAATAGAAAAGTTAAAAACTTGAAATGCTATCGCATTGAGTACATTACTTTGTTTAAATGTTTCTAGTTTGATTAGGACAATGCGGCGTGAATCACTTGATTGTTTGATAAATATGCTTTCGTGCTTTGGAAAGCAAAGGAAGCAAGAAGGTTAAAGAAACCACGTCATAGGCCACAGGGTGTGCATAGTCGATTGACCATGACATACCTACACGAAATTATGATGAATAAATTATCGAAGAGATGGCGCCACTAGTCTACACTAAGTCATAAGGACAAAAGTTTGACAGCCACTGCTGGTAAGTCTAGTGGCCATTAAGATTGTCAAGTTGTTCGGTTCGTGTGCTACAAATGTTAATTGAAATGTGACATCTGTGCTATTAGCTATTATAAATACGCTGCCATTATAACATTATTATTATTTAGCATAGAACTAGGAACGCGGCTCTAACGCAATTTTTTTTATCTATTTTATTTAGTTATACTCGTACCTATACGTAAAATTAAGAAAGCCGCTTACGTCACACGCAAGCAGCTTGCACAATTTATTGACCTTGTAGTACATTTTTGAAAATGAAGGTCATTGGGTTTTTTGCAACTATGTCAAATAATACGTGCTTAATAAAAATCTGATTACCGCAAACTGTTTAATAAGCCTATTCGTCTAAATGGTTTTCCAATTAGACATCTTTGTAAAAAAATTGGACTAGCCAATTATTTTCTTACCTTCTTTTAGGCTTTATAAAAGTTTAGAAAACCACTTGAATTTTGAAGGGAGACAAAATATGCGCCAGCATACATGAGAAACAAGGAGTGATTTATGTGTCTGGAGCTTTATAAAATTAAGTTCTCCCAGTGCTATTCTTTTATAGAATACACTATTAAAGAGATACAGGGAGCTAGTTACCTTTATTATTCCCTTAGGCTTTTTTACGACATTCTAGAGAGTGTAAACCACACGCTTAACCCAAAGCTGCTGCTCCAACGCAAATTTTCGCAAGAAAACGTTTGAAAGTAGAGTAAGCGTTTCAGAATTTTTCGGGACTAAATCGATTTCGATTCAGTACCATCAAAGAGAAATTCGCATACAGTATGAAAGACTCGTCTGAACCCTAAACGACCCTACGATAGACCCGTCGGCACGCGGGTTGCATTATTCAACGTCCTATGTGTTTACATTGTGCGAGTTGAAAGTTGAGCGCTTTGGAGCTCTCAATAACAAAATAGAAACAGTAGTTCTATTAATACTACTAGTAGTAATCATCACGCCTGTCTCTCACAGGGGTAGACAGAGACTAGAACTGGCTACGTTCTTACAGACCTCGCTTCGCTACATATCCTCCATACTCATCGCTCATTTGAAGTTCTACAAATATCTGAAATATCGAGCCGCAAGCAGCAGTTAGTTATACGCATTACACAGCAGTTATATAATGTTAGAGAATGTTGCATACAATTTGTTGTCTAACATTTCATAGGAAATTATAACATTGTATAACATGTTTTATCTAAATTTTTGAGCCCTATTACCTAAAAAAAGGTAACATTTCCTTTTCAATAAATTATGCTGGATCAAGTTAGATATTTTGCTGAAACAAGATAAAAATGGCTAGAACGTAACAATTTAAGCCAAATGACTGCCTCAAAATGCATCTTATCCTATCTTCAAAAATGACTGAAGTGTTTTTTATCTCAAAAATTAGAAATGGAGGAAAGAAGTTGAATAGGAATGAAGGAAAAAGTCTACGATTTATCACGTGAATACTTATAATTTATAAAGAAATTACAAGAGATATCTGATAATTTTTCTTCACATTAGTATGTATTCATGCAAGTAAATTCAATCTGTGAATACTGAAAATGCAAATGCCTCCCAGTTGATCTATCAGAGAACCTGTGATATTGACTCGCCCTAGTTCTGGCATATTGGGCTCGACAAATATGAACTCTATCATCGCTGCTCTACAAATGCCCATTGTTTGTAGGAATCGCTACATGATTGCAGCCTAATGATATGAATGTGGATGTATACATTCTGATGTGTAGTATGTCGAACCATACTTATGCCATAGAAAAAAATATTTTTGGTATAAATGCACAAGCTAAAGAGAAACAGTCAGAGCAATAAAAATTCATCAAAACTTATCATTGCGTACCTACCTATGGAATTTATCATAGTATCTCCATGTCCAAGTTCTTCAACCAGTTTGAGGCGGCAGGTGTAAGTTCTTAGTACCTGTTCGACCGTGCTTCGCTCGTTTTATGCGGAAAATCTTTTTACGTGAAAATATGGGTTAAATAATTTTTCCCAAACAAATCTAGCTAGGTTCCATACCTAGCTAGATTATCTTTTTGGCTATGTAAGTACTTATGATAGAAATTTCAAAGAAATCGTTAGAACCGTTTTCGAAAGCGCGAGTACAAATCAGTTTATATATTTACAAATATTGCTCGTTTAATAGTATATGGATGGATGATCAAATGCTTTATTTACTTTGCAGTGTTTTCATCATAGAATTAGGAAATCGCGCGCAGTATGCCATTTTTTAAATCTATGGTTTTCATACATTAGAAAGGATTTCCATTGGGATTTCAATTAGAAGATATGAGAATCTGTCTTAAAAACTTAAGAGCGTGGTCTTGACGTGAATTACTTTCTAAGTATTGGTGTTCAAGTTAGTCAATAGAAAAAAAACTGTCGACAATTTAAAACTTATAAACTCTTTACTTTAGGTCAGAAGATAAAATAATGACTCAACTCAAGTTTCCGTGTCGTAAAATAGCGAAACATCGCGACAAAACAACCCTTCCAAGGGGTGTTTATCTCCGAATATTTATTCGTTAATTATTTATTTCCGGGGGGCGGAATTAAGCTTTGACACGTGCCCAGATTGCTGAGTGGCGCAATTTCCGGTGGCAGAGTAACCCGGTCTAAATTTAATTATTTATGCCCGCAATTTCACACCCGTTAAATTCTGTTACTTTTACGAAGGTATCTTGAAATCAGTCGAAGTTGAGATATCGGCCATTCGTTCTTTTCAACCGACTTCCAAAAAAAGCTAAGTCAAATTGAGCATTTTTAGATTTTTCGTATGTTTACAAGTTTGCTTAGAGGTAGAATCTACGAAAGTGGTAAAAATAATTCTTCTTTCACAACTAGTTACTAAACAGCGAAATAAAAATCTTCTTTTGTAACTGAGGCTTGTAACGAAGGGGACCAAGGAAGAGAATGAAAGAAAAAAAGAAAACCCAATTCAGAGATGCATGGACTGTGTGATGGAAGATCTTAAATTGGGCAAATTTAGAACATAGAAGGAGATATGGGAGCCTGATATGTGGAAGAAGCTAGTAGAAGAGGCCAAGACCCACAAAGTGTTGTAGCGCCGCAGGAAGTAAAGTAAGAAGTATGTAACTGTAATGTTATGTTTCTGTTTGGCAATGGTACTAGATATGTATTTTAAGAGCATTAAACTAAATGCGTGGTCACTGACAGGCGACCCCCACTGCTAAAAGTATAAGACTGCCGGTCATACAGCTTGTACCAACATGTGTGCGTGTATTTTTTGGTTGTGTTTGATAATTTTGTCAAGTGTGTGTGTAGTGACGTGATCGAATAATGCATTAGTGTTAATACTTATTGTCTGTATTTCTTCACCCCGCGCGCAGAATGTGGCAGACTTTTGAACATAGATTTTAAAAAAATGCGTCGTAGAGAGACCGCGCGTGATTCGAAATTCTTTGCTTTTGAAAGATATATATTGAACTAGCTGTTTCCCGCGGCTTCTCCCACTCTTGGAGTGGACTTGGCTTGGACTCGGTTATATCGCGCCCAAAAGTAGCCTATGAGCCTCAGGTCGTTAACTACATTCATACCAAATTTCATCACAATCGGTCCAGCAGTTTAGCCGTGAAGAGGTGACAGACAGACAGACAGACTTTCGCATTTATAATATTAGTATGGATGTATGGATATGGATTAGTATGGATAGTATGGAAGTATGGATGGATATGGATGAAAGTATGGATTGGCTTCGTATGGTCTGGTTGGTTTAATTTTGTATGTACGAGTATGTTCTTTTGTTTTTCCTCGGCGATCTCTATCAGAATATGACTTATTTCATTAAATTTAGAACAACACACCATCAAATTATGATACTCAAAATTATTCCTTGAGTGACCGTTATTCTCAATTCATTCAACGGCAATATTTCGAGTTGTTTTAGGGCCTATCAAATTTACAGCATGCGATAAGGCCGCGGGCGACGGCGCAGACGTACAGACAAACAAGCCTTGTTTGTTGTCGTTAAATTTATCATCTCATAAATAAACATAACACATTATAATTCTTAACTTTATTGTCTTAATGACAAATGTAGGTTTGCAGCTGTTTTAGTTTGGTTTAAGAAGAAAATGTTAGGTTTGATAGTTTCGTAACTGCAAAATAAGTTGTTTTTTTTTCGGTTGTTTTCATTAATTGCGTGAATGGGGTATTTGTGCTGTGAAAGTTAGATTTCATATGCGAAATAAGTTTTTGATTTATAATCTGTTTTATAAACTTGTTAGTGTGAATTGGGCACAATTTATCTCAATTTCATTATTCCTATTTTAACTGGCTGTGGCGAAGTGAAATGTTGGGAATTTATGTTATTGACTTGTATGTACATAGGTATTCCTGTTTATTTATATGGATGCTCATCTCTATGTTTCACGTACGATTATATTATTAGGTACCTATATTCATTCTCTGCTCGCTCACAATTAAAAAACTATCTAAGTACCTGATTTTGATAAAATGCTTGTGTCATTAGATTCGTATTTATTAAGCGACTGCCGCTGGGTTCAATCATCAATATCATTTTAGCGGTTTACCTAAGTTTATGTAAGTGATAAAATGAAAATTGGTTTATCCGTTCGAGAGTAACACCCCGTCGTTTTATCTTCAGGGGTTAAAAATACATATAACCAGAAAATAGCTAGTAAAAGATCTAAAGTGGAAAGCACTTACCTACATGTCTACTGTGCCGATGCCACATAAGAAAATGGGATAAGGGAAAGCAAAAGACGAAAGTTTTCCAAAGTTCTGTTCTTACGGTCTGCACATCAACCTTTTTTTGCAAATGCTTGGTGGATTATAGAGTATAGCACCATTTGAGAGATATAAAATCCACTTAGAACCCTTTACGACATCATACACGGCCGATTTAATTATCATAAGTACAACAAAGTTATGTGTTAACAGGAGTTAGTCGATTCCTAAAATAATTCTAATCTTAGAAAATAATGATTCTAGGAAATTTAGGAACCATGATTGTTTCTTACAATTGCATTTTCCAGACGCATTTATTCCTGGAATCTTTTAATAAACTACCTCTTAGAATATCAGAAACAGTTATATATAAGACGTACTTACATATAGGAATTGAAAGAATTTTAACAAAACGCTATTAAAATTAGTAAGAAGTGGCTCTAACTGCCGAAACCCTCAAAACTAACCCTCTCGATAACTCCATAAACATTCGCAGATAAATTTATGCCGTTATCTGTCTGTCTGTATATTTACTGACTAGCTGTTCCCCGCGGCTCCGCCCCGCGTGGGACTCGGTTATATCGCGCCCAAAAGTAGCCATGTTTGACCTCAGATCGTTAACTACATCCCTACCAAATTTCATCACAATCGGTCCAACAGTATAGCCGTGAAGAGGTGACAGACAGACAGACAGACTTTCGCATTTATAATATTAGTATGGATGGATGTTGTTACGTCTGATGTTATCTTAACTTAGCTTAACTCAAAAAATACCAGTAAAAGCAAGTTGTTAACGTCACAAATGAGGTGTTATTCAAACTATAGTTCTACAGTTATTTTCTTATTTTTACTGCAAACTTTATGTAATTAAAAAAAAATATGACGAATAAAAATGATATAAATAATGACAGTTATGTTAATTTTTGTTAACCATAAAAATAAAAATTAATACACGCATATTCCTGTTTTTTTTTTCATCTAACGAATGAAGTAAATCATTAACCACTAGACTACACGGCTGTCACATTAATAATATAATGTTTATTAATTTCTATTTATTTATGTAATTCATGTACACTCAAATACTTATTCCTATAAACATTTCTTCCAATCACTATCACTAGGTACCATCACTACACAGTATAAAACAAAGTTGCTCCCCGCTGTCTATCCCTTCGATCTTTGAAACTACGCAACGGATTTTGATGCAGGTTTTTTTAATAGAAGAGCGATTCAATAGGAAGGTTTATACATACATACATACATACATATAACCACGTCTTTATCCCATACGGGGTAGACAGAGCCTAGAGCCATAAGACCTTAGGCCACGTTTAGCATAATGGTAGTTGAAACAGGAAATCAATAGTGATGGGTTGCTAGCCGCATCGCCTATGTCATGATTTCCCCATTCGGCGATTCCCTTAGACGACTTTTACGGCTTGCGCGGGAAGAGAAGCAGCTGGTAAATTCTATGTTTTTCTTTTTCTCCCAAACCAGCATGGAAGGTTTATATATATAATAAGTGTGTTATATAGCATTGCACCCGTGCGAAGCCGGGTCGCTAGTTAATAATAGATGATAGTTGTAATCATTGTGTTAATGTGCCAGTTTGCTACTACTAGATGAACTAATGTTTTCATCGCACCGTCCTATTTACGTCCGGCTATATTTAGCCACAAAACGAAGTGGTGACATACTCGTTCACCGGCGAATTGAATGCAGTTTCAATTTTATGCCAGACACCTGCTCGTGATTGTTGTTTTTTATTAACTTCTTAACACTGCATGCCCACCAGCCCACCGGTGACCGATAAACAATTGAAAAACTATTGTGTCTGCGATTGCGTTCAAAGTCTTAAGGCGCTGAATCCCCAACCCTTAGGTATTTAAGAGGAGGGAAGTACGATTATAGTACGTACTCGTAATGAAATAAGGTTGAAAGTGGCGATACTGGGTTGGCCTGTCACTAGTCTCCGTTCAATGACATTTCGGGTGAAATTTTCCAGTTTTAATTTAATATTTCAATAATTATGACTAAATCTTGTAATTTTTTTAGGTATCCATCTGGGTCATTTTGTTATTATTTTCATAGACGTACAAAAATTGGTAGTTGTCGCTGAAGATATCAAGTAATTCGCGACGAAACTTTTTCTGGATATAGCTTTTTTGCTATTTTATTTAGCTAGGTATTAATTATTTTTTTTTAAATATTTTGATGCAATCATTTATTTTGATCTTTGAACTATATTTCATATTTTTTTCATGCTTGTATTCAATGAAGAATAAAGCTAACTGCGCGACGAAAAAATAGACGTTTTACGGTATTCCCCTGATGCACAGCGCCTTAACCCCATTATTTATTAAGCTCATTTCATCTCTCCGGAGGTCCCGTGTTCGATTTCCGGTCAGGTCAAGATGAAAAATTATATTTTTTTAGTTGATCTGGGTTTTGGATGTTTATCTATAAAAATGTGTTTGTTATAAAATATAGTACAGTTGAGTTAGTATCTCAAAACATAAGTCTCGAAATTACTTTGGAGCTAACTCAATCTGTGTGATTTGTCCCTATATATACCTATATTTACATACATATTTAATACTAGCTGTTCCCCGCGGCTTCGCCCCGGGTGGGACTCGGTTATATCGCGCCCAAAAGTAGCCTATGTTTGACCTCAGGTCATTAACTACATCCCTACCAAATTTCATCACAATCGGTCCAGCTGTTTAGCCGTGAAGAGGTGACAGACAGACAGACAGACAGACTTTCGCATTTATAATATTAGTATGGATATGGAAGTATGGATATGTTTTACTCCTTTCTCTCTTACCAATATGTAACGCGAGAGAATGAGATAGATCACCAGTTTACAAAAAAATATTTTTTTTTTGTTCATGAAATGAAATATATATTATTTATGTAGGCTATGGAAGGTAATTAAAAAAAAAAAATTTAATTTTTCGTAGCACGTCACAATTCTGAGATATAGAGGTCTTTGTTTTTTATCTACCCGCAATTGTTTAAATACGTTTATCGTTCTATTTTTTAAACAACTGTGTCATTCAAAAGTCTTATTTTTATATAAAAATGTCATCTAGAGTGTGTAAACTACATCCAAATAAATTTTGTTATGTTTGTGGGAAAATTGTTCAGTTAAATCGTGGTTTCCCTATAACAAAACCATTGCAAGAAGCCTATTTACATTATTTTGGATTTCCGGTGTCAAATCAAGATAAAAATTGGGTTCCTCATGTGATTTGCACTAATTGCAGATTGGTCCTCAGCTCCTGGTATTCAGGTAAAAATCGATCACTGAAATTTGGTAAACCAATGATATGGAGAGAGCCAACTAACCACGTAACCGATTGCTACTTTTGTTTAACAAAAACTTTTGGTTTTAACTCAAAAAATAAAGATAGTATAAAATATGCAGATGTTCCATCAGTGACTAAGCCGGTCCTTCATTCAGAGGATTTACCAGTTCCCACACCACCCGGCAGAAGTGACCAAACTCACATAGATACAACAAGTAGTATTACAATAATGATGAGTCAATGATAAGTCCAAGCCTGCATTTCAATACCTCTGCTCTGTATTTACGAATCTTTCTGCGGCTAAATTAAAGGAAGGAATATTTGTGGGTCCTCAAATCAGGAGAATATTGGACGATACAAAATTCGAGAGCCTTTTAACCGAGGTAGAAAAAGCAGCCTGGAACTCTTTCAAAAGTGTGGTTAAAAATTTTTTGGGCAATAATAAAAGTGATAATTACAAAGAGATTGTTGAAAATCTATTGCAAAATTATGAGCGTATGGGTGTAAATATGTCACTAAAAATTCATTTTTTGCATTCCCATTTAGAATTTTTTCCAGAAAATCTTGGTAGCGTGAGTGATGAACAAGGTGAGCGATTTCACCAAGATTTAAAATCATTTGAGCAAAATTATCAAGGTTTTTGGGACCAAAATATGCTAGGTGACTATTGTTGGATTTGTTGGTCTGTTGTGAGAGATACAGATGAAAATATTTATAAAAAAAGAGCAAAAATTACCCATTTTTAACTGTCTATTGTTTATTTCAATGTAGTTTTTTGTAAAAATCTTCTTAATAAATATTTCAAAAAACTGACGTGTTGGATTTTTTAAAATATTTTTTCCGAGATGTCGATACCCAAAGTAACGTAACCGTATATATTCCATTTCATGAACAAAACTCATGTAAACTAGTATAACTGGACCTCAATCGCGAAACATAGAAATCTCAAAAAAGAGAAAGGAAAACCAATTCATTTTATACTTACCGTTAGGAATTTACAAAATTACGACAACCATTGACAGCTGATATGGCGATGAAATAAATCTTGGAGAGGCCATCCAGCTGACTCGAGTGCTCAAGGGCCCATTGATTTGACAGTTGCAATGCACGCACAAACTAATGATTCAGCCAAAGATTGAAATTATCAACCTTATAATCATGAATATAGAGTTTAGGGTTAGTGGTTATCGACTGCTTGATTCCGGGTTTCGGCACCTTTAGAAGATTTGCGAATGATGACCCTTGAGTTGTGATGAGACGGGTTGTCTTACCTTTGTGTTGGCGCACTTAGGTGTTTATTTTGCAATCAATACTCAAGCCATTGCTTTGATATATTTAGATCCGAGTATTAAAATTTCAGAGATAAAAAGTGTCAGTTCTATATGACAAACACTCAATAACATAAATAAATTAGAGAATTCATGCCAGTTACTTATTAATCTAATGGATTGGATTCTAACATATATTTTTTTTTGGTTTGAAAATAGATCACTTCTCTTTCTTCCATAGATGTTGTAAAAGTAGACTAAGTGAACGAGGTGATGAAAAGATGCATTATATTAATTTTTGTACAAATTAATCGCGAATGAAATACAACTAACGAAATCAACAACAATGTTTCAAAGCGCGGGAGAAATGACACTTATTTAAACTGGCTAATATTAAATGACAGTGAATTTATATTAATTGTTGTATTTTGGCGCCGTTCCATTTTATTTGAAAGTTATAAGGTATATCTCTTCTGTTATTTGTGGTTGAACTGCTCTACTGGTATGATATAAATTTTTATACAGATTTTATAGATTTCAATAGACTTAGAGATATTATGTGCTTATATTGCAAAAATTTTATTTTACGAAGCTCAGCAAAAGCTTGATATTCTTATTTCAAATAAAAAAATGTCAGTTAGCCTTGTTACATCGTTAATGTTTTTCTCTTTAAAAATAGAACATTAAACTCTAAAATAAATTTCCCCGAATTTTTCAAAGTCATTCCTAATTTAAATTTTCAGATTAAAATGATTTCGGTTTAGACAAAAATATACTCTATCCAAATAAATAAAGGTTGGTTATTATTCAAAAATGTTTGGCGAAGGGTTGGGATATCAGTGACGTTGTTTTGTTTGCAGTAGTTTGGCGTGTAAACAGGGGTGGCGAAAATATACGAAGTTAGAGGGATCCCGAATTTATTCTGTTATTATCTACAGGGTTGGACAAGCGTGACAAAGTGGCATGGTCATCAGTTATAAATGTTATAAGCACAGATAAAAAAAAAATTGCGTCACCGCGCGCGATTCGAACTTCTTTGGTTATAAGATAATTGAACGTTCCGTAATGAAATTATATGCGCACAAAAGAATGTCGGTAACCTCTAAACAAAACTCACTTAAATTTTAGAAAATGGGCTTACCGGGCTTTGTATACGTGAATGCAAAAATCATTGTCAACAACTACTAATTTGTCCCACCGATTTTGTGCTTCAACATGTCAGAGGTCGGGAAGCGGTTCCAAAGAACTCTGATACCATAGTGTGCATGGTCAATTAACCGTTTTACCTAGTTACACGAAATGATAATATTTATATATATGTGTGCATAGATATTTATTATATATAAGGGTAGCTATGTATAAGAAAGGGTACCTATTAGAAATGCCCATTGTGGAAAATTTGTTTGTTTCTAAGTATTTTTCCCTGTAACGTTTTTGGGCCGCAAAATTTTTTATAAGTATATTGTACTTATAAAACAATAAAGTATAAAATAAATGAATTATTGAATGAAATTTATTAAATAAATAAAAATGTTTGCTACATTGCTTATACAATTGGTCCCACACTAGGAATTAATGAAAATTAATAAACATTTTTATGCAAATAAAAGTTAAACAGAAGAAATATCAAAGTTAAAAATTTTCAGCACAGAATAAATAAATTACTTGTGATTCCACTAATCCTAAACACAGACTCGTAGTCGTACTACATTTAGTGGCACTAATAGTCAAAGCGCTAAAAAATTAGCAACTTGCTAAATAGTTATCTTATTAATACCGACCGTCCCATTGTCATGTCATGTCCCATCACTCGGCCAGCCAAAATGCTCGTTTTTTTTATTTGGCGCCTTTTCAGACGTCAGTTATGGTCTTTAGTGGAAAGTGTGTTTTCAGCTGTTCATTTATTTACGTAACTAATTAATAAAGATTAGATGTTATTAGTGTAGATCTTAAAATAGTAATATGATTCATATCTATACGAATATAATAACGAGAGAGCGTTAATTCTGTGAGTTTCTATGTCTTTGGCTAACAAAAGCACATTATGACAAAATAATAATAAAAAAATAAAAAGCCTTTTATTTCATGTATCAATTTTTACAAACTCATATTTATTTTTATATATTTATTTCTTATAGTGTTACACTAACATCATTCTATTATCGTTGTCTCGCTTTATATGTATTTAATTTATACAAAAGCACATTATAATCAAAAAATTATTTCACCATTCAGAAGGTAGGTATATTATTTCAGATATAAATAGTCTCTTTATCGACAGTATTATACGAGCGAAGCCGGGGACAAAAGCTACAGCTTATGTTCATGAAAAGTTGCTTGATTTCTTTTTGATGCCATCCCTTTATAGTCTTTGTTGGGAAACCGTCATTTATTCGAAATAATTTAAAAGGATAAAAAGCACTTAAATAAAGACCAAAAAAGATTATTAATCTATACTTTATGACTGCAAAACATTTATAGAAGAACTCTTAATTATATTAGTACCAAGGTTTCTTAAATACTATAGAAGAGTTAAATATATTACGTCAAACAAGAAATAATAAATAACGTCCACCATATATTGCGTAGGTGGTAGGTGCAAACAACAATACCACACTGTCTAGCAGTCTCTTGGCAGCACGATCACATCAAATAATTGGCTATTAGCACGAGAGGTATTTTTTCGACTAACTTTTGGCTTCGTGCCAATCAGGTGGTCCAAACTAAACGGAATACGACAACGGAAACATACCATGATATTTGAAATCAGATGCTCGATCCTTTTTTAATGCCATAAACACAAACTAAGGGATCTATAGAGGTTTAAATCCTATACTATTAAACGAGTAATATTTGTATTTATATCTACAAATTTATTTGTTACTCGCGTTTTCGAAAACTAAAATCTATCTAGGTTCCATGTGTAAGAAAATTAATTTTAACCATATTTTCAAAAACATTTTCTGCATAAAACGAGCGAAGCTCGGTCGCCCAAGTACTTTCTTTAAAACCACCTCTGTGGTAGACTCTACTAAAATTAAATAAATAATAATATAATAAAAAAATAGTACTATAATAATCTAATCAAATCAAATTACTTTATTGTGAAAGACAGGTAAAAAAGTTGTAAATCTAAAGACGGTTGCTGTCATGCCGTTGCTGTAAGTACATTATGTCATATGAAGAACAACTAAAATAAATAATCAAAGCAACCATTGAGTTACATATTGAGGTTTTATTTTGTCCCTAATCAAAAGCTTATGCACTTCACGGTATATTTGAAGTAATTACGCATCTATAGTTTTTGATCCACTTTTCTCCAATTGTCGAATAAATAACCTATAGATAAAATTTTTAGGCACTACCTGATGTGTACTATATCTTATTTTCGATTAAAAATAAAAGTAGCCAAGACCTGTAGCTAGTTATCAAGAATATGAATACCCAATTGCTGATTTACAAAACTCAAAGTCGGAGCATTTTACTCTCGGTTCGTTAGCGCCTCTTTGTGCCAGACGGACAGACCAAAGATCTTAATTATCGTATTACGAGGGGAGATTCCTGGTTAAATTGTTTTGGTAGATAATAAAAAGACAGACGGAAAGTCTGGCACCATGATTAATCCTATAGAACAGAGCACGTTGCGTTTTTGGCTTATGAATTAGTAAGTTCTTTCATCGCCAATAATCCTACTTTCTGTTTGATGCCATCTTGGTAGAGACGTAAATATCAAATCATTACACCTAATCAAAGGAAAAATTATGACAAAACGTTTTATTTTAACAGATCTTATAGGACACATAACGTCTTTAGTTGAGATGCTACCGGAAAACGCTGAGATAGTGCTCATCCCAACCCTCACTTCACTCAGATTTCTAGTCTATCATTCCCTGAGTCTGGATTTGGAATTGGTATACCACATAGAATGAAGACATGATTCATGGTTGATACATAATGGGGCTAAGAAGCCAAGGTCAGCCACTTAACCCAGGAAATGCATAAACACACGTTTTTACCCACATTCCAGTTCATGATAAGGGTTATCTTTACTTAACTGAGCTAACAAGGTAGACATTACCCTGGCAGGTACCTTTACTTCTAAATAATGTTGTTAGGAAGTAATAGATCTGCTTATAAACCGTGTAGTAATCGGTTTGAGAATAGTACAGAGTAATACTTAATTTTTAATTATGAATTATATATTTTTGAGTTGTCTTTTACGAAATAAAAAATATTTATATTAAAACGATTGGAAATCTTACTTATATTATAAACCCGAAAGTTTGTAAGAATGCGTGGATGTTACTCTTTCACAGGAAAGCGGCTAAACCGATTTGGTTGAAATTCGGAATGGAGATTGCTTAGACCCTGGAACAATACATTGGCTATACTTTATCCCGGAATTCCCACAGTAGCGGAGCCACGGACAACAGCTAGAACTTCATATTTGAGATCAAAAACATCAAATCAAAAAATAAGACAGTGTAATACCCTTACCGTACTATCAATGAGTATAGTATCCTAATTTAATTGTGTCTACTAGCTGACCCGGCAGACGTTCACACCTACCCTACATCTACCCTACACCTGCCGCACACCTACCGTACACCTACCGTACACCTACCGTACACCTACCTTACCTTACACCTACCCTTCACCTACCTTACACCCTAGTTACAGCCCACGGACATTTTGTATGGGAAAATGTTTTCTTTTATTTTTATTTTTTTCATCTTTTTGCAATGTTTTTAAGATAAGAGACAAATCCAACGAATCAATAGCCAAGAAAATTAGTTTAGCAGATCTCGAGTTATAAGTGTTGTAACAAACCCGTCTTTGTTTTATATATATAGATATAGATAGAAGAAGAAGATTACTTTCACCCTAGCGCTATGGCTGCATCCTCAGCTGGTTGCTTCGGGGCCAAGGAACCTCTTTCTTGTACCGGAGAGTATTTTTTATTCCACTTCACTTGGTCTTCGGTATCTTTGGTGATGAACCCATTTTTTGGGTTTGTTTCGTCTACTTCACCGACACGGAACCCTAAATATAGACACGTGTTAAACTAATTACCATTATTAATTAATTAAACACATCTGAAATGGGATCCCTTTCCGCATATTTCATACATATATGTAGGTAATTTATTCCTGGAGATTACATAATTCATATTTAATATAACATGGATATGTACTGTAAGAAAATGATTGGACATATTCATATATTGATTAGATATGAATGTAACTGTCTTTCCTAGTGTGAACTCATACAAGTAGGTTTTTGACTGTCTCTGCGGTCGAAATAGTTTTGCCTAATGACAAGGGGGACGTAATTTAGATTCGATGGGTAACTTGGAAAGTAATGATAATCACTACATAGAAAGTATAAACAAAGTCGCTTTCTCTATCTCTTTGTATGCTCAAATCTTTAAAACTACGCAACGGATTTTGATGCGTTTTTTTTAAATAGATAGAGTGATTCAAGAGGAAGGTTTTTATGCCCATGCGAAGCCGGGGCGAGGTTACGATCGTTAACACGTAAACGCATGATTCATAGGCTACTACTTTAATATTTCCACGTCTCGACCCTTCACAGGTTAAACAGAGCCACAATTCTTAAAATACATGTTTCTAAATTATATTTGGAAAAGCGATTCGTGTGAGTAATCCACCAAGAATGTTGTCGAGGTAACCGACTGCCGCCATTAATGCAGTGCCCACGGCTGGGCAAAAAGCTAATGTTTATAATGTTGAATGCAAGTAAGGAGTCGATAAGTAATTGTCGACTAAGTAGGGGCGCTGTTTTTGCTGCCATTGGAAACTCAACCCATAAAATGTCGTTTCGGTACAGAGTAGTTTGGTAACAGATCCGGCCGGCCTTCCAGTATTGACCCTAGCCTCAAATAGGCTAAGAGTCAATCTTAGAGCACGGTAAAACTTCGCCCACGAGCGATATGAGAATTCTCATGCTCTGTGGGGTTAAAGATCACGGTGTATAAGAATTTAAAAAAATAATCAAATTATTATAATTATAAAGTACCTAATTGCTTGAAAAGCTGTTTAAAGGTTTGCTTTCTATGTGGGTGTTATACACTGAAACAACTACAGCTGTAAATTGGAAAAAAATATTTTTGCATCTGATAACTATTAATGGCAAAGGATATTAAAGACTTTATGGCTGTAAATTAAAAATAATCCATCTGATAAGTATTTAGGAAAAGGATATAAGGCTATTTTAGAATTATATTTATTTAAGCATTTTTGCACGTTTTTCAGATTCTTGATGTTTTTGCATAAAATAAAACACATCCAAAATCTTGTTTGTTTGTTTGTAAAAACTTTATTGTACTAAAAAAGCATTTATTGTACTTACAATTAAAACAGAAGTATGGCGGACTTATTTTAGAAAGGGATCTCTTACAATCAACCAGCGAGTGAGAGAGAGAGGATGCTTGCTTATAAGGAGGATAAAAGGTCTATTGACCTTTTATCCTCCTTATAAGCAAGCATCCTACTACTAAGCATACTATTTTAGAGGATCTTAATACCTACTTAACTACATTGGTCTCGTATATTTATTATTGCTATTATTACAGGATCTGTAAATCGACACTATCCTGTGACGTCAGTGGCCACTCCATACTGAGGTAATGGCTCGATTACGCGCCATCCAGCGCCAGTTTTTGCCAACAATCTGTCTTCATGATAACATCGCTGTCTACTGTTGAGGAGTTTGGCCCCGTTTGATAATATTCTCCTGTGTATGTATGACAAATAGAGCCGCGTACTTTGTATAAGGAAAGTAAAGGGTTTTCTTGGAACTGGGTCTATTTTCATAATTCAAAGATATTTAACAAAGTACGAGAGTTATTTTTATAATCTATAAATTTATTTACAGATTCAAAAAATACTTTTTAATACTCTGTAAATAATCGTTTATTTATTTATTTATCTGTAACTCACTCAAAATCAGTAAGACGAATATTACATCAATGAAATTCAAGGACCCTAAGAGAGAAGCGGTTTGCTGTCTGTAGTTTATCCGTTGTAGTTTTATTATGTAGGAAACCATACGATTAATAAATAGTTCACCATTTGATTTAGAATAATTTTAATCAAACCGATTTTGAGTACATATAGGTTATTAATTTATTTAACCTACAAAATACATATTGTAAATCACTATAGGCGGGATAAACACTACAAACATGCTTAATTCTTCAAGAATTAACTAACTGTCAAATATTTTGGTAAAACAGAGCTTGGTATACTCATTAGTAAATGGAACGCTGAGCCTAAATAATAAGCATGGCAAATGACAGAGATGCATGTAATTGTGACCGCCGTTATTCCCATAATCGCCTCTTATGAAGAGAGAAAGTGGTCAATTCTTAAGTATGAGACCATAAGACACAAAAGTCCAAAACGTCTGGTCTACGCCTTCCTTGACTATCACCCATGCGCATGATTGCGACAGCCGTCACACACACATTAAAATTCAATGCATTCCGCTAACACGGCCATCACATAAATCTTGCTTACTTCTAAAATGGACGCACAAAAAAAGATGACTTAGAAGTTGTGGGGGATTAGAACGGAATAAATAACCTTGGTTTCCAGGCACCCATTGCGCTGCGGTAACCACTTGCCTTATACTGTTTTTTATCATCTAAGATTTATTTTGGTTGGTTGGTCGCTAAACGCGATTTCATACTGTTTTCACTTCATTCATCATTTCAGCTATAAAATGTCCATTGCTGGACATAGGACCTACCTAATAGTTTTCCAATCTGATCTATTTAAAGTCTGTATCTAGCACCTTCTTGCAACCTAAATATAAAAAGAGCTGTTATTTACAGGTGACTTTTTGAATTCCATCCAAGTTTTTACGGTGTAAAACCACTCGCAGTTACCATAAAATAAATATATAAATATACTAGCTGTTCCCCGCGGCTTCGCCCCGCGTGGGACTCGGTTATATCGCGCCCAAAAGTAGCCTATGTTTGACCTCAGGTCGTTAACTACATCCCTACCAAATTTCATCACAATCGGTCCAGCAGTTTAGCCGTGAAGAGGTGACAGACAGACAGACAGACAGACTTTCGCATTTATAATATTAGTATGGAAGTATGGATATGGATAGGGACTAATCACACAGATTGAATTAGCCCCAAAGTAAGTTCGAGACTTGTTTTATCTGGATACTAACTCAACGATTCTATAATTTATAACAAATACATATATAGATAAACATCCAAGACCCAGGTCAATCAGAAAAAGATCATTTTTCATCTTGACCTGACCGGGGATCGAACCCGGGACCTCCTGAGTAGCGGTCAGGCATGTTAACCATTACGCCACGGAGGTCGTCATATTTGGCTATTAATCCAGAAAAAGGCAGCCAATGCATAATGTGTAGTCCCTGATTGTGTAATGTAGGATGTAGTCAATGGGTATTCAATGAGGCCTAGATCTACACCAAGTAGTAAACAGCAAATCCATTGCGCGCGGCTGATACGTGAAGCAAATATTTGCAGGTTTCCCCGCGTAATAGATGTTTACTATGCGCATAACTTACGTTGAAAACTAATTACGTGTAAATTAGGCCGATGTAAAAAAACTTAGACGAAGCGCGACGAGCCAGCCAAAATCACTGCAGCAAAAGCGCTTTTTAAATCGAAACGTTCAGAATTGGTCACAGACCAGAAAACATTTGTATATATCTTTGATTATTCTAATCAATTATCGACAATGAAAATTCTAAGCATACGCCCCGTAATAGATGGGTGCGCGATTGACGAACTGATTTTCACTGTTTATTTAATCTTTATTCTTTATTAAAACTTTATAGTTCCATAAGTACAAAATACTTATACAATTGGCGAACTTAATGCTTAAAGCATTCTCTACCAGTCAAGAATGGTTTATTCCCGGTCGTCCCCACCATGTCGTCCTCACTGGGGACGAGTGGGAAAAAAAAGTTTCGTTCGTCCCCAGTGGTGACGATTGGCACTTTTTATTTCCCACTCGTTCCGCTATAGACCGAGAGTTTAAATACAAGGGGGTTTCAATAAGAGATTTCACGGTTTGATAAAATGCTTTAATTACGCTTTTCTAAGCAAGACTGTCAATGGTTTTGATTGAAAGTAACTAAAAAACTGAGGTAATTAGTACAGTATTAACGAATTTACAATAATTAATGCAGTGCGGATCACAGATAATCAACTTATTTACAATAATTCTTACTTCAAATAATCAACCTATTTTCAATTATTATTGTTAATTGTAAATAAGTTGATTATCTGTTATACGCAGTTTAAAACTGTAAGAATTATTGAAAATAAGTTGATTATCTGTGATATGCACTGCAAGAATTATTGTAAATTCGTTAATACTGTACTAACTACCTCAATTTTTTAGTTACTTTCAATCAAAACCATTGACAGTCTTGCTTAGAAAAGCGTTATTAAAGTATTTTAACAAACCGTGAAATCTCTTATTGAAACCCCCTTGTATTTTGACTCTCGGTCTATAGCGGAACGAGTGGGAAATAAAAAGTGCCAATCGTCACCACTGGGGACGAACGAAACTTTTTTTTCCCACTTTTCCCCAGTGGGGACGACATGGTGGGGACGACCGGGAATAAACGCAAATTTTCACTTTAAAAGTGACACAAGCTCGCTGCCAACTCGTGGCTTAAGATGTTCCACCACAGTACCAGGCCTGTCCTGGTACGTAAGATATTTACCTTCGAAATCGGCAGAGCCGAGATCCACCAATCTCAGTACTGACAATCGCATACAACATGCAACAATACTCGATCGGACCACGCCCAGTGTCTGACTCCGAAATGTTGAACACACCCAGTGTTTGACATCGAGATGTAGACCACACCCAGTGTCTGACTCCGAGATGTTGACCACGCCCAGTGTCTGACTCCGAAATGGAGACAACACCCAAAGTCTGACTCCGAGATGTTGACCGCAGCCGATGTCTGACGTTGAGATGTTGACCACACCCAGTGTTTGACATCGAGATGTAGAGCACACCCAGTGTTTGACTCCGAGATGTTGACCACAGCCATTCTGACTCCGAGATATTGACCACACCCAATCTCTGACATCGAGGTGTAGACCACACCACTGGATGTGGTCTATCAGGCACTGGCCTGATTCCGCGATATTGGCAAACCCAGTGTCTGACTCCAAGATGTAGACCACACCCTGTGTATGACTCCGAGATGTTGACCACACCCAGTGTCTGGCTCCGAGATTTTGACCACACTCAGTGTCTGACATCGAGATGTTGACCACACCCAATGTCTGACTCTGAGATATCGACCACACCCAATGTCTGACATTGAGATGTAGACCACACCTAGTGCCTGATTCCGCGATGTTGACCACACCCAGTGTCTGACTCCGATATGTAGACCGCACCCGATGTCTGACATCGAGATGTAGACCACACCCAGTGTTTGACTCCGAGATGTTGACCACACCCATTCTGACTCCGAGATGTAGACCACACCCATTCTCTGACATCGAGATGAAGACCACACCCAGTGTCTGACTCCAGGATGTTGACCACACCTAGTGTCTGACATCGAGATGTAGACCACACCTAGTGTTTGACTCCGAAATATTGACCACACCGAGTGTCTGTCTCCGAGTTATTGACCACACCTAGTCTCTGACACCGAGGTGAAGACCACACCCAGTCTCTGTCATCGAGATGTTGACCACACCCAGTTTCTGACTCCGAGATGTTGACCACACCCAATCTCTGACATCGAGGTGTAGACCACACCCAGTCTCTGACATCGAAATGTAGACCACACCCAGTGTTTGACTCCGAGATGTTGACCACACCCAGTGTCTGACATCGAGATGTTGACCACACCCAGTGTCTGACATCGAGATGTTGACCACACCCATTCTGACTCCGAGATGTTGACCACACCTAGTGTCTGACTCCGAGATGATGACTACACCCAGTGTCTAACTCCGAGATGTTGACCACACCCAGTGTCTGAAATCGAAATGTAGACCACACCCATTGTTTGACTCCGAGATGTTGACCACACTCAGTGTCTGACATCAAGATGTTGACCACACCCATTCTGACTCCGAGATGTTGACCACACCCAGTTGACATCGAGGTGTAGACCACACCCAGTCTCTGACATCGAGATGTAGACCACAACCAGTGTCTGACTCCGAGATGTTGACCACACCGGGTGTCTGACATCGAGATGTAGACCACCCCTAAAGTCTGACTCCGAGATGTAGATGTTCGTTGTAAGATGATAATTATCTTAGAACAAAATCAACCGGGTGGCCGCAAATCTAACGTTAACTCATACTGGTTTGTGCCTTTAAGGCTTTTTACGATATCCACGGAAAGGAGGAGTGGTCAATAGACCACTTCTATGACCTGTGTATGTTGTTATGTAATCTAAAAATATTTAGATTACTCCGAGATGTTGACCACACTATTATTTAGGTTACGTAACAAGAAGTAGACAACCCTATGGTAGTGATAAAAAAAGACGGCGCAAGATAGAAAGAGATGCAAATATAAATCCTAGGTGCTTAGCGCTGTGTGAACTGAATTAGACCGTATTTCGTGGTTTGAAGAGTCAGTTTTTATTTAAATGACATTGCTGAGAGAGACTTATGTACGTACTATTAAGTTTCCTTTGACATAACCTAGTAATTTAACTTCCATTTTCATTTATATAATAAATATAAAAATAAGAAATGTAATATTAATGTAATAAATAAAGTATTTTAGTTCTTTTTTACTACGAAATGTATTTTTTTTTGCTATTTCTCTCATTATTTTTCTTACATATAGATATATTTTTAACAAATTAGTATTACTAGTGAGCATTGAGTATAATAAAATAAATTTCTAATAGTATTGGATTAGTTTAGGTATTGTATAATTTTTTTAAAAACACAGCGTCTTTAGTTTTTAACCGATGTGAATGTTTTGTCTAGATTTGCAGGTGTCGGTTTAATTTGAAAAAGGGAGTGTATTATCCTTATTTTGTAGTCCTGTGGGAAGCAACCCAAGTAGGTATAGTTTAGCCATGTTCATAGATGTATTTTAGAAGCGAACCGAACATTTGACCTCTGTCTGTGTACTACATAGAACTAGGAATCACGCGCGGCTCTAAGGCAATTTTTTTTCTAATCTATGGTGTACTATGTAGTATTGTTTTATTTTAATTACTTTATTTTTTTTTGGCCAGTACCTCGCGTAATGTATATTCTTTGCCAATTACGCTGATAACATGGATAAATTCAAAATGTCCTTAACTGACAAATATTGATTTTATCTGAACAAACCACATCATCATTGCAGCCGCAGGTCGTCCACTGCTGGACGTAGGTCACAAGAATTTACTTATTATGGCACGCAAACAGATTACAGATGACTTTAATTAATCCCCAAAATATTATAGTAACTTATACATAATCTAACAAAATGTAAACCATGTGTAAACAGCAGCACATAATCTAAAAGAAACGACTGACGAACAGATTAAAAAAATCTGTATATAATTTGTACAGGCCAGTATTATAAAACAATTTTTATTAAAATAATTCAGCTTTATTCTTTACTAGCGACACGCACCGGCTTCGCATGGTCATAAAAACCTAAAGTTTAAGTCCTCTTAAATCAATATCTATTAAAAAAAACGGCATCAAAATCCGTTGCGTAGTTTTAAAGATTTAAGCATACAAAGGGATAGAGGGACAGAGAAAGCGATTTTTTATTATACTATACAAGGTGGACACAAATCAACTTCAAATATTTTAAGGGCAGATACAGACCAATATAGTGAACAACTTTTCCAAATAAACTTATATCGAAATATGAAATTTTATTTTTCACTCTCCATACTAAACTAGATCAGCTGATTCTCAATTTGTATGGGAGGACAAAAAAAGTTTTTCGTATTTCGACATAAGTTTATTTAGGAAAGTTGTTCAGTTTAGTGGTCTGAATCTGCCCTTGAAATATTTGCAGTTGATTTAAATTCACCTTATATGTATATTAATAGTGGGAACAGAAGAGAAACAGAAGACTTTATGAAAACCAATATGGAAGGCAAGATAGAAGGAAGACTGGGAAGAGGTAGACCAAGGAGTTTTGTAGAACGAATAAAGAAAAAAGTTGGAGTCATGTCGTATCAGGATGTGAAAGACTAGCGGAAGATAGAGACACCTGGAAGAGACTCCGCACCGACAAGAGCACATCTCTTTAATTTTAAATAGATAGATATAAATGTCAGCGATATACTATAAAACTATCATATCAACGGGAAATACTTCAAAACAGCCGAAGGCGCACCTGTACAATTTTTGCCGGAAAACCGCCGGCTGAATAGGGTCACATCACATCGGATTTGACAGTTGCCTCAGGCAAAGTCTTGTAGGGAAGTTAATTCAACTATTATAGAGAATAACTCATTTCCCGTACGTAAATAATGTCGACTGGCAGTGGTCAGTCACAAAGAATTTTAGACTTAAATTCTCGTTGTATTGAGTTGATAATACTTTTGTTTCTTATTTTATTTTATGCTAGATGCTTCTCGAGGCTTCAGTAGTGATTGATGAAATTGTTCGACGCAAATTTGTGTAGTCTTGGACAAATATTGAGATATCAAATGCAAAAATATTTTCTCTTTTACTTACTAGTTGTACCTAGGTATATTCTGAAACAAGATGTATGTACTTTTACTTACTAAAATATTTTTTAGTAGTCACGAAAATGTGTAAGCGCAATTGAGTAGGTACTGAATAAAACGAAGTCAATTCATAATAGAGTAGGAATATGTTGTTTCTTTTTAGTAGATTCTTGGTGGCTGAATTTTTACACTCATTTTTCAAATTTCAACCAAATCTGTCTTTCATGAAAGGTCAAATTCTAATCCTAAAAGCACAAGCACCACAAAATTCAGAGCCACAAATGATACTCATACAAGTTTATATTCGTCATTATTAAGGTGAATTAAAGTCATGTAAAGTAAGAAACTTACTTCAAACATGGGTAGAATAACTGAAAATTTCATTAATATCCTATTAGCTTTCGCATGAATTTCCCTCGGGAACAGTGCTTTTTCCCGGGATGAAAGGTACCCTATGTTCTTCTCAATACTCCTAGTTATATGTATGAAAAATATCAGGAAGATTGGTTCAGTAGATAGGGCGTGATTAGGTTACAAACAAACAAATATAAAAATTCACTTACGCATTTATAATATAAGTTGGTATAGAGTCCTCTATTCAATACACAACCCTAAGTTCTTTAACTCGTTCCAATCCACGTAACAAGTGTCGCACTCAATCTAATAACACTGAAACGCTTCTCGGCATATGTGCAGGCTTTCCAGCGGACACAGTAACTCAATTAGGCAGCCTTTAGGCCGCCTTTTGCCTGCACACGGTAGATGTAATTATACCCTTATCTCTGGACACCGAATGGTAATTACTCAGTTCCGTGTCCGCGAACTGATCCAGATGTTATAGATAATAGAAAAGTAGGAGATATTACTAAGAATCAATAATATTGTAGAGCCCTAAGCTTTTAATTATTTGACGTCAAAGTGACGAATAGTGTTTGAGAATGTCTCGTTTAGATTTAAAACATGTGTCGCAAGAGATTTGTGTACAAACTACTGGTGGCGGGCATGCTGGAACTAGCAGTAGTGGTCGGGCGCTAGCTGGCAGTAATTTGCATGAAAATATAAGTGATGGCGGAAGCACGCAAAGTGATTTGGTAGGTACTAGAGTTGAACAAGAGAATTTAACTAAAAACAAAGAAGTCTTCTCATAGACTTCGCTGGCTCGGCCACCTTGATTATAATAGAGAAGGATCAAGTAGTAAAGAGAGGATATATGGGAAGGCTGCGGGAACACCGTCCGGCCGGCCATGCCAGATATCGTTGGATTGATAAGGTGAAGTAGTAACTGCGCGAGCTGCACGCCGACAAGTGGCAGTAGGTGGTACAGGATGGATTGTAATGGAAATATTTATTATCGGAGGTCAAGACTCACTTTGGGTCGATGTTCCATCTTAGTTAAGAAGAAGAAAAACCATTTTGATTCCCACATCTCCGAGTATCTAGCGTCTCTGCACAGAATCGAACGGCGAACCCTTTTCAAATGTATCAAACATTTGAAAAGGGTAATGTTATTGGGTATTAGTAGATGATTTACAGGTGCCCAACTTACACGGTTCTGTCTAAATGTAAGCACAGAAAATGGAAAGGTATGATAAGATTCCTAAAGGATATTATTACCTCTGCTCTTCCTCCGTGTGAAACATAGTTCTTTACCATATAGGACACATGCGAGGAAAAGGCAATATCTTAATCAAATTTTTAAAGAGGAGATCAATAAGCTATCGTAGCATTTGTGTTCGTAACGATAAAGCAACGAAAAAAAAACGATACATCAAGCGAAGGAGAGCGTAGTCTAGATTGGATTGGTTGCCATTAGTGGTATTTCTATCTTGAGCTCCTCCGTGCTTAGGAAGGCGCGTTATGCCTTAAATTAAGTCCTGTCAGTAGGTAGATGGCAGTCGAGAGGCTAATGCAATGATTGCTACTATAACAATTTGGAATGGCGACCAATCCAAGTCAGGCCACGCTTGCTTTCGCTTGACACGCACGATCCTTACAATGCTCCGCTAGACTATCCCACTCCAGTTTCCTATATTCATGTCTGTCTATAAACGAGGTGGTAATATTTTTCCAAAGCAACCCCTAGGGGCGAGTTAAGTGTCAGGGTTGAGGGGTGGCTTATGAATTACAGTCAGGTAGCATTCCCTGCCACAATGTGTCTGCAGCCCTTAATTTGATGCTGCAATGTCTATTATATTATATAACTAGCTTTTGCCCGAGACTTTATAATATGGAGTTTAAAATCAAGCCTATATTGATTTATCTATCTATTTAAGAATTGTGCTCTTATCGGTGGTGTATGTTCCGGGTGTCTTTATCTACCACTAGTCTTTTTTCATCCTGGTACGACTTCCACTTCTGAAAATACAAAAAAAAATCTTCGATCTTTGATGACAATAAAATACTCAAAAAAAAATTTTGATTGGAAGTAAAAGTTTACCTATGTTAGAAGGCTCTTCAATAACAATAGTAATAGTGTACACAAGTCAATTAATAAGAATTTAGTTCACAATTTTAAAAACGTAAAAGGTAAAATAAGTTTTGTGTGAAAAATATTAAGTGTGTTGAATGAATGTGTATATTTTTTACAAAGGCGGACTTATCACTAATGCAATTTCTTCCAGCCAACCCTAGGCTATAGATATTTACGATATGTTGTAAACATAACATACAAAAATCTAACATACCCAAAATACAAGGAACGTTCCTTCATACAAAAAGAGCTTTAAAGTCTCCAATATAGCCTTTAGGGTGACTCGCGCTTGGCCAGTTATTATTATTTTTACCTACATGTTATTGTATGGTAGAGTCATATCATATCATACTTACATTATAAACGCGAAAGTTTGTATGGATGTTTGTAACTCTTTCACGGCTGAACCGATTTGCCTGAAATTTGGAATGAAGATTGCTTAGATCCTAGAACAACACATAGGCTAATTTCATCCCGGAATTCCTACGTGAGCGAAGCCACGGGCAACAGCTAGTTAGTCATAGATATATTAAGTATATATTATTTAGGGATGTTTTATGAATTAGTAGAGTCAGCAAAATAGAGTCGCGTTCAGTAATTACTAGCGGAGGAATAGTGCGCGCCGTGTTCATAATAGTATACTTGGGATACGTGTTTTTATTGATAATAATAATAAATAATTATTATTTCGGATTACTAGACCCATATAGGTTAGTAACAATTTATCTTATAGTGTTAGTAAAAATAATTTTATTAATATTTATTTGTAGAGCAACCATTTTGTGGTCCACTTATCTGTATTTGTGTGAGGTTTTATAAAAGATTAAGGTAATCATTAAAATTTTATTTGCACAAAATGTAAGTATTTCAATAAAATCAATTGTAAATTTAATGATTACAATATATATAATAGATAAGATATAATTCCGAACCAAAGCACAAAGCTCATTGATGAAAAAATTGGCTTATCACTTACTTACGTTGTTCTTATCTTTACTTATGTTATCTTATGTAATTTTTGATATTATATTATTTAATATTTAAATAATACAATAAACAAACTTACAATATTTTTTATAAGCAGGTATATTATATTTTTAAGTAGGTAGTTATTTTAGTTTGTAGTCCATAATTTATTGGTTTTTTAATCTTTATACCATACTCCTGATAAGTTATTTACTCCGTGGTCATTCAGTAATAATGTATAAGTAAATGTAAAAATAAACATTATAAACTACACTAACCCCTACACATACATACAAATAATCACGTCTTTATCCCATACGGGGTAGATAGAGCCTAGGGCCATAAAACCTTAGACCACTACACATTAAGTTATAAAAACAACAATAAAATTAATATCGCCATTACGCACAAAAAAGACAACAAAAACCACAACCGCAAAAACTACAAACAATAACAATTCAACACTACTAAAATTAAAATAAACTTTCTCCAAAGTCGCTCAATACGTGCGGGCACAAAGCTCTCGGTACGGTAGCGGAGCGGAAAGCTCGCGGCGCCCCGCCACGCCAGTCTGCCGGCGGCATCCGACCGGTCCCGACGTTGTTGGCACGTCCCGAACCGAAAGTTTCCGAGTTCCCGCGAGTGAGTGTTGTGAGTGAACATGCTTTATCGCGCGGTGATCATCCTCGCCGTCGCGACTTTAGCCTTCACCGCCGCACCCCCCGACCCTTGCTACGAAGACGGCCGCCCAAAACGATGCATCCCTGATTTCGTCAACGCAGCCTTTGGAGCTACCGTCATTGCCTCCTCCATCTGCGGACGGAGAGGCCCGGAACAACTTTGTGATCCGCCTGGAGACCAGGACCCTGAAAATGCTTGTAGAGTTTGTGATGCTGCTAGATCCGACCGGAGACATCCCCCGACCCACCTCACCGACCTTAACAACCCTCATGATGTCACCTGCTGGAGATCCGCTGCCTTACCACCCGCTTCCTACGACTCCCCTCCTGATAACGTCTCCCTTACTTTATCTCTGGGGAAGAAGTACGAATTGACTTACGTCAGCCTCCAGTTCTGCCCGAAAGCAGCACGCCCGGATTCCGTAGCTGTTTACAAGAGCGCTGATTACGGTGTGACATGGCAACCGTTTCAATTTTACTCGAGTCAATGTAGACGGGTTTACGGTAGGCCTAACAAAGCTACGGTTACAGCCGCCAATGAGCAAGAAGCTAGATGCTCTGACTCTCATAGATTGGCTGGAGATAGTACAGGTGGTGCTCGTCTAGCTTTCAGTACACTGGAAGGTCGTCCGAGTGCTGCGAATTTCGACGTATCTCCTGTCCTTCAAGACTGGGTGACAGCTACTGATGTGCGGGTTGTGTTCAACCGTCTGCATATGGTAAATGAAGGGGATGAGGTTGATACGAAGAAGCAAGCGGCTGCTGGGACGCAGCATTATGCTGTGTCTGATTTCGCCGTGGGCGGTCGGTGCAAGTGTAACGGACATGCCTCACGGTGCATTCCAATGAAGGCTGGTGAAGTTTCGACAGTCGGCGGGGTGCAGCAGCTGGCCTGCGAATGCAAACACAACACAGCCGGCAGAGACTGCGAGAGATGCAAGCCCTTCCACTTCGATAGGCCATGGGGACGCGCCACAGCCAGGGACGCCAACGAATGCAAAGGTCAGACCTTTATTTATTTATGCGCCATTCTTCGACAGTTCCTTTAAAATTCATTTGTGTTTCAACCATCCATGTTTTTATTCCTTTACTTTTTCTAGCCTTTCGTTTCTTGTTCGCCGAGCGGAGTTAGAATGCGTTCCTACTTGTTTTATGAGCAATCTAAAAACAATCTTGTTTTTACAAGTCGGATAGCACCGAGAATTTCTAGGAGTGTAATGTTTATTTCATGTAATGATACTCAAATAAATTAAAGATAAGATGAGATATAAATTATCGCGTTTGTTTATGTTTCTTTTGTGTTCCGTTTCATAAGTCCCGAGGCACCATTCCTCTTGATTACTTTAAAATTACCTCTTGTTGTATGAAATAATAATACCCAATTTGCGTTCGTTTAATTACGTAATTCATACAAGCCGGGAAACGCCGTTCTCGAATAAATAAAAGCAACGAGTACTTATCTTACAAAAAGGGAAGCGGGAGTTTGGTTCAATCTTAATTTAGAGAATAATTAATTGTTTTAGATAACGTAATTGCCGTACATAGAAATGAGTTTTTGGGGACAATAATTAAGAGTCTAAATTAAGAGAGTTTAGATATTATTATTGATATAGATTCAAATAATTAAGTAGCTATTGAAAATCCAGTTAAATTATAAAATATATTGAGATTTAAATTTAAAAAATTTTGTAAATATGAAATATTCCAGACATAGTTGAGATCATAAAGCGAGCAAGTAATCGTTATTGAATTTAACCGAACTACCTATAAAAGTGGGTATGGGGTCGTAAATGTTAATTATGTGATAGCTTCATGCGCAGTAAATCAATTGAAAGAAGGATTCTGGCCGTAGGTCGTTATGGTGGGACTCAATTTAAAATTTAACAAATAGACCACGACTACAGGGGAACTCGAATCGTCATTGTCAATGGGTCTATTTTGTTAAGGCTGTAAAGATCAGCTTATTGAAACATTAAAGTCGTTTTCGGAGGAAGTGAGCCCTATAAATTGGGAGATTGAAGGTGATTTCAAAGTCTATTGAGATAAAATCTGAATTTGTAACATCGACGTTATGGATTTTTGAATGTAAGCATAGCAAATCATAAATTTGATAGTTATTTTAATGGGTAAATTACGGGTCTATGTTATAACATTTGAGAAGCTATGCTATGTTTTCTCATCAGTTGGAGTTCGATCAAGATGAAATACTTCGTTCAATTTGTGTTTTCTATACTTCTGGATCCCGACTCAAGACTCAACTACTATGCTTTACTAGTAGCGCAGCGATTTCTATTATTTCGATTTGGGTTTTTTATTGTTCCTCTCTCTCTGAAAAGTGATATTTCATTAGTAGGTGATGAGAAGGCTTAAGGATGTTTTACGTGACGTGAAGAAACACAAGAAATGATATAGGTACATGGAAACGAGATCTGGAAGAATCAAGCCGCAGACATATCGCATTAGTTCGCGAGTTAGTAATACGTTAAAATAGGCTGAATAACCCTGACTAGTGTGGGGACTCTAGTAATCTAATAGTTGAAATATAGTGGCTGGAATTATGAGGTATTAGCTAACTGATCATTGATGATTTAAATGATTTTTCTAACATTTTGACAGTCAATGGAATAGCCGGAGCTAAAAACAAAAAAGACTAAGGTACTATTGACAAAATGAATGAATACAATTTCAAAACCTCAACAGTTAATCTATTCAAAGACAAACGCGAGACGACGAAACAAAAAAACTTCAATCATGACCGATTGACAATGCCCGAAGCTAATCGCACACATTATTTCGGAACATTAAACTGGGTACTACTATCTATATACAGAGTAATTAATTTTGGACCCTCCAGAGAGATCAAATGATGAGTAAAGTTTACTTCTTGGAATTAGTGGGGAAATTGGAGATACGAGTAAATATACCTATTACACACTTAAAAGAAATATATTATGCCTCCTTAATTATTTTTTTGCAAACTATAGTTGTTTGAGTGCAGTTATGAACTTAAACAAAAATCTAAAATTAGCTAAATATTCTAATATTTTATAAAGAATATTCATTAAATCAAAGGCATGTTATTATTTTTTGAAGTTAGACAAAAGAAAATTTAAGGGAGAAATGCTCTAATCTATTTTTGATCCTAAAGCAGAACAGCAAATGCGTTGAGCAAGCTCAAAAATAAAAGAAATGTGTCATAATAATAGGTACATTTTGTTTTTTTGGAACAGCGCAAAACCTAGATCTAGTGCCACCTTTTGCAGTCTTAATCTAGATTGTACCTAGATGAAAAAAAATCTCGATATAGCTTAATTTCTTGTCCAATCAACACAAATCATCAAACTATTCACATGATTTAATTAATATATAATAAAATAATTTCCTTTGAAATAAGACTACTCTAACTACTACTATTCAGTACTACTACCCTACACAACTAGATATATAGGTACAATAAGTACCTATATATTCTATGGCCTACTCCATCTTTATTAATTTCGAAAACTAATTCCCCGGGATTTATTGAAAGTGCATACCCGAAAACAAACGAAGCCGCGGTCATAAAATTTATAAAGTTTGAATATTCTCGATGGATATTTCAAATCCTTTGATTGCTGGCTAAATGAACTTTGATCTTTAATATTAAATTCTGTGGCGTGATATTAGGGTACTAGATATTTGAATTTGAATTGATATTGTGAGGAATTCAAACATTTCTTTGTACTCTCTAAATTTAGTCTTGAGCAGGACCTTAATTTATTTAAACAGACGAGAAAAATCATGAAATTTTTTATTGTTGCAATCTAAACGTCCATTTTGTCAGAATATAGTTGTCTGCAAAAGTCCATAACAAATTGAAAAAAAAGTATTGCATCCAGCGCAGCCATCGCATTTCACAGTAACCTTCATACTAATAAATAAAATATTGGTTTTTTAGTTAGTCTAGACAGGCACTTAGCACCAGGTTATGTTCTGTGTAGCTCATGATGTAGTCCTTCTTCAGAAATCCCAGTGTGGGCAAGTAAGGGGTGGGGTAAGTAAGGGACCCAAAGGTTCTGTGCCAAAGGTTCGACGTGCTTCCTATAATTTAGAACCCATACTTAAGATAGTCTAGACACCTGAAATTTTTCAAAAATCAATCATTTTAACAGTGGCGTAGCAGTTAAAGCAATGGGTCACTTTCAATGGTAATCTTTAATCTACATGGACATTTGATTTGAAGAAACATACAGTGGGGTGGGCCACATATAGAAAATATTACCACCTCAGATGTAAGTGTTAGGGTAAAGAGGTATACTTTTCTCTGTGGCTCACTGTACGTCATATTATATTTATAAACGTTAATTACTAATAGAACAAATATTGCATCGTCGAGTTCAAACAAATATAATGTTGTATATACTCACCACATTCATCAAATATTTACTTTATTCCGAATATTCTTATCAAATAACAAACCATTAATGGGCATGTAAATATAATTGAAGATAGGTTAGTAGAAAAATAAGGGTAAGAAAAATATCAATGAAATTCTGTATCATTTATATCATCAAACGGACTTGCAGATTTTTTTTAAACTACCATCTTCATCCCACTGATGGGCAAAAGGTCTCTCTCCGAAAACTCTAACCAACTTTTTTGGAACACTTGCATATGGAAAAAAATCGCATTTATTCCTATTAACAGTAGAATTTTTTAATGGATTTTAATAATCAATTCTTTGCTAGATTGTTGCTAAAGCGAGGCTTGGTTGTGAATTGGTTGCCACCATTTACCAAACACAGTTTTATGAGGAGACTTATTTATTTGGTTGTTCAAACTTTAGTTAAGCGATAAGTACAAATTATTACAAAATATATAGGTAATTGGCGGAAAATACAATATCTCTACTAGGCAACTTTTAAGAAAAACAGAAAATCTTTGCGGCATAATGTCGCAAAAAATATAAAGAAAGCGACTTGCTTTTTAGCAAAATAAGGATGAAACCTATGATTGCAAACTTTGATTTTTTTACGAAATTATTCATTGATTTTGGTTTTTCCGAAATTTGTTCTACTTTGTCAGCTCTATTTAAATCAACATGGTTATTCTATTGTAACCGATGTTGTTTAATTATGAGATTTATAGCGTTAAAGAATTCATTTATTACTGTCATCCAAATTTAAAGTAAATGCATAGGTATTTACGAAAATATCTAAAACGCCTCAAGCCAAACCAATCAGGCTGCTTAAATCAGAAAGTTTTGTTTCCTAACGGACTCGGCCGGGATGAAAGTTAGCATGCATAAAACATTATAGTTCACCGGAATTAGCACACGGACAATACTATATTCAGTCTTTATACTTGACAATGGGCGGGAAACCCAATGTTGGCTAAAAAAGTTAATACGAGCTAAGTGCCTCTACTTCGAGATAAGCAGTTTCATCTTATGTTATGTAGTTAAGATTTTCTGTGGAAATTCAGGACCTTACTTATTTTCATAAACAAACTGCGAAAGAATGCATGTGGCCTTAGACCAAAGAAAATATACACTAAGCCTAGACGTCGGATTTTAGTGATCTTAAGGGCCAGCACACGTAGCCAAGTGACAATTTCAAAAGGCTAACGAATGTCGATAAGAACAAAATGTATGGGATTGACATAAGCTGCCGTGGTCAATCTTATGTCAATCCCATACATTTTGTTCTTGTCGTACCTCGTTAACGTTTTGCGATTGTGACTTTAGCTAAGCCTCCTGGATCAGAGTAACGATCAGACTTATCAATGAATTAATTCACCTGATTAATACCTAATTAAAACACCTGCGAGTGTGGTGCATCCCCCCAGACGATGGACCACCTTTGACTTGCCCGGCGTGCGCCGATACCTGCACGCTGGAGGATTTATACAAGGCTACAGAGAACGCTGTAAGGGTGGCTCAATTTTGGGCATCCAAGGGTATATATATAAGGTGAACATCGACACAAGAAGAAGAATGAATTAATGAACACGTTTATTAACAAAAAGAAGACATAGACAGAGTTTTTAGATGATGATAACATTAATAGTGAAGTAGATATACAAATAAATATTATCTTCACGTATCAAGGCATCAATACGAGTATACTAAGTGCTTGGGACAGATGTGGGCGTGTATCGGAGATTGATAACAATTCATCATCAGTTAATGTTACTGCTGACGTTAGAATATTTAATAGACATTATTATATAACTAATGATATGAGAACAAATGACGTCACAATGATTCGTCTTGATTTTTAATAGCAACACTAGTTTTTCCACGATGCTCACGAAGAAAATGGGCAGTAATATGTGTTTGATAAAAAAAATAAAAAAGAACATGGGGATTGTTTCTATAAACAATGTGGACATCAAGAAAGCCGCGTTGGCCTATGTAAAAATTGCACTTGACATTATATCGCTATAGTGACAGACTGCCTATAGCTCAATTTCTTTGTGACAGACTATAATAAGTCAAAAAGTCTTTGATACTGTGTTGGCACTTAAACACTTTTTACCAAACCGTAACTTTGTATATATTTTAAGCATTTCTTTGATTTCTTCATGCTTCATTTAATATGTATCATTAGACTCATGCATGACATAATTTTAAATTCATGTATTATCTGTTGTTTCATTTATTAGTTGTACAAATTTGTAAAATTTACGACTTTCAGATGTCCATCCTAAACCTATAAATTTGAAGAGGTCATCGTAGATTTCTCAATATGTCAAAATAAATTGCTGTATAAGGATACCCGTAGTAATAAATCACAGAGCATGTGCATAAATTGCAAGAAGTGGGAAGCTTCTCAATTGTATGTTCTCTTTGCATAAACTTAGTAGCTTAGTGACTTAGCAATTAGTATGCTCTGGCAAACGCTGTCAAGCTACTGCTCTGGCAAGTGCTCTTTCTCTCTCTCTAACTCGTTTTGTTAGTATTAAAACTAGAAAATTATAATAAGATAAAAATAAATTGTAACTTTATATTTCTTAATAGGTAAAACATAATATTTTGTGCCGTTATACTTATTTACTTGTATTATTCTGCGGATATTTTTATTTCTGACAGGATCTTTGGTAATACGAAGAGGGAATAAATTATTTTTTACTTCGTTATAGGTAAAACTGCCAATACATCGATTAATCGGTCGTGGTCAAATATTTAAATTAATAAATGTTTACTGTGTTGCTAATTGTCAAGTAAGCTATTAGCTGCTAAGCTCATGTAATCTCAGCATAATATCCAATTGCTCAATTACAGAGGCGTAACTTACAGCAATAAAATTGGATAGCAAATATCAGAGACAAAAAAGCAAAAACATCCTTGACGCTTGTGAAAATTTATGGTAATATACCATAAGAGTCACAAATCATAGAGTGCGTGGGCGCGCCTCTATTATCTCTGTTTGTTAGCTCTACATTGTGCATTTGAACGCACAGATAATGTATGCAGTTTATGAGATGGGTACACAAAAACGTTTTGGTTTGTTTGCTGATATGTTTATCGAGATTTGCTGAATTTAAATTACATGCTGTCTTGCTGTTATGTATAGCTTCTTTTGTCTATGTTCAAATTAGTTAAAAAAAAACATATACTTAAAATGTTAAGGCTTAATGTTGATCATTAAAACAATATATGTACAACTTACCATCTCTGCAAAATTCCAAAGTTTGACTGTTAGGTAATAAAGTGTTTGTACAATAAAGTTCAAATAAACAAAAATCTAATTACTATCAGCATTCAGACGCAGGCAGGATATCAAGGATTCCTTCATGAGCGATTGAAAGCGGCCAGCATCTAGCGCTTGCCTACAACATTTTTCAGGTCGTCGATGGAAGTCCGATTCTACGCTTACTTTGCAGTTTGTTAAAAATATATTACTCAAAACAATTGATGATAACTGTATCTGCATTTCCTACCTAATCTTATAAATACCAAAGTTTGTTGTTAAGAAACGACTATACTCCTTTCAAGATTTAATGAAATCTAGTTAGAGACACTTAATCTATTGAGCAAGCATGCTTACGGCTCAGCTGTTAGAAATTAGGCCTAACTGATAGGCCTTACTTAAAAAGTCCTTGTTGCAAGTGGAACTGTGGGCAACAGCTAGCTTATACACTAAATTCCACGCGTGAATCAATAAATCGGTTATAGTTCCTATTCCTACGCGAGAATAGCGCCAGATAAAACTAGATCGTGTAAATCTTTTCTGTCCCATAATGCACGCCACAAACAGGGCTGTCACTTATTGTAGAATGGAATTAGATTTAATTGCTAACGGTCTGGGAATATGTGGTGTGGTAGAAAATTTAAGGCTTATTATTTTTGCGGCAACTAACGAATTGGCACCGATTACATATTTAAGTTTGTTTTTTGATTCTGAGACTTATCGCCGGCAAATGTTTACCTGTCGAATGAGCCGCCGATTTTACGGGAGATTATCTTGTCTTTCCAATATAATCAAGCGAGCGAGCGTTTGGCTTTATTACATTTTATTTTTGAAGAATTTACGAACATGAGCCTAATAGTCATAATATACAACCTCATTGTACAACTTAAGAACTCCCATTTTTTGTTTTTTATCAACTATTTCCTACATCAAATTATCCTTCGCTGTAGCCAGCCTAGTAATTTAGGTACTAACTTATTATTATATAAATCTAAAATAGAGATTTATAATTTGTCGTCGCTTAATATTTAAAAAGTATTAGAGTTTGGTCTGATTGCTGTCTTAGTTTGGATGAAGCACTTAGATAGCACTCGGAAGATGATTCGTTAAAGCTAAAATAGTTTTTAGAAATAAAGGATTGAGTTTTGTCAACCCTAGCTAGTCCCACCGGTCAGCGTGTGAACCACACAGACCAATAAAAATAATCTCAGATCCAAAAAGACTATTGTATACAGACGACAACTATCCTGATATACGGTCATTTGATGCTGTAATAGAAATGTAGGCTTCCATTGTGTGGGGAACATAATGAAAAATATTGCATCAATTTCTTTTGTAGGTTTTGAGTTATGGGTGCACTTTCTGGTTTGGGTAGTGTACTGAGTTTGTGTAAGTTCGGATTGGTTTTGTTGTTGAAGGAACCAGTAGCTAAGGCTCTGGTACTGTGATAAATTTGGAAAAATCTGGCGTTTTTAGGAGTGAACCAAAGAGGTTTATCTGTTTTACTTTTATCTAAGTACGCTGCAACGTCAATCTACCCTAAATACCTCACAGTGTTTTAGAAATCGCCTCTATTTTTGGGTCATGTTTTTTTATACCGTTTTCAATCAGGCCTATGGCCTACCCGATAAAAATGCATAAGGATGCCTGCAAAGTTATAAATGTAACGAGTAACGTGCGTTTCCGACCTTGAAGAAATCTCGAATTTTTTGAAGTTTATTTGACAATACTCCTAACCGACGATGTAAATACATATTGAATTTTCATGAATTTTTTTCATTTATATCTGCCGTTCCCCCACCAAGTCCGTTACAGACCACCTGAACTACCGAGTAGTAACATTGATGGTACAAATGGCCAAATGTCAAGCAAAAAAAGCGGCACGGTCGTACCATCCTTTTCTAGATAAATTCTTGCGGGAGGTCTTTATATAACAGGTGAAATCCATGCAAAGCCCCAGCAAGTCGCTAGTTACACAATAAAACACAAATCATTCATCTCTCAGTCATAAATGTAAATAAGAAAATTAACAAATCACAAGTCATAACATTTACAGTTATTCCACCATAAAGTAGAGTTTCTTGTATTTTTGCTAATTAAATACATTTATGGTCTATAAAACGCGTTGTCCGGAGAATTTTTGTGTGGTTCCGAATGAATATATGTTTTATGACAATATATCGAATGATTATAATGAAAATAACCTAGATATTTTGTTAATGCTTTATAACCTAGGATGCTTGTGGTTTGAGCGAGTTGAAGACTATAATTGATAGTAGGTCATAGTGTTATTTCTTGAAAAGTGTTCAGTATTACTCTACAGACCGAAGGTGGGTTATGTTTTCGAGCGTATTAAATAGTGCGTCTTTTTTATACAAGTACGGCGGCAGTCATGCATACGGCCAAATTACATGATTCCAATTAAACGGGAAGAATACAACATAAGTTTTGATTCCCATCTCTGAAATCGCTAAATTACGGAATTAAACAACATTTACGGTTATAGGTATACTAGCTGTTCCCCGCGGATTCGCCCCGCGTGGGACTCGGTTATATCACGCCCAAAAGTAGCCTATGTTTGACCTCAGGCCGTTAACTACATCCCTACCAAATTTCATCACAATCGGTCCAGCAGTTTAGCCGTGAAGAGGTGACAGACAGACATACAGATAGACAGACAGACTTTTGCATTTATAATATTAGTATGGATATCTTTTAATCGCATTGAAATATAATTTTGATTATTTTACAACCGAAATAGACTGTAAGCCTGTATATATTATGTATTTCAACTTCAGACGTTAATGCGTTCGAGAAAAAAAAATTCAGACAGACAGACGAACAATAAAGTATCTTATGTGTTCCGTTTTTGCCACTAGAGGTACGGAGTTCTTAAAACAAAACATATTATTTAAAATATTACCAACGGTGAGGAGTATTCAACGCCGTTCTTTTCACTATTCATAAAGGTACTTACTGTATTGCAAAATGGCTGTGAAGAAATAAAATTATTCCTTTTTAATTGCTTTTAAAATGTTGGAATAGAATTGTAAAGTTACTTTGCGAATTCATTTTGTTTGAGTATGGCATTACTGTCATTTTTAATTTTCTTCTTTTTCTTTTTCTTTGCGCTTTCCCGGTTGCGTCCTTAGCTGGTTGCTTCGGTGGTTCGTTTTCGTGTTTTGTCTCTACTGCGCCAGGTCTTTGGCATTCTTGGTTGTGAGACCAGTTGTATTTCTATGTAGTAATACTGAAATTCTTACTCTTAGGTAATATTATCAATAAATATTATGAACTAACTGAACTGCTGTTTCAATCGCCCGTGTCGTATAGGCAATAATAACTTACCCCAAGAATCAGGCATATATGCCAGAAGAATTTTTATAATCCGACCTAGTTTTAAAGTTATGTGATCAAACAAAAAAAACTTCAGATTTTTAATATTAGTTTAATTTTTTTATTAAATAATACATCTATTTTTAGATTAACTATTTCCACTGAGCAAGTAAGTTAACTTTTTTACAGTCTGTATTTACATATCACATCTAACACCTACACGATTTTTTTTAATCAGCCATCTGTATTATAATTTCCTCTCAACTAAATCGCAATATAATAATGGGTATCGCGACGTGATATCGCCAATCACCTGCCTAGATCTGTTATGATGACATGAGCATCTTATAATGAGAGTCCAAGTTCACATTGGGCGTGTGAAATAGCGAGTTGATTGTCAGTTGAATGGCGAGTTGAAGAAAATAAGTGCATGACGGTCACACCGTCATGATACAGGCGTAATTAATTAGTAATTGACCTTTAATTCTCTCCAAAAAAATTAAAGGCATATGTAATGTTAATTTTAAGTTAATTTTTAATGTCAAGAATGATAATGAGCATGTAAGCTACGGACATACTCTACAAACAACAGCATCTTTGTCTAATTACATTAAATAATAGAGTTTATCTGTATTGAGCCATTCAACATATCTTTCCGTTTTTTTTCATTAGTGATAACACCTAATACTACTGTCATAATTGACTCACCAATATTACTCAGCTGCACAGCTCGACCAATGTCAATATATATGTTAATAAAGAGAGTTAATTTGGCGGAAATCCCGATGTTCCGATAGTGTCAATTAAAAGACTAATTTCCGCCCAAAGATCGGAGATAAAACACTTATTTTAATACAAATTGTCACCTATTTAATACAAAAACATTTGAATTTGATTGTACGTGACAAAGTTAACAAAATAACAGATTCTTATACCATTATGTTAAATTTTATTGATATGAAAGATTTAGTCAATATGTAGCGCTGCAGCATAAGTCACTATAAATTAATAAAAAATATTATTTAAAAAAAAAGTTATTAAAAAATAATATTTTTTTCTTAATATATAGCGTCTCATGCTGCAGCTTGTTTGTATACGAAATGGTATAAAAAAACTGGGAACGGCGGAAAACTGGGCGAAATGGAGGATTAAATAATTAATATTAGTAACCCTAATTTTATTGACTGTATGGTATGTAGAGGTATATAAATGTAAAAACTATATTGTACAGAAGAATGAATTGAATACACAATAAAAAACACAATAAAACACAATAACATCTCTTATAGGAATCGCTTCCAGTAAACCTGGTTCTTTACTGTAGCTCCATACCCAAACTTTGGAGAACAATCCTAGTGGGAGATACAGTTTTAAAAGTCTACAAGTCTTCAACGCTATTGTATTACAATTAATTGCTCGGAAGGTATCACTTTGATCTTGATGTCGTTAGATAAAATTTAATAGCTATTTACTAGTGTGAACTATTTTAATATCGTCACGGCACTCGTAAGATTTATATTGTTAAAAAAGGGGGAAAATATATACGGTAGGTTAATCTATTCAGAGCAGAGCTTCTCTTTTTTTGAATATTTATTTTACCACAAGTAACAAAATACTTTTACAATAAAAGCATTGAATTTTGACAGAAACGAAAAGAAAAATTCGATGATAGGAGGTGGTTTTTAAAAGAGGTAAAGTATGCTTTAACAGGGACTAACATTAAAACAGTTATCTCTCAGTTATAGGTACAATGTCCACACGTGAATCATAGGACGTATACCTATGCAGGGTCTGACAGAAGGAGGAAAGAGAAGAAAGAAGCCTGATTGGAGAACAGGGCTAAAAGTGCTGGTTTATTATCGCATTAGAGGATATGAGTGTAAATGGTATCACAACAGCAACGCGCACGTGGCACCCCTAGTGTTACTGGCGTTCATAGGCTACGGTAATCGTTTTCTATCTGGGCCTTGTGCCTGTGTGCTTACTAAATTGTATGTAAAAAACAACTGGGAATGTCGGAAAATTGGGCGAAGTGAGAGAGACAACGCAGAACAGCGAAACCTGGCTCAAAACAAAACAGCTGAGGACGGAACCGTGAAAACGCTAAGATGGCCATATCATGGCATAAAAGAGTAATATATTTTATAACCATACTGTTAGTAATAACTTGCATTTGCTTAATAGCTAAATACCTTCTAAATACATTGTTTGTATTCAAGAAAGTAGACTTTCGCTAAGGCTTATGGCCAATAATTTAGGCTCATAATGTCAGACATTCAATATCAACTTTAGATAGGTAAGTATAGGTACGACATAGCGGAATTATCCGCAATCTTAGTAATTGACTGGCCCGATTGCCCGCTATTAAAATAATTAAACAAAATTGAATAATTTAGAAGTACGGGATTAATTTGTGAACATGTTTTGGGTTAATTCTAAGTTTGCTAATTATACTGTATGTTCAGTATAAAGTTAGAAATCCTTTTAGAAACAACATAGCTTTTGCACTAGGCTTCGTTCGCTTATCCATTCAATCATAGAAATATAATTAATACAAAAGTTTTGGGCGCTTTCACGTTTCAATCGTTGAATGGATTTGGATGAGATTTGGTTGGAGACCAAGTAAGTTACCCAAGAACGAAACCGCAGGCAGGCGCTAGTATGGTAGAAGCTTATTAACATACATACATACATATAATCACGTCTTTATCCCATACGGGGTAGACAGAGCCTAGAGCCATAACACCTTAGGCCACGTTTAGCATAATGGCAGTTGAAACAGGAAATCAATAGTGATGGGTTGCCAGCCGCAAAGCCTATTTCATGATTTCCCCATTCGGCGATTCCCTCAGACGACTTTTACTGTTTGCGCGGGAAGGGAACTCCCAGACCAGCATAGAAGAAGCTTAATAAACAACAAGAAACTGGGTGGTATATTTCTATGCCGGAGACCACACAAATTTGCACTATTAATAGTGCTAAACTATGAGACCAAATGATCCATATTGTAAGCCATTATTTATTTTACATAATATTATTTGTTTTAAATTCCATTTATATGTTAAAAATTAGAATACCGTTTATGGTACGTAAATTGATAAATGGCAACACTAGGGAAAGGTAGGAGGCGGCGAGTTGGGTCATTCGGTAACGGAGGGTGTAACGGATAAGTCAAAAAGGAAAATAAAAGGTTAATTAAGTGAATTTGGAAGTGTTTAATTTGGACAATCCTTCATATAGTGAAGTGAATTTGGAGGTGCTTAAATAACCAAGGTTTACATCTCAGAAGTGTCATCACCTACGTGCACGTGTAAGTAGAATGTTTTTTATTTTTATTGTTTTGCTAGCGCGCCATCTATTTTTTTTAGCTAAGTTGAACTTATTCAGTAATGTTACTCATCCGTTTTAAGCTATTATATTTGACAACAGCAAGGCACAGTGTTCCATATTGTTCAAATTTAGATAACCATATTTGGTAGTCTACCTATCTAGAATAAAAACGAAAGATAAAATCCTTTTGTACGTGAATAATCCCTAACCTTTTTTTTATTTTTGGGTAAGATAAGATTAATACTATTGCTATTTAAATCGTAAGAGCTATATTTTAAATTTTTGTCCATTTATTATTTTGGTAATTTAATTTTTGGTACAAAACATAATCGATTTTTTAAATAGCAATCCTCCATGAGAATTAGTTGGTTAACATAAAATATGTTTACGCTTTGTAATTAACATGTATACATCATCTTATTTTTGTACGTGTACTATTTATTTCATGATAAAAGTTTATATAGTTAACCATAAATTAACATGATGCAATGTTTGTGTTTCGAGGTACAATGGATGGTCGCAATAGCTCTGAACGCCACCGTAGCTTACGGACACCAAGCCGCAGTCGTGGCCGCTCCCGGAGTGCTACTAATCGCCATCGCAGAGGCGAAGAGCAACAGTCGAGATCTTCCAGAATGGAATTGAGTAATTTACGACAAAGTCGACCGCGCAGCCGCCGTAGTGAGCATGGAGATCGGCGTAGTCGAAGCTTGCGTCGGCGGGAAGAAGATCTGAAGCGTGAACAAGAGCGACTTCGCGAGTTGGAGCGAGTGTTGCAGCAGGAACGTGATGCGGAGGCTCGTTCGAGGCGCAGCCGACAACGCGTCAGTGCAACAAGCAATCACGAGCAGCGTCGCGAAGGAAGTCAGCGGCGAGGAGATCGACGGAGTCGCGACGCCTATTCCGGGCGTCGGTCAAGGTCATGTAGCCCTTTATTCTCATCTAAAGACGTTATTAAAATAATGCAAGCTGTTAAAGGTTGCATGCCGCCTCAGCCATTAACACCGACACCACATTCAACCACCAAACTTGACAGTAAAAACATCCTTCCGGAGTTTGATCCGTCAATTAAAAGTCAACGTATGGATATATGGCTTCGAAAAGTAAATGAATGTGCATCGGTTTATGGCTGGGACGATAAGACTACCATACATTTCTCTATGCAAAAACTGCAGGGATTGGCCAAAACTTGGTATCAAAGCCTTAACACAATTCTTTATACGTGGCCAGAGTGGCAAGAAAAACTCATTAAAGCTTTTCCTTGTGAACAAAATTATGGCCAATCCCTGGAGGACATGTTAAGACGTAGAAGTAGATATAGTGAACCAATTGAAAATTATTTTTATGAAAAACTAGCATTACTCAACCAATGTGAAATAACGGGTAAACGTGCTGTCGACTGTATCATTCATGGCCTCAGTGACAAAACGGTTAAATCGAGTGCGTTAGCTTTGCGTTGTTCTGAACCGGACCAATTGTTGCAGTTCCTGCTAAGTAATAAGGACAGCTCCTATCAGTTATTTAATTCAAAAACCAGGTCAGGAAATGAGAATATAAGTTCGTCCGACAATAATCAATTAAATAAACCCATTCGTAAGGCTACCTATGGTTCAAACCTATTTTGCTACAATTGCAAAGAAAAGGGGCATGTCTATAATAAATGTTCTAAACCCTTAGTAAAATGCGATTCTTGTAATAGAATAGGACATAAAAGTGATAATTGTACTTTCCAATCCGACAAACAGTTGCCAAAGACAAACGCATCACACAAAACAATGTGTATTACTGGATCGCATCCAAATGATAAATTCGTAAAACAGGTCATTATTAATGGTGTTTCTCTAGATGCATTTGTAGACTTTGGTAGCGAAGTAACCCTTATTAGAGAATCTATTATGCTAAAGTTGGGAGTTCTTCATGATGGAGTACCATCAACTATGAAGGGCTTCGGTAACAGTTTCGTTCAGTCTTTGGGTTCCGTAACAATTGAGATATCAATTGATGGAGTTTCGGCCGTGGTCGTCTGTAGGGTGGTCAATGACAACTTCCTTGATAGACCAGTTCTGGTTGGCCAATCATACTCTGAACAACCACATATCGTTGTTATTAAAGACTCAAACAAACTACAATTTTTAGATGTTGGTACCGAAATTCCATCAAATTGTTTCGAAGACCCCAAAGAGAGACCAATTAGACTTAGAGTAATGTCACATACTAGACTTTATGGCGTAGCCAGCGTTAGAGTAGCGACAGAATTTGAATTCACTGGAAGTATATTAGTAGATACTAAAATCGTAGGTAAGCCTGACGAACAGTTTATCATTCTTGGTGGTGTTTACAGAGTAGAGGGTGGTTTTCTTTTTGTAATTATTAATCCATGTACAATACCATGTGTCCTACAGGAAAATACTATATTTTCACGCGCTGAAAAGATTGAAATAATAAAGAGAATTAATACTACGCCCTCTACATCTGTGGACGCCAACGAGAATGTAACCCCCTTTATTAATGAAATTAAACTGAAAATAGGTAATTCAGTGTCACTAGACCATAAGGCCAAACTTATTAAAATACTTCAGCAGTACAAGAACTGTTTTGCATTCAACTTATCGGAACTAGGTTGTACTGACGTTACGGAGATGACAATCAAGTTAAATAGCGACCGCGCTGTTGTTTATCGTCCGTACAGGCTTTCGCATTATGAAAGAGGGGAAGTTCGTAATATGATTGATGACATGCTTCAAGCTGGTGTCATAAGGGAATCCATTTCAAATTATGCTAGCCCTATCATATTAGTTCGCAAAAAGGACGGGAAGGTGCGGCTTTGCATTGACTATAGAATGTTGAACTCGTTAACCGTCAAAGAGAGATACCCGATGCCAATCATCGATAATGAGATTTGCAAACTTGCAGGGCAGTCTTGGTTTATCACCCTGGACTTAATGTCAGGCTGCTATCAGGTGCCTATAGCAGAACAGCATAACCATCTAACGGCGTTTGTTACTCCAGACGGACATTACGAATTCAATCGGATGCCATTTGGATTAGCAAACGCTCCAGCTGTGTTCCAAAGGATGATGAATCACGTCTTGGGATCCTCTCGATTTAATAAGGCGACCGTTTATATTGACGACGTCTTGGTTTATGGAAAGACTGCAGACGAGGCACTTACGAGGCTGGAGGAGATCCTACAGCTGCTAGACGGTGCTAAGCTCAAATTAAATCTTTCTAAGTGCAGTTTTTTACAAAATGAGATAGAGTACCTAGGTTATGAGATAAGTGCAACTGGCGTGCGCCCTGGTGAGAAAAAGATTGAGAGCGTTTCCAAATTTCCTCAGCCAAATAACGTTCACACTGTCCGTCAGTTTTTGGAGCTCGTAAGTTACTTTAGAAAATTTGTTCGTGGCTTCGCCGAACTAGCATCCCCATTGACCAAACTTTTAAAAAGGGACGTACAGTGGGAATGGGATGAGGCTCAGCAGCATGCATTCGAACTACTCAAATCCCAATTAATTAGTAGGCCTGTTCTCGCTATTTACGATCATAAAGCTGAAACAGAACTCCATACAGACGCCAGTAGACTTGGAATGGGTGGTATATTATTACAGCGTCCTAAAGGTAGCCTGGATTCTTTTAAACCCGTTGTTTATTACAGCCGTCAGACCACGCCCGAGGAAAAGAACTTTCACTCGTACGAACTCGAAACTCTAGCTGTCGTTTGTGCTCTTAAAAAGTTTCGAGTATATTTACTAGGTAGAGAGTTTAAGGTCGTTACTGACTGTAGTGCTTTACGCTCCACGTTCCAAAAACGTGATCTTATACCACGCATTGCTCGGTGGTGGCTGGTACTACAGGAGTTCAATTGTTCAGTGGAGTATAGGGCAGGATCAAAAATGGCTCACGTCGACGCACTGTCACGTAATCCAATAGAAGATCCGGAATGTCGCGATATAGATCAGTTTCCTAATGTCCTTTCCATTAGTGATGATGATTGGTTGTTGACACTACAGTTGGGTGACAGTGAGTTGACTAGGATCCGTGATACACTTAACAGTAATCTGGATTCAAAAGGGTTAGACTATATTAAAGACAATTACCTGATCAAGGACAACAAATTGTTTAAATATATTGATGGAGATAAGAGTAACCTCAGATGGGTGGTTCCAAAGGGAGCGAGGTGGCAAATATGCAAATTAAACCACGATAATATAGGTCATGTCGGTTATGAAAAAACATTAGATAGAATCAGAAAATCGTACTGGTTTCCTAAAATGTCTCGATTTATAAAAAAGTACACAAAATCGTGCATTGATTGTGCTTATTCGAAAAAGTCTGCAAACAAGCGCGAGGGACTATTACATCCCATTACTAAAGTGGAAAAGCCATTCCACACTTTGCATATTGACCATCTCGGCCCCTTTGTGAAGTCTAAAAGAGGTCAAACCCACATACTTGTTATTGTAGATTCTTTTACTAAATTTGTTTTTATAAAACCCGTTAGAAACACTAATACTCAGAATGTCATTAAAACTTTAGACGAAATATTTAGTATTTTTAGAAATCCAGATCGTATTGTTAGTGACCGCGGAAGTTGTTTTACCTCGCACGCTTTTCGGAAATTCTGTCTCGACAGGGGTATTAGGCATGTACTGAATGCAGTGGCTAGTCCTAGGTCCAACGGTCAGGTGGAACGCTACAATCGGACCATACTGAACTCGCTTACTGCTCAAAACTACAGAGACGACGAAAAGGATTGGGACGCTAAACTGGGGAAAATACAATGGGGCCTAAATAACACTTTACAGAAGACCATAGGCAGGACTCCCTCGGAAGTCATGTTTGGCACGACGATGAATAGTGAGTGCAACTCTGCACTTAACGAAATAACCGATCTTACCCGGGAGACTTGTGATAGGGTGTCAATGCATAAGGAAGTTAAGGACAGGATAGATAGGGAGCAGGAAAAACAGAAACTTTATTACGATAAAGGACGTAAAGTTGCTCAACAATATAAGAAAGGTGACCTTGTGAAAATACTAAAGACTGCATTCCATAACGACGGAAAGAGTACTAAACTTATGCCGTCTTACGAAGGTCCTTTTAAGGTGGTCAAAGTAATAGGGCAAGACCGTTATAAGGTAGCTCCTATCCCGGGATTCTCAGGGTCTCAAAATAAGCGTAAGACAACTGTTGCATCTGATAGATTGCAACCTTGGATACATATAGCGTCTCTCGAACTTGACGATGATAATGAAACTGACACCATGAATGATAATAGCGAAGATGAACTAATCTTAAGTAATGACAATGATCAATAGAGATTAATACAGAATAAACAGTTAATTGTAATTTTTGTTATATTATTATTGTTGTTTGTTTAACGTCTCTTTATTCTATGGCCTATTGCTGTATAAAGATTGTATTGTCTTAGGCCAAGCGCGGGACTACGGGAGCGAACGGGTTCTTCGCTTGGCCTCACCAACCATAGTTCAAGAGAATAGGTCGGGATCGAGACTTCGTCAGCAAACAAGTGCGGTCCCGAACCTAAAAGATATAACAAATGAAGGTTTGGCGTGGGACCTCGGGAGCGTACGAGTGCACGACCTGACTTCGTTCCGTTTAACTAGCTTAGAATAAACAGAAATTGATATTTAGATGAAACGAAAGACTCGTCAGCGAACGAGGTAGTCGTTATGAGAATTTAATTTAAATATTTTTTGAAACTAATGTGATTTGAAGAGGCCTAAAATCTAACTATATATATCATTTGTATATCTGATACTCGTACTCGTAATTATATCATTATTGTTAAAATTTTGTTATTGATTTATATTCATTTTTCCAGTCGATATACATACTAGTTATGTTGAGATGTATAAGCTTATCGATATTATTTCTGTTATTAATTTAATACCGATGCCATTATTAACAACATTATTATTACTGTTTACCATGTTATTGTAAATTACACTATAAAAAAAAAAAAACATTTAAGGTCGATTTGAAATGTGATTTTACGTTACACTGAATGACTCAATATGCCGAGTGTAAGGTTTACAATTGTTGCGTGTATGGGGACATACACGTTGTCAGGACGGACGAGTGTAAGCCATTATTTATTTTACATAATATTATTTGTTTTAAATTCCATTTATATGTTAAAAATTAGAATACCGTTTATGGTACGTAAATTGATAAATGGCAACACTAGGGAAAGGTAGGAGGCGGCGAGTTGGGTCATTCGGTAACGGAGGGTGTAACGGATAAGTCAAAAAGGAAAATAAAAGGTTAATTAAGTGAATTTGGAAGTGTTTAATTTGGACAATCCTTCATATAGTGAAGTGAATTTGGAGGTGCTTAAATAACCAAGGTTTACAATATTTATAGATGTCGTCTTTATGGAAAGGCAGTCTTAAAGCGGATACGATCTTCGTAGGAGGTAAAATAATAAAATAGTAAATTGGCGAAATACCCGGATGCCATGCCGGCAAGTTGTTGAACCTCACTGAGCCGTCAGTCACGGACCGTTGTTGTCGGGTTCAACTCGATAATCCGACCTTGGTAAGTAGGGATGAGCAACATCCAAATATAATATCGATATTTCACTTCTTCGAGGGTAAAACTGTTACTCCTTGTAATCTTTTTCAACTGTCAAATTCGTGAAATTTAATATTCTAATTTCTAAAACTTAACAATTATCAGCGTTTTTTTTTTCGGGAGAATCTATATTAATTAGGTGTTTATGAATCTTGAAGTTGATTTTAAGATAAGACATGCAGATGCATGGGAAATGCAGAATTTTAACTAAGTATTTAAGATAAGTACCTATATTTTTTATTCAATCGATTTGATCGGTTGGGATCGGTCGACTTAACCGTTTTATGCATTTGTAGAATTTCATAATCATTTACAACATTATAGTCATGATAACGAATTATCGATACTATTAGTTCAATTATTGCACACCACTATCCCGAGACTTACAGCTGATTCTACGGTTAGTTATGAATGGCTTAAGGTGATGTTGTTTGAATACATATTTTTAAAGATATACATAGTCATTCAAATTAAAGTTAATCTAGCGAAAAATAAAAAAGTGACATCTTAGGCACCACGCAACCGTATTCGTCGATATTTTCAGGTTTGCTTGAATTAAGACTAGGCAGCAATTTAATTTTAAAGCGATATTCTTTACAGGACTGGTAATTTTAGTTATCTTACATGCTTATCTAATGGAATTATCACTCCTTTAAGAATTCGATTAATGTCTGAATTGATTTTATATCAATTTGCTTTAGTTTGCTTTATTTTAAAAAATTTGCAGGATTATATATTTGGAGATAAAAGGATATAAAAGGGACGTATATACAGACACGTAAATATTTATTGTTAAATATTTCGTGTGATGGTTGTTAGCTATAAAGCTAAAAATTCAATATTTTATTTTAATAAGTTAAGTGAATTTTTATAATTTAGTTTTATATTAGAATATTTTATATATGTTAATCTTCTTAGTATAAAATATGAAAAATACAGAGATATATTTGTTCAATGTTTTATATTGTTTTAGTTAGCGGCCAGTAATTTCAGATTAAAATTGACAAAATTCTATGGACGCAATAACTCTATTAACTTTGTAACTGATGTGATGAAGTGAAAAAAAAAGCAATTCTTAACATTTGCAATATTTAACAAACCGCATCAAAAATTGTTGCGTAGTTTTAAAGATTTAAGCATACAAAGAGATATAGGGACAGAGAAAGAGACTTTGTTTTATACTATGTAGTGATACGTTGGCAGATTCATATAGCCCCCGAAAGATGAGCCTTAACCTTAACCTTAAACTTACCCTTAGTCTATTCAGGCTTGTGAAACCTTAATAGTGTCACTAGCGCGCTGTCAACTGGTGTCTGTCAACTAGTGTGATCCTAGGACTCCTAGGTGTTTCGCCACAGTACCCAGTAATGTGACTGTCTCTCTCACCCTTCAAACCGGAACAACAATGCAAGCTGCATCAGTAATAGGTGAGACTGAGGTACTCAAGCAGACGACTTTTATATAAAGATCTACCTATGCCTGTCGATTCTATAAATTTCAAACAACAACTCGCTTCTCAGGTCGCTATCACTCACACTTCGCATAAGGTTCAAAATGACAAGTAAGAAGTGAGCTACGAAGTGACGGGGAAATTACCTTACTGAATGCCACATCTTACATCTCATACAAAATCTCACGTCCAATCTAGTTCATCTCGCTGACACGCTAGTAGACTCTAACTAACAATCAAAGTTTTAGCCCCTTAGTCGGCCGGCTTCGAAAAGGGAATAAAACGGTCCCACTACGAAGCCAGCAACGAAATGGGAATAAAACGGTCCCGTTACGAAGCCAGCTACGAAATCTAGCTACGAAATGGGACTAAGGGGCTTTAGTCAATCAAGAAACTCACAGCAGATTCAGATTCGAAGTTAAAAATGAAATTTTAGAGAATCACACGGTTGGTTTATTTTTGGCAATTTGAATTTATTATGGATTACAATAAGTGCTAGAATATCTCATCACGTCGTAGACGTAACACTCACTTCTGGGGTTTTACAACCGTTAGCCATTGTTTACTATGTAAATCTCCAAATTGACATACGGAAGTAATATCTCAATAATTTGTTTAACCGACTTACAAAGAAACAGAGTCCTTTTGTATTCGACTTGGCAAAACTTTTGCTGACTGGTGCGTTGTAAAATTATCTTTAAAACGATAGAAATAAGCTTGAATTTTGCGTAATTTCATATTTAAATACCGTCTTTATAAACCTGTCCGGCAGTAATAGTTTTCTTTGGATTTATTGAAGTATAAAAATTTGTTCGGAATTTTTAATAGGACGAAAGGATCAATAGAGGACAAGACAGTATTTTTTTAATTATCCTTTTACAGGGCAAACGCAAAGTTCCTAACGTAACTTGCTGGTTTCTGAAGCTTCTCCGCTATGCCTCGGATATGAAGGCTGTCGCCAACGAGAGTTTCTCAGGTGGTCTGTAATACACAGATAACAGAATAATATACTAGTAGTACTCTCATCGCTTGAGTGGAAATTTTATCTTCATGTAACACAGCTCTCGCTAGTGCCATCATCATGCATGACCATGACCACGCCATTCTCGCCATTAATAGCATGATTTTTTATGGTTTTTTAAAATTATATCCATCATTAAATAATGCATTATCAGCAAATACTCATTCGTTTATTAATGTTATACCTATAATACTATATTTAAATTATTTATTCCATTTGAATAACTACCTACCTACCGAAAATAGATGATAATATACTATGTCTCCTATCATCTATATAACGTGTATAACCGTACCTCTTCTTTTACTTTGTAAGCTGAACTTTGACTCTATTTTTAATTTTTTATTTGAAGCCAGCCCACCATGTCCCTTACCATAAAAATCCCATCATTAAAACTCACAAATCACCAGTTCAGTCACATTATGTCCTCAAAAACAAGCTTTCACTTTTTCACTTTGCAGTCACTTTGCCTAATCGTCGTGGAGTTGATGCTTCCCATCACGCAAACATGCAATTACTGTCAAAAAACCAACTTTGAATAACCCCTGTTTTTGGACAAAAAGCAGGAAGTTTGCCGCGAAAGACGGGTCAAGGATTTTTGGTGCAACGTCTGTTGTGATGCTTATCCATTTTCGAGGATAATTTGGTATAATAATGTCGTTTGTGAGATTGTTAATTTCTTTTATTTATTTTGTTCTTTCTTCCCTGAATCAAAGAAAATATACGCCGAGCGAATGAGTCTAGGGATTTGATGACCAGCCGTGTGATTCTGTAAGATTTCATTTTAAACTTCGAATCTAAATCCGCTATGAGTTTCTTGATTGGCATTCTAAAAACTCGATTGGTAATTCGTATCTATTACTAGCGCTACCCTTGCGAGCGTGGCAGCGAGATAAACTAGATTGGACGTGAGATTTAGTAAGAGATGACGTAAGATGTGGCAAAGGTAATTTCCCCGTCACTTTGAACTTCGCTTATGGGAAGTGTGAGTGATAGCGACGTGAGAATCGGGTTGTTGTTTGAAATTTATATCATTAAAAAACTTGTGCTATTTTTGAAATGTAACACCTACTAAAAATCGGTAAGTGGAATAATTATCGTTCGAGTCACCGGTTATGTCGCATAAAAATCATTAAAAAACGAATGATAATTATTATTGTTCGGCTCGCCAATTTTGAGTATGTCATAAATTACAAAAATAGCACTCATAGTATGCTAAAATGTCATTTCAAAAATCCATATCTACATTTTTTAATAGAACAGGCTGTATATATTTTAAAGAGAAGGTTGTATGCTTTAAAAATTACTGAATGCATTCCATAGAATTAGAAACTAATAGTCTGGAGATTTCGTAATTCTATGATGAATTCGGTAGTTTGAATATATAAATTAGTATATTTATCCTTTAAGTAATTTAATATTAAAACTAAGAACTTGACGTGGTGTGTAGTTAAATTTTTTTAATAAAATAATTACTAATACTAATGGGAATCGAAGTTTTGTATCTGCACTATAGTACTATTATATATTCTGTGTCTGCACTCAGTATTCTAAAAGAGTCATATTGGATAAGTACATCAGATACGACTATAAGTATATTTTGTTTGGAATTCGTATCGCTTTTGTCACCAATATGCACTTTAAAATCGCTATGCAGTATAATATTATGTGTCAGTTTCTTAATAAATTCTTTATTATAAAATTCTGATCTGTATAGATAGAACAAATAGTCTTGATCCATTTGTACAGTGCATTACGAAATGCATTTGCATTTAATAGATAGCTGCTGTCGGAAAGCGAATTGGCTGGCCAACCCTAGAAATACTGACGTAGAATGGTTTAGGGTTCCGTATTTTTATACAAATACGTTGTTGGCAATCAAATATACATTAATTGATCAAATGCAAGCCTGTTTTGCGCAAAAGGTGCCAAATTAGCAGCAGAATCATAAAAAATATATATTTTTTATGATTTTTTATATTTATTTTATGTAAATAAATTATTTATTTAAATTATTTATTTTATAAAAATAAAAATAGCAAAAATTCGTAAATCAAGTCTTCTAGCATTAAAGTTCCAGAGATACAAGCCTGCTGAAAAACAGGAAAAGACGTACATACAAATGAGTCTTAGTAACAACACCTACGTAGGTACATAGTGCTTTAAGTCAGGACTATTACTTAGCTTAGTTGTACGTTGTTTTTCGAAAACCGTATACCGTAATACCTAGCTACTAAATTTTAACATTTATTATTTATCAACAATATATACCAAAAAATAAACAAAAATAAAATCAAACGTTTCCCATAAAACTAATATATATTTCATACGGAAAAAATGCTTTATTTAATACTAGCTTTTGCCCGGGCTTCCGCTCCTGTGGGAATTCCGGACATATTAGTAGGAAGTAGGAAAGGCTTTTATTATATTAAAATAAAAACGGGTATGGAACCCTTTCGCTTAGATCCAAATAACGCTTGACCAGTTTTGCTTTTGGTCGTTCAAAAACTGCGCAATGCAAATATTTAAATCTTTTTTAAACGTTTAAAATCTGCTCAATGTAGCCATATTGGTCTCTAAATGGTCACCGCGGGGGATGGATGATGGCTAGGTGACAATAAGATACTGTGGTTATGGGTGGTCCATGTTTTTGTTATTCCGTTTACAATAGCAAAAGGCAGCATCTATGGACTTTGTTGTGGTATTAAGACGTTTTTAATTATTTAGAAATGTTTTGCCGTTTTACTTATGCTAATTCGTTGTAACAATTTTGGTGTTTATGTTTGTTTAAACGCAGATTTAATTTTCAATCGGTTCGCGCACAATATTGTCATACAAACATAGTTTGCTGGAAGAGATTTCTTTAGAAATAAGCAGCTTCCTTGTACGAATGATCTATATTCTATGTTTTTTCTCTTGTAGCTATATTTTTCTGTGTACATGAAAATAAAAAAATAAATAAACATAGTTTAACAATTGCCTGGTTTGGTTTCTGAAAGCCAACGGGTTAAAAATTAATACTTTTTCATTTCTTCTACATGTCCTTATTATGTTTTTAATATTGGTATACATACGAAAGCTTTGAATTTGCAACGATAAATAAATATCTAACAGAAATGCTAAATGAAATGATAAAGGCCGAAACATTTGGCTTTTTATCTCATAAATCATTAAATTTACGTTCTAGTTCAAAAAAACAACAATGCACGAATCGCTGTTAGACCAATAACTGCACTGCTATTGAAATTTAAAAAGCCCACCTTAAATCGTTAAACTGTCGAAATTTTAAAAGAAATAATAGCATAACATTTAGTTGGGACAAAGAATATATACTAATACTACGGTAGAGAGAGCTTATTATTTTATCAGCCTCGTAACCAAATCTAATAATATTATCATAAAGATATCAAAGAGAGAGAAAGATGAACTACAGTGCTTACTAACGTAAAAACTGAAACACAACAAAAACACAATTAAAGAAAATTCTTTAATTAAAACTTACCCATAAACATTGTTTGGATTTTGGATCATAGACTCCTTTCACATCCGAAATAAAACGAAAATGGCGCAATAACAATTTATTCAGCAACTTAAATCAGAAAGGATGTCTAGCAATAACTCATCAATTCAGGCAACGAGCAAGGCTTGTCACAGCATTCTGAGGCCACTCCCTGTCTCTTCCCCCGGATCCCTTCCAACGCCCTGGACTTGCTCAACCACGGCCAGTATTCCACATCGTAGTCTATGCGGTTGTATGATCTCTTGTCGATGTCTTCATCGGAACACAGCACTGCCAACGCGCTGGACAATCTTCGGCCACAGTAGAACTGGTTGGCGGATTTACTGGACACAAATGACGCAACTGCCACCAAAGTTAGCACGAAAACTATTAGGAACTTCATCGTTGTCTATTTATTATTTAGCTGTGAGAGGATTGTCGTTGTTAGGCGACTGTATCAGAATGTGATGAGTCCTGAAATCTTCGCGTTTTATACTAAAGATTCCTTCATGAATATTCAGGTTTGGAGGGTGACGTGATATGTAGGTGGTGAGTCCTCGCTTGTCGTTTCAGGTGAGTTGCACCTGAATATTTTCGCTCCATTGAACAGAAACGGGTTAAAAATTATGCTAATGCTGCTCTGATTTTCGGATTCGTCTAAGGAGTCATGACATCATTCCAGTCTAATGGGCATTAAGTACGAAGTAAACAAAAATTTAAGCAGTGATCGAGTAGAGAAAGAAACTTGCGGATATTTACAAATGTCTTCTGAACCTCAAAATGATCTAGTTTGTGGTAATGATAAGAAGATACTAATGGATAGTGAAGTAGTTACTTATAGTGGTAATTATGTATCTAAGTGTAACGTAAGCAATCCAAAACATGTTGAACACTTACCCCATAACTAAAATACGTTTTGGCTCTTTTGCTCTTAATGAAATTTGCTGTAAAAGAAAGAGCTAAAACCATTTTCAGTGAATAGAGCCGAAGAACTATAAATCTAGTATACGTCCCTTAACTCATCTCTCACTTAATGTCTCTCTCTCTCTCTCTCTCTGCAATATTTTAGCTTATTGTTCAAGATTTGATATTTCTTGTACACACATCAGTAAATTATTTAATAAGAGACGTTTCGCTTTCAAAGATTACTCTTGTATTTAAATTAAAAAATCTAACAAATTAAATATAACTAAAATAATGATTATTAAATAAATAAGGTACTATATTTACAAATTGTACAGTCCCGCCAAAGTGTCACACCGCGGTAGCGTACCTAGAAGGCTGGCAGTGCTAAACCTGTGTGTCCCAATCTCCAAGGCACCAGTGTCATTCCATCCGGTCTCTTGCCATCATCTCGAGCCAGGTCGTTGGGTTCCAGGACAGCAGAAAGTGGATGGTGGCAAGAGTCCGGTGGATTATGTTATTTAGGGCAGCATGACGCCCTAAATGGCCGGCACTTCTCGGGCATGAAAGACCGTGATGTCCAAGGGCATCGACGATATCCCCGCAGGGACAGCGATGTGGAACCGTACAATTAGCGCCTAGCCGCAAGGATGTTGCCAAACGTATTCTCAATTAAATATTAAACTTTGCTTGTCTGAAAGATATGATAAAGACATAGGATATATCAAAAATTTACAATAATATTGTAACTCAGAGCAAAAACTATTATAATTATGAACTTATATTACACACTGATCATACACGATCGAGTTCAAACTGGTCTAGCATTATTACGAGTGTTACAATGTATGAGTGTAGTAAACAGTATAACTTTATAACATGGCGCGCTACTCTATAAGCCGGGCGAAATCGTTAAATTTGATACTAGTCGTAAATAGCATGCTAAGTATGCAAGATTTCCGGCGTTTTGCACTGGTTATATAATCTGTATTACAAGTATCCAAAATTAAATATTTTTATTTTTATTATTTGTAGTCTTTGTCTTACTTTACAATAGCGCCAAGTATGCACGGATTAACAAAATGGCTGTCATTAGGCTCGCTACAAAATGTCATATTATAATGATTCTCTTGTAATTAAAATCGTCCTAAACGGTGACTATTTAACATTACCGTAAAGCTAAAGGCATTCCTTTTGCTTACCTAATTACTTATTATACCTATGAAAAAATAATAATTTTTTATTAGTTTTATGATAAAATCAAAAGATCGTTTGTTTGAACGCTTTTAAAACTTTAGAAGAACTATATAGTCGGATTTGGAAAATAATATCATGGATTGGATTTGGAAAATAAGAATAATGTCATGGATGGAATGAAATAAATAAAAACAAAAGAGATTTGCATGATAGCCTGACTCATGGAAAAGGTGATAGGTGTACTACGAGCGAGTGAAACCGCGTCAAAAGTAAATAAATAGTTTAACGACCTTTTTCTGTATTCATTTGATTCAGAATAACGACTGTCGTCTAGGGACGATAAATTTGAGACAAATTTTATTTAGATCAAATCAGTATCTGCCACATTCCTTTATGGTTTCAGTCAGACAGGAAGCCATGAAACACTCAATAGTTATGAAAACGACATTCGGCTATCACTCGTAAACAGATAATAATAACTGCCGTTAGATAAAGTTTACATTAGGCGAGTTGACTAGTCAAGATTGTCAAAAATCATAAAGGAAGAACAAGCAAATAAAATTAGACAAAATATAATGTAATTATTAATATTTAGTATACACTAAATAAATGATAATCGCTAGTGTAATTTGTAATATTACCTCATTAAAGAGAACTGTTCACCGCAACCGCTTCACTCTAATGGGAATTTCTGGAAAACTGTTATTAGCTGACATTTAAAAAATATAAAATATCAACTATAACTCTTTATAATTTCTATTGGAAGTTATTGTTACAGGTTATAATAGTATTTTTTATGTAAGAGCAAGTTAAAAAAAAACTATTGTTGTTCAAAGAAACAAGTTCTCGGCAATATCCTATATAAAGATGTTTTTCTCTGCACCACTGGTTGGTTGACTGGTAGAAAAAGCCTATGGCTTTAAGTCCGCCATTTACATTTGAATGTAATGACGTTAAATAAATAAAAAGAAACCTACAGGATTTATTAATTTCGATAACAATAAAAAGATAAAATCAAACATTGATAAAGCTTTTTAATACATTTATTATCGCACAAATTAAAAAGATAAAGACGTTTTGATATAAATGGTGGATTGCCACATAAAACATTAATTAATTCTCTCTTATTTTAAAAATATACATAACATTTTTTTTTCTTTTAACATTGACTAGCTCTACTTGCATTTAAACATCACCAATGTAAACTTTATAACCGTAGCGTTATTTCGGTAACGCTACTAACTATTTATGATCGTTTTGTAACATGAGATGTTTTTTTCTTTGCGCTGCGATTAGGGTGGGTTCTGTTTGTTTTTTCTGATTGACTTATTTGCTTGTTTACTTTTTTATGAAAACAATCTCAAAATGTGTCGATTCTCTGTGTAGGGGAAGGGGAGCGAACTTATAACATCACAACTATCATGAGTTATATGGAACTCCTAGACGTTTTATAGTGTTCTGCCTCATATACAATAACTTATGTGTGTTTAATTTACTTTTTTATTACTTTATTATAATCAGTCCTTGAGAACAAAGCACAGAAAAAAGCGTGTATAAAATGTCATGTGAATTATCCTATACATACTTATTTACTTATTGGATTTAAAGAAGTCTCACAAATTATATAAATTACTAGCTTTATTTTTCCACGGAAACAGTGGTTTTTACTGAAATGAAAGATACTCTATGTCCTTCTCAATACTTTTATCTATGCGTATGCGAAATTTCAGAAGGATTGGTGCAGTAGATATAGTGAAAGCGTAAAAAACAAACAAACATATTCACTTACGCATTTATAATATAAGTCAGGATTCTGTTGTAACCAAACATTCCTGACCTGCACTGAAAAAAATTAATGTCAACTAAGAACGATTTTCTCTTAGTTGACCTTTTTTTGATCAAGCTAAATACACATTAGATAATTTCAATAAAAGTTGTGCAATTGGTCCAACTTGGTTGTTTATGATTGAAATAGAAATCTGTGTAATGAATAATTCCATTAAGTTTGCACGTTGTTTCTACCTTAACAAACACTGAAATAAATATGACACGTGATTGATTCTAATAAGACAGTTCACATTCAAATTAACAAAGATAATATTTGATATTTCTACTAGATTTTGTTGATTTAAATACTTATAAATAGTTAATGCAGTTACGACAAACATTACAATTAATAACATTTTAACGCATAAAGCTACCATAAAAATTATAAAATTGTTCATGTTCAATTGTTGGTTCAATTATTTATTATAGTTTGTATAATCATTTAAATAATAGCATCAAATAAGAACTAAATATTCATCCCTAATATTTATAGATATTTCGTGCAAATATTTTACTCAGATAAATCAATAATGTCTTATTAAAAACGTATTCTCTCTTGTTCAATTCAAAAAAATATGTTGCTTGCTTGCTTTCACCCCGCGCACTCACCTCACCCCTCGCTACCTCCGGCGCCCGTGGCTGGCCGCAGTCCGCACTCGAGATCGCGTCGTGTACGTTTGTTTTGTATGTGAAAAGCAAAGAAAAAATGGAAGAAGTTGCAGAATTGCTTCGGGCATGGGAATTGCCAGAGTTAATACCTGTGTTCACCGGTATGTATAGACTTTGACATGTATTTTATTTGTGAGTTTATTACTATCACCGGACGGTCGTAGTGTTACAAGCATTGACTTATATATTTATTGACTAGCTGTTCCCCGCGGCTTCGCCCCGCGTGGGACTCGGTTATATCGCGCCCTAAAGTAGCCTATGTTTGACCTCAGGTCGTTAACTACATCCATACCAAATTGACAGACAGACAGACAGACAGACTTTCGCATTTATAATATTACTATGGATTATTGATTACAAGCATGTGTTTGATTAGATACTTAAACCAATACCTATGTCGTCAGTTCGGTTATTTTGAACACGAACGGACCTCCTCGTTTCTGATTAGATCACACCAGGATATTCCCGCTCTCAATGAGCTTTGCACAGTCCGTCCAGTTTGCAATCAGAGCATGTACGCCTGTGGCTCTGAGCGTCTACCTACCTTCGTAGGTACCTACAATTGTACAATAACCAAAAATATTATTTCCAGAACAACAAATCAATATCCAGGCACTTTCGGCATTAAGTGATGCAGAGGTTAGAGAACTAATACCCAAAATAGGCCGCAGGACTTTATTCAGTAGGTGCTGGAAGACCTGGTGAAATGCATAGGTAAGTCTAATGATTTGACCTGACCTTAAGAGGCCAGTTTAGAGCTGAAATTCCTATACAAATTTGCAGTATGAACACTAACATGCACTGACTAACTAACTGAATGATACTAATCTGAGTCTGAATGATTCTTGGTTTTGAAAAAGGGCGGTTTTGCGAGCTCTAGTTAGATGTCTTTGTATTTAATGATCTGTTAACTCAGTTACTTTATTTTCAGCACCCGACGAAGAAACAACGAACCTGGCTGCTATTATTATATTCATTTATTTAATAATAAACTTATGGTAATTATAAAAATATTCAAATGTGAACTCGTCTGATTTGACTCAAATTTTGTGAATTGACGTTTTTGAAGAAAATGCTACTGTGGAGTTTGTGGCGCCACTTCTTCTCCACTTGCGCTTTGGAAGTGGTGGTAAACTTAAAATAAGTAACAATTGACGTCAATAAGTGATAAGAATATCCTATATTGAAAATAAACAATTTGAATTTTGAATATTTGTTCTACCAACTTTATACGTTGTGGGTTTTATGTGATTAACTGATCTCTTAATGATTAATATTTTTTTTTCTTATATTTTATGCGTTTTATTTTATCTCTTTAACAACCCTGCTTTTAATTAATACTACGAATGGATATTTCAGAGTCTTAGGCTAGGGTCTATGTTGAATTACGTTTTTCTTTTTATTTGCTTATTTTTATTACTTCTCTTCTTACCTGTCTTGTTAAAACCGGATTAAATATTAATGTTAAAATACCTACGAATAATTCGAGCCATTAGGGCTCAGTTGACTTACGTTTTTTTTTATTTGCTTATTTTTAATCTTCCTTTGTAGGTACAAAGGAAGATATAAAAAATTCCTTTAGATACAAAGGAAGATCGAAAATAATAAAAATAAGCAAATAAAAAAAAACTTATGTCAACTGAGGCCCTAATGGCTCGAATTATTCGTAGGTATTTAACATCAATATTATTCTTAGTACTTTCAAACAAGACAAAAGCAATAAATAATAGTTAAGCCAATAAAGACAGTATTTGAGTGAAATGAGTATCATAGTGGAGTGAAAAAAATACCTTAGTCAATGAAACAAGCATCTAAGTCGAGAGATACAAGTTTCTTTATTAAGTGTAACAAGTATTTGAGAAAAGCGAAATAAGTAACTTAGTGGTGACAAATAAGTATCTGGCAAAATGACATAATGTATCTTAGTAGAAGAAAATAAGTATTATTGTAGAGCGAAACTAGTTAATTTGTCAAATGAAACAAATATCTTAGTTGAGGGGAACAAGTATCTTAGTAAAGCACAACAAGTATCATGATTAAATGAAACAGTGTCTTAGTTTAGACATTAAAGTTCGTTATTCGGTATAATAATAGTAAAGAATTATATGAAACAAAATATTAGTTAAATTAAGTGTAAAATAATAGTAGCGTTATACAACCCTCTTAGTTGAGAGACAAACAAGATCAGCTTGTTTGTTTTAACCTTTCACTTTGCAGGCTCATATGCGTTCATGATGCTTGATTAAAAAGGTCACAATCTTAGTTAAATCAACCATTTTTTTTTTTGAGTGGACACAATTAAATTATTAAATTAAATAATATTAGTTATCATGTAAAATCTACTTTCGGACTGAGCAAAAAATTGTCCATTAAGAGAAAGGAACTGTTGGCTACGATCTCAAAAAAAAACATTTTACGTTTACTGTTATAACAGACAATATGTTATACTATAAACTTTGAACTTATCCCACATTGATTATAAGAATAAAGTTGATCTGATTTGCACTGACTCACTAACGACTACCAAAAGTGGCTATTTCGACATATGACCTACTGTCTGATGGCTGATTGCCTTTATTTAGATATCTCCTTATTAGGGCGGCGATCTGTTAGTTCGCACCCATTTTGATACAGCTGCTTGGTGGAACAATCAATAAGTATATATCATTTACGTTAAACGCACTCTGCCTTCTCTATCATATCTATACTAATATAATCTAAAGCTGAAGAGTTTTTTGTTTGAACGCTTATAACTTGAAAACTACTGGTCGGATTTGCAAAATTATCATTGTATATGAAAGCCTGATTCTTAGGGAAGGTTATAGGCTATAGTACATACACATTAATAGCGAGTGAAACCGCTGGGAACAGCTAGTAAGCGATATAGGTTCAACAAATTTTAATAGAACCTAGTCTTTTTGGTTTTTGAAATAAAGGAGAAAACAAACGTCGTGTCGAATAAAGAAATTATGTCGTCTATAGCAGCGATAATACTACACAACTTTTGGGGTACTTTTTCAGTTAAGGCCCTAAGTGCCGACAAGTGTTATCACAGTTTGACACTAAACACTGTGAAGCATATAGGTAGATTTTCAACAGATTGTTTAGCTATCAAAACTAGTATAGTTAAGTACAACGAAAACTGCTTTGTTTGTTTCGATGTTAGACTAATGGTCAATGACAGGTATCAAAATATACAATAAAAAAAAAATCGACAAAATTTTATAGACAACACTCGTCATTGACGATTGAAATGAATTTGCAAGTTCTCACACCAAAAACCATCAATTTAATAATTTATCAACAGCCTGCAAAATTAATGGCAGCATTGATAGTTCGAACATCACAATTCAAATTAATATGTTCCGAACAATTACCGAATAATGTCGGACAACGCAGATGTCCGTGCATCCGGCTCGGCACCGCCATTTGCCAACACAATACAAAACAAAATGTCCGCCCCCAACTGTCAAACGCATCGAATTCGCGCATATTTCTTTCTATTTCGTCGTAATAAATTTTGGAGCGCCACAAAATGACGAGTGAATGGAAATGGTGCTATATTACTAGCTAATTAGAGTCCTAAAAGTCGCCGTTTTGTCTCGGGCACTCTCCGGTTCAAGAATAACCCAACCCTCTCTTCTCGTAGGAGACACAGAGAACTTGTAGGGAGATGAAGCAGGTGCGACTGGATAGAAGACATGAACACAACGCACTCTCCCGAGATTCGACTCGTATGACCGAGAGGTTGGTAGAGTCATGGGAAATGGAGGGATGTCTCCTCGTAGGTATCGCAAGAGGTGACAAAAATGACAATTATTTATATAGGCAAAGATCTTTATTATTGGTAGCGAATTTTTTCAACAACAGCATCCTAAAGAACAAATTATTATACGACTGTCTCGTAACAGGTTGTAATTTCTGAAATTTTCATCTCTACGGAGGCAACATAATATTATGGGTATTTACAAAAAATTTCAAATCGCACGAGGCAAATTGTTTTTTTTTTAATCTATGGGTTTTTACTCGTAACAAAGATAGGGAACAGTGGGGGAATACGAACACCTAAGGGGACACTTTAATATAAAAGCGAAATATGATCACAGAGTTTCTTTTATTATTTAAACAGGAAGTTTACTTATCGGTTTAACGAATTCAGAAATCAACAGTTAATTTTTGTTATAAAATGTAACAATATGAAAAAAAAACAAAACCCTTAGTGTTGTCCATAAATTGTTAGTAAATGCTACCTATTAACATGAGCTACTTCTTTTCTTTCTTTATTTGTGTTTTTACGCTCGAATTTGCGGGACTCGCTCTAAATACGGCAGATAATTTGATCTATGAATAGAGTTAATTACGCCATTTATTTATTGTATCCATTTCGCTGCGTAGTAGGGTCTCCCCTGTTTTTATTAGCAATATGCGCCCTAAACCACCTCTTTTAATCGGGGGTGAGTTTATACGGCTGTTGATTTATTTCTTATAACATGAAAACATTTTTTGTCTAAGGCTGTCAAAGACGGTTCAACAAAAAAAAAATTAAAAGGCAAATTCCTCCGTTTTCGTGTTAAACTGGCAGAAAACACATTGCATTAAAATGTCGTAATTGTAATTTTGAATAACTGGCTGGAATGAAAAACGAGATTAAGTAAGTCAAAGAAAAAAAAGCTATGCGAGATTTAAGGCGAAGCCGTTCCAATAATGGAATTGGCATACGATTCAAAATGCTCGTTTATCACGGGGACGTTAATTTATTTAATAAATCAGTTACTACGATGTAGATACTATTAGTCAAAGGCGTCCCGGGATTCAATACCGGGATAGCCTGGGGCCGGATGGCGGCTAAGTACAAATGATGTTGTATGACGGTGACGGTGATGGATGGTAGATGCGTCCGTCCGACGCCCGTTTAAGTCGTATTGTGGTGGAGTTAAGTATTTCTAATTGGAAGCCTCGAGATTGTACTGTTTTATTGATGGTCCAAGACTTTCTCAAGTTATTGATGTAATTTATTTCGATGGGAAACTGATACTATTAGAGAATTTCGAATTTCTTTAACAGTTAAAGTATTATTTTTGAAACTGTTTGTATTATGTTTGTCACCCTGTTTTGATGAATACATTGTGAAATCCGATATAATCTTTTCAACTCTGACTCAATATTGACATGGCTTCTCAATTTCACATTCATTTGCTCTGAATTATTTATAATTCCCTATGTTATCGATCACTTTCATCGAAATTCGGTTATTATATTATAATCCCTTCGTTTCGTGTCGCCTCGCCTTAACACCGCGTCCGTTACGAGACGCGCCCGCGCACACTCCGTGCGGATTAGCGTACATATCCGACCCACGGAAGCCGTAGAATTCTACATTCTAATTACAACCGTTAATTACATAACCTTAAAGTTCAATTTGAAATTCCATAACAATATTTTCGCTGTTGAATTTCGAATTTTGAAAACTCAACATTTAGTCAACACATGTTGGATAAAGCAGAAATAAGCTTTGTTGCAATGTTTTATGGTATGGTTTGCTGTATCATGTGTTAAACAAATAGGTGTAGGACGTGCCCCTACGCGTGTCTACGCATAATATCATTGGCATACACTCTTATTGGTGATGATTTATCAACTTTAGCACGTCAATCGACTTTAGACTCTATTCATACGTGCTTTACGTCCAATGAGACTGTGATATTTTTTTCTGAATTGTGTTTTCTTTGGAGTAAAGTTTAAAAAGTCCTTTCACGGCTTGATCTTGGCAATGTAAGTACTTGGAATCGATACCGGGTGTCGTATGGTATGTTGAGAAACGTGACCATACGCAAACCTGGCGTGTTTTTAGTTTATTTGCAAATACTTACTTACCATAATATTAACTCTACCTCGAAATAAAATCTTGACATTACCAGCTTCTCTCTCCTATTGCAGTTAACGTATTTTGTACAGAACTCTATAGTGTACAGAACCAAGGCTAATAAACGATCTTGTTTTTCACTATCTGTGTAATTTGCCCTTATATATTTATTTATTACTAGCTGTTGCCCGCGGCTCCGCCCGCGTGGGACTCGGTTATATCGCGCCCAAAAGTAGCCTATGTTTGACCTCAAGTCGTTAACTACATCCCCATACCAAATTTCATCACAATCGGTCCAGCAGTTTAGCCGTGAAGAGGTAACAGACAGACAGACAGACAGACAGACAGACATACAGACTTTCGCATTTATAATATTAGTATGGAAGTATGGATTTAATCATAAGTATGAAAATTCCACAGCACGATTAACTATAAAAATAACTTTTCTAATTCACCCTGTTTTTACTCAAAATTATTACTGCTCCAGTGGTACAGGTGTTAGCCTGAGGACCTGAAAGTTCTGTGTTCGATTCCAACGGGTTTCATACTTTGTTTAGTTTGTTTCCAGTTTTTCAAGGACATTTCAGGCTTGAATCACCTGATTACCTGATAAAAAGATGATTTCGTACTTTGGAAGGTACGTTAAGCCTTTGGCCCCAGTTGCCACCTGGTCATCCTTAAAGAAACCAAGTAAGAGGCCGAATCGGATTCGTAAAACTATGACACTAAGGTGTGCAGGGTATTTTGACCTTCTAATCCACACGATTTGAATGAACTAACAAAAAGATGTTTAAATTAATACAATGATATTCGGACCTACGCTCAAAAGTTATTCTCCAATGAAATTGCTATTATATTTAGTGTCTTTGTGTACAAAAAGTAATTTATTTCGGAACAAATAGTAATGGTGTAATTGAAAACACATACACGCAAATTATCAGATAAATATATATGTAAATGTTGCGCGTGGGATATATTGTAGATGAGAAAATTGTTCGTCCATTTACATATTGTTTTAATATTACCTATTTGCTATTTGATAGCCTAGCGCGGCGTGCGTGTTCGTAACGATCGCGCGCGTCAAGCAACGAGTGAACGGCCAAGTTTGGATTAGTGGCATTTCTATCTCGAGCTCCTTCGTGCTTCGGAAGGCACGGCCCTTGGTCCCGGCTTCCATCTGGTAGTCATTAAAGGAACCACGTCAGAGGCCGAGAGGCGGTTCCGAAGAACTATGACACCAGGGTATGCATTGTCTATTGACCGTTTCAGCTACATAAAATTATGATGACTTAAAAAATAACGAGTGGCACTCAGGGACTGCCGCGGTAAATTAAGCTATTTATTGCATAGCATTTTTTATCAACTTATGCAATACATAGCAGGCGGAGTGGGGGGTGTTAGGTTTTATTTTAGTTACGGAATTGCTTGATTCGGTCGCCTCGCTCAAAGCCGATAAAAGCTATGCAATGGCTTAAAAAATATTTCCTCAGAAAGATCTTTACCATTCGAAAATAACAGGGTATTATAACAAGACTAATTTATTTTAATATCATCCTAACCGAAGCTCCAATTTAGTCGGAAAATGGGTTGAATGCAGCAATAGCACAATGCACCCATTTAATTTCTCTTTCCTCTGAATAAAACATGGCCGCCTTCCTTTCAGGTCATTTCGCTCATTGGTGTGTTACATTAATAAAAGATGCTGTTTGTTCGCTTTTAGCTTTTCCGTATTAAATTATAGAATTACCGGCACCAGGGTGGGCAGGGTCAATCGCACTTATAACGCTTCCTAACTAATATTGTAAATGCGAAAGTGAGTTAGTTTGTTACGCTTTCACGCCCTATCTACTGAACCAATCTTTCTGAAATTTCGCATAGACATAGCTAGGAGTATTGAGAAGGACATAGGGTTAACTTTCATCCCGGGAAAAAGCACTGTTTCTGTGGGAAATTCCCAAGGGCAAAACCGCAGGCGAAATCTAGTACAATTTAAATTAACACTTTCGCTGACAGTAAAAGAGATAACAATAACAGTTAATTGTTATATACGTCGAGAGGCGTTACTGTCAGCGAAAGTGTTAAGGAATGTATGTATATTTAATTTTGGAAGATATAACCCGGCGACGCTGTGCTCCTATTTTTTTAAATTGTGCGCAAGAAAATTGGTGTCTAGTATACCTTTTTGCTTCTAACGAACCGTCACAATCGGTTCTTTAAACTTGTCGGGTTGTTATCTACGCCGAGACAATTCCACAATCAGAAATTTCCTTGTCATTTTATTTATTATATGTATACTTTTGGATTCACTTTATCCTAAAAAAAGCACCAGAAAGTCCGTGTTTCTTATAATTTAGGACTCCATGCTTAAGATCCTAACAAAACTCAGGTTTGACAACTGTCATCAGTCCACTAAAAGGCAGGTTGGTTGGAGTTTTTGGAGGGAAAGTAAACTGTCGCTATGTCCGCGCTGTATTTAATTTCCAAAACTTAGGTTTTTTCGAGTGTTTGTGCATAATATTGGTGGATTATTATTCGCAAAGTGTTCGTGAACAAGCGTGAGTGTTGGGAAGTGATACAGTGTCGATTACGTGACTTTTTATCTTTGTTACCAAAATCTCCATGATATAGCTAAGTGAAATTTTTCCACCGCTTCACTTAGCCATCTGACTCAGACTAGACTTACTTACTTGACTGGACTTGACTATTGACTCGACTGACTTATTCCATGGCCGTATAAACTATCCAAAAAAAAAAAATACTAAAAGGCATTTGACACAACAGTGTCAGATGCCTTTTAGTAGACTGAATAATTTATGTTCCTATGGCACAGAATAGAGATCTATCTATTGACCTGGTTTCTCTTTCGGAGGTTAGACGTGAGTCGGTGATGACTCCTTATGATGAGTCCTCGGTGAACACCATTATCTAAAATCATTAATCACTAAAAACACAAGTTATCAAAATCCCTATTATGTAATAAGTTCTGGATCTAAAGTTAATTTTAAAAATATTAAATTACAGTACCATATATTTACAAATTTCAAAACTGCTAATAGTAACCGTTTTTGACGACCTCCGTGGCGTAATGGTTAACATGCCTGACCGCTACTCAGGAGGGTTCGATCCCCGGTCAGGTCAAGATGAAAAATGATCTTTGTCTGATTGACCTGGGTCTTGGATGTTTATCTATACATGTATTTGTTATAAAATATAGTATCGTTGAGTTAGTATCCCATAACACAAGTCTCGAACTTACTTTGGGGCTAGCTCAATCTGTGTGATTTGTCCCTATATATTTATTTATTTATTTAAGCAATTTTGTAACTATAGGGAACTATAATTTAATATGTTTAAAATAAACTTCAGATCCAGAACCTTAATTACATAACACAGATTTTTGATAACTTGTGTTTTCAGTGAATAATGTTTTTTAAATGATGGTGGCGCTAGTGTTCACCGAGGTATCATCTTATGACAAAAGTTACATAAACAAACAATTAGTATAGTTTTGATAGGTTTCGAGCAAAGTTCGAAAAAATCTATCACAAACAACACGGTACCCAAAACTACATAACATGCCTTGAATGGTTTGATGGCTGATCATAAAAATATTGATCAAATGTTAATTTATCCCTTGTACCTCTTGGAGGGGAAACAAAAAGGCACTCATTTAAGCAGAGAATCAGCTCAAAGCTTTGGATCTGGTATATAACCGAGAAAGCGTTATAATGATGTTAGTCACTTTTTTTAATGTAGTCAATGACCAGCGATTGACCATGATCCCACCTGATGGTCAGTGCCACTACCTCTAAGATAGAGGTCTAGCTATTCACTCTAGTCTATCTAGATGGAACGTTATGCAAATATACATATACATGGATTATTTAGTCTCTAATAAGAGGTACCATAAGTGGTACTAACGACAAAACGGTACTGGTTCGCAAGGAATGCTGTGTACTCGTAAACTTACGAGTAGGTCCTACTCATTGAATACATAGTACCAGCACAAGTATCTTAATTTTAACTAACCGTAGTACCGGTACTTCTAGATTATAAATAAAGTATTAGTTCCAAAGTTATTTAGAACATTTGGGAATATATTATGATATTAATTCCCAGAAAATTTCCTAAAATCCCAGGAAATTTCTTAAAATCCTTGGAACGGAACATCACTAAGAAGTTCTGTTTTTCATAAATTAGAAAAATATTCACTACATAGTATAAAACAAAGTCGCTTTCTCTGTCCCTATGTCTCTTTGTATGCTTAAATTTTTAAAACTACGCAACGGATTTTGATGCGGTTTTTTTAATAGATAGAGTGATTCAAGAGAAAGGTTTTAATACCTATGCGAAGCCGGGGCGGGTCGCTAGTATTGTATATGATTGAAATTGGACAAGCTGTTCTTAGATTTAGACAATGCTAGCATTAAGTCGCCGAAGCTGAACAACTTTCCTAAATAAACTTATGTCGAAATACGAAAAATCTTTTTTTACCTCCCATACAAATTGAGAATCAGCTGATCTAGTTTAGTATGGATAGCTAAAAATAAAATTTCATATTTCGATATAAGTTTATTTGGAAAAGTTGTTCAGTTTAGTGGTCTGAATCTGCCCTTAAAATATTTGCAGTTGATTTAAATTAACCCTGTATGTATTTTATGTCCATAAAGGTTTAAATAAGTAAATTAAATTATGCTTTGAATGATTCCTATGTGTGATAAGCATTTGTTTTGTTACAGGTAAAATATCATAATGTGTTGGTTGCTACGCTGTTTGGTGGTAAGTAATTACTTTGTAAGGCTCAGACAATATCATCCTTTAAAAATCAGGTAAAAAATCATTATCTCTCATTAGTGGAAGCTGGTCACTGATAGTAGTATTTTCATTCACTAGGTTCTATATTATACTGGTAAATTTTTATATAAATATTTATGTATATGTATGTATATGTATTTGTGTACGATTATTCGTGTATGTTTTTTTTTCATTCATAGTTTATTATATTATTTATTTCATATTTGTTTTGGTACCGCCTACCGCATTTTTTCCACGTTGTTCCTATCCACCCTAAGGTGGGCTGGAAGAAATTGCATCAGCGATAAGTCCGCCTTTCTACACATTGTTTGTATTTGTATTCAACATGTATAATTTGTATGATAATGGTACAATAAAGAGTATATCTATCTATCTATCTATCTATCTATCTATCTATCTATCTATCTATCTATCTATCTATCTACGCTGTTTGGAGAGACTTCTTCATCTTATTTTCCTGTCGAAATGACTATGATTTATTTTAATATCCTCGTTTAGGTAGCAAATACCATTATCACAGAAAAAATATTTTCATTTGTGTCTGGATTCTACGAGTCAAATTATTAAATATATTTCGACCATATTATGGCCTCGTCCACCCGCTATCGTTTGTTTGTCTCCTTCAAATCCTCAAGTGGTTTCCTGGTTATAAAACTATAATAATAATGATCTATCTTATATTTAAAATAAGTAACTAAATGAGTTCATTATTAATATCTTCCTTTTTAATTTTCGTGAAATTAATTATTATACCAAACATCGATTGAAAATAATATTCGCGAATTGCTGTTTTTTAAATTTGTTGCCCACTCAAATTGGTTATTTCAAATGAAAATCATTCGAAAACAAATGAAAGTCATTCGACTTCCCGGTTTTGAATGAGTCACCGAATTAAAAAATCTCCCTCCATAAATGATTTGCTTATTTCCCTTCGATGACATCTCCTTCCCTGTGGGCTTCTCAAATCGCAAATAAACCCGCTTGCCAAATAACTATTAAAGATTTTAATGTCAATAAATTTTCAATTACAATAAAATAATATGAAACAAGAAATATTTTATGTTTTACACATAACATTATCTCCCTTATGTAGTAAATGAAAACCGGCCTGCCAATAAACTGAACTGTACATAGTAATAAATCAAATTTCAAATGGTGCGAGTAAATTGCCAATAATTTTGAAATATTACGAGTATTATGAGAATGGTGTTACGTGAGATTCAAAAAATACTTTTTTTTTGCCTAGCTGTATGTGTCCCACTGCTGGGCAAAAGCTTCCCCTCTTTTCTTCCATGCATCCCTGTCCTGATGTGCCGCTTTTTTCAATTCTTTTCAAGAAAACTAATGAATGAAAGATGGTCAGATGATTTAATGGTCTTCGAAAAAGTACTTAAATGTTTTTTTTCTTTTAAGGAATTATGTAACCTAATCTACATATTTGCATGCGACGTTCTTGGTTTTTTAGTCGTCTCATAGACTACAGTACAGATTTCGTATTGTTGTTCTCCTTGCGCCGCTTCTCTACTTGCGCTTTGGAAGTGGTAGTAAACTTAATATAAGTAATGATTGACGTCAATAAGTGATAAGAATATCCTATATCAAGAATAAACAATTGAATTTGAATACTTTAAAGTTTTAAAATATGAAAGATTTTGCTTTATTGTGATTGACTCATCAATGCAGCGCAAACCAAACAAATTGTCACTTATTCATTTTACATTTAAGACTTTTAAAGTGATGTCTTTGAAATTTTTAGAAAGGTAAAAACAATGGTGTACTTTTCACAAATTAAATGTTATCCAGTTTTCTAACTTTAGGTCATTTTCTATTTGTTGATTCCACTCGACCAATGTGAAATGACTGGAGGTATAACCTATCTTAAATTTAATGCTAGTGTAAGGTTTGCTAAAGCCACTTTTATTATGCTGCAATTATGATTTAAAGCCTAACTGTGTTTGAGATTATAACTTATGTGACAGTTAAGAGTAAAACAAAGCTATATAGTGGAAGCAGGAAAGTGTATTTTGCTGTTTTGACGACCTCTGTAGCATAATTATTAAAAGCACTACTCTAATAAAGATGTAAAATCCCATACAAAGAAAACTCGCCAATATTTAGCTGTGCCGCAGTGTTTTTACAAAACCAAACTAACACAATCTGTATAAGCCACAGTCTTTCTTAATCCGATAACTTATTAAATAACGCACTTAATCAGTTTGTAATAGGGGTGCTAATGCTATATAAAAATCATGTTTTAATAATACTTACTATTTCTTTGCCAAAAAATAAGCAAAAAGAAATCTATGATGATGCTAAAGAGAAACACGATATTAATATTAGTATAAAATGTAAACACATACATAAGTTTATCAAATAATAAGAAACAAGGTTTACAATCAGTATAAATTGCTTCTGTTTACTGTACAAAGTATCGACATTGTAAGTTGTTAACGAAGGGGTAGTGTAACTACTTTTATGACTTAAAACATCTAATACCTCAACAACAGCACGGAACTTAGTAAGAAATAGTAAAACAAATGGGTTTTACATATTGGAATTCATTTAATTTCGTTCTTCCTAGTTTTGATTCTAAATCTGCTTTTAATGTGCGAATTCTAAGAGTATTGGGTGAATATTTAACCTTCATTGATTTACTTATGCAATTTAATACAAACCAAAAGTGCTATGTTTGTAACCTGTGACTCACTCAAACCGGTGAGTCGATTGAGACTCACCGGTTATGTCCAATGAAAATCATTCGAAATCGAAGGGTGATCATTCGGTGTTTGATATCGGATGAGTCATGTATTTCAATTAAACACCAAATTAAAACAAAAGGCTTATTGCAGTGTAATCTAATGGTGGTAACTTATTATGGTATAGCATTCTATAAGTAATCTGTACTTCTACTTGCCTCAAGAATTAAGATCACATACCAAACATATTATAACTCGTGAAATGGGTAAGTGATTTATGAGATTTGTTTTAATTAAATAGTTATACAATATGTAATGTAATGTCTAATGTATCAATCACTTTAGGTATTGTATGATAATAAAGATGATTCCGTGCTTCGGGAGACACGTTAAGCCGTTGGTCCCAGCTGCAATCTGGTAGTCGTTAGCCAAAAGGGAACAACGTCAGAACCAGTCAGAGGCTTAGCGGCGGCGGTTCCGAAGAACTCTGAAACCAAGGTGTGCATGGTCGATTTATCGTGACAACTACAAGAAAAGATGATGATGACCTACCAGTTTGTGAATCATGGATAGTAGAATATTAAATAGAAATAAATAGTATATTATAAATCCATAATGGGTTCCAAAATAGAGCTTCCAGATAAAATTCAGAGTACGAAACACTGAAATTGAAATTTTTGTTTGGCCATTTTCGTACCTAAAGTAGCAGCTAAATAACAAATATTAGTTTATAGTAAGTGCATGTATGTTTACCAAGCAATCGGCTGTCTGTTTGTCTATCACATCTGGTCTCGTATATCACTCTCCGTCTGATTAGACGTCACGTCTCTGTGTAACACAGATTAGCGTATTAGCAAGTGCAGAGTATAGTTTACATAGTACACTATGCAGTTTAGTGCCAATCATCAATCAAAGATTAAAATAGGTAACCTATCTTGGAGTACGGCAGTAGATGGCCAAGTAAAAAAAAATCCATAACTTTTGTTCCTATGTAAGTTTTGTTCGTAGTACTCGAAGGTGAAATTCGGTGCCGATTGCACTAAATAATAAGAGCTCCAGAAATTTTTAAAGCCGCAGTCCTCTCTTTAAACTGAAAATTGTCGAAAACCCCGAATGTACGGCATGTACAAAAGCAGAAGAGTCTATAAGCCACATTTTGTGTTGCTGCGACTCACTGGCCAGCAAGCGAATGAACCTCTTTGGAACATCGTACCCTGACTTAGAGGACTATGGGCACTTCGCACCAGGTGATGTTCTGAAGCTCATGCAGTCCTACAGAAATCCCAGTCTGGGTGGGTAAAGGATGATGTTAGTACAAAAGGGCCCATGCAAAGGTTCGACGTGCTTCTTTTAGATAAGTATTTGTTTGTAGTCTCTACTTATTTCATATTTTTAAAATTGTATACCAAGATTTATTACATAAGCCGAAGCCGTTACTTTATCTGTACGATACAATATTAATAAGGGATTCTTTCATTCATTATAAATAATGATTATTATGTCCACTTGTCTCATATCGACATTCACATAAATGATCAGACTGGGCTAAGTAAAGGCATACCTACCTACAACATCAAGGCAAAACTCATTCACATTATTATGACTGATAAGAAAATCATGATCTCATGATATAATTTCAGTAAGTGCTCTCGTAATAAGTTACTATCTGTAGAATAATGTTATCTATATTCAAATTGGTTGTTAGACCCTATCTTGTCGTTTTGACGGTGGTAGTGTATAAAATGTAATGTGGTAGGAACATAAGCATATTAGATAAGATAGGTGGAGGTTAGGTTATAGTTTCTTGTGCTTAATTTATATTGAGGCTTTCAGGAATGTAAAATAGGAGAACTCATTAAGAATAACTAAAAATCATTGGTAAATATTAGCGTCAAAATTTTATCATATTTTTACATAAAAATCAAAGTCATGATGTCTTTCTATGCCAAATCTGCTGTCGGCTCTTTTCTTCATATAGATTTTGCGACCTCTAATTGTTCAGTTTTACTTTGCAATTACAGGATTATTTATAACCCAACTTGTTTAGATTATGTATCAACTTTTAAACACAGATTATAGAATGCTAACGTATATATCGCTTATTTCACTTCTTCTTCGTCGTGTGGATGTCTTATTTTTGTTCTACATAATGTTACGTTCTAAATGGAAATATAGGGCGATTTTAAGGAAATAAATACCTGGTAAAGTTCGCTTTTTTTTATAAAAATATGTTCCTGAAATGGGCAAAGAAAAGAGCTGGTTTATTATTATAACCAGGTTTTGATCCCTGCTGAGTTGGTGTCGACAGGCGTGTGCCAGTGCTGTTGTGTTTTATTTTTGATATCACCATCTCGCAGCATATTAACGCTCAGATTGGTGGAGTGATAGCTGCAAGTTGAATTGCGAGGGAAGAACTGGAGAGTTATATACTTTATATATCTTTCTTACAGACTTTTTTATTTACAGAATTAAATGTTGGGATATTTTATATATCTTTCTTACAAACATATATTTTCTAATTCATTCATTAATTCATTCCTTACGGGTTATAAGTGTTTTTTTAAGATAGTAAAGTTAATTTTATTATTAAATTTATCTTATTATTATAAAATCTGATTTATAACTCAAAAACGGCTAAACTGATTAGGCTGAAAATTGGTGGGGAGGCAACTTAGAACCAGGAGAACGACATAGGGTACCTTTCATCCTGGGAAAAAGTTCCCGATTGAAGTTCACGCCGTGGAAGCCGCGGAAAAAAGCTAGTTTCTAATATTTTAAAATGATAATTTGTTTATAGTTCAGAAATATTGTGTTCAAAACTATTGCAATTTTTCCACGCAACTTAGATACATAAATAGTCTCACCTTTTTAACTAGAACCCAATGTTTCATGTAACTAATACTTCAGAGTCTAATAGTTAGTAGTTAGGTATCTATTAAAAGACGCCTGTTCAACTCGACCAATCGGAATCAAGCTATAAGCTGTTCATAATCTGTGACTAGTAATACTAGAAGCGAAGCATTCATGCATGAAAACTTGTCATTCAAATAAGGTCGCCTTTTCTACTCGACCAATCTGAACTAAGTTAAGCGGTTTACGACAAGTTGGCCAGTAATCCTGCGAGTAATGTAGTGTTGCATAAAGTACAATATCAATGTTCCATTCACGAGTGTCGTTAGGCTTGTTATTGGTATTCTGTTGGAAATGGAAATGCATAAAATTAGCATCTATTGAATTTTTATTCATGTTTTCATTTTCGATTAAATGTCCATCTATATCTATATGTCAGTATTACAACAATATACGATCTGTTAAGCCTTTAAATATAGAGATAGGCCTGAATATTGTCCCTGACTATGAGCTTCATGCGAAAACAAGATCGTCCAAATAGATTTAAAGAGATATATTCGTTGTTTTCCTACTAGATCGATGATGAGAAATGAGGAAATCCATAAGAGAACAAAAGTTACTCAGCTCAGCGGATTAGATATTTGAATTAGCAATGGGTGTGACACATATCGCGGAGAACCAATCAAATAAGGAGAAGATTCTTCAACGTCCGACCAACCGACCAGAATAAAGATGACCTAAAAAAGGTTGCAGGCAAGTATTGGAGGCAAATATTGTTATTCTGGAAATCCTTAGGGAGGTCTATGTTCAGCAGCCTGCAGCCGATATTAAAATAGGCTTGAATTAAATACATACATATAATCATATTTATGTATGTAATTCAAGATACACGTCTTTATCCCATACGGGGGAGACAGAGCCTAGAGCCATAAGACCTTAGGCCACATTTAGCATAATGGTAGTTGAAACAGAAAATCAATAGTGATGGGTTGCTAGCCGCATCGCCTATGTCATGATTTCCCTATTCGGCGATACCCTTAGACGACTTTTACTGCTTGTGCGGAAAGGGAAGCAGCTGGTACATTCCATGTTTTTCTTTTTCTCCCAGACCAGCATGGAAGAGTAGGCTTGAATTAATCAAAGAAAATAGACATACATACAGGTCAAACACTCACAGGTCTTGCATAGATAACATTTTCAACACACGTATTGGTTGATTAATAGAAAACAACCCACGGCTTTAAGTCCGCCTAACATATTTTGCAATAAAGTGTAAAATAAATAAACACATAACCCTCTTTTTGGAATTTCCGCATGCGGGTAATAACGCCGGCATTATTTGATTCGAAGCGGTGTTTGCTTGTTTTTAATCACCTTACCTAAAAGCACAAACATTTAAACCATGAGTTACGATGGAGCCCAAGGTCACGCGTGGGCTTAGGGCTCCGTCCCACTCCCACGCACCTCGCAATAATATGGAAATGGTCTTCCGGGATTCCAATCAAAGACGACTTTGCTGGTGCAATACAAGTTTTGAATTAATACTAAAGATTGTGTGTTGATTGAATATCTGACAAGTACTGACATATTAATTATTTTTTGTCATTTCTTGGTACACTTAATTCATAAATGGTCTACCACAGATTTACCCTTAATTGTAATTATTTTTTGAACTAAGTAGAGATGCGCGCGTGAACACTGTCTTTGTCTTATAATTAACTAGCTGTTCCCCGCGGCTTCGCTCCGCGTGGGACTCGGTGTTATATCGCGCCCAAAAGTAGCCTATGTTTGACCTCAGGTCGTTAACTACATCCCTACCAAATTTCATCACAATCGGTCCAGCAGTTTAGCCGTGAAGAGGTAACAGACAGACAGACTTTCGATTTTATAATATTGGTATGGATGGATATGGATGTACAGTACATAGGTACTTACTTAATGAATAATCCTAAAGTTTAAATTAAAGCAAATCAACAATATAATATTATATATAAGGTGCACTTTCACTCTTAAACTCGTTTCATAAGAGCATTGTTACAAATCCCACATAACTTAAAATGCAAAGCCTGGATTAACTTAATTTATACTTGACAAATAGCTTACAGCGTAGAAGTTGCGTGATTTTCTAAATGCCAACTTTGTAGATGATTGTGGATTACAAAATGTATTTAAAGTTCGAGCAAAGTGCATGTATCTTTTGTTATAGTCCGAGAGAAATTATCTTAGAGCGTTTGAATGTCTGTATCTTTGAATGAATGAATGAATTTACACTTTATTGCATCATTTACAGAAATCTTCATTAGGAATGGAAATAAACTGATTACAAAGGCGGACTTATTGCTTTTTTGTTCTTATAGCCTTAAACTATTTGACGGATTTTCAACTTTAAGGTATTCCATCGATACAACAAATAACAAACGAAAGGAGAAAGAAAGTATATATGACATTTGATACAATATGATGAGTTTATGAGGAAAGATAAAAATGTACAAGATATGTACATATGATGAATATATGATAAAAAATTTATATTGATGACTCCCATAGACGACTACATCAGCCTTTCTCGCTACTGCTTTTGCCGTAAAAATCATCACCATTGGAAAAAAGGTACCACTTAGACCTATGCCTATGTTCAAAAAATACTAACCCACTTACTACTTAGGTTAACTTTTATGCCTTAACTTTTATGGCAAATATTTAAGTTTCTCAAATTCTTTACATTTTCTTATAAGGTGACATCGTTGAGCGACTAAAAAACCAAGGAAAATAAAAAAAAAATGTACAATGTCTGCGTGTGCGCATAAACAATGTACTGATTGTTATGTCTACGAATACGAAAATACAAGGAATGGTTTATTTTTGAACAATTGTGTTACTTTGTGTCAAATTGTGTCGCTGATTTGGGGTGACGACATCGCGTTATGAAAATGTGTTTTTGTGTACAGTGGCCAAATAAAAACAGGTACTACCCTATAAGTAAAGGTAAGGTGTAAGTGGTATACTTTTTTGTGGTCTACTGTATATGTTGAAAGATAGAAAACATACTTCTGACGAGAAAAGTGGTCGGTTAAAAAGTGAGGTAATTTTGAATTTTTAAGTAATTACTTATAGACACCAGGCTGCGCAGGATCAATTGACATTGTGACTCATACAATATATAGCATAAATGATAGATATAAGTACTTACCAAATTATTAATATTTATATATTATTATTTTATAGTCTTTATACTATATTTATATTAGTACTTATACTAGCTGACCCGGCGAACTCCGTACCGCCTGAACGCACTTTTCTCACCGTTCAAATTTTCCCTGAACTTCCACAAATACCTATCTAAAGACCAAAATTATCCAAATCTACCCAGTCATTCTCAAGTTTTAGTCAGAATAACGAACAGAAATAGGTTTTTGTTATATAGACTTAGTTACAATATCAGTCTATACTAACCATGTCTATATAAAAAAAATCTATTATGTACATATGATATACAAATGAGCGATTACCTTCTAATTCCGACCTTTGTAACCCTTATTATATACTTATTATATACAGATAAGCCAGACCGAAACGATTAAGATTCAGATTTGTTAGTAGCCAACATTGTCAGATATTTTAGGTGCCTCTTTAGTCCCTTAAAGGCTTTATTCTTTCTTTATTCTTTAAAAAAATCACTTTTATTATTAATATGATTGAGATGAGGTTATGTTTTTGTTTAGGCAATGTTTGAACAGAGCGGATAGACGTTGACTTGACATAACAGTGACATTTTTCTTATCGCTCAATATTAAGGCAAAGGAAAAAAAATTACACAGCGCATACAGCCAACAGTGACGTCATAGAAGGCAAATAAAAGTCAAAATTATTTATTTAAAAATAATATTATTTACTGCATCTTTTTTTATTTTGATAACGGAAAATTAAACACTAAGCTTATTCCTCCAAATGGTTTTTCAATCAGAACTACTTTGAAATAATGGACAATGCCCTAAGGGCCATTGCTAAACATAGCTAGATTACAAATTGGTAGTGCTAGTATATATTTTTGTCGCGTATTAATTTTATTTTTGTCTTTTAACTGTTCGGCTTCATTAGAGAAAAGATTATCTTAAAGATAACTAAGTATTCACTTCAGAAATAAATTGTTCTGGTTTTTCTCATTGAATTCTTGTTGCATCGAGTTTATCTGTTATTGCTTATTCTAGAAAAAAAAATGTAGGTTGATGACCTATGGACGTTCGACCGGCACGAGTATTGATCACTTTTAACAATGAAGGGTTACCTTTAAAGCATTAGATTAAACCATAATTGTATTGACAATACAAAACTTGTTATTGCACATATATAAACCTATATATTAATAAAATTGTAAAAATATGTATGTTGTCTGTACATTTAGTCATTTTGACTGAAAAAGATAGAGGGACATTTAAAATGAATAATAGAAAGCAATTTTTTTTTTTTAATTTTTTTGTCTGTCTTTCTGTATCACGATTATCTCCGAAAGAACCGATTTGCTTAAAACTTTCAACAATTGTTTTGTTTTAACTCGGATGAACAAAGTTTGTTTCATCAAAATCGGTTCATTGAAAAAAAGTTATCATCATTTGAATAAACTGATGGCATGTTTGATTTTGAACGAGTGCACCAAATTGGATTATTATTTTTTTGTGTTGATTATTGTCATGAAAAACTTTGTATAAAAAAGAAGTGGAATTCCCGGGCAATTCCCGCTATAACGGGAACGAAGCCCGCGCGCACGAAGTCGCGGGCTACAGCTTGTAACGTAATATAAGAATAAAAGGGTGTCACTGCCGTACTCCCAACTCGTGACCTATGGTGTTGCGCCACAGTAATTCATTACTCAGTTATTTAACTACCTTTAGTTTACTATTTTCTAAAATTTTAACAATAAATTTCCGGTTTTACATTTATTTCAAAAAAGGTTCTTTATGATATTTCTTCTTACCAAATTCCATGATTGATTCTAGTTCAACGGAAAGTACCCTATAAGCTTTGATTCCCATCTTAAATCGCAAAACATACGAAAATTTGAAAAATTTACGGTCATATCTTTTGATCGCGTCGATAAAAATTTTGATTGTTTTACAGCCGAAAAAGACAGACCTGAGTAAGTATATGTTACGAATGTCAACTTAATACGTATTTGGGCCATAATACTATTCAATGCCTATTTCCAGCGAACTTTCTTGAAAAAATTTTTGGAATTGAAATTAACATTTTGCTATTTTTCTATGTTCCGCTACAATTTTAATATTTCAGTGTACAATATTTACACATTTGAAGCGATGTTTTTAAGTATTTAACAAAATTATAGGTAATTTATATACAAAGGGGTCAAAAAATTAAACAACAGCGTTACCGTGTTGAATAATAAAGTTTTATTAATAAACGTGGACAAGCAGTCTCATTAATATAGTAGTTTTAAACGTAACATCTAATTTGAACTTTCTATAAAGATAAAATCACAGTATAATCAGTTTAATAAAATATTATTAATAGTTTAGGTCACTGCGTTACCAAAATCTTATTTAAAAACATAAACTTTCTAAATAATGTGTCATAACAAAAACAAATTTAAAACAAAGTTGTTGCATAAGCTTATACTTCTAATGAACAATAGGTACAAACGTAGATTCGTCATTTTTAATCAATAAAATGTTTATAATAACTCACTAAACCCTTTAAAAATTTGGGGACGAAATAGTAACGCAGTAGTAACCTTAGTAACAGAGTTGTCTTATCAGTACTTCGTACATTCTAAAGGAGATCCACTAAATGAACAAACAAAATAAAAATAAGATTCTTCTTTCAAAAACTAATTAACGAAATTAAATCAATTAATAAGACACATTAGGATATCAGTCTTATTTCTCAAAAACATTCAAAGGTTGATTAAAATCATAGTAAACACGTTTTCCTTTCACTATGATTGTTGGTTTAGGAACAATTTCCAAAATATTATCGTAAGGTTCCCAAGACACATCGGTCTCTACTGCTTTAAACCTCTTTCCAGTGCTATCTAGCGACTTATAAAACATAATTTTAACTTCTCCATCCTCATCAACGTCACTTTTGGCAACACCTAGGTACGTATAATGTTTATTCTTAACAGAAGAAACTTTTATTAATACATGCACACCGTCTGATATTTTAAGTGGGTGAACATTTTCCTTTTCAATAAGCTGTTTTTCTTTTGTATTAGAGACTGAAGGCCGGACTATGTTAGCTAGAGGCTCGTCGTCAGAGCTGGATGGCGGAGACGGCGTATAAACCGTATTATAGTAAGCTCTTCGTACGGCAACGGTGTTAGAAATATTTGCTAATATGTTATCCTCATTAAATCCATCTTCGTCACTTATTATATCAGTCACGGGAACAGGGTGATATATTTTAGGATTAATGCAATCGCAAAAACCTCTCTGACAGAAACAACTTAGGTCTCTGTAATGGAGTTCACCTGGATTGTCAGTAAAAACTTGATGCACTGCCATGGTACCCTGGAGGGGCACTATGTTACTAGGTACAGTTTTTTCGATATTTTGAATATCAACATCAGTCACTAAATACAGACGGACCTTGCTTAAGTCCTTAAGGGTATAAAAAAAGGTTTCTGCATCAGAAATATCCGACCCAGCAGCAACTTTTTTATCTGCAGTGCGTTTTAGATAACCACCAACTCCATCAGCAGCCCCCTTCCCATGACCTGCCTCAAAAAAATTCCATGTGGCACGAATAAAATGATAGTCTCTGAATATTTTAGAACAAATAAAATAAAAATTTAACTTTTGTCTATATTGAGTCGCGGGACCATCCGAAAAGAAATGAACTGTAGTAATGTTAGGGTAGTTTACTTTTATGTCGGTTATAATTGGATGCAAGTGTGCCCAAATAGAGACAGGGTTATGAGAATTATTTCCAGAGATGGTACAAAATGAAATTACCTTTGGCGTGTCTTGTCTTTCAGTTTTGGTATACATAACTCCGGTGTGTAGTGTAACTTGCTTTCGTGAACCGCCAAAATGATGGGACTGCACCTCTTCAAAATGTTTACAGTTATAATTCTCGCTGAAATCTATATGAAGTACAGCTTCATCTTGTTTTAAATTATCTATTGCAGCTCGGTAGCACTTAAATTGTACTTTTATGTTGAAAACATGTTTCTTTAATTGAACTAGTGTCTGATCAAATTTTTTTATTAATTCGGAAACAGTCCCTTCAATATCTTTTTTTAAATTTTTTGCTATTTTTACTTTTTTACCTAACTTTTCAATAGTTTCCGATTCTCTTACCCATTGCGGCCATTTTAATATCTTTGTAACATCGTCAGGTGTACGATACATTATTTGTTTCGTCTTGCAATCTTGACAATTACTAGTCATGCAAGCTTGGTTGGATGTTGAACATACTGTACTTGCGATTAAGTCGTTCATATTTTTGTAAGGAATAATCATGGCTTTGTTGAGAACATTTATCATATACTGCGCATTAGTATGTAGCTTGCATAGACAAGTTTCTCTACCCCCAACGGTAGGCGGCTTGACATAAAATGGCCGGTGTCTAATAAAATATGAATAAGAACATTTCATGTAAGGATGCTCCTTTTTAAAAGATGAATATAGATTTTTCATCGTGTCGAGTAGGAATCGCTTCTGCATTTTAACTTTTTTACAAGTTACAGTTTCCCGTTTTCCTGCTGTGGCTCGAGAAACATCGTCACGAACAAAAAACCTTTTGATTTGCTCGATCAGCGTATTATTTTTCAAAATAATTTGTTTCTGTTTCAACTGATTGATACCCAAACTCTCACGAACAATTGCAGTCTTCATTTTAGACTTCGATAAACTTTCTGTTTTAAAAATTCCTTTCAAGGCTCTCTTTTCTTTTACGGTCTTTAAGCTTTTATAATGATCTTTGATGGCATTGGATAACGTAGAATATTTACTTTCGTCAGAACCTTTTTTTGTCTTTTTAGCTCTTTGGTATCTTTTTTTGTATTTATTACATTTTCTTGTTAGTTTTTCCAGTTCTTCCTGCAATTTTAAATTTTTTCTATATAATGCAGATCTGTCTCGCCGGATTTGTCTTCGGCCTCTTGACCTAGGTGAAATTGGAGTTCCTGAACGTGGAGTAGAAGCCGGTGTTACATCCATAATTTTTTGAGCTGATTTCTGTCGATCTCTTCGTTTTTTATTGGCAGTTTTCCATTTTCGTTTAGCAGCTCTATGTTCTCGCTCTGTCATATCTTTCACAAGCTTTTTTGTCGCATGATACCTCTCACGGTGTTTTCTTTTTGCATCTGCATTTTTTTCAGGGTTCTGCTTCAACTTTAGTCTATAGATACGTTGCTTTTCTGCTGGTGTCAAGGCCATTTATAATGTTAAAAACTTCTCCCTGAAAGAAAGAAACAGTAAATTGGTATTTTGGTTTTAAAAACGAATTTAATAACTCGTAGAAACAACAGCGTTACCAACCCAACAACTGCGTTACTATTTCTTTGTAACGCAGTGTAGCAGTAACGCAGTTGTAAATATTTGAATCTATAGAAAATGAGCACTAAAGGAAAAACATAAATATAAATATTTTGTCATTATCAAAACTCTTAACTGATTTACTATATCTATGAATCGTAATAATTCAAATAATTGAAGTGTTTTACCTTTCGACGGCGGAAACTCAGCGGACACTCAATTAACACACGCACCTCTCCCAGCGACTGTGAAGCGACTGACGTGACGACCGCGCTCCCCCCGCGCAACGGTTTTTATTCATAACAGAATCATAACAAGTTAAATGAAATGAGGAGAATAAAACTTTAATGTCTTATGTATAAGGTTAATTTTTGTGTGGCAACGCAAGGTAGTTACGATGTTGTTCTAGGTTGAGGACAAAGTTAAAAATATTTTTAAATTTATTAAACGGTTTATATAAAAATACCTAATATAATGACAATAAGGTTCAAAACTTATATTTTTAAAAAGAATATTAAGCGACAGCCCCGCCTAGGAGGAATTTTGAGAAATTCTTCTTTAAAACACAAGACTCGTCCTAAGGACAGTAATATTTTATATGAAAAACAACTGCGTTACTAAGAAAGACAACGTTGTTACCAAAATTTTAGAAAAAATAATGTAAAATTTTGGTTGTATTTAATTGGTTGATCATGGAAATAGTGCATTTATTGTAAATTGATTAAGATTTTTTGTAAAATGTTTTTATTTTGTTACAAAAAAAATATATTCCGAAAGGACAGATTTTTAGGTGTTAAATAGTATTTTGGCCCATTTACTACTTAAACGTATAATGTGTTCCTCAGAAGAAAAAAAAAGACAGACAGACTGGCAGAAAACAAAGTGGTCTTATATGGGTTTGTCTTTTGAGGTACGCAACCCTAAAAATACCATAAAAAACAAGTAAGATATTCGTAGAAATATTTTGAAGTTAAATTCTATTACGTCACATGTTCTTGTATGTTCATTCTCGCATCATTTACCCAACATTGTTGTTATTCTAAATCGTGAGCAAATCAAGTAATTAGATACATATAACAATTGCTATATGATTGTTACACCACTAATAGCCACCAATATATCACATTAATTTAAGTTCTAAAATCAATGCAATAGAGTTTGAATTAAAACGTTTTTCTTTGATAGTCTTTTGTAACTAATCGTGATTCCCTTTATGGTCAAATGATTACAGAAAACTACGAACTTGTAGATTGATGGTAAAACCTTGAAATAAATTACCATCGGGTTTCTATGGTGTGATTAACTGCGATTCTCCTGTCATATCCTTACTAATATTATAAATGCAAAAGTCTGTCTGTCTGTCCGTCTATCTGCCTGTTACACTTTCATGGCTAAACCACTGGATAGATTTTATTTAAGTATTTATTTAAAATTTATTGAGCTTTAAAAAAATAATAGATATTTTTTTTTTTTGCTGCCACTTTATATCGAAAGCCTTTAATTTTTAATTCGTCTATATTTAAATGCATTATATTCTTTAGTTTTGTTAATCTTAATACGTCTATAGGAACGTTATATTATAAAGAAAACCAATATTTATTATATTAAAATAAAAAATATGTTTGAAAATGTATGAAAAATAAAACAAATTTTTGCGCTTTTTATCTGAAAATATACGAAGGTAAAGAAAAATTAAGGAATTTTTGTTGCTGTTGTTTTTTATAAGTCAATGTGAATTTTTTGAAATTTTGTTTTAATAAGAGAATTATACTTGTAATAACCGTTTTAGTTAGCACAAAGTGTTTCTTGAATAGGGATAAAGAAAACATATTATTATTCAGTAGGTACTAGTTCCACACTGCTCAATACTTTTATCTTTAAGTCATACATAACAAAATAGTTTCCTTGCAATTTATAGATCAAATATATGCAATGAACCAACTTTAGACGCCACAATATTTAAAAATACTTAATAAATATTAACTGTCAGCGTAAGAGACAAAACCGTGCCTATAATTTCCCAATGTCGAACCACGTTGGCAGTAGAGTCCCAAGTAATAAGCGGAGCGTATATTGTCTCTTTCAATAACTAAGCGGTAAGCGTGCTTTAAACATTAATTATTTATTAAAAAACTAGCTTTCGCCCGCGGCTTCGCACGCATGAATTTCCCTCGGGAACAGCGCTTTTCCCGGGATGAAAGGTACCCTGTGTCCTTTTTAATACCCCTAGCTATGTGTATGCGAATTTCAGGAAGATCGGTTCAGTAGATAGGCCATGAAGAGGTAACAAACAAATATACAAACTCACTTTCGCATTTATAATATTAGTTGGGATTACTTATCCAAAGGTAAATAATATTAAAACAATTGGTGGATTAATGTCAAAGGCATTTTCTATCAGTCAACCATAAGTAGGATTTGCTTACTTAATACATTTAATTTATCGTACTCTGCTCAACTTTCGATCATTAATGTTCAAGCCCCCTTAGCCCAATAGTGGGACAATTAATGATAAAAAAAAATCGAATGACCTAATTTTTTTATTAGTTAATATCTAATAAAACAGCTTCACTAAGTAAATAATGTGTTCCCTGGGCTTAAGAAATAAAAATTCACTTTGTAGTAGCACTATTATTAAACAAATTTAATTTTTAAAACAAGTTATGTAAAATACCTTCGTTCTAAAAAACAAAATAAATAAACCTAAAAAGATGCCAGATCAGATGTGATCATAAATTTTCCCGCTCCCTCTTGTAAATTACCCCACAGACGGGACCCCAGGGGTCCACTAATTTATTTGAAGGCTCTATTACTAGTCGCCAAGTGGCAACTAGTCTGATAGCTTTTTACACATTTATGTAATACCTGTCTATTTACATATCAAATGCAACGTTTTCAACACGTTTAATATATGTTTAAATAATAACTTTTCGCTCATAAAAATGTTATTTAAATATGTTTGTTAACAATATCAAAGTTGTAACCTGCTTAATACGTTAGTAGACACAGGACTGTTATAGCAGTTATAACAATAAAAATTCTATTGTGTTTTCAAAAATATCCACCAACGTGTTTATTGAAATAAACAAGGTACCTATATTGAATGAAAACGTTCATTTTACCATATTTTTAGTTCCATATTAGGTCTACTAGGGTGCCCCGCGGTTTCACCTTCTTGTAGTTTCTACATACATTGCTAAATAATGCAAAAAATAAAACATAACATGATGAGTTTTTTTCCAGTTCTAAATCATTTGATTAAAAAACAATGTACTGCTAATATAAATATTATTACAAAGCATATAAGACACACAATAAAAAACCATTGACCTACCACACAATATTAATCACAAACAATCTAGCAATACGTCAGTAGCTCATCCATTGTACATGGTTTGTCGCAGCATTCCGTCACCACTCCACGCTTCCCTCTGCCTAGGCTTCTAGCACTTTCCTTGCTCATCCACGGCCAATATAAACTACCCTCGTATTCTGGCACAGAAATATAAGGTCCTGATCTCTTCCCCATTTCTGCGCTGCATAAATATTCTAAAGCTGTAGCTAGGTTCCTGCCGCAGTATATTTGACCTTCGGCTGAAGTAAAAGATGATAATCCAATTATGGTGATGAAGAAGATGATTTGAATTTTCATCTTGGATTATTATGAGCTTGATGCTGTTGATAGGACTGTAATGATTACCCTGTGGGGTTGTACCTCGTTTTATAGACGTTTGTTCATTAATATTCAATCGGTTTTCAGTTTGGGATTAAGGTATGTATTCACTGAGATATTTTAATTGGATAATAACGTATTATTGCAATCTTTCTAGTCTCATTTCTAAATCTGCATTAAGTATAATGTCACGAAGGAGGATCAAAATTTGATATTGGTGTCCCGGTGCGAAAGTGTTATTAAAGAGATCTTACCATGTCTGATCTCCACTGCTAGAAACACAGGAGTTGTTTGCTGTGCTTGCTCAATGGATCTGTATTGCTATTTTAAGAATGCAGCCAGCTTGTGACTACGCAACACACGTATTGCTTGCATTTTGAATTTAAAATGTCCTATTTTTTGATAGTTTTATTTGGTGTGTTTATCAAAAACGTCCGCATTTGTTTTCATTGTTGAATGTTCTTTTTAATCTTTGCATAATTTTTCAATAGCCCTTTTTTGTTCTTTGCCATCCCTAGCTTCACATTCAAATCAAACCAGTGCTGAATTTTAATATCCTCCACAAATTTAGCCATACTTTTCGCGCTTGGCAAACTTGTCAGAGGAACATAATTGGAAACCTTATTGGAAACATTGAATTAGATAACTATAGCAAAAAATATTCGTATTATTTCAACATCGTACCTAAGTTGGTAAAATTAAGGGTTCTAATGAATACATGACTTAATACGAATGAGGGCCGAATATAGCTTAGGGCTGTCAACTGCTCGAATGAATCCGATCTAGATGCGTCACTAAAGCAGACGTGTCTGTGGATTATGTTAGTAGACCTTGCTGGTATAATTATATTTTCGTCTAGACACATCGCTTTCGTTCTGTGAGCATGTCATTATTGAGTTCATTCAAGTGGTTATACGCACGTGGCTAACTTTTGTTCACTAGGTACAATACTGTTCTAGAAAAGTGGTCTAGACTTTAGACTAAGTAATATGTGAAACCAAAATAGTTAAATCTGAATTTCAATGAGTCTATCTTTAGTATAAATTGCTGAACATGCTAGCTTTCATCTCATTCGTGAAACACAATTCTTAGCTAATAGTTCGGTCAGTAATAATGATACTTCAATTGTTCATTTTGATCTTATTTGGAGTTATGATAGAAACAACGAATACCCCTGTACGGTTTTACTGTGGAAATATGATTCCAACAGCTTTGGAAATGCTGTGTCCTGAGAATAAGAGATCCAATGGATTTCCTGACTATGCTGGGAAATGGCCGTGGGTGTCCAGATCAAGAGCAATGGAAGTTGTACGCGAAAAAAGGATAATGTCAGGCGTAGCTACTGAATGTTGTGAGAAGCCTTGCAACATTTCTGAACTTCTTACCTATTGCGAAGATTGAAGATGACGTCATGAATAAAATACTTGTAATTATGAGAGATGGACTGGCTATTTATTAATTGCACTTATTTATTACCATTGTACTCTTTAATAAATAAATCGATGTCTGTGTATAAATGATTTTGAAATTAATTTATTCCTATTTCGTTCACACCCTATCTCTCTTATTGTTTTCCCAGTTGCATTCTCAAACGGATCTCATATGAAATTGGTTACCTATGGGCGTCATCAACGCTAAACACGCGTGAGTTGCTGAACGTAAGTATTTTTTTTTTTACATCCTTTTAAAAAAACATGATTTTATTTTTTGGGAAAACTGTAGCAGGGACTTGATTCCACAACACCAGCGTACGTGCGAGAATTTGTCTAAACGCAGCATTCATGTAACTAAAACGTGGCTTATTTGCACTACATACTTACCTCGATTCCATAATTCCCAAATCCGGGGCAGCCTCCATATTCATGACATAGCGGACAAGCTTTGGGAGAATCGGCTACGATGGTTCGGCCACATTTTACGGAACCCGGCAAGTTACGTTGGGAACAATTTTCTGCCCATGCCGCCTCTGCCAGGGTCGTGTAGAAGGGGCAAGCCAAAAAAGTGCTGGCTCGACTTCGCGTCATAGTAAACGATATGCTTTCTAATGGTCTCACAACTAAGGATGCCGCAGACCGGGCGAAGTGGAGGAGAAAAAGCAGGAAAGCGGACCCTGTGCTCTGAAGTATTCAGCTGAGGATTTAACCGAGAAAGCCGAGAGAGAGATCTAACTAACCTCGATTAAATCTCTAGTTGTGCTCGGATTCTAGGGTCCGTTAAATCCTGAGTAGTAAGTAGTCATCAGGATTTTAGACATCTAATATTCGGTATTTAAACACCACCTAGCAGCCTGTAACATAATGAGTAATAATAATAATAATTTACCCCTTGATAATCTTATGGGTAAATCGAAATAGATAAATAAAAAAATTGTAAAAAAGAAACTGTTTACCTATCAGATAAACACGAAATATTTCGAAGTTTTAAGCAAGCATCGCCAAAATGTGAAAGCAAGACAGAATTGAGTACTTGTTTTGAAATTCCTGCTCATTCTAAACTGTTATTCCTGTTCGTCTCCCGATTTTACGACAAGAGATAACATGGTACAGCGAAGCTCGCCGCGGGACATAACTAGTCAAGTTTACGACGCTGTAAATACCCCATCTCGTTACCGTGCCGTCGATCAGCGCGATTGATTGCCCACGCGTGGGACTTTTCATACATTTTTTCGGTTATATTGGTAAAATCATTAGGAGTTTAGAAAATCTAAGAAACTTTAATAAGATATTACCTGCCTTTGATAAAACAGGTGAGTATAAAGTACCTAAATAAGCGCGAGTCCGGTTTTTAATCACCAACAAAAGGAAGGGGTATTACTAGTTTGAATTTTCTCTATAATATCTTTAGCATCATGTATCTGTATGTGCGTTAACTGTATGTTGTTACCGTAGCTTATGGACTTGTGTTTGTTAACATACGTTTCCTCCTCTCCTTCATCATGTACAAATCTAAATGATTCTTAAATGTAATGCGTACTCAGCGCAACTTGTCTACTTTCCCAAGTGAATAAATTATACTGAGTTATGTTAGTATTATTACATGATACTATCTTTTGCCTGCGGCTTCGCCCGCGTGATCTTCCCACGGGAACAGTGCTTTTTCCCGGGATACTTGCCCTATAAATCATCTCCCCACAAATTTTCAGCCGTTCTTGAGTTATGAATTGTGTAACTAACACGACTTTCTTTTTTTTTATATAGGTATAGATATTCTGTGACTAAGTTCCCAAGAGGCTAGTACATTTTCACGAAATTACAAACCTTCGGGTTGCACGAAAACTCTCTGTTTTGATTTTCTAGTCTGGGATCTCGGGAGCTCTCTCTATAGAATTCTTGTTACCAGGACCAGCATTTCATTTTCTACAGTTTGTGCTCTAGAAACTACAGTAAGAACAAAACTGCCCTTGGAAAAGCTATTGACAATGACAACATGAAAAATGAAAAAAATATAACCACAGGCTTTCACGCCTCCACAAACATGTCAGCATCCCCGAACAGACATATGGAAATTTGAAAAACCTACACATCGTCGCGACCTATTAAACATGCATTAATTAATCCCTATATAAAATGGGAGCACATCCAACCATCAGCACATTCGAAGTCTACCTTCAATCGAAATCAGATCTCTAAGTACAATGAAGATTCAAGTAGTCTTCGTTCTGACTCTCCTGACAGTGATGACAATAGTTTCCACAAAGACCACTCAGCAGATTTACTGTGGAAGGAACCTGGCTACTACTTTGGCAATGCTGTGTCCTGATGAAGATATGGACAAGAGATCCCATAACAGGTTGTCGGAATACGATGTGGACTTCTGGCCGTGGATGAGCAAATCCAGGGCTTTGGAAGGGATCCGTGGCAAGAGGCAGGGTGGTGTGGCTTCTGAATGCTGTGACAAACCCTGTACGCTGTCTGAGCTGTTGAGCTATTGCTAAATGCCGCTGATTCTCTTGTTATTTTGAATAAACTTTGAAGCTGTATTTTGTGTTATTACTTCAAAATCTATTGTTATTTCGGGTAATGCGAAGATTAGTTATTTAGTGATGTCATCGTCATCAGGTCTTCCCGGTTGTATCCCAAGCCTCGGGAGCCCAGAGTCTATTCATCATCATCATCATCATCATTTTGTGTAGATGTCACGGTCAATCAATCATGCACAACCTGGTGTCAGAGTTCTTCGGAACCGCATCTCGGTCTCTGACGCGGTTCCTTTTACCGGAGTCTGATTAAGGTGATACCTCGGTGAACACTAGCGCCACCGTCATTTAAAAATCATTGAAACACAAGTTATCAAAAATCCCTCTGCTGTAATTATGGTTCTGGATCTGAAGTTAATTTTAATCATATTCAAATATTAAATTATAGTTCCATATAGTTACAAATTGCAAAACTGCTAAAAGTGGCCGTTTTAAGCAATAACGCAATTTGTAACTATAGGGAATTATAATTTAATAATTTAATATGTTTAAAATTAACTTCAGATCCAGAACCATAATTACAGCAAAGGGATTTTTGATAACTTGTGTTTCAATGATTTTTAAATGACGGTGGCGCTAGTGTTCACCGAGGTATCACCTTAAGCGCGCGTGTCTTCTTTGGCTTTAGCCAATCAGACAACTCAAATGTAATGTGACAAAAATAAATGAATTCTTAGGAACATCAGTTTCAAACGTTATGAATTATGTAATAAGAGTGTCGTTTTCGTGTCAGTGTTAGTAAAGCAGGGATTAGCTAGGAGATTTGGACTCGGAAATCATAAAAAAAACACAAATATGAGACAAACAGCAAGAGATCCAGAATCCCTTTTCCCCTGTTATGATAGATATTACAAACAAACAAACATACTTATAAAGACTGTTCATTTCTCACGACCTAGTTCGATTCATAAAACATTTATATTACTACTGCGCTAAACGACATTAAACAACGCTACACAAAGGCCTACACATCAAATAAAAAAAACACCAGAGCCTGTCGATTTATGATATTGGAAACAAAAGGAAACTAATGGGATTGTATTTCTGTACAGTGCTAGTAGCAGAGTGCAGTCAGGGCCTGTGGGACGCAATACTGACCTCTTTGCTATTTGCCACAGACTTAAAAGACTACAGACGTATCATTGGCGAATTAACACCAGTTAAATCTGTGTGTGCACCGCGATATTAACTTTGATGGGTAATGGCAAAAACAAGTGCTTAAGCCGTGGAAATCTAACCTATCATCCATACTAATATTATAAATGCGAAAGTATGTCTGTCTGTCTGTCTGTCTGTCTGTCTGTCACCTCTTCACGGCTAAACTGCTGGACCGATTGTGATGAAATTTGGTAGGGATGTAGTTTACGACCTGAGGTCAAACATAGGCTACTTTTGGGCGCGACATAACCGAGTCCCACGCGGGGCGAAGCCGCGGGGAACAGCTAATTATTAATAAGGCAAACCAGATGCAGTGCAGACGCACCTGCATTTTACCGGATAGAGACAGGGCTTGTTATAACGATACTATACTTTTGTAAGCAGCCAATGTAAATTTGGATGAAAAATGTTACCCGAGTTAATGATACCTTGACAAGTAACAAATGCAAAAATTGCTCCCTGAACGAATCCTCTCTCTTCTGGTAACGTAAAACAACGCAGTTTGCCAAAAAAAAATGCCGTCTAGAACTAGCCGGGTGTGTTATTTACATTCTTACACAAAGTAGGTACTTCAATTAAACTCAAATATCAACAAAATGTCTCTAATCGGCACCATCAAACGACCGATACCAGATCCTAAGTGGATATCATTGTTCATCTATAACGAACAGATAAGATTTAATGGCATTAAGTTATTTGATTCAATGGCCGCTACTGTTTGGTGATTTTAATTGATTTGTAGATAGGTAAGGTATTTACGATAATATTTAACTGCCTCCTTGATACAGTGGTTAAGGTGTTTGCCAAAAGGGCCGGAGGTCCTGAGTTCGATTCCTACAGGAAGTTGATTTTTAATTTGTATCTAGAATGGTTAAGATACCATAGGCTTGAGTCACTTGGTTGTCTGATAATAAAGATAATTCTGTACTTTGGAGGGCACGTTAAGCCATTGATCCTGTCTGCCAACTTGTAGTCATTAAAGGAACTACGTCAGAGGCCGAGAGGCGGTTTCAAGGAACCTTGACACAAGAGTGTACATATGACACCTACGCGAAATAATGATGATAATCACCAGCTAGTATATCTACACTTGTAGTAGCTTAAATTTTTTAGTACCTATAGTTAGAAACGTGCCAGAGGAAAGCCTCCTGCGAGATGAGTAGTCAGTGTGAGGAGAGCAGCTGGAGGCAGCATACATAATGCGGTCCGTAGAACTGCCGATCGTGCACTCTGGAAACACATATGTGGTCACGATCCTCAGCATTGAGGGACCGATGAAGAAGAAGATAGTTAGAAACTGAAAAAGGTGTAACAAAACATAAGAATTTGTATTAATTAAACAGCATAATTTCATAGGAATATCATAACTTCATAACAGCAATTTTCAATATTATCCCAGTTTAATTCAAGCGGCTTGATCCGCAGGCATCTTCGTGACTCGGGCAGACAAATTATGAGATTTGCTGTGGTGCAAGTTATAGGAGATGGTCAATCAGTAGAAAAAGTGATGCTTTTTAATTAAGTATATTTCATCTATTATGCAAGTGCCTGTTAAAATGAATTGATTTTTGTGGAAATATATTTGTGTTCAATGATTGTTATACATATTATTAACTCCAAACTTTTACGCATATTATCTTTTGCCACAAAATAGTTATGGATATTGTTCTCCTTTTTAAGAAAGCTTGATTTTAGGTAGAGCCCTCTTTATTTAATATCATTGCTTTCATCGGAACCTTTGCTGTATTTTTTGCTATAAAAACAAAAATTTTATAAGTACATTATATTAACGATACAATATCCCTGTATTTTTTATAAATTTAATGCATAGAATTAAGAGATCATCGTATCGTGGCCTCAAGTTCATTCTTTAGTCATAATTTTTGCCTTTTGTATTGAATATACATACAATATTTTATCAAAATCGGTCAAAGGCTTTAGCCGGGAACGCGTAACAGACAGACAGGCCGACGCGCGAAGCACAGATATGACTTACATAATATTAGTACTTATAGAAGTATGGATGTCAATGTAAAACAGTATTTTTTTAAAATGACTGTTCAAAGGATCGGCATCATCCTCCTAGCCACACTCCCTATCATAGACGTCATTATTTCTGATCAACCCACAGCTGCTGATGTCTTTATTATGAATACTGAGCCATCATGATTTAAATATGACAAATCGAATTAAAAATACAAATTCTAGTTTCGGTCGGGCCACTCCCTCCACCTCCCATGGCTCTACCATACTTTCGGCAGTGACGTGCACAGAGTTTTTCCCCAGGGTAGGCAAAATAAAATCGGCCAAACGCGAGTCCAGTTTTAGAACCAAGAGTTTCGTTAAAACAGCAATAGAAAATCTACCTACCTACTTAGACTGCGGAAATCTCTAAATATATGAATAGTTATTACAGCTTACGAGAGAGATACAGCACGCTGGGACGGTCCGCAAAATTATTTGTATTCATGTAATGAAATTAAACTAAATATCCCTAAAGTACATAGTTTCCTATGCATGTATCAATTAATTAATGACCGGTTCGATCCCCGGTCAGGTCAAGATGAAAAATGATCTTTTTCCGATTGGCCTGGGTCTTGGATGTTTATCTATATATGTATTTGTTATAAAAATATAGTATCGTTGAGTTAGTATCCCATAACACAAGTCTCGAACTTACTTTGGGGCTAACTCAATCTGTGTGATTTGTCCCTATATATTTATTATTTATTTATTTATTATTAATTAATGTATTAAATATCTTCTTCAGCTTACCGCTTGTTTGTACCCAATCGGGAATTTAGGTACCTAAGAACTTCAGCTGATCAAATCCAGGTCAACCTTGTCCCAATTCCCAATGCTTGCACATAATACCTACACTAAGTTAATTACGTTAAACTAAATTATTTGTTAACATTTACAATTATTGTTATAATTACTTTTCACTTGTAACTTTTGTAATGTTTCAAAGCTCACAAATCAAGTAGAAGCACTGATTCATCTGTTTAGTTATAAACATATTTTCAAGCCTACTTTCTGAATAACGTTATTAAAATCACATAAAAATACAATGATGGGTTTGTTTGTAAAATGGCGGAGTGCCGCGCCAGCAGCGCCAGTTGCATAGAATTTTATGGATGCATTCATGAAATACAATCAGTGTAGAATTTTTTGATATATGAAAATAAATTAAATATATAAAATCTTCATAAAAAATATAAAGTACGCAATCCACCAGCATTCGAAAATTAATTTATTTTAAACCAAATTACTTAATTAATAATGTTTAGCCTAATTCTGTGCACAGACTCGATATGCACACAATAGACAGTGTTTGCTGTCTATGTGTTAATAAGTTAAATTTTTAAATAAGTAGTTATTAAGACGAGGACCTGGATTGCCTTGCCCGTTGGTCGCATCGCGATCGCGTATTTGGTTTCTTTGCGCGTCTGATAGCAGTGCGCGAAAATGTATTGTAATGTATTTTGTTAGAGTTAAAATTGAAATGCGCGTGGGGCGCGTGTTTATAAATTATTGTTTAAATGAAAATAAAATGTATGTATGTAAGAAAGCCCAGGGTAGGCAACGTCTTAATGTCTTTATGGGATGCACGTCACTGACTTTCGGTTATACGAGCCGAATATCGGGAGAGTGCGCTGTACTAGCATTTCGCATCTCTTTCCAGTCGCACCTGCTTGATCTCCCTACAAGTTCTCTATAGTGTCGCCTATCTATGCAATCGGTCGGGCCTTCGAACACTAATCAATTTCTCGCTGACCTCTTTTGACTTTACTCGAAACACTTTACCTCGAGGCGCGCTCACACTTACCACTCTAACGATACCACGATTATCGCCTGTCTAAGTATTGGTAGGTGTTAGATATAATTATCGATCGGCCCACTTTGTAATTTGATGGATGAACAGAACGTACCTACGTGGTTATTGACGGAATTACGTTTGGAAGTAGAGTCGAAAAAGGCAGAGGAATTTTGGAAGATAAAACTGGAATATTTAGTAGGTCAACGTCTTAAGAGTCTTACCCCCTTATTTATAATGCTACTACTACACTTGGCTACTCGCTTAATGCCAAAATATTTGACGAATAGGCAAGCAGGCGAACAACGCAAAAGTTTTGACAAATATAACGTCCACAAATGGTCAAATAGGCAAATATTAGAATGCAATAGCCAAGTGACGTGGTAAGCATCACAAATGATTTTGATTTGTTAATTTTTTTCATCTTAAAATAACAAAGCCTGTTTTAACTAAAATGTGTTGTGCATGGCTTTCAGGGTAAATTTCGATTAGTTAGAAAGGGCCATAACATATGTTCAAATTTTAATTTAAATGGACAAAACAAACGTTTGTAAATTTTTATGAATAAGTAGGCTAGAATATAAACTTTTGTCTGCATGGTATAAGCCTTACTTTATTTGTCACTCTACCAAATTTCATCAGACCGTTTCAGTAGTTCGTAATTATTGTGTGGGTTACAAAGGAAATTGACCCTACACTCTTGTGTCAGAGATTTCGGAAACAATCACCGAGTCTGGTATAGTTTCTTTAACGACCAGATGGCAGATGGGACGAACGTCTATCACTAAATTATTTGTATTATCAGAAAATCAAGCCAATGTCCTAACTAAACTGGAAACCGCGAAAACAGCTAGTCTAAATACACCATTTTCACGTATATATATTTTTTTCTATTTTGACACACATCTTTTATTTTGTTACAGGTAATAATGCTGCATCTTCTTTGTCCAACCCTTATTAGTTGTTTACAGTTGTCTACAAGTGCATGGTAAGTTTTTACATGATTCATTAGCTGGATTTTTGCAAGAGGTTACTTCCTGGGATTACTTACTTACTTTACTAGCTCATTGAGTGGTCCGTAGTGGATCTTGGCCACAGTTTTCTATACTGCGCGATAGTTTGCCTGTTTCTAGCGCCCATCTCACGCAGGTCAGCCTGCACAGCATAACTCCAGCAATATCTGGGTCGGCCGACTGGCCGGGATTGCTATTATATTTCTATATTTTTTCATTTCAAGCGAATATCAAGTCAGATTTTTTTTTATGTTTATTAAAATGCGTGGTGATAATTCTTTGTTAATTAAAAACATGTGAATTTTTTTTTAATAAAACATTAATTACCTAGAAATGTTATCGATAATTTAGATCTACTTCTTATAGAGTATTTCCAAACAAAATATAGAATGCTCTCTCACATTCCAAGCCTCCAAAATTATAATTGCTGTATACACAACGTAATAAATCTTTCTCCGAGTTAAGATTACTTCGTGTTAAATAAAAGGCGACGATGTGACAAATTAATCGAGCTTTGGAAATAGACTAGCTTTACAAAATATCGAGAGCACAGAAGGCATTTCCTGTTTTATTATTGAAACTTTAATTCAAAATTTTATTGGTAATTAATTTCAATACATGATAAGACTATATCTGTAAGAATAAATAAATAAATAAGGAACAACAAGTGAAAAATACTTAATAATTTTTGTGTCTATTGTTTTTGATTGCAACCAGTTGTGCAAATGTTCATAAATAAATAAGTCTTTAATAAATAAAGTTTGTCATTTTAGGATTCGATTGTAGAGTAATATATAGTACTGGGAGGTATATACCTCCCAGCTCAGTAGATAGTTAGTACCATCAGGTAAATTTTATCTTCAGCAAGGAATATAAAAGGTAATTTTGGTTGAGAGCGTTAATTGAGGCAAAGATTAAAATCTGTAGTATATTTAATTTGTATAACTTGCGACGAAAGACTGGTTTCAACGCCTGATATCGAGTTTGTATACGTCGATTTTCAATTTATAAATCATAATTTGAAGGCACGTAAAGTTCAGACTTGTAATGTGGTATGGGAGACGGTTACTATTTCGACTTGTAGTGTACGTTATGTACGAGTAGACTGTTTTATCTAAGGTTGGCAATAAATTATTTGTCAAATCAGAGAGTACAAAATCATACTTATTTGGAGTAAAAATAAGAATAATTTTCACATTATCATTGCCTGGGTTATTAAAAAAAATGGTTAGATGCGTTCTATGAATACCTAGAAAAAGTTTAAAATAAAAAAAACTGCGATATGTTAAAAAAGGTATGATTTTCGTGGTCCATCAAATAGATAAAAATCGACACTCACAGTTAACAATATTAACTGTGAGTTAACTAAAATAAAAAATTTGAATAATTAAAGGTAACCCACAGTTAACAATATAAATGTTGATAGAAGTGGTATAAGTAAAGTGAGATTCCTTTGATTCCCTCAGTCACTTTTTATGCCTTTTTATGCCTTTAGCCTGGCCAAGCAGGTATCTCTATGTCACTATGTCGCCTATTATGCTTTACATACAATAAGTTAAAGTTTTTAGAAATTAGTGATTTTCCTATCATGGTTCCATGGTAAAATCGTTTCATATTTGTAAATTCCAAGCATGTTTCCCAGAAATCCTTAACTTACGCTTTAGAGCCCAGTATCCTAGATTAAGCGGTACTATAGCTATTACAAAATAAGTTCACATTAGTGAGGAGAGTAGATATCGAAGCATTTCGTATAATATACTTAAAGTATTTTAAGATATAAAATCCAAACTCTAGTCATAATCGATACCAGACTACAAATCACCAAATGATAGCGAGCGTACACGTGGGAAAGGCGAGCTATCAGTTACACGATTATTAAATCGTTAGCTTTGTACTAACAGACACATCCATCTGATGTGATGAGAAAACCATAGTTTCAACAGATTGTGATGGCAGGGCCAAAATTTATTGACAAAGTCTATCAAAGAATGCAAGAGAGTGACTTACTATAGAATACTTTGTTTTAATCTAGCTTTGGTATTGGAATTTCGTAAAATAAGTTCTTTTCTGAAGTTCAATTTTAAAAAACTGTGACTTACTCAAAATCGGTGTGTCGAACTCTAAATGTCAAAATCTTTCGTACATATAAACAATCACATAGGTCAATAGATTACCCATTGCAAATCTTTTGAAGTTTTCTAGAACACAATGGTTCAAAACGTATGAAAATTATCCGGCTCACCGATTTTGAGTGATTTGCGAGTTATCTAACTAGTTAGGTTTACAGGATTAATTTATACCAATTTAATCAATCAAACATTTACATAATGCTTGTTTAATATTTTCCACGTGAATAAAATAGAAAACAATCGTAGTAATTTATGATTGTTTTCTATTTTAATAAAAATATAATAATAAAATATCTCTAACACCTTATCTATTACCATAATTCTCAAATCTAATTATTTATAGGCCATTGTCTGGACATCTCCGCCCACACTGATAACTTATATTTCAACAACTATATCTTTGTCATTATAACGTTACAACAGCCGATACATCTTATAGGAGAAAGTGAATATTATAACGGGTTAAATAACATAGGATTTACACCATAAACTTTAAAGCACGAAAAAATTAAACCATATTAACATTGTATTAGCTTCTGATAAAACTAATAAGGTACTACATAAACATAATTATTAATCGTACAGGCCCGTTGTACTCCACGGTAGCAAGAAAGGGCAGCATTGAAACCCGACTAAAACCTCTATAACCACAGATTACAGAATACTGTATTGGTACTAACAATCGAGAGGTAGAAATGGAAGAAGACAGGATATATAGTAATGATGGACCGAGAACGGTGGACTAGAAAGGTCATTGAGTACCGACCATGGGCAAATAAGCGAGTTAGAGGTCATCCTGCATTAGGCTGGATGTAGGCTTCCCAACCCTCCCGGATTGCTCGGGAGACTCCGGTAATGATGGTTAACCTCCCGACCTACCGGAGAGCAATAATTTCTCCGGTTTTTCTAAAAAATAAATGCATCCGTCAATCGATCGTCGCTATTCACTCATTTTGCGGCCACAACGTCGTGTACCGCTCCGCTGCCGGTCTCAACCTGTTCTGTTCGTCTCGTATTCAGCATGATGGAGCAAGACATGGAGCAAGGAAAGAAACCGAATGAGTACTTCGTTGGTAAAAGCTGAATTACAAATTCTAACAAACTTCAATTTTTCTTGTAAAAACTTTTATGATTTTGTGATGAAAAACCGTCAAATATTGGATGCTGCTCGTAAGCAAAATAAATATAAAAAATATTAATTAATGACTTTCTTTTAGTCACCCGAGGTTGGGGATACAGCGCCTTAAAGCTGAAGAGTTCGTTTGTTTAAACGCTTATAACTTGAAAACTACGAATCGAATTTGCAAAATTATTTTTGTACATAAAAGCCTGATTCTTGGGGAAGGTTAGGCTATAGTACATAAACACTTATGGCGAGTGAAACCGCGGTAAAAGATAAACGGGCTAACTCATCTTCAAAAATTATACATATACAATTTTAGGTACACGAAGACAGGCCGAATATTCAACAACAGGCAAAAAAGGGATGGAATGATGATCCTCCAAAATTGTGGACTTATTACGCATTTAACAACCTTTTCTTACAAAACTGTGCGATAGAATCTCCAAAATTTAACGCAGTCGACCTCAACGGGCAATATTATCATTATGGCTGTGATAAATGCGATAATATCGGGCACCATCATCTCGCCAGCACCCACTCCGATCAGTCATGACCATTCATCTTCTTATCGTAATATATTCTTCAAAGAATTCATAATTATCATGATATTGCCTTTTGGGAATTGTGGGGAGCAAGTGATTTTTCTTAGATTCTTAGCTAAGATAGGAAATGGGTCGAAATTCATTGATATTTGCTATCGTATTGATATGAATGGTAACAGATATCTGCTGTTTGATAATCAATTAGTTAAAAAGTTGCAGCATGGCCTGATGGGGCCAAGATGTCTACAAAGTAACTAGGTCTTCCCTTTCTTCTCGTAGAAATCAAACTGACGACCTTCGGATCATTAAGTACTCGAAATAAATGAACCACGATTACCTACATACAGTTTTATTCAAAATTCAAAAATGTCACTATATACAGTTTCGTTCGAAATTCAAAAATGTCATCAAAAGCTTAAAAGCTCGTAGGGTTGTTGCATTGCCTGCATGTCTTTTAGCAAAATATCGATTGCAAGTTTTAATCGCCAATCAATTACCCACTTTGTAACTACTTGTTGGGCTTCCTAACTGATGAAGCGGTATTATATAAAAATGAACTTTATTTCAAATCACTCAAGGGTGTAAAATCATGTAACCATACTATCGAGACTCACCTATGAGTATGTACTTCAAGTTACAAATCGATGTTTCTAGGCTTAACAACAACCCCTGACTTACCATTAGACATTTCTAGTTCTTTCATGATTTAAACTCTGACACCAGAGTGTGTAGGGTCAATTGACCATGCGACCCGCACGATACGCATGCATAAATCACTTCATAGCGTTTTTCCAGTTGCATATAAATTAACAATTCTAATTCAGATATTATAGAGATACAAATAGATATTGCTATTGTCACTAGAAATTGCCATATGCCTCTGTGCGAGTGGTGACGGATCAGGTCAAAGGTTACTTTTTTGTCTTTTAAAGGTTAACAATATAACACGGAGGACAAAAATATACCATACGCCAGGGGATACAACCAGGAAACGCTGGGAAGATTAGAGAAGAATTTTAGTGGAAAGGAAAATCACAAAATTTAGTCTGGTCTACTTTCTTCCAATTAGGGTACCTATTATTTAAAACTTTATTTTACGAAAAATAAAAACATTTGTGAAGCACAAAGAACAAGCGAAATTAATGTTAAAGCATTAACTAACAGTCAACCTTTGAGTCAATAAGAGTACACAATATTTTATTTTGAACATAAACGACTACGCTAAAAAGAGCCAATGAAACAATAACTCCATTCCATAAAACGATACAAATGATTTCGCCTCATAACATCACTGAATGGAACAAATCGTTTTTTTATTAACTTTACACGCAATGACATCACAGGATGTGTTCCTGATTGAACTGAGTGGTTGCGAATAGTTGTGAAACCGTGTTGCACTTTGTTAGCATGTGTTTGTGTGGCTTCACTACATAGTATAAAACAAAGTCGCTTTCTCTGTCCCTATATCCCTTTGTATGCTTAAATCTTTAAAACTACGAAACGGATTTTGATGCGGTTTTTTTAATAGATAAGAGTGATTCAAGAGGAAGGTATTTATGTCCATGCGAAGCTGAGGCGCTAGTCTATGAATGTAAGGCATCTATAATACCACCACCATACAGAATGAGCTTAACTTCTGAACTCTATCATCATCAGTATTTCGTGTAGGTGACACGGTCAGGGGGGTTACTACCGCCTCTTAAAACCATGCAAGTTCCAGTGAGTAAGCGGGATAGCGAGCTACGTGATGTAAGGCGACATCTCCCTTACTCAATCGTTCTTGTATGATTTTAAGAGATTGTCGTAAGCCACCAGATTTATGAAACCGCCCCCGGCCTCTGACGTGGTTCCTTTAACTACTGCCAGATGGCAGCCGGAACCAACGGCTTAACGTGTCTTCAGAAGCACAGAATCATCTTCATTATCTGACGATCAGGTGTTTTAAATGCAATATCCTTACCAAACTGGAAACAAAAAGTATGTTTCCCATGGGAATCGAACCCACGGCCCCCGTACCTACAGGCTAACAACACCTTAACCAATGCACCATGGAAAATAAGAATAGAACAAACAAATAAAACAGAAAGAGACATGCAGATCAAATCTATTGTCCAACATTAGCATACTCGGGCTATTTGCTTAAAGTATTATTGGGGCCTATTTTAATTATTTTCGGATTTCTCAAAGGGTTCCTTGGCGCGTGCTTTTAAGTACACAAACATGTGTTGCTTAGGGGAGCTTATTAAAAGTTTAAAGGGAAGATTAAAAGGTCACTGACCTGTTTGGACTGTAAAATGAATTGGCTATTGAATAGTTCATAAAATGTTCGTCGATAAAATAATTTGAGTTCTGAAGAAATTGCTTATTATTTAAAATTTATTGCGCCATGTCGCGACGTCTGGAACTAAATGAAATAAATAATCCGACATTTTAATATTGCTTTAGTGTGTCTAAATCCTCCGTGGTCACTCTCACAGTTCATATATTGTCAAGCAATGCCGAGTGCGGATTAAATAGGATTGGTCGCCTCTAGTGGCACTTCAATCTTTAGGTCCTCCGTACTTTAATAGACACGTTAAGCTGATGATCTTATAGTTTTTTGCATAAAAAGAAAGTAAATAAATAGACATGTTTCAAAACAACCTTAAACATTTTTGATTATTCTATATGAATAAAATAAGTCTGACACTAGAAAATATTATAAAATCACTCATTTTAATGAACCGAGAACCGTTTCTGTATGAATTGACTGCAATTTCTTGCATTGCCATTATATACTCGTACTTACCACAAAGAAACCGCACAATAGTCGAGTCGGGATCGAACCTATTGTCCTGTCTCAACAGAGTTACTAGGCCGAGCTGATACAGCGTGTATCTAGGCAATAACATGAGTAGATAGCGGAGCAAAGAAAAAGCTTTAAGCAACTTTTTTTGAGTCGTTGACCTCAATTTTGGAATTCCAGTATGCTGAATTGGATCGCACCTGTTGTCGCTTCCATAAGTACTTCTACTACAGGTAGAAATATAAGGGCGCTGAGTGCACATAAATAAGTGTGCACGTATTTCAGCGCGGCTTCTCTAACTTACAACTACAGTGCCATAACACCATCCGAAAAACCCATATGGAAGTCCCTTAGCTCTTTCGCGGACCCTTCAAGGGGCTTTAGTGTCCAGTCAATTGAAGTCATTCGCCTCCATACTCAGGTAGGCCACTGCTACCAGAGCCACTTAGCGATGGTGCTACATAAAACCGACAAAAGTGTCCGTCCGTCGTAGTACCCTTCTTGCCATGTGAGCTGCAAAAAACAAGACTCTTGTAAGTCAAAGTGCTATAGAAATGGCAACTAAAACTTGAGGAGAAACAATTAGGCCTAAACTAATCGTCACGAAAATAAGAAGCGAGGTTTAATGAACCTTTCTCTCTGGACCGTTATTTTCTCATGAACCTTAGATTCTAGGGTATTGTGTAGCCAGGAGTAGGCGGTGTACATAGATTATGATTACATATATACAAGTAGACAATACTTCTGTTACAAACTCGAGCATTGGAAAATCTTTTGATACGATACTAGGAGTAAACTTATGTTATGTGCTGGAGTTTCTGTGAATTTTACGTCAACTTCTCGAACAATTTTGTCCTTGCTAGAAGTAAAGTAATATAATTTTTAAGATTTATGTCATTATATAAGTGTTTATTATAGAGACTGTAGCAGTAAATTATATAAATTAAGTTATGTTTTAAAACCATCCATCCCAACTAATATTATAAATGCGAAAGTGAGTTTGTATATTTGTTTGTTTGTTACCACTTTAAGCCCTTCTACTGAACCAATCTTTCTAAAATTTCGCAAACACATAGCTAGGAGTATTAAGTAATCTTTCATCCCGGGAAAAAGCACTGTTCCCAAGAGAAATACATGCGGGCGAAGCCGCAGGCGAAAGCTAGTATATTACAAATGCGAAAGTCTGGCTGTCTGTCTTTCACGCCTAAACTGTTGAACAGATTTTAATGAAAGGATATAGTTAAAGGACCAGGAGTCGAGCAAAAGCTACTTTTAGGCGCGATATAACCGTGTATAACGCGGACGGAGCCGCAGGCAACAACTTCTCAAAATATAACTCTCGAAACATAATTTTTAAACAAAAACGACCTTTGATAAATTGCCTGATCTGAAGCGTGCGCTTGTTGTAATTTATATTATTAATTATTATATTTAAAAAAAATGCGTGTAGAGAGAGACCGCGCGCGATTCGAACTTCTTTGGTAATTCTTAAAAGACGTGTTACTCATACTTGTTTATTATTTGAAGCAAGGCCTACGACATTAGAATGACTTGTAAGTATATTAGAATTATGAATAAAGATAGACAGAAATATGCCAGTATCAATTACAACAGCGCTTTATTGCAAATCAGTGTTGATCGCATTTTTATGGTCGTTTTGACACCCTCGTTAGTACCAATGTAGGGTTGTTACATAAATGTTAAGTCTTGACATTTACTGCCATTTGTTTAATTCATGACTCGTTTAGTCTCGACTCTGGAAAGAATTTTGAGTTTATCTGCTCAATACAAATGTTACATTGTTTTAAATTTTGACATAAGTAAGTAGATGGTTATTTTAAAATACTTAATAATTTAAAAATACTTAATAGTGGGCCGCTTCCAACCGGTCGTTCTGCAAATCCTTGGAGGAGGCCTTTGTCCAGCAGTGGACCACCTGCAGCTGAAATGATGATGATGATAAATTTACGAGTATATATTTAAAACATCATTAGTTATCATAGTTTGCTTGTGGAACATATGGACTTTAGTATCTACTAGTCTGAGATAGAATAAAACCAAGCAGAAAGTATGATTGTCAGCGTTGAAGAATGCCATACGAATAAAAAAAAAATTAAACAATAATGTTTTATTCTAAATATACTTTATTTATTTTCTTCTTCGTCCGAGCGTGTTTCCCGGTTGCATCTTCAGCTTACGCTTCAGAGCCCAGGGTATGCTATTAATCATGGTCCTGATTTGGCGGAACTGGTTATTACAATGGAGTGACTGCCGTCTGACCTCCGTAACCCTTTACAGGGAAACCAGACCCACAGGAACATGACTCGGGTGTTTTAGTGGCCAACACTGTTTGATTTGCGGAATGCCTAAAGACATCTGACATATCCTAACGACTGCCATCTACCGACAACAGCCGGGACCAACAGCTTAACGTGCCTTCCGAAGCCCGGAGGAGCTCAAGATAGAAATGTCACTAATGGCGACCAATCCAAACATGGCCGCGCACTCGCCGTCGCTGTCGCTTGACGCGCACTATCGTTACGAACACGCGCGGCGCGCTAGGCTTTTGAGCTCCTCATAGCCTATGCTTCATCTAAATAAACTTTATTATGAAATTTTAATCACAAGATAATTATACTGAAATTAAGATTAGAAATTTCAAAGACAAAGCTAATAAATCCAATTTGAACAAAAACACTCATTAATTAAGATCTAATAAAATATTCTTACAGGGCAGAGCGCCATAAATTAATGAAAAGTACGTACTTATACCATTAATTTTATGGGAGCCGTCTACATTGGCCGCTCAGGAAATCTCAACTTAATTAAGTTATGGCACCATTATAGCGGGCCCAGAATTTATATTGAGTAGCTCAAGTATGTTCCTACAGGATTTTCAAATACGGGAATTTAAGATATGCATAATCATAATCATATATTTTGTCACTAGCTGTTCCCCCGCGGCTTCGCCCCGCGTGGTACTCGGTTATATCGCGCCAAAAAGTAGCCTATGTTTGACCTCAGGTCGTTAACTACATCCCTACCAAATTTCATCACAATCGGTCGAGCAGTTTAGCCGTGAAGAGGTGACAGACAGACAGACAGACAGACAGACTTTCGCATTTATAATATTAGTATGGATATGGAAGTATGGATACACAGTTGCAGTTATGCACATGCCAATTTTTTGATTTAGTTTCTGTTCATGTATCTTAATTTAGAAAGGAAAAATAATTGCGTGTTTTTAATTTAATCAATTCCTTGATTTTTATTGTCTAAGGGTAAATGATTTTGTAGGTATGAATACGGTTATGAATAGAAACAAAAGCCATGGTCAAATACATGACTATTTGTTTCTAGTATGTCCTTACATGGAAAGATTAAATAATTTGAAACAAATTAAAATTAAAAGTAAAGTGCACAATGTTGGCATTAAAAATAACTGTATGACATTCTCTACCAGTCAATCATAGGACAAAACAGAAAGTGTGATTGTCGGCAATAAAGAAATAGGTATAATATGATTTGATCAATCAAGTCGTTTTGAAAATTCTTATACCTATACCAGGGTTTACGACGCTCGTTTAACAGAACATCGCGACTCGGAAAATAAGAAAACAGCCGGAAAACATAATTATTTTCATTTATTTCGTGTACGTACACTCAAATATAAAGTTGAAGTTAGTGTTTTTTGAATTTGAGAACAGATCAAAGTAACGTGCGCAGGTAGGCAACCGTTTCGCTCGTAACTTTTTTTATATGTTTTTTTTTCGTCTCGTCGGTTCTCAATGGAATACGATTCACGGCAGACATAGTGGCATTTAAAAGGACCTTTTTTTCTTCTTATTTTTTTCTAACCATGACTGGCCATTCATAAATGCTTGAACATTATTTTTAAAATTTTAGAACGTTTTATGCGACAGCATTCACAACAGCAATTTTGAATTCTAAAGTTATTGTGACTACGTAGATATTACAGCAAGAATAAATAATATTATCATTGGAACATCAAAAATATATCTACTCATTGTACTGACGACATTTGATTGAAGTAAAATGACATGTTTATCCAGGCTTGTAACATTATTAATATGACAACATTTTATAAGTTAACATCATTATGGAAATGCATTACTTAACCGACACTTTGTTGTTTATTATTATTGATTTGTTAATTTTAAAGAGTGAACAAAAATAAAAATGATTAGTCCTAAAGTTCTATTATATTTTTTTATTCACCTTGATTATTTTTTGAGCAATAATATTTCATTAATTAGTATTTGTATTTGTTTTCGTAAAATATTACTTAAAATATACATACGTATTATTAAACATGCACAGAGCATGCATAAAGCGACCAAATATTTGCGTTGGAAATTGCGTTTGAAATAAAAATTAAAAGTTTACAAAGCTTAGAAAATTTTCACAAACACAAAACAGTGCTGAATTTTCATGTAGGTAGGACCGCTAAAAAAGAGATAAAAGCACGCTGCTAACGATTTAGTAACATTTGCAACACATCAAAATGCATGTTTACGTTGCAGTTTGCAGCCGTTTGAGAGCTATGTTTACCTCGCCTCGAGTGAGGTAAACATCACTCGCCACCTGTACACTCGCCGACAAACATACTGATAGCTTATTTAGAATCGATCATGCTAATATCAACCGTAATTATCTTTTGTTCTTTTAATTTCGTGCCTCGGTCCTTTGATTTCAGTAGGCATTCATACGTTTGCGTACAGTATTTCACACTCGCCGACAAATATACTGATAGCTTGTTTAGAATCGAACATGCTAATATCAACCGTAATTATCTTTTGTTCTTTTAATTTCGTGCCTCGGTCCTTTGATTTCAGTAGGCATTCATACGTTTGCGTACAGTATTTCACACTCGCCGACAAATATACTGATAGCTTGTTTAGAATCGATCATGCTAATATCAACCGTAATTATCTTTTGTTCTTCTAATTTCGTACCTCGGTCCATTAATTTTAGTAGGCATTCATACGTTTGCGTACAGTATTTCACACTCGCCGACAAATATACTGATAGCTTGTTTAGAATCGATCATGCTAATATCAACCGTAATTATCTTTTGTTCTTTTAATTTCGTGCCTCGGTCCTTTGATTTCAGTAGGCATTCATACGTTTGCGTACAGTATTTCACACTCGCCGACAAATATACTGATAGCTTGTTTAGAATCGATCATGCTAATATCAACCGTAATAATCTTGTGCTTCTTGTTTCGTGCCTTGGTCCTTTAATTTTAGTCAGCTTTCATACGTTTGCGTACAGTACCTCAAACTCGCCGACAAACATACTGATAGCTTATTTAGAACCGGTCATTCTAATATCAACTGTAATTATCTTTTATGCTTCTTGTTTTGTGCCTTGGTCCATTACCATTTCCCAAAAAAAATAATTTATCTTTCTGTAAGTAAGCTTATAAGAAATTCTCGCGCAACTTTGCTAGTATCCTTAATTTACATTAAAACCTCGAGTCATTGAAATACTATCCGCTTTAGTTTTATTTGTAAAAATGCCCACTGCTGGGCAAAAGCCTCCCCTTTTTGTTTCCATTCTTCTCGATTCTGGGATGTTACCCTCCAGTCCTTATCAAGATCCATCAAATCATCCGATATCTCATTCTGGGTCTCCCTCTCTTTCTTCGTCCATCTGGATTCCAGTTTGTGGCTATATATACCCAACTTTCGGGATGCATCCGATTTACGTAATATCACTCCATATTCACAGTCCTACACAACCAAGGTATTGATGTAAAGATTAATAAGATAATCTTGCCAGATTTCTGCCCTCTTTTACCTCAGTAAGAGTGTACATTCCTCCTTACAATGTACAAGTTATTATTACCAATCGCTAATTAGTTACAAGTTTACGAGCTACAAGCCGGTTCAATGTTAACATTATTAGGATGGCAAACATATGTCTGTCTGCATTTGCTTTTCGCGTTAACAACCCATCATGGATTCCTTGTGTCATTTAGAACTCTTGAAGAGTCGTTATGGATGCTTCTTCTTATAAGCGAGTCGATGCTTGCAACTTATATATGCGACTTTGAAAACTCCACTACTAATAAAACATTATCAGTGGCTTCGTACAGGAACTATCAGTCCAGGGAGCTTAGCTTAAATAACATTTTACTCTGAGGACTACCCACTCTTAATTCAATTTCAAAACGTAACGGAGTTAGATATGAACAAAATGTATGGAATTGACATAAGCCGCGCTAAGTCACGTGTCAATCGTATGTCAATCCCATACATTTTGCATACGTTTTGAGATTGTGACTTTGCCTAAATACCCCTCAGTATTATCGTTCGTATTCGAATGATTTTTATGCGACATAACCGGTGACTCGAACGATAATTATTCGACTCACCGGTTTTGGGTGAGTCATACATCTCAAAAATAGCACTCCTGGTCAGGTTTGAAAAAAAACCTAATTTTTATAGCTATATTATTACATTCATTTCCCACCAAACTTCGTTAACGTTTTGAATTTGTGACTTTGGCTAGGCCTCCTGTACTTCTAGTTATTTAAGCGTACAAATGAACAAACTTATAAGTAAATAATAATAAATAAATATAAGCTTAATTTAAGTGATTTTCTGAAAGCATTACTTACTAATTAGTAATTATAGTTTCCAGAACGACTTATTAAATTTTAGTAACAATTCTTAGATTGCGTACAAATTAATTTAGCGATAAAGATACAACTTATTCTTTTTTTTTTAGAATTCCGCCACAGATAAACACACGTCGGATTAGCATTGAGAAACAAAGGATCGTAAAACATCTCTTAATACCTGAACTGACGTCTCAATTTAATTCGTGTTGGTTTTGTACGTAATCGTTGGAATTTTAAAGTTGTTGTTGCTCTCAATTTCAAAATATTATGATGAAGTTCTAACTTCTTTAACTTCTTATCCTTTTTTTTTGTTTATTTTTCTTTTGTTGTAGTTACAGAGAAGACTTTTTTTTTTGTTTTTTTTTTTTAATCAACACTATTATCTTTACGACTTTTTTATTAGTTACAATGAGGCGGTTTGAGGCAAGCAATTGATGCCACTCCAACAGCTTTTTCGACATAAGCGCAAGGTGCATCCAGGGCGTTTATTCTGCTAACGTTAAGACAAAATCGTATCAAAATAGTGTTTCAATAGTAGTGCTTTTTACACACTATTTACAAGAGTTATGACAGTATGATGTGATGTGAATTTAGTGTGTGGTGTGATCATCAGAAGTGATATAAAAAAAATATACATTTCTTGTAACTAGTGTGTAAAAAAGCACTACCATTGAAACACTATTTTGACACGATTGTGATTTAACGTTAGCAGAATCGACACCCAGGTGGGACGAACCTCGACCACTGGCTTAACCTTTGAGCAATGGCGAACGATGCAACATTCATTCTCATCGTGTCGAAATTTTTCCTACCCTTGAATGCCCAAAACTAATCCACCCTTACAATGTTCTTTGTAACTTTGTACTAGTCATCCAGCGTGCAGGTATCAGGTACCTTAGTACCCAAATGGTCACTGGTGGCCGCATTAAGTTATTGGTTCTAATGTTTTTCAGTAGCTGAGGTAATAGGAAAGGAAACAAATGTTAGGTAAAAATCATACATTGGTGATATACATCCTGCGAAAGCTTCCAAACTGACCGTTAATAAAATAACATACATACATACATACATACAATCACGTCTTTATTCCATACGGGGTAGACAGAGCCTAGGGCCATAAGACCTTAGACCACGTTTAGCATGATGATAGTTGAAACAGGAAATCAAAAGTGATGGGTTGCTAGCCGCATCGCCTATGTCATGATTTCCCCATTCGCCAATTCCCTCGGTCAACTATTACGGCTTGCGCGGGAAGAGAAGTATATTCAGTTATATCAGTACATTCTGTGTTTTTATTTTTCTCCCAGATCAGCATAGAAGGAATAAAATAAGCCTGGAACAACATCATTTCATCTTCTTTACCTTACCCCACTTTCCTATGCGGTCGGCATAGTATGTAAGTTCCTTCCTCTGAAACATCATTTAGACTTCTAAATTTAAACTACGATTCTCTGAATAACTTATATTACTAACATAACTTTATTTGCGCGAACAAACAAACTTATACCGTGAAGTTTAATGCTAATTCAAACATATAACAAAGTTTAATTCCAAAGGGTAAACAGAGCTGCTTTGCCTCTAGATTGTTCATGACGTTCCATTTTCCACAGAGAAAGGATACTTGCAATTCGGACGCTGACACATGCATTAGTTGAACAAATATTTGGATAAGCTCCATGGTTTAATTTATGATACTCCTTTTCCAAAATATGTGAGTTTTAAGGAGATTTACGTAATTGTATTTCGTGGTCATGTAAACGCTTTTAAGATTTAAGAGACATAATATAATTTGCCAAAACCTATTAATTCATTGAGATATCGCTGGAGCGATGCTGTGCAGGCTGGCCTGCGTGTAGTGGGCGCTGTAAACTGGCGAGCCATCGCACAGATTAAAAACCTGTGGTGCCAAAAAATTTCGAATCGCGCGCGGACTATAGCATATTAAGCATGTTTGAGTATACAGAAGTGTCAATGAATACTTACTCCGCTGGCTCAGCGACACAAAATGGATCTTGGCCACCGAAACAAGAGAGCGGCACACATAGATTTTAAAAAAAAAATGCTGAGTCAATCGGCTTATTTCTTTAGTCGCTACAATGTAACAGACAGACACCCAAACACGTCAAACTTACAACACCCACACTTTACAAAAAATCAAAATACATCCTAAAATAATTCGTGCCTTTTAAAAAAACCGGGAGTGATTCTCAAGTAAAAATTAGCACTCCATTAAAAGATGCTCTGATATTAATTTAATTTATAGATTTTTTTTTATGGCGCTTTCATTCCAAACTAACAAGTTTACAGATTTGTCACCTTGTTATGCTCGAAGTTAACTTTCTTTCTTTGGTAAAATAAGCCTAGGTTTAGTTTTAAAATTAAGATTTGAAAGACTAATTACGTAATATTATGGTTTCAGCTAATGTTTTAGTGCTAAATAAGAATACACAGGTTCATTTTCGTTTATTCATTCTTGTTTTTTATCCAGCTATAGTTTTCCAAAAACTTTAGCTAACTATTTGGACAGATTTTAGTTATCTATAAAAAGTGGCAAAAAATATTATTTATCACCCTTATACATAAAACTTGACAAGCGTTTGTTAAGACTTTCAACTAAAATATGTTTTACCCCTTTCTCTTGGTAAGAACCAATATTTAAGGCGCTGTGCATCGGAGGAATACCGTAAAACGTCTATTTTTTCGTCGCGCAGTTAGCCTTTTTTTCATGGAATACAAGCATGAAAAAGATATGAGGTAAAGTTCAAATATAAATGATTACTTCAAAATACTTAAAAAATTAAAATTAAACCCTAACTAAATAAAATAGTCAAAAAGCTATATCCAGAAAAGGTTTCGTCGCGAATAACTTGATATTTTCAGCGACAACAACCAATTTTTTTACGTCTATAAAAGGTATAACTTAATGACCAAGAGGGATACCTAAAAAAATACAATATTTAGTTATAATTATTGAATTATTAAATTAAAACTGAAAAATAACAACCGAAATGGCATTGAACAGAGACTGGTGAGAGGTCAACCCAGTATCGCCACTCTCAACCTTATTTCATTACGAGTACCTACTATAATCGCACTTCACCTTTCTCAAATACCTACGGGTTGGGGATACAGCGCCATGTGAAAGAACAGGACAAAACATTTTTTTGTTACAATTGACTTAACAAACGTTTATATTTTTTATGAATAAGGAGCTATATGTATATTAATATCTGAAACAGTATTTAGGAATTTGAAACATTCCAACAAAACAGCACGATGCAAATAGAAGATTAACTTCTTACGAAATATTCTCCTGTACTCTCATTGATTTGCGATCGAATATAGAGCATTTCCTGACCGTCTGTCACGAGATTAAAGTCGTTTTGTGCGCATTCGTTTATTTATAAATTTGTCTGAAATTAGTCTCGCTTCAGAAGATATGGTTTGGTAACGAATATCGAGTGCCATAGCTTTTTTTGGCGCAACGCGTGTCCGAACAGACTAAAATCATAGATAATATATACTCGTACGATACCCAAAGGCAAAGAAAATATACATGCCAAAGACATATCATGGAAGTAAGTATAATATAACAACTAGTAAGTGACAGATTTATATTTTAAATCAAAGAGGTTCGAATCGCGCGCGGTCTCTAGTAACGCATTTTTTTAAAATCTATGTTCTAAATGGATACTTTAATTTTTATACGGTACGGTTGACGGACGTGGTAAGGGTACTTAAATTTAGCAAGACGCACCAAAATTCAGAGGCAAATCGAAAACCAAACCTACGCTAAAAATGCCTACCTATTAAAATGCATTTGGTAAAGCCAATACAAAGGCTTCATTCAAGAAGCGATCTTTAACGCCCAAGTTGAGCTATATAACACTTATACTTTTATAGATCCAGTAAGTACAATTATATGGTCTATAATATGTGAGGCGCCACACCTCGCATTAGCATTTTGATTCTACTTTAAACACGTATTAAAATACCTACGTTTATATCCTCGGTGGCGCAATGATATCATAGAAAACGGAAATGACATCTCAAACGGAAATTAACCAAATACCTCCAAATACTCAACCATAAACACCGTGACTTTTTGATTATCTGAGCAACTATAACCGTAGACTCAGACCGTGATACTGAACAACTTTCTCCACGTAGGTAATTATATTGCTAAATATAAAAAAATTAAGCCCCTGTAAATACGAATTACGCAATCGTTTAAACCCAATTTGAGTAAAAAAAAAATGATTCCGTGCTTCTGAAGGTCCCGGCTGCCATCTGGAGGGCGTTTAAAAACCACACCAGTGACTGAGAGGCGGTGCCGAAATACTCTGACACGAGGTAGTACATGGCTTATCCTCACTCTAATAGTTCGGACTCACGCAGATAGTTTAGTAAAAGTAGCCAAACTTTTCCGCCAATTGTATCGTCAGTATCCCTTTTATGAGATTTTATAAACGCAGCCGCTACCTACTACGTTAATGATTTTGTATGACAAGTACACTGTACAGCGCCCCTGGCGAGTAGTATGGCAACTAAGAAATTCCATACAGAATCGGACGAATTCCATAAAAATATACGCGTTCGACCGCGTTAGGATTTTACCCTTATAGACGCTAGCGTCTGCGTTTATAAAATCTTATACTAAGGTACAGCGGATAAGCCGGTTTATTCTTCGTTCGTCCTGAAATTTTGGGTTTATTCTTCGTTCGTCCTGAAATTTTGTCCCACATTTCAAAAAATGATTCGTTTGTCCCAGTCACTTTTATATTCCCGGTTTGTCCCAGTTCACAAGAAGGTACTTTAAAGGTACAGCTAACAAAGAAGTATTTTGAACGAATAACAAACAAAAACCTATATTATTTAGAAAGAAAATTACTTATAAAAAACGGTTTATTCTTCGTTCGTCCTGAAATTTTGTCCCACATTTCAAAAAATGATTCGTTTGTCCCAGTCACTTTTATATTCCCGGTTTGTCCCAGTTCACAAGAAGGTACTTTAAAGGTACAGCTAACAAAGAAGTATTTTGAACGAATAACAAACAAAAACCTATATTATTTAGAAAGAAAATTACTTATAAAAAACAACGGGTCGAACAAGGAATGCAAAGTGGGACCAACTAGGAATAAAATAATAAAAATTGTACATCGGGACGAAGGAAGCATAATGTTTGGGACTAACTAAGAAATTTATTAGTGGGACAAACTCAGTGGGACAGACGAAGAATGAATCGAAAATGACACATTTATACCCAATATGACACTAATACACTAATTTCAATGTCGGTAGTAGGGCAAGTACTTACGCGGTCGACCCGAGCCGAACCCAGTCAGACCAATTGCCCGGAAAAGATGAATTGCGATATAATTGCGGACAGCTTGTGGGCAATCCTAGATAATGTTACGACACGATGATTATTTAAATTATGGTCGGAATTGATTTTTTAAGGTACTGATTGTTTTGATTGAAGGCATGTTCCGAGATAAAGTTGTCATTGGCATTCAAGACAAAATAATCCGGCAGAAGCTCCTCGAAGTTATAGAACTCACATTACAAAAAGCCATCGACATTTGCCGGTCTGTGTAGCACTCAATCTCAATTAAATCAAATAAACTGCTTATAACGAGAAGTTAGGCAAAACAACAGATGTAAGTGTTTATAGACCACATTTCTTGAATTTTTCGTAAGCAGAAAATAAGAAGTCTTCGTAGTCGATTGGACTCAACCACGTGGCTGAAGGGTTGCCAAGGCCTAAGTTTGATCATCATCATTTCGTCTAGGTGACAAGGTCAATCGACCATGCACACCCTGGGATCAGAGTTCTGCGAAACCGCCTCTCGGCTTCTGACATGTTTACTTTAACGACTACCAGATGGCAGACGGGACCACTTCCGAAACACGGCATCATGTTTATTATCAGACATAAGATTCAAGCCTGCGATAGTAAGGATTTTCCAATATTGAAATTTTTAGAATTATTGTTAAAACTATCTCAGATATCAGAATATAGTTTTGTTGTTATAAAGAAAAAATATTTTTTTTGGACCACTTTTTAAACCGACCTTACTTTAAAAGAGACCTGAGGAGATAAAACATTCAAAGAATCAGTAAAATGTAGAGTCATTTTTGACATCAAAATTATTTTCACATTAATTCCTCAAATAACATCGGAATTTTCCGCGACCACGTTGCTTACTCAAAGTAATATGGTTCTGTTCAATGGTCCAGATAAGACGGATGTGAGTATAATGGGGGATCACGGGCACAATGTCGTTTGTCGGATTACACTGCTCTTACCAGATTTTATTTATTGTTTCTAGTGCTGTTTTTTAAGGGTTCTATACATAAAATAAAAAAATCTTAAAGGACTCGTCTGTCTATCTGTCCGTCGGTCACTCAACTATTAACACGTTCGGGGACGTATTTGAAAACAATAGAAGTTTTATTGTTATAATTGCTATAGCAGTCGTGTGTCCGCTAATGTGTTAACTGGTCCAAATAGGTGAAATTAATTAGGATGGTGAATCCTATAACACAAACACAAAAGTGCAAAGTAAATAAATATCTATTTATTAAAATGTCTCAAATAAAGAGAACAAAAAGTTTTGGATTATATAAATACCTTTCTTTTTCACATAAATCATAGAGAGAAAAATATTTACTATTGATACTACTGCGATGGGTCAGCAAAGCAACCCAAAGAGGATCTTGGCCCGGACACCAGAATTCTCTACTATTCCCTGGTCAGCGCCTCCTTTTGCCAGATAAAAATAACCTAACGCATATAAAAATAACCTAACGCATATAAAAATATGGTTTTAAAAATCTATCAACGCTGAAAGCTAAACCTTATAAACACAATGATGAAGACAAGAAAGAGCGCAAAGAATTCCAATTTAGTTTTAGCATTGTCTCTAACAATTACATGTAAATACAATAATACAGTTCTTTGTATATGAAAACAATCCGACATTCAGATTCTCGTTGCTGTAATGACACGGGCCCGGCGGACCGCGCCTTCTCAAGAATGTAGCGACAGCAGAAATAATGACGTCATTTTTTTTATTATGAATGAATGAAATTTTTATTGCTTTATACATGGTCTATGTCGGGTGGTTTGGCGGGATGTGTCTTCCGTATGCAACGAAAACAATGTATAATTTAAATACATTGTGAAGAGTGACGTAGCACATACATTCCTTTTCTTGGTAATAGTTGGCGCTATAAGAATTGAAAAAAAAAAATAAGATAAGATCTTTCTTGTTTTTGGCAAAAAACAGTGTGAATTATTAAAACAATGTTTTTTTAAAGTATCGTCATCCTATCATAAACTTATTTAGTGCTTCATTTATTAATTTATTGGATTTAGAATCACAATTTCTCAAGTGATCGATAGATGGCGTTAGTTTGTCGCAATATGAGCAGGACTCTATTGGTACACTAAAAATCGGCGCGTGTCTTTGTATGGTGGTTGAATATCTGTCTTAGTATAGTATTCTGTAATCTGTGGTGTTGGTAATGGGATAGCTAAAGCCAGATATAAAAGTTTAGATACAGATAAGGATTAGACCTTTCTCAGTAATGAGTTGAAAAATATTTAAAAAAAAATAGAAGAAATTCATTTCAAGTTATTTTTGTGCTATCGCTACCTCTGAAGTGTTTCCGGTCGGTCGCACGTCGCGTAATGGCGGATGACTGTATGGACAAAAACGCTAATAACCCATTGTCTCACAACCTCAACATAATTTGCAACATTTGCAGTTTTGGACTCGTTAAGTATGGCAGAGCGACGACCTTGTGGCGGTCACGAAATGCTGGGTCATTTTTCGAACTAACTTGGTTTTGTCAGTCGTGTTCGATAACTAACTTGTTATACTTGTACGATTTGAATTTCAAAGGATACGACCAATTATAATTTTGTTCAGAATTAAATAATGTGCAAGTAGCGCTATTTTATTTTATGGCACTAGTGGAAAAAATCTGTGTCATATGTACCATCAATGGTACTACAGCCCAATGGTGCAAGCAAGCAACGCCGGGTGTCATACTTGTATTATTTTTCCTGGTACTAGTGGGAAAAATCAGTGCCATTTGTACCATCAATGGTACTACTGCCCAATGGTGCAAACAAGCAACGCCGGGTGTCATGCTTGTATTATTTATGTTGGTACTAGTGGGATAAATCAGTGTCATATGTACCATCAATGGTACTACAGCCCAATGGTGCAAGCAAGCAACGCCGGGTGTCATACTTGTATTATTTTTCCTGGTACTAGTGGGAAAAATCAGTGCCATTTGTACCATCAATGGTACTACTGCCCAATGGTGCAAACAAGCAACGCCGGGTGTCATGCTTGTATTATTTTTGTTGGTACTAGTGGGATAAATCAGTGCCATTTGTACCATTAATGGTACTGTCCAATGGTACAGATGGTCCGACGGGCCCGCGTAAGATAGTTCGCAGTCGTTTTATAATCTGCTATTGCTGTTGCCTGCGGCTCCGCCTGAATGGGACTCGGTTAGCCAAAAGTAGCCTAACTTCTGGTCCTTAACTATATCCTAACCAAATTTCATCAAAATCGGTCCAGCGGTTTAGCCGTGAAAGCATACTATCGCATTTATAATATAAGTATGGAGCAAAAAATTTGGAATCGCGCGCTGTCTCTCTACCAGGGTGTCGATTCTGCTAACGTTAAGACAAAATCGTATCAAAATAGTGTTTCAATAGTAGTGCTTTTTACTCACTATTTACAAGAGTTATGACAGTATGATGTGATGTGAATTTAGTGTGTGGTGTGATCATCAGAACTGATATAAAAAAAATATACAATTCTTGTAACTAGTGTGTAAAAAAAGCACTACCATTGAAACACTATTTTGACACGATTGTGATTAACGGTAGCAGAATCGACACCCAGGGATTTTTTTATCTATGCTGGGCACATTGGGTAACAAATTCAAAATTCCATCTCCTTTATGGCACATACATCTAGACTTAAAGAAAGCTACTGTTAATGCTTTATTAGTAAGTTGAAGTATGAATTACATTTTACGTGTGTTTCCAAAACATTTGCGAGCTCTATGTTAGTGGCGAACAACAACTATAAATATATTGTTTATTCACAATAGAAGGATATTCTTACATGCTTTAAAATAGAAAAAAAAACAAGCGGTACTCGGGGTCTGCCGCCGTAAAGCTATTGCATAGCATTTTTTATCAACTAACGCAATAATTACGAACGCTCGGCCGAGCTGCATGGTCGGCGGAGTGGGGCTGTGTTAGGTTTTATTTTCGTTACGGAATATTTTGATTCGGTCGCCGCTCTTAAAGCCCGCCATATAAGCTATGCAATATCTTAAAAAAATATATAGATAGATAGATAGATATACTCTTTATTGTACCATTATCATACAAATTAAACATGTTGAATACAAATACAAACAATGTGTACAAAGGCGGACTTATCGCTGATGCAATTTCTTCCAGCCAACCTTAGGGTGGATAGGAACAACGTGGAAAAAAATGCGGTAGGCGGTACCAAAACAAATATGAAATAAATAATATAATAAACTATGAAACTATATAGTATGTAGGTACATGTTTAATCTAATATAATGTCTAGTTAAAACGAATCTTTACTTATCTATAACTAGCTGACCCGGCGAACTTCGTACCGCCTTAGCGTAAGTTTGATTTTCTTAATATTTTTTTCCGTAAAAACCTTGTACAGAGTATTAGAAAACTACAAAAAAATCAGACAAATCGGTCAAGCCGTTTTCATGCTATGTCGTGACAACGGAAAACGGGTTTCATTTTTATATATATAGATTTGTCTTGTTGCAGGTATGTTGGGAGATATCTATGAAATAATCAGTAATTATGTCAAACCGGACAGCTCAAGGTAAGTACAGGGGGCTGAAAATCCAAAGGGACCCATTCTACCATCTCAAATTTTCTTTTTGATAACCTATGTTAGGGAGTCAAAAACCTAATAATTATCCTAATTATAGGAATCAAATGTCATTAGTGATATTTAAAAAAAAGTATAAGTACGGTCGAATTTAGAAACCTCCTCCTTTTTGACGTCGGTTAATTCAAACTATCAGCCATCGCTGGTTCTAATACAATACTAAGTCAATGGCTCCATGTCATCGTGTAAATGGCTAAAAGCTATACAAATTCGGTTCACTAGTTTTTACTGGGTAGACAATTTATAAGGGACGTTAAGCTGTTGGTCCCGGCTGCTATCTGGTAGCATGGACCAAACTGGTAGTTATTAAAGGTACCCCGTCAGAGGCCAAGAAGCGGTTTTAAATGAGAGAGCGAGAGTGAGAGGCGACTAAGACCTAGTAGGCGTGCATGGTCGATTGACCGTGACACCTACGCGAAATGATGATAATAGTAGTATTCAACATTCACAGCTGAGTCAAGGAGCCACTGACGCCATAGTCAGATCACACATGGTACATGAGAAAAGGTAGCTAGAAGCCCATTGTACCACGGCTGCTTCTACTCTTAAGTCACGGTGTACCTCTTGACATGTTGCCTACTGTACGTAATTAAAAGATTAGTATTCTGATATGAAAACATGTCATTATTGAGTTGTTCAATTACTTATATTGAAATATTCCTGTTATATCTCTTTGCCATTTAGTTAGATAGGTTTTGATAAAATTAAGTATGTTGCACACCTTACCAAAAAATATAGTTTTGGTAAGCTAAGTTAAATAAAAAAAAATATAGAAATAGTTTGTGCAAATGATTTACATGCGAATCACATCCGATTAATTAATAGTTATTAACTAAAGTCAGTCACGATAAAATGGGAAGAGAATAACACTAATATTTTTAACCCACTTTAAAAATAAGCAGGTTCTCAATTCATCAGAAACTTTCCCTCGATTATTCTTCACTATTTTACTGTCTTAACAAATGAGCGCGGTCGCTCGACCGAGGCATTTTTTTAAATCTATGATGTCAGAATTGGTTGTGTTGTATGTTTTTAATTGACACAGCATTCTATACGCTCCATACTCTCCATACGCTCCGATCAATGAACAACCCGCTTTAAATCCCGAACTAGAAAGGCTGACAGAAAGCCAGTCAGAACAAATGACGCGGTCCCGAATCCACTGCCCAGTGAGATAAGGACATAAAGCCAATTGCCCACATTTGTTATCGGGCCCAGGCCTAGTGAATAAAGAACTGACCACTTATGCAGCTGCGTGCGAAACGGGCGAAAAGCCACGATCGATGCTGTAATTTTTTACTGACTTTACAAACAGTAAGATTATGACGCACTTCCCAGTTTTATGTTTTTCTTTTTCGTTCCTACTGCTTTTTCCAATCGGTAATCTATGCCAAAACTAACAGCTTATCTTTTAAGAAAAGGATTTTTTTTTTTTTATAATCTTTTTAGGACACTAAACAAAAGTACTCGTATATTATACTTTAGCGTTAGTATATTTATTTCCACTATCCTATGCATTTTTCTGATTACCCCTATGCTTTGAGTATTAAATCAGCCATTTGTAAAGTATTATTTTCATATGGAAACTGTTTATAGTTTTAATTTTAATAAATAAAATCAATACTATCTACAATCTCTTTCTCATCTTAGATTATGTACAATTCCGCGAATTCGTAAATGGAGTATTATTAGCTTTTGGGGTTAAAGCCTGATGTACACGGGTAGAGTAAAAATGGTAAAGTGAACTAGCTTACTACTGTAACAACAAGTACCCCACCAGTTTTAGTAGTGTATAAATGAAAAAAAAATTGTTAGTAGAGTAATAAGTGTTTTCTAAAACGCTACTATATGGTGTACTAGAGATAATTATCGAAAGAAACGCTACTGATCTTAGAGAATGCTATAAATCTACATCTACTAACCGTTTAGATGGATCAACTAAGCGGTAGTGTACGGTAGAGTGGACAACGAGGTCGGAGCAGGAAAGTGGTAAAGTAGCTCGCCCACGGTGCTGCTCTACTCTACCAATACTGTCTACATTAAAATCAATAGTGGGGTAGTTACGTAGTTAGAACTTTACCGCGCTACTCTACCTTTTACTCTACTCGTGTACAGTAAGCTTAAGATCGTTCCTTCGATCATATTTTTTAATCTGAGTGCTCTTTATTTGTATTCTGTGCTATAAAGGTGTATGTGCTATAATTTGAAAAATTATTTAATCATTCCCCTAGCTTTAAATATTGTGTAAGAAATACAGCAGCTATATCATGACATCACCAAATGTAACTTCTCAAAAGTCTAAAACATCGCCATTGTATATTTTCTTTGGCTCCGTGTGTCAACACTGGTTGATCGCATTCTTGGGCCGTACACTGTTGGGCACTAAATCTGTCGTCGGATGATGCGTCTAGTGTTCCCTTTGCGTGTAGCGTGTCTTTGCCAGACAGTGTATTGATTTACATAAAATATTTCATAAATGATCATTTATTTTTGTGTCTTGCTTTATTGTAAGTTGGGCGTGTGTATAAAGAGCAATACCACGCAATACGAACAAAGGCTGTGCTTTATGATATCGTTCCATAAATATGCTTATTTTTTTAAAATAAAAAGTACCTACAGTTATGAGGTTAAGATTATATCTATCTCTAAGCATAACAATAATAACAATAAAATTGGTTGAGTAGTTTATCCAGAAAACCTAATGCTACACAGAACTACTTTACAATAGCCGTTTTAAGTTTATTTGTGTGTGAATGATATGAAAATAGCACTTATCGGAAAATGTAGAAATTTTTAGGGAAGTCATCAATTTATCCTATCAAGATATATCATCAAGTAGCCTTCTTGTAGCCGAAATTATGAGTGAATTGTGTGTGTCTTGTTGTCTTATAAAAATTATATATTAAAATTGTGATTTTTATAGCCCGATTTTATTACAGTCCTCCATCCATTATATTTGTTAAACAAAATCACAGGTATTCTGAATATGTTACTTTTAAAATTATTTAATACTAATAACGCAAAATAAACTCATGCGTTAGAGAAAAAGTTAGTTTTACCAACACTACTTAAATCAGCCAACATTTTTTTCTTACCAAATGAGGTCCAAAAATTATATTTTTTAAGTTGCCAGTAAAAAGTAATAAAAAAGCAACCGACCACCTCCAAGTGACATCGAATGCGACGCGCATCAGATTTACAATCAATTAGCTAATTTCTTTGATATAAAATTTCACGAATATATTTTTAACGTTAATCCGCGCTGTAACTGGCATAAAACCTGATTGCATTACACGCGACCGAGAAATTAAAAAAAATCAGGATTTCTGGCACTTTTTGTCTTTTTAGGGTTCCCGAGCTAAGTCTATAATCCTTTTAAATTTTTCGTCGTCACTTTTTAAAAACTCTCTTCTTCCTCATTAACGAGCGTGTTTCCCAGTATGCTTTGATCATGGTTTTAGACATAACAGCACAATAGAGCAACTGCCTTCTGAGCTCCGTTACCCTTTTGCAGAGAAACCAATAGGATTACGATCCGAATGGTCATGACAAAGTTAATCAGATTTTTTAGGCTGCTTAGGGTGGGTTGCACCGAAGTACCAGTTATCGTAACAGTTAAAGTCAAATGTAACAGTAACATTACTGCTAACTATAACCGTTGAAGCGACATAGGTTGCACCGTCGTATTTTGTAGCATAGTTAGTTACCAGGGTTACAAGTATAATGACGTCCGTGGAGGTTACTCAACCCGTCTCAGATAAATTGACAATAACAATAGCGCTAACCGGTCAAGTTTGGGCGGTTACGGTTAGCGTAAAAGTTATGACGTATTTTGACGATTGACAAAATGGTGCAACCCATTTTTCATCTAACCGGTACTTTGACTACACAGTTATTGTTATAGTAAGTTGGTGCAACCAAGCAAAATATATATACCTACCTATCTCATACGAGCGATTACCTGATTCCTTTCTGCTTTCTTTTTTTTTCGTGTCCACTTCACACGCCAAAATATAACTTTTTAGATTTCTTATCTTTCTTCTATAAACGATTGATATGTAGATATATGCGACTGATCATAGTATATTCTTTGTTTCCTTTTTTTGTTACTTATGACAACAAGACTTCTTATAAATCTGTGTGTACAACATTTCAATTTAGAATGAGAAAATTACAGTTTTTAGGGAAAATTCCGATAAATTTGAATGAAAAATTCTCTAATTTTGTAGCGCGAACGAAGGAAATATTATCAAGTGTAAATACGTTACTTACTTTAAAAAAACATTATGGCGCGACATACTCTTGGCCAGTTATTTTTTAAGCTTCGTTTTTAATCTGTGATGGATGATGCCCGCCAGAGGGAGAGTGCACCAAAAAAAACTGGCTGCATTAAATATCAATTTTTCACTTTGATAAATATGGATAAAGTCGGTGTATACTTTATTTTATACTTTGTGCGGTCTGCGAATCGGGCTTAATCCTTTAGCGCTGTTCATTTTACATGTAAGTAAAATATTTAATCTGATTCTGAATTATTACAGAATATATAACTAACTAACTATTGTCCGCGGCTCTGCTCGTGTGGGACTCTGTTACATCGCGCCCAAAAGTAGTCTATGTTTGATTCATGGTCCTTAACTATATCGATTAGATATGACCCTTAGATCATATAGTTATTACATTATACATTTATTCAATTTGTGTCTCAGAAGAATTTATTTCTTCGTGTCTGAATTAAGATTAAAGTAATAAGAGTTAATCAATTTGTATTAACAGGTTTACAAGATATTAAACACACTTCTTGAAAATAGGTATAAAAATTACAAAAACAGGGAGAATCCAGAAATAAAACTTTCTGGAGAGCTCGGGGATACGTGTTTTATAAAAAGTTACCATTTTTATTTTTTTATTTATTTAACTTCATTACATACAAATGTAAATGGCGGACTTTAAGCCATAGGCTTTTTCTACTAGTCAACCAATCAGTGGTGCAGAGAAGAACATCTTTTTGGGGTAAGTCAAATGAGAGAACAGTATATAAATATAAATCTAAAAATAAATAACTACATAAATAAATACCACATATAATACATACAAATATACATAAATACCTAATACCTACCATTGTCGCCATTGTAAAGATAAAATTATAGTTTTTTTTAATAGCTTTTTGTCCCACTGCTGGACAAAGGCCTTCCCTCTTGTCTTCCATAAATACCTAGTTATTAAGAAAAATATACTTAGGTAAGTACACGGAATTTCCACTTATTTGTTACGCCTACAACATGAACTGTTAATAACGAGAGTGACGGCCTTTGTCCAGCAGTAAGATATTTGAGACGACTTAAAAAAATCTAATCATGTACGTCTGTGTACTTATTCAATAAAATAAATCAGGTATCGATTCTGCTAACATTAAATAACAATAGTGTCAAAGTAGTGTTTCAATTGTAGTGCTTTTTACACACTATTTACGTAAAAATTATGACAATATGACGTGATGTGAATGTACTGTGGGGTGTGACCATCAGCAGTAATATAAAAAATATATACATTTCTTGTAACTAGTATGCACTACAAATGAAACACTATTTTGACACGATTATGAAACGTGTAAAAATAGTGTTACAGATAGGGTCTTATTTTTCTTCTATTGTTGATCTGTGTCTGTACGTTCCTTTATCGTGGAATCGATCAATCGACGTAAAAATAGTTTACTTTGATCGCGCCGCTGATCAAAGCTGCGCGCGCGCCGACAAGCTTTATGGACTTTCCCTATGTTTCGATTTTGTATCGATTACCGGTGGCTATGAATATATCGATTTATGTTAGATTTTTATTTACAATGTTTTACAGGAAATTACTCTTTTATGGCGTCATGGTTCCGGGTTTATTTTGTTGTATTAAAATTACATGGTTTGTTATATATTCTTTATCTGTGGCCAAACGACCATTATTACATACTAGTAGCTTTCACGCGCAGCTTCGCCCGCGTGAACATCCCACGGGAATAGTGCTTTTTTCCGGGAAGAAAGGTATCCTATGTCCTTCTCATAATTCTATCTATGTGTATGAGAAATTTCAGGAAGATTGATGCTACTGCATCAACCTTCAATAGGGCGTGAAAGCGTTACAAACAAACTCATTTTCGCATTTTTAATATTAGTAAGGATTAGGATAGTTAGGATTTTAATTGACAACGTGCTCGTAATACTCCCAAGGTATATCGGTGATAAACTTCGCTACTCTATCTTACAAGGTAAACCTTACGAACCTTATGTCCTATTACAAACTATATTCTATCAGTATGTTAAATTTCATTCTGATCTGTTCAGCTTTTCTGGGTTCAAAAAAGTAGGAAAGAAATATGCATCCAAAATTTTACATGCATGTTAGTTAGTAGTATAGAGTATACACAGATGATAGACTCATCACTTTTTTGCTTGTAATCCAAGTTGTGATAAAAGACAAGTTCAGAATATAAAATAGAGAGATTTTAAATAAGGGGCTAACAACTAGAAATCACCAAAAAAGTGAAACATTCCATAACCGAGACGAATGATGAATGATAAATAATAAGGAGCGAGTCACACAGGTGGCGGAAAGCGGGTTTAACGATTAACCGTTTTTAGTGACGAAATTATTTGAAGCCGATGAGGGATCCGCTTTTTTTTCTACACACCGCAGGATTTTATTTTTTATTTTATAAAATCTATTCGTAGAAGCTTACTGTTACATTTTAAACAAACTTTTTTTTTTTAATTTGACCTTAATGTATTTTTAACAATTAGAAGTTTATTTGTAATAGGTTGTTCATTAAATATGAATTATTAACATAATTTTAAGTAACAATATAAAAACTAAGATACATTATCGCCTATGACCAACCTAAAAAACATAAATATCTGTAGTTATTATACTGACTCGTTTCAATATTGCTTTATTATTTAAAAAAGCGGTAGGTATATTCTAATAAAAACGGTGTACTTTGACAAATGGCTCTCATAATACATTAACTCCCAGTGTGCTAAGGTCCTTAAAACCGTTTTGCCTCGTTCCAAATATAAAGCGCAGGACACACGCGCTATCACGACAATTAATCGCCGCAACTCTACAATCTCTCCTCGGATCTGTTTGGGTTGGCGCGGGCGACGTAACTTTATGATTTCATTTGCCGCGTGTCATTTGACACTTTCGTAAGCGTGTGTGAAACGGCTTTTATGTTTACTTTTTTTTTCTGTAATTTGTTGACCGTGATTAGCGGTTTTATTTAGAGTTGTAGTTTGATGCGGTTTTTTGTTTGTTTTTTTCGGCTGTTTTAAGTAAATTTAGTACTTTTGAGATTGTGTGTTATAGCCACAATTGATCATTTACCTATAGATTGTTACTCAATTGATACTTAATATTGTTTTAACATTATTATTTCTGCTATCTTGCTTTAGTATTTCATGATACAAATATTCCATTTATAATGAATTTCCATAAAATAGTACAACACTGATTGAAAGTGCATAATTTAGTGCCATTAATATTATTCAATATCGCCTTTGTCATTTCCAATGTATATTGAATAAATAAGTTGGACATATTACGCTGTTATTATAATAACCAGAGCCGCCGAATAGGACTCTGATTAAAGCGTACCCTGTTCGCTGGGCAGCCTCCAGGTTCGTGACATAGCGGACATCGTGACATAGCGGACAAACTTCAGGAGAGTCGCCTACGATGGTATATACGGCACCTCTTACGAAAATCAGCAAATTACGTTAGGACAGTGTCAGCTATGCCGCTTTCGCCAGGACGTGGTTGAAGAAGCCCAAAAACTTTCGACTTTCTTTGGGTCTGTTCGATGCTACGCTTGCCAGTGCATGGTTGCCATTCAAGATCCTTTCTGCCCCATCGGCCATCGGTTCTTCGCTCTAAGCGTCCTGCCTTCAGACAGCTAATCTGCTGGCCAACGTCAGCTGCCTCTGTTCTCCCGCTTACCAACGGCTTTCCGTGCTTTCCAAGGGAATCGATCCATGGGAAGCATACTTTGTTTATATTCTTTGAATCTATCTGTTTATAGTTTGGCTTTGACAATGCAAGGGTGAATCACCTGGTTGTCTGATAATATAGATGAATCCGTGCTTTGAAAAGCACGGTAAGCCATTGGTCCGCGGGAGATGGGTCTACAGGCCAACGCCTTAACCACTGGACCACGGAGGCAGATAAAAGGTATCTTCTTATTTCTGTGAATGAGATTCGACGTAGACACCTGGCTAGAAGGAACGATGGTAGGTGGAGTACCCTAAATACGGAAAGCGATTTACTGGACATCCAGCGGCTAGATGGGTCGATGATATTAGGAAGGTTGCTGGCAACAACTGGATTGCGGTGGCTCAGAGTAGGGATACATGGCGTATACAGAGGGAGGTTTATGCCCAGCAGTGGGTTGTAAACAGCTGATGATGATGAGTTGAAAACGCCACTAAACCGAAACGAGATTAATCCTGTGCATAAAATAGCTTATTTAATTCCCTGCCTTATAGTACTAACATAAAGGAATTATTTATACGTCCGTCTGTTTGTTGCCGTTTGAACATAAATTGTGTTTCAACTTAGTTGACAGTGTTTATCAACAGTTAAATCAAATTTACGTTTAGGATGTATGCATTCATGGCTTGGCGTGAAGTGTTTTGTATGTAATGAGTAAAATAAAGCAGCTGTTTGGTTCGCTATTTCTGCTCTTGGCATTTTATTTTTATTTTATTTATTCACAAGGTAGACCAAGAATATAAACACAAACTTTACCGTGAATATTGTTAAGATTATTCCAACGTAAACATTTATTTTTCAAATGTGCGCAACATTCAAGAAATAACTGAGTACAGTGCTACATAAGTTACAATTTGTTCGTTTCTAAGTATCCATATCCATACTAATATTATAAATGCGAAAGTCTGTCTGTCTGTCTGTCTGTCTGTCTGTCTGTCACCTCTTCACGGCTAAACCGGCTGGACCGATTGTGATGAAATTTGATAGGGATGTAGTTAACGACCTGAGGTCAAACATAGGCTACTTTTGGGCGCGATATAAGCGAGTCCCACGCGGGGCGGAGCCGCGGGGAACAGCTAGTATCTAATAAAAGTAATTCCACTTTCATATGTGAAGGTTTAATGCTATATACATTGGATAATCTGCCTAAAGCCTACACCCTTGTGGTCTAAAAAAGCTGTACAGAGAGAGATTCAAACGAAAATCTTGACTTTGTCTTATTTCAAACCGCTTACTCGTAGTCAATTCACTTCCTGGGGCATTGAATACTAAATTGCTCTGCATACGTTGAATGTTCAAGTGACTTGAATAGATATTACATTAATAGAAAGCAATAGAATACCTGTGTACAGTGTCAATCGAGTCAATACTGAGAGGTTACGTACAAGTTTACATGATAATTTGTAAAATAGATACTTAATAATGAGTGTAAATTCAATAATTTCAATTTGGCTCTTTCCGTTTTATTCCCTGTTTTTCAACCCACTGCCTTAAAATAATAATAATAACTCTACCACATTTGAAAGTAAATTCAGCTTTCGATCCTCAAAGAATTTTCAATACTGGCATTAAATGAGTCAAACACATTTAAAAATTTAAAATATCTATTTATGTACGTAGTAACAATTTTTATTTAAATACGTATTCTGCAAGTAAAATAATCTAATGATTTATGTTTTCGCATATTAATATAAATAGCGGATTAGCTTTTTGAAGTGGCAGTGGGCAGAGCTATGCCTTAAGGTGATATCTCGGTGAACTAGCGCCACCGTCATTTAAAAAAAAAAGTATTTACTATAGCCTATAACCTTCCCCAAGAATCAGGTTTTCATATACAAAAAGAATTTTGCAAATCCGACCAGTAGTTTTCAAGTTATAAGCGTACAAACAAACAAACTCTTCAGCTTTATTATATTAGTATAGATTTTCACAAACTTAGCTAGGACCGTTTTTCTAATAAACTAAAGTCTTGGCCTCAAGTTCTGGCTTGTTATGGAATGAAGTCTATCTAACCAAGTTATCAATGACTTCACACGGAATGAATTGTATCGGATATGTCAAACAGTGTTGTTTGATTTACAACCTCACTGATACGGCTGGCTCTCTGGTTTGTGCAATTTATGAGATCGTGTTATTGTGGAGTATGCTGTATCAATTTGTGTGTGGTCGTCACATATCTCGATTGAGGCAAATAAATTGTTTTGGCGAGAAAATCATTACTTTTATTTGTATGAATTTACAGACTTTGAGCTCGATTTGTAATTCGGTCGGCATTTGTCTCAAGGAAATACTGCCACCCTTTTCATCAAGGTCTATAACTTGGGGTGTTTTGACAGGGACGTGAAAATTTCTTCATGTCGGAAGCTTGTATGCGTAAACGTGATGTTCGTGTTGGCAGGCAGATACTAATGGTATAAAAAAAGAAGTGTTGCAACTCGCTATGAATATTGTTTTTTTTTTTAATGTTCTCGTATTGTATTTTAACAATTTTGCTCAACAAGCAATTTTTAACTATTAACTGTAAGGTGCCTTTTTCTGCATTGATAATGGCATTTTCACTCAAAATGCACTAAAACTTAATTCATTTAAAACTTTATTGCACTTAATGTGGACCTAATGCCAAAAGGAATAAATTCATTTAGATTTAAAAAAAAAACAATCTTATGTTGAAGCTGAATCTGGTGTATGGGAGCTAATTATTATATTTATTAACTAAATACAAAAAAAGCATTTTCCTAACATTAATTTCTCGCACACATTTTCCAGTAATAAATACTTATGAAATACTCCTTCTAAGTAATTAATTACTCTACAACAACTGTCAAGACGCGTTCAATTGCTTGGAAACGACTAATGAGATTGTAATTGCTTTGAACTTGTTTCTTTTGGTTTCTTTTTGTCAAATGTCCGTTATGTTACTGGCGGGTAGGATTATGAGTTATTATAGTGTGTTGGTTTCGTGTTATTTTAACGTCACTATCTTTATGAATAAAATCACAGATTATAGACTCCTATACTAGTTCAACGTTAGTTAAAACCTATGTGTAAAAAACACCAATATGTAGTGCGTGCACTAATTATGTACTTTTTAACAAAATCATATCAAACTATCACTATTGATTGATTGATTGATTTCCTGTTTCAACTAATCATCATGCTTAACGTGGTCTAAGGTATTATAGCCCTAGGCTTTGTCAACTCCGTATGGGATAAAGACGTGACTATATGTAGGTATGTACGAGTATGCATGTATCATATCAACGCCATCTATTGCGATGGTCAGACATTGGTCATTGAACGAATTGCTGCTGACTTTTTATCACACGTTTGCGTCGTAAGAGAAGCAAAAAAAAATACGTTTATTTAAAAAAAACTTAATTTATTTTAATAAACGGCTTCTTAAGAAATCTATTTTTTATAAGCTATGTTATAACCCAAAATGCCACCCGCCATAGAATTTGGAAATCGCGCGCGGTCTCTACGGCATTTGTTTTAATCTATGCCGCCCGCTATCCTTTCATGTATCACTAGCCATAGTGCTTTCCCGCCAGTGTCTATATAAAACTTATACAAAATGACTATAATTTGTACTTGTTAGGTACTATCGACCCGCCCCGGCTTCGAATGGGCATAAAAACCTTCCTCTTGAATCACTATCTATTAAAAAAAAACCCATCAAAATCCGTTGCGTAGTCTTAATGATATAAGCATACAAAGGGATATAGGGACAGATAAAGCGACTTTGTTTTATACTATGTAGTGATATAGGTATTCAGTGACTGTTCATAAAAACAAAGATTTGTCATACAGAATAGACAATTTTCGCACGCCTGTTGCGTATTTTACAACTTATCTTATTGAGATCTGCTAAGTCAACGTAAAATATGCAGCGACAATTTTAATTTAATGGCTTACCGATTTGCAATTTATGTGTTGCCACAATTTACCATGTACACGGTTAGTTATTTATTGTAGTGTATTGGTTAATATTAATAAATATATTATTTGAAATTTATTATAAATATTTAAATTTCAAATAAGCAAAAACATTTATTTTGACGCAATATTAGGACTTTATCGTTTATTATTTCAACTGAATTCTTAAGTTCATTTATAATTATTTATTATAAAAAATAAAGAAAATATACATTGATAAACTGAAAATTTTAATTAATTTCTAAAATAAACAATAAAAATTAGAGGTATATTTTTATTTTTTGTATTTAAATAAGATGCGCTATAATGGCGGTATATTTTAAACACTTTCTCTCTCATTTATAAATTACTCAAGCAGAAAACGGTTTTTCGGTTTTTCTTGTTTTATATTACAACTAGCTGTTTCCCGTGGCTCCGCCCACGTGGGACTCGGTTATATCGCGCCCAAAAGTAGCCTATGTTTGACCTCAGGTCGTTAACTACATCCCTACCAAATTTCATCACAATCGGTGCAGCAGTTTAGCCGTGAAGAGGTGACAGACAGACAGACAGACAGACAGACAGACTTTCGCATTTATAATATTAGTATGGATGCGGACTAATGCCGCGTGTCCGGATATTATTAATATGACATGCTATCAACACCACGCGTGGCGCGCGCGCGCGACCATAGAGTTAGTAAAAGGCGTTTTGCGTTTTTTTAGTTTTTTTTTTCAATATTAAAGACCCGCGACTAAGGTCTTCCAGCCACAAGTTCGTGTACTTCGCTTGTGTATTGTGATACACAAAGTACGAAGTAAGGTAAGCCGCTGCTAATTCCTAAATCTATGGCATTTTCAAACGCAGTCGTATAAAAACACTAATTAATAACCTTACGAGGGCAATACAGATAACCCAATTTTTTTGCAGTTTTACTGGTGGACATATCTCCCCAATGACCTGTTATAAACAACCTGCATTCAGCGCTTGACTGCAACCATCTTATTCTTCTCTAATAGAACTCTAATCCAGCCACTCTCTCAATACTTAGACCAGAGTATAACTGGTCCTTTTGAGCCCAAACCAACGATAATGACTGATGACAGGTGAGCCACACGTCCACATCACCGTAATGACAACCCGTTTCGACGAAAATATGATTTGCGTCGGCTTTCATTGATGTATTGAGGCATTTGACGATGTATTGACGTTAATTCGCCGCGGGATTGGTAGCTTTTAGTTTTTATCAGGTATTGGAAAGCTGGTTAAAATAATCATTACTGTTAGTCCCAGCCTGACAACAATAGTTTGTATATAAAATCTTTGCGATAAACAAAGTAAATACTTATTATGCTATAAGTAGTTATTGGACGATCCGACCGGCATGCGTTTACAGGAACGCAAAAGAATGGGTTGTAATCATCATCATTTCGAGTAGGCGTTACGGTCAATCGAACCGCCTCTCGGCCTCTGACGTGGTTTCTTTAACGACTACCAGATGGCAGCCGGTACCAACTGCTTAACGTGCCTTCTGAAGCACGGGATAATCTTTATTATCAGACAAACAGGTAATTCAAGCTTGGAATGTCCTGCCCAAACTGGAAATAACTAAACAAAGTATGCTTCCCGTGGGATTCGATCCCACGACCTCCTTGTCTACAGGCAACGCTTTAACCACTGGACCACGGAGGCAGTGGGTTGTAATGTAACGTATTCATCCTATGACGTCTCGTTAATACCTTAAGGTGATACCTCGGTGAACACTAGCGCCACCGTCATTTAAAAATCATTACTCACTAAAAACACAAGTTATCAAAAATCCCACTGCTGTAATTATTGTTCTGGATCTGAAGTTAATTTTAATCATATTTAATTATTAAATTATAGTTCCATATAGTTACAAATTTCGAAACTGCTAAAAGTGGCCGTTTTTAACAATAATGCAATTTGTAACTATAGGAAATTATAATTTAATAATTTAATATGTTTAAAATTAACTTCAGATCCAGAACCTTAATTCCAGCAGAGGGATTTTTGATAACTTGTGTTTTCAGTGAGTAATGATTTTTAAATGACGGTGGCGCTAGTGTTCACCGAGGTATCAGCTTAATAAACGTTTCCACGATATTCAACAAGGCGCATGACTTAAGTCTAGAATCATACTAGTTTCACGCGTGCCTTTATGCATGACAGCATGATATATCGAAGTATCGATTAAACCCATCAAAACACAAAACCCAACTCGGTCAGTCCGAGCGGCGAGGCGGTCAAAACAAATATTCCGTTGCACCACAACAATAATATTGGTCCATCCACGGGTCCGTCTGTCCGTTCGTCCGTCACTGATATCAGCAATGGAATTTATTGCGTTAAACCGCCGTTTGTTTTAACTTTTTTTTTGGATGATGGATGCTTGGTTTCAATGCAAATTGGATACCGTATTCCGAAAAACGGCGTGTCTACAGCGAAAGTATCAATGTCAATTTTAGGATGGATGAACATGGATTTAAAAAAAAAAAATATTGCTATGGTATTCGATCATGACGATCATACATCAGTATTGATCGAAGGTAAGGAAGGAAGTGTACAGTGGGCTGCAGAGAAATCTGACCCCCATGCCACAAGTATAGCTATTGAAAGAGGGTCAGATTTCTCTGCAGCCCACTGTAAATGTTTTATAAGACAGTTTTGAAACTTAGTTTTTTTATATTATAAACTAGCTGTTGCCCGCGTTTCCGCCTGCGTGCGCCTCGATTATATCGCGCCCAAAAGTAGGCTATGTTTGAGTCCTAGTGCATAACTATATACATACCAAATTTCATCACAATCGGTTCAGCAGTTTAGCCGTGAAGAGGTGACAGACAGACAGACAAACTTTCGCATTTATAATATTAGTATGGAAGTATGGATTAGTCGAGTCCTGTTTAATTAGTTTACGATAGATATGAATGTATATACTTGTGTTATTTATCTGTGGTACTTACTTATACTAACCTTCCTTTATAGCTATTAAATGCAAAAAAAAAACTTTTATATTGTATTTCCCAAAACAAAGCGTTAAAACCATTAATTACTTACTTACTCAATATGTGTGAATTGTCCCTACATATTTATTTATTTATAACTTACTCGCTGTTGCCCGGGCTCCGCTACCTTGGGAAGATAAAATATAATAGCCTATGTGTTGTTCCAGGGTCTAAGCAATCTCCATTCCAAATTTCAGCCAAATCGGTTCAGCCGTTTTCCTGTGAAAGAGTAACAAACATCCATAAAAAGTTTCGCGTTAATAATATTAGTAGAATTAGGCAATTATAAATAAAATATATATATTTCAGGTTTTTTAGACAAATAATGTTAAAAAAAAAAACAATAAAGAAAAGAAAAAAAAAATCTGCTATTATTTAAATTCATGTCTCCGGCTTAAGAATAGCCCACCCTCCTTAACCACTCAATAAATTTAAATAGAACTCGTTTTCACATGAAAATTCTCGAATTACCATCAAAATTAATAGCATAACCCTTTTAAGTGATATTAATGTACTTAATTCCATCTAAGGTTATTTACGCGTGCATTGGGATATAAATAAGGGGGTGGGGAGGTCCTAATTCAATAACATTCAATTAAAAGACCTTCTGCAATTAGAAACCGGCCCTGAGGTAGGACCACAGATGTATAAATTCTAGAAGCACTGTAAAGAAGATTTGTGTCTATTCACACCACGAAAGATATACACCATGGTGTAAATCGTTCACCGACTCATTTAAATGCCTCATTGATTGATTTATTCATTCATTTATGAATTGCCGCATTGTAACCACAATATCAATTCATTTATGAATTAGGTACCACATTGAAACCATTATAATGTTTATTTCACCAAACTGTTTAACCTAAGGTCCTAATTTCGTTTACTTAATCATTAAGTTTCTTTTTGTATTCACTAAAATAAATAAAAAATAAAATAAATTACAGTATATAGGATATAACCAGTAGTAAAGTGAATAGTGAACATTAAACTATTATTATTCTGCCGTTTTAAGTGTAAATGTTGTTTTATTTTATGGTTTATGGATCTTCACGGAAATAAGTACCTAAGTAAAGATGAAATACTCAATGATGTTGCCACATCCAGACAACAATGTTCCCGTGATCCCGTGGGACTCGTAACAAATTGTCTTGTCATGTTTTATGTAATTTACCTCTTATCTCAGGCGGCGGAGATCTGGAGATAGGAAGCAAACCCGTGGTTTAACGTTTAGACGTTATCTACCAATGTTTTAAATGCTCGAGATACATTTCAAGCGTAGAATCCTCATGGTCTCACTTTAATAGGTGTTACAGATAAGAAAAACGAGAGTGAAAGAGACGGCCATCGTTAAGTAATGCATGACTAAAATGATGGCATAATACACAGCTTCTTAACATTATAGAATTCTATGAATTAACGACTAAAAACACTCCACACACAGACATCAGGTTAAGGTTTGGTCTATAACAGAAATCTGGAAATAAATCTGTGACTTAATCAAAATTTATCAAATTCGGTATACCTATATATAATCAAGCTTTGTCATGAAAATAGACTTTTTTTTGCATTCATAATTATATGTTGTCAATAGAAAAAATAGTTGTTTTAAGTTTATCCCTCAGCAGAACTGTGCTATTAATTAAGTAGGTAATAATCAAAGGTACATACAAATAGACAGAAGTTCATGAAACACTGGTCATAAATTCACAAAATTAGTAAGGGTCGATTTCACCAAACATAACTTAACTTGAGAATAGTTAGCTAACCACGGAATATTATTATTCTTCCATATTACTCTTGTATAACTTCGTCCACGTTCCACCACTTCACACCAGATTAAATTTACTCTCGGATAGTTACTCTCTAACAGGTAGTGAATCCGAATGATTGAAATGAATGACTGTATAAGTCGCCCAAATGCAATTGCTCGTTTCTCCTCTAATAAATAAAGTGTATTTCGTATTATTATATTCGATAGGGTTATACCTATGTCAAAAGTGTCAAAACGAGATATTCTTACAAAGTAAAATCAAAGAAGTTCGATTCGCGTGCGGTCTTTTTAGTGACGCCATTTTTTTTATCTATGGGTAAAATATATATATATTATACCTAATATTATTTTTATGGCAGCGTGCCAGAGAATCAGCTGTTGAAACAATGACACTTGGACGCCATATTGAACTTGTCCTTAGTATAAGCTCGCTGCTCGTTGAAAATCGGCGGTGTAGAGTTTTACTCCAGCATAATCGTTTACTCTTGGATTAAGTCTATGGTGAAACGTAAAAATATGTTATCCTAGGGGTAACTGCTCGTATACTCTCGAGTAAAATTTACTCTTGTTTGGTGAAATCGACCCTAAGTCATTCATTCATTTCGTGTAGGTCGACTATGCACACCCTGGTGTCAGAGTTCTGCGGAATCGCCTCTTGGCCTCTGACGTGGTTCCTTTAACGACTACCAGAAGGCAGCCGGGACCAATGGCTAAACGTGCCTTCCGAAGCACGGAATCATCTTTTTTCTCAGACAATCAGGTGATTCGAGTAATTCAAGCCTGCCATGTCCTAACCAAACTGGAAACCACTAAACAAAGTATGCTTCCCGTGGGAATCGAACCCTCGACCTCCGGGTCTACAGGCAAACGCCTTAACTATTGGACCACGGAGGCAGTTCTAAGTAATAATCCGCAATGAAAGGACATTTAAATTAAAAAAATAAAATAAAAAAAATATTTTCTTGTTAGCATCTTTCTCTTTTTACGTCCGATAAGTCCTTTATCTCTGCCTGTTCCATGTTCAAAACTCACAATCGATACGAGGACCATTGGCGTCTCGACAAGACAATGCTGTCCGGTTCCGCAAGAATATATTTACAATGACTCGATTCGTGTCCGATTGTCTCGATTGTTTTATTCGATTCTCGATTGCGGGGCCGAGTGCGGAATGTGTGAAGTATGAGTGCATTGAGAGATGCGCTTTATTTAGCGTCAAACAAAGCAATCTTGATCGCGCGTGAAGGACAATTATAATTGACTATCCCGTTTCGATTACGTTAGGTTACAATCACAGCTTTATCATTATATCTTGACATCATTAATAACATGCATTAAACACTTGGTATGTTATTGCATACATTTAGTAACAAAGAAGCAGGACTACCAACACCTTTCATTTGGTTATAATTTTAAATTGGTATATTAAATAACTGTACATGGTACATAGTAATTTTTATAAAATTAACTTCAGGTTTCAGCCTACCATTAGTAATACTAGATTCTTCATTTCTAACCAGAACTTCACTTTTATTGTAAGAATTTAATGGCCACAAAATCGATTTTGATGATATTTCAGAGATATTGCGCCTTGAAAAATATGGAAGAAGAGCCTCGGCAAAAATGAAAAAAAAAATACTGCGACTACTCGACTCTACTCACACTAGAACTCAAACTCTAAATCAAATATTTATAATCCGCTCATCTGGTTTTAATTTAACTAGTTAGAGACAGACAGACATAGTTACTTTTACAATTATAATTTTACTAGCAAAGCAACCCGTCTCGGCTTCATACGGGTTCTAACCAAACGTGAACCTTACAGAAAAAAATCTAATAATGTTAATGAAAACCGTATCAAAAACTGTTGTATTGATTTGAAGTAAGCTTTTATAGAGTAGTTACTATGTATAATGAATTTATTTTTACTTCTTTCCTTTATCCTTAATAATAAAGATGTAGAGTTTGTTTGTTTGAACACTTATAGCTTTAAACTATTGGTCCAATTTAAAAAACTCTTTCTGTACATGGATCTTGGAGAAGGTTATAGGCTATAGTACATCAACTACGGTTGGGTGAAACCGCGGGGAACAGGTAGTAATCGATAAACTTGTAACTAAGCAACGAATTTCTAGTATAAAAACTTTACATCTTCACAGAACATAAACATTCGTACAGCTTTCCACAACGTTCCATTGTTCGAGGAATTCCAAGATTGTTGTAAACGCCGAACAAAGGCGCGCCGAGCAGATGTATGTAAATTAACTTTTCTAATTGGAAACGCAGTTGTAGCGGCTTCGCCTGACGTTATACGTTTTTACGATCACCTTAAAACGTTAATAGAATGGGAAGGAATGTTAACAAAGTGCAGTATATCTCCTCAGACTGTATACTAGCTTTTGCGAGTTCGATACAATCAGTCTCTGTTGCCATGGGAATTTTGGGAAGAGATCTCTTAATGGGAGATATCCACCATTGATATAATGTACAGTGAGATGCAGAGAAACATGACCTCCTTTTAATAGTGATACATGTGGAATAGGGGTCAGATTTCTCTGCAGCCAACTGTACTTACCTAATTTTTCAAGAAATTTAATAGTGAAAGAAATTCAATCGCAACTGGACTATTTGAGAAATTCCTTGTTGGCAACTAGTTGCGTATTAATAGAAAAATATTCTTCCCTGGTAACTAGTTGTCAAAAGAGTATATTAATTCCGTTTTCACAACTGGTTGTGAAACTTAGTTGCCATGGCAGCAGGAAGGAAAATAACTATAGGATAAAAGATACAGCAACTAGAGATTCGGATTAAGGTCAATGCGTAATGTCTTTTTAGGTTTAGAGGTCCAATTTTTTTAAAAGAGTCCTTAGCTCCCACATACGTATGCGAGAGGAGAAATATCTTACTTTTTTGCACGTAATGGAGCAACCGACAGCCCTCCTAATTTTTTAGACCTTAAGTTTTTGCAAACAAGTTCCTTGCTTTTACAAAACTTACCTACATCTTAGTCTCGGCCAGAAGCTCGTTGCAGCTTTAAGTCGTAACAAAGCGAGTTCCGCCGCGGGACAACTTTTTAAGTTAACAAGAAACTCCAAGAGGAAAATTTACTCGGCCGATGCAAATATTTGTAGCAATTTGTACTGTTTTTGAAAAGTGGAAATCATTTGTATATTAAATCATAAAAAATTGTTCATAGATCATTTGTTTCTGTGGGTCTGGTTTCCCTGTAAAAACGGTTACGAAGGTCAGACGGCAGTCGCTCCATTGTAATACTAGTACCGCCAAATCAGGACCATGATCAATAACGTACTCTGGGCTGTGAAGCGTAAGCTGAAGATGCAACCGGGAAATATGCTCGGACGAAAAAAAAAATAATAATAAAAAAGAAAAATTCAGCTCTTTGTTTTTATATCAATCATCTTAGTTATTATATTTAATCCAATACACATCATTGACGCCATTTCGTGTTGCGATATATCTCTAGGTAAAAGAGGATCAACAACAAACAATTTAAAATTTCATAAAAACAAAACCAAGAAATAATATTAAAGAATAAATAATCTTGAAGAGGGTACTTAGGAAAAAATAAAGGATTCAACTGCAAATCCGCCCGAAGCTACTTCGGCTAACAAAAGTTACAAGGGTTAGAGAGGGGAGATGGAACATCCCATTATATTAATGCACTTGCCCTCCTGTTAGCTAATCACTTACTTTGGGGCAACTATGGAAATGTTATTGTTGTTCTTTACTTCCTTTTTACTTTAAATTTCTTAACTTATCTGTATTCATTACATTATTTAATTGTTAACAGTAATAATAGTTTTGTTTTAAATCATACCTGAACGTTTGTCTCAATTTCCCTTTAATTTATTTAAATTTAGGTTCACTTTTATTATTTATGGTCATAGCACAAATTGTTATGCGTATAATGGATATGGACTATTAAATTCGAACAATTTAATTTATCTAATCACCTCTATTTAAGGCAGTTATCATTGTTTATAGCCTTATGAAGACTGGCATGCTGTCGGTCAATACGAGGCTCTTCAATAAAATACGAAATATAATGACCAGTAATCTACAGATATCAATAAAGTTATACTAACAAAAAAATACAAAGCCAACATTACTTAATCTAATCTAGAAACAACGCGGCTATAATAACAAAATTAGTAGTTACAGGATCCACAAGTCCAGAAAATCCTGACTGATAATTTGGCCGAGGCCTGCGGGTGAGCAAACAAAACAACCAGTGATTGGTTGGATGATATGATGGCTGAGTTACAGCGGAGTTAAAGTACAGCGGGCCTAGGTGAGAGCCCTGGGGCACACCGCGCGTGGTCGTACTTAATTTCTGAGTTAAAGCGATACGGTTTATGCGTGCGCTGATTTAATGCAAGGTTTGGTCTAAAAGGGCAAGATTGCTATGTATGATTGTAGATTGGACAGTAAGCTTTAAAATAATTTACCAAGTAAATTGTAAATGCATTATTTGCGTTTGTATTTATTATCACTTCAAACTAATCTTTAACTGAATTGTAATTTACTGAGTGTCATTTAGATTTTCTTTGTTATAATTAAAGAAATACAACACTAATATGAAGAATAAAATTTACAACCAGAAATAATAGATGGATAAAACATTTTATGTTTATACTGACACACATTACAATAATTAAGCGTTAAATTGAGGACTTAAAGACCATGATATTACAATTAACTAATTAAGTAACTTAATATAACTAAGTCATATTAATTCTCATTCAGACATCCTAATAAAACAAAATGTTCTATTTAAACCTCATATTGTACTTTATTTCAAAAACTGACAAATTATTTTTCATCTTTTTAAAATAAATAGAACTTCAAAGGCTTTTCTTAGCTGATAATAATAAGCTAATAATAAATTAATTGAAATGTTGATAATTAAATTAATATAAATTAACTCATAATTTATGTAACTAATATAATTACAATATTATATATTGCTACAGTTAAATCAATAAAATATTATTATTTAAATAGTAATTGCAAGAAACAATCTTCAAGCTCCATCTTCAGAATAATGAAGGAAATATATCCCTAACAAGCTTATCTTAGCACCGGATAATGTCTTAACCATCGAGTAACTTTATAGACTTTAAATTACAATATTCCTTGCAAGCGCGGAAACACAGGAATTCACAAGATAAATAACAGGCCAAGCGTTCCGCAAGGCACGATTCTGGGCACGATCTCTTTTATTTTTCTTGACGTTAGCGACGTTATATTACTCGGAGTGAAATGCACAGAAAATGTGTTTACTTCCACGTATGAAACGAAAATCTTCGTGAATCACTGTTTACCGGATTCCCGGTGAAAAATGAGTTACGAACGTGAGCTGGAATAACGTTTTAAAGATCTTGGGATTTTCGGGGTGGATTTATGACATGTGGTTTTGTGAACGATAACAATGCAGTTATTTTTTTGTTTTTAGTATAATTGTGTTTTGTTTTGCCAGTGTGATTACTGCTTTTCTTGAGACTGTCAAGTTTTGTATAATGATGTATTACCCTGTAAAATGGTTATTGGGGTCAGATGGTATTTACTGCTGGGCTCTGAAGAGTAAGTTGTCACGTTCTAATGACGAAGAATAAGTTTTCGTCCAATGATTCATCATCATCATATCAGCCACAAGACATCCACTGCTGGACACAGGCATCCCTCATAGATTTACAGTCGGACCGATTTAAAGCGGCCCGCATCCAACTTCTTCCTGCGGCCTTAATAAGGTCGTCGGACCATCTAGTATATCAACATTTGCCATACAACGTGGTTATGCAACCAGTCTTTTGGGAACATTTCCACATGGCAATGAATTGCGGGTCATTTTTTTATTTATAAGTAATATTTTTTGTATGTTAGGTTTTTTAGTTTAGTATATTGACAACATTTCATTTTTTTTGCCATTTGTTTTCTTAAGCTTAGTAATTAGTATTTTGAAAACTAGGAAACACGTATTTTTTCTTTTCGTGATATTTTAGATCTAAGTTATAGAAAAATATTTTTTAAGTTTTGTAAATTCAAAAAATGCTTTAGAGGATAAATAAACCCATTACCTTTGCTAAAAAAATAAAAATAATTAAATTGACATTGTCACGATTGACGTTTGACGTTTGTTTGTTTTTTTTTCGGTTGGTAGTGTTGATAACATAGATTTAGAAATAATATAGATGTAGTTATGATTTGTCATTTCCTGCTAAAATGAGATGGCGAAATAGGAAAGTCCATCTTCTGTCTCATGTGCCGCCAAGCTATTTGTACATCTATAGGTACATGATCTAAGGTGATAGGAGGAGGATGATAGGAATTGTCAAACCACAGACTATCTCTTTATTTGATTTGACAATGACATTTGACACCTCAATATTTTAATTGTACTGTATAAATGCGCAAAGGTATACACGACGTTAATCCGCCATTGAGACTGCACAAAGTTTTTTGGGGATATTTCGATAAATAAGCGATAAAAATGGTCGAATTTTTTTTTAAGGTATTTTTAAAACATAAACTTCAAAATAGTTAACAATTTGATGTACCTATAAAAAATTGAAATGTTGTGAATTGTATTAATGATATTTATTGCGATAATCGCCAATCCTTATATCGAGGATAACCTTCTGTTGGTATTGAATACTATATATTATATGTCTGTCTTTACTAAAATACTTATACGATTTTATCCACATTTTTCTTTTTGTTATATTAGATACTATTCGATGTAGCTTTTATATCTTTTCGTAATTATATTGATTAGATGAATTCATTACACTTTCACCAATAGTTGACAGTTAGCAACTTTACTTTACAATTTCTTTTTTATACTAGCGGGCAAAAGCCCGCGGCTCCGCTTGCGTAGAACTATGTTATATCGCGCCCAAAAGTTGCCTATGTTTGGTCCTTAACTATATCCTTACCAAATTTTCAGCAGTTCAGGCAGATTTTCGCATTTATAAGTTAGTTTGGAAGTATGGATTATACAATAAAGGTAAAATAAAAATATATATCTATTCAACAGCAAAAAATTGTTTTCAATAAACGGTCTATTAAATTCTCGTTTGTGTTTATCCCGCGGGCTAATTACAAACAAAAGCAATATTGTGGCAGTTATGCACAAAGCGACAAATTATCACTTTGATCACGTTTAATTAAAATTTTGGCATTTATTACATACAACAAACGTTATTTACACTATTGGTACATATTTATAAATATATATCAGAGACTACATACAAGTTTTCGGCCTTTTTCTGCAGGGGTACGTATCTTGTCTTATCTTAACTATGGGTCCTAAATTAATGAAAGCACATCGAACCTTTGGGTCTTACTCATCAACACTGGGATTTCTGAAGAAGGACTGAGCTTCAGAACATCTCCTGGTGCGAAGTGCTTATAGTCCTCCAGGTCAGGGTACGCTGCTTCAAAGAGGTAAATTTGCTTGTGTTGCCAACGTCCATGCCACGTTGAAAACACCGGTTCTCGTTCTGCATGGGTAGGCAGAGACTAAATATTTTCACTTGCTACGATCCTTATAGACCTATCGCTTTGTCCACACTCATCACTCTCGTCATACACGCTCGCTAGCCCGATTTCAGATACTCGTATTATCTTCCTTTTCAAGTGGTCTACTATTTCTTCGCAGTATTTTACTCAAGACTGACCGTGAACGACTCTCCCAGTTAACTTTTCAGTAAACTAAAAAAAAAATGTTACAAGGAAGTTTGTTTGTAATAGTTTTATTGCACCAAAAAATACCTATTATGTATATACCACAAATACATAAACATTAAAAACAAAGAATTTAATGGCGGACTTATCCCACAAAGGGATCGCTTACAATCAACTAGCTAGTGACAGAGAGGACGGCAGTGCGGGCCAAGTCGAGCAAAAAAGCAGCACGGCCGTCCATACAATCCTTTTCTCGAATAGGTGCTTATATAAGAAAGGGTGTTAGTACTGCTTATCGATTCATAAATGCAGAACTAAATGATTTATACATCTGTCCGTAGTAACGTATAGGTGGAATAACTCAAAGTCCTATCTTCCACTACGGTCATTCGTCAGAGGCTTTTCATTCTTTTTTGCAGTAACTTTATACCATAGCGGTTTTATAAAGTTTTTAAATGTTATAAGCTGTTTCAAGACGACACCGTTTATATGATTTATGAATGCATTTATCTATCTAAAATTTAAGAGCTGTGCTTTTGTCGGTGGAGTCTCTTCCAGGTGTTTCTATCTTCCGCTAGCCTTTTCACCTCCTGATACGACACCACTCCCACTTTTTCCTTTTGTTCTAAAAACTCCATCTTGGTCTACCTCTTCGCCGTCTTCTTTCTATCTTGCCTTTCATAATGTTTTTCATGAAAACATTTATCACATGGATCCTAACTAATATTATAAATGCGAAAGTGAGTTTGTATATTTGTTTGTTTGTTACCTCTTTACGCTCTATCTACTGAAACAATCTTCCTGAAATTTCGCATACACATAGCTAGGAGTTTTGAGAAGGACATTGCGTACCTTTCGTTCCGGGAACAAGCACTGTTCCCAAAGGAATTTAACGCAGGCGGAGCCGTGGCCAAAAGCCAGTATTTTATATATTTATATATAACTAGTTTCTTAGTTTCTCGTGTAAATTTTGAATAATCTTTTTCCTTCATCACGTGAATATAATAAAATAATCACCACAAAAACCACCTTGTTAGTTAGTAAGCTAGTTTTTGAGAGTACTATCAAATAAAAACCTGATCTTTCTTACATGAAGTAACTTTTAATAATAGCAAAGTCATGAAGTTCGCCAATTTTAATGGCGAAACATCACTTCAATAAAGGTTTTGTAATTTATCTTAGTGCCTTTTCGCTTTCATTAATTTTTAATTTTATATAACTTTGTAAGCGTCATAAATTCACTTCAGTTCACGCTTTATAAGAAACAAAAAGCCTCATTCATCTTTTTGGCAGACTTTTGAGCTCAACAGCCGCCAGGTCACCAAATGCATTCAGAAATGCGTGACATTTGGCAGCACTTTTGTGTGTTGTACGGCACAGTAAAAAATAATAGGTACTTAAAAGTCTAAACCGAAGTAGAATCCATGTTGCAATTAGGGCAGATTCCATATAAAGGTTGCAATAACTACTCTATGGTTCCGATAAATCCATCTAATGTTATTAATGCAATAGTTTGAATGTTAGTACCATGCTTTATCACGCCTCAACCATTGCGCGAATTTTGATGAAATTTGAATTTGGACCCTAAGAAGGACATATGCTATTTTTGCCGCGATATGATGGAGTATCATGCAGGTGAAACCATAGGCAATAGCTAGTATGACAAAGGGTAATGTCACAATTTATAATTTTTTAACTCAACCGTAGAACAAAGTCGCCCACGTGTAGTTTACAACCGCATAATGCAACTGGTCACTGGCTGGAAACGAATCAGTGACGCCATTTATCACTATTTAAAAATTCAAAATGAGAACACGCGACCTCAGCGCCACTTAAAGATGACAGCTCAAATTATGACTCGCGCCTCTCTTTATTAATGAGCTCATTTCGCGCCTTTTATTTATCACTTTCTTATTAGGAAGGACTAAAAAGAAATGAGTCGTTTAATAATTTGTACTTGTATATTTTATTGCTTGTTTGCCGCCCGGCTTACATGTTTATCACCTTATTTAAGGTGACTTCTTAGAAGTCTGTGGAGTTATTACTAAAACAATGTTCAAATTTTCACTTCAATATGAAAAGTTTTATGAGTACAAAAACCTGTGATGAGTATTTTGTCGTGTTCCCAAGCCAATGTTTGCATGTTCAGTATTTTTGGATAGCTACAAATAGAACTCTATTTCGAGAACAGTGGCGTGTATTTTTGAATAGGGAATTGTTTTGAATTTGCGTAAGGAAAACGTGGAACGAATGGCAGCGGCAACGGAACGAAAGAGTAAAACAATGACCCTTAGTTTTGTTCTTGAAATATGCTAGTGATGTATAGATTTAGCTAAGTATATTGCTCTCTCTTAGTTCATATTAAACAAAAAAGAAACACCTGAGCAATACAAAATTTACTATGTATCATCTGTTATTTATAAATTCCGGGAGAATTATTTCAAAAAAAGAATATCAGCCTAATGGTAGAGCTAGAGAAAAAAATAATTATGTATGAGTTTGAATTTAGCATAGAACTAGGAACGCGGCTCTAATTTTTTTTAAATCTATGGAATTTAGAATATTTCCAGCAAGCGTGAAATTCGTTTCTTTATCTCAAAAATAACGCAAGTCTTGTCCTACAAACATGGCGGCTTTTTGGTAGATTTTTATCCATAATACCGTGAGATGTTTATCTCCATATCTCGAACAGGGTCTGGAAAGCTAATGGGAATATTATAAGAAGTAATTGCGACATTCCTGTACAAATTTTGAGGCTTTATCGCAACATATTTACTTAGTTAAATTTTAGGTTATTAAATACTGATATACGTACGCAATATAGAGACTTGATATACGTTTTACAGACAGTCGGTCAGAAGAGTTAGGTATATTCAACAACACAAGCTCTAACTACTATTAACACACAAATTTATACGAGCGTTAAAAACAAAACAAAAAAAAACATGAATATAAGTAGGTAGGTAGGTACGAGTATATTTGTAATCACCTTAACGCTTGTTTTGATACCTACCACACTCGATAGATTTGGGAAAAAAAAAATTGTGAATGCAGTTTCGGCGCCAAAATTTGTGACATGTCAAATAATTTCTTTTTTTTTTCTCGATAAACATGCCGCCAACAGAGCTCAGCGACAGTATGTAATTACAGTAGCCACCGGCACTGGGGTCCAAATGCGTACATTCGAGTATGAAACAGAAATCGTGTACGCCTCGGGCAGAAAGTCTTTTTATAAAGGGCTCTACGCACGATCCTTATTGGCTGTTTTACGACCTACCATGATTTTTTTAGGATTCCACATTTAAATTCGAATTCAAAGGGAAATTAATAAATGAAAACAAAACCCCACTAAGATTTCCATTTTTTTTTCTGTACATTGTCTGCTATATGATATGACCTCAACCTCAAGATTTATTTTCTCATTCCTTGATTAATATTATGATTAATTTAATACTTATTTCTAAAACATGTTATTTGTTACTTTATTATATCTTTCTTCCATTTTTTTTTTTTTACAATTTAGCATTTTCATTAATTTTCCACCAAATATAGTTAACTGAATTATATCTATGAGAAATTGGAGTAGTCTATTCGTAGAACAGGAATCTTTATATCTATTATCAATTCAATCTATAGCCAAAACCATAAAAAAACTTGTTAATGCCAATCGCGTGTGAACACCTTATTATTATACTTCTACCTAGGTATATTTTTTAAAAACTAGCTAATCCGGCTAACTCCGTACAGCCTGAACGCCGTCTCGGTGTTTAAACCTTCCCTGAACTTCCACAAATATTTCAAGACCAAAATTAACCAAATCGGTTCAGCCACTCTCCAGTTTTAACCAAACTAACGAACAGCAATTGATTGGTTTTATATAATTATAAAAAAGATGACGATTATACAATAATTTCAACGGACCAGGAGCTGAGAATATTCTCAGTTATTAAATTTGTGTTTTCAGTAACTAATTACGTGTGATTAATGTTCAAAAATCAATTTAACACAAAACGAGTGACAGCTTATTATAAATTCTGGAAAACATTCAGTTGGGGAAATGAGTTTTACATTATAATATTGTTAAGAAACTTTTGCAAAAATAAGGCATATTTTTCAACCGATTTCAAAATTTGAGATTCTTTGTTTCACCTATTTAGTATCCAATGTCACCTTATAAAATCGCTCGTTAGTCCCTAATATTGTTTTTTTATAAAACCCCTTCTCGTACACCTAATCTGTATTTTAATATTGTAATAAGTAAATAATTCCATTACTTTTAGAATAAAAAAATGTGAATTCTTTTTTAAAATAGAACTTTAAAATGCTATAAAAATACTGGCAACATGGAACTTAAATGTTTTAAATTATTATTTTAAAAATCGAACAGCGGATTACGCGTAGGACTTTGCGCGTTCCAATCCCAGCATCGTAAAAGATCGTGAGAAGGCATTCTTTTCTTTATCAAGATCACTGTCTCCGTGAATAATCCTCGTTGATACTCCGACGACGTCGATCAATCGATTTTTACGCGGGAATCGATTCAATCGCGAGATTTTCGAGTTGTCGATTTATCTCAATGCGAATCTGTGGTATTTACGGGACTCCAACATGCCAAATATGTAAGCTTGGTAAATTTGGAGACGACAAGGTATATATATACTTATAGGAAACAAATTCATTTATGCTGTGCTGTTTCCCGTGGCTCCGACCGCATCGTACTTAGTCTCTGTCTGTGTATCGTAGCGCCCGAACGATTGAGTAATTCTGTAATTCGTCCCATGTACCTACGGCCCATTTGGTACGAAACGCAGAAAATCGAAATTAATTAAAATTTCATTCTGCAATTCGTCCCGTGTTTATAAATGGTACAATCTGTAAAAAAGTGTTAGTGTAGAAATAATAAACGTTGAAATTTTCATTAAGAAATATAATAATCATAGAATAGTCTTCAACTAGAATAAGCATATAATGAAAGTATGTACAATAAACTGTACAGAACATAAAGGTTGATTTGTAAGTAAGTATATTATATACAGACAGAATTGGAAAACTATGAACTAACAAAGCACAAATTATGTGTCAAATCAAAAGATAATCAATTAAGAGAAACATTGACAGAGACGGCGGGAAAAAAACATATTATTTTTTTTCACAACATTATTTTCAGCCAGTAGCTTAAATTGTTGAATTTATTTTTTGAACAAATTGTGGTTTTTCAACTAACTACTACTATCGCCATCTAGTGATGTTTTAGTGAACTAAAACGTTTTATATTGAATTTACCACTTAATTGTCAATTGACAGAGTTCTTGTAGGTTTTCCTGTAATCTACAACTACTAATGATCTATATTTCGTATTTTTTTCAAAATTTTAGGCTCATTAGTTTCGGAGATCAGGGGAGGAATGGTCAATTTTCGTCTTATTTCCTGAATAAAATGAAAACTATTTATATTTCAATAATAACTAAAATATATTTGAGATCCTGATAACGAGCTCTTTCATTTGATATGTCACACGATATGGTTAGCGAATCTTTTTATTTTTAATGTTGTGATTTACCCTTCAAAAGTGACCCCCAAATTCATAATTTATTTATTTACGTCACACATGCACCTTTGGGTCTTTAACTTACATATGTGTACCAAATTTCATCTCAATTGGTCCAGTGGTTTCAGAGCAATCGGCTGTGACAGATGGACGGACAGACAGATGGACAGACACGCGAGTGATCCTATAAGGGTTCCGTTTTTTCTTTTTGAGGTACGGAACCCTAATTAATATTAAAATAAAGAATACATACTTACAACAACTTTTTTAAGAACGCAGACACTTGCATAGTCACATAAGTCACAAAATTTCACAGATTCAAGTCACAATAAATGTCACAACAATAAAATATACATTTTTTTTCACATCTACTGAATGATGTTCTGACCTTTTCTGTCGGAAAGTGTAAACCATACTAAGTAACTTATTTGAATTCTACAAAATACTCCCTCTCCTAGTCATGCACGTGTACAAAGATAAGTAGGTAGTTTTATTGCTTTATTGATCCTGGCATACTTTACTTCATGGGTGATCACCATAACCATTGTTTACTTACTGATAACAACCGCAAAAACATAAATAGTCAAAACAAAAGAATTCATTATATCTTCCATTGGTATCTGCATTCTGTTATAGGGACGGACTTCATCAAAAGAATGAACAAATAATACCTCTTCAAAAGTGACCATCGCATCCATTGTTTACTTATCTGGAAGCCATACATGTCAACCAATTGTATTCATTTCGGTAACACTTGAACTTGTGCGTTTTCTTAATAAATGAAACAATTACCTGATGTCTTAGATAAAACATTCAGCAATAACATTTTTTTTCAAAATCAATTATTTAATACTTAACTATGAACAAAACCACAGCAAAATGTAATAATTCTAACGAAATATACATTTATCTTAATTCTTGTCTCACTGACTGTACCAAGCGTTGATAAAGTTTAAATTTCCATACAAAAAAAGAATGGGACGAATTGCAGAATGAATTTTTGATTAGTTTTGATTTTCTGCGTTTCGTCCCAAATGGGCCGTAGGTACATGGGACGAATTACAGAATTACTCGAACGATTTTGATATTTTAAAGTTAATGTTAACAAACTGCATGGTCCTTAGCTGTAAATAATATCATAAGACTTATTTAGAACCACTCGTAAGATAGCTGTCAGTATTTAAAATCATGATTCGGAACATGACAGTCAAATATATTTCCTTTTTGACTATGGAACCCTAAAAGTAACCGATTTAAAAACCTTTAAAAAATAAGGAGTCGGTGCCAAACGTAAGTTAGATTGATTAATGACTAGCTGACCCGGCCAAAGCTGTACCGCCTGAACGCACTTTCTCACCGTTTAAACCTTCCCAGAACTTCCACAAATATTTTAAGACCAAAATTAGCCAAATCGGCCCAGCCATTATCGAGTTTTACCCAGACTAACGAACAGCAATTGATTTTTATAAATAAATAGATTGTATTTAATTGCTATTCACTAAATAATTCGCGATCTAGGGGCAAACCACCAAAGCGCTGGACCGACCCTCTCCTTGCAGCATTGAAATGTAACACCCAAGAGGCCATACACCGGGCTCAGAATAGACATGACTGGAGGATATACTGCCAGCTTGGATTATGGTGGTCACGACCCTCAGCTATGAGAAACAAGACTTGAAAGAATAAATAATTTTTAGTTTTATAATTTTGTGCTTGGTGTACACGTACCCTATCAGAATCGTATAAGCTTCGCCTCAGAAACTCCGTCAGTTTCCACTGAGGTTCAGTCGGAGAACATAATTCGTCTTTTCAACCCATACAACCCAACGTAAACCCATCGCTGCCGGATTATGGAGTTCCAATAATTCTGACGTTTTCGCCACTCGAATTCATTGGATTGAATTTAGCTTTGCGGAAAGTCTCATTTCCTTACAAAAATATTTGTCTTTGAATAACATTCTTTGGATGTTCTCGGGAAAACTGAGCTACGTATTCAATTCAATTTATTTATTGCATTTCATATTGTACATCATTTTATCATAAATGCGACTATATGAAAGAAACTAGCGGCCAACATACTAGGCACCTTGCTACAATTTGTATGTAGGTAGTTTTGGGTTCCCTGGCCTGTGTGTGTGTCCCTGTCCGAATTTTTTATTGTTTAGGGTTATTTAGGTCATTTTTTAACCTGCAATTATTATAGAATTAGAAAAAAACAGGTCAAGTGCGAGTTGAACTCGCGCGAACAGGGTTCCGCACAATGCCAATGTCAGCGTTTATATTCAATTGTAGTATGTTAATGTGATGAATCTACTATTTCTTTCTAAGTGTCTCTTTGTCCTCTAAATAAAAGAAAATAGGTAAGTATCTAAGAATATTATTAACCATATAGAAATTTTTAAGGATTTTTGTGGATTATGAGATGCGAGTTAACTACTACTATCGCTATCTGTGGGGCACGTGACTCTCGTGGTGTTCATAGGCTATGATGACCACTTACCATAGGATGAGCCATATGGCTATTTTCTTAAGTACTATATTTTGTAAAAAATATTAATTCCTAATTTTTTCGCAAGCTAATAGTCCAGCTTCGCATTAAGTACCTCTAGTTACTTGACTTAATAAAAACACTACCTACATTACCCTTAGTTTCGATTAGTTTGGTAAATTTCGTAAACCATAACTCCAACATAACCGTACTTTAAACCACTAAATATTAACCAATTTCCTACAACACAAGCAGTTTTCGAAACATTGAATTCCTGAATAAACAATTATTAATTGGCTATTAAACTATTAATTTTAACCCTCATAATATATGTCGGCTTATGAAATTAACCCTTTGAACACCAATAATTATAAGATATTTCATTACCGATAGTGGGAATTTTTTCTCATTGTAGCCTCAAGTTTCCTACTGCTGCGCAAAGGCCTTCCCACTTAACTTCAAAACGTCTTTTTTTTTTAAAAATCTGTGGTAGGTCGCTACAGCGTCTTTGGTAATCGGCAGGGGGAATCGTGAGCAGGTGAGGATGACTGGGCTCCGAAAGGTGTTATATTATCATCATTTCAGCCGCAGGCTGTGCACTGTTGGACATAGGACTCCCCCAAGAATTTCCAAAACGTACGGTTGGAAGCGGCCTGCATCCAGTGCCTGTCTGCGACCTTCTTCAGGTCATCTGACCATCTGGTCGGTGGGTGTCCGATGCTGCGCTTACCGGTGCGTGGTCGCCATTCGAAAACCTTTCGTTCGTCGCGCTATGTGCCCTGCCCACTGCCACTGGTGTTGTATACCCTGCTGTAAATATAATAAATCATATTATACCAGATAGATTTGAGATATGATAACTGCCATAAGATATCACTGCCATAGCGCGATTCTCATTACCGCTTACAAATTAAGGCGCTTTCCACATGTCGCGTACGTCAGAAGCGATCTGTCAAAAAGCAGAGCGTGGGTGGTGATGATTTTACTTGATACCTACCATGCATATTCATGTTACTTATGTAATACTGGTTATATCCCGTTTTGAAACTTTACGAGTGTACGTGTATTTTTTATTGATATTGCAAGTATGTTTTTTCTAACCAGTTTTTAAAGAAAAGAAATGTGTTGCAAATTTTACGTGTGTAACTGTGTTTAGCGTATCATAATCGTAGTATCGTATGATCCTAAACGAATGCACCGATTTTGAGCTATTATTTTTTTTAAACCAAATTTGGTTCTTAGATATAATTTATTAGTATTATTAATTAATATTCTCTTATAATATTATCGGGGATTATATATTTTGTTATTGTTTTATTTTCATAAGCTATTTGTAAATGAGTGGAAGTATAGTAAAGTATTTTTATCCGCGCATCTCTATTTCTTGGTAATTCTTTCTGGTTACATGAAACAATCTTAAGAGGATATTTAATTTTTATCTTAATCAACCAGTCAATTTCTTCATTGCGTCTAGGGTTTACATGTAAGTCGAGATAGGAAATAAAAATCTTACCAAAGTTACACTGAGCAGTAGATAGTTTCTCCGCGTGAGAAAAACACCATACATTTATTAATATCGATTTGGTTATACTAACTAATTGAAAATGCACGCCTTGGTGTCGGCTTTTATTCGAAACCACAACACACCAACACGACTACCTTGTTGAAATTCCTTTCGTCACATCGTCCACCCAATCTAGCAAACAACATAAAATGCAAATAATAATAAAACACCCTCATAACAAGGGTGTAACATGAAAATTTCATGTTTCTATTCGTGCATATCGTAATATTCGTATAAAGGTCGAGGGGGGAGAGCGACCAAATAAATTAAGCGCGAAACCGCGGCTCGCAATGAGTTGTCATCTGTGAAATATGACAGGTGACGCAATGTGACAGTGGGGTGGAACAAATTCATTAGTACTGAGCTGTTGTTTTAATGTTCACCTATTTTTTTGCTTATATACAGTAAAAGGTAATGTGTAAATTCTTATTGGGTAAAACAGCAACATCTCGCACTAAAAAAAAGTATTAAAATTGACAGGATTACCGAGGTTTTGGGAAAAGACGTTTGGGAAAGATGAAAACGGAACAACGCTAAAGGGCAACACCTCACTGAAAAATATATTAAACTTGGAATGATCACCAAGTATCATTCGAACAGCGTCATTGTCGTTACCACAGAGCGAGGAAAATTTTTGGTCACGCAAGCCAAGTGAAAATTCCCTCTCACTTCACTTTCCCTGTCACTACAAACCACGTCAAACTGAGAAGTATTAAACAAAACAAAAACACGTCTAAATTAGTCGATTCGTCTCAGAGCCGTAATCTAACAAACAGATAAATATATGCGTTGATGTTGCTAAGGTAAGGTTATTTCCAAAAGTTAAGAACTTTTTGCGTAACAACTCTTACTTTGCCATTTCCTTTACGCGAATCGTTCAAATCGCGCTCTCATTACCGACCCGTCATTACCGCGTCTGCAGTCATTTCCGAATACCGCCGAATTACAGTCGTAATCGGTGCACCGAGGTGAGAACTCAAAGGGAAATAGGGCTGTCAAATCAGTTTAGAATGGGAATTCATGAATTTATTTAAATTGAACTCAATAAAACTCAGTTTTAGGAGCATTCGGCAAATAGGATATAAGGGAACTAAGTAGATATTTTAGGGATTTATATTATTAAGTGTATTTGATAAAAACTGAAAAGAAAGAGTTGCTTAGAAGCCGAAGAAGAGATATAAAAAATATTGAGTTACCCAGTTATACCCCATAAACAGATATCAGAAATAAAATTATAGGCACGTTAATTAATTGATTCTATGTGATATCATACATAGCGAATAAAGGAATATTTGAAGGACATTAAATAATGATCCGGTTGAATCAAATTTTTCATATTACATAGTATTTTTTTTATTGTAATACCTTAAATTATTTTCGACCTTTCGGCCCTAGTTTTTGACCACTGGGCAAAAACGTCGACCCATCTCTAAACTTGAGTAGGTTGGACTTGGCGAATGGAAGATTGTATAACGCTGGCTGGCGCCGCGCGAAAACGTAGCCATCCGGAACCCTCAGATGCATCATCTCAAGTGTCTCAGGATGAATTATTAGAATAAATAATTATGATTATGCATGATTATGTAATTCCTTTAATCCCGGTAGTCCGGAGTTCAGCCCTGCCTCCCGAGCAATCGAAGTACCCAGCGGCGGTGTGTCTCGAGAGATACGGAATTAAATTCCATTATTAATTAGTAGGGAATTGGTATTAGATAGAGAATAACTTATGAATATAATAACGATATATTTTGACTAGCCAAGAAACTAAAACCTCATAGTCAGTTCACGAGAAAAAGAATTCGCAATTAAAATTGATATTATGATGCAAGCAGTCGGTCATAAAAATAATGCCTAATCTTAGAATATATAAAGTAAATAGTGTCTTTATTCATTAAATAAATAAAGAGAAATATATAAAACATCGGGTTTTAAAGGACCCAGGCCTATGAAGCATCTTTGACGCCACCGGTATACGCTTAGAAGTTGAATACAACCTTATTCCCCCTTAACTATATGTATCCCACTGCTGGGCTAAAGCTAACATACGTCCCTGTCCTGTGCCGCTTCTTTCCAATCATTTTAGAAGACCCTTAAGTCACCTTAAGACCATCTTTTTCTTCAATACCACCTTATAAGAGTGAAAATTGTCAAGAATAGATAATTTCCAAATTCTGCAAATGACGAATACCTACTCACCAAGTTGCAGAGATCTGTGCCCCTAGTGTGAGTTTTTCTTAACGCAGACTCTAGCGACTTCGTTAGGATTTTGTATGGAATTCCTTAGTTGCCTTACTATCCGCCAGAGGCGCTTTACAGGTCTGCGCCGTACAAAATCGCTAACGCAGTCGCTAGCGTCTGCGTTAAGAAAAACTCGCACTAAGGCCACTGTATACATCTTAGTGTAGACCAATGTTGCGCATGGTATACCTGTCTATGCAGTCTTATGTACTAGTAACCACAAAGCTAAGAGATCTTGCAATTATACGTAATCCTCACAACTTAATTACCGACTATAAAGGCAGTTGCATATGGCTGCTAATCGCCGCCCTAATGAAATATAGAAAATGGCACCAGTGCGGTGGTGAATGAATGAATGAAATTCATTGGTGGTGAATGTTTTTTGTTATTATTGGGTCCTATTTGTAGGATAACTAGCGACCCGCCCCGGCTTTGCATGGGCATAAAAACCTTCCTCTTGAATCTCTCTATCTACTTATTAAAAAAACCGCATCAATATCCGTTGCGTAGTTTTAAAGATTTAAACATAGAAAAGGATATAGGAACAGAGAAAGCAACTTTGTTTTATACTACGACAAGTATGTAGTGAAGTGTAGGCAGTCTTATTTATTTCTTTACCCTGTATGTACCTTATAAAATTTTGTTCTAATGCCATGTTCTGATAATTTGTCCATACACTCCACGGTTGACTGGATGAGACTGCTTTGGCGATAAGTCACTGTCATGAGGATAGTTGTTTCTGCATTTTTTTATATATAATAAGTATTTGTACTATGTCTCTCAGAAAATAAAATAATTTTATCTTTATTTCTATAAAGTTCCCTTGACTTATTCGAGACAAAACTTCCACTAGTGGTGGCCACCAGTAAAAGTCAGATCATGATTGCTATCGCTTGACATACACGATCGATAAAACAAGCATACGTTAGGCTGCCGAACTCATCAAAAGGTAGGTATACTATAGAATTAAAGAAAATATACACTACGCGAAATCTAGTTGTAAAAAACTTCATTTCAATTCTATAGTATTACCTTTTGATGATTTCGGCAGTCTAACGTATTCTTGTTTTATCTAGTCAAAGAAAATATACACTACGCGAAATCTAGTTGTAAAAAACTTCATTTTGACTAGATGTCGCTGTCTATAAAGGTTGCTCCAAAAAGTAGGCAGCATGTCCTTAAGAAGCTCGTCTCAATCTGAAAAGATGCTGATTATTCTCATTTTGGCACCTCTTTTTAACGAGAATGGAGCTAGTGTTGAAGCTATTAACGCTGAGGTAAGATATTTCGGGGATCCTTTGCCGAATATTTGACATCCTTTCGCATTTCAGAGCATTTTTTTATTTAAAAGAAGTTATAATCTAAAGTAACTGTGATGGTTTTAGTTGTGTGTGCTGGTATTTTAAAACCTTGCGCTCTTCGAGACGTCATAGTCAATCGAGCATGCACACCCTAGTGTCAGAGTTCTTCGGAACGTGGTTCCTTTAACGAATACTAGATTACAGCCGGGACCAACGGCTTAACGTACCTACCGAAGCACGGAATCACTTTTATTATCAGACAATCAGGTGAACGCTTTAATGTATGAAACATATTATCCATCCATACTAATATTATAAATGCGAAAGTCTGTCTGTCTGTCTGTCTGTCTATCTGTCACCTCTTCACGGCTAAACTGCTGGACCGATTGTGATGAAATTTGGTAGGGATGTAGTTAACGACCTGAGGCCAACATAGGCTACTTTTGGGCGCGATAAAACCGAGTCCCACGCGGGGCGGAGCCGCGGGGAACAGCTAGTATATTAATATACTTATATAGTACATATGTTGAATTTCATACAAAGAAAATGGGCCAAACTGTATTCATAGTGTACTTTTGGAATGCCTATTGTAAAACCAAAGAATTTCGAATGGGGCGGCAAATTTTTTTTTTAATCTATGTGTAAAACTAATTGAATGCCACTATATTACCTCATTCGATATATTTGTTAACCTATGAACTAGTCAAGTTCAATACAACTGAACCAGGCAAAATATTTGATGCGTGTATGGCAGCTTTTTAAAGAGAAAGTTGCGGCGTCTTTGAAGATATTGATCATACAAAACACACTGTCGGTTGTGTTCATAGATATAATACTAGTTTCTAGAGTAACCACGGGGCCGTCTATTCCACTACATACATACATACATATAATCAAGTCTTTATCCTATACAAGGTAGACAGAGCCTAGGGCCATAAGACTTTAGGCCACGTTTAGCATGATGGTAGTTGAAATAGGAAGTAAAAAGTGATGGGTTGCTAGCCGCATCGCCTATATCATTATTCCCCCATTCGCCGATTCCCTTAGCCGACTTTTACGGCTTTTATTCCACTAATGTCTTAAAAAGGAGACTGATAAACAAACAATTTCTCAATTTTCTTCTACATTTCCCAATTTATGGCGAGCTTTTCAATAAATATGTAGTTGGGTTTTTGTTTATTTTTGCCATCAAATATAGGGAGTAAACACGAGGGACAACCTATGATAGTTTCAGTTCTTTCAGTTCTTATCTGTTTTCAGAAACCAAGACATTACAAATAAGTAAAATATAATACAATACCCTCAATAGCGTATCTTATTAATAACGGTATAAATGTGTTATATAAATATGGCGACTCGAAAATACGCGAAATTTTACCTGGGGAGCTATTTTTGCAACGTATGACATACCCAAAACTTGTAAATCGAATGATTACCGCTCGAGTCACCGGTAATGTCGCATGAAAATTATTCGAAACTAACGACAATCATTTGACTCACTGATAATGCGTATGTCACACATTTCGAAAATATCACTCCTAGAAACCTATGGCCCTTTCGCCTTATGATTTAGATATCTATAGTTTAATCTAACATCATGTTTTTGTTATCTTTACTCTTGTTGCACGAGTTTCTTTTGTTTCATTTCGTCAATCTTGTCGAATTAATTTTTTTTTCATTGGTTTAATATTGTTTTAATTTATTAATGTAAATTGATATTAAAAAAACAACATTGTGCACTAGCCTCTACTCTCTACCTAAACTAATATCGAAGTTGATATGTAACTAATTTAAATAAATCATCATCAATTTGACTGCTGGACATAGGTCACCCCCAAATATATTTTTACCGTACATAAATGGACATAGTTAACCAATTGAGTCATATCGTAAAGCGACGAGATAACGCTATGCGGTTTTTCTTGATACTAAAGCTAAAAATAATATGAATTAGGGATGCCACAAACATTAATATCATCACGCGAGCGTGTTTCACAGTTACGAGTACATCCATTGCTTATGCTCAAAATCTAGGGTATGCTATCATATCAGCCACAAGAAGTCCACTGCTGGTCATAGACCTCCCTCATAGTCCAAGCGTATGCTTTAGTCATGGTTGAATTTACTGCTTGTTGCCACTAATTCCGACTAATCCAAGTAAGGTCATGCTCTACGTTGCTTGACACAATATCAGTTAATACGCATACGCTATTGGCTATTACTAGGCTATTGAGCACATTAAACACTAATTGCTAGTAGGTTTTTTTATATTCAAAATTTCCGGCGATTGACCACGATTCCACCTGATGTTAAATGCAGTGGAAAGTATATTAGTCACCAAAGGCTTTCAACCGACTTCAATAAAGGAGGCTTCATTAAAAAAGGAGAAGGAATTTAACTGTATGAAAATTCAGGAAATTCGTTTGTGTGACAACCCTGAAGGACATGTCATAAATGTATTTTCAAGATGTTTTCATTGCAATATACTTGTACCTTCAGCTGTTTTCTCAGTGTCATTATTTCACCATTTTATATCTTTTTCAAAGTAATACTGAGTTCATTTTATGATAATGAAAAGGAAACAAACATGTTCTTATTTTCTTAATAAGATTGTACTGGATAATTCTGCTAAATAAATATTATATATACAAACGATAAAGTAATTGTTATTTGTATTCGAAATATGTTATTCATTAGAAAAAGACTAACCCCCTTATTCATAAAAATTAACAAACTATTGTAAAGCCCATTTTAACTAAAATGTAATTTGTCTTGTTCTTACTCGATGAATATTGTTTAGAGTGAAAGTAATATATATTACTGAAAATAGGGTTAACAAAGGGTTTTACTAGGAGGATAGGCTTTTTTCAAATAATGATATGGTTCGAACACAAAATTCAGTGATTCTATCTTTTGTCAAAGGATACTATTTATTTTGCAATATTGACGAGTTACATTAAATGGCATATTTAAATTAAAAATGTATACTTAACCGTTCAAAAAGTTTTATGGGCCCTGAGCTTTAAAGCAGACAGCTAAGGAAGCCACTAGAAATGTACTAAAATCGAAAAAAAAAAACAATAAAATTACAGTTTTCAAACTGGACCCTTTCTGACCTGGGATGCTATTTTTGAAATGTATGACATACGCAAATTTATGAATCGAATGATTATCGTTCGAGTCACCGATTATGTCGCATGAAAAACATTATATATACCTACCCAAAACCGGTGAGTCAAAGGATTATCGTTCACTTTCGAATGATTTCCATACATTTCATAAATAGCACTCTGATCATGGATGTTCCCGCAGTCAGCATTATTTCGGTCAGATATATCGAAGGATGTAAATGCCCGACTCCCCATGGGATACTTTGCAAAATACGTCCATATATTCGCCTGACGGTCTCAAAGATTGATTCGGGCTGATATAACAAGTTTTTTTACCGAATTTTATAGAGAAAAGGGTACCTAACGCGTCTTTGGGCAGTGAGTGATTTTCAGCTCTTTTGAATTTGTATTTCTTAGTTACAACTTTGTATATATTATATGGTAAAAATTATGGGGTTTGTTTTTATGTATAAATAGATTTAGTAACTTGAGAACAACTTAACAGTTTCATATTTATATTAATTTCATACCGTATGACACAGTCAGTACCCCTAGTATGAGATTTTATAAACGCAGGCGCTAGCGAATAAGTTAGGATTTTGAATGACAAACCTCTACAGCGCCCCTGGCGGGTAGTAAGTCAACTAAGAAGTTCCATACAAAATAAAACCAAATCTTTACGCAGTCGCCTAGGGGTACAGTGAGTTTCAAATATTTACAGATTTTTAAGTTCAAGACATCAAAAGTAATCATTTGTAGAATAAAAGAAATGTGAATCATTGAATTATGGCGGCCCACGCAATTCCCTAATTTTGATGTAATATGCCAGAAATTGCTATTAAATTGTGGTCTTATCTGAAAACAAAAAACTTCAAAAACTTCAGTAATATATAAAATATGACTATATTTTATTAAAATACTTTTACATTGTTTCAGGTAATTAATAACCAACAAGCTGCCGCCGCACTTCAGGGGCTATTTCATACGCAGTGCCATTAAAAATAAGAAAGAGCTACCAACCTAGCTAACTCAGGTCAGATAAAAAAGAATTTCACGCAGGCGAAGCTGCGAGCAATGTATAGACATATAAATAGAGTGCTATTTCTATGACATAGCAAAATCGACGGGTCGAATGATTGATTTATCGTTCATTTACGAATGATTTTTATGCGACATAACCTGTGACTCGAACGATAATCATTCGACTCACCGGTATTTGCTGAGTCATACATATCAAAAAAAAAACATACCGACGAATTGAGAACCTCCTCCTTTTTTTGAAGTCGGTTAAAAATAGCACTCCTTGTTACATCTACGAGTAGCTTACCATTAAAGAGCGAACACAGCTCTGTAGCCGGACCGGATTTTGCCTGATAAAGACAAGGCTTGTTTTAACGTAACTATACTTTTATTAGCAGGTAACTTAAACTTTTATTTTTCATGACTTTCCTTAGTCGCCTAAAGGTGTAAACTATAGGGGTTAAACGTTACCTGAGTTAGCGATACCTTGACAAATAACCATACTCTGTTTAACGTTAAAACGTAAAACTAACGTTAAAACAAGCTCTGTCTCTATCTGGCAAAATGGATGATAAATTAACACTTCCGAAACATAATAACAGAAGTTACTACGTTATCAAGTTACATGGTCCTTGTTGTCTATTGTCTGATAACTGCCTAAGGCTTATCTACAGCTCCGAAATACTCCAAATATTAACAAACTTGTTATTGTAATAGTATAGTGAAAGCAGGTTCCTTTGTCTATGAAACGTAATTATAATTTTGTCACCTAATTTGACCCTCTCTCTCTCGTATCTTAGCGCATTCGCGGTTACTTCCCAAGCTGGTAAATAGTTACTAAGAAGAACAGGAAAGCGCACCATGAGCGCCTCGGAGTCTTATTTTTCTCTCCTCCACTTAACCCGGTCGTCGACATCCTTATTATGACCATTTGCACACTGCGATGTCCCTTATTTGGCTATCGTAACGTAACCATTGTTTTGACACTATATTATTCCAGCACAAGTAATTAGGATGGGACAACGTCAAAAAGTCAGGAAAGCAGATTCTGGACTCCGAAATAACTATAAGGAAGCAACCGAAAAGGCGCTAATATTAGAGACGAAAGACAATTAAAAATCTCGGACACCACTCCTTGGTGTCAGGGTCGACTGATCTAGCAACACATAAACAACATTTACTACAACAATCAAAGTCAATCAACTTTATACCACACGTTAATCTGTCGAATCTCGTATCTATTAATCTATATAACTAAAGAAATGCATTAAACCCGTCATTATATCGTGCCTCTGTCTATCATAGATCGTTATCAGTATCATTGTATTGATGATGATATATATTCAGAATATTCATTCATTCATTCATTCACGTGTCAAACATCATGAAGAATCGTCAACACTGATGTAATTTAGATATTTTTATAACTTTTTTAAAATGAGTCAGTCACTCTCTCGTCATTGGTTCTTACATAAATAATCAAAGATTCCTACTTATTTACTCCTTACCCCTTAATACTCGAGCTTGCCATGATTTATAGAATTAGCCTTCAACGATATAACTGTACATAGAAATCACTGTTCACCGTTCATGGGTATAGAGAAATTTTTTTAGGCCGCTGCCTTTTCTCACCGACAGCTCCGTTTGCCGAAAGATGGTTAGAAATAAAAGATGCTTCACCGATACTACTATCTGCAGATAAGGCGATTCGCTGAAAGCTCCACTGGGCGACCTCATATTTTTCGATAGAAAGCATCGCACAAAGCACTATAAATACACTATAAAATATTTATGTTTATTTGTATATTTTTGCGGCTATTGGTCCAAAGTGGAATATGACAACGGCTTTCCTCTGAATATCTCTACGATAAACATTGAATAATTTGTACATATAATAACTTCAGATGAGAGTATGTACTTTCTTGTTTCATACTTTTTAAAGCGTGGTTTTAGTTTTTACCAAATTTTTTATTTTCCATTTTCAAAATCATGATACCCTACAGCTGTTTATGGAGACGACCATATAATGATAGTAATTACAACTATAATCGTATATATACATATACTATATTTATTTTTTAAATGTTAGGTACCGTAACTTTTGTAACTTTCTGTTAATGGTAGGGTATTTATAGTGCTTTGTGCGATGCTTTCTATCGAAAAATATGCTCTTTGACGACCTCCGTGGCGTAATGGTTAACATATGCCTGACCGCTACTCAGGAGATCCCGAGTTCGATCCCCGGTCAGGAAAAATGATCTTTTTCTGATTGACCTGGGTCTTGGATGTTTATCGATATATGTATTTATTATAAAATATAGTATCGTTGAGTTAGTATCCCATAACACAAGTTTCGAACTTACTTTGAGGCTAACTCAATCTGTGTGATTTGTCCCTATATATATTTATTTATTTTATTTATTTACTCCGCCACAGCTGGCCGAGGTCAGTAAGAAAGTATTTGCTGCGGCTGGCGCTATGAGAAGAATAAGGAATTTTTTTGCCGATCAAGACCAAAATCACGCTTGCACAATCTTTGCTTCATCCTATTCTGGACTATGCTGACTCCTGCTATTTAGACCTCACTGAGGAGCAACTAAATAAACTTGAGCGTCTTCAAAACTTCTGTATCAGATTTATATTCGGTTTACGTAAATATGATCACGTTTCCACTTTTCGCTCTCAACTCAAGTGGCTCCCCATTAGATATCGTCGTAATTTACATATTCTCTCGCTTTTATATACAATCCTATTTATTCCTTTTTCTCCTGGTTACCTCAGAGAACGTTTAAGGTTTTTCGGTGAGGTTAATAGTCGTGAGTTGCGTAGTACTGTCTCCCTCCGTCTCGTTACCCCTGCACATGTTACCCAGTTCTATTCCAATTCCTTTACCGTTCAGGCTGTTCGTTTGTGGAAAGCACTGCCTGTTGAAATTTGTAAGGCTCAGACAATATCATCCTTTAAAAATCAGGTAAAAAATCATTATCTCTCATTAATGGAAGCTGATCACTGATAGTAGTGGTATTTTCATTCACTAGGTTCTATATTATACTGGTAATTTTTTATATAAATATTTATGTATATGTATGTATGTATATGCATTTATGTATGTATATGTATTTGTGTATGATTATTCGTGTATGTTTTTTTTTTCATCCATTGTTTATTATATTATTTATTTCATATTTGTTTTGGTACCGCCTACCGCATTTTTTCCACGTTGTTCCTATCCACCCTAAGGTTGGCTGGAAGAAATTGCATCAGCGATAATTCCGCCTTTGTACACATTGTTTGTATTTGTATTCAACATGTATAATTTGTATGATAATGGTACAATAAAGAGTATATCTATCTATCTATCCGCTGGCACAGCGACCTGATCTGAATCATGGCCTCCGAAACGAAATAGCACCATAGTTTTTTATTATGCGCGGTGGCTCGGTAGTCATAGGTTTTTAGCTTACATTATTTAAACTTCATTATACCATTAGTACAAAGTACTAATACAATTGGCAGACTTAACACGTTGGCGGACACACGACTGCTTTAGCAGTTATAACAATAAAACTATTATTGTGTTTTCAAAAACGTCGCCAACGTGTTAATGCTAAAAGCATTTCAACCAGTCCAAACTATAGGGAGAAACGTACGTACGCGTAGTACTTATATCTCGGTGGGAGAAACAGAAAATCTGTGAGGCGCAAAAAAGTTACCAAGGAAAATATTTAACAAATATATAATTTCCATGACCAGCCATATATACAGGTGATTATGATTATTATGTGCAAAGTATGTATAAATCTGTGTCCTACTTTAAGTTGTGCAATGCTTTGGTTGTAAAACTGTAATGTTATAAAAATTATATGATTAAAAAAAAAAATTTTATACACATATTTTTTATCTAATTATTTTTATTGCTTATCTTTCATTACTCATATAAACGTACGTATTATAACTATCTCTGTGTTTACAGTTGAAAGGTAATAATTTTCTTCGATCGTATAATAAAATCCTAATATTATATCTATCGTATTGGCATGATATTGTGTCATAACTCGCGAGAGTTATGTATGGATCACGTCGGATCGGTTGTAATGCAATATAAGTGACACTTTCACCCATAGTTGCCCGTAGCGCTTTGACCCTAGTCCGGGAGGCTGCATTCGTAAATAGAACCTTAGATATTTGTCTAATGAATTTAATGATGATCAGGGTGGCTACTACCATCTAGGGAAGGGAGATGTTGCCTTACATCATGTATTGCGCTGTCTCGCTTACTCACTGGAACTTGCATGGTTTTTAGAGATGATAGTAGGCCACCTGTTCCCCTTGAGCTATCATATGCAAAAAAATAACTTTCAAATTCGACCTAGTAGTTCTCAAAGTTAAGCGTTCAAACAAACAAACTCTTTAGGTTTATTATTATTAATAAAGACTAGACTAAAACCCGCGACTACGCCCGCCTTTTTATAGTATATACGTTTCTGAAAAAAAATTACATACCTACGTAGAAAAAAAATGTTTTATTTACATGCAGCTGATTTTCTTGTACTTTCACAATTACTAAGCCAGATATTTTGACTTGAGTGTAGTTTGTGAGCTAGGTAAGCTTGGCTCAACATTTGATCTGATAACGTTTTGACTGTGCGAGTCATATGGTCTCGCCTTGGCGAAATTTTCTTCTTTTCCTTTAACTTATCCCACTTTCCTTTGTGGATAGATCTATTTCCAGCTATTTCCCGCGTCACACTCCTCCTGGTCATATCCTCCCTCACACAATCCATCCATCTCGTCTTGGCAAAATATTTTCAACAATCTAAAATTTTTAGTTTAAAACTAGTTAGGCATACTTCTTTAGATCTACACAGTATTTAAATTTAAATTATTCTCATTCACGATTGTAATATGTTTTGTTTGCTATTAAATAAATAAATAAATTAGATCAGAATGTTTTTTGTGGTATGTTTTTTCAATTACATTGTACAATAAAAAAGTTAAATTAGTAAAGTTCATTTATTTTTTGACGATGCTTCGTTGTGGATACTGTTTGTAATTTATTTTGACGAATATGCTGATAACTTTTTGTAGTTGCCACAAAGCATGTAGTAAATAAATTTTATAATTATTTTTCAAAGTTAAATAAATGACAGAAATAAACCGTCTATCTCTTGGTCTACGTTCCTAGTAGTATGATCGTTCCTTACAATTACAAAGTAGAGTTGGATGTCTCAATCATGCCCGTTTACGAGCCCTTTGTTCTCAATTATAACGATCGTGGATTGCCAATAGACAATTTTATAGTTAGAAATTTTATATCTGCCATAAAATAATTACTTTAAGTCTGAGAACTGAATCATCCATGGCAATGAAAACTTTATTTGTTTTATTGCTGATTATATTGTGGAATGTGTATTGTTTAGAGTTAAATAGATAAGACGGCATTATTTTACTGTAGGATACATACGTGATTTACCGCAGCTTATGTCAATCCCATACATTTTGTTCTTGTCGACATTCGATAGCGTTTTGAAGTTGTCACTTGGCTACGGGTGTAGGTCTAAGCAATTTCCATTCCAAATTTTAGCCAAATCCATTCAGCCGTTTTAAGTTATAAATTGTGTAACTAACACGACTTTCTTTTATATATATAGATACTTAGATATAACGTAGGAAACTTAAAATTAGGCAATTTACTACAAAGGTGTGATTTTGTACAATCTATGTGATTTGTCTCTAAATATTATTAATATTTTTTCCCCGAAATTCCAACGAAAACGGGAGCTAAGCTCTGCAGCTAGGCTACATTTTCAATACCCATAGACATCGCAGTTAAATCAGACTTGATTGCAACACGACCAAATCGAATTATCCATTAATACCGGGTATTCTAATCATAGCTATTCAACGAAAATCTAAGGACGCTTTACACGATTCGACTGAGATTGAAATGGAATGGGGACATTCTGATGAATACGGAAAATTGATTTTTTAAATGATTTTTAGTTTTAAAATTAATTAATTTAAAAATTAAAAAGTAATATATGTGATAACACATTAACACATACAATTTAATTTAAAAATTAAAAAGTAAACTAAAAATTGTAGAAGGTGGCGTGTGGGTTTCCACTAAACCAACTTCTAACAAGATCGGCATTCAGTCGCACACGATGTGTAGTTAAGTATAGCAGTAGGAAGCAGGCGAAGCGGTAGTAGGTAGAAAGCGGAGAAGGTATAGAGAGGAACTTGATAGCAAAAGAGGATAGTATATACAGATAGATATATTACAATTTTACAACACAGTTTACAATATAAGAATATCGACACCAGAGACGCGTGTCATGTGGTAGAGAACCGACGAATGAAGAACGCCGCGATCCGTCGATGTTTTTCATTGCGCGCGCAGCCGTTGCCAAACGATAGGTTGAGGTTTGTTATGAGTGGCGAGTGTCTCGCTACAAAATCATTTACAAAATCAATTTTCGGTATTCATCAGAATTCCATCTATCATATTTTTTTACTTATAGCTCAAAGAGTGTTTTGTGCTAGGTATAAGTAAAAAAAAATATAATAGAACTGGATTAATGCTAAGAGCAATCTCTACCAGTTTTAATAGTAGTCATCTAAAGTAATTATTAAAAACTCATCATTTGACAGATTGTATTATTTTAATTCACTCTTTCTTTCCGTAGATATCATTAAAGACGATTTGTTAGGTACGGTCACGTTCATTATTGCAGTTATAGTTTGCAAACCAAAGTGCACCGTATTGTAACCTATTAGAGCTGTCAAACTATTACTGCAAATATGAACGTGACCGTACAAATAGAGGTAAATTTCTTATACCTGTTCTGAATTTACAAGTAAGTGAAATTTATATAGTTTTACTCAACCATAGATAACATAGGTAGGCACAGACGAGAGACTGCTTAAAGAAGGAGCGGGGTTGGATTGGAGCTCATATATTTACCGTACCTAATTAGTGTTAAAACTGTAGACGCGAAGGGGTAAATACGTCCATGCTGATAAACATGGCCTTAAAGTTTGAAATACTGAAAGAATGAAGGCGGAGTTAGTACAAAAATAATAATAATATGGATATCTATGTCCTTCTCAATACTTCTATCTATATGGCGTATGCAAAATTTCACGAATATTGGTGCAGTAGATAGGGCGTGAAAGCGTAACAAACAAACAAACTTACTTTTGATTTATAATATTAGTTAGAAAAATAGTTAGGATTCGATTTTTGTTAAAGTCGAACTGTCGTTCGTTTTCATTCGCCATTTTTAAAGAAACTGAAACATTATGTCACCCGGACAAATGCTACGAGTAGCATTGTCAAAGCCATATTCATGTATGTTATTACGATGTATGGAGCTCCGCCACGATTCTTTTGTAAGTCCTATTGCGATCGGACTCTACAAGAAATATGTCGAGTTAGGAAGCAACTGTAGAAGGTGGCGTGTGGGTTTCCACTAAACCAACTTCTAACAAGATCGGCATTCAGTCGCACACGATGTGTAGTTAAGTATAGCAGTAGGAAGCAGGCGAAGCAGTAGTAGGTAGAAAGCGGAGAAGGTATAGAGAGGAACTTGATAGCAAAAGAGGATAGTATATACAGATAGATATATTACAATTTTACAACACAGTTTACAATATAAGAATATCGACACCAGAGACGCGTGTCATGTGGTAGAGAAACGACGAATGAAGAACGCCGCGATCCGTCGATGTTTTTCATTGCGCGCGCAGCCGTTGCCAAACGATAGGTTGAGGTTTGTTATGAGTGGCGAGTGTCTCGCTACACCACTCCCCCAACCAGACCGTAACTACGGTCGATAGTAATTCGGAAACCTTACTCGTCTGCCGCTCCGGGTTGTTTTAACCTCTTGTTGTCCCTCTGTTTGAGATGTTGTCGTCGTCGTCGGTGGCATCGTTGTAGGACTATGTACATCTTTTGTCAAATAAGCTGGTTTCAGTCTGTCAATAGTGACGTTGGATGGTTTACCTCGGACATCTATCTTGAAAAATTTCTCCTGCCTCTCGAGGACTTTGAAAGGTCCGGCATAGGGTGGTTCGAGTGATGCCCTTACGTGATCTTGCCGAAGAAAGACATGGGATGCGGTATGAAGATCGCGTGGAATGTAAAATGGAGAAGTACCATGCCATGAAGCAGGTTTTGGAGAAAGCTTAGCCATATTCGTTCGAAGTCGGGTTACATACTGGGTGATATCTGCTGTCGTGTAGTCTTTGGGAGATAGAAATTGACCAGGTAGCTGGAGTGGCTCACCATAGACGAGCTCAGCTGGACTGGCTTGTAGATCTTCTTTCCAGGTATTTCGGATCCCCAGTAACACCAGTGGAAGCGATTCGGTCCACTGTGAAGAGTCATGGCACATTATGGCAGCCTTGAGCTGGCGATGGAGACGTTCTACCATGCCATTAGCAGCTGGATGGTACGCTGTAGTGCGAAGATGTCGCGCGCCGATCATAGACGTGAGTGCATTGAAAAGGTGGCTCTCGAATTGACGACCACGGTCCGTAGTCACGCGAGCGGGACAGCCGAATCTAGCTATCCAGCCAGACACGAGGGCAGCTGCGCAGGTCTCTGCTGTGATGTCCTGTAGCGGGATAGCCTCAGGCCATCGAGTAAATCTGTCGATGACAGTGAGGCAGTATCTGTAACCACAAGACAATGGTAAAGGTCCTACGAGGTCAATGTGAATATGAGAAAACCTCGCAGATGGAGTAATGAAAGATGAGAGATGAGAATGAGTATGACGGGTGACTTTGTTTTTCTGGCAATTTAAACATTGCCTAGACCACTCTCTACAGTCCTTACGAATCCCTGGCCATACGAATCTTTGTGTAACCAGTCGTACTGTAGCTGTAGGAAGCAGGCGAAGCAGTAGTAGGTAGAAAGCGGAGAAGGTATAGAGAGGAACTTGATAGCAAAAGAGGATAGTATATACAGATAGATATATTACAATTTTACAACACAGTTTACAATATAAGAATATCGACACCAGAGACGCGTGTCATGTGGTAGAGAAACGACGAATGAAGAACGCCGCGATCCGTCGATGTTTTTCATTGCGCGCGCAGCCGTTGCCAAACGATAGGTTGAGGTTTGTTATGAGTGGCGAGTGTCTCGCTACACAACAAATACAACACTGTTTGTGTCAATCTATTTCTATCTATATATATCTATCTACGCCCACAATGCATAGGCCTGCAGGGCGATGCACTATTTTAAACCAACGTGTCAGTTTACGAGCTCGTAAACCCGGCTTCACCTGCGCTCAGCAAAACAAGTAAATTATGGCTCGCGTGCTAGTTGTCCACGGGTTTGTCATAAATAATGTATTTGTGTTTTTTTTTTTAATTTGTTTTTTAATTTATTAAAGACTACCTGTTGCTTGCGGAGCTTTCCTCGTGCTCTTTGCTTTTAATGGATCTAGATTTTTATTTTAAAGTCCATCGTAAGACAAAGACAAATATATTTTTTTCTCTCTCTCCCTTACTAATTTTATATAACACTATCTTGAATATCTCATGGGAATAGTGCTTTTTCCCGGGACGAAAGGTATCCTATGTCCTTCTCAATACTTTTATCTATGTGTATGCAAAATTTTAGGAAGATTGGTGCAGTAGATAGGGCGTGAAAGCGTAACAAACAAACTTACTTTCGCATTTATAATAGTTAGAATTGAGTGTGATTTTTATTCTACGCCCTTTACTACTTTAACAAAGTATAAAAAGCTTAATACAAAACTGAAAACGGTACAGTTGTTTTAACTTATTGAACTAGAGATCATTTTCGTATAAGTAGCTAATATATACATTTAACCTTTTAGCAAAGGGACCATAACCCTTATTGTCAAATGGCTTTGCTCGTTCTAAATAGCGCGGCCGCAGTGAGACTAGTGAGAGTGACTGGGTCGTATTACAATACAACGCATACCGCGGTAAAGAGCTTGTACTTATATTTCTGGTTCAACACTTCCTCCTTTGATTTCCGCTACAAACTCATAATGTAAAATTATTCCAGCAGCTCTATGCTTTTTAGCCATTTGAAAACAGCCTGTCGATTATGTAAATTTCAAACAACAACTCGCTTCTCACGTCGCTATCACTAACACTTTGCATTGGTTTGGTTCAAAATGACAAGTGAAAAGTGAGCTTCGAAGTGACGGGGAAATCACCTTACAGACCACATATTACATCATCTCATACAAAATCTCACGTCCAATCTAGTTCATCTTACTGACACGCTCGCAAGGATATCGCTAGTATAAATTCGAATTATCAACCGAGTTTTTAAAATGACAATCAAGAAACTCACAGCGGATTCAGATTCGAAGTTTAAAATGAAAGCTTACAGAATCACGGCCCAAACAATCAAAATTTTAAAATATTTATTACTGTTGGCAACATGAAACGATGTCTTAAGTCATTCTATTTTTGAAAAAGAAACTGCTCTCCCTTTAGGGCAGTGTAAGACTAAGTTTATACCTTCTAAATTCCATTTTGTGCTACCGCCACCAGTTAGTCTATGCAAACAACTTACCACTGGCCAGCGGCGCCCACCCACAACCGTAGAATGTAACTGCCATAGAAGTACGAAATCGCACAGGCAAATTTTTTAATTAAAAACATCTTTAGCGGCGTTGTGCAATTTTTGTTAAACTTGCGTCAGGACACTTGACCAGGGTCGAAAATTCGTAAGATGGGAGTGTAGACCGCCGCCGCAGCGTAGGAGAGGAATTAATATCCCCCTCTCTTTCTACCTTTTGAAAAAGTATGCCAGCGTCTATTTTACTTCTGCCGGTACTCTCGGTGTGCAACACGTTGATTTTTTTTTTGATCCATGGTAACTGCAAAGAAATTTAGTATTATCTTTGACTTCTACAAAGTAAAAATGTCTCTGCAAATTTTGTATACATGCTTGTACAATTCATCCGTATCGCATAAATTATACCTACGACGCAATTTGCGCTTCTAAAATACCCTTCGAACTAATGAGACATCGGTAGAGAACTCTATAAATTACCATCTATCGGCTCTTTCAAATGCAATTGAAGTACTGATTGAAAACAAACATACCCAAGACTGGATGTTTTGTTTGTAAAGCCGCGCGCACACGGCGATACCGGCGCAGTGTGTACCCGGCCTAACGAGGCGAATCGTGACTCGCTTCCCGAGTGAGCACCGCCCTAATCCCGTTACGATTTCATTTTCGAATCGGCATTCCTTTTTTGGACTTTGAATTTGATTTTCGAATGATGCCTTCTTTTGTTACGTAGTGTGCCATGGACAAAAAATTATTTCTATCTTTCAGCTTCTGCTATAGAAATAATATCATCACCAATTTTAGTCGATCTTTGTAACCAAAAGTAATGGTACAGTGGGCTGCAGAGAAATCTGACCCTCATGTCACAAGTATCGCTATTGAGAGGGGGACAGATTTATCTGCAGCCCCCTGTACATGGCAACTCTTTGTCTAGACTTCGCTCTATCCACCTTAGTTTTAATGCTAACACCTCAAAAGACCCAATATTCAGCAGTAGGAAATAGTTACCGTCATCTACATCCCACATAAATCGGTCTTTGGCCGTTTAAAATTATTTTTCATTGTTTAGACTAAAATTGAAAAAATGAATGCTACAAAAGACAAAACTTTTGTTTACGTAAAATGTTTTCATTAAAAGTGTAATGACAAGGAAATTAAACCTTGTTTGCCTCAAGCAGTCGCGGCGCTTTTTTGCAATACTTTTAATGTATATAGAAAATTCCCTCCAAAAAACGTTATAAGTATACTTAATATAACAAAAAAAATCTAATTAGGAGTTTCGTGGAAAATGGGAACGCGGACATGAATGAAATGATATTTGCTGTTTTGGCGGTGGTTTAAGTTATAAACTTATCTGTGAACAAGTATAAGTTAAAACTGAAACCTAACCACGCTATCACGCGCACGCAACAACAATCAGAATTTTTGATGTGAAATATATTTATTAATGATTTTTCTCTCCAGGAGGCCATATGGAGTTAATTCTGACTTTACATAACATAACTAAAATATTAAGACGCTTCACTATGTATCAATTGTCAAAGTAAGTGGTTTTAACATCACATTAACTTGGTTTTAAAGAAGTTCCATTGACTAACAAAATGATGTATGAAAACCTTTCAATAATCAGGGTGGTATTTTTGATTAAAATAATATAAAATGTAAACTTAACTAACTGTGAGAAAATGTGATTAAATTAATTTTATTAAAAACGCTTTCAGCTTATGGACTGGTTCGCATAGTATATTTAATTTGTGTTTCAGCGTGTTTTGCTTTGAAGTGCGGGACGCTGCATATTAAATTTTGATTTGATCAAAGCTTGTATCAATGCAAAACTTTTCACAGATTTTCACTTAAGTTTTTGTATGTTTATTGCGTTTGTATTATATTTGTTTATTGGTGTATATATACGAGTGACCACAGGAAGGGTTGGGTGAATAATTCATATGTCACTTAATGCAAAATCTATGTATATTGTCCGCTACATGTTTCGTAATAGCGATCATGCTTCCTCAATTTTTAATTTAGGTGTTGCGGCTTGCTTAACCCGTTGGCTCGCTGGAATCCAGACACAATAGAAAAACAATTGATAAGTGACACATGCGCATCCTGAGCGGACGGGTTAAATCATAGATCACAATTATTATTCACTAGCTATGCTCTGTGGTTTTACCCGTTAACCGATGCTTAAAATAGCCTTACCATACCTTAGCCTCTAAGTACTTGAACCTATTTGAAGGCCGAACTCGGAAAACTACTAGATTTTTTGTTATTTATTGAAAATTGGTGTGTCGGATGAATGATTTCTTTTCATGATTATCCGACATATGCGGAATATCAAACATGAAAACAAAACTGTCTGCAAATATACTCTAGTGCGTCACGTAGTCACGTGCACAATTGCACATTGCAAAATATTATGTTATATGAAAATCGGTTGAGCTGTGAAAAAGCGCTGGGTATAAGTGGGGAAAATACCTAATATCTGCTAATAATATGTGGTGGGGGGGGGGGGGGAATCAGTCAACCTTCACCACTAAAAACAAAAAGAGTCGCAGGTTTTTTTAAATTCATAATTTAATATTTATGAAATTTCCTCATTATTTATGAAAGTGTTAATTTTTATAACAAACACTATATATAAATTTTTAATATCTGTTTTTTTTTTTAAACTTTAAAAAGGTGTCATGTTACAGACGGTAGGCGTAAACAGCCTCATTATCATCATCTTACGCTTTCCAAAGCAATAATTACACATTAACCGGTTAAAGTGATCAAATCGATACGTTATCGCTCGCGGCTGCCGGGATGGGTACAGGTGATCAGTAAAGTGTTTATTTATTTATTATTTTTTTAATCCTTTTTTATTATTGTAAATTTTATTGCATTTACCTATTAAAAATAAAGTGTATCGTGGACTTGACATTATCAGCCATTCAACCGCAGGACCAAACAAAAAGTGTTATTGTCAACGATACAGTCATTAGTTGTCATATATTTTTTTAATTAATTCATTCATTAATTTCGTGTGGATAACAAGATCAATTAACCCTTTACAACCTGGTGCCAATTTTTTTTTAATCTGCTTATCAGCTTTTGATTTGGTTTCATTAACGAGCACCAGTTGGCAGTCAGGACGAGCCTTACGAATCACGGAATTATCAGACAATTATCAGTTGTATAATTTTTTTTTATTTAATTTTGTATTCCTTCTTAAGCACAAAGGGGCATGCATGTATAAATTTTCACTAACCTATTGTAACCTATTGTAACTTGTTTATGAAAAAATAAATGATTATGTTTATTAATAAAGCATACTTTGTTTAGTTGTCTCCAATTTGGTTAGGACTTTGCAGGCTTGAACCACTTGATTGTCTGATAATAAAGATGAGTCCGTGCTTCGGAAGGCACGTTAAGCCGTTGGTCTTGGCTGCCATCTGACAGTCGTTAAAGGAACCACATAAGATGCCAGTTCCGCAGAACTCTGACACCAGGGTGAGCATGGCCGATTGATAGTGACACCTACACGAAATGATGATGGTTGAAATTCTTTGCAATCTTTGCCAAAGTCTTCAGTCGCATAAAAAGATTAAGGGTCGATTTCACCAAATAAGAGTAAATTTTACTCGAGAGTATACGAGCAGTTACCCCTAGGATAACATATTTTTACGTTTCACCATAGACTTGATCCAAGAATAAACGATTATGCTGGAGTAAATCTCTACTCGGCCAATTTTCAACGAACAGCGAGCTTATACTAAGGATAAGTTCAATATGGCTACCAAGTGTCATTGTTTCAACAGCTGATTCTCTGGCGCGCTGACATAAAAAAAATATTAGGTATAATATTTATATATTTTACCCATAGATTAAAAAAAATTGCGTCACTAAAAAAGACCGCACGCGAATCGAACTTCTTTGATTATACTTTGTAAGAATATCTCGTTTTGACACTTTTGACATAGGTGTAACCCTATCGAATATAAATAATACGAAATACACTTTATTTATTAGAGGAGAAACGAGCAATTGCATTTGGGCGACTTATACAGTCATTCATTTCAATCATTCGGATTCACTCCCTGTCATAGAGTAACTATCCGAGAGTAAATTTAATCTGGTGTAAAGTGGTGGAACGTGGACGAAGTTATCCAACAGTTAAATGGAAGAATAAATATATTCCGTGGATAACTATTCTCAAATTAAGTCATGTTTGGTGAAATCGACCCTAAGCAGTAAAAGCGTTTGAGACGATAAAAATGGAATAATTGAAGGTTATTAAACCACTTTTCTAATTTTTACACCGGTTGCCGGTGAAACGTGAGAAACCTGCGCGCAGGAGCTGCTCCATAAACCCTCGATCCAGGCCATAAAATATCCATTGAATTCGCACCAAACACTTTTGTACGACATTGTACATAGAGAATTAATTTTACGAGGTGCCCACTAAGTGCTGACCATTTAAATTTTATGATCAAATATATTATTGTTTTTATGATGTATATTATGCTTATTTCGGAAGTTATTAAGTACTTTTGTTTAAGATCGTCATCCTGATTATCTGATTTGTGTGAATCTGTATGATTTGTTCTTATACTAAAAAAATCCTAGCGTATTTCCATTTGCCCTGAATCAAAGCTGAGGATGTTACTGGAAATCACGCTAGGATTGACTCCAATTAACAGTTTTTGTATTGTATTTAATTCCAACTCTCTCAGATTAACGCTTTCCTACTTGCATCGTCAGCTTCCGAAGCTGCTGCCCAGAGCCGCTTTCCTGCTTTTTCTTCTCCATTTCGCCCGGTCTTCAGCATCATTAGTTGTAAAACCATTTGCACGCATATACTCTCCACTGAAATTTCAAGCCATTTCGAACACATTGGATAATGATCTAATGGGCTAATAAAAATATTGTATTTTTTTTTAAATCCCCGACATGATCTTATTCAATTACCCACCTTCGAAATTTACATCTTACCCATGACATATTTAAAGTCGTGGTTACCTCACCATGTTCTTTCAATATCATTGAAGTAATACATTACAGTAATGAAAGGTAGTCGCATCCGCCGCTCATCAATTGATAGAGAGCATAGAGCATTAGCTCTCTATAAACGGCTGAACAAATTTTCATGAAACATGGCTAAGAATACGGGATAAAATTATCTGACACAAAAAAAAACTAAACGAAAATCTGTTCATCCGTTTGTGAGCTACGATAGCACAGATACACACAGACGCGTTAAACTTATAACACTCCTCTCTTTTCGCGTCGGGGGTAAAAAAGTAAAGAGTAAGGTCGGAAATATTTGGAATCTTATTGCAAATACCGAAACACCAAAGAGTTAATAAATGAAATAATCAATCCATTCAGATCATAATAACTCAAATTAACAGACCACTTTGTCATCCTAAATATCAGCTCTGAACAGACAGACAATATCACTTACTCGCATAATAATCCGCGCATAAATTGTGAGTAATTTAGCATGACTAACAACTGCAAGAGTGAATAGTGAATACTTAAGACTGAATGCAGGGCTCTACGTAGGCGAGAAGATTTATTAATTATCCGCGGAGGACGAATATCCTTGTCTTAATACAATTATTTAAGTCCGGGCGTTCTTTTGCTCCTTAAAAATTATTCCTTTTCGAATGTGTAGAAATATTTTCTTCGATTTATGAATCGCAATGCTAATACCCTTTTCTTTTTTTTGTTGTTGAATGAATGAAGAAGTTGAATGTTCTTCAACTTCATTTGGTCAAGTCTCAAAGTTAAGTCGTAGTCAGTCATGCCTAGTCAAGTTAGTCAAGGCAGAAGGCTAAGTGAAGCGGTGGAAAAATCTCACTTAGCATTATCTTGGAGATTTTGGTGACAATTATTGAAGTTACTTAAACGACATTGTATCACTTCCCAACACTCACGCTTGTTCACGAACACTTAACAAATAATCCACCAAAAAACATGAATTAAAAAAATAACAGCGCAATATTGTGACTTCTATCTTCCTGCCAAAACTCCCGCAAATACCCTGATAAGCTATAACTTTCACTTGTGAATTTGTCTTGCGAACGGTCATGTGTCACTTCTTTTTAATTATCGTAATACTGGGTTGCCACTGTTGCCAGCAACATTTTATCGAATCACGCATATGTTTTTGAAAATAGTTGGCAGTATGCGATATAAATAAATCCGGTAATGTAATCTAGTACAAAAAAGGAACACCTACAAGAGCCTAGCTTTTAAATTTTTAATGATGATAAATTCAACAATATACTTTGTCATCATCCCTTTTCCACCACACCTATAGTCCTATAAGCCATCCGTCTTCCATTGGAGAGTCGCCAACACACAACAATCCTAATGCAGTTACATGCACTATTTGCATAATTAGCCGCCATTTATTGTACCCGTGATTAACTTGCGAGACGTTCGGTTAGTCAATCGGTGTTTAAAATTAGTATTTAGTTTCTACTTTGGTAGAGCGGGAAAAACAAGAGAAGCTTGGGACAAAACAAAATGCTGTATCGACTCTATTTATAGTACACTTTGCTGTTCTCTTTTCGCGTTAGTATGCTTTGAATTGATCATTTGGTTGATATAATATGATGTACTGAATAACCTATAGAATTTGGAACTGCGTATGTGAGATGAACTTCTTAATTCTATGTAGTATTTAAACCAAAATATGTACCTACCGCCGTTCGTAAAGTCAAGTAAATTAACAACTTTACTAAATAATTTTAAAACTAATACTAAAAAAAAAATACCAAACTTTTATATATATAAAAACTTTCTTGTTTTCTAAATCCATACTCCATACTAATATTATAAATGCGAAAGTCTGTCTGTCTGTCTGTCTGTCTGTCTGTCTGTCTGTCTGTCTGTCTGTCTGTCACCTCTTCACGGCTAAACTGCTGGACCGATTGTGATGAAATTTAGTAGGGATGTTGTTAACGACCTGAGGTCAAACATAGGCTACTTTTGGGCGCGATATAACCGAGTCCCACGCGGGGCGGAGCCGCGGGAAACAGCTAGTACCTAATATATATACATTTGGTGGACTTAATGCTAAGAGCATTCGCTCAGTCAACAATTGGGAGAAACAGAAAATTTGTGCGACGCAAAAATGTTTCAAGAGAAAATAAACAAATTTTCCGCTATAGACTATACCATGATAAAAACTACCTACGTTCAATTTATTCAAATAAAGACATATTTTATAATGACATTGTAGAGTCAGCAGCACATTTTAGTTCTACTTAGCAAACTTGCGTATTTTGCTAAGTAGAACTAACTAATAGTCCAACTCAAATAAACAGTTAGCACTCCGGGAGAACAAGTGAAAATTTGAACAATAACTTGTGTTTTTTGAGGTCTCAGCAACGATGATGGTGTCGCGAAATCATTGGTATTATACCATGGATTTAAAAAAAATTACCTGGTCCGCGCACGATTTCTTATTTCTTTTTTTTTCCTTAAAAATGTTAAACGCGCCAATAGACTTTTTTTACTTCAAAAACTAGGTAAGTGCTAGGTAGTTTTTCAATATAAAAAAAATGTTTGTGGAGCCTTGTAGCAACGATAGAAACCTATTGACGTTAGCTCGAACCATTAGACTTAAAGGTTACTTTAAAAATTAAAAGTTACCGACAAAAGCCTATGTCTGCCCGTGGTCCCCCAGGATAAATGAATAAAACATGGTGCAATTGAACGAGTCCTGTTTGGAATGTATACACGATACTATGGATAAAAGCGTTATGTAAGCTTTCATTTTAAACTTCTAATCAGAAGCCGCAAACCAAACCAGAGGCGGAGAAGGAAGATGTAGCGCGCAAATCTCAACGGGTTTTTTGAAAGACATGTCAGTGGCTATGTTTAATTAAAGTTAATGCTACATAAAAATTAATTCTTTTGGACAAGGTCACAATTTTATTTTAATCTTTCTTTTATTTTGTAGGAAAATTAAGCAAACTCTGCCAATAATTATTAAATTTAAATCTATACTAATATAATAAAGCTGAAGAGTTTGTTTGTTGGAACGCTTATAACTTGAAAACTACTGGTCGGATTTGCTAAATTATTTTTGTTTATAAAAGCCTGATTCTTGCGGAAGGTTATAGGCTATAGTACATACACACGCGTGTGAAACCGCGGGGAACAGTTAGTAAATTATAACAGTTTGATTAAGTACTTACTCAACCCGTGGGCTCCCCTTAGCGGCTATAATTATTACTTTTTAAGTAAGTATAACGTAGGTGGAATTTACTATTTACTTAAGGTATGTGTGAGGAGAGAAGATAAATCCAGGTTTCAGCGAATCGCACAATATTTATTATTTGTACTTTACAAAAGGTTAGACTCTTAAGGATAACCGTTAATGAGAGATTATAGGGGTCGTGAGATCAAAGTAGGCACGAAATCCAGTCAGGCAGCCGCTATGAAATAGCCAGCCACTTAACTTGAGATGGTGAGGTCAGCCGAAAGAGGTCTTCCACTGGACGCGCGCAGCCTTATATATGGCCCTCGGGGGTGATGCGGTGCGGGGCAGCGAGGAAGGACCGCCGTAGGAGAATGCGCGACGTCACACACCCCCCCCGTTAGACCAGAATTTCCCTTAGCCGGGAAATTCGACTGCTCGCCGTCAGTAGATGGTGCTGGAGCAGACAGCTGGCCGGCGCTGGCAGGCAGCTGGTAGACGGCTGGCCGGCGCTGGTGGGCAGCTGGTAGACGGCTGGCCGGAACCCTGAAATTGGAGAAGTTCCAGTATAGTATATATACTAATAAGTGCATGTAGGTGGCTAACTAACAGGAGGATACGGTACTAGCCAGCGAACAGAATCGAGCCGAACAGGTTAAAGTAATTTGCAAAAAAAATTGGTATTAATAAGGATTGATGTATTAATGCATAACTACATAAAACAAAATAAGCGCAGACAGCGCCACCGGTGCGCGAGCAGTCTAGCAGAGAACAAAGGAATGTTAAGTACCTAGTTACATAACATGATCGCAACACAAACAGGTGATACTACTACAATATTAATCGAACGCAGGAACTAGACTCGAGTACAGTCAACAGCACAACAATTCATACAAACTATAATGTACGGCTGAACGTACGAGGTTTTTGTAACTATTTAAGAAGATTGAATTATTTTTAGTTATAATTATTGTTTATAGTTGATTAGTTTAATGTCTTTGATATGCCATTCGCCCAGCGGCTTACCCGACATATCTGAAAGTTTATATACTAAGGGAGATTTTTTTGCTACGATTTTACATTTAATAAATTTAGGTGCTAATTTTTTTGAGAAATATTTATCCTTATCACTTAGGTAGAATGTTCGCCTCCAAACAACATCACCAACATTAAATTCTGCCGGCTTACGGCGAAGATTATACGACTGACAATTACGTTGATGAGCCGACAAAAGAGCCGCCTGTACTTTCTCGAAGATATTAGATAAATGACCAAGCGATTCAGCATAACAATCTATAGGCTCATGTACCATATTCTGATCTGACACAACATATCGAGATCCGCACGTTATCAGTTCACGACCGTAAACAAGAAATGATGGTGTGAAACCGGTTACTTCGTTAACGGCACAATTCATTGCAAATTGTATTTGAGGTATTATTGTGTCCCACACCCTGTGGTCTTTATCAATAAATGTGGAAATAGCTGTAGTTATAGTTTTATTATATCGTTCTACGGTGTTAACATGGGGCGTATAAAATGGAGTGTAGTGTAAATTGGGAATTTTATATTTAGATATTAAGTTTTTAAATTGTGTACTAATAAATTGCTTACCGTTATCTAGTATGACAGTTGAAGGAATGCCATGTACTAAGAAAACATTTTCTTCGAGGATTTTTGTTATTACTTCGGCTGTGGCTCGTTTTATAGGGAATAGCAAACAATACTTAGAAAAACAACAACAGACCACAAAAATAAAATTATTTTGTTTTCTAGTAGGAGGTAATGGACCTATCAAATCGATACTTATGACCTGAAATGGTTTAGAACAAGACTTAGGTCCACCCATAAGACCCAGAGTTGAGTGATTTTGATGTTTATGAGCGATACATTCATCACACGAATTAACCGCGCTAACAACATCCGAGTACATGCCTGGCCAATAATAGGTAAGAGATAGACGCTTAAAGGTTTTGAATATACCGAGGTGACCAGCAGTAGGCAAAGAATGGTTTTGTTTTATTACATGTGATCTTTGCTCGGCCGGAACAACTTCTTTCCATTGAAACTCTCTAGTTAAAGGATTAAGACTTTTTTTGAAACGATATAGTTTGTTATTTATTATTTGATAGTCTATATAAGAAGTGGGAGATTTTGTACAGCCATTAAAAATATTCAAGTACCAAGGATCGTTAGTGGAAATAGCTGTTACATTAGAGTTTACGTTAAATGTTGTGGACATAATATTAGGATTACGGGAAAGAAAATCTGGGACTAAGTTATCAGAACCCCGACGATGCCTTATTTCGAAGTTATAAGCAGATAGACGAACACCCCATCTGGCCAGTCGGCCAGTAGGATTATTAAGAGTGAGGAACCACTTAAGCGCGGCGTGATCCGTATACACCACGAATTTTAGCCCATTTTCTACGTAACAACGCCAGTGTTCGATAGCAGACAGAACGGCAAGCGCCTCGCGCTCAGTAGCACTATAGTTACGTTCTTGATCCGATAGGGATTTACTGTAGAAGGCTATGACTCTCTCTTCCCCATTTAATATCTGGCAAAGAACTGCCCCTATACCAAAGTCACTGCTATCAGCGTGTATTTCAAAAGGTTGGGTGTAATCTGGACAAGACAACACCGAAGAGGAAGCTAAACAGCTCTTTAATTTAGTAAAGGCCAAATCCGCCTCCTGAGACCAAGAAAACGCTGGCGACTTTTTGCTGTTAGAAGTTAGTTTATTAAGGGGCGCCGCTAAGGAACTAAAGTTAGGTATAAACCTTCTATACCATGACGCCGCGCCAAGAAAACGACGAACCTCTTTTTTGTTAGTCGGTACAGGGTAATTCGTGATTGAATTAACCTTATCGGGATCGGCGTGAAGACCGTCTGAATCCACTATATAGCCCAAGTACTTAAGTTTATTTCTAAAGAAGTTACATTTATCAAGATTAATAGTTAAGTTTGCCTGCTTTAATTTATTTAATATTTTTGTTAAAAGTGAAATATGGTTGCTAAATGAATTAGAAATGCAAATTATGTCATCTACGAAGCAAAAAACTTTATTTTCGAACTCTGGACCGTAAAATAAAATATCAGCTAAACGCTGCTGAGTCGCAGGTGCATTTGTTAAACCAAAGGGCATAGACTTGAACTGGAATGTACCACGAGAAGGAACATAAAAAGCAGTCTTGCAACGGTCCTCTTTTTTTATTAAAGTCTGCCAAAAACATTTTGAAATGTCCAAGCTAGATAGGTATTTAGCATCCCTTAAATTATCCAAAATCTCAGAAATATATGGCAATTTATAGGCATCTTTTTTTGTTACTGAATTTAATTTGCGACTGTCCAAACAAAAACGCAATTCGCCATTTTTTTTAGGAGTAAGTATTATGGGATTAGACCAAGGACTTTCCGAAGGTTCAATTACATCCTCCTTAAGCATTTCATCGACATGTTCTATCAAAATACGCTGTTTTTCGGGGGACATCCTATAGTAACGCTGACGAATTGGAGGACTGTCACCCGTATCGATCGAATGAGTAATGAGCGAAGTACGACCAAGACCCCTTTTCTGATAGGAAATATCGGTAAATTGAGAAATAATATTGTTAGCGACAGCCCTCTGATCCTCTGTCAGACTATCAAAAGAAACCAATTTACTAGCGGCGCCGGATTGTGATTCCGCGATACTAGTACCAAGTTTACTCGGTGGCGAAACCGTCACTATGTGGTCCGGAAACAAACCGAAACCCTTCCAGAAGTCCATACCCAGGATCAAAGAATTTTTTATTCCTGGTACAATATGAGTAACCAGAGAAATAGATTTATTCTGGAATACAAAAGGAAGAAGCACTGAGCCGAGCGACGAATATTTATCGCCGCCAGCAGTGATAAATTCTAAAGGTTTCGAAGTATCGAGTTTTAAACCTTTTAAGAAGAGATCATGGGAATTATTACCCAGAATGGTTAAGCAAGAACCAGAATCGAGCAAACCAATAGTATTTTTACCGTTCAATGTGACAGGAATATAAGGAGTATAATTGTTTGTACTGCCGATCGAGGAGAGTTTTTTTGTATTAAAAAAATTGGCAACATAATGTAGCCAATTATGCCACTCAGTTTTATTTGTTTTAGTTTTATTAATCATAGATTTCCCTTGATCGGCCTTTACTAGTTTTTTTGAAGTTGCCTATTATTTATTTTATTACATTTAGGACAATTAGTGGACTTAAAGCCCTTAGAACCACATTTAAAACAGATGAGATAACGAGGTTGCCGACAAGTACCTAAAGAATGCGAATCCGTACGACATCTCGGACAATATTGTTTAGAATTATTACGAATCGAAGCATTTTCAATAGCACAAATTTGTTGTTCCAACTCGACTTCGTTAATAGGTGATGTTTTGGTGTTATAATTTTTATAAAAATTTTGTGGGTAGTTATTATTTTTATAAAAATTATAATTTTTATTGAAAGTTTTATTTGAAGTAGTGTAAGCCAATTCGGGAGCCAAAGTATTGGAAGTAACCTTGGGTGGTTCAGAAAATTCTCGGCTACGACTGTCATATTTTTCAAAGTCCCTACAGACGCTAACCAAGGAAGAAATATCCACAACATCAGCTGTTAGAAGAGCATTTGTATAGCAAGGCCGAATGTTATTTAATAGAATTTCTAGTTTGGAAGACTCGTTCATAGGTACGTCTAAAAGAGAAAATAATCCTTGCATTTTAGCGATGTATAAGGTTATGTTCTCCTTTTCCCCCTGTGTACGAAGCCTTATTTCCGATGTGAGTTTATAGTCATAATTATGCGGACTAAAATCACGTTTAAGTAAACGACAAAGATCGAACCAAGATCCAACACTATCTTTAATCGCACGGTACCAATGCAAAGCATCATGTGAAAATATTTCAAAAGCAAAAGAAAGTATTTTAGTTTCAGGTATATTCCTACTCGACATAAATTCATTTACTCTCTGAATGAATGAACGCACACAAGTTTTACCATTAAATTTAAATTTATTTAATTCCGCAAACAATTTACGATCGCAAAGAATTGACTCAGAAAAAGGTTCGGGAATGTTCTGTGGCTCGACCCCGCGCGAAGACATCGGTTGAGACAATAGTGATAGGGTTTTATGATTTGCTTGAAAGTCGTTCCATACTAGGTTAAGTGGGTTTTTATCGACTAATGAAGCAACATCAATACGAGATAGCCTATAAAAAACATGGTTAAGAATAGAATTAGTTCTAGAAAATAGATTTTTCTCAAATTTAGACTGTAATACTTTGACGTTATTGGAAACACGGAGCAGGGAGTTACTAACCGCGGCTATATCCTCATCGGGAGAAAAGACGGACGTTAGGATATCCTCAGAAGGAGAATCGGACGAAAGTTTTAAAATCTGTTTACGTAATTCCTCTACCGTTGTGGTTTGAGAAATATTGCCGTTACGTATTTGGATTTCATACTCAAGTTCAGCTTTATTTAATAAGGAAAATTTAATAGTATACGGCATTATAACCAACCAAACGGCGCAAGAGTAATCACCCACACGAGAAAAAAAAATACAAAGTTAAGAATACCGTTCAAAAGGTGCAGTAAGAAATTAATTTAGAATAGCTTTAGCAGCCAAAAGCCTATTACAGTAGGTAGTAAAGCAAAAAAAAAATATATTATAGCCACAGCATAAAATGCACATAGGCCACACCCGAGACGCGTGGCGAGTCCGTACATGCGCGTGCTCGGGATAATTTAATTACGGAAGGCACTTCCACTAAGTAAAAAAAACACTTACGCACCTTTTGAACTGGGAAAAAAAAACACAGAAAAAGAAACACAGTAAATTAGGGCTTACACTCACCAGACCTCGTGCCTAGCCTTTTTTTTGATGGGCGCCAGTATAACGTAGGTGGAATTTACTATTTACTTAAGGTATGTGTGAGGAGAGAAGATAAATCCAGGTTTCAGCGAATCGCACAATATTTATTATTTGTACTTTACAAAAGGTTAGACTCTTAAGGATAACCGTTAATGAGAGATTATAGGGGTCGTGAGATCAAAGTAGGCACGAAATCCAGTCAGGCAGCCGCTATGAAATAGCCAGCCACTTAACTTGAGATGGTGAGGTCAGCCGAAAGAGGTCTTCCACTGGACGCGCGCAGCCTTATATATGGCCCTCGGGGGTGATGCGGTGCGGGGCAGCGAGGAAGGACCGCCGTAGGAGAATGCGCGACGTCACATAAGTAATATTAATTTCATAATAGAGTCAGGTCATTAATTGACTTTAAGAGGCTGCAATATTCATAACCTTAAATATTAATATACATTAGTAAATATTAAGGTATATAGCACACAGCCTAACCAAAATATTTACCACGGCCGTCGAATGGAACACGCTTCACCGACGGGTCATTACATCGACACTGATTGACGAACGAGCGCGCTACGAAAACATTTCACCCCTGAACCGATTAATTTTTCAATTGATACCCCTAATGTTGTTTTTTGGTTATTACCCGTTAATCGATATTACGAGTTTGCCAATGATGGATTGGTTCTGCGATGGTATTATTGCAAATTAATTGCTATTGTTTCGAATTTTGTCACCTAACGACGTTGGTACACACTTGAAACACTTGTAACGATTTTTTTTTTATTATGTGGCCAATATTTGTGTCAAATTTTATGCTTCAGCTTTCTGAAAGCATTTTAAATTGATGACAACATTCGGTACATTTATGGTTTAAATTGATGGCTAAAAGTCGGTATCCTATCAGATTGCCTAAGACTTATTATCCGAATGTCATGATCCATAACAAGTTTGCTATAATCCTCAGTTATAATAATGTTCAACTCACCGTATCAGTTGGTAACATAATTATCATTAGTCATAATACTCTAGGTTGGGTCAGATGTCAACAAAAGCTAGTAGTTTGTGCAAAATGTTAATAAGTAGATTAAGTTTTCTCACATTAGGGTAAAATTTTTATTTAACATGAAATTCGGGTTACTTTTCATTCGGATAAGTGATGAATATAGAAATAAATATTAGCTTTTATAAATATTATTGATTGTGATATTTATCACGCACAAATTTATAGCATTTTATGTTTCGGGAATTCAACTTTAGGGCATGTTATATTATGTGACATTGATATCGGGCTAAGCACCATTCGACACAAGACGATTATGGAAAAAACAATTATTCCACCTTAGATTATAGTGAAAATATTTAGGATACCCGATAGAGAACCCTAAAAGTCTAGGTAATATCCTAAAAATGCTATTTTATCATTAAACTTATCACTTCCCTATCGTCACTACATAGTATAAAACAAAGTCGCTTTTTCTGTCCCTATGTCCTTATGTATGCTTAAATCTTTAAAACCACGCAACGGATTTTGATACGGTTCTTTTTAAAATAGATAAGTGATTCAAGAGAAAGGTTTTTATGCCCATGCGAAGCCGGGGCGGGTCGCTAGTATAATATAAATATGTAATATGTTTAAAAAAATAATCATACTTTAAGTAGATATTTTAAGTTTTATAATAAATGAAGTACTTCGACCCTACCTTAATTATAATCAGAGGTACTCAACAGCTTAATTTCATAAGTGTAAGTAACATTTGTTTCATCCTCACATTAGCTGAATAAAATTTAATACTTCGCACAGTATTAATTACGACGCAAGTCAGGGGTGCTCAACCTTCTAGGTAATTAACTTGATACGTCGCTATAATTTAATTAATAAACTCGTTACATCATGGATTGCCGTGCCATTATGCTGAAAATTAAAGAAAAAACAGAAATTTATACTTCATGTGAAGAATATAATCGTAAATAGACTGTTTAATACCTTTCGCCTCCGTTTGTCTTTACGAAAACGTTACTTTTATGTACTTGCAATTTAAATATGTCTGTTTTTTAACAGATTTCAAGTTACTAGATGTACCTTGAAACGTTGAGTTTGAATGTCTTTTAGTGTCTTCTTTTTTTCGTTCTCCGCTTTAAATATAATGAAAAACATAAAAGTATGAGTTAATCTAGCAAAAAATACAAGAAAATTGTCGGTCTACCTATCTGTACTCTCACGATAGCATGCTGTGCTGTAATGCTATTACTATATTGAACTTTTAAGTGATGGGATAATGTAATTGTATTAGAGTGAACATTTTCAGGATCAGTTCCTTTGAACCTGTATAAGTGGCTTGCAACAATATGAGTCAAGTTAGGCGTAAGTACGTCCTAAGCTTGCAATCATCAATTTAACCCTTTATTAATATACTTGTGTAAAATGGCTTAAATTAGTTCAGAATTAATTGACTAAATTATCAAATGTTTAACTTCTTTAAAAACAAGAAAAAGGTTTACATTCGTAGGAATCTTTTTTTATAGTAAAACACACTAAGTGTGTACTTCTCTTTCTCACTTTGGCGTATATTTGGTTGCATCCTTTGCTGATCACTAAAAAGTCAGGGTCACCTTTCTGTTTTTTCTTCTCCACTTCTCCTTCTCCTCCAAGATCATCTGGAGTTGATCTCTAGCTTAGACTCCATACAACATTCTAACTCTTCTAACTCAAACTCTGGCATCATCATTTACTTTGTATTTTTTGCCGTGGTTTTCTCTTTAAATAAATAAATATAAGACTAGTGTCACTGTGCAAGGGAAGGGCAAAGAAAATTGTAAGGAGCAAGTAGTTAATTTCCTTTTTACTCACAGTACCCAAGGTGCGGTGGTCACAAGCACGACGAATACCTCCAATTCTTTTTACCTTTTTACCGTGTAAGTCATTTCATTCCGTGGCACGCGCGTCCGTACTAAACCGGCAACGGAAACGTTCCGGCACGTACACAGCTCATTTTGAGTGCACGTGTCCTCACGAAAGTGAGAGCCAATTAAGGGATCACGGCTGTAATCTGTTATTTACTTGGTTCGTCTCCACCGTGGTATTATTACTGTGATTGCAGTAACTGTATCTTGTTAAATACATAGATTACCACCCTTCATATTTTCTGCGACGGTTCTGATTCTGTCAATTTTATTTTAACAACTATCCAATTTGAGAAATAAAAAATCATGATTTTTTTTTACTAAAAGCTAATTTCAATTCGTTTTTGAACATCATAGAATAGAATAGAATTTTATTTGCGTAAATATGATTTTTTACAGGTGGATAAACTTATTATGGTATGTACACATGTTCGCCAATTAACAGCATGCAAATATACTTACATCAAAAAGAAAATGTTATCCTCGAACGACACACTAGTTATTTCAATGTTGTTAACAAGCCACCAAAATAATATCTTAACGATGATAATTTCTCAAATCTTATAATTAACGTTGTAAAAAAAAATAACTTTATACAAATCTTCTCCGTTTTATACATCGGTTGTTTGAGAATAAATGAGTACTAACAATTTCTAGCAATAAACAAGTCTAATTATCCATCACATTGTCTACTTTTCATTAAATTTTGTGATACCAAAGCAATGAATATTATATTTCGTATCTACAAAACATCAACAACATAGATACATGATAACTTTACCAATTTTCGACTATAATTTCTTACTATGCTTCGGAATAAACGCCAGATAGCGTATTAGCAGAACGTGTTTCGTTGCGTTCATGACTGCTCTCTCATAATGAACTGTCTTACGCCACCTGCTACCAATTCTTAGTTTCATCTTAGGAAGGGGTCTTATTTGTACAGTGACCCATATGGAAAAGTATTCCACTTTACCATTATCCTTACACCTTGGATAGTATACTGTTCTGTGTGGTCCACTGTACACTCAGGCAGGGTTTGTTAAGCACATGTATGTATATTGAGCTTTACTGATGATTATACGTATATAATACATTAGATAGATACTCATTACATCATACCCATTCGGCGATTCCCTCAGACGACTTTTACGGCTTGCGCGGGAAGAGAAGCAGCTGGTACATTCTATGTTTTTCTTTTTCTCCCAGACAAGTTAAATTTAGTTTTTTAATCATTATAAATTTAATAAAGTTTGATTTTATTATCGTTTAATAATCTTTTTACAGACAACCAAGATATTATAGACTAGTGCCTGCACCATTATTAACCAAATATTTACAATAGGTATATACACAATTAAGATCATAATTTATTTTTTTCATATAATCAAACATCATTTTCTTACCTACACGTAATACAAAACGCAGGCATGTAATAACTTTAATAGTTCATCGACACAGCTAAATAACGATACATCGAAAAAATAAAGATCCTAACACACTGATCTTTCTTTGTGTCGAGATAAAGACATAATACGAATACAATAATATTGTAATGTTCATATCTTTTCACATAAGAAACGTTTAAATGTTCACTAATACACACATCACATACACTTTTCCCTTAGAATAACCTTGTTTATTCTAAGGGACAAGAACTGAAAGAAAAGTAGCTCATTCAGTTTCTACTTTGTAAACAACGCCACCTAGCGGGCGTTCTTCAATGAGCCCTTCGTTCTCGCCTTTTTCGCCATTGACTACCGTCAATCGACCATGCAGGCGATGATGAGTGTAATGCTAGTGTAAATGGACAACAAAGATTGGTAAATCAGGGCATCTGCTTTCAACATGTTTTCCCATATCCAACAGATCACTGCGATGACAGTTTTATGCTAGCTAGACCATAATTAAACGGTTTGTTATTGTAACGAAACAACTAGCGGTATCTGGTTTTACTCATAAGTTCATAACTGCTGCTATAATGTAAAAATTCGGAGCATCTTTTATATATTGCGCATCAATAATTGAAATTAAAATTATGACTCGATTATGATATCCAGATTTAGAGTTCTCAATTGAAGTAATAAATAATCACTGTTTTTAAAATCGGCGACACTGAAAATTTGTAAAAATTTTGCAAGGAACAAAATACAGAAATACTCTGAAAAGATACGATCACACAGAAAGAGCTCATAGAAATCTCTATACGCAAAAAACACGGTTCGCCGAAAAATTTATTGTCAGAAATTATCGTCCGTAAATAAATGAACTGTTAAGTTTATTGTAAAAATAAATTGTATGGCATTTTAAGGAATATCTTCTCTACGAAAACATTATGTATTCTGATTGATAGCAGTCAGTGATCAAAACGTGAGTTTACTAGAAAGTACCATCAGCATAACTATAACTGGCTCATTTATTCCAATAATTATAATTGATCGTGACCAGGCTATGGCCATTTGGACATTTATTACTATTGCCTACAAATCGCGCGTGTATCCAAAGAGGTTGCCTCCGCGATATTATTGATATGGCACATTATATGCGGTAGGACAAATGATTATGAATTTAGGGTTGCTACTCGCCTAAAATTTCTGAAATTTCATCAGCGTTTTCCCGATTGTATCTCAGTCGGATGGCGGTAAAAAAGAAAAGCCAGAGAAAAACTTAAGTGTTTATGTTGGCAATCCATATGTCGCCTGTTTAGGTTTTACATTTTAATCTATTTCTACTATAGTCCAAACTGAATTGTTTAATTTTAATGATTTTAATAAGATTTATACAAACTAACATGAAAGTAAGTTTCTAAATATCACAATTAAATTTGTTATTATTTTTTTGAGCAATATAAATAAATATAATTATTTTATTCACAAGACACAACTAAAAGTAGAAATTATAATTGTTAAATTATATTTAGTACAACCAAATATTATAAATGCGAAATTATGTCTATCTGTCTGTCTGTTACGCTGGACGGATTTTGATGAAATTTGGTATTATAGTTTAGAAACAAGGGTTAAACATATGCTACTTTAGGCGCGATATAACCGAGTCTCACACGGGCTGAGCCGCGGGCAACAGCCAGTGTTCTATAATCTATGCTCCCGTAAACTGCTGTGTTTGCATTATTATATTTATTCAGGTTCGAAAGGCGAAAGAGGAATAAGAAGCATGTCCTTTATAGTTTCAACCCAATCAAAGCATATGAAGAAAAAATTAAAATCAAATAACACGTTTTGGTTGGCAACCCTATCATCTCTTACTGCTCTAATGACGTCATATGTCACAGCCGCAATGACAACCTGATGGCTGGTACTCGGGCTTTCTAATGCCCACTATGTTTACCGTGAAATTTATCTTACAGTAACTTACAAATTATTTTGACTTGCATTAGAATTGCGTTTTAATAAAACTTAATGTTCATTTAATCTTATTTGATCAAATGATGTTACTGTACACTTTTCGCTAGCAGATTAGCACGAGATTTAGCCAAGTGACAATTTCAAAACGCTAACGAATGTCGACATGAACAAAATGTTTGGGATTGACATAAGCTGCGGTAAATAACGTGGTCAATCTTTTGTCAATCCCATACATTTTTGTTCTTGTCGTACGTCGTTAACGTTTTGCGATTGTGACTTTGGCTAGTACTCTTAAGTTTGATTCTTCAAATAACCTATCATTGTTGGTGGAGACGTTTGACCCGCCATTTTATTATCATCTCAAATGACTATAACATAAGGGTTTATGAGGGGTCTAGAATACTAAACATCTACCATAGGCCAAATTGCAGAGCATAGCTCGCAAAAGTATATACTTATTACTAAGAATATTCCACGTTCCTTTAATTCTAGTTCGTCTTAGTTTGTTCACAGAATGACATAGTATAGTTATCAATCATGTCAAACATGTTCCTTCATTTCTTAAAACGATACATTATTTCTACGATCATTTTCTAATAGACCTTTTCTCTTATAGAATGCAATTGCAACGGTCACGCTCGGCGCTGCAGGTTCAATATGGAGCTCTACAAGCTGTCAGGGCGCGCCAGTGGGGGGGTCTGCCTCAAGTGCAGGCACTACACCGCTGGCAGGCACTGCCACTACTGCAGGGAAGGCTACTACAGGGATCCTACTAAGCCTATCACGCATAAGAAGGCCTGCAAACGTAAGTTCTTCAAAACCATTATTAAATTTATTGTCTTTTACAAATTCAGCGATTTTATCACTGGAAAACAGTTTTACTACTGCAAGGAATTCACCAAGCGATAATCTTTGTGAGTGCTTCAAGTGATGTTATTTACGAGTATACCATTGTTTTATAAAATTAATACCAATTTTGTATGCCTGACGGCGCAGCATAGCGCACTGTAACTTATTTAATACTAACACCCTTAAATGTACCCATGTCTGACATAAAATAAATGAATTATGAATTATAAGTGCAGGCACTACACCGCTGGCAGGCTCTGCCACTACTGCAGAGAAGGCTACTACAGGGATCTTACTAAGACTATCACGCATAAGAAGGCCTGCAAACATAAATTCTTCAAAATTTATCCATTTCATTTCCGCATTTACAATGTTTTCAAACCATTGCGACCGAGTTAACATACAGAAAAGTATTATATCTAGAGCAACATCTGCGAATTTCATAAAAGAATAAGTCAGAGTCTATGCATTCTTCGCTTATATTGTTTAAAATGTAAATAGCCCTAGTCAGTGGTGCTTGATTAAGAATATTATTGATAGATAGTTTGTCTTTTACAAATTCAGGTGCTATTTCACTAAAAAGCGGTCTTACATCTGAAAAGATCCCAACAAGCGGTAAGCTTAGAGAGTCTTCCAAAAATGCAGCACTACACTGCTGGCAGGCACTGTGTCTACCACAGAAAAGGGTACTATAGGGTTCCTCCTAAACCTATCTTACTGGCCGGTAAACGTTAGTTCTTCAAATTATTAATAGATCTACTGTCTTTTACAACTACGAGCACAGTTAGTGCTTGTAGTCATCACTAGAAGATACTCAAATTATTACTGCAAATAAGGCTACTACAATTCTTTCAAATTTTTTATTGATAAATTGTCATGCAATAGCGACTGTTTTAAAAATATTAAAAGATAGAACTTCGCACCAGCTTTCCTATTAATGCCAGGAAAAGCTACTAATGATTTTTTTATCTTTCACGCCCTGGATTAAAAATATCAAATATCAAAAAAAAAGTCCACTCTAATGGGAACAAGGCACTAAATCCACCAAAATAATATCAATCTCGTCTATTCGAAAATCGAGTTCGAAATTCAAAGTTATAAATACAGGCGCCGTGCACAGATAAAATAAATACAGTCGGCCATAAAAAGTTAACACCTGAACGAGATCAAATAAACAGGATACTAGAACAGAGTTTGGTCCTTGTTTACATGCAACTGTTTAACGATACATTCAGGATGAAGTTATTTTCAGGGCAATTGAGCTGATCGCCGTTGAAGCAGTCGAAGGAAAACTTCTTGATGCTGTCATTAATTGAATGAATTAATCGCTATTAATTCATCCAAACCTGATAGCAATGTCATTTAGCCTGATGAAACGCTTGTCATCAGGCTGACTGCCATTGCTATCAAGAGCTGGATTTTGAATAATCATAAACTGTTTACATTAAATACTCTTGACGTATTTTTAAAATATTGAAATCGTCTTTTTTTTCTTTTTTTTTTTTAAAATTGTTGTAGGCACGAGAGTCAATATGAGAATCATGTTGTTCCAAATTATTGGTCTCCTTTCAAAATTACTAGTTTAGTTTAAATAAAATAAACTCTTCTATTCTATTATATTCAAGTACCCAGTTATTTATATGTGAAATAATCATTTAAACTTCTTCAAAACTATCCTCCGAAATTAAATTCAAATTAATAAAGAAAATAAAATGCGTACATTTTCATAAAATATATACAAAATTGACTAGAAGAATTTAATTAACAAAATTTCATTGCAAAATATTTAGCCAGCCGTCGGAAAACACATTTTATTGAACGAAAACTGCAAAACGCCATTTTTGAACGTTTTCCCGCACGAAATAATAGGATATAGACAAAACGCACAGTGGGCAATTTGCTACCGAGCCCTTTCGATAAAATTTCCCCAGATTTGGTTCCATTTATATATAGTTACTACTCGTAACGTAACATTTTTTCATGTAGAGCGCGCACGATTAAGCAAGATCTGTTGGTGATTCATATTTACTACGTTTTATTTTAGTTGTATTATTAAGAAATAGTTTTATTGAGTTTACTTTCCTAGCATTGATATTTGAATTTGGCATACATACTCAATCAAAAGAACGTAAGTCTTTATGATGCCATATATAAAATTTGAGGGTTTTTTAAATTCTGTATTGAAATTAGATACGGACAAATCTTTAAACTGGCCCCAAAGAAAGTTTATTAGTGATAAATATTAACAAAATGGTACCCAAAGTACCAAATCAAAATGTATCCCACCAAAAACAACAAACAATTTGATGAAACTCCTACTCCTCACTACTCACCTTATGAAAAAGTTATCAGATCGCATGTAGAGCCAACTCTACTCGTATAAGGCCCAACTTCACAAATAACACATATTTCTAAGGTGAAAATTTCATTCACCATTTATGAATTAATTGATGTTTTATTTTAAGTATTACTATTCTATTATACAATAGTGTTTGTGCCAAACAAACCTTGGGACGAGCTCCAAGATAATACATACGCGCTCTATCTAGTTCAACTCTATGTCCCGGCTTATTGTATCCTTGGGAATTGATCTATTCATGATGTTCTGCTGACCGTACCCGGTTTTCGAGAGAACTGTATTGAAAGTAGGGTTATATTGCGTTTATGCCTTAGGGAGGACTTTGTGGCGGGTCACTTGTTATTTTTCTTTTGTTTTTTGTGGAAAATAAAAGGAGTTCCTTTTTTATGTCTATGGATGAACCTCTGCCATTATTTTAATGTGTTTAACAAGCAAGTCTTCAAAAAAAAAACATTGGTTATGTGTGTGTGTGTGTGTGGTTTTCAGATTAAGAATAGCCGATTCTTCCCGTGGGTATCTTAAAAGGCGACTAAAACACTAAATACTTACTTAAGCAAAATTGTATCATACGCGGCCGTTTAAGTAACTAAATATTCGTAACTAGTTTCTTAAGAAAAAAAATATCATCATTCGATAATATTTTTCAAGTCTAGGATGGAAAACGCCGAGATGATAATGTCATCATGATCAGTTACAAAAGGAGATCATAACAGTGGGATAATTGCCTAAAGATATAAGAAAATTAAGATGTGTCAAAGTTTACCATCACCTCAAAAGTTAAAGTCATTCAAAACACACAGAACTTAGCTGATCTTAGAAAAAAGAAAACCCAAAATAAACTAAGTTTGAAACAAAGCGATTTTCAAGAGTTCACACCCCAATAAAGTGGTCAGGGTACGTGACCGACCGTTCTATCAGACATTCGAATAATTGGGTTTGGACGAGGGGCAAGGCAAAGAAATAAGTTGGATAGATATGGCACTTCACGTTTATTTTCAAAGAAAAAATATCATCATTTCAGCTGGAGAAAGCATAATCTTCATCTTGAAATGCTACTAGGGTCACAGAATAGATAATAGCACAGATTACAGAGAACTTGATTATAGTATTAACCAATTAATTCATTAGGTAAGGATGTAGTTGTTCCTCATACTGCACCTCCGATAGCGTCGCCGATTTTTGTCGTCAAAGTCGAATTTGGTAAGACCAACGCATGGGGCTGCGTCTTCTATGCCTTTTCTTCATTATCCTTCCATATAAATAGAAGCTTCTCTAGATTGTCTCCACTATTTTTGATTTATGTCAAAAAAATTCAAGTAAACTTCATAGCCGAGATTGAAATGTATCTTAACATCGATATTAGAAATATTATATATGGAGAAAGGAGGCCTATGTTTTTTTAAATGACAAGTTAACTGCGGACCATTTTAGGTTGGTATCTAGAAGTATATTATAAAATTCACACCTAGAATCACCAGGATGTCACATCCAGTCGCAATAAAATGAAATAGGTCGCTCGTCGTCGGGTCGTGTCTACGAATTGAAACGCGACATTTTTACGGCGACGTAAATCACTGGCTGATGGTGCAGAGGTTACCGTTACCGATGGATCGGACTTTCACACGCTGAGAGAATCGCATGATGAAACGTTCGTTCGGGGATTTTTTTTTAATCCCACTCAAAATCGGTAAGTTGAATGATTTTCATTCGACTAGCCAGTTTTGTCGAATAAAACTCATCCGACTCACCGATTTTGAGTAAGTCGTATTGCGTGTTATCCTTGCATGGAATTATTTACTGAATAAGTAGACAATATAAAAAGAAATTGAGCACTTACGTGATTATGTTGTTCATTGAATGTTTGAAGGCTATAAAGGGTAAAGAGGTTAAGAGTAGATTTTGGACAAATTTTCCTTTTTTTGTAAAAAGGCTTTTAGTCTAACCGTGAACTATGCACGGCTCACACAGCAATAACAGTTCCATAACAATACTTATCACAGAAATTATGCTGTACCTTTCCTTTCTTTATTTACGTGTGTTAACAAAATTGTTGTCGGTTTTTTAAGCTGCCGACTAACTAAGCTAAAAGAGTACCATCTAGCGATAACAGGTCTTTGCATTTCTTCAAAAAGAAAAGAATTCTATCATCTTAGTCATCTTAGGCTGGGTTACACCAACTATATACTATATCGATAACTGTGTAGTCGAAGTACCGGTTAGGTGAAAAATGGGTTGCACCATTTTGTCAATCGTCAAAACACGTCATAACTTATACGCTAACCGTAACCCCCCAAACTTGACCGGTTAAAGCTATTGTTATTGTCAACTTATCTGTCAGACGGGTCGAATAACCTCCACGGACGTCATTATACTTGTAACCCTGGTAACTAACTATGCTACAAAATACGACGGTGCAACCTATGTCGCCTCAACGGTTATAGTTAGCAGTAATGTTACTGTTACATTTGACTTTAACTGTTACGATAACTGGTACTTTGGTGCAACCCACCCTTAGTGAGCAGTAATCTAATTTAAAAATTATGTTTACTGTAACTCGTACTAGATATTTTAGTCTACCAATTCAATTAATAGTGTTATCTCTCCCACACAGCCTGTGACTGCCACCCAGTGGGAGCGAGTGGAAAGACCTGCAACCAGACTAGCGGGCAGTGTCCCTGCAAGGACGGAGTCACAGGCACCACCTGCAACCGCTGTGCTAAAGGCTTCCAACAATCCAGGAGTCATATTGCACCTTGCATACGTGAGTAATTTTTCTTCGAGTGTAATGGTTAACTCATCAAATTACTTTGTGAAAAAGACATAGATTGTAGCGTCATCACGGATAGCACAAATAAGTTTGTTCAACTTTTTAATAATTCCCCAGGGATTCCCCGCGTGGTGACTGCTGTCCAAGCTATGGAGGCGGTGGACGGCGAGCCGGCCCGCGGTAAGTAGTAAGTGGAACTTCATTGCACTCTCGCCTCATCCCACCGCATGCCCGCGACTCCATCAAGATACCAATCAACCAAAAAAAAACTAAAAAATTAAAAATTTGGGCGTTATGATTTGGCTTAGATAAATATTAAATTAAACGTCTTGAAAGGCGCAACAAGAGAATAATAGTTTCACAACTTTAAGGTACCTTGTAAATAATCAATTCACCTTTCTTTTGAAATTTGAAATCATAGATTAAAAAAGAAAAATTTGCGTACCGCGCGCGATTCCAAATTCTCTGTTTGAAATCTAATCTAATAATGCCCCAGCGTGTTCAGGTAACTTCAAGCAAAGAAAAAAACATATTTATTTATTTCTTGCTTTAATATTTTGAAAATGAGCACATGAAGAATATGCTGTGTATATAGAAAGTATACTGTGTATGAAGAAAATAAAATATTTTCTATTATACCAACTAACTAAAATGGCGTCTTTCTGCTACTGCTATTGTTGGTGTTACACATATAGAAAGTTGAGATTAATTATGTTTTGTTTTTTTAAATAAAACCTGGTATCTTGATTGATCTCTCGCGATTAATGTGACTGAGAGTACTTCTATACAGTCACTACATTGTTTTATTAATTTGCACATTATCTACTTTATAAAAGGGCGTTGGAAGGAAAAAATACATATTTACACCATTTTTGTAATAAATTCAAAAATATAGATTATAAATAAAGTTCGTTTGTGTTTCCTTTCAACGCGTACCTACTATTTTTCTGTTATATAGCATACGAATTTTGTTCCTCGTTTGTATAGGACATATATTTAATTTGTCCAGAAACACTATTTTTGATTTCTGTAACAATGTGAATGTAGCAAACATTCACTCAAAATCAGTGTCGGAATGGTAATTATTTAACTCACTGGTTTACTTTAATGAAAATCATTCGAAAACGGTCAAAAATCATTCAAGTCATAAATTTCAAAAATTGCATGCCTGATGTAAAGAGCATAAATAAAACAAAAGGAACAGAGCGAGAGCAAAAAGTATACTTATTATTAGAAAAAGATTTAAATTTATAATTTATAATGTTGTTTCATTAGATGCATGCCTCTATAAATATATAGCCAAGTTTTTGGTCAAATATTTAATTAATTTATAAGACATAGTCGATGTTTTCAGTTGAAACATAGGAATTTCAAAGGCGAATTGACAGCAATATTGAAATTCACTGATATTAGTTTAATTTCAGCTTATTTCTAATCATGTTCATTGTAACTCATACTACTTTTTTTGTTTATTTCGTCAGTGCTGAAAAAGAGGTAATTCAGTTTGTGTTTATTTTAATTTATTAAGGCTGCACCCTTTATTTTAGTACCTTAGTATGATCTAACTACAACAATGTTATTATTTTATAAAAATACATTTATTTGTAGAATATTTTTAAGTTTTTTTTAGTAATCCCATAGACGATTTTATAGATTTACTACATTAAAAAGTAAAAGCACTTAAATAAAATATTAGTTCAAAAAAAATACTAATAAAGAGAAAATAAATTCTAAGCTGATCGAGTTTCTGTCGAAAATATTAATTTGGTGATCCCAAAACAAAATTGACTTAACAAATACTAAACCAATTGGTGTGGTTAATGTTGAGAACATTAGAATCCTTATTTGAAAAACTAAGTAAACTCAACTTAATTTAGCAAGAATATGACTGTCTCAACTCAATACTTATTATCTAAGTGTTCCGATTTTGCCATTTGGCTACGGAACCCTAAAAGGTGGGGATATATTTTAGACTTCTGACCAGAAATGGCAGTTGCATTAACGCTAGGAGGTACTCCATATTAAGTTTTTTACATATTTTTTTTCTACATTTGATAAATTTTTGTGTTGTGCGTTCACGTGAAGTTTGTCTGTCAGCAGCGGATCAGTGCGGGCGGTGCCGCGCCGGCGCACGCACTCTAAATCTCAACAAGTTCTGCAGCCGAGATTACGGTAAGTAATCTCCTTCTTTTATTCAAATCTATTTATTTACCTATATAAAAGTTTATTTAGCCATACGCAAAAATAAGAATTAATTAAAGTTGATCTGTGACTCACTTAATTCGGTGAGTCAAATGGAAATCATTTGTTTTCGAATAATAATCGTTTGACAAAACAATTTTGAGTCAGTCACTGATTTTATAGTTAGATCTTTAGATTTTGGTTCGGAAACCTGGTTAAAATATTAAACCAGCTCATTTTCTGCCCATACATCTTAAGTGCTACCTTTATCCTTAGGTTACCGTACGTCTTACTCTAAATAACGGATTTTCAGTTCAAATCATGAGAAGCATACCTATTTTGTACAAGATGTTTCCAGATGTTTTAAGATATTTAGAAATAAAGAAACATTAATGTGGGGCCACCTTTTTATGCTAACCAGTAATTTATTTAAAATTATGTCTGCGTATTTCATCCAAAAATAATGACATTTAGCATTTTATACACCCTACGCGCCTCTATCAGCAGCAACGTCTCTGCAGAGTGCTATTTATGAGATACATGACTTCCTCAAGGTGAATCGAATGATAATTATTCGAGATAGAATGATAATAAGAGCACTACAAATTTTGGGTAACGTTATTTTTTTCTTGTAGTCATAATGGGCAAGCTGGTGGGTCGCGAGGCTCCGGCCGGCTCCGCGAGCGGCTGGGTGCGGCTGTCGCTGAGCGTGCAGGCGGTGTACAAGCGCGCGCCTCGGAGCCGGCTGCGGCGCGGAGGCACCGCCCTATACGTGCGCGCCGCGGACCTCGCCTGCAAGTGTCCTAAGCTCAAGATTAACAAGTGAGTTTGTGATTATCAGCTTAGTGATTACCAATTCGGTGATTACTAACTCAGTGATTACCATCTCAGTGATTACCATCTCAGTGATTACCACCTTAGTGATTACCACATCATGATTACCAGATACCAACTCAATCATTATGAGTCTCGTAATTGTATGATCACCTGTACTAACCTGCTCAATGATTTCAATCTGAATAAAATGCAAAGATTCTTTGTTGCAAAAGAACAATAAAGGACATAATTTTACAATAAATTTTATAACTTAAGTATATATCTAGTTATTTAGAGACAACTAAAGTATTGAAATAGTGAAGAATGACAAAACCAGGTGACGCTACAAATTATATAAGAAAACGATAATTAAGAACCTATTTACTAGTCCAGTGATTACTAACTCAGCCCCAATGAAGGTCCAGTGTTTACCAGCTATAAACATCACCAGTATAGTGATTACCTACCCTATAATTACCGGCTTATTGACTGCGGCTTAGTCATTCCAGCTTAATTAGATCTCAAAAACTTTGGTAATGCGATTACCAAGTCTCTGAGACTGGATGGTTCAGCAAGAAATACTTTGAAACAAAATAAGTATTTTTCACAGGTCATACCTAATCCTAGGAGTGGAAAAGGAAGGGTCGTCATCGGGCTTACCAGGGCTGACGGTAGGTGACCGAACCCTGATGCTGGAGTGGCGCGACGACTGGCACCGCCGCATCCGACGTCTCCAACGACGCGCCATCAACTGCCATTAGAACACGAAACTCGCGCCTTTGCGAAAAAAAAAATACGCCAAGCGAAGGCATTGCTACTATGCAGCCATAACCGCGGTCAGCCGTGTTCTTGTTGTTTGGTATGATTCCGTCTTTGTTCCGTGCAAAATGTGAATTGAATGTAGTTGAGTTAATGTTACTGCCAATTAACGTGCTGTCTATATATTAAATCTCATAGTCAGATAGATGAAGTATGTTACAAGTTTAGATATCCGATTCTAATAACGATTTTTCGACGACTTTATTATGCCAAAAATTCGAGAGAGCCTTTCTCTTCCTAGGATTTCGTTAAAATTGTACATTAATAAGATTATTTATTTGAATAGATTAATTATATAAGACTATCTAATGATATTTCGTTCCACTTCATGCATTTTTGTATAATTGTTATTTTATATTGAAAATGCGCATGTTAATATTGTTTTTAAGTACAATTTTGAAGGTCTTGTGATGTCATCTGTGTTGATGATGACGATGATAAAGTTTATGTGGATGATGGTCGTAAAATGAGAAGGTAGATTTAGCGTATGGTAGTTTTTCATCACCACGAAACATTAGTCACAATGGTTTTTCGTACCTCATTTAATGTAAACTTGTTAAGGGTTACGTATTATTTATAATAACTAGCTAATAGATTTTCTACTAAGCCGAAATTGAGATTTCTGTTACTGATGAGTTGATTTATACTGAAAAAGTGTGTATTACTTTACTATAATAACGTTCCGTCTTACTGTTTATTTTTTACTACTAACTACGAACTTACTAATTTATCCTTTAAGAAAGGGCAAAACGGTAAAATCAGTCGTGTCAAACGGCGACAAAAGTATCAATGATAAAAAGATTACCTACCAGCCTACAGTATACATACAACTCATTTACACTGTAAAAGTACTTTATCTAAAGTTTAGTAAGAACGTACAGACAAAAAGCCCTATTATTAAAACCTGTGACTCACTGAAAATGTGAAACGAGTGATTGTCTGCCTAAATAATTCTAAAACGAATAAAAATTATTTGACTCATTGATTTTGAGTGAGTCATAGATAACAAAAATAGGGCACCTAATATAATGTAGTACTGTTGAAGTCGCGCCTGCCGTTTTTCAGGAAAACTATTCTTTTGTTATCCGTTTTTAAATTCAATTATATTTACAAGAATTACTATTGTTATATTATGCGGCTTAAGTCAACTTATCAGTGGTATTGTTGTACTCTTTCTCAATTTCGTTTGTATCTTGCCAAAGTACCGCTTCATGTGTCATACTATAATCTGTACAGACCAGAGACTATTCAGTTTTTTTTCAATCACCAAGCCATAACAGATATGTTGCCTAACTGAGAAGTATGTACAGTATTACTAGCTTTACTAAGTTATAATAATTAACAATAAGCTACTTTTGTTTTAAATAATGTATATTAATTGAGTCATTGAAAGACAGTGAAAAAAAAATAGTAGTACCGTAAAATGCTGCAACTTTGCCAAGAGAGCCCAAGTTTGCCTTTTTCGTTTCGATTGCGATATTTCGCGTTTGCTTCGTTTTTTCCTATTTTCTACCATTTGATACAAATTTTACATTATTAGGGCAACATATTTTTATTTTTTTACAATAGCAACTCCATTGTTACTCTGTCAGTTGTGCGACAAAAACCGGCGCGTGTGGGTGAAAAATTGTAGTGGCCTCTAACTTTTGCAGTTTTACGAAGAGAAAATGTGTTATTAATCAGAAATAACGTCCCAAGGTAAGAAAACATTGTCTTTTTTCCGTATTATTTAATATTTTTATGAAAAGGACACTATTTCATCAAAATAACTTAGTAGGCAATGTTGTGCACTGTTTTGGAAACTTGAGTGACACAACTTTGCCTGGGTCTAGGGTTATCACTTGTCGGATTTCATTAATTATATATTTTAATGCACTTTCATTTAACTGTATTGTTCACTACATTAACACTATTATATTCTTATTAGGCACTAAGTACCACACATTAACGTTAACATTTCATACCTGATATTGTAATTTTGACAAAGCATATTTAAGTAATTTTTTAATAGCAGTCCGGAGTTTGCAATTGTGCCCGGTATAATATAATAGGGTACAAATTTATAACCATGACCCTTCTATCAGGAGTGTAGCCACTAAGAAGTTTCATTTTTTTTTGTAGTTATATGAAAAATGACAAGTATAAAAAAGAGAAGCAGGAGAAAACCAGGCGCTCGCAATTACGCTGATTACTCCGAGGAAATGCTACAAATTGAATTGGATCTGAAGTTAATTTTAAACATATTAAATTATTAAATCATAATTCCCTATAGTTTACAAATTGCATTATTGCTTAAAACGGCCACTTTTAGCAGTTTTGCCATTTGTAACTATATGGAGCTATAATTTAATAATTGAATATGATTAAAATTAACCTCAAATCCAGAACCAAAATTACAGCAGAGGGATTTTTGATAACTTGTGTTTTCAGTGAGTAATGATTTTTAAATGACGGTGGCGCTAGTGTTCACCGAGGTATCACCTTAATGACACTCAAGTATTTTGTTTCATTAGTGATTTAAATTTACGTTACAAACTGTTAAATTTTTGAAAAATAAATAAAAATATTTAAAATATATTCTGCTTTTATTTAGGACAACCCTGGTGTCAACGATATTTTTGTATGGAAAGTTTGTGGTACCTGCTACAACTTTGCCTATTAGCTGTGAAAAAAATAATACTACCTATAGGGCAATAGTGTAACTGCCGGGACCAACAATGTGCCCTTAGTATCCGGATAAAAAATCCTGCAAATTATCGACATTTTATTTATTGAGATATCCTTCTAGGCAATGTTGCGTCTTTTACCTACAACTTTGCCTACAACTTTGAGTTCTTGTTATTCCGAAAAACAGCATGTTTTAAATGTATTTGGGCCCTACCTGGTAAGATATAAAGTCTGTTTTCCGTCTTAAACTCATGAAAAGTCGTAATAATAAGTAGGTTCAGTTGTACGAACAAAAAACCTCAAAATCCAGGCAAAGTTGCAGCATTTTACGGTACTACATTAAATTTATATGTAGAGCTATTGCTGGCAACATTGCCTAAATACTTGCAAAAAAATATTATTAATTTAGCGTTATATTATTGTGGGACACCGTACGGGAACTTCTGTGCATTTTTTAGAGTAATGTCCACATTTCTCAATTATAATTAGTACACGTAATGATTCCCCAGTCCCCATAACCTATAAATTTTACCATCTTTAGTAAGTGGTTACCATAACGTGAATCTGGGTAAACACCCATACCAAGCAACCTAATTTCAATTATTTATTCATGGTCACATTATTTTTATTAAGACTAACGGTGTGTATTGAGCCAAACATCCACGTTGCAATTTCACAATTTCAAAATACAACATAATCACGCACAATTGAGCTGTCAAAGGTATTTATGACACCTATGGCGTTGTTGCAGAGTAGAGATACATAGAGACCAAGCTATCCGATTACATATAAATTCTAGTAAATAACGAAACCAAGCCAGTGGCTTGCTCATAAACTTGCCTTAATGCTGGCAGATGAAAAACTTTAGGTGTGAATATATCTTGTGGTTACAAAGGGCTTGATAAATAAAAACAAAAAAAAACTCCATTTCATAGGCTTGACAATAAAGTAAAACATAATTAATTTGAATAGAAAACAAAAATTCGGTTACAGAAAAATCTATCGATCTGTATTGTAATGTATCTATCCATGTTTTGCTTTAAGAAGACACAAGTCATAAAGAGAATTTAAATCTTATTAAAGAAAAATACTCAAATGCATTTTCAATAAATAAAATAACTAGAGTTATATCAAGCTTATATTTCTGGAGCACGGCAATAAACAATCATTGACTTAAATTGCTTTTGATTATTGTATGCATTGCTTATTATTATGTACTGCGTAACATTTTAAAACTTCAGTTAGTACTTTGAAAAAAAAAATGTAATAATTTACTAGTGTAGTCTAGTGGTGGGTCGTCGACGATTTTACAGTCGACGCAACGAGACCGTTTACCGTCGACGATAAACTAGTTTAAAAAACAGTCTAATTTTCGACTAGTTTACGTCGCCGTCGCGACTCCTCGCTCGCGTCGGCAATGTTCGGGTTCACTCAGTCCGTTCCGTAGCGACCGCGAGTGATCAGGGCGTCGATTCTGCTAACGTTAAGTCACAATCGTGTCAAAATAGTGTTTCAATGGTAGTGCTTTTTTACACACTAGTTACAAGAAATGTATCTTTTTTTATATCACTGCTGATGGTCACACCACACACTATATCCACATATACGTAGTATCTCTATTTAGTTTGTGATCCACATCACATCATACTGTCATAACTCTTGTAAATAGTGTCATAACTCTTGTAAAAAGCACTACTATTGAAACACTATTTTGATACGATTTTGTCTTAAAGTTAGCAGAATCGACGCCCAGTATCGGCATAGGCCAGACGCTCGCGACACGACAACGGATTCGTCAACCAGTCGACGAATAAACTAGTTTATCTGTGAACTATAAACTAGTTGAATCGTTCACGTACAAAAAACAGTTTAGGTAAACGGTTCGTTCATACAACGCCCACCTCTAGTGTAGTCTCTTTGACACTCTACTCTGTAGTACAGTTATGGACAATCATATAAATCAAACCGACGCACGGCACAATTTACAATAAACGGAACCATCGGACGTAAACAACAGTATATCTAGATTTATAGGCATTTCTTCCACAACATCCAGACTATTAAAAATCAATATTTGCCTTTTTTTGATTTTGTAAAATACTATTTATTGCTCACACTCAAAACTTAACAAATCTTTTAATTTCTTTTACAAAGCATCGAACAGACCAAGAGGCTTAAAAAAACATAGATATAAAAATATGTAATTATTCCTACGTTCCGTTTATCTTTGGATTTAATCGCTCCATTTTTTAAATCTGTGACTCAACCAAAATCGGTGAGTCGAATGATAATCATTCCACTCAGTGGTTTTGGGTTTTTACAGAATTCAAATGTAACTCTCCAGACCTAACAATGAATTGTATACATTTTTGAAAACAAAAGCATATCGTTTAGATAAAAACTAAAATACCTATTTAAAACGACTTTAGAGTTTCGCTTGATCGTAATACGGATTGTAAAAAGTGTATTTAGTTGTAGATTGACCTATTAACCTGTTTCTAGATATGCATATCTTTAGATTTGGTAATTAGTAGACGTTTTGCAATGTTTTTGTGAATGTCATATTTGTTATTCAAAATTAAATTAATACATTTTTAAACAAGAATAAAAGATTAAGCACCAAGTAGCCAAGTCTTGAAGAGAATCCATATTGTTATCTAAAAATTTGATATTATTATTATTTTAGTACCTATCTATTTTATGAATAAAGTTATTTTAATCTAATAATTGCAACGACAAAAAAATGTTTTGATACAAAATATATTTTTTCTTGATATATTTAAATTTGAAAATCATTATTTTTTATGACTTATTTCTTAATCCAACGCTGGGAATGCTCATCAATTTCATTTATTTATTTATTTTTTATTATTGTAAAACTTACTTTTCTTTGTGAGTTTATAGCTTTATGTAGAAATAGTGAATACTTAAAGAAAGTACTTAATGTTATAGGCTTTTTACAGTCTTTTATATGACTAGATTGGCAATCAAGTTTTAGACTCGGTAAATAATTTAAAAACAGATGCTTTTTTTATAAACACGATAAAACCTTACAAAAGTTCAGTATAGAAACAATATCGAACCTCTAAAGAAAAATAAAATACCCCAGACATTATATTTTTAGATAAATCTCAAAAAGTCGCAGATTAGTTCCATCATGTAGTAAACATAAAACTCAAAAACTATTTTAAGAAAAAAAAATATAAGCTGAAAATTTGCAGAAATTTTGCATGTCAGCTAATGTTCGCAAAATCCCCATGGGAATGAGAGCGGGGCCTCAAGCAACTTCTAGTAAATAGTAAAGTCAATTGTTCGTACACTGCTACACTTTATCTTATTTAGGATGTTAATTTTAACATCAGAACAGACATATGGTTAAAATAAAAAGCTACACAGTCGCAAGAAAATATATATGCGATCCGACAGTATAATATAGTAGTAATGTATGTCTATTGGTGTCAGACTCATGATGCTGCCATTTACTGCCAAATCCCTTTCACAAAAACATTCCAAAACAAATATATCTGATTGTAATTGTACCTATAGTCATAGTATGTTTACTGCTAACATTGTGAATATTTAGTTTATTATTTTATGAAGAATAAAATTTGGGTTCGTAAATATAACACACAAGTTTTAAATTAAGAACCTCTTTTATAAGATTTTACTTTTGATTTTTTATATAAATTGAAATCCAAAATGAGTTGCTACAAAATAAATATATAACTTTATTTTATTTCTATAACTATTGTTGCTTCACGAATGATTTTCATTCGACTCATTGATTTTTAGTGAGTCACGGATTCCAAAAATAACACTTCAGTGGTATTCGCCATAACCATATCGTCGTCACGTCGTCGTATCCTGACGACAGATATTCTAATAACTTTTTATTATTTACAATCATAGATTTAAAAAAAATTGCGTCACTTAAAAAGACAGCGCGATTCGAACTTCTTTGTTTACAACCGTTACAACTAAAGTTATGAAAAATTGGAGCCAACATTGAACTAAGTTATACTTATTTGGATAATGACCTCATTATCAAGATTAAATAGGAAGTGTGATTATTTTTTTTCATATAAAAAAGTATAGCCCAAAGAAACAACTACATTTATGCCCAAGATCAGACATTATTTTGTAGCAACACATTTACTTATCTATCACTTCATATAACTGTCAGAATATCGTCAACAATGCTGGTTCCATTATAAGAGTTTTATAAGCCAAGCTCAATCTTAAATATAATTATAAAAACTTTGATATTAATCTGAAATCATTATTTCTAAAAATATAGACAATAAAAAATATTTTTTAATTGCAAAAAGGTATTAAAAAAAGGTAAAAAATTACAGTCTATTGTTTAAATTACAGCTCTAAAAGATCGGATGACTATACTCATACTTTATAAAAGCAACCCTTTTAATAGCTTGGAATGGACAAGCTATTGTTCTCAGGAACCAGTATATAAAGCTAGAAAGGCCTATATAACAAAGCTTTAAAACAAAATACTAACATAAGTATAAACGCACAATTAGGCCTAAATTCTTCCTGCCGCTAAAACATGTCAACAAAAAAGAGATTTTGTTAACAGTTTAATAATGATTTAATGGAATTATATTTTAGTAGAACACCTATTTATAAGAAACGTCAATTGAATTTGAGGCATTTGTGTATATGTGTGCGATTAAGAGTGACTTAGGAGGATGTCTTGCCAATGAGATTTCAGTGAAAAAAATATGTTATAATGATTACTATAAACTTTTCTTTCATCAAAATAATAAACAACTTTCAACAAAACAATTTCAATATTGTATGTACGTCACGTCCTATTCAAGAATCCATACAATATGAGCTTTCTCAATTTCCTAAAAAAAATCATTTCAATCTTCCTCGTCACTCTTAGGCAGACCACAGACATTGCGATTACTGTTTTTATACATTCTGTCTGGTTTGCATTAAGGCCTATATTCACTATGCGGCTGGCATCGGCAAATAAAAGCGTTAAAATCGATGTTTACCAGCATAGTGTGTAGGAGCCTTAATATCGCCCGCATTTGCTAATTTCGATGAACTTGAATTGTGTTTTATGATACCTTACTCCTGTGATGTAATAAATGTTATTGGTTATATTTATTTAAAAATAAAACTACATTAATATACGCATTTTGTGGTTTTATTTCCTTTCTTTCCATTTGTTTGGTTGAGAAATATTTTATTGTACAAGAAGGAAACATGAACTATAAATATAAATAAAAGCAAAATATGTACAACAGCGGACTTATCCTTGTAAGAGATTTCGTCCAGTAAACAAATATCGGATTACAAGATTAATTTATAGGATTTGTTTATTAATAATTTACTCAGTTTGGGTCTGATATTACAAAATAACCACGAATTGCCTAATTCCACAATATTTTACATTTTAATCGGGTATTTAGTAACATGCGTTATACAAATGATAACTTAAATAAATACGTGACATTTTATTGCGCAAACAAAATAAATATTTATTACTAGGTATTATATGAAGAACAAACCCGGACCCCGCAACTATCTCAAAAAGGCAGTTAGCACGTAAAGATATAAAGTAGGTGCGATAAAACAAACGGCCTGCCCATTGGCCGGCTGATTTCCCTCAGGAGTTCACGCGTGAGGGCATTTCTTTGCGAGTACTTATCGCCTCGAAGGATATAGTTCGTTGCTCGAAGGTACAACGCGTAGCAATTTATTATTGGTGTAAATCAAATGTCGGCGAGTTGATTCGATTTTATTGAAATGAAAATCGGAGCAGGATGGATAGAATCAAATTAAAGAGCGGCAAAAGTAACCTCTTAGACATTAAAATTTTGATATTGTATACTTATATACTTATTTAAAATTCAACATTTCTTAAGAAAGACCAGGGGTTTTATTTCCGAAATAAATGACTCGCTCGAAACCGATGAGATGAATGATCGAATGATTTTCATTCGACTCGTCGCTTTTGTCGAATGAAAATCGTTAGACTCACCGTATTTTAATGAGTCACAGGTTTTAAAAGGAAAAGCTCCAAATCAGCTATCTAAATACATAATTGTTATATTAACCGACTTTTTTAAAGTTGTTAAAAAATAATGTATCCAAATTGTAAATGTTAACATCGTGCATGATTTCTGTACTGAATCCAAGCCAAAGGGTAACAGACCATTACCAAGCCTTCAAAATTACTATAATCACACTGTCCGCAATTCCAGCTGATTGGTTTCTCACACAAATATAATTTTGTACTCTGTGAGATTTATGTTTTTTTTTTTACTTATTTGTTATTGTTGGGATGGGAACCAGAGTACAGACCATAGTCAGAACTATTAATTTTTCAGAATTTATTTTAAACTAGCTGTTGCTCGCGCCTCCGCCCGCGTGCGCCTCGGTTATATCGCGCCCGAAAGTAGGCTATGTTTGACTCCTAGTGCATAACTATATCCATACCAAATTTCAGTACAATCGGTCCAGCAGTTTAGCCGTGAAGAGGTGACAGACAGACAGACAGACTTTCGCATTTATAATATTAGTATGGATGGATAGTATGGAAGTATGGACTAGTTAGTTAAGTACTTATTTATTTATTAAAACTTTATTGTTCTATAAGTACAAAATATTTATGCAATTGGCGGACTTAATGCTAAAAGCTTTCTCTTTCAGGAACAGAAAATCTGTGTGTGAAACAGAAAAACTGTGTGCGTGAACCTAGTGTAAACATTTTTTTGTGTACTTGTTGTAGATGAGGGTTCAGTTTGCCTTTCTGTGGCTTGCTACTAATGTATAATACCTCGAAAATATAACTCGCTACCAACCATGTTATGCTTCGGTCAACTGCACTTCGGTCAACCCGCAGTTATTATAGCCTTCCCTGAAAAAAAGCGCTAGGAAAAACTGAAACTTTCCTCCAAGAGAGAGAGAGAGAGAGAGAGAGAGAGAGAGAGAGAGATAGAGAGATAGAGAGAGAGAGAGTTAAAGTAGTTCAAACAGACAAAATCTTTAACTTTTAATAAATGAGAATATTTTACAACTACATTAAATTACGATTTCACTAAAAAAAAATTTTTTTTTTTCTTTTTTTTTTTTTCTTTTTTTTTAATCATGTAAATACTTTTTTAGTTTCTAGAGTAATTTAAAATTAATGTATAAGGGTTATTAATAATAAATAAGATTTCAACTTAAAAACAAAATATGAATTTCAGATAAAAAACTAGTTTTGCAAAGATTGAGTTTCTTTCAGAGAAAAAGAAATAAGGCAAAGTGTCTTAATTTTCAAAGAAATTTTCCATGAAAAAACACAAAACATTTTCACGGGACATGAAATGTTTTTACTAAGAATAATCTGGCGAGATCTCGCAAAAAGGGTTTTAATGTGTCGTGAATGAAAGGAGCCGTTGATATCCTTTTGATATTTTTCCCAAAAGGTAAAAACACTAAGTATCTGATTCTATCTGCAAAGGCCTTCAAAAGGTTCGCTTTATTCAAAGAAATTGGGAATTTCCGTCTTTACGGTACCCATTTAATTCAGGTATATTTTATAATGTAATAAGTACCTTAATTAGTACTAAAGTATAGTTCAATTTGTTTAATGAATGAATTTATTTTTATTTTAATAACAATTTATCGTTAATCCACACTTCCATATCCATACTATCCATATCCATACTTCCATATCCATACTACTCCATATCCATACTTCCATACTAATATTATAAATGCGAAGGTCTGTCTGTCTGTCTGTCACCTCTTCACGGCTAAACTGCTGGACCGATTGTGATGAAATTTGGTAGAGATGTAGTTAACGACCTAAGGTCAAACATAGGCTACTTTTGGGCGCGATATAACCGAGTCCAACGCGGGGCGAAGCCGCGGGGAACAGCTAGTAGGTATTTTTTTAAGGTTTATGTTCTTTGAGCAAAGTTGAATCAAGGACTGAGTCTAGGATTTATAAGATTCGCCATTATCTGTATAAATGGCCTCCTGTCTGACAACAGCCCTCGGAACGTTTTTATTGATAGAACTAGCGACCCGCCCCGGCTTTGCATGGGCATAAAAACCTTCCTCTTGAATCACTCTATCTATTAAAAAATCGCATCAATATCCGTTGCGCAGTTTTGAAGATTTAAACATACAAAGGGACTTAAGGACAGAGAAAGCGAATTTGTTTTATACTATGTAGTGATAGTGATCATACGCTACCATTCGAGACAGAGGTATAGGCAAGTTCCTTTGTTATATAATATAACTAGCTGTTCCCCGCGGCTTCGCCCCGCGTGGGACTCTGTTATATCGCGCCCAAAAGTAGCCTATGTTTGACCTCAGGTCATTAACTACATCCCTACCAAATTTCATCACAATCGATCCAGCCGTTTAGCCGTGAAGAGGTGACAGACAGACAGACAGACTTTCGCATTTATAATATTAGTATGGATATAATTTAATTTAGTATTGATGTCAATTATATGGATCTGTGTCATCTGAAATAAATGATATTTAATTTAATTAATTTGTTCGCTTAGTCGCTTCACAACACATTTAGTGTTGTCGCTACTGTAATTTTTGGTGTAGATATTATATATTTTCAGCGGCAAAAGGATAATTTATTTTCTTCATCTCTAAATATAGCATTAATAAATCAATCAATATATTCACCTTTATAGTCATTGTCTCTGCCAAACATGGGCATACTTCCAACAATAGCCTATAATAACTTTCATTGTGGTGCAACTTTCAATCTACGCACACTTTAATCACGCATTGTGGTTCTAGCGATGCAATGTAAACATTGATTCTGAGAGCTGCAACAAAATAAAAAGGTCACAAAAGTAAATACACAAAAACATTTCTATGGAGGCTAAATTGAAGATGCACGACGAAAAGAATATTTGTTTAACTTGTATTGTATACGTAATTAGTACAATTGTTTTGATTGTTCTATTAAATATAAGTACCTAGGTATAGTATTATTAAACATACAAATAATTACTGTGCGAGTGATACAAACTGAATAGAATATTTATATTCTAAAAAATATATTTCTACTGCCGATTATTGGAAAAATGGGATTTTTGGGCCTGCAAGTCACGGCTAACGGTCCAAAAATTTATATTTTTTAATAGAATCTAGTATCCAGAAACAAAAATATCTTATAACCATCAAGAAATCCACTTCTTCCGGCTGCCATCTGGTAGTCATTAAAGGAACCAAGTCAGAGGCCGAGAGGCGGTTCCGAAGAGTTCTGACAACATGCATAGTCTGCATGGTCGATTGACCGTGACTTGATCCACTTCTACTACTACTCTTACTCCTACTCGCCTACTCATTTCTCAGGTGTTTTCAGATAATCTCTTTCTAATCAATGGCTAGTGCCAACCTTTGAAGTTTCTATTCTGTATTTACTTTATTTTGGGGGCCAATGCCGTTAAAGCGCGGGCGGGTTCGCCGATTCAAATTGAGCTATTGTTTGAAATGAGCTGGAATTTGGGCCGATCATATGAGGCTCAAGAAAATAACACTTACTGTTATATTCTTCGGAAGAACACGAATTATTACACGCCTAACGATGCATCGCTGTCATTTTTCTTATTTTATCGGTGTGAAAAATCTTAATCGAACTAATGTAAACTAAGTGGATTCGAGAAAGGGATTTCATTGCTGTGGTTTTTGTTATTCCAACTGTTGCAGACATTTGGAACTTTTTGCGATGCACTGATTTTTTGTTTTTTTCTTATGGTTAACTGGACTGTTAGATTAACTAATTTAAACATTAAGTCCGCCAAATCGAAGACCTCTTGAAATAGGGAGATATTACGAGTATCCGCAATCGGCGAGCGTATATGACGAGAGTGATGAGTGTGGAGAGAGGTATGATTATTTATCGTATCCAATGGAAATCTCTAGTCTTTACCTACCCTTACGGGAAACAGGAGTGATGATAATGTATGTATTAGGTTACTTATTTACAGCACTTACGTATAATATTTGTTATTTAAGTAAATATTATTTTTTCACCTACAAACTGGGAGTCTAAAAACGCCACTTTGAGCAATTCATCGAATCGATTCATATTACGAGTTCCTTAACAATTCTGTAGCAATTCCTCTATTTTTTGTAAAATGGCCAAGTAAACTTTGCAATTCCTCTTCAAACCAATTGAAAGAAATAGGAATTGCTAAAGAATTGCTAAGGAATTCGTAATATGAATTCGATTCGATGAATTGCTCAAAGTGGCGTTTTTAGACCCACTGTTCTCTGCTGGACCCAAAGGTTGACTGTTAAATAACGCTTTTAGCATTAAGTCCGCCTATTGTATTTTTGCAATAAAGTTAAATAAAAAATAATAATAATATATCGAGATCGCAATACTTTCTATAACTAATATAGAATAATGTTTTTAAAAGCAGCATGACTGGCGTTGCCTTGTAGCTTTTGTCCCATAATCGAAGTATTTTTCCATCGGGACCACTGTGAGTGCAGTGCGAAAACACTATGACGTAGCAACATGGCGCGTGCACGTATTTATAGACTAGGGTTGTCAGTTATCAATGTGCTGTAGTTTATACTTATATATACTATTATATATACCCGCGTGGGATTCGGTTATATCGCGCCCTAAAAGTAGCTTATGTTTGACCACTGGTCCTTAACTATATCCAAACCAAATTTCATCAAAATCGGTCCTACAGTTTAGCCATGAAAGCGTAACAGACAGACAGACTTTCGCATTTATAATAGGTACCTAGGTATAATTCTTTTGGGGAAAAAAGTGCGCTTGGCATCTCAGGTGAAGATAGTTGATAGGCACATAAAATAAAATACTTAGTACTAACGTATCATGGGCTCCTTTGCTAATATCTAAGAACGCGATGCGATTATTAAATTTAAAATAAGTAAGTATAATACACCTAGTTAAAATAACATAATATTATATCAAATTAAATTTATTTATTAAATTTGTGATAAATGTCTTAATTAATATCTATTCTATTCTACCCTCAAATACAAACAGAAAACTTAAAATTAGGAAATTAAGTTATTTAATTTTTATAATGTGTGTGGCAGCCCTAACACAGCCAACGATCCGGCACGGCCACGGCCCTCCTGACTCCAAGGATAATATTTATGGGAGCACCTTTTGTGTTGCTCTAATAATGTTTGTTTATCTATTTTGAGTACTCTATGCTGAACATTGCACCAAGCATGAGAGACAGAAATTTGACAGGGACAGGGAGGGACAAATCACACAGATTGAGTTAGCCCCAAAGTAAGTTCGAGACTTGTGTTATGAGATACTAACTCAACGATACTGTATTTTATAACAAACTAGCTGTTCCCCGCGGCTCCGCCCGCGTGGGACTCGGTTATATCGCGCCCAAAAGTAGCCTATGTTTGACCTCAGGTCGTTAACTACATCCCTACCAAATTTCATCACAATCGGTCCATCAGTTTAGCCGTGAAGAGGTGACAGACAGACAGACAGACAGACAGACAGACAGACAGACTTTCGCATTTATAATATTAGTATGGATACAATTTTATAACAAATACAATATAGATAAACATCCAAGACCCAGGTCAATCAGATAAAGATCATTTTCATCTTGACCTGCCCGGGGATCGAACCCGGGACCTCCTGAGTAGCGGTCAGGCATGTTAACCATTACGCCACGGAGGTCGTCAAATATAAATTAGATAATTATTTATTTGCAAGGATATATAGTTCATACATAAGTCTTAATTTCATAACATAATTTATTGTATTTCACTCTTATAGGTATGCAAACAAAATAATTTTTATGTTTAATATAACAAACAATATATATAATACTAGCTGTCCCGGCGAACTCCGTACCGCCTGAACCTGCACTTTACTCACCGTTCAAACCTTCCCTGAACTTCCACAAATATTTCAAGACCAAAGTTAGCCAAACCGGTCCAGCCATTCTCAAGTATTAGCGAGACTAACGAACAGCAATTGATTTTTATATATATAGATATAATACACATATCTTTCCTTACTCTTATCTTTTTATTGTAAATAAAAAAAATACTGTGTACACTTATCGTGTAGTAATTTTGCCTCTGTGTTGGTTAGCTAAATAGATGGCAGTTAGGTTATGTCTGATGCCTTTATGCCCTGAAATAGTGTTGGCTGCTTTCTCAGTAAAATTGATTCGGAGGCTAGACGGCAGCCAGTCCATTTTAATAAGTGCCGCCAAAACTAGAACCATGATTAAAAGTGAACCCTAGGCTCTGAAGCATCAGCTGAAAATGCTACAAGAAAACACGCTCAGATGATGACGACTTAGCATGCAAGGCGACCGGGAAAACACTGGGGTGATAATATTATCCTAATGTTCCCACGGGAGCAAAATGCGGAAAAACCGTAGTTTGTCATAAAATACCACTTGTTATTATTATTACCATTGGCGTTTGGTAGAAACCTCGTATTTTGGTAGAAATAGCTTTTCGGGAGCAACGACCCGCGTCCCGACTCCCAAGGGACTCGTGCGGGATATTTTCATGTTTTGTCGTCGTATTAAGATTGAAATACGCAATACTTTTCGCGGAAAATATGTGGCATTATGACTTATGAGCCGAGTAAAGTTCCATTACAAGATAGAATAGAATATGTTTGACTTTGCTCTGGTTTCAGTTTGGTTAGGACATTGCAGACTTGATTAACTGATAAACACGTAGAGATGATTCCGTGCTTCGGAAAACTAATAAGCCTCGGTGAACACTAGCGCCTCCGTCATTTAAAAATCATTCACTGAAAACACAAGTTATCAAAAATATGTGTTATGTAATTAAGGTTCTGTATCTCAAGTTTATTTTAAACTTATTAAATTATAGTTCCCTATAGTTACAAATTACAATATTGCTTAATACGGTCACTTTTAGCAGTTTTGCAATTTATATCTATAGCGAACTATAATTTAATAATTTAATATCATTAAAATTAACTTCAGATCCAGAACCTTAATTACATAATAGGGATTTTTGATAACTTGTGTTTTCAGTGAGTAATGATTTTTAAATGACGATGGCGCTAGTGTTCACCGAGGTATCACCTTAAGGGAACCACATAAGCTGAGAGACGTTTCCGAAGAACCCTGACACCACTGTGTGCATGGTCAAATAGCATAACCCACATGATATGCTGTTTATTTTTGTTTGAAGCCGATTTAATCCAAGTGGCTCTACATTCATGCATAGTCTTCACAAGGGAAATTTTGCAACAGCTCAGGCTTACAGGGTTCAACAAGGTTTCAGTATGTTCTTTAATTGAAATCAAAGAATTTCGAATCGCGAGAGGCAATTTTTTTTTAAATTTATGATTGAAAGCCTATAAATCTTATTATTCCACATGTTAGTTGCAACAAACAAGCATTGTTCAGTAATCCGTCAATCGGGAGGTTAAGTAATTTTTTTTACCATTTTTAAAGTCAGTTCTAGGAAATACCTTTTGAAATACCTTTCCTCTCAATTTAGCATCGGTAGGTTGGAAGAGATCCCTAGATGAGATAAGTCCGCCTTTGTATGTTCTGTTTCTTCACACTATGTAAATGTTTTCCTTTTTGTATAATAAAGTTATTACAAACAAAAAACAAGAAATCCTCTTGACCCTTTGGCCGTCAGACTTCATAGTTTATATACTGTTTTATTAAAAATTGTTAACACTTGCGAATGCGTTTTAGGAATCATAAAGATAGTAGAGGCAATGAAAGTAATAATAATTTTATTATACATCCCTGCAAATCGTTTTATAAACGAAAACATAAAAATTTTTTTTAGATAAACTGTTAAAGTACCGAGTATTTTTTTCTGAAATCAAACTTTGTATGACATTGTTATTTTTATCTGAAAATTTTAAAGAGCACTAAATATCCTAATTTTAAGTTTCCTGTTGTATGTATTTGAGTGTCAATTAATTAAATAAATTAATTAAAAGTAAAAAATCACATATTCTCTCATTAAAAATAGTTTGAAAATTATAGTAAAAAAAAAACTCAACCTCCCCAATTACTCACAGGTTTTAGCCCTATTATAATTACATATTTCAACATTTCCGCATGCAGTGTGATTGTTTTAAAAGCCATAATTCAAACACGATTGTGGCATTTCTATTGAAAACATTCATTCATATAACCTGTTATGAACTAAATGTAACTCATAGTTAACTAACAAAGTGATTATGGTCCTGTTGGTTGGGTTTCCCTGTAAAAAGTTTACAGAGGTCAGACGGCAGTCGCTCCATTGTTATAACCTGTGCCGAATATCTAGGACACCGGGTTCTGTAGCGTCAGCTGATGATGATTTTTATATTTTGGTATTATTATTTATTAAATATTGGTGGTAAACTTAAAATAAGTAACAATTGACGTCAATAAGTGATAAGAATATCCTATAATGAAAATAAACAATTTGAATTTGAATTTTGAATTTGGTATATGTCAAACAGACTTATTATAGTTCAAAACATAGATTTTAAAAAATTGCGACACTGATTCGAACTTCTTTGGTTCAAATGTATATTTAAAATAAAATCGCATACTACCTTTATTACGGAGGTTATGAGTTCAAATCCCACAAAAATGTTGTTGAGAACATGGTGGAGTGGAGAATGATTGAAGAAGATACATCGTCATCTTGTCTATAGGCTGCATGGTCAATGACCATGTACACCCTGGTGTCAGAGTTTTTCGGGACAGCCTCTCGGCCTTTGACGTGGTTCCTTTAAAGTCTACCAGAATGGCAGCCGGTACCGAGAACTTAAAGTGCCTTCCGAAGCACAGAATCATCTTTAATTGAAGTCTGTAATGTCAATAACAAAGTATGCTTCCCGTGGAAACCGAACCCACAACCTCTAGCTCTTTAGGCAAACTTCTTAACCACTCGACCACAGAGGCCATTGAAGAAGAGTAGAGATACCTGACTATTTGATGAAATAAGATGTCGTGTTTTGAAAGTAGTTTTACCAAAGAACGATAAAATTATACTACTTAATCAAGAAAAAATTAAGCTTTACTCTTTCGAACAAGAATATTCTGATAAAAGTTTATCTTCAGACGACCTTTCACGGTTGTAAAGATGACTAAAATCCTCAACTTCATGTCATATCTTATTATATTTTACGACTATCCTTCGAAGACATTAGATAAGAAGGGTGTACATTCAACTCTTTCTTTCACCATCCGATCCGATTACGACACGTTTTATGTGACCATCAAAATAAAAAAGTTATTTTACATCGAATATTGGATACATGAAAAATGTTACACGGTTTTAACACACACATGACGATTTTTTCTATTATTTTAAATTTAATTATTATTTATTAATATTTGTCGTAAATTGCCTATCGATATGACAGTAGGATGTTCTTTTTAAAACATAGAGTTGGCTAAAAAAAGCCACCATTAAGCTTATGTTTAATTATAGCGTATCACTGGACTGAAGAGTAAGCTGAAGATGTAACGTGATTACGTCAGAACACTATCGGTTATTAGTTAGGAATTAAAAAGAATTTTCATATTTATTTCTCTAATGCTGCTACCACACTTGGCTATTCACGTATTTGCCAAAATATTCGACGAATAGGCAAATAACGCAACTACCACCCATGGACTACACAAAAACATGGAGGCAAATACCAATTACACATTTGGTATTTGCCGAATAGGCAAATAACGCAAAAGTTTTGGCAAACATACCACACATGTTGAAATAGGCAAATAGGCGAATACAAATAGCCAAGTGTGGTTAGCAGCATAACAGGTTGAACGCCGCAATCGCAGACACAAAAGTCGATCACCGATCATGGGCCGCTGAACGATCAGTATCGTCATCGTGTCGTGTCGAAGCTCAGTATTGTCGAAACAATATCTGTCGTGTTTCGACGGATCGAAGTTCAGTACTTGAATCGTTGTATATTTAAACTAATTTTAGCCTCCATTCAATCATTGTCGTTGAGTATAAAGCGATATAATATGTTATGTTAACAGCGCAGTGACCCTCAACAGTCCCCAATCCTGAAGATTCAATTTGCTGGTAAGATTTGTCTGGAAATAAAACAGTTTACTACTAAGCCAGTTTTTAGGTCAGTTGAGGGTCTTTTTTATATCTAGTTTTATGGAGGTGCCCGAAGGCTTATAAGGTTTGATGTTTTATTTTATTTTTATTTTGACAGTAAAAGATAATAGACAAAATGTGGAAACAACAGTTTAATGCATAGAATTTTTTTTTTCACCGCACTGTATTAGAAATGTATTACGTAGTTTACAACAAAGCCACCTACAATAACAGTGGCAATAAATGACGCAATCAAATTCCCGCCCATTTTTTCTGTGTGAAACGTTGGCTTGCAAGCCAAACCAGTGACACGCTTTTCGTGCGCTACGCCACAATTCTGTGGTCATACTGCTTGTGTGCCTTAGTATTTTGATTGTGTTTGATAATTATGTCTTTATGTTTAAAAGGTTATGAACTTTGAATATTTGACTCTGAATAATGCATTAGTTTTAATACCCATTGTGTGTGTTTTATCACCTCACCCGCAGAATATAACAGACGTGTAATAAATATAAGTAAATAGTAGTAATAAGTGCGCGTAGCATCTCCGGTTGGTTAAATGCTCTAAGCCCTCATTACATCAACCCGAAAAGCAAGACGACAAAAGATTCCACAATACGGACTTAACGTTTAAAATATAAAATTACAAAACAAACAAGCGAACCAAAATTTCCCAAGCAATCAATCACTAAGTAGGAAAACTCCCGGGGGTACATCAGCGTTTCCTTTAACAGCTTGACTGCCCATAAAATTATGAAACATCAGCGAGAGGCCCATTTTCAATTTCGTGTTTTTTAGATTATAATATATAGATTTAAGTAAAAAATATATATATATACTTTATTACAAACTTTAAATGGGGGTAAAATAAGGTAAAAAAAATTAACGCCTAGAGGCGTGACGGGCACCGAGGAAGAAATTTTCATCACGGGTGCCCATCACGCCCGAAGGCGTTAGCCAAATTATGGGTGATAACGTAATTATTATTATCTATTATTATAGAAATTGACAAAAACTTAACCATTTGGTACAAACAGGAACTTCTGACATGCAAAATCACAACTTTAGGAACATATATAATAAAAAAATGACATTACAATTGAGCGTGAAACAAATCAAAGCACTCTACGCAGAGTCCTGGCTTATCGTCACAAACTACACAGTGCCAAGTAGTGTCAGAGCGTTTCTTCTGTTTGTAGCATTGGCGGCAATGCTTTCTTTTGATCCTGCCATTTGACGCCTTTTCAGTAATTCTAGTTATAGTATGCAATGGATTTGCTCTACGTGGCGCAGGTAAGGCATCTGAAGGTTTTTCTGGTAAAAGTTTATCTATTACTGATAATCGATAGTCGTATAATCTCATTTTTTGTCTTCCTGAGTACTTATTGTACATTTTGAAAGAATTTATGAAAAGCAGTTGAAAAGTATGAATTGCTATTTTGAGATACCATCTCACAGTCTTTCGTTCACAAGGGTAAAACGAAAGTAGCTGGTCTTGCCTATCGACACCAGACATAAATTCATTATAACTGGCTATAGCAAGGGGTTTTTCTTTTACTTGGCCACGTTTGTTCGTGACCGGAGCTAGGCGATTTGGGTATTGTGTAGTAATGTAAGAGACATCACGTTTATCTTTCCATTTCCCAACATGAATGCCTTCATTGAAACGTGATATATTTTCTCCTCGTTTCAGTTTTTTTTGCATCACCTCTTTGGGATTGCTCTTCAAATTGGATCGCAAAGTACCAGTACAATAAGTTTTTTTTTCTAAAAGATTTTTGGCTAATTCAACGCTATTGTAGTAATTATCCATATATACCTCATGGCCTTTCCCTAAAAAGTCTTCTAACAGATGGAGTACGATTTTTTCGGCATGCCCTTTGCCAGTAACCTCGACGTCTTTACTCCCGGCGTATACTCTAAATTTCAGTATGAGGCCATCTGGCTCGGTCAACATATACAATTTTACGCCGTATTTGTGCCTTTTGTTTTGAATGTACTGCCTAAAGAGTAGACGTCCCCGCCAAAGTATCATACTTTCGTCCAGTGATAATTGTCTTGCTGGATAATAGCAATCGGCCATCTTTTTATTAAAATAATCTATCACAAACCGAATTTTGTACAACGGATCTTCACTGCTAGTCTCCGAAGTAAAATGAAGGCATCTCATTATTAGGAGAAACCTATTTCTACTCATTTGCTCGCTGAAAATCGGAATGGCGAATAATCGGTCCCTCTTCCAGAAATCTTGAACTCGAGTCAATTGAATAGTGCCCATATGAAATAAAAGACCTAGAAATATTTTGAGTTCTCCCACGGTCAAGTCTTTCCAGCGAGTTATTCGTGACTCCTCTGTTGTTTTTTCTGACAATAGCAATCTTACAGCTTGTTCGTTGGACTGGTCACAAATATACTTCAAAAAATCTTCATCAAAAAAGTAATCGAAGTAATCCACTGGATCTCCATTATGTGGCCCATTGAAAGTATTAACTTCAGTAAAATCCAAGGTTTCCAACTCACCAGTAGGAGTCCATGTTGAGGTTGAACCGGAAGTTGATGGTCGATTAGTACTTACTTCTAACTCTTGACGTAACAAAGTTGACTCGATTTCACCAATTGATGTACCTCGAAAATGAATTGGTGGCTGAAGAATCGGCGACTGACAGTGGTCATCATCATCTGATGAAGACTCCTCTTCATCATCAAACACGAAGTCGTCATCAGTGTCATCATCTTCATACAAAAAGTCTTCTATTTCCGCATCATTAAGATGACTATAATTAGGGTTCCTACGTGGCCTTTTAGGCTTAGAAGGACCAGCTTCACTCTCCATTATTTACGTCAAAAAAAACAATAAACTAGGAACCAACACTTCGTACGTATGCGTAAGGGTTTTGTGCGTTACGCCCGTACGCCACGACGCTTACGGACAGATGCCCGTGGCGCAATGATTCATAGAACGCTGTATGAGGCGATCACGCCTTGCGGCGTGACGGGCATCCCCCCCGCTTCCCGTTTCACGCCCCGCGGCGTAATGGGCACTCAAGCTGTTAATCGGAATTATCGCATCGAGCCCCAATCTGGCGAGTCGATCCCTTAGCGACTAATCGCCGGCTCGCGGACGAATAAATCACGTCAGAATTAGTGAGATCCGGACGATTAGGGTTGCCAAAGAAGTACTTCATTTCTAAAAACACAAGGCATCATTTCGTGTAGGTGGCCACGGTCAATCGGACTTGCACACCCTGTTGTCAGAGTTCTTCAGAACCACCTATGGACCTTTGACGTGCTTTCTTTAACGACTACTAGGTGGCAGCTGGGACTAACGGCTTAACGAGCCTTCCGAAGCACAAAATGATGATCATGGAATCGAATCCACGACCTCCGGGTCTACAGGCGAACGCTTTTAACCACTGAACAACAAGGGCACGAACCACTTATTTCATTTTCCACTAATTCATTCTCTTATCACTACATAGTATAAAACAAAGTCGCTTTCTCTGTCTCGATGTCCCTTTGTATGTTTAAATCTTTAAAACTACGCAACGGATTTTGATGCGGTGTGATTCAAGAGGATGGTTTTTATGCCCATGCGAAGCCGGGAAGGGTCGCTAGTAATATATATAATTTCTTATTTAGTTCTTTTCGTACCCCTGGCGTAATCGAGTAGCATTTAGCCAAGAGGCGGCATTATCAGCGATAATGGTATCACATCGTCGTTCGCGCCTTTTTTGCACTGAACATTTTATTTATACCGTTGATTCATTAAGATGATACCAATTTAAGACACTCTTTCTATCTCATTCTCTCGTCTTCGCTTTTCCGCTTTCCTGCTTTTTCTTCCCCACTTCGCTTAGTCGCCTGCATCCCTGAGACTATTGGATACATACAATCATACATGTTAAGTCAAGACCATTTGAGTTTGCCCTTTCTACCAAACGGATGGGTCATATCTTAGGGTTCATATAAACCAGTTTCAAACAATGAGGTGAGTATACTAGTTTGGAGAGTGTGACGGGAGCGATAGTGTTATGCTCGACCGCCACAAAGGGAAGATCTTCCCGCCCGGCTAGGGTGTTATACCTGGGGAACCGCGACACCGACGATGGTTGTATATATGCTCCAATTCGTAGAAACTTTGATAGTGCGATTTAGACTTTCATAGTAATTTTGCTGTTTTGTATGCAGGTTCGATTTTCGTGCTTTTAACGCCATCTGTTGTGCGTCTTTGGTAGTTTGTTTGTTGTGGCGTTAGTGTCGCCACACTAGTATAGGAAACTGCAAAGTTCGATAGGCTACCATAAGCTGTTTATCGAACTCTACTGTTGTATGTACTAAGCTAATATTGTGACGGATCTGGTTAGTTACCACCATCTTTTAAAACCATGCAAGAACGATTAAGTAAGAGAGATGTCGCTTTACATCATGTATTGCGCTGTCTCGCTTACTCAATAGATCTTGCATGGTTTTTAGAGATGGTAGTAAACCCCCTGTTCAAATTTTCTGGCTGTTGTCTCTTCCAAATTAACAGTGTATCCTACATGTCTTCAGTTATAAAGTACAGATTTGTCTTGCTTTCTGTATTTTCACAAAAATCCAAGAGCATAACTACCAAAAAGCCAGTCCTGTACTATTGAAAGCCGATACTAACCCAAATCCGACCGCTTACCCCCAATTAATCTCCGCCGGCCTTCTGCGGCATTACGGCCGAAGCTCACAGGTGAGCATTTATAACTTTAATTACAGATAAATTGTAACGCATTGTGTTCGCTGGTGGGTGGTGAGAAATTGCTTTATTCTGGTCATTCAGTTCACATACGGTTACATTCGTGTGGTATTAATTTCTCTATACTTTATTCAGTACCCCTAGTATGAGAATTTATTTACGCAGATGCTAGCGACTGCGTCAGGATTTTGTATGGAATTTCTTAATTGCCTTATTATCCGCTAGGGGTGCAGTACAGGTTTTTCATACTAAATCACTACAATCGCTAGCGTCTGCGTTTATAAAATCTCATAAGTAGAATAAGGCGTACAGGTGACTGTATGTAGATATTTAAAGCCTCCTTAAACTGTTCACCCATCTGGCTAAACTTTATCCTTTAGCACGCTTTTCTTCAAATTTGCCCAAAACTTTCGAGGCAAGTATGCAAGTAGTTCAAAAGTCAATGGCTTACCTATTAGACCATTGGCACACATATCTTATAATCAACAATGCTCTCATATAGTTCACGAATTTTCAAAATTAAATCCTTACAAAATTTCGCAACTAAAACAATTAAGTTTGCCAGGAAACCTGAAATGTCTTCCCGCATTTGTTTCAAGCTTTTCCGGTTCTGGTAGACATGCGACATTCAAACGTAATATTCCCACAAAACAAACAAACAGGTTACACAAATTATATAGCGTACAGAAGAATAACCCACTGCGAGTTTGTACTTGACTTAGAAATTTACAATTTATGAAAATTTTCCCTTTGTGTTTTACAAAGGGAAAATTTCTAATTATCTTTGGTAATTTTGGGAATATTTCCCAAATTTCCCGGGCAAGTTTCCTAAATTCCCAGGAATCTGTGCCTTTCAAACCGATCTGGTGTTTGAGACAAACATCCATTCATTCATACAAACTTTATCATTTACATGTATATTATTTGTATAAATGAGTATTTTCAAGTATTTTGGACTGAGTACTTTGGACAAGGATTGACTATTTGTTGGCCTCTTTAATTTGTGCCGGTTACCCGTGGTGCCGCGCAATTACAAATTACGAACAATTATATGAATTACGCGTATAATTACAATTTATTACGAGTCATTATGAGAAGGCGCACATGCGGAGGGTCTGAAATACTGTCATTTGTCATATATGGACAGGTAAGATTATTTTGTACGAAGTAATGAGAAGCATAATAATTAATCCATAATCATTGCTGAGAATAGGGGGCTTAGCCAACGTCACAGTTTCAAAAAGCTAAGGAATGTCGACAAAAATAGAATGTATGGGATTGACATAAGCTGCTACAAATCACGTGGTCAATCTTATGTCAATCCCATACATTTTATACTATATAAATATGTTAACTTTTTGAAATTGTGACTTTGGCTAAGCCCCCAGCACCCATAGCCAAAGTGACAATTTCAAAACGCTAACGAATGTCAACAAGAAGAAAATGTCTGGAATTTACATAAGCTGCGGTAAATCTCGTGGTCTTATGTCTATCCCATACATTTTAATCTAGTCAACATAAGTTAACGTCTTGAAATTGTGACTTTGGCTAAGCCCCCAGGATTGCCTCCTGCAATTTCTTTATTTCCTTCTTGGCGAGCCGGAATTTTGGAAGCAGTAAACAACCTAAAACGAAACAAGACCTGACAGCTCTCCTACTTTGGCTAAGAATCTTTTTGCCTCTCATTATATTGGCTTTCCGGTCGCCTCCTGATGAATAATACTTTAGATCCCAGGATCACCTATAATGTTAATAAAGGTGATAGCCATAATCATCAAGGCGCTACGGCCCGTGTGGGCCTGAGCCTGGTCAAGTAAATTTCTCCAGATCTTCCGATTTTGGCAAAGAAGTTCGAATCGCGCGCGGTCTCTCTATAGCAATTTTTTTTAATCTATGGATTTTGGCCTTTTCGTCGCTAGCTGCGATTTATAATTCACTATCACTACATAGTATTAAACAAAGTCGCTGTCTCTGTCCCTATATCCCAATGTATGCATAAATCTTTAAAACTTCGCAACGGATTTTGATGCGGTTTTTTAATAGATAGAGTGATTCAAGAGGAAGGTTTTATGCCCATGCGAAGCCGGGGCGTGTCGCTAGTTAATATAATAAAGCTGAAGCACTACTTCTTTTTCTTAGTTGTGGTCAATACACAATATGGTCTAGGCATCAAAGTGAAACAGTGGAAGAATTTCACCTCCATGGTCCAGTGGTTAAGGCGTTTCCCTATAGACCCGGGGGTCATGGGTTCGAATCCCACGGGAAGCATACTTTGTTTAGTTGTTTCCAGTTTGGTTAGGACATTGCAGGCTTGAATCACCTGATTGTCTGATAATAAAGATGATTCCGTGCTTCGGAAGGCACGTTAACGTAGTCGTTAAAGGAACCACGTCAGAGGCCGAGAGGCGGTTCCGAAGAACTCTGACACCAGGGTGTGCATGGTCGATTAACCGTGACGCCTACTCGATATGATGATGATGACCTGCTGTCAAAGTTCTTTGGAAATATTAAAGTCACATCCAAAAAACCTTTATTCCCTCGCCCTCAGCTGTTTGCAGGGTAGGTAACACAAACAGACGGACCCGGGGCTCCCTATATTGCAAGTTAAGCAAACTAACTCTTGTTTGATTCGCCCGCCGCAGACAGCCATCTTGTATGTGGTTGTCAATATTTGGACGAGGACTGTGTTTTGTTGTGGTTTTAGTGAGATATATGTGTTTTATTGTTACATTGTTCTATTATCCATACTAATCCATATCCATACTAATATTATAAATGCGAAAGTCTGTCTATCTGTCTGTCTGTCTGTCTGTCATCTCTTCACGGCTAAACTGCTGGACCGATTGTGATGAAATTTTGTAGGGATGTAGTTTAAGACCTGAGGTCAAACATAGGCTACTTTTGGGCGCGATATAACCGAGTCCCACGCAGGGCGGAGCCGCGGGGATCAGCTAGTATGTTATATTTGTGTGTCTTTATAATATTTGTTTATCTATCTGTCTGTTGTATCCATACGTTTCTTTTTGTTTTTTGACTAGAAAAGAGATTGCTTTAGCTTTAGCATTAATTATTTATGTACTAAACCCAATGAATAGGTTTACCAGCTAAATTTTTATTTATTTTTATTACTTAAAATGTTAACTTATCGAAAATTAAAGATTCCGAGGAATTAAGAATCCTCCTATTTAGAACTCAGCTAAAATTTTAACCTATACGTCATCCAAAAAGTATATTTTTTAGAAAATTCGATATTTCGATAATAATCCAATCATGAAAGACAAGTTATTTTCGGGAATATAGAAACAGCCGTCAATTCCGGCACTCCGATGGTCGAAATAACAAGCAATACTTCCCCCCAGCCCCCATTATGGCCAAGAGCCCCCGAAATACACGGGGGCAAATTACACACGCTGACGTCACAGAATTAGTAATAGTACTACCTGACGTTATAAAGCCTGAAAGCCGACGTCGAGCGCCGAAACTGTTCATTCGTTTATTCACCATGTCTTGGTCTAATGTTCCTCCTTCTTTGACAGTGGCAGATTCAACCGACGAGAGGGTGAGATGGCGTCAAGCAGGTGACCGATATTATAAAAACATTGACTTCATCCATACTAATATTATAAATGTGAAAGTCTGTCTGTCTGTCTGTCACCTCTTCACGGCTAAACTGCTGGACCGATTGTGATGAAATTTGGTAGGAATGTTGTTAACGACCTGAGGTTAAACATAGGGTACTTTTGGGCGCGATATAATCGAGTACCACGCGGGGCGAAGCCGCGGGGACAGCTAGTATATAATATGTCCTATTTCGTAACCCCCTTTTGTTGAACCCATTTTACCTAAAATATATTTTGGCCCTTTCTCTCTTACCGTAATTACACGTGAAAGAACGAGACGAAACACATTTTAGCTGAAATAAGCCCATTTTAAAAACAAACGTTTCTTAATAAGGGCGTAATTTATTGTGATAAAAGTAAATCGTACTTAACGAAGTCTTGCTATTGCCTCGTTGAGTGTTAGCGAATGTGTTAAATCTGGAATAAATTCAAGTAGTATTAAAATTGAGCAATACAAGCAGCAAGAAGCAAGCGTAATTTTTTGTTCGAAACCGTTCTCTACACTTCAACTTCACTTTCTAGGTAGAAAGTGTAGAAATAGAAAGTAAGTATCTATTAGGAAATACTTACTATTTTATGCCCTTGTCACTGAAAAAGATAATAATAGTACTTAACATCGTACAGAAAAATCACTAGTAATTTTAGGTATAAAAATATATACCTACAGGTAAACAAGGTGTTACGATGTCTCTATATCCGCATGTGTATTTCATAGATAAGATAATAATTTATTGTCTTGCTGCGTTTGCATGCACAATTAAATCCCGTGTGTTCCAATGGAAAAGTTCCCTCAATACCGAAAATAATCGCGTTATATCCAACGGGAGGCCGCACCGCAATCACAAGATTTTATCAAATAAACATTACAAGAACTCCTTTATTTAAAAAGCTTTCAAATGAAAAATATTTGATGGGCTATAACAAAAGAATGAACATTTACGCAATTTTTTTTATAACTTAATGATGCGCCAAGTTCTTGTACTTACCTACCTTGTTTTAAATAGGTAGGTAAGTAGACAACTGATCATGGGAAATCTCTACCAAATATTGACAAGTGAGATAATAATGTATTAATAAACATAGGGAAATACGTAGAATTTCACATAATTTAATCATAAAAAAATATTTAACAAAGATGAGGAATTTATCGGAAATATCTCCAGTTTTCACTAGTGCACCTTACAAACGCGCTCTTTAGAGTACTCCATGTAGAGGGCGCTTCAAGAGTCGTATGTAAAACCAGTTTAAATTGACACCATACGTCCCTTCCAAATTTAAAAAAAGAATGGTTCCAAGGGGCAAAGGAATCAAGTGTCAGAGGTCACGCTTCGCTGGTTTAATACAATGACAAAAGACGCGGGAAAACAATAGCCGCCGTAGGTTATAAAGAGATAGTTCCCTTTTTGAAAATTTATGTTTTTTACAGAGCGTTTACGAGTTAGTTGTTTATGACCTGTGTTAACCCGTTGCATTTCTTTTGAACTATTTTGTAGATACAACATAGATTACCTATGTTTTTTCTAATTGTCTCGTATTAACGTCATTACATTGCAGCTGTTTGCACCCTAAGTCTTAATATGGCTTTAGTGCCCAGGGTCCACTCGGGGCACGTCTTAATTTTCCTCCTTTATTAAAACTTGAGGGACGTAGAGAAAAATATTACAAAAATTACTTTATTTTTTTCATAATTCACCCACAAACTAAAAACAACTCTTTAAACCTGTAAGTTTAATGTATTTTTCGTAATAAAAATTGTTCAATACTTACATTGTCTATGGTTTCAGTTTATCGATATCGGGTTTTAAAAACACATAGGCATCACGGTGTTTGGTTTTGTCATGTATATCTCATAATCACTACATAGTATAAAACAAAGTCGGTTTCTCTGTCTCTATGTCCAAACTACGCAACGGATTTTTATGCGGTTTTTTTTAATAAATAGTGATTCAAGTGGAAGGTTTTTATGCCCATGCGAAGCCGGGGCGGGTCGTTAACCACTTATAATTAAAGAAACTGGACAAAAGTTCTAATAACCAATCAATAAATTACTTACGACATCCCTTGTTCAGGATGCAACTGGAAAATCACAAAAAAGAGCTCTCTTTCCTTTCGTTCAGAAATAAACGGGAATCATCCTATCTTGGCAGCTGGCAGCAATTAACTTTATTCAAGGTATTCGGTATCACGTTGGTAGCAGGTTGGAGGTTGGAGTCCAATCACAGCGATCCTGTAATTTGGCTCACGTATCGCTACGTAGACGATACGTGGCCAAATTGGCCAAGCCGAAATCTTGTTACTATGGTTAAGTAAAACAATCAGAATTAATTATTTATACCTTTATCCTATCCTATACTATTAAACGAACAATAAAATAATTAATATGTACTCGCGTTTTCGAAAACGGCTATAACGATTTCTTTGAAATTTTAAACATAAGTTCTGACATAGTCAAAAAGACAATCTAGCAAGGTTCCATGTCTGGGAAAATTTATTTTACACATATTTTCACGCAAAAAGATACTTAACGATTATACCTATTATTATTAATGACTAGATTTTTTCCGCAACTTCGCCCGCGTAGTACCGCAGATTATTGTACCCACCACACATTGTTGTAAATCCCATCTAGGTACATCTGTAGTTATGTTCTGGTTTTGGAATTTACTGTCCACGTGCATTTACAGAAACCTTTAATAACTTAATTTTATTTTAACAAAACCCCAAATTAAGTACTAGCTTATTTTCATCATGAAAACATTTAATTTTTTTAATTTTAATACATTTTTTTCTTTTAAAGACTCATTAAATACAAATAGTTTTCGATTGAATCTCGTCATGAATAAAGTCTGCGCTAACTCGTACACGAATTAGGTACTTGTGCACAAATGGTAGGAGATGGTATTAATCCGATCCAAATAAGTGTGCGCACTCCGTTGTTTGCCCAGCATCCAGTTAAAATAATTGCGTTTCTTTCACCCTTCTCTGTTCTACGAGAACTGGAAGCATAAATTTACCGTTATTATTTATGTAACCGAAAAAATGCTAAGTATACCTTTTTAAGTAGGTAAGTACTTACTTATACACTGATAAACTGAAAATAAAATGTCAGTTATCATATATATTATTCATCACATAGCTACTTTTTCTTCCAATCCTGTATCAAATAGCAGGAATAAATTAATTTGTACATATTAAAAAATATATATGTATCTACGACCTAAAAAACAAACACATTATGTACCTAGATGAAACTTAAAAGAGTACATACTAGTTCCTCGGTAACGTTATCAACAGATTTGAAGTTTGTATTAGCAAAATGTAAATAGTTTTCCCGCCAATCCGCCATCTTGATGAGCTGGTGCGTTCTGAAACGACGGCAAATCAACACCCGCGGGATTGAAGCGCGTGCCCAGAATACGCATGCAGTGCCGATCGTTCTGAAACCGTTTTACCAAGTTTTACATAAGAATGCGAATTCACGATCCACTGACTCGGATAATAGTTTGCCAGTGAATATCGCAGGATCACTTTGCCCCGAACACCTCGACGCCAATGCTGAAACTTTTAAAAAATGAAGCGACCGGAAAATCGTATTATAGCGGGAACGTGTAATGCAAAGGAATTAGTCAAGAGGCATGATAAACTGTCGAGGGATAATAATATTTTGTTATAGAGTCATTTTTATGAACGTATTTTATTGAGGAATGTCATTATTATAAAAAAGGTATGTACTTATTACGTATAAATATTTTTATCTTGCGCTTTTATTTACTTTAAATTTATCGCTTTTTATTAATATATTTATATTATCGCGCGCGGTTTGACGAGGCATTTTTTATTTATTTATGTATTTATAGTAAGTAAGTTGTTTTGTCATCGAACCTTATTTGAGGGAGTTTGCCACTGACTTAGTTCAGCACAGTGGGTCTAAAAACGCCACTTTGAGCAATTCATCGAATCGATTCATATTACGAATTCCTTAGCAATTCTGTAGCAATTTCTCTATTTTTTGTAAAATGGCCAACTAAACTTTGCAATTCCTCTTCAAAAAAATTGAAAGAAATAGGAATTGCTAAAGAATTACTAAGGAATTGTAATATGAATTCGATGAATTGCTCAAAGTGGCGTTTTTAGACCCCCTGGTGGCCTACCACCATCTCTTAAAACCATGCAAGATCCAGTGAGTAAGCGAGACAGCGCAATACATGATGTAAGGCGACATCTCGCTTACTCACTGGATCTTGCATGGTTTTAAGAGATGGTGGTAGGCCACCAGATCTTTTGACAATGAAGTTATTAATGGCTGTCTATGGCGCAGTGCTTTAGTTCTGCAAACCATTTCCGCTTTAAAACCGTGAGTAAGCAGAAATCGAGAGCAAAACAACAAAAGATTTATCGCGAAAACATATAAATCTAGATTTCGCAAAAGTGAAACAAATTCTCGAATCGGCAGCGCCTTATTTCCGCCGGCAAAATAACTGCGAAACGATTCGTCGTTTCGTCGATCCAATGAATTCCCAGTTCATAGCCACGAGACCAGCGAATATAATAGTTTTTTTATTTTGACTTGACTAAATAAAGAAAATTCAAATAAAACTTGATACTTGCAAAAATAAGCTAAAAGTTTTTTTGATTGCCATATTGTGGAATAATTCCACAACAAAAAAAAAACTTATACTCGTTGTAATTTTAAAATGCCAATTGAACTATATTTAAAAAAATACTGTTCCACATTTAAACCACAATCTAGCGCCCCTGGGGCTCGTATCCCGAGCATTACCAAACGACCGCAGTGAAACGTTTTTAAAGATTTATTCACCACAGATTGCATCAGCCTAAAGGCAGGCTTGCAACTGACTGCATATTCACATCTGATCCAGTACCTGTAATGTATAGTTTCGAAAAATATACACACGAGCTCTACCACAGGTGGGACTTCCGAACAGGCATGGAAACCGGTATTTTTAAGGCCTAAAAATAACGGTATTTATTTAACCTTGTAAATAAAAACAGCGGTCGATTTTAGGGTCTTAAATTCTTGATAAGACAGTTATTTTTGGGAAAATACATAAAACTTCCCAACATGTGGCTCCACAGTGGTATTCCGCTGTGCGGATGTGCTGTCTACAATCCTGCCTCCAGTCTCGAGCTGGCACAGAACTTGTGGCTTACAAGTCCTGAAAACTTTATGTGGCTAGGATCTCTTGGAAATATCTTGAAGCCGGGAGAAAGAAAATAAATGATTTACTTATTTTTATTGGCAATATAAATTTAAAACTAAGTACTTAAGTATTTGTTTTAATATAATCTGCCAATATAAAAACATAACAAGCATGGCGTCAAACTGTAATTGATTTCGTAAATATATGTAATCTGGAATAAAACATTGAATTAAATTAAATAAAAAATAGACACATAAGAACTCCAGAACAGACAGAACGTGATCTATGGAGAGCCTATTTCCATGCATTCGACAGTGAATTTTAATTATATGTTTTTACTTATCAAATAAAAAGATAAACCCAGGCTAGAGTACTTAAGTTAAACAAAGAAACTACTTTAAGTTATTGCAAACGTGGTAGCATTTACTACTGTTTCAAATAAACTTTTAAATCTCTTTAGCCAACGCCACTGGACGTAGTCTTCGCGACAATTCAATTACTTAACTTAATCCAGCACAATGGAAGATAAATTTCAGTTTGTCAAGTAGGTATTTAGGTACTATTATACAGATAGAGCCAAGTATACAAACCTACAAAGTCAAATCGTAATATCTTGCTGGCTTTCTTTGTTTTCTATTTAGGTTCATTTGACTAAAGCACAGATTAAATACCACTATGCTTCCTAGTAACTATTGACTATTTATAGTAGTTTAGAATTAGTGATGGAAGAAGGAAAACACACTGTATATTCACCAGCAAATTTTGGTGTCAAGCAAGGAATAGAATACAAAAAGTGTGCGTTATAAATAACTAGAAGGGAGGAAACGTGGAGGAAACCTATGTCATTAAAAGTACAATATTGCAAAGATTTTTTAAAGAAACTTTATTTAGTTTTATTTTAGCGCCATAATAGACGGGAAAAGTAGATTTGTTTAACTTTAGGCATACCTGTACCTCTACCATGAAATTCCATAAACGCAGTCGCAAAATCTCAACTGCGTTAGAATTTTGAATGGAATTTCTTAGTTAATTTACTAAGTCAGGGGCCCCTTACGGAAAGACGCCAAGAAAGTATTTGCGTATCAAAACCAATCCATTTTAATATCTGTCTACATCAGATTACATCATAAAATGAGACATTTCATGAAAATTTTATGTCCAGGTACGTATACCTACATAATTTACATTTACCGGCTGCTGAGAACATCGCGTCTCGATAGGAAATGAGACTCGGTTTTCACGACAGATTTCCATCTATAGATAAACAATGATTATAAATTCATTTTTCGTTAAATTCTTTATTTCATAAAAACATTACATGACTAACACAACATAGTATAAAACAAAGTCGCTTTCTTTGTCCCTATGTCCCTTTGTATGCTTAAATCTTTAAAACTACGCAACGGATTTTGACGAGCTCCGAACTGACGAGGTTATTTTAATAGATAGAGTGATTCAAGAGAAAGGCTTTTATGCCCACGCGAAGCCGGGGCGGGTCGCTAGTTACATTATAATACGTACCTAGTATCCCTATAGTTTGTGCATTAATCGTATTCATACAAAATATTGCGCCAAACAAGTATGTAAATATTCATTAAAAAAAACTAAAATTGGTATACCTACGTATGCAGATAGAAAAACCGAGGCCTGAACTGAATAATAAAATTCAAGTAGGCACTTACTTATTGTAGTATCTCTTTCTAGGAATGCTAATATAATCAGTATCTCATAAAGGGATAATATTATAGACTTGCGTTCTCAAAATTTACCGTGAATCCGTGAATCGAGAAACAAAAACCAGACAAAAGACATAGACCTTTTTGTGACTAAAGCTTTCTCTAAGGTCTTTACTTTTTTTCTTTGTTGTGGCGTTAGTCCACGAAATGGCAATCAAACTTATGGCTTATTTTATGCCAGTATCAAGTTTTATTCGAATGTTTTTTAATTTCTTCATTTGGTCTAGTCACAGGGTCAAGCCAAGTCTACTTAGTCAGTCATGTCTAGTCAAGTCAGAGGACTAAGTAAAGCGGTGGAAGAATTTCACTTTAGCATTATCTTGGAGATTTTGGTGACAAGGATTAAAGTCACTTAAACGACATTGAACTTAACACTTATGCTTGTTCGAACACTTAACGAATAATAATCCACAGTGCAATATTGTGACTTCTATCTTCCCGCCTAAACCCGGTCTGTACTTTATTTATTTATTCTTTCTCTTAGAATCGAAATGGCTATGCTATAGATAGGTATGTCTTAAATATATGTTTCGACCAGTACATGGCCACGTCCATAGTTTTCATATGTACTTAGTAACATTTTATTGATTCTATAATCTGTGGTACTAGTAACGTCATCATCCGAGCGTGTTTCTCTGTTACATACTCAGCTTACACTTCAGATGTTTCTAGATTTGGCGGTACTAGTTATTACAATGGAGCGACTGTCGTCTGACCTCCGTAACGCTTTTACAGGGAAACCAGTTCCATAAAAAACTATTTAGGTAACTTATTTTTACATAATGGTATTTTTGTACAGTCCGATAAAAAATAGTTTTGAATTCAACTACACGACGCGACGGGTAGATTCCACACTTTCCTCCATTTTAGTCATTTCTATTCGAAGCACGATTTTCTCAATACAAATCCGTTGAAACCTCTCCCTTTAATTGCGGTATTAACTAAATATATTGCAGATTACAGAATAAAATGGCTATTTCGATAATGTGATATTGAGCAAGCTAATGCTTATCGTACGATTTGGCAAAAATATCGCGATAATGGGTATTATCCTTTTTTTTTTTATTTGAAACAAAAGCCTTCATAAATTAAGTAGATATCAATGGAAATCTTTCCCTATGTAGGATTTTTCTGTATTCTAATTATTCCTTTACACTGAAAAAATTCAGTAAATACCTTCCTAAATTTAAATAACTCTCGCTAATCTAGAAGCTAATCAAATGTGCATGAACAGGCATGAAATAATAATTAAGTATACTTAGATACTTAATATACTTTCAATCTACCACATCCTCGATTCCATCGCTTACGAAGTTTAACGTAATTAATACAAAATCTGCGATATCAGGGCAGGTTTAATTAACTACGTCTGTCCGTCGGCCAGTCGCGGCAGTCTTGCAGGCAATTAGCCAAACTTTACCCATTTGCATGTTATGGGGGAAGTTTCTCGAGGCGGCAACCCCGGGCCTCTCAAGAATTCCAAATTTGAATTGAAATGCTTTTTTAATTTCGCGCTGTCGTTGGATAGGTATTCTGAAAGTTTTGAGACTGTCTTGCTTTTTAAATTTCACCAAAAAGGTTTACATTTTTTTTTTTGACTGCCCTAAAGATTGTTATTAAGTATGTGTTTTTTGCATCGCAATTTTTTTTTTAATCTATGGTTTTTTGAGTTTATGTAGGTAGTTGGTTATTAAGTATATCTATTTTTTAAAGTCAGTCAGGATTTCTGCATTGCTGAGTTAAAAGTGTGTAATTTGATATAATTATTATATTTTTTAAAGATTTTTTTGTTTTAAAAACTTTAAATTGTCATATCAAAGCTAGCAGCGCTATTTGAAATAAATAAAAGATACCTACGCTATCTACTAACTCACAGTAGAGTTCAATTGAAAATATAAGTCGGAACAAGTGCACAAGAGTTCGGCAATATTGCACACAATAGAGGCTCCCAGGATTTATTTTCAGTTTATGGCAACACTGTAATTTATTTCGCAAGTTTTGGACTTTTAAAATGTTTTGTGTTTGTTTTTAGACACAATTATTTATTTTTTTGCTTTTTAATATTCATTTTATAATATCCCTCTATCCATTTCAGTTAAAAATTATCTATTAAATGTATAGACAAAATATTTTTACTACTTAAGTAATTAGGTATGTAGGTATAGATTAGTCTCTTGTACCTAGGTACCTACTATTAATTTGTAACCTCCCTGGCTGTCCGCTACTCAGGTGTCAGGTTCGATCCCTGAGAAAAATTGATGTCTTGGATATATTGATGTCTTGGATATTGATCTATAACTATAACACAGATTCCTTAAGTAGGTACCTATATTATAATGTATTTGTTAGATACAGTATCGTTGAGTTAATACGTATCTAATTGAACGCTAAAATCGCAGACACAATAACTAGTTTCACCTCATCGATGATCGACGCAAATAAGAAATTCAATGTGAGAAATTTTCTTTGGGGCTTTTGTATGTAAACAAATAAATATATAGGGGAAAAATCACACAGATTGAGTTGGTAAGCCAAAGAAGATATACACTACGCAACTTATAAGTTGTTATCTATCCCGAATAGCTCCTCATAAGGGACGTGACGAGCCTCGTGCGTAAGTCATGTAAGCGTGAGTGACACAAGAGTACCGTATGTATGTAGATACATGCGCCTATTACATACATGCTACATACATACATACCTACATGCGGCTTACTAACTTCTATAAAAAACATGCAAAAACTATTATTATGATCATTATTCGCCATCACGGTCACGGTCACGGTCAATCGACTATGCACCCTGGTGTCACAGTTCTTTGGAACGGCCTCTCGGCCTGACGTGGTTCCTCTAACGACTACCAGATGGCAACCTGGACCAATGGCCTTCCGAAGTACGAAATCATCTTTATTATCAGACAATCAGGTGATTTAAGCCATACTAAACTGAAAACGACTACTTAATCAAAGTATGCTTCACATGGGAATCGAACTCACGACCCCCGGGTCTACAGGCAAAACCATTAGACCACAGACTGAAGTGTACCTATATTATCTTTGCCACAGAGGCAAAAACGATTGAGTACCTAAGGGAGATGTCGCCTTACATCATGTTTTGCGCTACTTACTTACTCGTTTAGGCCTGCTAAAAGAGGTGATGGTGCCCCCCCTGATCACAGAACACTAACTTCTATCCTCCCTCTCCGCTAGGAGTAATAAATGGTGTTTTGTAAATAATAGGCACGATCAGGTGCTCCGTTAGGAGCACCTGATCGTGCGTATTATTTTCTCATTTCGTGCTTGCTTAGACAGATCATGGTTACCCGTTTGTTTCGTATACTTTTTTTATAAGTGCTTGGTACAAGTTTATTTATTTTGTCAGTGTTTAGATGTCAAATTCAGTGTCAAAGTCAAGATCAAAGTTCTCAAACGTCAATGTCATCATCGTCAATCAAACTAGAACTTGCTTGTGCATAACATAGGTGCAAGTAGTTTTGCGCATCTTAATTTTCAAAATTTTACGAACTTAGGTCTATTTTTTAACTTAAAACTGTGTACTGACCTCCAGTGATGGCTGGAAAGCTGAACAAATTCGAAACACCCAGTTCTGCCAGCTCTGATAGGTAATACTTCCAGTGTTAACCTTGTTTGTTTGCCCAGCTGGCTAGTGTCATATAAATTACGCTGCAAAAGTGCAAAAGTTTCAGTTTCAGTGTAGGCTTTAGTTATTATCGTCTTCGGGAAGTGTTTTACGTCCACTCCTTTTGTGTCAAAAACTTTTTGCAATATATTTCTCATAAAACAATTCGCGAAATAACCTCATTCGCGCACGCATTTCAATTTATTTTTAGACATTTTATGTAGTACATTCGCAGATTGCTTCACGTTGAATGTCCGCGGTGTGAGTAAAACACGTGGTCAAAAGTTGTCGTGTTTCGAAACACGTTCGTCACACAATTAAAAGCAAAACAGGAGACAAAATGGAGCCAGCTCCCCTTGTCTTCAAGAGCCCGTAAGATTTTTGAAATAAGAAAGTCTATGTGATGAATGTTGGCTTCTAAGGGCTTATTACATGTTTTGTTTGCACCGTGATTATGTTTATTTGCTTCATTGATGTGTCATTGTGTAACTTCTACAGTGTAAACAGTTCAAAGCACTCCAAATCAAAAAATATCAGAAGCCTGTGTGTATACAAAATAAATATCTATCACTATCTAATGTGATGAACTGCTAAAATGTTTATATTTCTGATAAGATATCTGAGATAATGTATAACTGTTTGTCCTGACTGATCCATCAACATAATATAGTAGATTTATTATCTCCAGTTCACTTCATCATCTATACCTTAATCCCATATTATTAGGGTCTAATTTATTATCATAACCAATATCAGTCTGAGGTCTGGCTTCTTATGAATTATCAAATTGAACTGATAGCTAAATTAAAATTGCACATTTAAAATAAATGTAAAGCTAAATCTTTAAGATGATACCTTGGTGAACACTAGCGCCACCAGCCACCATCAGTCAAAAAGCATTATTTACTGAAAACACAAGTTATCAAAAATCCGTGTTATGTAATTATTAAGGTTCTGGATCTGAAGTTAATTTTAAACATTAATATGTTTAAAATTTAATTATAGTTCCTTATTAGTTACAAATTGCAGTATTGCTTAAAACTGCCACTTCTAACAGTTTTGCAATTTGTAACTATAGGAAACTATAATTTATAAATTTAATATGTTTAAAATTAACTTCAGATCCAGAACCTTAATTACATTATACAGATTTTTGATAACTTGTGTTTTTAGTGAATAAAGATTTTTAAATGATGGTGGCGCAAGTGTTCACCGAGGTAACATCTTAATAATATAATTTATTTTAAATTTGTTTACAATGCATTATTTGCTTTCCTGGTACAAAGTGTTAATCCATAGATATCGGGAAGGCTTGAGGTTTACTTGCTATTTCGCACCTTTCTTGCTCATACTTTGTTTGATTATCATAGCATCCTTAGCAATATTACTCCAGAACCCAGTCCAAACTATTAGCACAGCAAAATAAAATATTTAAGGCACTGCTTTTCTACACCAGTAACATTAAAAGTACCAAATTACTTTGCGTGCTTCCGCCACCAGTTCGTGCAAACTACTGCCGGCCAGCACCCACCCACAGCTGTTAGTTCCAGCATGCCCCCACCATTAGTTTGCAAAGTAACTGAATCTATTAAGTATATGATAATAACGGTATCTGTTAGTTATCTCTCTTTAATTTATTTAATAGAATAGAATATATTTATTTGCATAGTGTAAAAAAAAAGATGTTAAATAAGAATAAGTCCTCACAATCAACCAAGTCCTCACAATCATTAATTAATCCTTAGTTGATTACAATTTGGTAGATCAATGAGAATAATTTGTCAATTTTTTATTGTAATATGCCTAAGCATATTACTGACTATGAATACTGCTTGATCGGCAGCTATATTACAGCTTATTTATATGCATCAGCTGTAACAGCCAGTCTATAAATAAATAAATAAAAAAAAAAACAATTTTTTTTATTTACTTAAACACAACAGATACAAATTCAATTTGGTTCATTTTACAATACAATCACAAAGTCTTTCAAGATCTACTGTACATTGGTAGTTGCCTTATTGTTAATTACATGAAATATCAATTAGATCGAAGCTGAAACAGCAAGAAAAATTCTTACGAAAAATATATAGTACATATAGTTAAATATTACATACAATAAAATATGTTACTTATTTTATTTTTTAGTATCAAGAATTTGAATGTTGACTGGACCTGACTCCATTGTAAAATGATACAATAATTTCCACAGCGACACAGAATTGGCTCTAGAGTTGAGCGAGCAAGTGTTTCTGGACGATGAGGACTACTCGACGAGGGCACCGGCCTCCCCCACCACCGTACCTAATGTCAGGAGTTACAGACCACCTTCCACAGGTAAGGACTTATAACTTTCTCATTAAGTGTTTCTCCAGTTATTTGCATTCTGATGCACGCTCTGGCATGGCATCTACTTTATTGCTTTTTGGGTTTAGATAAAAGATAGTAAAGTAAATTTTGTACAGTGTACTTGTTTAGTAAATTAGTGCTCTAAGTATGTAAATGCTGCTAGACAGACTCGTTATGACGTAGATCTCACTGATATCTCTACACCACTATCACTACATAGTATAAAACAAAGTAACTTTCTCTGTCCCTATGTCCCTTTGTATGCTTAAATCTTTAAAACTACGCAACGGATTTTGATGCGTTTTTTTTTATTAGATAGAGTGATTCAAGAGGAAGCTTTTTATGCCCATGCGAAGCCGAATATATATATATTCGGCTACATACCTATATATTCTCAAGGAATCCAATAAACTACAGGGCTAGGAAGACTACAAGCCACAGAACAGAGACAAGCGATGCTCAGGCGTCGTTACCTACTACAAGTAAAACCAATGCGCTAGTATTTGACAATATAGGTTGCTATTTGAAAAGCAGAAAGTTACTGCACTTGAAAGTTCATTTTGCTACAAATATTAAATTTCAAATTTCTTTCTAAATGGTTATATTCGCATTCGAAACAAATTTCGTCGAAGATTTTAAAATAATGTAACAAACGAACGATTCATTCGAATAACACCTATGTTAACGACTGACGACTGATCTGAAATTCATAGCTGAAACATCCATCACAATTTTATTTGCAAATAGTCTGGAGATTTAGCTATTGCGAATAACACTTTAAATCTATTGTTTAGGGTTTATTATTGTTTGATTGAAATCGAAATGAGCGTTGGATGTAATAGAGTCTGTGTGTCGCCATTAGACCACCCATGATTATTATGACGTTGGTATGGTATGCCCATTCCAGTATGATTTCAAGGTTCATAAATAAATAAACGGCCTTTGTGGCGCAGTGGTGACGTTCTGGCCTCCGAACCACAAAGTCTCGAGTTCGAACCTCAGTCAGGTAATAATAGTACCTACTTAAAATTGTTTTAAATATCCACATGTTATTTCGTGTATGCCATAAAAAGTTATTATTGTAGTACGAAACCTTAAAAATTAAGGCTAAATCCCGCCTTTTAAACCATGTCGAATGCAAAGGTCAATTCCTTAACTGACTGATAATAAGAAAACATCCGCAATTTTTTATTTTTTAATTGCCGCGGCATTGGCCTCTGTCCTTGCTAAAGAATACTTCGTAACTCAGTCGGGTTATGGCGCTGTAGACGGCCAGTGTATTATGATTGTATTGAAAATAGTGTTGTATACTTTGCCATTTTTCGTTTGGTTAAAAAAAATACTGTTCTTAGTTTTGTGACGATTTTTTTTGGTATTTTTTACCGAATATTGTAAAGTGTTAAATTTCTAACGTTCTAAGAACGAAGTGAATATTTTTCTCAGTTTTGAAATATTTTTTGCTTTAGGTAAGTTTGTGATTATTTCTTGCAAAAAGTATTGTATTATCGATAATATTCTTGTTAAAAAAATTTTTGGAGTATTTAATAATATAATTAATAATTGCAAAATAAAGATAAACTAATAAATTATAATTTATTTCCGAAATTTTCTATATTGCTATCATATGTAGGCTTTTTAACTGTTAACTCAATGGTCATATATATTTATTTATTTATTCACCTTACAACTATCATCACAGGAAGGTCCCAATACAATAGCTGCGATACAAAAATATAAAAACAATAAAACAAATAAAGAATTACATTACTGTCTATAGCAAATAATGTATAATGCTACCTTTGTGAATTCACTCAGAGAACAGGAGAACAAGTCTACATCGTTCGCCATGAGGTTAAGGGTTTGTATAGCTCGCGTCATCGGCGCCTGGTTTACAAGATTGGTTCTCCCGAGAGGCACGGCCAACAGCCGCTTATATATATATTAATACTAAACATTTCAAACTGCTTTATTGCATTCATTACCAATTTGCGACCCTGACCTTACCCACTGCCGACAGTGTTTCACAGACTAAATAATGTAGAAAGGTATTGTAATTTGAAACTTAACGCTACAGGTAGGCGTTATCGGAAGCCTACGTGCTTCGTAAGGCACCTTAGGGCGTTAGTCCCTGTTCTTATCGTCTTGAGAGTCGTAAAGCTAAGGATGCCTTAGGCAGCTTGGAAATCTGACTCCAGTCAGTCTCATACCCGTATTCTTAAACGCCTCAAACTCGCCCTCAATCGCACTCAGTGGTTTGATTGTTCCACACTAGATTATCAACTTTAGATGATTGCTCATTAAAGGTGAGTTTTGAACTGTCAAATATAAGGTTGTTCGAAAGGTAGCTTGGGGAAGCCTCAGGTTATTTAAATAAAATTAAACACATACCCCTTTATCTTTTAAACGAACGTTATTTTAAAACTTATTGCAAAATTCTGAGTTTTTTTCAACATAAACTTGAAACGACGACCTTCGTGGCGTAATGGTTACCATGCCTGACCACTACTCAGGAGGTCCCGGGTTCGATCCCCGGTCAGGTCAAGATGAAAATGATCTTTTTCTGATTGACCTGGGTCTTGGATGTTTATCTATATATATGTATTTGTTATAAAATATATTATCGTTGAGTTGGTATCCCATAACACAAGTCTCGAACTTACTTTGAGGCTAACTCAATCTGTGTGATTTGTCCCTATATATTTATTTATTTAAACTGTAATTTTAAAAAAAATTGCCTCTTTTCATAGAAGACAAGTTTTGCTCATAAGGTTCTAAATGGATACTAACTCTCCTTTAAAGCTCTGCATCCATCTACCAAACAACCTGGGTGTCGATTCTGCTAACGTTAAATCACAAATCGTGTCAAAATAGTGTTTCAATTGTAGTGCTTTTTTACACACTAGTTACAAGAAATGTATATTTTTTTTATATCACTGCTGATGGTCACACCACACACTACATTCACATCACATCGTACTGTCATAACTCTTGTAAATAGTGTGTAAAAAGCACTACTATTGAAACACTATTTTGATACGATTTTGACATAACGAATCGACGCCCTGTATAGCATTTTGGTGTCTGCTACCAACTCACGCGAGTACTAGCACTTACTAATAATGGTGTATTTCGGGTGTATTTCAGTGATGAATTAGGTACAAACAATCTGCGTTCTCATTACCAAGGCTAGCTGTGTGAAGTCAACGACCGGTAACACATAACAGCACTGTTAGACTCATCAAAATATAAGGCGAACGCCATTTTATAATTTAATTGTCTACTTTAGTGTCTTTTCTAACTAGGTATTTGTTTTTAAAAATGCATTTGATTGACAAGGATTTAATAGTTCACCACCGTAACGAAAAATACCTATTGCCACCACCGGTTATTCATTTTGACCTAATTAATACTTTATTATCGTACATATTATATATGCGTATATTGTTATAGTTTAAATTATATATTTTGACCTGTTTAGTGATGTTTTCGCATTTTCCTTTTGGCGTTACCGTTATTACATTATTAACTTTATATCATTTTATTCCAGGTTCAAACATACTAAAATCGCCGCGCGCTCGGCGCGTGCGCACCACATCCATGTCTCAATCAAACAAACGGACCACAGCCGAAAGCATTATCCATGCGGACAGGCGGACCATATATACCGCGGGTAGACCCCCCTGGTACAACTGTACCGGCGGGCAGGAGGTTGAGCCATTTCTTATTGGTAAGTTACCTTCAGGTTATATTATATTAATGCGAAATTAAATTTGTATATTAGTATGTTTGTTCCTTACCTCTTCATGCCCTATCTACTGAACCAATCTTCCTGAAATTTCGCATGCACATAGCTAGTAGTCTTGAGAAGGACATAGGGTACCTTTCATTCCGGGAATAAGCACTGTTCCCGGGGGAAATTCGTGCTAGTATATTCTAATTTCATTATCTATATAAATCTATTGCTGTTCGTTGGTCTCGCTAAAACTCGAGAATGGCAGGATCGAATTGGTTAATTTTGGTCTTGAAATATTTGTGGAAGTTCAGGTAAGGTTTAAACGGAGTGAATTGTGCGTTCGGGCGGTACGAAGTTCGCCGGATCAGCTAGTTCATTTTAAAAACGTTATCAATTAAAAAATAATATTTTGTTTGAAAGAAAACACTTTTAAATTGATGCTATAGATGTTTTATTCTATATCCTTTTCCCAAGGAGAAAAATTTAAGTGATTTTTGCTTTCCTACTTACGCCTACAAAGGCACAATAGGCCGTATGTATACAAAAGTCAAAACGATAGTTTTGTTTATATATATCGTGTCGTTATTGGCTTAAGGAAAAACGGGTACGTTCGCACAGAGATGAATCCGCTCTTAAGCGTACCAGAATCAACCAATCACATCGCTTTACTATTTTACAAACCCACGCTGATTGGTCGAAACGAGCACAAAATTAAGATGCCAATTGATTTCCAGGTTTTTCTGTTTGAAGGTATTTGCGGCGGCAGTGCGTCGGGTAAGACCACGGTCGCTACGAAAATTATCGAATCTCTCAACATACCCTGGGTCACCATCGTCAGTATGGACTCCTTTTACAAGGTACACTTATAATGCGAATTTAAACTTAGTTTCTACACTGCTTACGTATAAAATACCACGCGAGTCGGCCACCATCCGCCATGACATGACGCAACTATACTGGTAAACTAACGTTCAGACCTATTTTTGACTTATAACATTCGTTCAAAATCAGTGATTTGAATGATTTTCATTCGACAAAACTGCGGAATCGCATGATTTTTATGCAACTCTGTGGCTCTTGGCGAGAATTAAGTTTCAAAAATAGCACCTTACAAAATAATTACGTCACAAAACTCTGCAAAAATGGCCAAAGGCGTTTTCGATAGGATTAAAAGTGAACTTTTGAAATTAAATTTACTGCCATAGAGGGCTCGGAAAAATATGGAAAAAATGGTTTCAATCTAAATAAATAGAGAATAATTATTTTAAACAAAAACAAAATACAAGTCAACTAGCCCATTAAGATCGTGAAATCAAAAATAAAAGTGAACATACATTGACAATGCCGAAATTCGTAGGGTATATTTAAACCTTAAGTTCCTATCCATAAGGGGATTTAACTATTGATAAAGCCGCCTAATGTAAATCTTGTCACAGAATGAAATTTCACATGTATTTTCAACTGAAAGCAAGTGGACCACGACCTCTAGACTAGTGATGTGCCTCCAGGAAATTTACAACTTCCGGGAAAGTTTCCAAAAGGTTAAAGGAACCACGTCAGAAGCTGAGAGGTGGTATAACGACTACCAGATGTCAGCCACGACCAACGGCTTAACGTGCCTTCCGAAGCACGGTATCATTTTTGTCATCACCATCATCATTTCGAGTAGGCGTCACGGTCAATCGACCGTGCACACCCTGGTGTCAGAGTTCTTTCATTTTTGTTATCAGACAATTATGATCTTGGGTGGTTCACGCCTGCGATGTCCTAACCAAACAGGAAACTACTAAACAAAGTGTGCTTCCCCTGGGAATCGAACCCACGACCCCCGGGTCTTCAGGTGCTTAACCACTGGACCACGAAGGGCAGTTTTACTATGGTGGTTATATTAATAATGATTTAAGGTTTATTTCTTTATTTTTATAGGGACAAATCACACAGATTGAGTTAGCCCCAAAGTAAGTTCGAGACTTGTGTTATGGGATACTTACTCAACGATACTATATTTTATAACAAATACATATAGATAAACATCCAAGACCCAGGTCAATCAGAAAGATTATTTTTCATCTTGACCTGACCGGGGATCGAACCCGGGACCTCCTGAGTAGCTAACTATCTTCGTATTCAGGTGCTCAACGAGAAGCAGCATCAGCTAGCTACCCGCAACGAATACAACTTCGACCACCCGGACGCGTTCGACATGGAACTCTTATACGCCGTACTGCAAAGACTGAAAGAGGGCAAGAAAGTAGAGGTGCCTATTTATAACTACGTGACGCATTCGAGGGAAAACCGGACTGTGAGTGTTCTCGTTTTCCTATAAGTATATTTGGTGATGCCTCAAGGAATGCCACTCGCGCATTGCTAACCTGTGAACTGTGATCAGTGTATTTGTTCTTCTTTGTGTGTACGAATTTCACCTATTTAATTTTATAATTATGCCGCTTATTTTTGGTGGGAGAAAGTGTAAATTATTGAAACACGATTGTTTACAGAATCGTCATACCACAAACTGATTGAGTGTTTTATTAAATAAATTTTCGTACTTAGAAACACAGTGTCTCAAGTGATCGATAGATGGCGTTATATAAGGTGGACACAAATCAACTACAAATATTTTAAGATTCAGACCACTATACTGAACAACTTTTCCAAATAAACTTATATCGAAATACGAAATTTTATTTTTCACTCTCCATACTAAACTAGATCAGCTGATTCTCAATTTGTATGGGAGGTCAAAAAATTCTTTTCGTATTTCGACATAAGTTTATTTGGGAAAGTTGTTCAGTTTAGTGGTCTGAACCAGTCCTTAAAATATTTGCAGTTGATTTAAATTCACCTTATATATAATATGATTCAGAATGGAGCATTACGCTATTAGTACACTACAAATCGGCGCGTTTTTTTTTCTCGTTATTGGGTTTGAATATTTTTACTAGTATAGTATTCTGTAATGTGGTACCAAAAATCTTCACTGCCTTTTGGAATCTAAAACTAACCCCCGTATTAAGAAACTTTTGTTAAGCCTATTTTAGCTAAAATGTGTTTCGTCTCGTTCTTTCACGTGAAGTGTCGGGTAAGAGAGAAAGAGCCAAAACATATTTTAGATAAAATGGGCTTATCAAACGTTTCTTAATACGGGGGTAAAAGTAGTGGTACAAATGATGGACCATGCTATCGTGCCCCAGGCCCAGCTGCCCTTTCTCATGTACAAAGGTGCAAAATTTATATACTTTTTCACGATGGAAAAATAACTAAAAGTAGTAATTAATTTCAGAAAACGATGTACGGCGCAAACGTGATAATCTTCGAAGGTATCCTCGCGTTCTATAACGCAGATGTATTGAAACTGTTAGACATGAAAGTGTTCGTGGACACGGACGCCGATATAAGACTGGGCAGACGATTGAGGAGGTAATGCTTTATTATACTATTAAACTACTATTAGTTTTTTACTTTCGCTCTGGTCAGCTTACCAAAAAGTGTCAAGTATTGGAAATTTCGGAACACTTTTGTTAGGTTTGTAACTAACCATTAGTTCTATTATTGTTTAATAATATATATAAACATTTAAAAAAATAAAAAAAAAAGAATAAGGAAAAGGCTAGAAGGCTTGTTGTTGACGTCATTGTAAAATTTGATACGATGTTGTTCCGTCTCAAAAGGAAGTCAGAGGAAGAAAAGTACTGTACTAGTCTCGGCCGAAATCGCAATTTACGTCCACTTACGCTTCGGCCTTGCAATATAACTCTGTATACGACAGTAATGTACTATTATTAATTTAATTCGTTTATTCATTTATTATTATTATTAGAATGTACCAGCTGCTTCTCTTCCCGCGCAAGCCGTAAAAGTAGCAACCCATCACTATTGATTTCCTGTTTCAACTACTATTATGCTAAACGTGGCATAAGGTCTTATGACCCTAGGCTCTGTCTACCCCGCATGGGATAAAGACGTGATTAAATAAATAAATAAATAAATAATAAATATATAAGGACAAGTCACACACATCAAGTTAGCCCCAAAGTAAGTTCAAGACTTGTGTTATGGGATACTAACTCAACGACAGTGGCGTGGATATCATAAAGACGTTTAGACGTTGCCTACCCTGTACTTTTGTAATAAATAATTTTAAAAAAATATATAATCAATACATATAAATAATAAATATTTTTTCACACAAGATATTGAATTATCTTAACAACGCCATCTATGAATTCGCGCGAACACGCGGCGCGCCGCGCGCCGGCCCATACGCGCTGCTAGCTAGGCCAGCCAGGCCAGCTTTTTAGTAAAACGTCTGAAATTTACTACTCTCACTAAGAAATCACTATGTATAGATGTGCTTTTGCTCGTGTAGTAGTGCAAGTAAAAAACTTACATGAACAGACACATATGCGCTAAATTACGCCTGTGTGAGTAAATTTAAGACCTCCACTATTAGATGAAACAAAATGCTATGAGATGACATTTCATCTCGCTCTCACTTTTGTTACGGCCAATTAGAATGATGCGTTACACATACTTAAATCTGATTAGTGATTACGATCGATTGCAGCAACATGATAACTGTGTCTATTGGATATTAAACGAGTAATGCTGCAAATTTAAAAACGCATAGACTCGAAGACTTTATAGAAACAAGATGACATTCCCAATTCCGAAGGGTTATATTTCCGTATCGAAATCAATCAACAATATGTTTGCTTTGCTTGCGTGCATTTGTTTGTTTTGAATGTTTAATTAATTGATAATTGCAATGTGCATTGTTTACAATGAGGTGAAAAAAAGAGCACTTTTATTTTTAACAAATTTACTCAGTTGTAGTTTAAAATTGTAAAATTTTCATGTGATTGTTGTAAACCGAGTGTTTGTTTACAAAAACTATAAAATGACGCGTTAAGTAGATAATCTTTCATTTGATGAAAAAAGGGCAATAATAATAAATGGACGTTATCAACCGGGATTGATTGGATTTAGTTGAAGTGAAGGGTAAGCTAACTACAACATTATTTTCAAATTAATATGTTTGCTATGCTTTTCCAAAACTCCCACGGGAGCGAAGGGTAAGGCGGTCATCTTTTAAAAATTTTCAGGGCCTAAGTAGGTAATGATTAATTTAATTTTATTATCTTGCTGGTTACTGTTTTAGTTGTAACTAAATAGTTCTGGTCTAGGAAGGTTTTTGCCTACCCTAAGGAAAATGTCTGTGCACGTCACTGCTCAACGATACTATATTTTATAACAAATACATATATAGATAAACATCTAAGACCCAGGGCAATCAGAAAGATCATTTTTCATCTTGACCTGACCGGGGATCGAACCCGGGACCTCCTGAGTAGCGGTCAGGCATGTTAACCATTACGCCACGGAGGTCGTCAATTTATATGTTCATTTATTCATAGAGTTGTGGAAAGACAAAATCAGAATGTTTTTTTTTTTATCAGAGACATAGTCCAGCGCGGGCGCGAGCTGGAAGGCGTGCTGAAGCAGTACATGAGCCACGTGAAGCCGGCCTACCAGAGCTACATCGCGCCGCTCATGGCGCACGCCGACATCATAGTGCCAAGGGGGGGGGACAACATTGTGGCCATACACCTTATTGTGCAGCACGTGCACAAACAGCTGCAGTTGGTAAGGAGTCTTACTAAAACACACTTTGTCCCAACTAATATTAAAAATTAGCTTTCGCCCGCGCGAATTTAAATTTTCTTTAAATTTTAATAATTCTGATTGTCTGTTTCTGCATCAGGTTAACTGGTAGAGAATGCTTTTAGCATTATGCCTACCAATATGTATATACAATGTGATAGTATTGCTCCTTTAATGCACGCAGATATAGTGTCGCGGGAGGGGGGGGGGGACAATATAGTTGGCATACACCTTATTGTGCAGCACGTGCACAAACAGCTGCAGTTGGTAAGGAGTCTTACTAATACACACTTTGTCCCAACTAATATTAAAAATTAGCATTCGCCCGCGTGAATTTCAATTTTCTTTAAATTTTAATGATTCTGATTATCTGTTTCTGCATCAGGTTAACTGGTAGAGAATGCTTTTAGCATTAAGCCCACCAATATGTATATACAATGTGATAGTATTGCTCCTTTAATGCACGCAGATATAGTGTCGCGGGAGGGGGGGGGACAATATAGTGGGCATACACCTTATTGTACAACACGTGCACAAACAGCTTCAGTTGGTAAGGAATCTTACTAATACAATCTATCTTTGTCCCAACTAATATTAAAAATTAGCTTTCGCCCGCGTGAATTTCAATTTTCTTTAAATTTTAATAATTCTGATTATCTGTTTCTGCATCAGGTTAACTGGTAGAGAATGCTTTTAGCATTAAGCCTACCAATATGTATATACAATGTGATAGTATTGCTCCTTTAATGCACGCAGATATAGTGTCGCGGGAGGGGGGGGGGGACAATATAGTGGGCATACACCTTATTGTACAACACGTGCACAAACAGCTTCAGTTGGTAAGGAATCTTACTAATACAATCTATCTTTGTCCCAACTAATATTAAAAATTAGCTTTCGCCCGCGCGAATTTCAATTTTCTTTAAATTTTAATAATACAGATTATCTGTTTCTGCATCAGGTTAACTGGTAGAGAATGCTTTCAGCATTAAGCCCACCAATATGTATATACAATGTGATAGTATTGCTCCTTTAATGGTAAACGCAGATATAGTGTCGCTACGACGACAACATAGTGGTCATACACCTTATTGTACAACACGTGCACAAGCAGCTTCAGTTGGTAAGGAGTCTTTCTAATACAATCTTTATCCCAACTAATATCAAAAACTAGCTTTCGCCCGCGTGAAGTTGCCACGGGATAAAAAGTATCATATCTATGTCCTTCTCAATACTTCTAGCTTTGTGTATGCGAATGTTTATGACGGTTGTGTCCAATGATTTACTGAATTGTATAAGTTTTTTTGCTTAAGGAACAACTAAGTTTTAATAAATAAATGTTATAAATATACAATGTGATAGTATTGCTCCTTTAATGATACACGCAGATATAGTGTCGTGGGAGGGGGGGGGGCAACATAGTGGTCACACACCTTATTGTACAACACGTGCACAAACAGCTTCAGTTGGTAAGGAATCTTATACATCCCATCTGAACTAATATTATAAAACTAGCTGAAGCAGCAAGCGCTCAATACAATCTTTGTCCCAACTAATATTAAAAACTAGCTTTCACCCGCGTAAATTTCCCACGGGAACAGTGCTTTTTCCCGGGATAAAAAGTATCATATCTATGTCCTTCTCAATCCATACTAATATTATAAATGCGAAAGTCTGTCTGTCTGTCTGTCTGTCTGTCTGTCTGTCACCTCTTCACGGCTAAACTGCTGGACGGATTGTGATGAAATTTGGTAGGGATGTAGTTAACGACCTGAGGTCAAACATAGGCTACTTTTGGGCGCGATATAACCGAGTCCCACGCGGGGCGAAGCCGCGGGGAACAGCTAGTACTTCTATATGTATGCGAAATTTCAGGAAGATTGGTTCTGTAAATAGGGCGTGAAAGCGTAACAAACATACAAACTCACTTTCGCATTTATAATAATAATTAGGAAATTAGGATGCGAAAATGACTTCATTGGCTATATTCTATCCCGGAATCCCCACGGGAGCGAAGCCCCGAACAACAGCTAGTTATGTATTCAAACCTTTTAATGTTTGCGGGCCTTTGATGTTCGTTACTCAGTCAAGTTGAGCTAATTTTGATAAAATTTGGTACATAGATAGACCATTTCATTACTGATTGTTGTTGTTTCAGCGCGGATTCAAAGTTCGGGAGAAGTTGGCTGTAGCGCACGTCGGCCAGCCGGTTCCAGACTCGTTATTTGTGCTTAAAGACACGCCGCAGGTAATTATAATTATCTATTTAATTAAATAATTTTGATACTCCAAACAACAAACAAAAAAAAAAGATAAATCAGTAAAGATTCCACAAGAAATCAATACATAACATCGTTAAATAGACATTACAATAAATAGGTACATGTAGCTTCACTACATAGTATGAAACAAAGTCGCTTTCTCTGTCCCTATGTCCATTTGTAAGCTTAAATCTTTAAAACTACGCAACGGATTTTGATGCGGTTTTTTTAAAAATAGATAAGAGTGATTCAAGAAGCTATTTATGCCCATGCGAAGCCGGGGCGGGTCGCTAGTAAAAGCATAAAACAAAAGTAACAATGTAGCTTAAAGTATTGAAACTGAAAGTAGCCGATGCATGAGAGAGAGGTATGTGAGGGAGCGAAAAGGGAGAGGATGGAGAAATCTAGAATTATACAAACGACGAACGGGAAATGGTGTACTGGTAGCGTTTTGCGAATATTTAATTGTATTATTGAGACTAATATTTCCCTAGGTACAAGGCCTTCACACATTCATTAGAAACAAGGACACGCCTCGTGACGAATTCATCTTCTACTCGAAGCGGTTGATGCGACTCGTCATTGAGTTCGCTTTGTCACTCCTACCTTATTCGGAACAAAGTGTGGACACGCCTCAGGGATTCCAATATAGAGGTATAAATAAATAAGTATATAAGGTGGACACAAATCAACTGCAAACATTTTAAGGGCAGATTCAGACCACTATACTGAACAACTTTTCCAAAGAAACTTATGTCAAAATATGAAATTATTTTTTTCACTCTCCATACTTAGTAAGTTCGAGACTTGTGTATGTGATACTAACTCAATTATACTATATTTTATATCAAATACATTTATAGATTAACATTCAAGACCCAGGTCAATCAGAAAAAGATCATTTTCCATCTTCACTTGACCGGGGATCGAACCCGGGACCTTCTAAGTAGCGGCATGTTTACCATTACACCACAGAGGCAGGGCTCGAAAACCTGGTTAAAATAAAAAACCAGCTCGTTTTTCTGCCCATACATTTTTACAGCGACCGCTAGCATTACGGTTCCGCTCGACCGGTATTTCCCCAAAAATAACTGTCTTAACCAGGTATTTAGGACCCTAAAATCGACCCTATACTTATTACCGGGTTAAAGACTGTTATTTTGGGTCTTTAAAATACCGTTCCGAGCCCTGCACAGGGGTCTTCGTCGATAGAACAAGATTTTTAACCGACTTTTTAGGTCGTAAATGCGACGTGGAGAAAATATGCGGAGTTTCCATATTGAGAGCAGGCGAGACTATGGAGCAGGCGGTGTGCGACGTCTGCAAGGACATCCGCATCGGCAAGATACTCATACAGACCAACCAGCAGACTGACGAGCCTGAGGTACGAACGATACCTTTATAGCTTTTTCCTTATAGCTTCACTTAACCAGCTAATATTAAACTTTTTTTTTTTAATACGGCGGTTAATTTGTTAAGCCCATTTTAACTAAAATATGTTTTGGGTCTTACTGACACTTCATGTTAGTACGAGACGAAACACATTTTAACTTGATATTGATAACTAATATGTTTAATTTTTTATATTTAATTTTGTTTTTATTTGACTTTGTCAGTTGTTAAAATAAAAGAAATTATAAGACACCTGATTTGAGTTTGCTGATTTTACTGAAATACGCTTAAAAATTCATTAATGACATTCATTTCCCATCAAAAATAATAAAATACATTCCATTTAACTTTCATTCACAACATTTTATAGGCCTGACAAACGTTTCTTTATACGGGGGTAACTAAGTACTATGGATTGAAATCATAAAAAGATTTTTAAATTCAATTATCAATGATAATTACTTTTTTGTAAACATGTGTTATACATATTGACATACAAAAATGAAGTCAGCGGTGTAACGTGTCCTCTCATTTGATTGAAGATAATACTAACCACCAAAAAAAAGTAATTAAATTAAGTAACTAAAAATAATGTATATATCAATCAATAAAACACATATTTAATTTTTAAAATGTCAAATTAATTTCAAACTAGCGACCCACCCGCCCCGGCTTCGAATGGGCATAAAAACCTTCCTCTTGAATCACTCTATCTATTAAAAAAACGCATCAAAATCCTTTGCGTAGTTTTAAAGATTTAAGTATACATAGGGACAGAGAAAGCTACTTTGTTTTATACTATGTAGTGATAGTGTTTTACTTTTGGATATCCCTGCTGCCGTTCTACCACTGTAACCATTTTCACGGGGGAATACACACCAATTGGATAAAAATCTGGTTATGTTAGTGGCCAACACTGTCAGATTTTTTTAAGCTTACGAGCTATTAAGACGGCTTAACGTGTCTTCCAAAACACAGAAGAGCTGAAGATAGAAACGTGTCAAGTGGTGACCAATCCAAGTCAGGCCACGCACGCTGTCGCTTGACACACACGACCGGATCGAGCTTCTCTTGTTTCTTGTAATCTTGTTTATATGTTATGGACTCGGTTATATCGCGCCCAAAAGTAGCCTATGTTTGACCTCAGGTCGTTAACTACATCCCTACCAAATTTCATCACAATCGGTCCAGCAGATTAGCCGTGAAGAGGTGACAGACAGACAGGCAGACTTTCGCTTTTATAATATTAAGTATGGATTATGGAATTATGGATTTCAATTCCAGCTTTACTACCTCAGGCTGCCCAAAGACATAAAAGACTACCGAGTTATTTTAATGGACGCCACTGTAGCCACTGGGGCCGCCGCCATTATGGCCATACGAGTGTTATTGGACCACGACGTGCCAGAGGAAAATATAAGCCTTGTCTCACTGCTTATGGCTGAGATTGGCGTGCACTCGATAGCGTATGCGTTCCCTAAGGTTAGTTGAAACATGCTAATTTGAACCTAATGTATATGTCGCTAAGGTGTGTTTTCAGCTAAACTTCTTTATGAAATAGGTAAGGATTGTGTTTTAATACGACTGGCCAAAGTCTTGTGTTACTACTTATGGTTGAGATTGGCTTGCACTCGATAGGTAGCGTATAAGTAAATTGATGAAATATGCGAATTTAAACTTAATGATATAAGCGCTAAGGTGTATTTGAGATTTACTTGTCTATGGATTATGTTAAAAGTTGTGTAAGATCAAGACGTGCCAAAGGAAAATATAGGCTTTCTCACTACTTATGAGATTGGCGTGCACTTAATTATGCAGCGTTTGCGAAACATGCTAATTTGAGTCTTACTATTTGGTTATCACGGTGTTTTTTTGAGATTAACTTTTCTATGAACCGTAATAAGGATGTCCGTAGAAATAACTTAATGCTGGGCATTATCTACCAGCTATGCTTGGAACCGGTAACAAATATACCGGTTCCGATAAATACCGGTATTTCAAGCCTTGTCTGCCTGTTAACCTTTAACTCATTCTTAAATTTAATCTATTTTATTTTTAGGTGAAAATAGTGACGTCAGCACTCGACCCGGAAATCAACGAGAAATTCTACGTGCTTCCGGGAATCGGTAACTTCGGGGACCGGTACTTCGGCACTGAGCCGAACGACGACGAATAAAACCGAACAGGAGAGAAGATATAGGTATGTCTTAGATGTTAACTGGGGGCTTAGCCAATGTCACAATTTTAAAACGCTAACGAATGTCGACAAGAACAAAATGTATAAGATTGATATAAGCTGCGGTAAATCACTGAAGGCGTATAATGTGTCATAAGAGTGAAAACCACGTTGATTAATTAAGATATTTTATTGCTCACCACAAAAACGATACGATATAGCAGAGAGCGCGGGCAGAGATTACACAGATAAAAGAAAGTCCCGCGTTTGACAGTGACATTAGCTTGTGTTTATACAAAGACAATTTAACTCCCTTTTTTTTTTAATAATTTCAACAATCACGTGGTCAATCTTATATCAATCCCATACATTTTTTGTTCTTGTCGTACTTCGTCAACGTTTTGGTATTGTGACTTTCGATATGCCCTCAGATGTGTGACTGTTCCGAATCGCGCTATGAATTGTATTTTATGAATATATGTTCTGATGTCATATTTAAATATTTGCTAGGTCTGATTCGTATTAGATCAGTTTGGGGCCCATTATACTACCCTGTGGTACCTAAGAGTTCTTGAGTCTAGAATGACTAATGTTTTTTTTTTTTAACAAAAAATTCATACATACTTTTTGTATGACAACAACATCTTACATATATTTAGATGAACTATGATGATGATTTACCAAGTAAGAACAGGCTAAACATAGATTTATATGGATAAAGTTTCCAATTTATCGCGACTTTAGTACGTTCGATAGATACCCACGCGCTTTCGAATCGGATTGTGATGCTAGATCGTCAAGGACTAGGCCTCGATCATATGACTCTGGTCTGGAAACCTGGATACACCCTTGAACACACCAGCTAGTAATAAACTTACTTTTGTAATTCCTCTGGTCTACATGTAATTTTCGCAATGAGATATCATACATACATACTACGCATATCTCTTAGTGATAGGCAGAGACTAGAAATTTCCATTGGCTACTATCCTTACATACCTCCCTCGCTTCTTCTGCGCTCATCACACGTCATCTAATCTCTTATCATCATCTCCTCAATAAATAGTTTATCATATTAGGCACAAGACGTCCACTGCTGGAATAATTATAGATGGGCGTTATTGTTTTGTATTATTAAAAAAAAATAACTTATAAATAACAAGCGCGATTCGGAATTTTTGGCGAATGAGCTAAATCACTCCGCGGACTCTGCCCTCAATCGTATCGAATTGTATGATTAAAATAAAATCATAAGCGCGACGTTTACATGAATTAAAAAAAATACTATTTTACTTATGTATTTACGTATATATGCTAATAAAATATTAGATATAGGAGTTTTGTTTACCGTACTGGTATTATATTTTTTAACAGATATTTAGGTTTTATTACCTTAATCTATATGTTTACTATATTTTTTTTATACAAAATAACATGTATGATTTTTCGGCGAATTCTGGTTTTGAAGTAAAATAACACGGAAGAGTCCTAGAGTGGAATAAGACTATAATATTATGTATAAACGTGTTTATTAATACTTAGGCGAAAGAATTAAAAATTAATTACTTATGTATATTATTGTAAGTATATGTTGTGTATATTTAGTACAACAAGTTGTTCGTGAAAGTCCAGCGCAGTTATCAACCTTTGATTTTTTTGTTCTATTATTTATATGACGATGCATTTTTGTTTTTGTTTTTCGATTTATAGTTGTTTCTTTTTTTTTAGTTAAATGAAGTGTTTGCATAATATTGGTACTATATTTTTTCATTTTTTTTTAGTTAAGTACCTACTTTTACAACGGGTCTTTATTTCAATATCATAGGTGTTCTAGTCTTGTTTAAAAAATGGTGGATATTATTTTTTTCGTTTTACACAGGGCTCGGAAACCTGGTTAGAATAAAAAACCAGCTCGTTTTTCTGCCTATACATTTTTACAGAGACCGCTAGCATTACGGTTCCGCTCAACCGGTAATGTCCCAAAAATAACGGTCCAAACCAGGTATTTAGGACCCGTAAATCGACCGCTATACTTATTTACCAGGTTTATTTTTGGGTCTTTAAAATACTGTTTCTGAACCCTGGACTTTTACACTTATTTATTTATACAGGGTTGTATAACTGCGCGGCGTCAACACTAGTAGTTTTACTTATAAGATTCTAGTCTCCACTAATATATGCTAATAATGACTGATCATTTCTAACATCTACCAAGTTTTATAAACAATCATTGCATAAAGTGAGAATAAAGTTATGAAACCTAAGCGAACTATTTTAATACTTAATCCAATTGTGATAATGATCATTTTACTGCGTACTAATTTAAGTGAACTGGCTACGACAAGATTTACTATGCGATATTCTCCATTACAAGAAGTAATTTTTCGTATTTTTTTTTTTTCACTTTCCATATTATACTACTTACATCAGATGATTCTCAATGTATATGAGGTCAGAATTTTTTTTTGTATTTCTTTATAATTTATTTTAGAAAATTTGTTTAGTATTGCGGTCTGAATCTGCCTTTAAAATATTTGCAGTTGATTTGTGTCGACCTTATATACACAAATTATTTTTACGAAAAATGTCACAAAGTCGCAGAACCAAAGAATACAAGGTTCCTAAGTGGATAACAAATAGAATTAATTTACACTTGCCCAACTGTGGGATAAACTGACACGACGCGTGGACCGACACGGCAACTTGTCTATTATTGTAGTATTTTGTAGTATAAAAGTTCATTACACGTTTTAAATCGGTATGTTAAAAATTACACCACAAATATAACAGTACAAAGTTCAAATTTCTATGTATCGCTGTTGAGACTCTTCTTTCAATTGTGTGTTTAAAACTCAACCTAAAAGTACACGATACAAAGCTCACATTTCAATGTATTACTATTGAGTTTGTGCCGAGTTAGTGTAATGTGCAATAACCTTGTGTTATTATTATGACACAGGAAAATTGTCAAAGTAGAAAAGCTGGTCTTTTATAAAAAAGGAGGAGGTTCTTATTTTGACGGAATTTTTTTTTTATGAACGTACAAACGTATATAATCCACGACATACATACTTTCAATGAATTAAGAAATTCTAGAAATATCTAGCAATAGACTTATGTTTTTTTTTTATTTACCAGGGTTAAAAAAAACATAAGTCTATTGCTAGATATTTCTAGAATTATTTCTACTTGAGTATATTTTTTTCTACCACTTAGGGTCGATTTCTCCAAATAAGAGTAAATTTTACTCGAGAGTATACGAGCAGTTACCCCTAGGATAACATATTTTTACGTTTCACCATAGACTTGATCCAAGAATAAACGATTATGCTGGAGTAAATCTCTACTCCGCCAATTTTCAACGAACAGCGAGCTTATACTAAGGATAAGTTCAATATGGTGTCCAAGTGTCATTGTTTCAACAGCTGATTCTCTGGCGCGCTGACATAAAAAAATATATAATATATTATAATATTATAAATATATATAATATTTATATATTTTACCCATAGATTAAAAAAAATTGCATCACTAAAAAAGACCGCACGCGAATCGAACTTCTTTGATTTTACTTTGTAAGAATATCTCGTTTTGACACTTTTGACATAGGTATAACCCTATCGAATATAATAATACGAAATACACTTTATTTATTAGAGGAGAAACGAGCAATTGCATTTGGGCGACTTATACAGTCATTCATTTCAATCATTCGGATTCACTCCCTGTCATAGAGTAACTATCCGAGAGTAAATTCAATCTGGTGTAAAGTGGTGGAACGTGGACGAAGTTATCCAACAGTTAAATGGAAGAATAAATATATTCCGTGGGTAACTATTCTCAAGTTAAGTCATGTTTGGTGAAATCGACCCTTAGTGTGCTGAAATATATGCATTTGACTTCATAATGACTTTACCAAACGAAGTTATTTGTCTTCATTAAGATCCAATATGTATATATGTACTAGCAGTCAACCCCGGCTTCGCTCGTGGTACATGCATAGCCTATTTCACTAAAGGTGAATGAAGCTTTCGAATGGTGAAAGAATTTTTGAAATCGGCTCCGTAGTTTTTGAGTTGATTCATTACAAACATATATACAAAAATACAAATCTTTCCTCTTTATAACATTATGTCAAATATCAAATATAATCCACAATGATATAGCTGACATTACATACGAAATAAACAATGGTGCTGGTCTACTAATAGTGTTCCAAATATTAGCGATACTATACGTATTATAAGTATTATATTATGTACTATGTCATTCCTATAACGCTGCCACTATGTTTTATAAAAAAAAGTGATCTTTTCAAATTGTCCCAATAAAATAAAATGCACTGATATTATTATATATATGCGTGATTAGTTATGTGCTGTGTGTATATATATTGTTTAAGTATATAAATTTAATTAAGGGTTGACAAAATTTAACTTCTTCGACTTATAATAATGTAGAAAAGTTTTATCTCCAAAATGAAAACAGTGTTCAGACTCCATATTGTCGAAATTTATTTTTAAGATCTCTAATACGGTTCTTTACTTAAAAAAAAGGTGTTTCATATTTATTTCAATAATTTATTTACATGTCACCATTGTCTCAGCCGAATGAAATAAGAATTTATATTTTTTAAAATATAATTATATAAGTTGAGATCGAATAAACAAAATAATGTAGTTAATTTTTGTTTGTGTATGAAACAATTTTCGTATGATGTACGCACGAATCTAACGTTAAGTCGAATTTTTGAATGTAGAAATCATAGATGTAGAAGTGTTTTGTTTTTTAGTTTTATTTCTTTTTCGTTCAGTATTAGTCGTAAGTAGTTGTAATGTAAAGTGTTTTGGGGCTCTCGGCTTAATTTTAATTATAAACGAGCATGTACTTCATCGGTATTTTTTTATGGAAAAATGTTTTATTTATTATTTAAAATATTATGAACATCCAAAAAATATGATATTATTTTAGATTTGATTGCCTGCAGTATTTTTGTACTGTTGAATACCATAATAGATACGCGAAGAGCTTACCCGAGAATACCCCGTTTCTGGGCATTGTAACCCTATCACCCGACTGTTGGGCAAATGATTCCATCTTTGATTCGTCCGTAATTTTTAACCGACTACAAAAAAAGAGGAAATTCTCAATTAGTCGGATTTTTTTAAACAAACGTGCTTAAAAGCATCGAGATTCCGCATCGGCAATATTTACATGAATCGATAATTTCTACAATATATAAATTAGAAATACACCATTTGCCCGACAGTGTGGACACGTTTAAGTTTATTTAGTTTTTTATTTATGTGCTTATTTTTTTAAAATCCTCCAACCGGACATGTGTGATGAAGATAAGTCGAACGAATATTTCGATTTATATATAAGAAAAAAGTGCATTTCTTTCGACGGAATAATAAAATGCACAATTTTGTACATTTTAATATTTTTATTCTCTATGAGAGGATTGAGTTGTAATGTTTTTAAATGGATGTGACATTAGTAGTGAAAATATTATGATAAAGATAATTCCTCTCATTCATAAATAAACAAACTTTTTTTTTAATGTGTTTTGTCTCGTTCTTTCACTTTAAATATCGAAAAGAGAGACAGGGACTTCACATATTTTAGTTAAAATGTTTATAAATTTGTTTTTATAAATAAGAGGAATGATTTTTGAATTTAAAATTCATTTGATGATGTTTAAACGATACTTTAAATTTGAACGAAAAACAATATGGATAGTATGGATATACATAAATTTGTTTTTAGGAATTATTTTCAGGCGAAAATTAGTCAAATTAAAACAAATCATGCTGTTTAAAACGATATTATTGTAATTATAAATTTGCTTTTATATAAATATATTGCTACATAAAAATTTGTGTGATCCATAGTGCTAATATATAAATTTTTGAATAAAAATATGTACAAAAATTACATGTATGTAATCAATGCTTTTATGTATTTGACGTATGAGTTATTTATGACCAGTAATGCACAAGTTTTGTGTATAAATATTTGTCTACTTAAGTAAATATATACTTAAATTATTTAAATAAGTTTTAAGTCGCTGTGAAAAATGAAACAGTCGAATGAATTAAAAGATAAATTGAGAAGTCTCGATAAGGTTTTTTATTTCTTTAAATTTCCAAACTCCTGTATTATTATCGATAAAAGGTAAAGGACAAAAACAAATTTTAGTTAAAATGGCTTAAAAAACGATTGCTAATTTGTTATGAATAGGGTTATTCTTTACTAAAATATGATACATACATTTTAAGCGAGTTTATATTACATAGTTTACACGCGACCATATCTCTTTGATAATAAAGTCCATGTTTGACTGCGAAGGATTGATTTAGGCGAGCCAGAATGATGACGTCGTACAAAAATTGTAAGTACAGCAGATCGCAACAAGTGTGAAGCATTGTTTAGCAATTTGGAATGATAAAGTGATTTCAGCAGTTAAAGTGAAAAAAGAATGTTAACCTCTTGACTCGGGACGCGTGTCAGATATCATACGTAACGTGTTTTTTTTTTTGTGGAATTAATCCACAATATGGCAATCAAACTTATAGCTTATTTTGCCAGTATCAAGTTTTATTTGAATTTTGTTCATTTAGTCAAGTCGCTGAGTCAAGTCAAGTCAGTAGTCATGTCTAGTCAAGTCAAGTTGATTAAGTTTTCAGATTAAATTATCTGTGATACGCACTGCAAGAATTATTGTAAATTCGTTAATACTGTACTAATTACCTCAGTTTTTTAGTTACTTTCAATCAAAACCATTGACAGTCTTGCTTAGAAAAGCGTAATTAAAGCATTTTAACAAACCGTGGAATCTCTTATTGAAACCCCCTTGTATTTTGATTCTCGGTCTATAGCGGAACGAATGGGAAATAAAAAGTGCCAATCGTCACCATCGGGGACGAACGAAACTTTTTTTTCCCACTCGTCTCCAGTGTGGACGACGTGGTGGGGACGACCGGGAATAAACGGACAGTGCGAATAATAATCCACCATTGTTATGCTCAAATATTCGAAAAAACATAAATTTTGGAAAATAAATACAACACCGAAATGTGGTCACTTTCACCTTCGCGCCAAAACTCTTAACTTAACGAAGGTTAGAACACTGATGGGCTACGTCAATAGATGAAAGCAATCGTGTACAACCTATTTGTCACTTTATTTCATTATATACAATGTCCTGTTATCCTAGGAAAACAAGATAACAAGTGAAGCCCGAGTCTTAATAAAACAATTATTTAATTTTTAAATTGTATTTCGACTCACCAGCCAGTTCTATATCGAGTATAAAAGGAATAAGTTTCGAATCATCAGATGTGGTCGCAAGTATCGATGTATCGTTGAAAGCTGATGTCCAGCTGCTCTATGCGGGAATTCGACTCGTTGTGAACAGACTGGTTCTTTCTGAAACATTAAAAAATATAATTTATGAGAAAACTTGTTGCACTCTACATTCAGTGAAGAGAATCCCTAGCTTTCCTTTGCGACTTATATTAAAAAGGTATACAGCTGGCTAAAAACACGATGTTTAATTTTGAATTAAGTTAAGCCTGTTTGCCAGATCCACCATATCTACTTATTTCTTCCATGACGCCTCTCACAGTAAAAAAGAAGTTTCATAAGACCATAGACTATACATATTTAGGTAGAAGACTTCTGAAAGGCCGAAGCCGTGAAGCTCTTCACATAGATATCACAAATGAGGGCAGATTTTTGTTATATGATACAAAGTGACACATTTTGTCACGTAAAGGCGTAGTCACAAATAAATAATCTTCTATGACGAAAAAAAAATCTAACTGCCGTTACTTCTGAATCCGTGGCAATGTTTACAGCTGATTTCTCCATAGGGTTTTTAACTTGTGATCCTACCGAATCAGTTACTCTACTATTTGTGCTAACTAGCCTTAAACATAAGGGTCAAGCTGGCTTAAAAGATATCTACATACTTGTAATAATCCTCGCACTCTTCCATAGACACATCACTGCCCGCTAGCCGCGCCCCGAACCCACTGTAATACGACGAGTAGCGTTGCTGAAACCATAGATTTTTCATACAGTTCATACACTACAGTGTAACATGTTTGTATAAGGCTGAGTTCACATCAAACGCTCGTTTATGTTTTGATATTTGTTACCTATAGTTAAGAAACTCTGACATCTGGTTGTGCTGGGTCGATTGACCACACGATATGAGATAATTAGTCTACAGCTGTAACTCCCTAACGACGAACGGAAATTTAAAAAACATTGTCAAATACAGGTAAATCCGCGGGGTACAGATAGTCTTTTATGTTTATCCTATTTAGCATATTCCTAAGTTTTTAGAGGGAAAGTAAACTGTCGATATGTCCGCGCTGTATTTAATTTCCAAAACTTAGGTTTTTTTGAGTATTTGTGCTTAATATTGGTGGATTATTATTCGCAAAGTGTTCGTGAACAAGCGTGAGTGTTGGGAAGTAGTACAATATCGATTTCGTGACTTTTATCTTTGTTACCAAAATCTCCAAGTTATAGATAAGTAAATTTTTTCCACCGCTTCACTTAGCCATCTGACTCTGACTCACTTGACTAGACTAGACTACTGACTTGACTAAAGTAGGACTGAAGAAGATTAATACATTTAAGAAAGCCTTAAAGGACTAGCTTAGATGGTCGTAAAAAGTATTAAAAAAAACATATTCCTAGGTAAAATGTCCTTGAAGTAAGATATCACAGACAAATAATCTATAAAGCGAGCTGGTTCGCTCATGTGAACAAAGTCCTATCAAAACGCGATAAAATGATCAACGAGACATTGTTTTCAAAAACAAAACAACATAACGTACAAAAATGTGTTGAAACGGGGAAGTCCCTGTAAGTATAAATAGCTAAGTGAGATTTTAAATATTATTTTATTCTGTAAGTTAGCACTTGACTGTTTGTTACAGTGTTTCTTCTTGGTATTTTTTTTTATTCTGTGATTCTACCTGCATTTGTTTAGTTTGGAGTGAATACTAGTTAATGCTGCCCAGGCGCTGGCGCGGCAGGTAGGCTGGTTTAAGGGTTAAGTGTGTGTGTGTGTGTAAAGGTTTGATTAAGTGTTTTAGGGTTCCGTACTAAAATGAAAAAACGGAACCCTTATAGGATTACTCGTGCGTCTGTCTGTCCGTCCGTCTGTCACAGCCAATTTTCTCTGAACCTACTGGACCAAAACAGATGACATTTGGTTGGATGGCGTAATCCTGTGACCCAAATACAGATGTGCAAAGTAAATAAATATTTTTTAAGGTCATTGTAGGAGACAAATGAGGAATTTAAAAATATCTATCAAATGAAAACGTTCGTTATGAGGATCTCAAACATAATTTGTTATTATTGTAACATAGTACTTAAATAGTTTTGATTTCGCTCATGAAAGAAGACGAAAATTTACTATCCTCCCCCTCCCCCCCTTTTGATTTACAAAACTACTGAGCCTAAAATTAAAAAAAAATATAGAAAAACCTACAGGAATTCTATCAATTGACAATTAAGTGGATCAATATAAAACATAGATTAAAGAATTTACCTAATTCTATGATATAAAACGTTTACTTACAGAAAAAAATTCACTAAAACACCGCTAGATAGTGATAGTAGTAGTTAACTCGCATTATCTTAACATACCACAATTTAATATAAAAACTGACATTGGCATTGTACGGAACCCTCTCCACGCGAGTTCAACACGCACTTGACCGATTTTTTCTGATTATGTTGGCGATTTGGGGAATGCCATAGGCAATACAGCCAGCAACCTATCACTTATTGTTGTTACTACCATCATGCTAAACGTGGCTTAATATAGTATACCTTAGGGTCAATTTACCCCCATATAAATCTTCCATGCTGGTCTGGGAGAAAAAGAAAAACATAGAATGAACCAGCTGCTTCTCTTCCCGCGCAAGCCGTAAAAGTCGTCTGAGGGAATCGCCGAATGGGGAAATCATGACATAGGCGATGCGGCTAGCAACCCATCACTATTGATTTCCACTACCATTCCTGTTTCAACTACCATTATGCTAAACGTGGCCTAAGGTCTTATGGCCCTAGGCTCTGTCTACCCCGCATGGGATAAAGACGTGATTATATGTAATGTAATTTACCCCCTATAGACGTGATTGTTTTACCTGTAATTGTTTGGAGAAGTACTGATCAGCGGCCATGGCGCTAGCGCGTCGCAGTGCGCGCGCGCACGCGTCCAGGCGCGGCAGGAAGCGCGCGAGGAGGGCGCGCGCGTCGCCCTCAGCGCGCGCGCGCAGCTTCAGGTGGACGCCGCCAGGGGGCGACGAGCCCTGCTCATACAAATACATAAAAAGCAATTCTACCACTAAAGCATGTGCGATACAAGTGGCAGCATACTGGGCTGCCAAAATTTTGGTCATCAACGCGAAGAAGGAGACCACAGAAGACAGAGCTAGTGATACTTCGGATTCAAGTGGCTTTCATAACGTTATAAATAAATACTCTGTAAGGGTGGCACAATTTTGGGCATCCAATGGTATATAAGGTGAACGTCGACACGCTAAGAAGAAGAAGTACAATGAGTTTTAATTCCTATTGTAGAGTCTAAATGGCTATAGACTACAGTATATTAAATTAGCCTAATACTACTACGTAGTACTTTTAGGTATTCTGTGCTAATACTAAGTAAAAGTTTAATAAATTGAATAATATTATTATTCACGTTAGTTTACCTGGTCTATGATGCACTTCATCATGAGCGTGAGAGTCTTGGTATCGTAGTGATCAAAATGATCGGTGATGAACACTCCGCCCAGCATATTGTATCTACAAAAATAAATATTAATTTAATCTATCTTTATATCTAAACAAATAACATAAAACAGTGTGGGTTAGCTAGTTCCTGTAAACGTCGTAAAAAGCGATTAAGGGATAAACGTACCTAATTACCTATGTTTATCCATTAGTCGCTTTTTTTTTAAATTTCCTTGTTTTCCCGACAGTCGAATTCTACGAACACATGAGGATGACGTGGATTCCACCAATGAAAGTATTTCCCAAGGACAGTTGACATCAGGCAGTAGGCTAGTCCTAACTATAAACAGTATAATAAGGTCATACTTACGTCCTATAATTTGGCAAAAAATAAAACATTATTCACTTACATATTAGCCATATACATGTGATGGCCTGGCGGCGTAAACACTTTATAGTGACGATCCAAATTATAATGTTTCAAGAAATACAGACAACTCGTCACATCCCACATATACATATTCACCATCTCTTTTTCCCACCAGTGTTGCCAACCTTCACAATTCCTACCAAAACAGTAATATGGCATTAAAAGTAGTTGACATCGGTAATTCAATTTGTCTTTGTATTCGACGGTTAGTTTGAGTAATTTTGCGAATAATTTCATTTCTTTGGCAATGTCCGTTTGGAAAATAGTTTCGTATCCTTCTCGACTGGGCCATAGTAGAAAACATTCAGCGTTTAATCGCTGTGACATTTCTAAGCATTTTTTGATCTGTGTGGCGGCTTGGGCAAACACTGTTGCGTCGCTGTTGGTCAGGGCTCCAGTTGAATATCTAAAAAAATGACAACACAAACGATAAGTATTACTTTTTATTAGTTTATTTCTTCCAGGCTGGTCTGGGAGAAAAAGAAAAACATAGACTGTACCAGCTGCCCGCGCAGCTCGTTAAAGTCGACTGAGGGAATCGGCAAATGGGAATCACGACATAGGCAATGCGGCTAGCAACCAATCACTATTTGTTTTCTGTTTCAAACACGCTAAAGGCTATGTCTTCCCCAAATGGGATAAAGACGTGATTTATTATGTATATATTCTATCCAGCGATAAAAAAATATCCCACAGAAGTCTTACCTAGGATGCGAATGCAAATCCGGGGCCAACCACAGCAACTTCATGTGATTCTTCTGCGATAACTCTTGCACATACTCGACCATCTCATCCCAGTGGGCCCTGGTCTCTTCCCAACTGTCCCCAAACGGGATCAGATCGGAATCGTACGCGGTCCAGTACTTGACGCCGAGTTTGCTGCATAAGTCGAAGAGTGCTTTGAGACAGCGCTTGTAGTTGTCTATGGAACGGGTCCCGTCGTCCCATTGGCGGTGGGGGGACGGTCTGCTGTGATCGTAGCCTGTAAATGTTATTCAAGGTGTAGGATCACTATCACTACTAATATAAAACGAAGTCGCTTTTTCTGTCCCTATGTCCCTTTGTATGCTTAAATCTTTAAACCTACGCAACGGATTTTGATGCGGTTTTTTTTAATAGATAGAGTGATTCAAGAGGAAGGTTTCTATAGCCATGCAAGCCGGGCGGGTCGCTAGTGAAAAATAAATAAAGGACGCAACCGGGAAGACGCTAAGATGTGAGAAAGATAGAAACAATATAAATTAACTTTAAATAAAAGATCACAGATAATCACATCACACTAAACGAAATACCTACGTTAACACGACAACAATAAAATCGTGTGCCGAAGTCCTGTACCCCTAGTATGAGTTTTTCTTAACGCAGACGCTAGCGACTGCGTTAGGATTTTGTATGGAATTTCTTAGTTGCCTTACTATCCGCCAGAGGCGCTGTACAGGTTTGCCATACTAAATCGCTAACGCAGTCGCTAGCGTCTGCGTTAAGAAAATCTCATACTAGGGGCACTGTAGGGATGGTATTACGGTTTTTGCTTATAGGAACTTGATAACCTAGCGCGGCGCGCGTGTTCGTAACGATAGTGTGCGTCAAGCGACGGCGAATGCGCGGCCGTGTTTGGATTGGTTGCCATTAGTTGCCTTTCTATCTTAAGCTCCTCCGTGCTTCGGAAGGCACGTTTAGTTGTTGGTCCCGGCGGTTATCGGTAAATGGCAGTCGTTAGGCTATGTCAGATGCCTTTGGGCAGCCTGAAAAATCTGACAGTGTTGGCCCCTAACACACGCGGGTCATGTTCCTATTGGTCTGGTTTCGCTGTAAAAAGGAATACGGATGTCAAACGGCAGACGCTTCATTGTAATAACCAGTTCCGCCAAATCAGGACCATGATTAATAGCATACCCTGAAGCGTAAGCTGAAGATGTAACCGGGAAACAAGCTCGGACGAAGATTACGGTTTTTGCTACTTTAATAAGGAAACACGTGTAAATGTTACAAATCACGTCTTTACCGGTATTTCGGAACTCTGTGAGTGACACGTTGAATTTCAGCCATTCGTCCATGCTCTTCGCACTCAGCCGCTCTGTACCACTGTAGTGACGAAAGTTGCTGACCTCGCCCGGCCCAGACATGTTGTTGTATTCTAGCTTGTCTATGCCTGAAAACAAATATTTTATTTTACTGTTTATATGTCAGATACTATCCCATCCCAACTTCACTATCACTACATAGTATGAAACAAAGTCGCTTTCTCTGTCCCTATGTCTCTTTGTATGCTTAAATCTTTAAAACTACGCAACGGATTTTGATGCGTTTTTTTTAAATAGATAGTGATTCAATAGGAACGTTTTATGCCCATGCGAAGCCGGGGCGGTTCGCTAGTATATTATAAAGCGAAAGTTTATTTGATATGCTTTCACGCGATATCTACGGAACCAATCTTCATGATATTTCGCATACACATAGTAAGTATTGAGAAGGACATACCTTTCTACCCGGGAAAAAGCACCATTCCCGAGGGAAATTCACGCGGGCGAGTGAAACTAACCTTGAAAATAGTCCACATCAAGTCTGTCGGTCCGTTTCTGCCTTTTGGCCCCAGGTTGACTGTACGACGACATAGTAGCATTACAGCTTCAATATCTGCAAACTTAATATTCTATAAGGTGGACACAAATCAAATATTTTAAGGGCAGATTCAGACCGCTATTCTAAACAACTTCTCCAAATAAACTTATAATGAAATAAAAAAAAAAAATACAAATTGAGAATCAGCTGATCTAGTTTAGTATGGGGAGTGAAAAAAAAATCGTATTTCGATACCGTAAAATGCTGCAACTTTGCCTGGATTTTGAGGTTTTTTGTTCGTACAACTGAACCTTCTTATTATTACGACTTTTCATGAGTTTAAGACGGAAAACAGACTTTATATCTTGCCAGGTAGGGCCCAATTACGTTAAAAGCATGCTGTTTTTCTGAATAACAAGAACTCAAAGTCGTAGGCAAAGTTGTAGGTAAAAGACGCAACTTTGCCTAGAAGGATATCTCAATAAATAAAATGTCGATAATTTGCAGGATTTTTTATATGGATACTGAGGGCGCATTGTTGGTCTCGGCAGTTACACTATTGCCCTATAGGTAATATTTTTTTTTCACAGCTAATAGGCAAAGTTGTAGCAGGTTCCACAAACTTTCCATACAAAAATATCGTTGACTCCAGGGTTGTCCTAAATAAAAGCAGTATATATTTTAACTATTTTTATATATTTTTCAAAAATTTAACAGTTTGCTGCGTAAGTTTAAATTACAAATGAAACAAAATACTTGAGTGTCATTGAATTAAATAAAAATAAAAAAACAACGTTAATTATGTAGGTAACGTAACAATACTAATTTTTAAGTCATTTTTCAATGAGCTCCTGGTTTTCTCCTGCTTCTCTTTTTGATACTTGCCATTTTTCATATAACTACAAAAAAAATTGAACATAGTGGCTACTTACACTCCTGATTGAAGGGTCAGGGTTATAAATTGGAACTCTATTATATTATTCCGGGCACAATTCCAAACTCCGGACTGCTATATTAAAAAAATACTTAAATATGCTTTGTCCAAATTACAGTATCAGCTATGAAATCGTAAACGTTAATGTGTGGTACTTAGTACCTAAAAGAATATAATAGTATTTATGTAGTGAACAATACAGTTCCATGAAATCACATTAAAAATGTATAATTAATGAAATCCGACAAGTGATAACCCTAGACCCAGGCAGAGTTGTGTCACTCAAGTTTCCAAAACAGTGCACAACATTGCCTACTAAGTTATTTTGATGAAATGGTGTCCTTTTCATAAAAATATTAAATAATACGGAAAATAGACAATGTTGTCTTACCTTGGGACGTTATTTCTGATTAAAATCACCTTTTCTCTTCGTAAAACTGTAAAAGTCACAGGACACTACAATTTTTCACCCTCACGGGCCGGTTTGTGTCGCACAACTGACAGAATAACAATGGAGTTGTTATTGTAAAAAAATAAAAATATGTTGCCCTAATAATGTGAAATTACTATCAAATGGTAAAAAATAGGAAAAAACGAAGCAAACGCGAAATATCACAATCGAAACGAAAAAGGCAAAGTTGGGCTTTCTTGGCAAAGTTGCAACATTTTACGGTATAAGTTTATTTGGAAAAGTTGTTCAGAATAGCGGTCTGCCTTATATACCTTTACGTTTAACGGTAAATTGTATATTTAAATACTTTTTCATATTCAGTCACATTAACACACATTTTCTGCATTTAAAATTAACAGCTATAACAATAGCTTTTCTAGTGCTTATCAATTCACTTAGCAGAAAACAGAATTATACATACATACCTACGTACTTATATTTTTTTCATAGCGCGGAACCGATGGCCGATGGGGCAGAAAGGTTCTCACCTTTCATCGCAGCATCGGTCACAATCGTGTCAAAATAGTGTTTCAAGTGTAGTGCTTTTTACACACTATTTACAAGAATTATGACAATATGATGTGATGTGAATGTAGTGTGTGGTGTGACCATCAGCAGTGATATAAAAAAAAATATACATTTCTTGTAACTAGTGTGTAAAAAAGAACTATAATTGAAACACCATTTTGACCCGATTATGATTAACATGAGCAGAATCGACGCCCGGAAAGGTTGGTAGAGGCCTCCATCCAGTACTTGCAGGCCGTGTTAGGGACGGTAGTTAAAACGCTTAAAAATCTTTTTGTAATCGAAAGCTTTACCTTTCAGAAAGGGGATCTTCCTACTAGTTCTGATCCCTATATTCTTCATAGCTCGAAGGGAACAGGCTAACAGGTTACCAGACCACTGTTATATAACTTTGTGTGAATAGGCCCAGCGGAGCGGAATCAGGTCGCGCATTGTTTAAACTGGAATGCGTTGTCTGCTAATTATTGTTACTGGAAATGCATATAATATATCTATTAAGTGGAGATAGCAATGCGGATCTGAACTTATTCTTTAATGTTTTAAATTTTATTTTATTTTTATGCAAAGGTATAATAAAAAATACCGATAATTAATGGTTTTGTTATTAGCGTGATAAACTTTCGACGTGAGGGTCCATTTTGAACGGAGATATAGAAAATAATACAATGTTTTGCTATAATATCTTGTTTCCGCAATTTTTGTTTGGCATTATCTTACATTTTGGCGTAAAGACTTTTTCTTTAGGCCCTTAGTTTATCCGGTACAAGTGGACCCTCAAACCTCTATGTGTAGACTGAGGGCCCAACTTTAAAGCCCATAACTCGTTTATTTGATTTTCACAAAATCTGGTTCCAACTTTCAAAATTCTTTGGGAATGTTCACTAAATCCTGAGCATGTTTTCAAAGAATTCCGAGAGAGTTGCCCTCAGAGCACACGCACATTATCCTACGGGCTTAGGTCAGAATTTTAAAACGTTAACGAATGTCGACAAGAACAAAATATACGGGATCGATATAAGCACGCTAAATCACGTGATCAATTGTATGTTAATGCCATACATTTTGTTCTTGTCGAACTTCGTTAACGTTTTGAAATTGTGACTTTGGTATACCCCCCTGTTGACAGTGGTGACACTGTCTTCTTGAATAACAATGGGTTCTCTCTCTTTTATTAATAGAATAACCTTATTAATCGTACACCTACTTACATCTATAAAAATATACTCAACGCACGCAGCCCATTAAAACTTTGATACCTACCTATTGAAAAACTTCGATCATAGATTATTAGATGTACGAACGTAGCTTTTATAATGGGGCTCCATTGTAAAAGCTACGTGCCACTTATTATCAAAGCCCAAAATAAATAATAGTTCAAATTCTACAGATAGTTTTAATATTTATTTTTATTTTTTTAGGCCAAATGGCAAAATCGCAACCCTTATACAGATTTGTCATGCATGTCCGTCTGTCCGTATGTCACGGTCATTTTATTCGAAGACTATGCGTGCTATAAGGTAGAATGATTCAATAAATTCGTAAAACATACTGCGACCAAATCGCAGACCTTTTGAAAAAGGGAGACATTAGGAGTACCCGAAATCGGCGAGCGTGTATGAAGAGAGTGATGAACTTGTCATTCTACGAATACTTAATATGAGACCTGAAACACTTGGATATCCGACCGATGAATGACGTCTTTGTTGTTTTATTTTTAAAAAGTGTCGTGAGCTAGTTACCAAACCTGACGAGAAGAGACAAGAAGTGTGGAGGAGGCGAGAGAGGTATGTAAGGATCGTAGCCAATGGAAATCTTTAGTCTCTGCCTACCCCTACGGGAGACAGGCGGGATGATATGTATGTATGTATGTATGATTCAATGAATCGCTACAAAATGGTGTACCTAGTATGATTTTGAATCCTTTTTATAAATAGAGGATGGGTGACGAAATTCGAGTTAGAAGATAAATAATTATTTTAATTTTTCAGCTATATTTTATTTTAGTAAAACACTCAAATATTCTTAAATATTTAATAAAAACTATAAAAACATCCATATTAATCTTAAAAATACAGCAAACAATACTACAACGACCGGTATCGGTACGGCCACTTTGTTTTTTGTTTCAACGCCCGACACCACCCCTTTCTTCAGCGGCGCGGAGATTCCCGCCATTTTCGGCTTGTCTATGGGCTCGCCCATCATAGAGAACTTCGTTGCGCTCGTTATTTTCACAGTGACCATTTTGCCCATGTATTTTTCTTCTTTTGGTATTAAAACCTATCGGAATAAGCAAACTATGTCAAGAATAATAGAAGTTTGGAATTTAAATTGACTTATTAAACTCAGGACATATCGGTTTTATGAGAAACATTTTTGAGCACTAATTATGCGGCTCCGGAGGCGTAGGATTCGGTAATGTCGCGCCCAAAATCGGTCCAGCGGTTTAGCCGTGAAAGCGTAACAGACAGACAGACTTTAATAACATATATTTTTAGTAGTTCTTTGAACGAATTCACATAAATATTATTATACTTTCTGTGCAAAACAATAATTCAAATTGAAATATTATTTTTCTTTTCTCACGTATTGTGTGATACCGTTATGATAGATTCTTTAAAACTTCGCAACGGATTTTGATGCGGTTTTTTTAATAGATAGAATGATTCAAGAGGAAGGTTTTTATGCCCATGCGAAGCCGGGGCGGGTTGCTAGTTGTTCAATTAATTAATTAATTAATCTCACCTGTTCGTAGTACTCGTTGTGTGCGACGTAGTAATTCTTATCGTGGGATATATCCGTGACAAGCACTTCTTGTGTTTCGCCCACTTTGTGTCCGTAAGGCTCGTACGATCTAAACAGTTCGGACAGGACCTTCGTTCGTTTCTTCACTTCTTGACCTGGCACCTGTAAGTATATTATCTGTGGTAATGTTTATAAAACATTTCGACGAATTGAGAACCTCCTCCTTTTTATTGAAGTCGGTTAAAAAAGGACACTGACGCGTGGAAGACAAGAGGGGAGGCCTTTGCTCAGCAGTGGGACAATAAAGGCTATTAAAACACGTCTTTATCACATACGGGGTAGACAGAGCCTAGGTACATAAGACCTTAGACCACATTTAGCATGATGGTAGTTGAAACAGGAAATCAATAGTGATGGGTTGCTAGCCGCACCGCCTATGTCATGATTCCTCCATTCGCCGATAAGTACCCTCAGTCGACTTTTACGGCTTGCGCGGGAAGAGAAGATAATATATTTATTTATTTCAAATACCCAACTGTATTTTAACTTTGACGCATGCCCCTCAACAATACGTTCAAAGTTTAAACAGAAAAATAGGTTACAATGCATTCTGGTATTTTTTTTACCCTACTTTCTCAGCGTTTTCTCAGTTTCTTCCTAAAAGGAGCCAAGGGTCCGCTGAAATCGCGATGTCTTACCTTTCCATGAGGTACATAAGACAAATTATTTATGGCAGACCGCTTCCTGACGATAAGGGTTATATTACGATTGCGACACACATAGAAAACAAACATAGAAAAAACAGCACAGAAAAAAAAAAAACAATCTATCATTAAACGAAACCTTTGTACAAAAAACCACTCACCCTTGGCATTTTAGCGGCTGGCGTGCCCGGCCTGGGAAAGAACTGGTTGATGAAGAGCGAAGGAAACCGGTACTTGTCACACAAAGCCACCGTCCCTTTGAAGTCCTCGTCGGTCTCCGTCGGAAACCCGCAGATTATGTCCGTGGCTATCGTCATACCTGGCACACTGAGACAAATAAACTACATGGAATTTATATAAATAAATTTATACTATAATACTATACTATACTATAATATACTATACTATACTAATCTCCCTCTTCCTGAAGGTTTCGGGACGGGAGTTCAGAGGAGAACCGACAAGGGTCGAGAAGGTTAAACCTAAGAAATACTATACTATACTATACTATATACTATACTATAATAAATAAATGTGAAAGTTTGTCTGTCTGTCTGTTACGCTTTCACGGCTCAACCGCAGGACCGATTTTGATGAAATTTGGTATGAATATAGTCACGATCCATGGCTCTTTTCGATCCCGAGTCCCACGCAAGCGGAGCCACGGGCAACAGCTAGTAATAAATAGATCATTATTCAATTCGGACAAAAAATCCAGTCATTTTTAGTACCTAACACCCATGTAGGATAAAATGTGACAGTGTACTAACTAAAGTAAAGGCAGTGTCGCCACGGTTGCACGTCCATGTAGAAATTAAAACACACACCACCGCTACTGAACTCATTTATTAGGAAAGTTCCCTGACCATATCATTCAAGAAACCGTATCGAGTATTAAAATAAATAATGCACGCTAAACGCCGTCTATGATATTCTTTATTTCGCTTTCATGCATACATTTGATGGGAAAAAATACATGGACCCTTGTAGGGTGTTGCGAAGTCAATAGTGTAGTCTTGTGAGGGCACACAAATATAAAAGATTGCATTTTAATGTCATAAAAAAATAAAAAAAATAATAATATTATACATTAATGTAAATAAAGACTATCAAACAAAGAGATCACATATCGCTACCATAGATGACTACAAATAATATATAGTTTACTAGCTGTTCCCCGCGGCTTTGCCCCGCGTGTGACTCTGTTATATCGCGCCCAAAAGTAGCCTATGTTTGACCTCAGGTCGTTAACAACATCCCTACAAAATTTCATCACAATCGGTCCAGCAGTTTAGCCGTGAAGAGGTGACAGACAGACAGACAGACAGACAGACTTTCGCATTTATAATATTAGTATGGATATAACGTCTAATTTAATGAACGGTGTGGACGGAGCCTGCAGAAACATTAAAATAACAAACGAATGTATGGAAAGAATGTAAATAACAAATTTGGCTTGGTAAATTTAAACAGTTACCGCCGTATAAGAAACGTTTGATAAACCCATTTTAACTAAAATATGTTTTGGCTCTTTCTCTCTTACCTGACACTTCATGGGAAAGAACGAGACGAAACACATTTTAACTAAAATATGTTTTGGCTCTTTCTCTCTTACCTGACACTTCATGTGAAAAAAAGATAAAAAAAGATAAAAATTTATTTATTCTTCTCCAACAATCTGTATAACAGTATGTATAAGTATGACATAATTAATGTGTCGGAACAGATTGGAGGAGACTGGAGCCTGAAGAAGGCAGGCAGATCTCCAGTGCTCCCACTTCTGGTGAACACAAGTGAGAAAATACACGTAACCAAGGAGAATTAACTTGGTTGTAAACTAAACTATATTAAGTATATAATAATGGAAAACATTTTTTTTTTTTTTAAATATATATAACATCAACAAAATCTCCAAATCATCGAGACGAAACACATTTTAACTAAAATATGTTCTGGCTCTTTCTCTCTTACCTGACACTTCATGTGAAAGAACGAGACGAAACAAATTTTAACTAAAGTAGGCTTAACAAACGGTTCTTAATACGGGGGTTAGGATATCAGTAGTGGGTGGGCGCCGGCCGGCAGTAATCTTCATGAACTAACTTGTTGCGCAAGCACGCAAACTAATTTGGTAAGTGCTTGTCAAATTTTTATATATTTCATAAGTATATTCCAATAAATATAAGCCTCTTATGCCAAACTACTCTATTGAGTCCTGTGGAAACTAAACAATGTATGTTTCCCGTGGGAATGGAACCCGCGACCTCTAGGTCTTCACTCAAACGCCTTTACTACTGGTGGCTTACTACGATCTCTTAAAACCATGCAAGATCGAGACAGCGCAATACAGGATGTAATCCGCCATCTCCCTCACTAACTCGTTCTTGCATTGTTTTAAGAGATGGTGGTAAGCTACCTGTACCTAAGAGGCTGAGTATTGATGACAAAGATATAAATTATAACATTTATAGACTCACTGTTCGCGAAGATAATCGACCACTTTTTCGAAGTCAGCCACTGTGTACTCCCTCTTCATGTCGGATAACACTTGGTCGCTGCCAGACTGGACCGGCACGTGGAGAAACCTGTATACAAAATCAGTCATCATTTTAGCGCTATCCCGGTCGGATCACTACCTAGTATAAAACAAAGTCGCTTTCTATGTCCCTGTGTAACTTTGTATGCTTAGATCTTTAAAACTACACAACGGATTTTAATGCGGTTTTTTTTTAATAGATAGTGATTCAAGAGGAAGGTTTTTATGCCCATGCGAAGCCGGGGCGGGTCGCTAGTGTACATATATAATAAGGACAAATCACACAGATTGAGTTAGCCCCAAAGTAAGTTTAAACATGTGTTATGGGATACTAACTCAACGATTATTAACTGGAGTAGTCTTAGCGCTATTTTACTATTCCAATTAGATCTGGCGTTTATTGCGAGGGGAAAATACACACAAGAACAGTTCTGCATACCTAAATACAAAACTTATCCTGTCACCTGACTGTAATGATGAAACTTACACATTAAAAAATTAAACAAAACAGCAATTATAATTTGTGTACAGATTACACACACTAATACATTGCAAATGCCGATTGGGCTTATACTTTGGCAGAGGGGAACGCAGCGTATGGTTCACAGAATTTAAAAATATTAACAAGAAGTGGCATAGCGCACGAAAAGCGTGTCACTAGTTTGGCTTGCAAGCCAATGTTGCACACAGAAAAAATGGGCGGGGAATTCGATTGCTGTTATTGGTCGATAATATTAGGTGGCTTTGTTGTAAACTACGTAATACATTTCTAATAATGTGTGGTGTGGTTAACATGTATGAATTGCAAGTAAGAAAAGAGAATACGCTAGCCACACTGATCCTGGAACTAAATCCGCGTCAAAACATTTCTACATACATAAAGTTACGTCTTTATCCCATACGGGGTAGACAGAGCCTAAGGCCATGTTTAGCATGATGACAGTTGAAACAGGAAATCAATGGTGATGGGTTGCTAACCGCATCGCCTTTGTTATGATTTCCCCATTCGCCGATTCCCTCAGTCGACTTTTACGGCTTGCACGGGAAGAGAAGCAGCTGGTACATTCTATGTTTTTCTTTTTCTCCCAGACCAGCATGGAAGGTAAACCATTCAAAACATTTCTATTTGGATAATTTCTCTGTTCTTTGGTATGGCTATTCCAGTACGGAGGCAATGTTGCTGGAATCATTAGACATACTAACTTGTAAACTCTAGGGTGCGCCATGATCCTGGCAACTTGTGGCAGATGCTCGAGGATGTATGGAGGATTGGTCATCCCGAGCCTCAATCTGCAGCCCGGGGGGATCACCGTCACGAGCTGGTCCAGTAATGCGGGCAGAGACGTGCCGATGTCGCGGCCGTAAGTACCTGTCACATAAAAATAAATCAGCTAAGTGCAAGTCGGACAATCCGTTTTTTTTCTTTTGAGGTACAGAACCCTAAAAATATAAAGCACTACTACTAGAGTATTCATTTCAGATTAGGATTTAGCTCGGAATGAGAAATAATAATCAGGAAACTTGTATATATAGGTATATTCATCTTCTTTTCGAGTATATGGACTCTATATTGACTTTTCCCAGTACTTATAGTCGTAGGTTGTTCACAAATGTTTTCTCAAGTCTAATAAAATCTCGTTTATCTGCGTCATAACTTATATAAAAAAATATTCACCTGTGTCCTCGCTAGTGAGCCAGATCTCCACAACCCCCTCCTTGAAAGACTGCCTCGCTCGCTCGACAATCTCTTCCGGGGGGTAACTACCTAATTCCCCTCTAGCGTGCTTCGTTTTACAATACGTGCACTGATTGAGACAGCCTGTATTGATCGATATGATCTCTATGAGAGGGTTTTTGCGAACTTTTGGGAGTAATAGCGATGCGCCGCCGGCTTTGCGGCCGTCGTTTGTTTTCTTTTGGCCGAAGAGACGTACTGTATGGCCTGGAAGTAAAAGGTGTAAAAGTTTTGGTTTACTTAAAATACTTATTCATAATTTTACAGTACAAGAAATGCAACTACTGGATTGTTGTGATTTACTAACTTTCTCCGCTGGCTCAGGAACCCGAAGTGGATCTTGGCTTCCGAAACGAGAGAGCGCCACAGTTTACTATTCTGCATGTTATATTGTGTGTGTTAGTGCGTTGCTGTCACTACTGTACTGGAAACTGTTGCTGTGACTGTTTAGTATTTACAATCTCAACTAGCTTTTTGGAGCATCTAGTAGATAAATGTATCTTATAAATATTACTTTATAAGTGCATTTTAATTATTACTTACCCCATCCCTGCGAGGGCTATCAAATGCAAAAATACTTTTTTTCTAATCTGACCATAGGGCAGACAAATGTGTCTAAAAAGTAATATTTCTGTATGAAAAAATCTGTAATCTTACTCACTGTTGCCTACACAGAGTAATGTCTAAATGTTTTAATGATATGCACACCACTGCTTGGCACCAATTTAAAAATAAATTCTATTGCATAGGATAGTACAGTCTTAAATAAATTAAAAGCACCTTTGAGGGTTTCCTCGACAATTTCCACGATCCTGTCGATCTGCTGCACGCCCACCACACTGAGCCCCTGCAGGTAGCCGCTCCGCGGGGCTCCCTGCGGCACACAACCTGCCACCACTACATGGATGCCACGACTACGGCCGAGCTCTATCTCATTTCTGAAATTACATAATTTTCAGGGTTTCCTCTTCAAAAGGCAAAAAACTCATAATGTAAGGATCTTTGTTGTTTGTCAATTGGTCGTTTAATATGACTGTAAATATAAGTTGCAAATTTTCAACAATTTTGTGATTTCATAAGGGTATGTAACTCTAGCTCAATCCTAGGTTACTTTCCATTGACCAAGAACCATGAAATTTGGTGAGAAGCAGTCATATGGCACACATTCATTTATTTCACGCTCAGTCACTCAGTGACACAGTTCCAAAATGTGTTGACATGTTAACTTTTAAGTCAATATCCAATCATAGTTATTGTACAGGAATGAAATAATATACAAGACAGTGCCAGATTTCGTGATTTAATTTTGTATGGAAGCATGATCGACTTAACGTATGATTGAAGTATTTCACTCACTTAAAATGGTCTTCAGCCGGACTCTTCACAGTGCAAGAGTTGAGTAACCACAGTTGGGCATCCCATTTCTCCTCTGTAAGTCTGTATCCATGGGCCACTAACAAACCAGCCATGTATTCCGAGTCTGAGTTGTTGTGAGCACAGCCCCATGTTTTCACGTATATAGTTTGTGTACCTGGAAATTTAATCACTATAATTGTCTCAACTATGACATATTTAGGATTAAATCTAGACCGCAAACAATAACCTCAAAAACGATACTTATTTGTTTTTATTTATATTATAAATGTTTTATCCTGCTCTAAACTCTTGCTAATCTTAACTATTTATAAGTAAACTACACGTATTAAATAAATAGTAAACTCGTAAAAACAAAATAAAAACATTTTATAGGTTATGTACCTGGCACGACACTTTCAAGTATAACCTTTTCAACTGGCTCCGAGGGTGTTTGTGCTTCCCGTTTCTTGGACCTGACGCTCACATTTTTACGACTTGCATATCTCTCTTTTGGAGTAATATCCTGGGAAGATATTAAATCTTCAATATCGTCAATAATTTCTGTACACACTCCTGACATTTTCGATATTTATTTTGACAATATGACAGTTTGTTTTGTTTATTGACGACTTGGGAGGTTTTTGGAGGGAAAGTAAACTGTCGCTATGTCCGCGCTGTATTTAATTTCCAAAACTTAGGTTTTTTCGAGTGTTTGTGCATAATATTGGTGGATTATTATTCGCAAAGTGTTCGTGAACAAGCGTGAGTGTTGGGAAGTGATACAGTGTCGATTACGTGACTTTTTATCTTTGTCACCAAAATCTCCATGATATAGCTAAGTGAAATTTTTCCACCGCTTCACTTAGCCATCTGACTCAGACTAGACTTACTTACTTGACTGGACTGGACTATTGGCTTGAATTTTTGACTCGACTGACTTAAGTAGGACTGAAGAAGATTAATATAATTCAAAAAAGGCCTTAAAGGACTAGATTCCATGGCCGTATAAACTATTTAAAAAAAAAAAAAAAATTGACGACTTGACGTTTTATATATGATTGAATTTGACATTTACATTGTGTTTTTTTTTTATGTGATCATGTAAGAAATAGTCTAAGATTTGAAAACATAGTGCCAAAGTTTAAATTTTTCTGTTATTATTTTAACCCCCGAAGCAAAAACGACAGGGTTGATACCCTGTTTCACGTGTCTCTCTGTGTGTGGTAGCTCCTGAACTAAACTTCAACTTGTTTAAGAGGGAATGTATCCGAGGTAAAAAGGGTCGTCTACTGGGGACTGGGATATGGGGAAAGCTTACTCTGCTGCTAAACAACATTGTTTGCATTGCTGTTTCCGTTTTTTATCACTATACAGATAGGATAAATCAAACACGCAAACCCAACCTTTTACAAAAGTTACGAATTCTTTTCCTTTGTTCTTTTCGCCAGGTGACAGCAAAACCAGTTCACCTCTGGTTCAATTAAGACTCATATTCATTAAATCATAATAAAACCACAAATAAAATATTTGAATTTATTGAACCCAGCGATTAACAGTAGTCTTGTCACTGTTAAGCAAAATTGAACTTTATTAGCTACAATGCAGAGTTCAAATAGATATTAAAATAAAAATTAATAAAGCAATGCAAACTGCAAACACATTAGTCTATAAAGTTTATTATTTACCTCACTTACCTATAGTATCAGTCTCTGCTCTAGTATAAGAGCCTTAGCGATTCCTTGGTTACATCCTCAGCAGTGTGAGCTGTGTCTAAAACGGCAAGAAACGGCAAAGCTCATGAGCTAACTTCTAATCTAAAATTCCTGAATTTGTCGTAATTTATTCATCATCATCTATCATAAGCGTTATCCCAGTTGCACAACTAACCTCTATACTTAAATTCTGAGGCAGAGGTTCGCTTTTTAACCCTTTATTAGGCACCACTTAAGACATAATTAAGATTTGGTATTAATTTTATAACCATTTAACAAATTTTTGTCTGTCTGTCTGTCTGGAACGTTATAACTTCGAAAATACTCAACCGATTTAAATACGGTTTTCACAGTTGGATTACATATAATTAGGAGCGTTGTCAAAACTTTGTTTCGTCAAAATCGGTTAAAGGAAAAAGAAGTTTTGGTCGATTGAAAATTTACTTCAAACACTGCTTTAAAACTTTTAATGCGTTTACTTACGTTTAATTTTATTTTGATAAGGCTAGGATTTCTACTTTATATTATCCATATCAATAAAGACGAAAACACGCACTGCACCTATTAATTTTAATAAAATAACACATAGAATTTGATCGTAAATTTAGTAACATAAAATCTCAATAGATGGCGCCGACTTACTTTACAACTCGCTATGGTTACGTTTTCGCATTATGGTATAGCAGATTGAAATTAACTCTAGCAAATTAAGAAATCTGATGATCTTTGTCTTAGTGGTTCTTTTGGTTTGGTTCTATGGTTGTTGTCTATTATTGATTGGAAATATTGGAATGAATGAATGGTTTGGTAAATGGACAGTTCGGTTCGCTATTGTTAGATGTCTTGCTTTACTTGAATTAAAAATTGAATTCGTTGTTTGACGGAACATACGATCGTGTCGTTTATAAGGTGGACACAAATCAACTGCAAATATTTTAAGGGCAAATACAGACCACTATACGGAATAACTTTTCCAAATAAACTTATATCGAAATACGAAATTTTATTTTTCACTCTCCATACTAAACTAGATCAGCTGATTCTCAATATGTATGGGAGGTCAAAAAATTTTTTTCGTATTTCGACATAAGTTTATTTAGGAAAGTTGTTCAGTTGAGTGGTCTGAATCTGCCCTTAAAATATTTGCAGTTGATTTAAATTCACCTGATATAAAGAATTTTAATTATTATAAATAATGCCTAGGAGGAAACGATCTAATCTGTCGCATCATTCCAGAATAGCTAAAAGCAGAAGGTTAGCTAGATCTCAAGAATCGAATGCGGATAGACAGATGCGACTCGATGAAGATAGGCAACGCCATGCATTGTCTCGGTCTTTAGAAACTTCTTCTGACAGAGAGTCTCGGTTGTCCGCTGACCGCGAGCGTCATGTGTCATCTCGGGCTTCGGAAACGTTTACCGAAACTCAAGGTTTTGGCGAAAATTGTCGGGGATGAAGTGATTTACACGTCATATAACAGTGTTGTGCATCAGAATGATGCTACCACCTACCCTATCGAGTTTTTGAGTTCATTGGCTGCAAGTGGTCTTCCTGCTCATAACATTACCCTTAAAGTCGGCGTTCTCATTATGCTCCTAAGAAATCTTTCTCCGTCTAAACTATGCAACGGGACCCGACTCAAAGTAACGGTTTTGCAGCGCAACTTAATACAGGCCGAAATTCTCACAGGGTGTGGTTCAGGCGAAACGGTGTACATACCTCGAATACCACTCATCCCCAACAATTACCCCTTTCAATTTAAACGCACCCAGTTTCCAGTAGCTGCTTTGCCATGACGATAAATAAGTCGCAGGGACAAACCCTAAAAGCAGCTGGCATCGACCTAAGAACAAGATGTTTCTCGCATGGACAACTGTATGTGGTTTGCTCGCGGGTCAGTAGCGCCGAAAATCTATTTTTATTAGCCTCTGAAGGAAGAACTGCTAATGTTGTCTACAGAGATTCTTTGAACTTAACTATGAAACATGATATTTGTTTATATTTGAATAATGTCCTGGCTACTTCGATTGCGTCATTTCATTTCAATGTAACACAGGTTACGCGAAAAGCGACCTACACGCGAGCGTAGCCGCGGGTAACAGCTAGTTAAAACTATAGTATAAGTATAACTATACTAAGTAACTAATTATCATCCCTAGATTTCTCTGCGTTCCACGGATCTATTGACGGACAATTTAGTTTCAATGCATCGCAATGCAAAGGGGAGCGGCAATGCAATGATGCACGCGACAGCCATCCGGTGGGGCTCCGGGGCTCCATGCTTCATCCACTGCCAAACAAACAACGACAGTGGCGCGAGAACCCCCGCGCGACGCAGCTGTCTTTGCCCGATTGTGTGCCCAAATTATTATTATTTATCTGTGAACATCGTGAAGTGAACAAAAGTTTCGTTTTTTCTATTGGAACTCTTTTTGAATTTTGGTGAGTAAATAGCTGTTTAATTTTGGAATGAATTTGTTTTCTTTTGGATTGTTCAGTTTTATAAAAGTTAATAAATTTTTTATTTGTGTAAATATAAATAAACTGGTAAAGATGAAAGAAATTACTTATAATAAGTACCTACCTACCTACGTAAGTGCCTATGCATATAATTATAATTTTGTAAAAACTAGTTAAGCAAGTACCTAAATAGGTACTTAAAAACTAAATAGGTAAACAATACGAAGTACGCTAAGTACTAAGTAGATATTATCGTGTATAGATAGTACACGATAATAATACGTAAAATCTACCCTCAATAACCCTTTCACTGCAGATTAGTTCGGTCGGTATTTAAATAAATAATTGACACAAGAAGGTAAATAAAAGAACCTATTACTGGATAAATAAAGCTGACAAGAGGCTCTTGCCAAGAGGTAGCGCTGAACAGGAAATGGTGGAGTGGAGTGGAGAACTGCTGTAGGAGGCTAAGTTCCTCTTTGTATTGCTGAGCCATCACAAATCCAAAATAAGTCTGAAATACTAAGTATTATGGGTAAACGATATGTGTGCTAATGGTCTCACAACTAAGGATGCGGAAGACTGGGCGAAGTTGAAGAGAAAAAGCAGAAAAGCGGACCCTGGGCTGCGAAGCAATCAGCTGAGGAAGCAACCGGGAAAGCGCTAGGACGAGGAGAGACCAAGTATTGGGTGTTTAGGTTCTTGATGAAAAGCAGCGTAAAACAGTAAAATAACTAGGTACCTACGTAAAAGTATTTCTCTGCCGAATTCGTTTGACACTAAACTAATTTACTTTAGTATTACTTTAGGTTATGTGTTTACTAACAGAAGTCTCCTGTCTATAACAATGCCATCATTCTGACGATTTACAAAGGCGTAAAAACATGATCTACATCTTTTAAACTAGTTACGTTTATAATGGTTCCAAGACAAGATCGTCACGGTTCCCTAAACATTTATGAGAAAGGTGCGTTGGCCTTTGACTCTAAACCAAAACTACTAAAAAATAGGGGAAACACGGACCGGTGGCAAAGCGCTTGGATAAATGACATAAAAATGTTAGTTTTGACGGTTTTGAGTAAGAATAAGTTTTTTGTTTAAATTAAATCAGTACTTAGGTACGTAGCTTACTTGATTTCGTCGAGAAGTTCTTACAGAAATCCTTTTACCTAACCAAAAACTAGGTACCTACCTACTTAGAAAAAACTGTAGGTAGGTATAATAGCAATGCAAAGATCGAACGGATTAAAAACAACAGATATGTTAGGTTAGAACTATGCTTTCTTCTTTGACTATGGCAGACTACTGAATGTAGGTAGGTACCTACCTATTGTTTTTTTTAATAAGTAACTAAGTACCTGAGTACTTTCATTTTTTTTGTGTCCTAGTATCCCGCTATCCACTCTTATTGTATTGTAAATTATTAATATATATATCTTCATAGGTACCTATTCCGTGGGCTGCGGATTTGGGCATAAACACGGGCCCAAGCACGTGCCTTTTCGGCCACCTGCTGCAGTTGCAGTGTTAACAAAAAACGCGTTATTGTTTTTAAAAAATTCTATTTTGTTTTTGCTTCGCTTTCGTGGAATACGTAGTACTATTACTAATTCTGTGCCTGGGTAAAAATCATAGACTTAGTAATCGCGCGCGGCTCTAAAAGGCAAATTCTTTAATCTATGGTAAAAATAAAACTAAATTATATTTAAAAAAAGCCATCCTCCTTTCTCCCGACATAGTGAGGGTCGACTGATTTCTGCTCACAAATATTTGCAGACATTAGGTAGGTATTTTCCCGACTTAAACGCCTGGACTTTTTCACAGCTCAACTGCTGGCTGTTATCGGTAGATGGCAGTTGTTAGGCTATGTCAGAAGCCTCTAGGCAGCCTGAAAAGTCTGACAATGTTGGCCACTAACACATGGATCATGTTCCAATTGGTCTGGTTTCCCTGTATAACAGTTACGGAGGTCAGACGGCAGTCGCTCCATTGTAATAACTAGTTCCGCCAAATCAGGACCATGCTTAATAAATTTATAGCAAACCCTGTGCTCAGAAGCGTAAGCTGAAAATTCAAGCGAGAATCACGCTAGGGGGAATTAGAAGAAGAATGACGAAGTTTGGATAATAGAGTAAAACAATTATTCCATTCCAATATTCAGAAATTAGCACAGTGGTACGGTTCGCGCGTCTTTATCACCGGTGTCAAATGTTATCGAGATGTTAATAACAGTTTCGGACCTTTTTATCGCTTAGTTGGTATTTATTATTGAACTTAAATCAGAAAATTTGTGATTATTAGACTGATATACCTTCATTTTATTTAACGTAATAACAAAGAAAGAAAAAGTAGATACCTACATTCTCGAGGGTTGAGAAAAAACTTAAGTAGGCCATCTTTATTTATGGATTCACCGTCAAACCATAGATCATATCATCTATGAGTCTCTGAGCCATGACTGTCATATGATCATTTAAAACACATATATAAGCACTAGCTGATTCCCGCGGCTTCGCCCGCGTGGTACTCAGTTATATCGTATAGCGCCAAAAAGTAGCATATGCAGTCTTTAACTATATGTATAAATAGACGAGGCTGATATATAAAGCGGTATAGCGGTTTAGGCGTGAACGCGTAACAGATATAAAGACAGGCTTTCGCATAAAATATGTGTGTATGGGATGGATGGATGTCCCAATTTTATTGATACATAATAGTATAGATAACCCTGTTCTATTCAGCTCAGTAGTTTGGAGACGTCTTCCAAAGGCTTCAAATCCCAACTTCCTTCCACCTCCCATGGCTCTACCAACCTCTCGGTCATACGAGCCGAATCTCTGGAGAGTGCGCTGTGCTTGCATTTCGCATCTCTTTCCAGTCGCACCTGCTTGATCTCCCTACAAGTTCTCTATAGTGTCGCCTATCTATGCAATCATTGCATTTTAATAACTCTCCCCCATCTTTAGGGGGCTTACGTACACACGTACGCCTCGCTTGCCTTCTCGGCCCAACTGTGGACTCGTTGTAGCTGTAATGGTGATGCACTTCATTTTAGCTAAACGCCAAAGTATATGATCAAGCAAGAACTTGAAACAATCGCCGATCATATCACAATAGTCTACTCTCGCCGCAAATAGTTTTCTATGCCCCATTTAGCCCGACAGTGCGCCGGCGCACATACATTAAGACATTATTATCATGAGATTTACGGCTGATATCACTGAATAGGTATGTATATGTCACCAATTTATTCGAATCGAAATCCATCCAGAAAATATACAAATGTAGGTATAGGCGTAGGTAGGGTTGCCTATTTTTTTTATAAGAAATAAAGTATATTTAGGTCTTTTATTTATTTCATGTTTTAAATACATATTTATAGCTTCTCGTACAACTAATTAATTTACTAGTGCTGCACTGAGCGTCCTCTGGCCTTTGACTAAATAAAAAAAAATGTAAAGCACTTTGATGCTATAAACAGTATTTCGTAGTTTATTTTTTTCAACAGTAAATAAAATAACCAATCTTCTTCGGCCTCGTAAATAATCTCGATAACATTTGACACCGGTGATAGGCGCGCGAAACCGCACCACTGGGCTAATTTCTGTACTTATTTTTATTAAAGGTAGGCATGCAAGGTACATATAATCAAAGGTCTTTACCACAGAACTGGTGGCTTACTACCATCTCTAAAAACCATGCAAGAACGAATGAGTAAGGGAGATGTCGCCTTACATCATGTATTGCGCTGTCTCGCATGTTTTAAGAGATGGTAGTAAGCCACCTGTACTGGTACCCCTAGTATGAGATTTTATAAATGCACACTAGCGACTGAGTTAGCGATTTTCCCCCGTATTAAGAAACGTTTGATAAGCCCATTTTAACTAAAATATGTTTTGGCTCTTTCTCTCTTACCCGAAAATTCACGTGAAAGAACGAGACGAAACACATTTTAGCTAAAATAGGTTTAACAAACGTTTCTTAATACGGGGGTTTGTATGATAAACCTGTACAGCACCCCTGGCGGATAGTGAGGTAACTAAAAAATTCCATCCAAAATCCTTGCGCTGTCGCTAGCGTTAGGATAGGTATAGACTCCAGTGTCTATACCTATAGCTATTACTAATTCTATGCCTATAGCGTACTATTCGGTGCCTGTAGTGTACTGGTATAGACATCAGTAAGGTTTAATTAATCCCTGTCACACATGATGAATACTCGCCAGTATTATCTAATCTGAATCGGACACTTATTAAAGACTAGTTCCTGCCTGTGGTTTTGTTCGCCTTCCTCCACCGCCCATGGCTCTACCAAACTTTCTGTTATGAGTCGAATCTCGGAGGTGTACTTGCTTGGTTTTTTCCTGTCGCACCTTTTTGATATCCTAAGTTCTCCAATCTGTCTTCTTATCTGTCTACGATACCTGGTACCACCTGCAAGTACCTAATATGTTCTTCAGGCGAGCGAGTCTCCCAGGCGCATATTTAGCGTACGCATTTCAGCCCAAGATATATATGCTGTTTAATCATGTTCCTGATTTGGCGGTACTTACTGGTTTTTACAAAGGAGTAAAGAAAGTTGCACCGCTATAATTTGGTCGCCTGTTACAAAACCCACGGGAAGAGACGGTGGTCCTATTCTTATGCCGAAGACCACACGGCCACAGATAATCTAATCACTCTCACCCATACTATATCAATAATGAGTACAAGTATCTATTGTACAGATTTAGGTCAACCCAACATTAGAGGGGTTATAATTAGTGCGCGATGCCTAACGAACGCAAGATTTGCATACCTGCCACGACTTCTAATTAGTACGTTTTAATTAGGTGAGAAGGGTATTAGCACTTATTTTTTGTGCAACTGAGATGGAAATAAAGCATACCGTATGCTGCATACGGTCCCTTCATAACATCTCTCCAGATAATGAGCCACCTTCAGACGTGGCGTCTACCACAGAATTTAATAAACGCAAACGCAACGATTTTTTTTAGTAACATCTTACTATTTGCCGGGGGCGCTGTACAGATTTTCATATAAAATCGCTAACGCAGTCGTATGCGTTTACAAAATTTCGTAGTAGAGTTAGGTACCTACCTGCACGCTGGATGACTTTTACCTAACAGTTTTGACACGCTACAGATTAATGCTGTATTAATGGCTGAATTTTAGCCGTAAAAAGTATGAATAAGCCGAACGTAGACTAGATACCTACCTAGGTACGATAAGAAAACGATAGATGAAATCGAAATCCTGATAAAAAATAATTAACCAGCTCCTGTTTTGCCCATAAACTTTACAGAGCCCTTTATCCTTAGAATCTGTAAGGTTCCAAGTTTCCAACGCTCGACTGGTAAGTAAGTATTTACTTACCAACCAAGATTCTTCTTCACCAAGATTACTTAGTTAGGTACCTACCTAAAATTGACTTTATTACATTCTATGCGCGATGGCTCGCCAGTTTACAGTAGGCAGTATACCAGATCAAAATATTTTCAGCATAGATTACTCATGTCATCAAATGTCGATGGCATCGCACATCGCACTCAGCCGCCAAAATTGGTCCGTGACGTCATTAATTTGATAAAACGCTGATCGACTGGCCGGCCGGTTAATTAGTTAATCGTCCCATGTACCTAGTTATGTTCATAGACAGGGTGTTTAGTATTTTTTTTAGTTACCATATATTGTCCTACTGCTGAGTAAAGGTCTCCCCCATCTTCCAAACCTCTCTCTGTTCCGCCACATCCAGCTACTTGCTCTCGAACCTTCTCAGGTCGTCACTCCAGCGCATCCGCGGTCTTCCCCTGCTTCGCCAATCACCCTCCGGGCTCCGGGTGCCACTTAGTGGCGCCTAGAGCCCAACGGTTGCTACTCATGCGGCAGACATGACTATCCCACATCGGCTATTCCGTTTATTATTAAGGTATTTTATTTATTTTCACTAGCGACCCGCCCCGACTTCGAATCGACATTTACACTATTTGCAACAAAAATAGGTAGGTACCTACTTAGTCAAACTGCGTTTTTCGCAATCTCCGTAAATTAAGAGCTGGCCCTGGCGCTTGCAAAGCAGGGGGCTATATTATTTTTAGGCGCCCTTTGCTGATTATTACCATTTCCAAACGATTTTGTAATCGGACCTTGTACCACATAAATTAGGATGTAATTTTTTATGTATTCTAATTATGTAATCTTTATAAAAAGGTGCTAGTTTTTATTTATTTTTTTATTAATATTCCTCAGAAGCGAACGTATGGATTGTTTATATGCTACGGTGGCTGTTTTCCAAAGTCTTAAAAAACAAAATCTAAATATGTTTTTTTAAGAGTTAATAAGTTTCTTCTTAGTGTTTGATATTGTACTACGCTTTGCACTTGTTTACTTACTTAACTTAGTTTGATACGCATTTAGTGAATTTTATTACAGAATCCCCTCATATTTTGGCACGTTTTCAAATTCCCTGTAGAGGGTGCACCATCCCCAATTTCCGTTTTCACAGCCCCTGTATATCATAGTGGACACTGAACAAACTGACCGATCCAGCCTATATTTAGAAGTGAGGCCACGACCTCTATGAATTATGTATACTAGACATGATCTTAAGAATAAATATACGTTTCTCATAATTGGTTCTAAGTTGGATAAATCTTTGATACTAACACGGAATTGAAATAGGGCATTATTGATTTGCTCACAGATTATTATACTTAACACACTTTAATTTCTCTCTTTATAAGCGATTTATGAGTTTTACCGTCTCTAAACTGAGTTACTTTGGAGAATGTTTTAAAGTATAATTTATATTTATTAAAAGAGATTATTTGTAAAAGTTCCATTACTAATTAGATCTGTCAAAATCTGATTTACTAAAAGTAAACAAAGATAAGTTTATTTCCGACAATAAGTTGTTACAAATATAACACACTGCATGCATGGTCTGGTTTATTAGGAACAGGTCTTTGTATATTTGTCTATTAATATGGGGGCACATGTCCAACCCTCGGATCGTTCATAATGATCGGAATTGGGGCGAGAGACTAAAAGATCACGACATGACATTTGCAAGGCAAAAGCATTTCTTTAGTTAGTTAGAATTGGGTAGGTAATTCTTCTAGTTGACCGAGCGAGCGAAGCGAGCGAGAGTCTCCATTTCGAGACTGGCAAATTTTGCTTTTGTCCGGATGTCTGTCTGTCTGTCTGTCTGTCTGTCTGTCTGTCTGTCTGTCTGTTTGTTCCGGGCTAGAGGTCGCATTTCTGAACGGATCTTAATGAAACTTGGTACACGTGTTCCTTGATTTATTTGCAATTTTTTGTCGAGAGTTTTTTTTGATTGGAGGGAAAAGGGGGGAAAAAAGGGGGAAGTTTTCTGTGACGTTGTTTACGAACGGATCTTAATGAAACTTGACACACGTGTTCCTTGATTTATTTGCAATTTTTTGACAAGAGCGTTTTTTGATTGGAAGGAAAATGGGGGCAAAAATGGGGGAAGTTTGCTATTTGTTATATTGCTTATACCACTGGCCGCATGGTACTTGTTCTTTTACAACTTTGCGCTTTGAATTCGTTTTCGGGCATTTATTTTTATTTTTATTTTTATTTTTATTTTTATTTTTATTTTTATTTTTATTTTTATTTTTATTTTTATTTTTATTTTTATTTTTATTTTTATTTTTATTTTTATTTTTATTTTTATTTTTATTTTTATTTTTATTTTTATTTTTATTTTTATTTTTATTTTTATTTTTATTTTTATTTTTATTTTTATTTTTATTTTTATTTTTATTTTTATTTTTATTTTTATTTTTATTTTTATTTTTATTTTTATTTTTATTTTTATTTTTATTTTTATTTTTATTTTTATTTTTATTTTTATTTTTATTTTTATTTTTATTTTTATTTTTATTTTTATTTTTATTTTTATTTTTATTTTTATTTTTATTTTTATTTTTATTTTTATTTTTATTTTTATTTTTATTTTTATTTTTATTTTTATTTTTATTTTTATTTTTATTTTTATTTTTATTTTTATTTTTATTTTTATTTTTATTTTTATTTTTATTTTTATTTTTATTTTTATTTTTATTTTTATTTTTATTTTTATTTTTATTTTTATTTTTATTTTTATTTTTATTTTTATTTTTATGTATATTATGACCGTCTGACCAGAATAGGATAATATGGCAAAATAGATAATATTCTTTTGAGAATATACGAGGGAAAAAATTAACAGAATAAGAAATACCTATATATACTCTATATAGAGTAATAAAAAAACGAAAAGGGGGTTAACGGATGAGGTTCGCGAGGTCTACTGTTCACAGAACCACTAGTTATTCTAACATAATATAGGTACCTATTCAACTACTATGTTAATGTATTTACAAGTTTGTAAATAAAATTATTTTTGATACATCGTTGAAATTCTTATAATGGTTTTTATTGCGTTATCAAATTCAGATAGAGTTCGATTATGCCCACCATATGGCATCACACACCACCTGAGATGTGACTATTTTTGTTACATTGGTTGTAATAATGGGGTGTTTAGTTTATTTTGTTTTAAACAATAGTGTTACTTAATTAATTAGCGCAATACTTCTCGAAAACTTAGATTCATTAGAACAAAGTGGATCAGAATTATGTTTGGACCTAACTCATATAATATTGGGCATCAGCATATTTCTTTATTACTTTTATTTATGTTCCCATCCCAACCTTTGAACTATTTTAGGGCTCACAGCCATTTGGTATATGTAAAGTATTTTTACAATTTCTAGCAATCACTTGACTCGATGTACCGCCCACCTGTATTTCTGCGAATCAAACACTTGAGTCACGATCATTTTTATCTTCGATTTCGATTGTATTCATAAAATAGAAGTATTTTTTGTTCCTTATACAATAACCAACATTTAATTATGATTTTATAAAATTTCTACCCACCCAATGTAATGACCCTAAAAGTCTTTTTCTGTTTTTCTTATTGGTTGTAAAATTTCCATCTAGACTAGTGCCCTGTAGCTCTGATCCATTTTCAGACACTTGTTCTGACGTCTACACGGCTTTTATTGAGTCATCATAGGTAAGCCTCCTAAGAATAAATATAATAAAACAGATGCGCATGTATGCATTTATCGTGGATTCGAAACATCTAAAACAAGTGTTCAATGATGAAACGAATGACGCAAGAGGTAGACGGCTGGGCGCTACAACTCAAGTGGCTTATTTTTGATCAAGATGAAAATACGGGGTTGTTGTATGTTTTTACAGCACATTCAACGATCTATGATTCAATAAAGTTTAGTTTTATATATTCAAAGGTCAGATTTGGAGGCATATTCAAAATTCTCTTTTCAGGATGTACCTAAATCAGGCTTAGCTTTTTTAGTTTTTATAGCAGCTCAATGATCTGTTATAAAATATACAATTTCAAGATTGCCCCAAAAGTTGCTTAGTGATTTATCGTGATGTCACCAATCTATGAGGTTAGGTGTTGCGTTTCATTACTTAAAAATTCATTTAATTAAGTAAATATTAAATACATACATATAAAGGCAGAGACCGTTTTAGATTTCGCTTCCCTCCACGCAGCTATCTTGTTTAATTGGTTATATGCTGGTGAGACGCAATACTTATAGAGAAATCGAATGCAAAATATATATGGGGCATTTCTCGAGCTCTGACAATAAAATACATTGATACATTTAACGACTTCGTATTTAGTACGTGCATAATTAACAGATGATAAATGGTGATATAATAGGTGAGTTCATTGTTATTAATTACGGAAGATAACGTTATTAAATAATATTGTTGTTTGCTTTTGCAGTTAGTAGCTCTAAAATAACATCAAGATCAAAATAATCTCATGCTGATAGAACTATGAAATTTGTCAGCCCATGCTATGAAGATCTTAGGGATAATATTTACGGATTTACAATGATCCAGCATAGATGGTTACATTGAAAATCGATTTATTTTAAAATAAATAATTTATCCACATAACATGACTGAAGATAACAGACTACTTTTATCTCATGCTCAGTAACTGTAGAACAAAAAATAACATTAATCAATGCTAGTGAACTGGTCTTGAATACTTTGGAATCAGAGTTTATTAAAATAGAGGGGGTAATTATATCTAAGAATATTTTTTTAGTGTTTTTATTTAGTCGGTACAGCAAAGTAAAGAGGGCGTCGTATGGAACTGTAGGTACCTCAGCGCAAGGACCTAGGGAGTGCTTACCGTGACGTGATTACACTTTATAACAAAAGTGAGGTATTTTTTTATTTGTTGGAGATCAGCTTTTTTGCAAACTCAATGTAATCAAATGTTTGCAACTTTCCAACTTCAATTATATTTGATTTGTCACAAGAAGGATCAGGCCATTACATGACGCCTGCCACTTAGAAGGGCACTCCACTCGTTAAAGGTTTTAATAAGAGCTGTTTGTATGCTACATACGGAGAGGAACGATGGGTGAGGCACTGCCACGAGCAAACGGTACTACTTCGATGTCCTTGCTGTATATTGGCAATGCGATAACCCAATAATTATTATTCTTTTCATCTATCTGTACCTATATTAAAAACATATATATAAAACTGATTTTTTTAATCTCCGAATAAATGAAAAATTCTTTGCTAATGCGCTTGAGAAAATAAAAAATGTTAGGTTAAATCATAGGGTTGGTTGAGGACAACCGTCATGATGCATTCCGTCGTACGATCTCGCGGATTTGTTTCAAGCGGGATCATATGAAGGATTATTCCATTTAATCACAAAAACTTATTAGAATATATATATATATATATATAATATATATACTAGCTGTTCCCCGCGGCTTCGCCCCGCGTGTGACTCGGTTATATCGCGCCCAAAAGTAGCCTATGTTTGACCTCAGGTCTTTAACTACATCCCTACCAAATTTCATCACAATCGGTCCAGCAGTTTAGCCGTGAAGAGGTGACAGACAGACAGACAGACAGACAGACAGACAGACAGAAAGACAGACAGACAGACAGATTTTCGCATTTATAATATTAGTATGGATTAATAGACTCTTGTATTTTTTATATATATTTTACGACAAGTAGTAAGTAGATTCTTATCTATGACTCCATTTGTAAAAGTATAATTGTATTGTATGTAGTAAAAAGTATTATTCCTTACTTGTCATACTAATACCGGCTTATGATTAATTAGGTGACAAAACAACCGGATATGGGTAACAATGATAAGAACGTTCAAAACGTATCCATGTGTGAATCTGCGATCATTGAATCCAAACTGTGTCATATTCATATTTTATGCTAATTCGAGAGTTTGCATGCATGCACTAGATGCGCGTGCGCGGAATCGGTCTTACACACTATACATTTTTTATTGCAAATACGATTCATATAGTTAGGTATCGTGGTAAAATACAGATGTTTATCAATATACTACTTATTTTATATAAGTAAATCGACGGGGTTGATATGAAAGCCAATAACCTCCAGCCAAAGTTCCAAATACTAACTAGTTAGGTCTGGAACTATACATCTATTTTCCTATTTTCTTAGCCGAACAAACTAAATACGCCTAATTATGTTTTATGTAACTTTAAACAAACGTTTTGCAATGTAACTACGCGCAGACTTTTTATGACAAATTTATAGCCGATAGATGACAAAAAAAAAAAAAAAATCACTACATTACTACAATGAACCTCTAATAATTTAACTTTCAATTATTAAATTCGGCGAAAGTTTTCAGATGCGAAGAAATATTAAAGATCTTGTTTACGTTAATATTTAAACAGTTTAGGTATTCTAAAAAAAACAGACTCATAAAGTTAATATCATGCATGCATTACCATCTGTTATCTTAAGTTCAGGTATAGAACGAAAACAAACAGAAGTCGCGTCGCGTCCCTCAAACATACGATGCCATAAATAGTACTCGGTAATCAAGATTCCACCTAATTTGTAACTGGATTATACACGACACGTGCTCAAAACTATAATGTGTAATTTAACTCCTATTTTGTTACAGATCGCGTCACGGACATGCGGCGATTATAAACTGACAGACCAACAGATGGTGCGATCTACCTTTAACTTATGAACATAAAGAAAAAATGACAAAAAAGTTTTCTAAATTCAAATTGTGTGACATTTTAGTGATGTGCTAAAAGTGATTGGTAGTTTGAGAAAACGTGAGAATGGTGCAAGATATGGATATACTTGATGCGCGAAATGCGACTTTTTACCCGAGAGAGGCTACCATTTTAGCTGCAGCATGCGCTTGCATCTTCAGTGCAGTAGGGGTCGCTGGTAAGTACATTGTCATGATTTTTATGGTTATGCTTATTTATATTATATATTTTATGATTTACTACGCAATGATGGTGATAATAGGCTTAAATAATAACAACCGTGGCGCCATCTTACGAGAGTCTGTCATTGGTTGATCAACTCCCCGCTTTGACACCACAAGCATAGCGGTGGGGAGGCAGTGGAGATGGTACTAACAAGAAGGGATCGAGGGACATTCTTGGTTAGAGTCTCAGACTGAGCGGACGGTTAGTTGACTACCGACAGCACCAGTACAGAATTCATCACATTTCAGAAGTGCTCTTATCTCGCCCGCAGAAGTGGAAAAAAGATAGAAATTGTAAGTACTTTAATGTTTTAAATAAATATAATGAGTTTTTGCTTACAAGCATTACAGATAGAAGTTAAAATTCAGACTTTTTTTATTTTTACTAAGTTATAATAATATGTGTGTCGCGTTAATGTTTTTATTTCAAGCCATCAGTACAGGCTGACAAGTTATATTTTTGGTTTGCTTCATGATTAGATTTGTTGTTAATGATTGCTACCCTCAGTTTTGTTAGTACGTCCTACCTACATTAACTTGTTTTGAGGCCTTAATGGTGGAACCTTGTTTCTATTCTTCTGGGCTGATAATAGTGAGATTGGTTAGCTTAAAGATAAGTAAAGTGCAAATTTATTGATGATAGTGTTTTAATCATGTGTTAGTTAACGTATGTTTATCACAAGAAAAAAAAAAAAAATCTTGTTCGATTTGCCCAGTCGTGTGGTTGCGGTAAGCCCTTTTTATTAAAGAGTGGTTTCGTTATTTTGATGGAACAATTATTCTAATTTTACATTTATGTAGTGTAAAGTTTAATTTAATAAATTTAATTTAATTATTAATACAGTAAGAATAATTTTAAAAAAGTAAGGGTTTTTATAATTTTCGAATTTAAACTTATCGTACTTTTTAAGTAGACATTGTTAAAGTGTCGCTTTTGTGTGAAATAATGAAATACTCACATCATACATACATCACATGAATTGTGACTAAGGTTGCGTGGCCAGCCAGCCAGCCAGGCCTGCTTCTGGCCGGGCCCACAGAACACACACTCATTTTATTATGCTTGTTTTTCTGCTTTCATTTCATTCTTGCTAATACATTGTGGTTAAAATATTAATTTGCTTAGCCTTTATTTTTTTATTGTTTTTATTATTTGTTGTACAAGGGGCGTTACTTTTATGAAAATTTAAAGTTTTGTAAGGCCAGATATGATGCTTATAGATCGTATCGATGATAATGATGACGATGGCTTTCCCCAGTAATCATGCTATCATGAACAAAAGGATTTTTCATGTCCGACCGAATAAAGTAGTGAGCGGTTAATATGGTTGATTTAAGATTGTTAGTGGTTTATAATATTATTGGTAAAATTGATAACTAGCTGTAGCCCATGACTTCGTGCGCGTGGGCTTCGGAAATTTCCCGTGAATCCGCGTTTGTTTTTATACAAGATTTGTCATGACATTAACCAACCAACACAAAGAAAAAGAATTATTGGTGCATTCGTTCGAAATTGCTTTAAATATATTTGCAGGCAAAGATGCCTTGAGCTCATTCAATGACGATAACTTTTTTTTAATGAACTTTTTTTTTATGAAACAACTTTGGATGTTCTTCCGAGTTAGAATGGAACAATTGGTGAAAGTTTTGAGTAAATCGGTTCGGTACTTTGAGTGATAAGCGTGATCATACGTAAAGACAGACACACACAAAAAAAAAATCCCTTTCTATTATTCATGCCCCTCTATCTATTTCAGTCAAAATTACTAAATGTACAGACAAATTTTTTTTAGCCTAGTGTTTTGTTGAATGTTAATACTTACACAATTAACTAATTGCTTTTAGTAGTTATTATTCGATGTATTTCGATTTTCTGGGCTGGCCCAGAAAATACTGTAGATGTGAGTCTACATCTTTTGAGTCATGTACTAACGTGAGCGTGCGTTAGATAATGTAGATGTGAGTCTACATCTTTTGAGTCATGTACTAACGTGAGCGTGCGTTAGATAATGTAGATGTGAGTCTACATCTTTTGAGTCATGTACTAACGTGAGCGTGCGTTAGATAATGTAGATGTGAGTCTACATCTTTTGAGTCATGTACTAACGTGAGCGTGCGTTAGATTATGTTAGATGTGAGAGTGCATCTTTTTGAGTTCTGTAATAACGTGAGCGTGCGTTTGATTATGTTAGATGTGAGAGTGCATCTTTTTGAGTTCTGTAATAACGTGAGCGTGCGTTTGATTATGTTGGATGTGAGAGTACATCTTTTGAGTTCTGTAATAACGTGAGCGTGCGTTTGATTATGTTAGATGTGAGAGTGCATCTTTTTGAGTTCTGTAATAACGTGAGCGTGCGTTTGATTATGTTGATGTGAGAGTGCATCTTTTTGAGTTCTGTAATAACGTGAGCGTGCGTTAGATTATATTAGATGAAAGTTAGCATCCTTTAAGTTCGTTATTAGCGCGAGCGTGCGCTAGATCATGTTAGATGTTAATGTGCATCTTTTGAGTTTGCTATTAGCAAGAGCGTGCTTTATTTTATATATAGATGGAATCGTACATCCTTAAAGTTCTGACGAGCTGCATGTTAAAAGTTATGGGTAAAAATGTCTTGTTATGTACAGATGAAGTCCATCTAATTAATTATATTTATGAAATTAGTGAAAAGAGCTAATGTATTTTCTTATGCATACATTTTTTTTCTGGTTTTATCTACAATCAGTTCTCTGGACTATGAGCCTTGACGATGAGCAATAAGATAAAAATATGTGTCCCTTGTAAAGGCTCAGTAGAAGTAGCCTTCTCTTAGAATCTTGAAGCGAGTCCTTGAATATCATATCATAATTTATAAGATTAAGTGCCAGCTCATTTGGGTGGTTCAAGAATCGATTTCTGTAGTTTCCTAAGTGTTGATCTGCAGTGTGTCGTGGATTTTAGCATTGGTGAGGAACCATGATGGTTATGTTTTTATTACAAGCACTGCCCTACAATTGGAGGCAGTATGTTCAAATGAGTTTCAAGATTGTTTTGTATATGAGGAGCTTGTTATCTATAAATAGAACAGAGTTGCGTGCCATCAGCCAGTCCTCGATACTGGAGATAGATGTCATCTTTTTTTGTTTTGATGTGCTTCTTCCATGTTAGTTTGCGATCCAAATGCATTCCGAGATACTTGACGGAGTCATTCTGTGGTAAGCTCATGTCCCTTAGTTTGATGGTGGGCAGTTTCTCTTTTTTTAAGCAAAGATAATATGGGTACAATTTTGAGTCACTTGCTATGATCGCCATTTGTGGAGCTTTTCATCAATCTTATCAAGGCAATCTTGTGATGCCAATAGTTGACGCCAAACCTGGATTTTTGTTACCTGCTAATATAGCCGTAACATCGGCAAATTTAGTAACGGTGGTTGGTGATATTATCGGCTTCAGGGAGATCAGATATATAGATCGTGAACAATTTGGGATCTAAGGCTAATCCCTTAGAAACATCGCTTTAATTTCATAGAAGTCTGATGTCTCTTCATCTATTTGAACCTGGAATAATGTATTTCGGCTATGCATCCACTAGCAAAAAGTTACTGTGAGGATACACTTTCCTGATTTTGTAAAGTAGTTCTTGTGCCACACTTTGTAAAATGCCCGCTAATTGTCCAAGAAAGCTGCTTAGTAGATTTTCTAATAGCATCGCATACTCTGTGAACCTGTTATATTGTAGAGTGATATTTACTAAAGCCCAATTGGTGTTTTGGTATTGCATCAGGTTCCGAGAGGAGACGCAAAATCCTAATTAGAAATCTTTCGGAAGATTTTAGACAAGGTTAGTAAGAAACGAATTAACTGTAAGAGCTTGCAGAATGAGGTGGTTTGCCTGCCTCGTAGAGCATTGTTATAACTGATACTTTTCACAGGCATAGAATGAATTGGACTCTCAATATTCTGTTGAATAGAGTAGTGAGATAGACTATGGCCTTTCTTGCTGACTATTATTGTGTTGCCTCTAAATTGAGATATGGTATACTTTTTTGGGGAAATGCTGCAACGATACACATTCTGCTGCACATTTAGGGTACAAAAAAATGTATCCGAGCCATGTTTAGAGATAACAAAGAGATTTGTGTATCAGATTTTAGAAAATTGAACTTAGACTTTACCCTCACTGTTCATTTTTGAGGCATGATTGTATGTGAGGCAAAATATAAATAGTTTTAAGCAAATTGTTAATAGACGACCAAAACCAACAAGAATTATGGTACAAATACTTCCTCAACATGAATGAATGAATGAATAAACACTTTATTGCATCAATTAATGAATACATCATTGGATTGTATATGAATCTAATCTTGCGTCGTAAAGTAGGACAATATATGTTTTGGAACCGAAATTATTTAACAAATTACCTGACAGTATGTAAGAGTTAAGATATAGAGCATTTAAAGAAAAGTTACGAACACTGCTAATAGATAAACATTTATTTTACTAACACATTATGACTACTCAGATTATTATACTTTTATTGGAATCATTGCAAGTTGGAAATTATGATAAAATACCATGTTGACTATATCTTTTTAAATTTGACATTGTTTTAAATGGTGTATCTTTATAATTGAGTATTTTTAGACATGATATATTTGCACGCCTTACTAAGGTAAAATGTATTCGCACATTCATATTTTTACACCATCATTTTGTACATACATTCATGCAAATAAAGAGATTTGATTTGATTAACTCTTCTAGAACTTCTTTGATGATCAAGTCAAAACCAAGTGACTTATGTCTTTGGAAATTAGAGATGACCTGTTTAACTTTTTGTACTATCACTGGGTTAAGTGGAACAGATAGTTGGAAGACTTGGTTCAGCTCTTCTATCTATTTCAGTTTCCACGTCTTCATAGCCTTCATTTGGTGCAAACACGTCAGCTAAATGTCTTGCAAATATATCAGCTTTCTCTTTTCCAGTATGTGTCCACCCAGTATTAGTTTTAAATGGAAACTTCATGCCTGTGGTTTAAATGGACCTTTAGTAGTTTTCCACAGTGAATAGTTGGTGGATGGTATCGCAGTAAGGTATTCTAGCTGGTGTCCAATTGTTTTGTTCTGGACGTCTTTCACAGCAATCAATCAAATTTTGATCATTTAAACAATCACCGTCTCTGTACTATATTTCATTATAGCAGATAATAGTGGAACTAATTGTCAACAGTATAGGGCTATGATCAGAGCCGCTATCATAGCAAGTTTCTGCTTTCAGATAGTGTACTTCTGGCCCTTTTGCAAAAAAAAAAATATTCAGAGAATTTTAACATATCGCCAGTATGTTGGTTCACAAGTCGTGATTACATTAAGATTGTTATTGCCAAGACACAGTTTGAGCAGTGTACCTTTGGTTGAGGTCAACCTTAATCCCCAGAATGTTTGGCACCCCAATCTCCACTTGAAATAAGTCTGCCTCCTAGCGTCAAAACGTACTTACTGTAAGTAGAACAGTTACTCTTGTGCCTCGGATGGCATTAAACTGCAGACAGATTAAGACTTCCAAGCTTACCTTTAATAGCTATGGCGGTTGCTAGGATTCGGAGTGTTTATACTCTGGCAGCAGGTAATGCTTATGGACTTACATGACTCATTCCATCAGGGTGGTGTGTGATATAAGTGTTGTAGTCCTTGATGGAACGTTACTTTGCTTGATGCAGTGTGCTTTTGAGATTAAGGTCACATCTAGTTTGTGAGTTGCAATAAGTACTTCAAGTTCAGATTTATTTGGAGCTAGCCATTTATGTTCCAGGTAGTAATTCTTAATGTCTTCTAATTCTTAATCAGTAGTCATTCTATTCTTCTGACAATTAAGTAGAGCGAAGAGGCTTATAAAGTGCACTCATATGTTGTAGGAGCATGTCTAATTATTGAGGTTGATGCTTTAAGCAGTTTTTTTTTTTTTATTTATTCTTCAATTTTATTGGTTAACTTAGATGACACTTCAGTATTGCCTTTTAGGATTTTGGCATAGAAAGTTCTTTTTTTTTTAATATCATGTGTAAAAAGTTTAGTTTCATTTGAGTAGCATCTGATGAAATCAGTGTTAGATTTTTGTATAATATATGCATTTGAAGTTTTCGTTGGGCATTCAAGCCTTATTGGTTTGGCTTTCGACTTGCTAGAATCTCCTTGTAAACACTACATTCCTAGTAGTTGCAGGATGCTCACCTTGGAAAAGGGCGCATAGTGCTGGTGTACAACTGTCTTTTTTTTTTGCATTCTGAAGCTTGATGACCTTGAGCACATTTCACACACTGATATAGTAAAATTAAAACTTATTACTAATTAATTGACAATGACAAAGTTTACTATAGTAACGAGGAATTAATGGACTGATATTAGTTTTATTGTACAAAAGGTACGATGTACATTAATGTAGTAATATTTCAGTATTAATGATGTCAGTGTATCAATTTTTGATTTATTTCTCATTTTTAATTTTTATTTTAAATTTGACTGCTGCTATTTGACTTGATGTTAATTATTATCATTATTTTTATTAATCTATTGTATTGACGGGTAAAAATAAATGAGTGTTATGAGTATTTTTTTTGAATGACAAAGTTGTTGGCATCTTTGACACTAAGGAATTGTATGCCTCGTTTGAGGACCTTTTATTTTTACTGCTTGGTGGTGAATTTTCGTTATTTTTAACTGCACTATTGCTAGGACCTGGAGCAATATTTCCAAAAAAAAAGTTGACGTTGGTTTTCTTTCTAGTCCAAATTTCACATTGATAATTTATCCTTGAATGATGTTTCCGGTTTTTTCTATCTCTGCTTCAATTGCTTTGGAAGGTGCTGTGTAGATTTTTTTTAAATAACGATTCTGTAGCATCGTTGATCTTCTTGGATGAATTTATACCCAATCCAACCATGTCGAGTAGATATTTTTTTTTAAGTTTCTATACCGGCACTGATTACTTGAAGTTGATTTTTATTTATTATCCTTGGGTGAAACTATCCGCACTGCCAGATGAACGAAGTAGTTCTGCCAGCTTATTGACTTCCTGTACACCTTATAAGAGTAATGGTGGTTTACTTGGTCATTTTACTATTGGCTGATCTTCAGATTCTTCATCTGTAGGGTGTATGGGTAATCCACTAAAGCTGTTCTGCGTGTTGATTGAAACTGGACATGGTGATTCAGATAGAATATACATTTAAATAATAACAAACAAAAAACAACCGAATGTCATGATATGATTTTATTGTGTTTGATTTAGTTTATACTTGAAAAAAGATTTGTTCATTTGATTTGGCTTATTATTTAAAATGTTTAGAGGAAATAATTGTAAATATTTAAATTTTGATATTATTGTGTTCTATGTTAATAATACTTATATATCTTTGTCACACTATGTAAATAGACTCAGATATGTTTTAAAAGGTGAATAAGGTATATTTTGTATTGATCATCCAATTGTACAATTTTTGTAACGTGCGCCGGAGTCTGCACGTTGTCCGATGGCCGAATGTCATGATTTTTATGGTTATGCTTATTTATATTATATATTTTATGATTTACTACGCAATGATGGTGATAATAGGCTTAAATAATAACAACCGTGGCGCCATCTTACGAGAGTCTGTCATTGGTTGATCAACTCCCCGCTTTGACACCACAAGCATAGCGGTGGGGAGGCAGTGGAGATGGTACTAACAAGAAGGGATCGAGGGACATTCTTGGTTAGAGTCTCAGACTGAGCGGACGGTTAGTTGACTACCGACAGCACCAGTACAGAATTCATCACAACATGAATTGTTTGTTATTGTTTAAGATTTATATTATGTTTACAGTATCGATTCTCTTGAGACGTTGATACTCTAAAGGCATGCCATGCCACTATTCGTCGAAGGCGATGAAATGCTGTTTACAGTAAGAATTTCGTTATGGAAACAGTGCCATAAAAAGCATCACATTGCTGTAAGTTTTTTTTATCTGTCAACATCTTGCTAAAGTAAGGATATAAATAACTACTAGTAAGTAATAAACTTTGTATAAAATCTTCAACGGGTCGAAATTCACAAAATCCTATCGAAATTTGAGCTTCTACTTTGAAAATTGTTCTTACTAAAGGTATACAAGTACTGGATACTTAAAATATGTTACCGTAGTATATCTTTAACAAGGGCATGCTACATCCGGCCATGATTAAAAATGTTACAAATATTTTAAGTGAGTTTGTAACCACATTAGAAAGCGTCCGATTATATTTATCGGTCACTTAACACGAACGCAACATAAAACGAAGTGCTCAGGTCGTAATCGACATCAAACGCCATTCCAGTGATGGGATGTACGACAGAAACGACAGCTGGGTAAACAAACCATGGCACATCACTAGTTGCAATGTTGAAATCCAATTTCAAAATTATTTTAATAAAATCGATTGTAAACATTCGACTGGTGGCGGATTCTTTCAAACCTGACTTCTTTTAAATAATTTCATATCATAGGACTAGTAGTAGGGCGTGCAGTTTCATAGATTTTCAATTTCGAAATTGGCTTATGAAATTAGGTTGATTAGTTTCGAAATTTCGAAATTTCGAAACTCAAGGAACACCTTTGTAATGGAATATGAAAACGTTTGTAAAACTATAACTTTAAACGTTCTTGGGCCTCATCAGCAACATTGGGGCCCAAGTCAACCTTACCTGCAATCTGGTGCGCCTGCTGATTAAGGCCTGGCCTGGGCCTGAAGAATTGTACCAGCTTTCTCCGACAGTTGTTTCTCCTTTGGACTGATCACCAACAGGACGATTCGTTTTTGAGTAATTCGCCGTCGGAATCTTTCTCATATAAACGGTTCACCAACAGAATGTTTCACATTTGAGAGTTTCCTCGACATGACTTTTCTCCTATGGCCTGTTCTACGACAGAATCTTTCATCTTCCGAGGTTTTGTCTACAGAATGATTCACATGTACAGTGTTTCGACGACAGGAGTTATGGCAGTTGCTCCGGAAAGGCAAAAATCGCCAAATCTCTCGTAAATGGTAAGAAGAATAGAAGAACCAGAAGGAATATTATCAAGAATAGGACGCCACCGCAATAAGTGCGCTGGAGCTTCGCCTGACTCCTGTGACATGTGGGCAAGGACTGCCGTGTCTGGGGAGGGCACGGTTTAGACGCTAGCCCCAATCCAACGCAAAAAGCTCCTCTTCGCCACGTGGAATGTTGGCACGCTAACCGGACGATCGAGGGCCGTAGTGCTTTTGGAGGAGTACCGGAATGGCGTCTTGGAAATGAAACGCTTCAGAGACCAACTGATGGACTTGACGAGCCGGCTTTATGAGGAGGCGCGTAGGGAACTATTAGATAATGTTGTCCCGCTCAGGGTGGGCCCGGTCTACTATTGGGATCTCGTGGGATCTGAGGCGAACTTTGAGCAGCTAAAAGAATTCTCGCATCGGTGGCATAAAATCCGAAGCGGCCTCGAGAGGGGCATAACTTGAAAAGTAGGAGCACATCAAGAATACTGCTACAAGAAGACAAAGAAGACGAAGAGAAAAACTGAAACAGACAAACTCAAAGATCTAGAAGACAGAAGCTGGCTTCAGGCCGAGAAAAAGGCAAGCGAGGCGTACGGGGAGAGTTATTTAATATGCAATGGTTGCATTGATAGGCGACACTATAGAGAACTTGTAGTGAGATTAAGCAGGTGCGACTGGAAAGAGATGCGAAATGCAAGTACAGCGCACTCTCCCGAGATTCGGCTCGTATAACCGAGAGGTTGATAGAGCCATGGGAGGTGGAGGGAGTGATAGACTTGACTGTGCTTGTTGAAGGGGTTACGACTTACTTGATAAGTGCCTACGCGCCACTAGTGGCTTACCACCATCTCTTAAAACCATGCAAGAACGATTGAGTAAGACAGATGTCGCCTTACATCACGTGGCGCACTGTCCCGCTTACTCACTCGTTCTTACATGGTTTTAGGAGATGATAGTAGGTCCCCAAGTTGATCGCAGTGACACGGATTAAACGGCATTCTGGAACCTACTTGAAGGTGTGCTGTGTGAAACCCCGTTGTCGCAGTAGTGAGGCATGGCTCGTATGCGGTGGATGTATGGGGTATCTCGGAAAGATCGCATTTGAAACTCCCGCGTCCGGAGCAGCCTTCATGTACGTCACATAGCGGATAAGCTTGAGGACACGCCTTCGATGGTAGGGTCACGTCTTGCGCAAACCGGCAAGCTACGTTGGGAACAAGTGTCAAGTGAACAAGGCCATGCTGCCTTCTCCGAGGCCTGGTATAAGGGGCAAACTCAAAACGATATATACGTGCAACGGCGCGCGTGCAAATGGACTCATCAACAAGGATACCAAAAACCGGGCAAAGTATAGAAAAAGTAAGTAAGCGGACCCTGGGCTTTAAAAACGCTAGGATGATGATGTGAAACTATAATGAAAGCGTTTTATAATACTAAAAAAACTTTTTTCCTATAAAAAAATATTTCGAAATTTCGAAATTTAAGTTTCAAATTTCGAAATTACGTGGCAAGCAAATATTGTCCGAAATTTCGAAATTATGAAGTTTCGAAATTTCGAAATGCATGCCCTAACTAGTAGTATTTGTATAATGACTCATACACACCTTTCACTTAACTATAACGTGTGAAGTATATATCCTATCAAATCCGTAATGCCAAAGTTAAAATGTTTAAAGATATAGTATGATTTGTGAGAGCAGTTTCTAGCTTTTGATCTGACTTATTTGTTTTAAGTATGTCGCGGAGATGCAAATAAAAAGAATTTTATCCGGCATGTTTATTGGACGGACATCCGCTGCGCCCGTCAACTTTTTAGGGCTGCAGTGCAGTTAGTTTCGGTAGAATGTCCTATGAGTCAACGGTGTTGCCGAGAGTTGTCTGGATGTGGGGAATGGAATCTATGTCTACATAACATAGGTATAAAAAACAAGTTATTTCTCAGTTTTAGATCTATTGTAATTTTAAAATAAAAATAAAATCTGTCAATCTTGGTTCTAACCCCGCTCGTGTACCAAAATTGCAGATTTTATTCAACCGTCAGAGCGTGAAGGATTTACGAACATTCATACATCGCAGAAACTTACGTATAAGTTAATGTACGTACAATAAAAATAATAAGCTTGGATGCCAAGATTAGTTTCTGCCCCAGTTTGAAAAATTCCTAGATCCGGACTTGATTCGATTACCGAATTTTACTAAAAAAAAATTACGGTAAACTATTTATCAGTTTTATCGCGTTGCTTGTGATGCTTTTACTTTTTACTCTTTGATTTAAAATGTACCTACTATTATAAAGAGTGTGCTCAGTCCGATACTGAACAACTTTTCCCAAATCCTCCGAGAAATAATGCAGTGACATTTCTATGAGGTCTATCTTTTTTTTAATTTACTATTTTTAACATTTTTACAAACCTAATTTGTTTCCAAATATTTTTTCTGATTTAAAATTACGATAAACTTCATTGACTAACACCAAAAAAAAATTGACGGAACAAATAACTATCACTCACACATTTATCTCTGACAAATTGTTTAGTATTCAATACAACTAAATATTCATAGAATTCACATCAATTTTCACAAGATTTAATATAATGGAAGGTGTCTTTCAAAGAAATAAGTACTTATTCTCTATTTCATAGGTAGCTTAGAAACGTGTGAATGAGAATCAAATCGACATAAAATGACCATAAATATAGTTTACACGTCACTTTCCATACATTAATGTGCATCTGGTTGCGTATCGAATCACGCCAGATCAATGGCGCTTTCATTGGAGGGCAAAGCCCTGAGCCTGCGCCTTTGGTAACGCCGATAAATACTAAAGGGCCTCGTTCATCTAGTGTTATGGCCATAATTTGGTCTGATACATGCTCTGAATGGTGTTGCAGATAATATAGGCTGTATAACTGTGTATGTATAGCACTTTTATGGCTCTCATGATGAGATTGCGCCGGCCCTAGGGTAGTGGGAGAGGAAGTCGCTCTGGGCTTGGCAAAGGGCGCCAAAAAGCCAAATGCAAACAATAATTTTTCAACGCAAAATAAAGTTTCTGACGGCGGCGCCTTTTAAAAGGATATTTGCAATAAAAATGGATTTTTGAAAATATTTAATGATTAAAATTATAAAAAAAAATATTTTGTTAAGTAGAGACAGTGCATATACACTACTAAGTTCAGCTAGCTACTAGTGGTCATTATCAAATCTTATTTTATATTTCAAGTAAAGAAGTGCCTCTTCAAGGAAAATCAATAAAACACTACGTTTAGGCAGACCGACCGGGAAAACGCTAGGATGACGATGATCTTTATTTTCCTCCAGTTGTTTACTACACTAGACCACAATAAAGGAATTAACAGCGAAGGGCGGCAGAACCCCACGTCTGATCGACGGCAATTAGCCGACACGTCTTGTGCACACATCCCTCCGCATACACCACACCCCTGTGCAATAACGTAAACAATAAAAAAATAGCTGAATTCCAAGGTCAAAATTGAATCAAATTGGGTTTGAAGGGTGAGGCATACCTAGGTACGGTACCTACTATGATTCCCCTAAAGCTGTTATGAGCGTTGAATCATCTGCACCCGTAGCAAAGTGACAATTTCAAAACGCTAACGAATGTCGAAAAGAACAAAATGTACCTATGGGATTGACATAAGCTGCGGTAAATCACGTGGTCAATCTTATGTCAATCCCATACTTACATTTCGTTCTTGTCGTACGTCGTTTACGTTTTGCGATTGTGACTTTAGCTAACCCCCCTGAATTCTCAAACCTCTGTCCGATAGGGTTAAGGATTGCACTATCGCAAGCATACTTTCAAAATGATGAATTCCGTGGTTTAAAACGTACTTACAGGCGGCCGGTCAGCTGAGTTTTGTTTTATTTTCTTAGCCGGGCACTCTTGGCAGGACGGTCGCGGCTGTAGATGAACAGGGTTGCGACTCGTTGTCGTCGCTCACTTTCAGGGCTGCAGCACGTCTTGCGATATCTCTCAATCTATGCTAGTTTTCCGCATTACGAGTAAATTGTACGGTAGTCGAGTCAGCCAATGGAACTAGTGAGAATGATTCATTGTTTTAAGGTCGATCCAGCGGATTGGGGATCGACCACGAGGTCATGTGCCTTCCACACGGCTTTGCACTACATACAAGTCTCCATCGAGTCTTCATTCCTAGAGATGTGTCTAAAGAACTCCAGTATTCGCAACTGCACAATCGACGATAGCCTATCTTGTGCATGAAGCTCTTTGACGATGGAGTCATAAGTGCGGAACGCCGTCCAGGGTCCAGCACCACATCTCAAAGGCATCGATTTTCTGGCGATCTTGTTTCCAGAGTGACCAGAGTAATATTTATGCACATTTTTATAAAATCAACTCCATTCGAATCCTAGTTAAGGCGGATGAAATCGTTGGCAAAAGTCAGTAACGTCCATTAGGCTAAGTAGGTAAGTACATTTAAATGCTAATGTTATATCATTAAAGTGCTCAATCACACGAAGATGTTTTCTCTGTACTTTCACCAATAAAGTAGAATAGTTAATCTCACTGGTAAATAACATTGACGCTGATGCTGTCTTCGTGTTGTTATCATGTCCTTTCTATATACTTAGCTTTAAGTTTGTGATACTTAGGTTTATAGTACTTAGGTATCTTTTGTAGAAGACGCTCTACGCTCTACTCAAAGCGCTCTACGTAGGTAGGCTTAAGTACCTACCTACCGAATGGAATCTGCTGGAATTAGGCACACGCACAGGTTTAGGATATAAACCTTGTATAAACCTTTCTTTGGATACCTTACAGGAAGGAATATAGCCTTTTACAGAAAGCCACACCAGGAAACATGAGAAATATTAATAAAATAAATCGTATAATTTACAGATTTCAAATTTTGCCGATGGTTATTGAAGATTGCTAAGCTTATGCTTAGCCTATTTCCAGCAGTGACAACCCGCGGCTGAAATGATGATAATGATAAAGCTTATGCAAAGAAGAAGCACTAATCGCTATTTTATTTTTATAAATACCTACTACAGAACATAAATATATCCAGCCAAAACTGTCATTATCCAGACGAACTCGCCAAACAATAGACAAACGACTAATTCAATTTGCAACCCAATTGGATAATTTAATAGTTATCGCGTGTTTCGACCGTGCTGAGGGTAAACAAAGTGTAATCAATCAATCTGTCAATGCATGGACAGCTCCCCGGGGCCTGGGACCACGGGACGATTACATAACACGTGGTATTGTTGATAACATCTTTATTATATAATCAGGTCAATCGAATTTCATTTATTTTGATTAAAAAATTTTCGTAATCTCGAAGCAAGGTCGGAAACAGAACAGAGAAATTTTTCGAATAGAAATGTTTTGACGCGGATTTGGTTCCAGGATCGGTGTGGCTAGCGTATTTTCTTTCCTTACCTTCAATTCATACATGTAAACCACACCACAGCTTATTAGAAATGTATTAGGAAGTTTACAACAGAGCCACCTAATATTATCGACCAATAGCAGTGGCAATAAATGACGCTATCAAATTCCCCGCCCATTTTTTCTGAATTAAACGATGGCTTGCAAGCCAAACCAGTGACACGCTTATCGTGCGCTATGCCACTTCTTGTTAATATTTCTCTCACAGACAGACTCTAAAGGTAGTGACGTAGAACTAGGATTGAAGTTTGCGAAATTCATGGAAAGAGGTACTGGCCACTATTTTCAACGTCATAATTTCGACTATAATTAGATAGATTTTGTCAATGCATGGACAGCTCTTGGCCTGGGATCACACGGGACGATGACACAACACGTGGTTTGTTGATGACACGATTATTGACTGGACATAATCAATCGGTTTATTTTGAGTTTTTGCACTTTCGTTAAATATTTCAATACTTTATCTTGTTACCATATTTGATAGAATGTATATAAACTCTCTGCAGTGTGACTGTACCAATATTATTTATGGAAAAATCTTGAGGGCGCTCGGGCGCGGTGGTGTTGAATAGCAGGATAGCCCATCCCACGGAATTTCTCTGTGGTCCATCCCTTCTTAAGCCGGAAGCCATACGGCTAAGAAACAAAAATCTGCTTTTTACAATAAACCTATTAGATTCAAGATGGGAATATGCCGATGCCGATGAAAAAAACCTTAAGTTTAACAACGTTATGTTTCAAAGCACATAATGCAAGTGTTGAGTGCGAAATGAATAAGCCGATGCACTTTTTTTTTACATACAGTGCTGCAAAGTTTTCTGTTCCGGTGGCTAAAAACTGAACTAATGAATCTTCAAACAGCTTTGTACGACATGCATAGATTGTGACGCCATCACGACCGGCAGAGATAAGTTTGTTTAACTATACATTACAACACAATGCGCTATAAAAGAGTTCCCGCGAACGCAACAATGTCTCATAAAGCACTTGTAATGGCGCTGGATCAAATATTAGCATTTAGTTTTAAAGATCATACAGTTTATTTTATTTTATCAGTATACTTATACATATAATAAATAGTAATAATATTTTGTCTTTACATTTAGAAATTTTTACTAAAACGGATAGAGGGACATAGATAATAAAAAGCAAATTTTTTTTAAGAGTTCTTTATCTGTATATATGATCACGCTTATCTCCGAAAGTACTGAACCGATTTGCTTAAAACTTTAACCAATTGTTTTGTTTTTTTAACTCGGAAGAACATCTATGGTTTGTTTCATCAAAATCGGTTCATTTAAAATAGTTATCGTCATTTGAATGAACTCAAGGCATGTTTGATTTCGAACGAATGCACCAAATTGGATAATTCTTTTTTTGTGTTTGTTATTATTATGACAAAGTATAAAATAAAAGGGGGATTCCTGGGAACGAAGCCCACGCGCACGAAGTCACGGTCTATAGCTAGTATGTTATAAATTTGGATGTGTAACAAGTACACTGTACTGTACATTGTAACAACCAGGTACCAGCTGGGGATATAACGGGGAAACACGATCAGATCTAGAAGAACAAGATACATCAACCATGTTATTATTCTGTATGGTGATGTTGGGATCCACAATAATCGCTATTAAAAAAAAAAAAAACATGTTAAAATGACATGTTTTTCCTGGTAATAAGTAATTAACATTATTTTTATCATTAATCTGACATCCGGGACATTTTACTGGAAAAAACAATATGTTGCGATAAAAATACTTGTCACCGACAATATTATGTTACTTAATAAGTTATGATACAATTAAGTGCACCAACTTATGATTAATTATACCTAATGTAGGTAGTTTCTAGTTTGGCTCTAAAACTGGCCCAGGGATAGGAAAACAACCAGCTCATTTTCAGCCTTACTGTACATTTTTACATTGATTTTTATACTTAAGGCTTTTTTCGACCGATATTTAAACAAAAATAACATGAAAATAACGGTCTTTAACTTTTTACTGTACCGTTCCTTTAACCTTTATTTACAGTTCCCTAAAAGTACCTCCATTTACATTTCCTAGGTTAAAGACCTTCTTTTGTGTCGAATACCTGTTTGAAACTTTAGAGAATTAAACCAGGAAGCTTTTGGAGTGAGGTGGGACCTTATGTATATGCTCGACCGCCCCAATGGGAAGATCTTCATACCAGACCAGGTGTCATGCCTGGGGAGCCGAGGCTCCGACGATATTTGGTCGGAGGTTGTATCCAATCAGCTGAAGACGCCACCGATCAACACTAGAATGAGACTGTTGAAAGATCTACACAAGTTACCAAATATAGCACTTATCTAATACAGCATTTCCTCCTTTTCAGGAAACCTCATCACGACCATAGCCCTGCTGATGCACCCAAAACTCCGTACACACGTCACGACCATGTTTGTGTTATCACTCTGCGTGTCGGACCTCCTGTTCTGCAGCATCAATCTGCCGCTGACGGCTCACCGGTACATCCATCAGGAGTGGGGGTTGGGAGAGAGGCTGTGTCAGATGTTCGCCTTCGTCTTCTATGGAAATGAAGCGGTGTCTTTGCTGTCTATGGTCGCTATCACTATCAATAGGTAAGATTTTTAAATTTCGTTTTATTTTTGTTCATGGCCAGTATCATACAAATTATGTTTGTGCTATTTCTTTGGGTGTCTGACTCCTGCCGCTGCGCTAACGCTGACTGCTTCGTAGTGTATATTATTTCTTTGTCACCGGCATAGTGTATTTGTTTATGGTTTTTTATATTATTTCATACTCGCGCGAAAATGTACAACCTCCATAAAATATATAACCCTGTTCTGTGATCATGTACGACTATGTAATCAAGCTATCTATCCATGGGCGCTATTTATTTTTAATACGGTACTAATAGGTTTACCTGGATTACTCGGAATTTTCTAGAATTCTGATTGCAGTAAATAAAATAAATTACAAGGCAAGTTTTATAAAAATCAATTTTTCCACAGAGTTTTACGCACGAGTTCATTTGTGTAAATCGTAAAAATTAAACGAGTTTGTCTACAGTGGTTTTAACGCGTGGAAATTATTTACATCGGCGCTCGCATTGAGCTCTAAAACAAATATTTTTATTGCCATACAGACGAATTTTGTTTGGAAATAATATTTAAGTGCCACATTAATTTTATGCTGTACACAAATAAAATGTTTTTTTTTTCCTTTTTTGATGTTTATGGTTTTTTTATTCTTTCTGCAATTATTGTAGTGATTTTGTAAAATAGGACAGAATGAAGCCGGGATGTATGCAATAATCATGATTACAAAACTTGCTTAACATAAGAAACCAGTAACAATACCAAATAACCATTTTTTCTGCTCCTACATTTTCGCAGCGATCTTTTATCATTACGGTTACAATCGACCGTGTTTTACCCACCCAAAATGGTTTTATTTTTTATTACTATAAGGCCAAGCTATTGGTATTCAATTGCGACTTCATTGGGATTCCAATACTATTGTTACACTTGTAATCAAATCAAAATCGAATTGACACGGATTGTCATTTGAAACGTCAGGTAAGTTAGTAGGTAGTTCCCTAAAATCAGCTTCTATTATCTAGTAAATTGCTCTATTAATAACGGTTTCTATCCCAAGTCACAGAATACTTAATAGTACTAACCCAAATTGAAAAATTTTACCAAAAGCAAAATGAGTTTATACATATATCACATGCTTTACTGTTGAATCTTTCGTTCACAAGAGTCCACAGAATTATGAAATATTAAAGGTTAGAAGAAGGGTACGGTTGCCAGTGTTGCCACACTGATTCTGGAACTAAATCCGCTTCAAAACATTTCTATTCGGATAATATTCTCAGTTCTGTGGTAAATTTATGGAATATTTTTTTTAACTAAGTACTTAAATGATGTAAGGTTAAAAAACAAAAAACGCATAGGAACTTAATCTGAATGATTCCAAGTTCAACGCCCTTGTAGATTGAGAATTACCATAATAATTTGTCATCAATATTAATGAGAGTCGATTTAACATGTCGTCACATGTGAACACAATTACAAAGGGATTTAGTTTGTTTGTATGTATGAATGTGTTAGAATTTTAATAGGTAAGCAACATGATTGATGAAAAAAAAAGATTCCGGCAAATTGAGAACCTTCTCCTTCTTTAAACTAACTTAAAAATACTTAAGTAATTTTGAGGTTGAAAAATTCCGTTACATAAAAACAAATTTAAAGGTGAAGCTAATAAAGGAAAATAACTTAAAAAAAATACAATATATACTTAGCTCAAGATCAATTCCAGTGAACTCTAAACACTGAAATGATCTGTAACTACGACTCTACCACTCAATTTCGAGCTCCTAATGAAAATGAATTCTGCATATGATAGTTTAATTCTTGAGGATAGTAGGTACATACACACCATGGGCGAGTGAAACCGCGGGGAACAGCTAGTCAGTTGATATGATAGGAACCACGAAGCAAAGGAACACACGCGAGACATTACATTTCACTTTACGAACGAACTTGCACGTAAAAAAGACATAAATTTAAAAGCCCCTATACAATAAGTTAGTCAACACATCGCTCATCACAGTCATCACCCGATAGTTCCATAGTAACATTTCAATAAAACTCAAGTGGGTCCATTGTTGTCCAATTTTAGGCGGACGCTATGAATTTAACATAATTGCTCCCCCGAAATTATAAATAAACTTGTTGTTACCCGTAGCTTCGGTTGCGTGGACTATTTAACGAAAATCGTCTATGTAGGTTGGTACCTACTTCTCATAAATGAAAACCCATTCAACAGATGAAACCCGTACTTATAGATTTTTACTTATTCATAGGCATTTTTTACTCGCGTGTCGTCTCCCCCTATGCTCTGTGGTATATAGCATTCTATAATCTGTGGTGGATCAACCAGTATCAACGCACCATTACACTACACTAAACAAACACCATCTCATTGTACTACCATTTTTTATAGCATTCCTATAAGCTTTGGAGCGAGAAAATAGAACGAACGGGGCAATTCAAGACTAATCACTAATTAAACATCATTATTATGCGTGTTCTCAATCATCATCCGAGCGTGCTTCTCAGTCACAGAATTAAGAAATATTAACAAGAAGTGGCATAACGCACGAAAAGCGTGTAACTGGTTTGGCTTGCAACTCTTGCAAGTCAATATTCCACACAGAAAAAATGGGCGGGGAATTTTATTGTCACTGTTTTGGTCGATATTATTAGGTGGCTTTGTTGTACATTTCTAATAAGGTGTGGTGGTGTGCTGGTTTAGGTACTTGTATGAATTGAAGGTAAGAAGAGAGAATACGCTAGCCACACTGATCCTGGAACAAAATCCGCGTCAAGACATTTCTATTCGGATAATTTCTCTGTTCCATGTTCTCAGTTACATAAATAGGTATCATTATCCTCAGCTAACGTTTCAGAGCCATATTTCAGAGGCCATGGCTCCTAGTTCTAGATATATCCGTATTATATCATTATGCAAGACACTTGTGGCATAATAGATCTTTGGCTACGGTACCCATTAATTTCACTGCCTCTTTCTTTGCATCCTACTAATATTATAAACGCGAAAGTTTGTATGGCTGTTTGTTACTTTTTCACAAGAAAAAAGCTCAACCGATTTGGCAGAAATTTGGTATGAAGATTGCTTAGACCCTTGCACAACACATAAGCTATATTTTATCCATGAATTCTCACAGAAGCGAAGCTTCGGGAAAAGCTAGTATTATAAAAACAAGTAACTAAGCAATTTCTTTATCTATCGCCGTGCTTACTTTCCCACGTCAGATAAGGGCTTTTAAAGTTTGGTCGGTGCCGTCACTGATACTGATAAAGCTTTACGAAAGTGAAAGTCAATTTAGGCGTCTACTTCTGTTGACATAGGTACCTATAATTACTTGATCTCACCTTTTCAACAAAATACTAAATAGTTTTAGGATTTGCCGCCATTAGTGGCATTTCTATCTTGAGCTCCTCCGTGCTTCGGAAGCCACGTTAAGCCGTTGGTCCCTGCTGTTATCGGTAGATGGTAGTCGTTAGGCTATGTCAGATGCCTTTAGGCATCCTGAAAAATCTGACAGTGTTGGACACTAGTGTTAGTGTGTGCCCGGGTCATGTTCCTGTGGGTCTGGTTTCCCTGTAAAAAGGGTTGCAGAGGTCAGACGGCAGTCGCTCCATTGTAATAACCAGTTCCGCCAAATTAGCAGGACTATGATTAATAGCGTTCCATAGGCTCTAAAGCGTAAGCTGAAGATGTCACCGGGAAACACGCTCGGACGAAGAAGTGCGAGTAACTAAGTACGTGAAATTTTTGACATGTTTGTTTTGATGATGATGATAATTATAACTTTTTTTTGATGTGGCTATAATCTACAATATGGCAATCAAATTTACAGCTTATTTTTTCCAGTATCAAGTTTTATATAAATGTTCTTCATTTTGTTGAGTCACAGAGTCAAGTCAAGTCAGTAGTCATGTCTAGTCAGTAGAAGTTTCACTTAGCATTATCTTGGGAGATTTTGGTGACAAGGATTAAAGTCACTTATACGACATTGTACCACTTCCCTACACTCACGCTTGTTCACGAACACTTATCCACCTTTATTATGCACAAGTACTCGAAAAACACAAATACTAGAAAATAAATACAACGACGATAACTGAGTGACTTTAGCTTGGCGCCAAAACTGAAACCCATCATTATGTAACTTTTGCTCGTTTCTCGATCTAAAACAACACGGACTTTTGTTCAGAATTTAAAAGTGATTATACTTATGTTGTTCCAGGTACACACTGATAGCGTACTACGACCTGTACTCCCAGATCTACACCACCACGAAGATCTGGATACAGCTGCTGCTCATCTGGCTCGTCTCCTTTGGATTCATGGTAAGAATGCATACAAAACTAATTTTTAAAACATGTGTTAATATTACAAAACAATAATACTCATAGAAACTCACTCTTAAAATCATAGATTTAAAAAAACTTAATATATACTTACTTACCTCTACATTCGCAAAACACCGAGCAATCCGAGCATGCACCAAATAGCAGACGGGCAAATTGCTTTGTACCGGTACATTGAATAAAACTAAAAAGTTACTTACTTACCACTTTCTATATATCAACTTATGTAAAAAAATATTGATTTACTTTAACTATAGTTAGTTAGTTTAATAATTTAAAACATACACTTAAACGTCTTCTCGAATTAAACATATTTCAAGCAATCATAACACCAGGCCACATACGAGTATGAAGTAGGCACAGACAGATGAGACAAAATATATTTTAATAGGGGTTTTTGGAGGGAAAGTAAACTGTCGCTATGTCTGCGCTGTATTTAATTTCCAAAACTTAGGTTTTTTCGAGTGTTTGTGCATAATATTGGTGGTTTATTATTCGCAAAGTGTTCGTGAACAAGCGTGAGTGTTGGGAAGTGATACAGTGTCGATTACGTGACTTTTTATCTTTGTCACCAAAATCTCCATGATATAGCTAAGTTAAATTTTTCCACCGCTTCACTTAGCCATCTGACTCAGACTAGACTTACTTACTTGACTGGACTTGACTATTGACTTGAATTTTTGACTCGACTGACTTAAGTAGGACTGAAGAAGATTAATACATTCAAGAAAGGCCTTAAAGGACTAGATTCCATGGCCGTATAAACTACCGTAAAATGCTGCAACTTTGCCAAGGCAAACTTGGGCTAAGTTTGCCTTTTTCGTTTCGATTGCGATATTTCGCGTTTGCTTCGTTTTTTCCTATTTTCTACCATTTGATACAAATTTTACATTATTAGGGCAACATATTTTTATTTTTTTACAATAGCAACTCCATTGTTACTCTGTCAGTTGTGCGACAAAAACCGGCGCGTGTGGGTGAAAAATTGTAGTGGCCTCTAACTTTTGCAGTTTTACGAAGAGAAAATGTGTTATTAATCAGAAATAACGTCCCAAGGTAAGAAAACATTGTCTATTTTCCGTATTATTTAATATTTTTATGAAAAGGACACCATTTCATCAAAATAACTTAGTAGGCAATGTTGTGCACTGTTTTGGAAACTTGAGTGACACAACTTTGCCTGGGTCTAGGGTTATCACTTGTCGGATTTCATTAATTATATATTTTTAATGTGCTTTCATTTAACTGTATTGTTCACTACATTAACACTATTATATTCTTATTAGTCACTAAGTACCACACATTAACGTTAACGATTTCATACCTGATATTGTAATTTTGACAAAGCATATTTAAGTATTTTTTTAATAGCAGTCTGGAGTTTGCAATTGTGCCCAGTATAATATAATAGGGTACCAATTTATAACCATGACCGTTCTATTAGGAGTGTAGCCACTAAGAAGTTTCATTTTTTTTTTGTAGTTATATGAAAAATGACAAGTATAAAAAAGAGAAGCAGGAGAAAACCAGGCGCTTGTAATTACGCTGATTACTCCGAGGAAATGCTACAAACTGAATTGGATCTGAAGTTAATTTTAAACATATTAAATCATAATTTCCTATAGTTTACAAATTGCATTATTGCTTAAAACGGCCACTTTTAGCAGTTTTGCCATTTGTAACTATATGGAGCTATAATTTAATAATTGAATATGATTAAAATTAACCTCAAATCCAGAACCAAAATTACAGCAGAGGGATTTTTGATAACTTGTGTTTTCAGTGAGTAATGATTTTTAAATTACGGTGGCGCTAGTGTTCACCGACAACTTAATGACACTCAAGTATTTTGTTTCATTAGTGATTTAAATTTACGTTACAAACTGTTAAATTTTTGAAAAATAAATAAAAATATTTAAAATATATTCTGCTTTTATTTAGGACAACCCTGGTGTCAACGATATTTTTGTATGGAAAGTTTGTGGTACCTGCTACAACTTTGCCTATTAGCTGTGAAAAAAATAATACTACCTATAGGGCAATAGTGTAACTGCCGGGACCAACAATGTGCCCTTAGTATCCGGATAAAAAATCCTGCAAATTATCGACATTTTATTTATTGAGATATCCTTCTAGGCAATGTTGCGTCTTTTACCTACAACTTTGCCTACAACTTTGAGTTCTTGCTATTCCGAAAAACAGCATGTTTTAAACGTATTTGGGCCCTACCTGGCAAGATATAAAGTCTGTTTTCCGTCTTAAACTCATGAAAAGTCGCAATAATAAGTAGGTTCAGTTGTACGAACAAAAAACCCCAAAATCCAGGCTAAGTTGCAGTATTATTTTACGGTATTAAAAAAAAATATATTTTAATAGAATAGAACTAAGTAGGTCAACATTAAAATTTACTGGTGGCTTACCACCATCTCTTAAAACCATGCAAGTTTCAGTGAGTAAGGGAGATGTCGCCTTACATCATGTATTGCGCTGTCTCGCTTTCTTACTAGAACTTGCATGGTTTTAAGAGACGGTAGTAACCCCCCTGTTCCACAATTAAATAATACGTTTTAGCATTTTATAACCTGTGACATCGATAAAATATTACTACCTGTGATAATACTAAGGTACGTGATAATAAGGAGAAACAGAAAATACGTTTATCATTATTTACGTCTATAGACTGAAACTCAGGTTAGCATTTAAACGTAGTCAGGTAGGCAGGTAGTATTTATTAAGTACTAGCTGTTCCCCGCGGCTTCGCCCCGCGTGGGACTCGGTTATATCGCGCCCAAAAGTAGCCTATGTTTGACCTCAGGTCTTTAACTACATCCCTACCAAATTTCATCACAATCGGCCCAGCAGTTTAGCCGTGAAGAGGTGACAGACAGACAGACAGACAGACAGACTTTCGCATTTATAATATTAGTATGGATATTAGTATGGATATGGATTTATTTAGAGAAGGAGTGCGTACCTAATTCGTGTTATGTTTTGCGTTGCCGGCGTTGCCGCTGTTTATTATGATCTAAATTGGCATCTTAATATTGTCTGCGGCCAGAAATGATTATGTAAATAACAGCGAAGCGAAGCAGTGTAAATCTTGTGACTAGTTGGTTGGTTGTTTATATACATTTTAAGATTCACTAGCTGATGCATTTTCAAGGAGAAGTGACATGTCAAGCAGGCGTGTAGGGTAAATATTACTGGTCATAGAAGGAAATTTTAGGAACCCTGAGCTGCAAAGCTATGTAGATAAAGTAGCTAGGTAATCATAATTTCGCTATGAAGAGACTCTTACCCCTTATCTGGTTACTTTTCTATGTAGCTGACTGTACCTACCTAGCTAAACCAAAGCAAGGTTGGGCTGATAAATTAAAAAAAAAATTAAGTAAATGAATATTCTTAAGTTTCTTTCAAAATGTGCTTTGTGCCAATAATATCCATTCATATGCAACGAAAAATAGAACATTCCATTCATAAATTCATAACCAACCATAAACACAAATAAACGCAACGATTACGCGGGAAGCCTGAATTAGTTCGTTGCACTTCCATATTTAAATTCCTGTTTAATTGTCCCGAATTACAGCGTATCCTGCGTTCTCAGTTTATGGCTGATTACGAAAATGTACTATATTCTTTATACATCCTCACTTTATTTTTATATCTAAGCCTATTTTTAACATTGTTAGTTTACGAGTTCAAAAGTAAAATATGTAGGTACCTACTTATTAGATAAATTCGGCATTTTCTAAAATTTAAGTACTTATCATAAATTAACCTCAAGCCATGCCCATAATTAGGATACAGATATAATGTGTACAGGTAGTTTTGAGTTTTGCAGGTGGTTTACCTGGTTTTATAGGAACTTACGAGACTAGATATACATGAAACAACATTACTTATATAAGGTGGACACAAATCAACTGCAAATATTTTAAGGGCAGATTCAGACCATATAGACTATACTAAGTAAGTAAACAACTTTTCCAAACAAACTTATATCGAAATACGAAATTTAAATTTTACTCTCCATACTGAACTAGATCAGCTGATTCTCAACTTGTATGGGAGGTCAAATTTTTTTTTTTTTTCATATTTCGACAAGTTTATTTGGGAAAGTTGTTCAGTTTAGTGGTCTGAATCTACCCTTAAAATATTTGCAGTTGATTTAAATTCACCTTATAGATGACCGGAGACCCACAAATTGTCATAAGTATTGTCTAGTCAGATTAATTTATACTTGCAAACAAAAGAAACGTATAATATCCGTTAGCGGACCACACAGGCCCATTGCATTATGCAGCACGCCATATTGGAGAGTACGGTACGAACTTACGATGCATTTAATACGAGTACAATTAGACGCATAAATGTGCATCTAAATTACGGCCCGGTATAGTGAGAATAAGGGGGATGAGTAACAAGCTAAATTAAGGTTTAAGTACAGTTCTATTCGAGTGAATTTGTTGATTATTTTACGACGTAGTTTATGCGCGGTAAAATTTTTGATAGAAAATATTCTCTGCTTTTTCTAAGGATGGGTTTGTGAGGATTTACCAGGATAATATGAAAATAGTAAGCTTGACGTCGCTGTTGTTATCATGCATGTGCACAATATGCCAAACAAAGATACCTAATGCAAACTATTATGAAGTGGAGGTCAAAAAGGAAAAACAAAAAACCCAACGGCCCTGGGTTAAGTAGATATAGCATCAGATCAGAGTAACGAATTAGTGAAGATGAGACTAAGTACCTAATACATGAGAATCGTCTATGTCTTGCATATTATATTTTGGGTATAAAAGGAGACTTTCATTTGCTCAAGGCTTCTCCAATCTGCGAATCTGCTATTTGAGAATGCTCTGGCGCAGGCGCCTGGGGGCAAACGGAACGCCTTTATGGTTAATTACACTAACCCATTTTAAAAGCTCATGGTTTCAAACCTTTATGTCAACAGGTACCTCCCTTGCTTGGTGTCTGGGGTCAACTAGGTTTCGACCCAAAGACATTTTCCTGCACAATCCTGCCGAAAGACAACAAGTCACCAAAGAAGTACCTCTTCGTGTTTGGATTCGCTCTTCCCTGTGTCGTCATCATTGTGTCCTACTCTTGCATATACTGGAGAGTGAGAGAGAGCAAGAGAAAACTAGAGGGCCGCAGGTGTGTATGTGGGTGAGAGTCATTCTTCATTATCTGTGCTTATAGGGTGGGGATAACTTTGCACAGATTATTTTAAATTTTGCACCGCAGCACTTTATGCTTATACTAATTTCTCGTTGAATAGTTGTAAAATGATAAACAAGTACTACCAAGGAGCACTTACTGGCAGGTAAAGTTGGCTTGCTGGCAGGATCCTCAGAATTTTGGTGGCTTCTCGAAACATCTAGCCAGAGGAACGTAGAGCCTGGTTTTCGAAGCAATCAGCTGAGAACACAAACAGGAAAGCGCCAGGATAGAGAAAGACTATTCCACCTTCGTATTATCTTCTTTCTTATATATAAAAATCAATTGTTGTTCGTTAGTCTCACTAAAACTCGAGAATGGCTGGGGCGATTTGACTACTTTTGATCTTGAAATATTTGTGAAAGTTAATTGAAGGTTTAAACGATGAGAAAAGTACGTGCAAAAATAATAATCCTATCTGCCGAAACCCATAGGTACGCACGTATGCTGCTTCTTTCATAATTACGTCAAGAAAAGCGTAATACGTAAAGTAAATCAAAAGGGTTATCTTGTTCAACTCAACCAATTGAAATGATATTTAAGTAGATATGATACCTATGTGCTTATTATTATTTTTTATTATTCACAGCAAACTGAGCGGACAAACAGCCAAAGAAAAGGAAGAAGATTCACGACTTACGAAACTTATGCTGACAATATTTATGTCCTTCCTAGCGTGCTTCCTACCTCTGATGATAATGAACGTCGCTGATGACCAAATCTCGTACCCGTGGTTTCACATCATAGCTTCCATTCTTGCGTGGGCGTCAAGTGTTATTAATCCTTTAATATATGCAGCCACCAATAGACAATACAGAGCTGCTTATGGAAACCTATTGAAATTTTGTAAAAATAATCCAGTAGCTAAAAGAACCACGTGGGGTAGCCGAACTGTGGGCCAATCGTCGAATTCCCCGCACTATGCACCCACGGAAAAAAGAAATCCTTTGTAGCCCGCCAAATTGTGAACAGAAGGTCTTTTTTTTTTGTGCGATTCGCTTGGTGCCTACAATGTCAGCTAGTAAAATAACGAATTGAGATGGGATTTTCGTCAAATCAGTAAAAAGTTAATAAGGTCTAATACTAATAGTATTAGACCCTTACCAACCACTCTAATACTAATACTTATACCTACCAATTTTTTTTATTTAAAAAATATTTATTTATGAATGATTTAACATTCCAATTGCAATCAAGCTTATATCCCAGTGTACACGCCAATTTGATATTGTGTACTTAGGTACCCATTTATACTATGTTTTGTAGGTACATAACTACATACCTAGTTACGTATTTTTTAATAGTAAGTATAAAAAAATTAAATATTAATAAATATAAAGGTTTTATAGCATTAAGTACTTTGTTGTTGTAGATTAAGGGAGGTGCCTCGCTATGTGTATCTTCCTCGCTCCTTGAGCTAATGATTATACTACGATAATTTATTTATCAAAATTCTAATTTAAAAAAGTAGATCTCTTATGACTCTCCAACTATGAAAGTGTAGAGTACTCACATGTAGATTCTATAACCTTGTAAATTTTTTTTATACTTACTATATACATAGATATACGTGTGTAAATAAATATGCATAGATATTAATTATAGTTTCCTTTTGTGAGGGATGAATTTGTATACTTACCAATTTACACATACATAACCAAAGTTAAAGTAAGTATTAAGAAGAACTAATTTAATTAAGTAAGTAAGTATTTAATTAAGTAACTTAATATTAAGTTAATGCGTTTTAAGAAATATTTAATATAGGTACCTCTAATATTTATATTAATCAGGAGTACCTAAATTATTGAAAAATTGCATTCCTTTAGTTTTTAAATTCTGAAATAATACCTACGTTTGTTAGGAACGCATATTTTTCTGTTATCATCACATCGTAGCTTAAACAACATTTTTTTGTTTTAAATTCATTGCTTGTATCATTTTTCTAACGACTATGGTTTTTTAACAACAACATAGAAGACTGATTGATTCAAAAGGTCAATAAACACTTATTTACTGTTTATATTAAAATAAATAAATGTGGGTACACAAATCTGTGCAAATGTACCTGCCTATAAATAATTACTTCAAATTACATACCAGATACTCATCTAACTAAGTATGTACTAACCACTTTATTATATAAAAGTGCGGAAACAAAACGCATTTGTAATTACTCTAGGTACCTAATTATTGTTGTAATTATCTAAATCTAAGTAGGTACCTACCTATCTACTCATTATTTTTTTGAGACAAAACAACTTTATAAGTACCTAAGTACCTAAAATACCTAGGTACCTGGCTTACAGTCGCTTACAGTCAAATAAATAATGACTTAAGTTACAGTACGTAACGAAGGTACTCGGATGGCAAGGGACTATTTTGGGATTGTAATTCTTATTCTTATAAGGTACGTCATTTTTAGATGTAAATTGAAAATCAACATATTGAAGCTTGATTTGTTGACTGTACTTAGTTTACTTTTATTAAAAAAGGTTAAAAAAAGGTCAAGTAGACTTCTTATGGTTTCAGAGTCTGTGAATACGTAAGATACTTGTTATTCCTAAGCTACTTACACATACATACCAAAGGTAAAAAATAAATGTTTTCAATTATCATGTCATTTTATTTATCCTCCGTGTGCTTTTTTTGATGTGGCAATAAAAATCCACAATGTGGCAATCAAACTTATAGCATATTTTTGGCAATCTTGGGCCAAGCAATCAGTGAAATTCTTTGTTTTTTGTAATAAAAGACAAATAATCGCTAAATTTTTAAATAGTATGGTTAGTATTCCTACTGTATTCCTAGGTGGCCTACTTTTATCTCTAAAAACCATGCAAGTTCCAGTGAGTAAGCGAGACAACGCAATACATGATGTAAGGCGACATTTCCCTTAATCGTTCCTGCGTGGTTTTAAGAGACGGTAGTAAGGGGCCAGTGATGATGATGAATGATTATGGTAATTAGGCCCCAAATGGCTTAAGGAATACCATAATGTATGGGTGACATTTCATTCGTTTCGGCCCTGCTTAAATAGCTCATGGTAACTCCCCAGAATGATCATCTCGTGGAGAAGCAGTTTTATCGTCATTGTGTAACGACTACACTACACAACACAACCCCACTCTAGGCTCTACACTAAACGTCAAATTGTCATTGTCTATGCCAATATTGCCAATGGTCTTGGTCTATGCGCACTTGACGAACTGAGTGACAGTAGCTGGTCCTAAAATTAATTACAATTAAACGAAAATGGCGAAAAGAATCGCGTCCAGCTCGGTAAACTGGGCCGCTTTGGCCGAAAGGGTCCCAGCTGAGCAAAGAGGCAACCTTACAGCTTTCAAAACAAAATCCGACTCATACTTACGAAGGTTAGTTTCTTCGAGAGAAATGGTTACATAATTTTAGATGGTTCGTTTTAATTGATGATTTCTATGTTTCCAGGGTTTTGGCAAATCCACCCGAGCCCCCAAAGATTAACTGGGCTCAATATAAACAAATTGTGCCTATCCCTGGCATGGTAGACAATTTCCAGAAACAATACGAGGCATTGAAGATCCCCTACCCGGCAGACACGCAGACGGCTCAGGTGGAGGCTCAATGGAATGAAGTCAAAAAGCAAATTGAAAGTTTTGTTCAGGCTTCCAATGCCAATATTTCCAAGTAAGTACTACTTTTCAGTGATTTTGTATATGATTATTATGTTTGTAACCCATATGAAGATTTTGCCCCATCAAAATTACAGAATATGTTTATACAAATATGCGCTGTGTGCCTTATTTCAGTTGTGGAATATAATAATCTATTATAGATATTGAAAAAAAAACTAATATGGGGTCTTAGTTGGAGCAACAGAAGTAATTATTGAATGAGAATTTTGGTCTGTCTATATAATAGAACATGCATCATATAAAAACTGATGCATAGAATTGAATGCAATTCTCAACAATGTACAGTGAGCTGCAGAGAAATATGACCCCCTTTTAATAGTGATAATTGTGCCATGAGGGTCAGATTTCTTTGCAGCCGACTGTACAATGTACGAAAAGAACTGAGTTTTAAAATCAAGTGTACTAACAATCAAAACAAAAACTGACTTTCATTTGTTTACTGGGGCCAAATTGAACATCAAACGAGAAAAACTAGGTGTGCGGGGTCAATTGATAATATCAAAATTATTTTATTTGACCTAAGTAGTGGATATACATTTTCCAGTTATTTTGATTTAAATACTAAACCAAATTACTGCGCCGATGTTGATAACATTGAAACTATCCATGCAAACAAACAAAATCAACTTGGTCCAGAAATGACGGAGATATGAGGCAATATACAAAATAATCCTTCCTTTTTTATTGGAAGTTTTTTGACAAAATATTCACCTTAGTTATATTAAGTACCAGCTTTCGCCCGCGGCTGCACCTGTGTGAATTTCCCCCAGGAACAGTGCTTTTCCGGGATGAAAGAAATACTTCTAAACTATTTGTATGCAAAATTTCAGGAAGATTGGTTTAATAGATAGAGTGAAAGCTTCACAAAGAAAATCACTTTCACATTTATAATATAAGTTAGGATAGATTTTTTGTTATATGTTGATTAACAATATGATAATGAATAAAAACCTCTAACATCCATACTTCTCATTTTCCCTCAATCACTGATACATTTCTAAAAGAGCCCTAAAAATCTTTGTTTTGGTTATAATGAGTCTAATATATAATTAATAATTTTAGATACCAAAAGGAAATCAACGAGACCAAGGCTCTTCTGCCGTACGACCAGATGACCATGGAGGACTACCGCGATGCCTATCCCGAGGAGGCACTGGACCCCATCAACCGACCAACCTTCTGGCCGCATGTCCCTGAAGAACAGCCGGAGAACTGGAAGGAAGACCCCAATGCGCCTGCCGCTCACTAAATCAACGTGCAAATCCTTGATATGATTTTTTTGCTTGCAATATTTGATCTATTTATTGTGATTGTTAATTGATGTATCAAGGAAGGATAGATGGAATAATCTGTTATTATTTAGGAGTAAAGTGAAATAAATATTTTATTGGTTTTTCAATTATCTCATTTTTTACTTGTGTTCCATGTGAGGTTGTCTTCTCAGTGAACACAAGTTATCAAAAATCCCTCTGCTGTAATTATTGTTCTGGATCTGAAGTTAATTTTAAACATATTAAATTATTTAGTTATAATTCCCTATTGTTAAAAATTGCATTATTGCTTAAAACGGCCATTTTTAGCAGTTTTGCAATTTGTAACTATATGGAACTATAATTTAATAATTGAATATGTTTAAAATTAACTTCAGATCCAGAACCTTAATTGCAGCAGAGGGATTTTAAATGACGGTGGCGCTAGTGTTCACCCAGGTATCACCTTAAAATAAAGTTACAGGAGTCCTCTGACATGTGTTGAAAAAACCGATCATTCACACTAGTTCCATTGGCAAATAGTTTGGAACAAGTGAGATTTTTTTTTTTCAGTAGACCAAAAACCTTTGCCAAAAACAGTATAAATGTGTAATACTATTTAACCCCCCTAATTAATTAGTTTATTTCTGATGAAAAAAGTTCCATGCACTAGTGAGAATGACCCATTTTCAAAAGCTTACACTGTAAGTTAAAGGTCATGGTATTATAAAGAAATAACTTTTTCCCGCGTCTTCGCCCGCGTGAACTTTTTCTCGGGATGAAAGATACCCTATGTCCTCCTGGTTCTAAACTACCTCCCCAGTCCTCACCAATTTTCAGCCAAATCAGTTGGACCATTCTCGAGTTAAATAGTGTAACTAAAACTTTCTTTTATATATTTACTAGCTGTTGCCCGCGGCTCCGCCCGCGTGCGCCTCGTTTATATCGCGCCCGAAAGTAGACTATGTTTGACTCCTAGTGCATAACTATATCCATACCAAATTTCATCACAACCGGTCTAGCAGTTTAGCCGTGAAGAGGCGACAGACAGACAGATTTTCGAATTTATAATATTAGTATGGATAGATAGATTGAAACAATTTTCACTATTTCACTTTGGTAAAAGGGATCTGAAATAAAACCTCCATTTAGTTATTATGTAATCACATTTTATTATTCGAATTGCACATTCTCAAATTCACCTTCCGACACAGGAATGTAGGTATAATGGATTCTTTAGGCTTAAGGAGTTAGTGGACAAAATTGAAAAGGATTGATACAAGAAATTCAATCAACGTATACACTACGTTTCATTGCGTTAAGAGAACACAAATTCGAGCTTACTATAAAAAATATTTCCTTCGATTTAAAATATAAAATAACCCTAATTATCAAGTTCATTTCTAGCTAAAACTATGAATTAAAACTTTAGAGAAGCAACTATAAGGACAAATCCCACGGAGACAGTTTTTGATATAGACAGCCTATTTAGATGCAAATTTGTTTGCAGGCGGGGGTGGTGGTTGAGCATACATGTTGTAATAGCTAGTTGGGGGCGGGACGTTATAGTTTTGTGACTGTGTCTGATCGTAGCCCTGTGTCTGTCCGTACTGTGGTTGCTGGTAGGATTGAGATTGGAATCCTCCCCGGGATCCTCCTCGTGCTCCTCCCCGCGAGCTGCCACGTGCCCCTCCCCGGCCACGGAAGCCATCTCCGTCCTGACGGAAGGAGTTTTCTCTGTTGTAACCGCCTCCACCGCTCTGTCTGCTGTCATTCCTGTTGTAGCCAGAACTCTGGTTGTCACCGTAGCTACTGCCGGAGTTGTCCCAACGTGATGATCCTTGAGGGAAATATTACACTGGTGAAATCGATGATAAAAGTAGAAACACATAATAATATCATCATCGTTTCAAACAAACACATTGTGACAAGAGTTGATTTTCAGAATAGCCCATTTATTTAATAGCACATTAACAAATTAATAAATAGCAGCAAATTATATATAATGTAATTCAGTCACAATTGGGAATAAAGAAACAACTCTCCATTGAAATAGAAATAATTGTTGTTCCTCAATTATATTTATTGTATTTATAAAACTATTGTAATTATTATTTCTTCCATGCTGGTCTGGGAGAAAAAGAAAAACATAGAATTTACCAGCTGCTTCTCTTCCCGCGCAAGCCGTAAAAGTCGTCTAAGGGAATCGCCGAATGGGGAAATCATGACATAGGCGATGCGGCTAGCAACCCATCACTATTGATTTCCTGTTTCAACTACCATTATGCTAAACGTGGCCTAAGGTCTTATGGCTCAGTCTACCCCGTATGGGATAAAGACGTGATTATATGTATTGTAATTATTAGTTGAAATTTTTTTGGCTAAAGTGTATAATTATATGTTTTTTGTTGCTATTATTATTACTATAAGAATTGTGCTCACAGTGTGAACAGTTTTCAAAACCGACTTAACAAACACTTTAACCCGCTTATTCATAAAAGTAAACAAACATTTGTTAAGCCTTTTTAACTAAAATATGTTTTGGCCCTTTCTCTCTTAGCGAAATTTACCGTGAAAGAAAGGGACAAACACATTTTATTTAAAACGGGCTTAACAAACGTTTGTTTAACTTTAAACCCACAAGTGCCGTGATATACACGCATCAGCTAGTGTATTAATTAAATAATAAATAAGTAAAATTGGCAAATTTGATACATTATTATAAACAATTTCGTGGGCAAACAGGCACACAATCCACCTGTAGGTCGACCGCCTATCTCGATTCTCTCCACTCGTAATGGCTACTTGTATCGCTATCGCCACATTTCGCTCCGCCTAACACACAAAACGCTTTAAAAAAAATTTTTTGTTAATGACAACGTTTTCGACAATGTAAACAATAAAAAAAAAATTTCAAAGCGTTTTGTGTGTTAGGCGGAGCGAAATGTGGCGATAGCGATACAAGTAGCCATTACGAGAGGAGAGAATCGAGATCGGCGGTCGACTAACTGATGGGAAGTGGGTTACCGTGAACACGCCCCTAACATCACTCACCCCTGCTATCTCCGCCGAACCTGTTCCCGCCGCGTCCGCCGCGCGAGCCGCCGCGGCCTCGGCCTCCGCGGGACTCCTCGTCGCGGTCGCGGTAACGACCACGACCTACGACAATTACAATGGATTTACTTATTATTTATTGTTATTACAAAGACATCTGTTATTTTATTAACTACTAGCTGTTCCCCGCGGCTTCGCCCCGCGTGGGACTCGGTTATATCGCGCCCAAAAGTAGCCTATGTTTGACCTCAGGTCGTTAACTACATCCCTACCAAATTTCATAACAATCGGTCCAGCAGTTTATCCGTGAAGAGGTGACAGACAGACAGACTTTCGCATTTATAATATTAGTATGGATAAAAATTAAAACTTCGACTAATATTTAAACATTTTGTTATTGTTATTTATTATACTTCTATACGAATATTATAAAGAGGAAAGATTTGTATTTAGGAGTGTAGGTGTTTTTAATAAATACTCAAAATTAACTACGCTGATTTCAAAAACTCTTTCACCATTCGGAAGCTACATTCACCCTGAGTGACATGGGCTATGTATAATCTTCTGAGTGACATAGTATATGTATGAACTTCTGAGTGGCATAGGCTATGTATGAACTACGGGCGAATGGGGTGGACTGCTAGTACTACTACTATTCCCTGCGATTTCACTCGCTTCACCTTCCCCAAGAATAAGGCTGTCATATGCAGAAAGCTTGTTTCACAATGACTAACGTTCAAACAAACAAACTGTTCAGCTTTATGATATAAGAATACGTTAATTAGCTATTCCCTGCGGTATAAATGTCCCTGGATTATAACTTCCCTATGGATAATCCAAGAATCAGGCTTTCATATGAAGTTAATTTTGAATAATCAAATCCAACCAGTAGTTCTTAGGTAAGGACGAGGTGACCGGCCACGAAAATGTTGCTCAATCTTATTTAAATTTTGATTCTATGTGCAGTTTTGCGCGAGTCACACACACATTAAAAAAATAGCACTCCTGTTCTTGCAAAAAAAGCGAAAAGAATTATTATAGCATTACATCTTACCATATTTTCCTTTGAATCCCATTCCACATTGTGCTAATTCCAGCAATTTAGGATTAACCACTTGGTTGGCCTCCTGTAGTACCGACATCAGATCTTTGGCCTGAAATCATTGTTTTATTTGTGTAATTGAAATATAAAATACCTGGATTTTTAAATAAAATGCTGCAATTAATTTAGTAACGACCCTTCTGCGCTAGATTAAAGACTAAAATAAATGTACGATGTTAAAATGTAATTTTTCATGTAAAACTTCAAAATCACTACATTGTATCACTATCACTACATAGTAAAACACAAAGTTGCTTTCTCTGTCCCTATGTATGCTTAAATCTTTAAAACTACGCAACGGATTTTGATGCGGTTTTTTTAATAGATGATTCATGAGGTTTTGATGCCCATGCGAAGCTCGGGCGGGTCGCTAGTAGTTAATAAAGGTATAATAATCAAGTATGTTTATAATTACCTTGGCCGAATTATTTGGTGTAAAGAGCGTGTACGCTGTACCGGTTTTTTGAGAGCGCCCGGTACGCCCAATACGATGTACATAATCCTCAGAGTTATTTGGATAATCATAGTTTATTACAAACTTGACGTCTTCCACATCTAAATAGGAAATAAATTTGTATTAGCACAGGCAGACAATATTGTTGCCAATAAATGTTATTCAGAACAAGTTATCATAGATATGTCGCAGTAAGATAGATAAAGCCGTGATATAGTCATATTCCTAGTGATATAATTATATACCGTAACATAGATATATGAAAGAGATTTATAACTATCTTACTAGGAATATAATTATTATACGGTTGCAATCTAGTAATATGTTTATCTGACTAAACTAATCTAGTCAGATGGTTATAAATCTGCTAGAGAGTCAAAGAAAACAATACTAATTGTATTGGTATTTATTTTTATTATAAAATTAATACACACGAAATATTACTTGAGGGAAGAATATTAGCAGTGGTCCAATTAATGACCCTTGTGGAACACCAAAAAATATCCAAACAACATTACGAAAAATTTGCAAAATAAAAAAGCTTATTCAATTAAAATGCATGATTTTATTAAGAGTATATAGTAACACGCATTACTGGCAAAAATAAAGTAAAAAGAAAAAAATACTTAATAGATACCATAATGTCAATAGACTCAAAAGCATCGAGTAAATCTAAAATTAAGTACTATTCCGTCAATCTGTTAATCTGACAGGTATTTACCTTATCTGTGTCTTGTCGGCGGCTGGGTGACTGCTGGAAATAACTGTATTATGCCCGTCAGTGGCCCGGAGTGTTGTAGGCCAAGAGTCGAATGTGAGCTGACTTATACGCCGTCATGTCGTATTTATTTATTAGATATTGTCAGGTGGCGTAGGGCAGGACCTTTTAGTTTTAAAATCTCTCATGACAGTAAACCAAGCATGTATTGCTCATTTAAATTCATATTTGTGATCAAACACTACTAGTTTTAGATGTTTATCAGAAGTGATAAACATTTTAACACAAAATTTTAAGAAATATGTTAAAATAAACAGCGTAATATGACCACTTTTCCCCCGAATCTCATCCCTTCATTACATTTTATAGAGGCAGCATGCTCGTCAAAATTAAAACAGTGTGCGCTGACGGACACAAAACGCAGTCATTAATGATTTGTATCATGTGAATGAGTTAGTAAGTCAGCTACACACCCTAGGCTAGCCATTATCTCTGCACGCATGCGCCTCTGAAATGAAAACAATCGAGAATAATGCCAAGTCAGTCATGGAAATTTATATTATCGTCGGGCTAAGATAAGAAGAACCATACGAATGACTTGTACGACTAATTTGTAGAATTGCCACACTATTATACTTTGCACAGCCCAACTAACAATAAAAATAATTCAGTTGATCTGTTGAAGCATATTATAGATAAGTATTAATTCTTCATTGTATGATATCTTGAAATACGTGGAGGTCGTAGTCATCATAAGATTCGCATCATGGCCCGAGAATTTCTAAATGGTACTGTTGAACCATTGCCTGTGCAATTTGCAAATTGTTTGGTGGCCTCTGTTCCAATATTCACTTCCGTGATTAAGCTAAATCTACACCTATATTATATTCTTTAAGCCTGATACTTGAAACAGAAGTATCCTCTTTCCTTTTAAAAATATGTAAGGAATCGAACCTTGATACAAATAATCCAATAAATGATTGTAACACGTAATCATATAAAATTGGTGAATACTGGAACGCACTTTCATTTATATATAATTCGCAATTTCAATTAGCAATGGCACCAAAACCTCCTCTACGCTCCTGACATCTCTTAGACCTTTGAAACACCCCGGTTAAACAGTGCGAGATGATTTAAAATTCCGACTAAAAAGACCTCGCGACTGTTTTTCTCATAATCTTTTGTTTGATGCCATTGGTTACATGTTACTTGGCGGGAAATATCACCACCCTCTTAAGTTTAATAATCAAATATTTCAATAAGGTGGCACAAACATAAGATAGTCAACTTCTGGGCAATACAACAGTAATTTTTATCTACTCCAAGCCAGATCTGGAGCCGTAATCATGGCATCCCAATCCAGTAATATTTACACCAATATCGACAGGGGAAAGTTTTTCGCGGGGTTAAGTTTTCCTTGGATGAACTTACCAAGACCTCGTGCCGCGACGTCTGTAGCGACTAGTATACCTCCGTGGCTTTGTCTGAACTGATTCAATACATAGTCTCTGTCCTGTTGGTTTTTATCACCGTGGATGGCTAGGGCACGATAGCCCGCACGGTTTATAGCTTTAGTTATATCATCAACCTAAAATGTTTTGTTAATTAGAAAAATTTTCCCCAATACAAACAAATATATCGCAAATAAATAAATTTAAAATGTAGTAAATTCGTTTGATAGTTTGTAAACTGAATATTTGTACACAAATTTAGTGCACAGAAGAGCTAGTCACCTCCTGCAGTACATTCGCGTACCACATGAAGCAAATACCTACCTCTTCTGCACACAATATAGTAAAACGTTAGTCCTGGAAAAAAATATATGTGTAGTAAAGAAATATATTTATATACTAAATTAAATAATATGTTAAATATTTTAATTAAAAACTGGAGCCGTATTTATGTTCACCTCTTAGCAAGAAAATTCTTATATGATTATTACTCTACCTTTCTCTTGGTTTCAGCAAATATTATGGTCTTAGTTTCCTCCTCCGAGGAGATCTCATTAAGTAGAGTGATGAGTTTCTCATTCTTCTCCCATTCATCGCAAACGTCGACTATCTGGAGGATGTTGTGGTTCGCTGATAGAGTAAGAGAGCCAATGTTGATCTGGATGTAGTCTTCCAAGAATTCTTCAGCTAAGTTCTGAACCTCTTTTGGCCAGGTGGCGGACCACATAAGAACCTAAAACCATTTTCGATGTTCATACATAGTTTTATTTTGGACATGTTTAGTTTCTTTGTTTAAATGTTAAAAATTGCCTTTATTTTATCGACAAAAAGTATACAAAAATAACTAAATATTTAAAGCATTTATAAATAAAAGTAGTCTTCCAACGCGCCGCAGGGAAGCAAATACCCAGAACACTGGCAGCGTTTCCTCACTGTATTGCGAGACATACGAAAAAAAGCTGCCAGCTCTCAAATTAAATAAATTCAAAGTGTACAAATGGAACTATACATATACAAACATATTTTGTGCTAAACGATATATAATCATTATCATATAGTTTGTCATAATTCATCACATGGCTACTTTTTCCAATCCTGTATCAAATAGCAGGAATAAATTAACTTGTACCTATAAAAAAAATTTGTACCACCTAAAATAAAATGGTGAATATAATGCCATATAGCATTTTCTACTAGTTACCACATACAGATTTACTTTGTAAAGATCGTCATTTAGCAACGATCTTTGCTGGAATGCATGCAGATCAATAATGAATGAATGAACTGAATTAATGAAATTATTGCTATAATAATTAATGCAACGTACCTGTCTGTCCGGCCTGATCTGCTCTATGATCTTCCTGATCTGAGGCTCGAAGCCCATGTCCAACATCCTGTCGGCCTCATCCAGCACCAAGTAGGTGCAGCGACGGAGGTTGGTAGTACCTTAATGGAGCAATGAGTTCATAAGTGCTTAATCAAAAAGGGATTTCCATAACCAGGGCTCGGAAACATGGTTGGAATAAAAAACAGCTTGTTTATCTGCCCATACATTTTTACAGCGACCGCTAGCATTACGGTTCTGCTCAACCACCCGGACCCTAAATTCGGACGTTATATTATTAAAGGCGTCAAAGACAGTTATTTTTGGGTCTTTAAAATACCGGTTTCCAGTCTGTCCATAACTGTAGATATCAAACCCCCACCATTAAAATCTATGCATATAAAAGGGAAAGTACACTCAATCATGCAGTAAAAAATGTTACGACTACATGAAAGTGAAATTTTTCACTTGTGCTGTAAAGAATTTTGAAAGCTTCAAGTGTGTGCTCCAGAGAAGACCTCTACTCTTAAGAAATAATTCTCTTTTTTTTTAGTACCACCCGCTTTTTACAAATTTTACAATATCTTGAAACCATGCAAGAATGATTGAGTAAGGGAGATGTCGCCTTACATCATGTATTGCGCTGTCTCGCTTACTCACTCGTTCTTGCATGGTTTTAAGAGATGGTAGTAAGCCACCAGAGCGTTTTTTTCTCCCACGTACGCTGAAAATGTCGAATTAGCTCTGCCATGGTTTTCCCTAGAGACTACAACATGGGGTCTTCCAAAAAGGGGATTAATGTTGTATGAAGAGTCGAAAATGCGCACGTGTCAGGTATGCCTGTTTGCTTACAAAAATTAAAGACAGACTTTATAACGGTGAAAGAATTTTTCAAATAGGCCAAGTAGTTTTGAAGCCTATTGGATGCAAACAATCAAATCTTCCCTCTTTATAATCACTACATAGTATAAAACAAAGTCGCTTTCTCTGTCCCTATATCCCTATGTATACAAAAATCTTTGAAACTATGCAACGGATTTTGATGCAGTTTTTTTAATAGATAGAGTGATTCAAGAGGAAGGTTTTTATGCCCATACGAAGCCAGGGCGGGTCGCTAGTATTAGTATAAATAAAAAGAACTACCTTTCTCCAAGAAGTCAATAAGTCGTCCTGGGGTGGCAATCACTATTTCCACTCCACGCTCCAAGAACCGACCCTGAGGCCCTTTTGGTGCTCCGCCGAAGATGCAAGTGTTACGCACTTGCACATTCTGGCCAAAATCTGTGGCCACCTGGAAAAGGCATCAAATGGTGATTTGTCTGTGATTTGTTAGAAAAATCCCAAAAGAACAATTCTATGATACAAAATGATAGACTTTAACAGTTGTAAAATATGAAAACAGGACAGAATGATAGAAATCAAAGTTGACTGAAAGTGACAACAAACAAAAGAAAATGAGTAAATTTGATGATTCTGTAATAGGAATTCAAATTAATGCAGATAATTGTATTCATAAAATTTGTGAATGAAATTGAGATGTGAAAGAAGAAAAATGATATGTTGACATCATGAATATTCCATCAAAATCATTTTCCTTTTTAAAATAATTCTAAAAATAATGTGTAAATGAAAAAAACATGATTAATTATGAAAGTGATACCTTACAAAGATAAGCAAAAAGAGTATACCAAAAGTTAGTCTAGTAAAGAAAATAGAAAAAAAAATACAAACTAAATAAACAAGTGCTAAATTTAACAAAAACTAAATTAAAAAGGTTACGTTCAGAAACCACTCCTAACAAAATTTTGAATTTAGAATTACACACAATTATTTAGTAAAAGTCCCAAACATTCAGGTTTTCGAACATAGCCTGCCATAATAAGCTAATATCTACGTATTAATTGAATCAATTACTATATCCAAGTTGGTCTGATCGCTGTCCATCATCTCCGCCGCGATCCCATTCATTGAGATCAATGCCTGATGTGGAACGCAGAAAACAAAAACTAATCTTATTCTGTGTCACCAAAATTAAACATTAAAATAAATTACATTTATAACATAGTATAATTAAAAACCCATTATATCCCACAATTCAAATGGCAGGCCATCCTAATATCAGCTTTAGTTAATTAACAACACAAATGAAAGTAATACATTACCTGCTGTATTTGCTGGGCCAGCTCTCTTGTGGGAGCTAAAACCAAAACGATAGGTCCCTCATCTCGCAACAACCTAGGCTGGTTGATAATATGGACAATTGCTGGCAGAATATAGGCCAATGTTTTTCCTGAACCCGTTTGAGCAATCCCAACCATGTCTCGTCCGGACAAGGCAATAGGCCAACCCTGGGCCTGAATGGGAGTAGGATTCGGGAACCCTTGCTTCAAAATCTCCTTCATGGCATAATCTGGGAACCCTCCTTCCTCAAAATACATACTAGGGGCAGGCACGTCTCGACCCTTTACCGTAATCTGGTGCTGGCTACGGTAAGCCTCTATCTCGGCCGCCGAGCGCCCCTCACAATTGGGATGGGGAACATAGAAGTTTTTCTGGAATGGCGTGAGAGTGATTCCGTCCCAGCGTATCTTTCGGAGGTTGCCACCGGGTTGATCGTTTTTTCCGAATTTCCCTCCACGGAAGTCATCTCGGCCGCCTCGGTCACTAAAGCCGCGGCCGCCGCCGTCTCTGCCTCCGCCGCGACCGCCGCCAAATCGACTTCCGCCTCTGTCGTCTGGTCTGGATCCTCCTCTAGAACCCCCCCGGCCACCACCGCGGCCGCCGCCACGCCCGCCGCCTCTACTCGAGCCACGTCCACCGCGTCTATCGTCATACCTACGCATAAACTTAGATTAGAAAACACGAAACGAAGCCACATCAAAATTCAACTGGATCAATCTACTTACATGTTGCTAGCTAGATTAAATTATTCTCACTAATAACTTGATTATAAATAAATAATTGAAGTATAAATACTTTCTCACTGCTTATAAATAAATTCGCTAATATATTTTTTTAGGAAAATTGGCGAAGCTTCAATCGATGTGGAAGCTAACCAGCGCCATATTAATTTTTTTTTGCAGGTTACCTGCCCTGCTTTTGGCTTGCCGCTCGCTAGGGAATGAGTGATGGCAAGGTATTTATCGATATTCGTATCTACGTGAATGACAGCACTTTGCATGATCGTGTATTGTCGTGCTTGGAGGCCTAATAATAATAACTCTCGTCTCTCTGGTTCAATGAATATTTTAGACTTTTAATTCTGGTAACACTCAGATGAAAACCGTTTCCTTTCCGTCAAGTTTCCGTAAAGCGCGAAAATAAATAGGAATTCTGCACTCTATTGTTTAAAACATTTTTATAAACACACTTTCTTTAAAAAAATTAATACATACTTACTTTATATATATTTAATTAATTCAAATGACACTGTAAATATTCTTTGCGTATTTTGCCACCGTTAATGGCCAGATTGGCCAGTTGTAAACGTATTGATCTAACAAATATAGTCTACTTCCTGTGCATTAGCGTTCCCAGTCCCAGTTATCCCAATTTAACTTTTGCATAAAAAATGGATGCCTCAATCCCCGTGTTTGAGAAGCCACTTCCTCGTCTGACCGTGTTGGATTGGACTCGAAATATTCAAAGACTTCAAAGTGAGGCGAGGTTGCGGAGGTTTGAGTCGTATGAACTGAGGCAAAAAGCTAATCAATTACGTAATGAAACTGCTGTTACTACTCGGTGGGATAATTATGTCAATAATGAACTATCGAGAGACAGGTAAGAAAATGTTTTTACTTCTCCATTTGAGAGGTTCCGTACCATCCACCTATACTGGCCAGTTACTATATTTGCGACTCAAAAAAAAAAAAAATAAGAAGAATAAATTTTATTTAAAAACAAACATAAGTAGTTAATAGATTGAAACGAAATTAACTTGATGGTGCAGTAGATTATTAACAAAAAAGGCAAACTATATTTTTTTCTATAAATTCCGAAAAAATTCAACTTTAAATAAGTTATTTTTGTCGTAAAGAATTCACGAGATTCAATCATGGCGCGAGAAACAAAGATTCACCCGAGAATGCGTGAGGGACGAAATAAGGGCACTAAAGGAGGAAAAGAATGCCACGGAATTGCAATTGGAGTCCCTGCAAATTCCCCTGATGGTCTCTTCTCAATGCCTCTCAAATCGGGACCAGAGAGTGCCGCCCGAGTTGACCAGAGATCAGCTTGGGGAAGAATTAAATAAGGTTCTTACTTATGTACTTCCTACATGTTTAAGAATACTCTACCAGTCTTGTATTTTTTATAATCTGCAATACAAAAATGTATGTACTATGTAACAATGTTTTATGTTTAAGTTTTTTGAAGAAGTTGGATTTTAACTTCTTCAGCCATACCAGGAGGCGTTATCTTTGTATTTATATACTTAAATAGTTATGATAGATACGATAATATTTTTTTTACCTGTATGTCTACAATGCGTGTGGTACAACATTCGTACAGATTGTTGATACCAAAAATTATTATAATACGATTAATTATAGAAATAAAAAAAAGTGCGGCACTCGGGGACAGCTGCGGTAAAGCTATTGCATAACATTTTTTATAAATTGATGCAATAAGTACGAACGCTCGGCCGAGCTACATGGTAGGCGGAGTAGAAGGTAGGAGTTAGGTTTTAATTTCTTGATTCGGTCGCCGCACACAAAGCCCGTAGGTCGACCGCCTATCTCGATTCTCTCCTCTCGTAATGGCTACTTGTATCGCTATCGCTACATTTCGCTCAGCCTAACACACAAAACGCTTTAAAAAAGTTTTTTTTATTGTTGGTGACAACGCATTCGACAATGTAAACAAAAAAAAAATGTTTTTAAAGCGTTTTGTGTGTTAGGCGGAGAGAAATGTGGCGATAGCGCGCTGAGTGAGTGAGAGGAAAAGCTATTCTATGCAATAGCATAAAAAAATATTTACAAATTATAGCCGTGGACAAGCTGTCGGTCGAAATTTGCTTTGGCATTTCATTTCATAAGAATCATAAAAATATTATATGATTTTATCTAATCTCATAACAATAACAGAATTATTATACTAAGGCAATTTTACAACAAGTCCACACCTTTTGTGAATAGTTTTAATAAATATATAAACTCACTATGGCCCAAGCCCAGCTATGAACATAATTTCCAGGAGCTCCACATAATAGAGAACAGCAAACGTACTCTCACAGACGTATGTCACATGGGCTGGGAGAAAATCAAAGAGCTCAATAACGTATTTTGCCGCCTGGAACGAGAGATCCAGAACAAAGATGACACTTTGGAACTGGAGTACCACGTGAAGGAGCTGGACAGGAACAGTTCTGGGATTTCGTATCAACTGGACCCTACCAGGGTTCCTCCTGAGTAAGAGAATAAATAAATAAAGATATTAATCGCTAAACTTTAACTTTTTGATAAAGTTTTTTTTAAATTTTTGACGAAGCATGTTTTTTTTATGTGCCTGTAATCCACAATATGGCAATTAAACAAAGCTTATTTTTCTCAGTATCAAGTTTTATATATTATGTTCTTCACTTTCGAGTCACAGTCAAGTCAAGTACTTAGTCATGTCTAGTCAAGTTAGTCAAAGACTTATGACGACTCAAGGAGAAATCTTTTGCTTCGTATTTCCTTTAGAGATGCCGAATTACCCAATACCATCTTTTTAGTACAATGACAGAAGAGAGCTACGTGCAGTGTATAGAAAACACAATAAAAATTGCACAACAATTGATGTCAGAATCGAAAGCGCTAAGAGAAACAATGTTCAAGGCAAGAGATACCGCGCGCAACCAGATGTATGCGCAGTGTCAGGCCGTCGAAATGATTATGAGGAGAAGGGTCTATGATATACAGAGGGCGAGGAATGAGATGGAGTGGCAGAAGTATAAGGTATCGCCGTCTATACTATCTATATTTATACCTATACTCGTAGATGACCCCGCCCACTTTAAGCATGCACCGACTTGCACAGATTCGCATTCGCAAAACATACATTCGCATCGGACGATGCGAATGCAAATGTTGATGCGAATCATTCGCATATGCGAATGCGAATACAAATATTCGGAACATCCCTATATTTGACAGGGTCGCCATGTAGAAAGGCGACGACGACGTAAGCGAACAAATGAATCTCACCGCATCCGATCTAGTGTATAAGGTGGACACAAATCAACTGCAAATAGGTATTTTAAGGGCAGATACAGACCACTACACTGAACAACTTTTCCAAATAAACTTATATCGAAATATAAAATTTTATTTTTCACTCTCCATACTAAACTAGATCAGCTACTGATTCTCAATTTGAATGGGAGATCAAAAATTTATTTTCGTATTTCGACATAAGTTTATTTAGGAAAGTTGTTCAGTTTAGTGGTCTGAATCTGCCCTTAAAATATTTGCAGTTGATTTAAATTCACCTTATAGACTTTTATTATTAAACATGTTTTACATTTAGGTTTTAAATTTTCTTTTCCCTTTGTATTTTATTTCTTGGTGCAATAAAGAGTTTGTTCTTATTGTTCATTATAAATGGTGTATGTAAGTACATATATATGTTAATAATTTATTTATTTTTTACTTTATTTCTTAACATCTCTGCATGTCTAGCGTAATACTGAGCCGCTACCTATTGAGATGTTTGTCACATTTCATGTATGTTTGTTTGTTATTTTTGTCCTTTGTTGTTGAAACAAACAAAATCGTCAGCCAACGTGTTAAGATGTTGATTTTAACACGTTGGCGGACGTTTTTGAAAACACAATACAAGTTTAATTGCTACCTATAACTGCTATCTATAGCAGTTGTGTGTCCGCTAACGTGTTAATGAATGTCTATTCTATTCTTGAATCCTGGTTTCATATTGTGCCAGCTCGAATCAGGGATGCAGAAACTAGATACAGAGATAGAAACTTTACGCGCCGCCATCGCCGATAAGATCAATCCGACCAAATTGGTGGAGACTAGGCTCGAGACGAGGACCAGAAGGCCTGTGTTGGAGAGAGTCGATGTAAGTACCTTTCTATACTTCTATAGGTACTAATATTAAGAGGAAAGACTTGCATTACCCTATTAAACAAAAACTATTTTCGACGAAGTTTTGAAAATCTGAAACACCATGTTGTGCAAGGTAAATTGACCTTCACTATCACTTCACTATCACAGAGTATAAAACAAAGTCGCTTTCTCTGTCCCTATACATGCTTAAATCTTTAAAACTATACGCAACGAACTTTGATGCGGTTTTTTTAATAGATAGAATGATTCAAGAGGAAGATTTTTTATGCCCATGCGAAGCCGGGGTAGGTCGCTAGTATAATATAAAGTATGATATGAATACGTAAAAATTTTACAGGATAAACTGATGCGTGGGTTAATCGAAGAGTATGAGAGAGTTCACACCAGCACTAATCTTCTAGAGAAGAAGTTACAAGATGCTCTGTAAGTATTCTCACAAAATACAACAAAATCAATGTTATTTTTGTCGAGTCAAAATGGCAATTGATAAGTTGACTAATTTTAGGCTTAAAAATTATTCATAAACTGAGTCATATTTCAATACCTAGTGTGTTTTTAATGATGTAACTGGAATATAAATTGAAGTTCGCCGTTAAAAAATATGCCCACTAGCTTTTTAGTCTGCTACGTCACTTAATTTCCAGTGCCACATACCACGGCATGCTGAACCATCACCAGCGCGTGAGCAAGGACTTGCAGCACAAGAACCAAGCGTTGGAGACCGACCGGCGACTCGTGGAAATCCGCCAGCCTCTGCACGCGCCAGAACGCACGCAGCTGCAAAGGAACCTCGGCTATTGTCATATGGCGGACGAACTGGCTGGTAGATGTGATTACTGAAGAGTGCACTCTATGAAGCTTAGCAAACCTCAGTGTACTAACAACCCTTAAACATACATTCTCTGCCAAAGCTGTTGTGCAAATATGGAACTCATTACCCGAAACAATTATAAGTGCTCCCAGTGTGAACAGTTTTAAAAACAGACCTGGGGGGTTACTACCACAGAACACTATAACTCCTAGCGGAGAGTTACTACCGTCTCTTAAAACCATGCAAGATCCAGTGAGTAAGGGAGATGTCGCCTTACATCATGTATTGCGCTGTCTCGCTTACTCACTGGATCTTGCATGGTTTTTACAAATGGAAGTAAGGGACCTGACAAACACTTAAAAACTTAAACCCACAAGTGCAGTGATATACACGCATTAAATAATAAAGAGCCTGGAAAGAAACCCTGAAGTACACATAAACGTCAAAGTGTTCTTTAGTCCTAAATATAGATTAAAAAGAAATTTGCCTCCGCGCGCGATTCCAAATTCTTTGACTTTAATGTATTAAAGTACTAGCTGTTCCCCGCGGCTTCGCCCCGCGTGGGACTCGGTTATATCGCGCCCAAAAGTAGCCTATGGTTAACTACATCCCTACCAAATTTCATCACAATCGGTCCAGCAGTTTAGCCGTGAAGAGTTGACAGACAGACAGACTTTAGCATTTATAATATGAGTATGGATGTATACTAGTAAAGTAGGTATACCTACTTAGTTTTAAATCATCAAAACAGCTCAAAGAAAGTGTTCTGATAACAATGTTTTAGCAAACAATATCAATGTCAAAGAACTGAGACTCACAAAAAAAGATACATTGAGAATAATTAGACAACTGCATATTTAAATCATAAATAATTAAGTAGTGTAGTAGTAGGCACTATATTTTTATTTCTAGTATTTTTTTTTGTCGCCATCTAACACGTAATACTTACATACATTATTTGGTACTTACGTTAATATATGACGTAGATAACTTACTAGTGCATAAGCATAATGCAGTTGCGCGTCCAATACGCCCCGCGATCAGTACACCGATTCAATGTACGTTGTTTTATAGAAATCCATACAACACAAAAAGTTCTGTCGTTATAGCTCAATCGACAATGCGCGTCCGCAGCCAAAAAAAAGTGTTCAGTCAAGCCCTTACCCTAAGTGCACCAATATACAGTTATGTAGGTCATATTTACAATTTATCTGTAGAAATATAAATAAAACTAATTGATTAAATATAAACGACTCTTTATTTAAAGGCAGCATAACAATTAGCATTTTCAGCAATAGTGGAATAAGTTTAAAAAAATATAATAATATGTATTCTTAAGTTAATCAATAAAATGCATTACAAATAAATAAATGTACTTTTGACGACAAACACAAAATACGATCAAAATGGATGGCCACTAAAGCCGGGTCCGCTGCGCCAATTTTCTAACAAAACATGATAACAAAACATATTAGCAAAACATGTTACGATAACAGCCCGTCCGGTGCGTTCTGTTTTGTTATTGTTTCATTATTCCAATTCATTTAAAAAATGAATTATTACAGGTCTTTCTCTATTTAGTTGCAAGAAAAACAAAGTATTTTATTTGTTCCACTTCATGGTTCATAATAGATTTAATTTAAATAATCGAAGCACACAAAATCACAAATAATAGAAACATAACCTAATTCTTGAGTGAACGAACGAATGTCTTGATATACGTCTTGATTCAATGAGCGCGAACACAAAATGCGACGCTTCCCCTCCCCGCAGGCGAAAGCGGGGGATGTTATCCATTTGTCTCCGCAAACATATTATTGCAGTTTTGCTAACAAAACTGTTAGGCCACGCCCCTATTCTGTTTTGCAAACATGTTAGGATGTTAGAAAACACGAAAACACGTCGCAGCGGACCCGGCTTAACAGCGATCGTTCTGTGGCGCTAAAAATCTAAATGACACTGACAATTTTCCAGTGCAAAAATATTTTTTTATAAAAGAAACATGATTATAATTTCGCTTTCATTAAATGTTGATCTTTCAATATAATACCGAAAATGGTTTTTATTTTTTTTCTTTTCCTACCCTTTTTAGACTTACTTTATGGGCTATTGTCATGAGGTCGATCGACGAAATTGTGAGGCACTTTATCTCCGATGTCCACGGTTATAGAAGCGATATAATCTTTACCTATTCATATATTAAAATTATAATTAAAATAAATGTATAGCAAATAAGGGTTTAAAAGTACCTCCGAAATATTCAATACCTGTGTGCTCTCCTTAAAAATAAATATCAACAAACATAATTGAATGAATTAAAATGATTAAATAACTTATACACCAAAAACATTTTTATAAAATACATTCCTTACATGATTAAAGATCAAAAGCAAAAAAAAAATTAATAGAAATACAATTAAGTAGGTAATTACAAACAAAAAAACTTACATTTAGACCTGAGTTCACCAACATATTAAAAAAACAATAACTCAACGATACTATATTTTATAACAAATTCATATAAACATACAATACCCAGCCCAATTAGAAAAACACCATTTTTAATTTTGACTTGACTGGGGATCGAACCCGGGACCCCTTGAGAAACAGACAGGCATATAAACCATTACGCCACAGAGGTCGTCAAACAATCGTTTACACCTAAAATGTTTGTTTTTTTTTGGTGAACTCGGGTATTAAGCATTTAAAAATGTAGTTAATTATCCCTTAAACATATAAGTAATCGAAGGTAACTTTATTAACATAATATTTATCGCAAATATCTACCGCATTTTTTCCACGTTGTTCCTATCCACCCTAAGGTTGGCTGGAAGAAATTGCATCAGCGATAAGTCCGCCTTTGTACACATTGTTTGTATTTGTATTCAACATGTATAATTTGTATGATAATGGTACAATAAAGAGTATATCTATCTATCTATCTATTTATATTTTATAACATATTTCGAGTTGTTTGTGTCAGTTATAGTAAGTGGAGATAAACATTAAAATACTGATATGAAACATCTTAACCCTTTTTGTGCATAGTAAAAAAATATCAAGAGTAAAAAATATTAACCCCTTTTAAGCCTGATTAGGCTGACTAAAATTTTAGGGTTATAGTGGTCACATAATCCAAAAATTACTAGCAAGCGTTAATTATCATATACATTTACCCCCCTTATTCATAAATCCAATAAGACGAAAAATAATGAATTTGATTAATTTTTTTCATTTTTTTTTCTTATGTTTTATTATGGGCATTGTTTTCCCTTTGATTAAGTTTTAGTTTTGTTTTTATTTTTTCTTATATTTGTGATAAATAAGTAAAAATTTGCAAACGTCTGTTAAACTTATTTTAACTAAAATATGTTAAGTCCTTTTCTCTCTTATCGATATTAAAAGTGAAAGAACGAGACAAAACACATTTCAGTTAAAATGGACTTAACGTTTGTTCATTTTAAAGAATGAGGGGGTAAGCTACTAAAACTTTTTTCTAATTGAATTTTCTGATCAAAATAAAAAAAAACTGATGAAAACGTATTTAAAAATAATCAAAATTCTTTGACCATATTTAAAAATAATGTGTAAACATAACTTAGTGGAGATAAATGCAAAAACAAAAATGCAACGGAATTAGTTAGTAGGTTGGCAGGCAGGAATACTATGACCTCTACAAGAAATGATCTAAAAACGAGTAAGCGAGATGGCGCAATACATGATATCGACTCTCTTACTCTTGGATCGCTTTAAGAGGTGATAGTAAGCCCCCGCGACATTTCCACATACTCACAGCGGTCTTATGTCGGGTTTAGGACCAACTTCTTCATAAGCTTCATCTAAAAGCGAGCAGATCAAAGACATATTGTCCTCGTTCAATTTTCTACTTGAAGCCAGCCTTATAGATGGCTCAGGACAGTTGATTTCTACGTCAACTAAGTAAGCCGCGGGGGTTACAGCTACGCCCTTTTCTAAGCAGTATTTAGAAATGTTCCGGAGGTAGGTTTGTTTGAGACGGTCGGTTAAGTCCTCCTTTTTGAGGTATATGTGTTTGACTGGTGATAGTTCGTCGCCTCTGAATTTGTAGTGTTTTAGAGATGATAGCACCCTGGAAGCAACCTTATAGTTAGTGATGGCTCGAGGGGGGATTTGCAAATGTGTATTTTTCATAAAACAATCATCATCAATTAGTGTAGGAGTCGCGGTCAATCGACCATTCACACCCTGGTGTCAGAGTTTTTCGGAACCGCCTCTTGGCCTCTGATGTTGTTCCTTTAACGACTACCAGATGGCAGCCGGGACCAACGGTTCAACATGAAGCATGCAGCTATTCAGAAATATAGAATCATCATTATTATCAAGCAATAGCTAGATAGTGGTAGCAACCACTGAACAACATTGAAACCACTAAACAAGGTATGGTTCCGTATACGCTCAGTTTATCGAACCCATGACCCTAGGTTCTAAAGGCAAGCGCTTTACCCGCGACAAAGCAGGCAGTCCAGAAAACATAAAATAATAGATCACTTACTTATTGAACTGTTTGGATATGTCTTGAAGTTCTTCAAAAATAGCTGGCCTATCTTCCATGACGTCCAGAGCTGATATAGCTGCTTGGGTCAGCATTGGTGGTAATGAGGCACTGAAGCAATAACCTGAAATGATAGAATGACAATAGTACCTGCACTTCTATAGATATAGGCGTTTAAACAAACAAACAAACTTCCAACTTTATTATATTAGTATATAATTATAGATAATACTAGCTGTTGCCAGAGGCTCCGCTCCCGTCGGGATTCCAGGATGAAATATAGCTTATGTGTTGTCCCAGGGTCTAAGCAATCATCATACCAAATTTCAGCCAAATCGGTTCAGCCGTTTTCCTGTGAAAGAGTAACGCACATCCATACAGACTTTCGCGTTTATCATATTAGTAGGCATATTATCATCCGAGTAAAAAAAAATACGCACCTAATCCGGACAATCTCTGATGCTCGACAATAAAATGCGTGCCAGCACAAAACCCGCCAATGGTCCCGAAGGAATGTTCCAGAGATCCCATGATCAGGTCGATCTCATCCCGCGGGATGTCCAAATGCTCCGTAAGGCCTCGCCCGTGCTTGCCTAAGACCTGAAAGAAAAAAAATCTAGTGATAAAGAGCTACAGGATGTCAGGGTAAACACCGTTACCCTTGATATTGGAGGTTTAGTATCATGAGTACACTTTAAAATAAGTATAAAATGATATCATTATTTTAAGTTAATTTATTTATTTTTTTCTCATAGGAAAGTTTATTTAATGGACACAAATTTACAATTATTATACAAAAAAAAAAAAAAGTTAATTTATTATACATTTGAAAAAACCCACGACACACTCACTGATTTACCCCCCACATATTATTTGCAGACATTAGGTATTTTCCCCACACACCCCCAGAGCTTTGTAAAAGCTCAACCGATGTAATGTGCAAATGATGCGCTTTCATTTGAGACCCCACTCAAGTATATTTGCAGACATTCTGTTGTTCTTCCTTACTTTCACCCCACAACTTCTAAACGGCTCAACCGATTTTCATCAAACATGTCTAAGAACACTCGCCCGAATGTCACCTTTAATACGAAAAAATTGAATTGAAATCGCTTCATCCGTTCGGGAGTTATGATGCCAGAGACAGACAGACAGACAGACACGTCAAACTTATAACACCCCTCTTTTTGCGTCGGGGGTTAAATAACTAGCGACCCGCCCCGGCTTCGCATGGGCATAACAACCTTCCTCCCGCATCAAAATCCATTGTGTAGTTTTAAGTATTTTAGTGATAGTGATAACGGGAAAGCATACTAACCATTGCGCCACAGAGGTCGTCAAGTAAAAATAGGCCAATCAAATTTGTATAAGGTTGTTAATTGATAGTTCATGAGAGATGTTTAGTGCCTACATACAAGGTTGTCCTAAATACCATTGTTTCTATGTTGTAGATGATAGCTGTGGGTTCTCCAACAAAAGAATAGACCAACCCCTCTCTCTCCATGGATCTCGTAATAGGCAACTAAGATTAACACATCTCAATTTACTTATAGTATTAATACCGCTACAGAGGCGACTTTTGCATAAATAATATTGAATAAAATGAATAAATACATATTAATTCATTATACTGCATGATGAATGTTAGTAAATATCCTATACTATTAAACTAGAAATATTTGTAAATATAATTTATCTATACTGGCATTTTCGAAAATGATTTCTTTGAAATTTTAAACATAAGTTCATACATAGTCAAAAAGATAATGTAGCTAGGTGCCATGTCTGGGAAAATTCATTATAACCATATTTTCATGAAAACAGATTCTGCATTAAATGAGCGATCGCTCGGTCCCCAGGTACTAATTACCAATACATATTTTTTAAATGTAAAAAATAAGATGCGGAAGAAAATACAGTCTATTTTTATTTTATTTTGAATTAATACTTATAAAGTTCTTTAACATTGAACTTTAAACACACAACATGAATAAATTAATAATCTTTGAAAGATTAAAATTCTTACCCCTATAGACAAACTCTCGTCTAACATAATCCTCAGTTTATACTTCCTTGCCAGTTCCACCAATCTTTTCAAAGGACACATTTCTCCGGTGTTGAAGTATATCGCTTCGGCAACAAGGAACGCTCGTCTCTTTGGGTTCAGCTCCTTTTTCTTGGCAGCTTCAGAAAGCAACTCTTCCAAGTGCTCCATATTGTTGTGTTTGAAGTATCTGATCGTACTCCGGGTGGCATCCAAGCCTTTTTGTATCGCAAACCACGCTTTTTCATCTCTGAAATCAGACTTCTCTCTTACTTCTTCTTATACTATTTAGTTTAAATTATATCTAGTTGAAATGTAACTCAAATGAGATAAGGATTGTCGAAATTAACATTTTATATGTTGATGAAAAATTTGTAGAATATAAAAATTGAAAATGTAAAAAAATATATATGAAGTGGACACAAATCAACTGCATTTTTTCTACTTTCGTATACATTTATTTTAAATGGCCCTCTATCCATTTCAAAGAATTACCAACTGTACAGACAAAATATTTTTACCATTTTATAAGGTATATGTATAGATTTTTGGTAAAAAGGTTTTTTTTGAGTTAATAACAAAATACTTACACAAATATAATATCACCTCGCTTAGCGTAAGCTGGTATAGCGCTTGATATTGTCGAAAATCCATAAGAATACACACACGTCTCTTCCACTTCCAAAAACTTGGCGAGGCGCTCCTCCAATTCCAAATGGACATCTATAGTCCCAAAAAATCCTCTAGGACCACACGAACCCACTCCATATTTCTCCAAGGCTTTTAGGGAACTATCTAATATAGAATCCTCTTTTTCAAGGCACAAAAAGCTTGTAGCCCCCACATTCAAACAATTATCGTCGATTTTCCCCATCAATGGAGGCTCTTCCACTATCACATCGTGTTCTACTAACGGTTTTGGCTTCCATTCCACTGGTTTCCCGTTACATAGTGGATCGTAAATTTTATTAGACCTTCTTTTGATAAAAAAAAAGTAAGTCGACAAAATCACGACTTGTGCAGTTATTATTAACGCCCACCAACTAGCCTGAAATTAAAAATTCACGAATATGAGTTTGATACAAGTAAGTAGCTATTTTATTAAAAATTAAATATTTATAGACTTACCATATCAGAAATGTTGATTAAAATCATGTTCATAGATTCACCTTAATTACAATTGTGTCATAAATTAATCAAAATAATATTCGCCCGGTAGTATGGAATTATGTGTTTAATTATAATTTATTTTTCCAAGAAGTTATGTTTCGCAATTAAACTCTTTTTACACACACTTTTCAAAAAACAGGTACATAAATTAAATGGTAAAAAAACACAAGTTTGGTTAACAAGTTGCTTCTGTTTTAGGGTTTTTCAATTCAAGGTTTTTTGGTTTGGTCGGTCGAGTTGATTGACAGTCAGTTGACAGATTATGAATGACATTTGACAGCTATTGTCAAACCAAAAAAGAACTTTTATCCACGGCCTTAAAATATGTAAAAAACTCGAAAAAAATGGTTGCGACATGCAACGTCAAATCAAAATTGTCAATGTCATTTCTATTCTGTATCAACATCAAGGAAATTTGTTTTTTTTTTTTGGGTAGGTACATACATATATAAATATCAAATCAATTGTTGAATTTTTTAGAAGGTTTACAATGAATTTCGGTGGAACTTTAAGAATTAACAAGTTTGCTTGTTTTACGGTGATTTTTATATTATTTGTGATTATATACTGGCGATCTGGTGGCTCTAACTACCCTGTTGACAAAAATGATCTAGTGAATTTGAAAAGTTTGCTGAAAGCGGCTATATATGCAGCCGAGCGCGGCGGCAAAAAGATAATAGAAGGTAAAAACCATGAGTTGAACGTGAAGAGTAAAGGGAAGACGTTGGAAGGAGCAAACGACCCAGTAACAGATGCAGATTATGCGTCCCATTGTGCAATGTACTACGGCTTGAAAAAGACGTTTCCAAAAATTAATATAGTATCGGAAGAGCATAAAACTACAAATGACGAATCTTGTGAGCTCCAGGACATATTAGAGGTCGACGAAGCGCCGCCTGAGCACAAAATAATTGAGTATTTGAATGATGAACACATTTTTACTAAAGATGTAACTATATGGATAGATCCTTTAGACGCAACCATGGAATACACAGGTAAGATCTGGATATAAATAAATGAACATTTCAAAAATACAAAAATGATATTCTTTTGATATTGGCAAATTTATCTACTAAATGTGGCAGAAAATCTCCTTAGTAGTAGATAGTGTAACACAGAGCATACAAAATGGATTTGACATAAGTATCTTTACCTCTTTAAGTAGGCAGCCTTAGGTGGAAATTAAGAATCAATGGCACAAATTTGACAGATATAGTTTTAAGGACTAAGGTACGAAGAGAAAATAACATCAGTAAAATTTCAACTCTACAGGGCAAGCAAAAAGAGGTTAAAATTAACTTGCAAGATTAGATTACAGACACCGGGACATATGGAACTAAAAAAAGCTTGTAAAAACATTAAGTTGTAAATTTTAATTTACAGAGGCTCTGTACCAGTACGTGACAACAATGGTCTGCATAGCGGTAAATGGGAACCCAGTGATAGGGGTGATCCACTACCCGTTCCCACCTCGCACATATTGGGGATGGGTTCTAAAGAAAATATCATCTAATATACCACCTGTAGTTCATGTGAGTATCTTTGTGTTTATTCCATCCTGCGCTGTTCTAAATGTATTCATACATAAAAGCGTTGTTCATGTAAATTTCAAAACAATATAAATATATATAGACAAATCACACAGATTGAGTTAGCCCTAAAGTAAGTTCCGACTTGTGTTATGGGATACTAACTCAACAATACTATATTTAATTTAATTTAATAGAAAGCAGACATTTTTAAAGATTTAGATTAGTTCCCCAGCACCCGAAAATAGCTCTATGTAATGACCTAGGTTTCCAAGCTAGTCATTGGTGTAACCATGAGTTGTCTGAAATACACATATTTTAGTGAAATGTGATTCTCATAAAGTGAATTATTATTGCATGATTCTTATGAGAAATAAATTTCTTAAATCCTAAATTACTCCTTTTTTTAGAGAGAAGAAAGCAAAGATCAACCAACAGTAGTTGTTTCACGATCGCATCCTGGTAAAGTGGCCGAGCTGGCTAAAGAAGCATTTGGCGCCAAAACAACTGTCACCCCCGCTGCCGGCGCGGGTAACAAAGTCGTAGGAGTCGTCAATGGCACTTTCGACATTTATTTCCATGCGACAGCCATAAAAAAATGGGACTTGTGTGCGGGCGACGCTCTCATAAGAGCAGCTGATGGTAAGATGACAACGGCTAAAGGTGAACTGATTAAGTACTTTAAAGACGATGATGTGAAAGTAACAGACGGACTCCTAGTTTCACTGTATGATCACGAGTATTATTTGAGTAAAATGCCGAAGATATTATCGGCTATGCCTTGAACGTGCCAATTAATTGTGAATTTCAGTATTGAATGGACAATCAGGTAGCTTACTTGTGAGCTGAGTTTTAAAAGAAAATTTTGGTATTTTATATGTATTTAGATAAAAAAGCTAGTCTTATTTACTTATATTTTTTGTTATTATATATTTTTTCTATCAGTGTAATTTGTATTAATAAATACTTGTTAAGAGAGTTGAAGATTATTAATTTATTTAATGGATGTAATACATTTGAAAACAAATAAATTTTTGACATTTATTTATAGCAAATTAGTTTCTTAAGTTTAAATTTAAGGACATTGTGTGCTGCTTTAAGAACTGAACCATAGTCCAGTGTTTACTTTTGTTTGATGGCCGAAGCCCTGATGTTTGAATGAAAAGGTTGAACTCTTTGTACATTGCTTTAAAGTCTTTTTTGTTACGAGTATGTATAATGAACGTGTAGAAAATAATGATGATGTCGTTTGGACCTATTTAGGTAGCCAAATAAAAACCATACATGTCTGTTCAAATTTGAAATTGTATATCACTTTTGTTGTTTCAAATTTTTTATCAAAGTTAAAAGTTTGCGCTAGATTAGTAGCGTGTGTGTAAATTAAAACAGACGTTATGATGATAACAACAAAGTTGATATTTATTTATAGCAAATTAGTTTCTTAAGTTTAAATTTAAGGACATTGTGTGCTGCTTTAAGAACTGAACCATAGTCCAGTGTTTACTTTTGTTTGATGGCCGAAGCCCTGATGTTTGAATGAAAAGGTTGAACTCTTTGTACATTGCTTTAAAGTCTTTTTTGTTACGAGTATGTATAATGAACGTGTAGAAAATAATGATGATGTCGTTTGGACCTATTTAGGTAGCCAAATAAAAACCATACATGTCTGTTCAAATTTGAAATTGTATATCACTTTTGTTGTTTCAAATTTTTTATCAAAGTTAAAAGTTTGCGCTAGATTAGTAGCGTGTGTGTAAATTAAAACAGACGTTATGATGATAACAACAAAGTTGATATTACATAGATACAATATTAATGGCATATATTTTATTGTAACACTCGTTCATTTTATTACTTCACGACACGCGCGACTAAAGTCACGCTCAGATTTAACTTGCACATTCGTTAATCACATGTTATTAAAAATCAATAGCTTTATAAACTATGTAATATAATGCTACATTTTTAGCCGACTTCGAAATAGGAGGTTCTCAATCCAGGTGACTTACCACCATCTCAAAACCATGCAAGATCCAGTGAGTAAGAGAGATGTCGACATCATGTATTGCGCTGTCTCGCTATACTGACTGGATCTTGCATGGTTTTATGAGACGGTAGTAACCCCCCAGTTGTATTTTGTGTTTGATATTTTATAAGTTCGTCTAAGGTTTAAGTTTAGGGGGTAAATGCTTGTGCAATTTGCTGGCTCCATTGAAAAAAGTACCTTATTATCAAACCCTAAGATACAAGTATGTCGCGAGCATGCGAGAGCTTAACTGCGAGGGTGAGAGCTAATTGTTGATATATTTTCCGATTTAGGCTATGGTCATACGGTCCTAATTTAATTGGAGACAGTATCTAAAACTATCCAAAAACCAGTGAGTAAAGGAGACGGAGCAATACATGATGTAAGGCGACATTTCCCTTACTCAATCGTTCTTGCTTGGTTCATCACCACAGGAAAGTTTTCAGGTTAACTTTTTATAATTTTGGTGTGATTTAATGAATTGGAATTGTAGTTAAAAAAGAATAATGACTATAGCTCCTAGTAGTACTATTACTAATTCTGAGACATAGGATAAAAACAAAGTCGCTTTCTCTGTCCCTATGTCCCTTTGTATGCTTAAGGTGATACCTCGGTGAACACTAGCGCCACCATCATTTAAAAATCATTACTCACTGAAAACACAAGTTATCGGTTATCCCTCTGCTGTAATTATGGTTCTGGATCTGAAGTTAATTTAAAACATATGAAATTATAATTCCTTATAGTTACAAATTGAATTATTGCTTAAAACGGCCACTTTTAGCAGTTTTGCAATTTGTAACTATATGGAACTATAATTTAATAATTGAATATGATTAAAATTAACTTCAGATCCAGAACCATAATAACAGCAGAGGTTTTTTTGATAACTTGTGTTCACCGAGGTATCACCTTAAATCTTAACTACGCAACGGATTTTGACGCGGTTTTTTTAATAGATACAGTGATTCAAGTTTTTATGCCCACGCGAAGCCGGGGCGGGTCGCTAGTTAAATACTAATGTTGTTTTACGATAATATAAGATACTAAATATCACTATAGAAATAACATATAATATAGGCTGTGAAGTTGACACATCTGTTTTGAAATTAATTATTATTGCTTTTTTTTTACTTAAGCGGCTGGTCGGACTGCAGGTGTAGTGTAGCAGCGTCACATAAATGTCTCCAATTACTGGTTCCCATAAAATTTTGTTCTACAATCGTTATAATAAAGTCACTACCAGAGTCAGAAAAATGTAAGGTTTTGGAACGTTCCTTTTCGCACGCGTGGCGACGGGGACTAGCCCAGAAATTGTCCTGTAAATCTCACTAGCGCTCTGTGGTGCGTCATACGTACTGGTGGCCTACCACCATCTCTAAAAACCATGCTAGTTCCAGTGAGTATGCGAGACGGCGCAATACACGATGTAAGGCGACATCTCCCTTACTGGTTCTTGCATGGTTTTAAGAGATGTTGTGTGGTGTACGCACAGGCATAAGGAACGTCTTTCCTCACGCGTGTCCGACTACACGTGTTTTTTTTAATTAATGTTAAGATAGTATAACCCCTATATTCAGTCTGTGACACTGTAGAATTTTTCCAGGAAATTTATAGCAAAATATTAAGTATCAAAGAGAAGTAGTATTTTTTTCTTATTTAATTATTAGGTATTCTCCTGGAAATAGTTTTGCAGTATCATGGGCTGTGTCTATGGTTTTAGGTCACGTCACGGAATAGACAACAATTATTACAATTTGAATAATTATCGCGGCTAATGCCCTACACTAGGTGCTGTACATATTTAATAACTTAAAAAAGTTTAGAATAAAATATACCGTTTATTAATGCTAGTTTTATTCTTTAAGCATTATTCCGGTTAACCTATTCTCTGGAAAGTTCGTCAATATTGTATATTTGTGCCTATCATAAGTTTCTCCTATTCACTTAGTTACAAAATTATCCGCCAGGGGCCGTTTATGGATTTATTTTTAAATACAGTTTAAATACTAACACTACCTAACTACTGTAAACTGCCTAAATCATGCTAGAGTTATGTACTTCTACCTTCCTGATGTTGTGACAAAGAGTGAACGTGCTATTGAGCCTTTTAATCTCGTTCTCAAATACTATTGGAATAAGCAATGCACTACATACTTATATCACTGAGGCGGAGAGTAGGTTCATAGAACTCTGACACCAGGGTGTACATGGTCGATTGACCGTGTCATCTACACGAAACGATGAAGACTTATTATTGAAATGAAAACAAAAAATATGTTTATAACTATATTTTTATTTCAATAAATTAAGCGTGTTCCGGTTCATAATACACAACAAAAGTATGCTTTTTTAAATATTCTTTTCATATACAATCGTATCGGTGCGCACCACCAATTTCTTTATTAGGAATGTTGATAACTAGACAAACAAACTAAATAAGCTATATTCACTGCTTTTATATGTAATCTTCATTTCTTTTTTGCGGAGTAGTCAGAGCTTAATTATTATGCAAATTTGTTTTTCGTGTTAAGGCTGTTTTATGAATTGTCGTCGGAAATAAAGGACTTATTGATAACCACTAAAATGCCAGCACCAATGCAAGAGAATGGTTGCTATAAAAATATTTTTTGTTAGTAGAAGTCGTCTGGAATTATCCGTTTTCTTAGTGCAGTTGCCGTTGTCAGTAGTAAAAAAAAAAAAGACTTTAAAGTGGCATTTTTGAGCTCTATAACCTACATCGAAAAAAAAATAATTCAGTATAATATGCCCTATATACATAACGGCATTGAATATAGCTTATCGTTACTGTCTTGACACATTTGACATATTTCTTCAATGAAAAATGATTTCTTTTGTAACACATTTATAATAGCACCCTTTCTAAAAAAAAGTTTGGCGTCGAACGTACAGGATGCTATCAAAATGTGTCCGCGATACAAATATAAACTATTCACATTATTCATTAATTCAATGTTATAAATATACAGTTACTTTGAAAATAAAATTGTAGGGAATTTTGTTCATCAATACATTTATCTATTTATTATTATATTAATTGATATCACTTACGTTGTATGTACCGTAAATAGACTGTAATCGCAATCAGTATTTAGAAAAGATAAATTAAATAGTAACAAAAAAAAAACATTTATTTGATAAAACTTAAAACAATAAGCTGATTTTAATAAAATACCACACATTCGTCTTTTCGTGTTACATAAAATAAAAAAATAGCAAAATCCGCACACTAACGGTCGTAATAATCAAACTTCTTATTAACCCGACTATGGCAAAGTCAAAACTGTTTTCTGATCCCATATTTCCTCTAAACTATTACCCCCTTATTCATAAAAATTTACAACAAAAAAAAAATAAGGGGGTTAGTAATGAATTCGATATCAATGTCGAAATAGATAGTACCATTAACATACAAATTATACATGTTGATACAAATAATAGATTATTTAGACAGTGATGAAACTTCATTACTTAATTCCTCAAGAGGAGCAATAGAATCCATGACGTTACGCGGTCACCAGTGACCGCTATGCTACCGAGGCATATGAGTTTGCAGATTTGGCCGTAAGTATTTATAAACATTTACAAGCAGTTTGGTAAGGCATTGGAAGCTTGTTCAGGGACTATATATAACAAGGTTAAATATTTGATTTGTCCCAGATAAGTATGTGTGACAGATGCGAAAGCCAACCTAAAACCGCCTTTATCGCTTTTACACAAAGCTGATAATCGAAATAAAATGTTACATTGATAGTGAAATTAGCAATATAAACTTTGTGATTGTTGTAAAATTGTCGATTTTTATTAGATTTTATTCGATTTTAGATGCTTGGCTTGTATGTGCTATTTAGGTGTAATTTGTTTAAATTTCAACACCAAAAGTATTTCGTAAAATGTCAGATAAAATTCATTGCACATGCCTTGCAAATGTGTGGCGAATCTAGTTAGATATACAAATAAAAAAATAATAATATGTGCAGTTAAACGAATGACTGTAATCTTCGAGGCTAAACAACTAACGCAACGTAACCCCAACAAAAATATTTTATTATTTTGCTATAAAAACGTCAAACTGATACAAATCTATTAAACAGTATCTCAATTTAACCGACAACGGACCACCATCTTTAATTTAAACCACTAGGAAACTTGGAATAACGCCATCTCACGACAAAACTAGAAATCTCTTTCAAATTGACAGGCTTCGTAAAATACCTTACACGCACAAAATTATATCACTAGATGAGCAATTTTGAGAAGAGAACATTCTACGGCTAAAATACAAGTCTCCATTTCCCTTTTACCGCCAAATTCAAGGATACAAAAGGCCTTTAAATAATGACCAACGCAAATGACAGCCATTTTGTCCGATTGAGTCTGCGGCGCACAAAAGTTCTTATGGCATATTACGTTTGACTTTTTACTGCTATAAGTTCTATTTTCACGTGCTTCACGGATAGTCTGTCGTCTGCATTGGGCCATGTACATCATTATTATGCTTCTAAATTAGGAACAACAAACGGACCAACCTTAACATACAAATATTTAACACTGAATTAATTTCAACGTGAATAATATTAGCGAATTACATCATGAAACTGATAACAACGTTCACTATTGCTTAATTTCCATAATTAAAATTATGTGTTTACATGTACTCAACGTCAATATTATAAACTTGAATTTTTAATTTCAGCCATTTAAATTGCTCATAAATCGAATCCAAATTCCGCGCCATATCCCACCAGAGGGCGTTGACAGTCATTTGTACGCGAAATGTTACTATACTAACGGCCAATTATAAAGCATTTGGGCAATAGATACAGCAAATAAAAGACGCTTGTCATATTTTGACAGCTTTTCAGCCAAGATTATCATACAAAATCAATTAAAAAATGTGAAACGTCAAAACTGACAGGCGTCTTCCGTTCGCGTGGGTAGTAGGATATTTCTGCAATGCTACCTCATTGGTCGGTATAGTTTCCAGTTCCCGCCACGAGACGTCGCCACTATAGCACACTCGCAATTTTGCCGTAAGGCTGCCCGCGCACTAGGCTCTCGGGCCACACATTATGTACACATATACCATGTCGATATATAACACTTATCACATACTGAGATTTTATCGTCCATGCTCGATACAGCGCCGCAACGTTTTGTTACACGGAGTCGTCTGGAAAATTAATTATATAATTTTATTATTTTGACGACTTATTGGCGTAATGGTTAACACGCCAGTCCGCTACTCGGTAGGTCCTGGGTTCAATCCCCAGTCAGGTCAAGATGAAAAATGATCTTTTCTGATAGGCCTGGGTCTTGGATGTTTATCATTTGTTATAAAATATAGTATCGTTGAGTTAGTATCCCATAACACAAGTCTCGAACTTACTTTGGGGCTAAATTAATCTGTGTGATATGTCTGTATGCATTTATTTATTTATAATTTATTAATACAGGGTTTTCTTTAACACCAGCTTAATTAAAACAAATTTAGTAGGAGAACCTCTACTTTATACTTGTGTGTGATACTTGTATTACTTAGTTTCAGCCTTTCTTTATCATTGTTTTAGTGTCTGTGGCAATTCAAATAAACCGTTTTCTATTCTATTCTACTTTCTATAAAAAATAAGAAATCATCATTATCAGCTGTCTTCAACCCACTGCTGGACATAAGCCTACCTCTGTCTTAGGACATTTATCCCTACTCTGAGCCACCGCAATCCAGATGTTGCCAGCAACATTCCTAATACCATCGACCCATCTAGCCGCTGGACATCCAAAAAATAAGAAATATATGTAAATATCTTCCATAGAAACCTTGTGATAAGGTCGAAATTATTTTCCTATTACATTTAAGACTGTTTTAGTATTTTAACCGACTTAAAAAGGGGGTTCTCAATTTATAGCAAACTACTTTAGGATCATTTATAGTCTGTTCAGTTTTTTTTTTTTCAAACTGATGTTAGATTAAGACAAAAATCTGACTTACCGTGATACCACCATTTTGTTTTTTTAGGATTTTTATTGCAGGTTTTAACGTAAAACGAATTGTCCGGCGGCCGCTTCTGAAAATAGAACAATCGAGAATGAATGAATGAAACTTTATTACTGTAAACATGACCTATAAACAGTTATTACAAAAACATCTTTTTTTTGAAGTCGGTTAAAAAGGTTTATATGTTAGGTATCACATGTTTAAGTCAGTAACTGACATACAAGTTCAATTCAAACCTCGCTCGTGACGATCCGGTGTTGCAGGCGTCCACAGGCTACGGTAACCACTTACTATCAGGTGAGCCTTAGGCTTGTTTGCATACTCAGTAAATATTTCGCCATGTATACATTTTGTTTTAGTGCAATAAAAAACTAACTAATATTAAAAAGTCGGGTTGAAAATAGAAGACATCTTGGCATGACGAATTTAATGATTTATTATTGAAGACTAGCATGAATTTCCCTCGGGAACAGTGCTTTTAACAGGGATGAAAGATAGATACCCTATGTCCTTCTCAATACTCCTATGTGTATGCAAAATTTTAGGAAGATTGGTTCAGTAGATAAGGCGTAAAGAAGTAACAAACAAACAAATATATAAAGGCACTTTCGCATTTATAATATTAGTTGGATTGATATGCCCCCGCGTGTATGAAAACATCGTCACTCACACCGTATACCTACCTATCTTCGACGAATGAGTAAGTATTTATTATTAAACAATACAAACAAAGTTATTAACCGTTTGACCGCTGGACTTTATTTTTAGTTGTCGTGCCCCCAGCGCCAGAGAAAATTAGTATAATTTGTATTTTTTTAAAGAGCAATAAAGTCAGAGCAATATATAAATACACGTTAAAGTGCAATTTGAGTCGCCCAAAGTAAATTTAGTAGTTTTTAATTAAACAGCGACCTTGTTGCTAGGTAATAAAGTACAATTCAAGTAGCGTTGTAAAACTACCCACCTTTTCTTTATAGCTACTCAGCATGGAGACGATGGACAGACAGACAGACTGCACAGTCAGCGCCGGCGACCAGTCTTCCTCAATAATGATAATAATTTAATAAAATAGCGACGTTGTTCCAAGGCATTAAAGTATAATTCAGGTAGTGTTGTAAAACTACCCACCTTTTCCTTACAGCTACTCAGCATGGAGATAATGGACAGACAGACAGACTGCACAGTCAGCGCTGGCGACCAGTCTTCCTCAATAATGATAATAATTTAATACAATAGCGATGTTGTTCCAAGGCATTAAAGTATAATTCAGGTAGTGTTGTAAAACTACCCACCTTTTCCTTACAGCTACTCAGCATGGAGACAATGGACAGACAGACAGACTGCATGGACAGCGCCGGCGAGCAGTCTTCCTCAATAATGATAATAATTTAATAAAATAGCGACGTTGTTCCAAGGCATTAAAAAGTTTAATTCAGGTAGTGTTGTAAAACTACCCACCTTTTCCTTACAGCTACTCAGCATGGAGACGATGGACAGACAGACAGACTGCACGGACAGCGCCGGCGACCAATCATCCGTCAGTATCGACAGGCATATGTGGCCGTTTGAGTACACGTGTGGGTGTATCGGTATGTTGTTGCCTACGAATGTTACCTGTTGGAGAACAAATATAAAGATATATATAGGAACAGTTCACACAGATTGAGTTAGCCCCAAAGCACAGATTTACTAATAGTACTGCCCAAAGTAAGTTCGAGACTTGTGTTATGGGATACTAACTCAACGATACTATATTTTATAACAAATACATATAGGTATAGATAAACATCCAAGACTCAGGTGACCAATTCGATATTAAGAAGACATTTCTTTAGAAATAAGCAGTACCCTTGAAGGTACATGTTCTCTATTTCTTTAGAAATAAGCATTACCTTGTAGGTACATGTTGTCTATTCTATGTTTTCTTAATAAAATAAATTCTTCTGCTGCAACTAGCTGCCAAGAAATGTTTTTTTTGACAACTGGTTGTTAAACTCAGTTGCCATGGCGGCCGAAAGGTTTTTTTATGTATCTATACATAATATAAAATGAAGCTCTGTGTCTGTCTGTCTGTGCGCGCAAAACTTAAAATCTAGCAAACGAATTTTTATGCGGTTTTCACATATAGATAGAGTGATACCCAGGGAAGGTTTAAGATATATAATACATAGGTTTTATATAAGTTCTAATCATTCTAAGGCGGTACGAAGTTCGCCGGGTCCGCTATTATAATAAAAATATACATAGGAATAAAATATGGGTATGTCAGTCCTATGCATTGGAATATGAATGATGCGGTTCTATGTGTGATATAACACATCAATGCATAGATTAATGGAGGTAGCTATCGCGTCTTTACGCTAATTTCTTCTAAACAACAAACGTATTTCAATGCGGTTTTAACTTCTTTTCGTGTCAATGACAATCGACTAAATATAGTTAGCCCTGGGCAAGGCCACCTCAGTAGCCTTCCGACTTGCCTCTTTAAGTCGTCTATAGAACAGTGTCCCTAGTGTGAGTTTTTCTTAACACAGATGCTAGCGACTGCGTTAAGAAATTCCATACAAAATCCTAACGCAGTCGCTAGCGTCTGCGTTAAAAAAAACTCACACTAGGGGCACAGTATTCGGCAGGGGCGGGACACGACAGCACGTGTGCCTTGGTTTGGGCTGGGTACTTCCGCAGCGACACCTGTCGTCCTCATAAAAGCGGTTTTGAATATTTCACAATTGAAACCCGTGCTAAACTGGTAAGGGCAACGAGTAATAAATAAATATAATGATTATGACGACACTATTACACGGAAATGTATTAATGATCATCGCTTTACAATCGGTTATAAAACTGGTTACATCATTTGAGTTACAGCCTATTCATATAAAAAGATCTTGTTTTTATGACCGGCACTTGCCTGATGTATCTATGGGAATCCACCATCTCTCGAAAAAGATGTACAAGTTATATGAGTGCCTCATCGTCCCTTGTCGCTTTGACGACTTTATCAGGAATGAGTTGTGTATTCAGTTTCCGGCTGCCATGGTTCTGGTAGTCGTAAAGGAACCTCGTCAAAAACCGAAAGGCGGTTCCGAAAAACTACCACCAGGGCGTGGTCGATTGACCGTTACACCTACGCGAAATGATGATGAGTTGGGACTTGGGACGTAAACCGGGCGACGATTCATACCGACAGGACCTCATCTCACACAGAATAGATAATAGACCTCATATTTTTTTCATCTTATCAAGAGAAAGACCATCGACACATTACAACTGGGCGTCGATTCTGCTAACGTTTAGTCACAATCGTTTCAAAATAGTGTTTCAATTGTAGTTCTTTTTTACAGTTACAACAAATGTATATTTTTTTATGTCACTTCTTATGGTCACACCCCACACTACATTCGCATCACATCATACTGTCATAACTCTTGTAAATAGTGAGTAAAAAGCAGTACAATTGAAACACTATTTTGAGACGATTTTGAGTTAACATTAGCAGAATCGACGCGCCCTGATTGGTAGTTGGTACTTGATAGCAGATATCGCATGAGTCCAACTTATATTATAAATGCGAAATTTAGTTTATCTGAACCGATTTTAATGAAATTTCACATACACATAAAAGTATAGAGAAGGACATAGGGTACCGTCCCGGAAAAAACACTGTTCCCGAGGGAAGTGCACGCGTGCGAAGCCGTGGGAAATGTCTTGCTTCCTCATATAACCAAGTAGTAAACTTTCCCGATGAGGAACTATTTGAGGAAACATACAAAACCTTGACGTGATCGATAAACATCAAGAGCGGATATTTTACCTCAATTAATTCCAACTACAGTTTCACACTACAAATGACGTTGTCTTCCGTAAATTAAGAACGACTGTCCGCCACACTGAGGTTCTGGGTTCGAATGTCAGCGTGAGCATATGGGTAAATAATTATATTTTCAGCTGATAATGTCTACTTTTCTATTCACACACTTTCCCATAATGTACACTTTCCCATAATGTACACTTTCCCATAATGTACACTTTCCCATAATGTACTCTTTCCCATAATGTACACTTTCCCAGTATGTTATCTCACAAAATGTCTAACTGCTCAATTTACAGGTGTGTTTGGTGGTATTAACCGTTCAAAGTACGGTGGTATCCATTTAACTTCATTTTAATAAGTATGTATTACAATCTCAACCATAGTAAGTATATGCTCTGCTTATGTTTGTCCAGTCCATGTATATTCAAGTATCCCACTTAATATTAAGAAGAAAGTTTGTATTTATGACTTCTTAGCGCTCAAAACGACTGGGCCAATTTTTAAGAAATTTGGTATGGAGGTAGCTAGTTCCTTGTATTAAGACATAGGGTATTTTTATCCCGAAAAGAACGCAGTTCCTGTAGGTTTGCACAAAAAGTCTGATAGTCAAAGAGTAGATGGCGCTGCTGAGATGAGAAACCGTGGGTAACACCGCGGGGTGCCGCTAGTATATAATATTTGTGACTCCATCACGCCAGAAAGCGGTAAACAGCCGATTCCATAGTGAAGAAATTTAAATGACAGTATAATTAACATTTTAAGACCCGAATGTACAAACATATGTTAAAATTGAAAATTTATGAACTCGTGTCTAAAAAAATTTTCGTTCGTGCGATGCATAAGATAAAACCGAAATATAGTTAGATAATTTGATAACGTTTATCACGCCTTATCTATCTTTAGCGCATATTTGCATAGCTTTACCATTTTCTCATTATTCACGTACATATGTTAATTTTAGGACGTTTATTTAATGATGACGTAACTTTGTATACTAATACAATGCGAGACAAGACATTATATATATATCTATGTGTCAGCGGCTGCGAAAAACGGGTATCTAATTATTGATGATAGTTTAAAGTTGGAGTTATTAATTATAGCGAGATGCCACTCGTGCAGTGTACATATTTGTTGCGGCACTAGCGCCACAATGAAATAACTACTAAGAGACGATACCTTGGTGAAGACTAGCGCCACCATCAGTTAAAAATAATTATTCACTGAAAACACAACTTATAAAAATCCGTCTTCTGTAATTATAGTTCTGAATCTGAAGTTAATTTTAAACATATTAATTTATTAAACTATAGTTCCCTATAGTTACAAATTGAAATTTTGCTTAAAACGGTCACTTTTTGCAGTTTTGCAATTTGTAACTTAAAAATATTGCAAATTTTTGTCTTAATTTACAGTCCAGGACAGATAAGGGACCTCTTACCGTACCCTGACCTGGGGGTCAAGTTTATCTGCCCTCGGCTGTACCCCATAAAGAGGAAACAATCGCATTTTAGCAGACCCCAGGCTCCAAAGTTTAGGATGTGACCAGAATCACATTACTATGATGAGCTAACTTTAACAGGAATGTTCTCCTGCCTAATATATATGCAGCTTTACAATTTAATTATCAAGATACTGACTTGCATAAGTAATTTGACCAATGGCTCTGTCTCATGAATACGCATACATCTCATTAACTTTCATATGTAGACTTTTGACTTGAATCATTTGTTTGGAATTTGTACTTAGAAATCAAAACAAAGTCTATATATATAGGTACATATGTAAGTAGTTTATGTAAGTTTAAATTACTACTAGTTTTCTGCTTCTAGTGTCTTCTTGATCAGAAAACCTATTTTATTTTACACTAATCTGTGGTTGAATTAAGGACACTTACCTCTGGGGAGTCGAATGGATACTTGTTTGTGAATTTAAATTGCAATACAAATTTCTCTCCTTCGTAAAGTGTGCCAGGAACTCCTTCCATGTGTACAGTCCACCTGTTGGAACAATCATTAAAATAATGTGATATTCACTATGTATCGAAGGAAAAGTGCCACTGGGTAACTGCCTTTATGGCTCAGTGGTTATGCCGTTTGTCTGAGGACTCAGACATTCAACTTATTCAAGTTGTACATTGGTAAATAGAAAGAATGCATTGTTTAATTTATTTTTTAGTTTGGTTAGGACATTGCAGATTAGATACACCTGATTGTTTGATAATAAAGATGATTCCATGCTTCAGAAGGCACATTAAGCTATTGGTCCTGACCAAAAATGTATCTACTTTAACTTTTGAGAAAAGGCCCAGCAGTTTTGAAGACTTCTGGTACCATGTTAATTGACCCTGTTACCCACATGATGTGATTATGATGACCACTGGGAAGCATTTTTGACTTTATATAGTTATTAACTTACTGAATAATCTAAAACTAGGTTTGATAGCATTTTGATAGCAAATAAAAGGGTAAATAATACAAATGTCAGTCATCATATCATATCAGTGTCAATACTCACTTAATAAGAAATCATCATATCATATCACACATATACAAACAAGGTAAGTAGTAAAGATATTTTTTTATAATTATCATGCTTTAGTAGTTAAACAGAATGGGCTGATATATGTATTGGCAAATAAGTGACTTCTGAGCAACTGTTCAAATAAAATCCACCATCATTCTTCAGAAGTTCGAGTCACCTTATGAGTAAGGAACTGTACAGCTGATGCTTTATGCAAAATGGGTTCCAATTGTGTGCATATATTTTAAATAATTAATTCCATAGAATGTCAAACATGGTGTGCAAGAAAATATGGTTCGACATTATTTCACATGATGATCATGACCCTAAGCAATTAGTCTGGGGGAAATTCAACTCAGGTTTCTAATAGAAATAGGTACTCAAAGAAACTGATATGAAACTTACAGTGTCAGATTTTGGCTGGCCTGGTCTCCGTCTACAGTTACTCCTGGTGGAGGTTCCTTCATTAAGGACATAAGTTCTTTTTGTAATCGGCGCTGCAACACAAGATAACAAGTCTATCTCCAAAAGTATTTTGGACAACACAACAATGAAAATTTTGACAAAAAATCCTTCGAACAACTGTCACTTTATTTCTTTAATTATATGCTAATAAATTGCTTTTAATTTCGGTACTTATGAAAAAATATATATGAAGATTTGTAAATTTGTTCACGTCTTTCGATTACGATTGGTAGAAACTTGGAAAATTAATATTTTTTACTCACCTGCGACGGGGACATAGCCGCCATTGTAATCCAATTATGACGTTTGGTATTGTGTTGCTATTACAAAAATTATGGAAAACAAATCTGTCAAGTTTTGTAGAATGCTACTACCTTGCTACTATATCTCACTTTGCTTGGCTATTCGCGTTATTTGCCACACCACACCACACTGCACACAATATACAGGGTTACTTTTTAATCAGTACGCAAACTTATACCACGGTATTAGTATCGATAATAGAACATATTAAGCAAATAAAAAAATTTTTTTTTTTTAATCCATTTTTATTGTTGTCTACCGATCAATTTAATAACTCATAGACACACTACTTACGTAGGTATGCTACTTTCGGCCGGCCGGCGGCGCGGGGTAAAGGATAGAGAGAGAGGGGTCGCGCCGCCGCACCCGCATCTATCCATCCCTTTGATCAGTAGCCGCTATGTGCTAATTGTGAGTGCGCGTGCGCTAATTCCGCGTTTCGCCCGCCCGACCGATATCGCGATGGCGACCTACTCATTTCGGGAGTTTTATGAAATGGTGCGTAGTTATTTTTTAAGTGGAGAAAATACCCGGGCAGCTCAAAGGATGTACGCCGAAGAGAGTTTGCCACGTTTAGCGAATGCTGGAATTATCGACCCCCAAGTGCCTAACCCAAGAACAATCTTAAGAGTTATGCAGAGGTTGTTGGACCACGGACAGTTTACTGTGCCGAGGCATGCCCAAGGCCGAGGTGCGCCTCGCTTAGCAGTGGAAGTGGAGGAACAAATTTTTGAGTTCTTCGAGGAAGACCCAAGAAGAAGCACAAACGACGCGGCACAGCGCTTCGGCGTGAGTCAATACGCGGTGTGGAAGTTATTAAACTCTGCGGGTCTTCACCCCTTTCATTTTCAACCAGTGCAAGCACTGTACGCTGGTGACGCCGGACCCCGTCTCGAATTTTGCCGTTGGTTGATGGACCATCCCAACGAAAACATTTTATGGACAGATGAAGCTCTGTTCACGAGAGTGGGGCTTTACAACGTTCACAACGAACACTGGTGGTCGTACGACAACCCACACCAAATAAAAGAAAATCATCACCAGCGGCGATTTAGTGTCAATGTGTGGGCAGGTGTCTACAACGACACCATAATTGGCCCAATTTTTATTGAGGGTCGCCTAACGGGGGGCACTTACCTAGATATGCTACGCGGTGTGATTGAGGAGCACATCGAGGAAGAGTTGCCACTGGCTAGACAGCAAGACAGAGATTTTTATTTCATGCAAGATGGTGCTCCTCCACATTACGCATTGCGTGTCCGTGAATACCTTGATGAGAGGTACGGACATAGGTGGATCGGACGTGGTGGACCTGTTCCGTGGCCGGCCAGGTCTCCTGACCTAACACCTTGTGACTTTTTTTTGTGGGGCGAAGTAAAACGGCGGGTGTACATGGAGGAGCTTCAAAGTCGCGAGGACCTCAAAAACAAAATAATGAGTGCTTTTGATGAACTAAAAAGTGAAAACTTCATACTGGAAAATGTGAGGGCAAATGTCCAGAAGCGTGCGAGACTAGGTTTCCAGCAGCAAGGACTTCACTTTGAGCACTTGCTCAAGTACGTGTGACGTGTACCTACGTGTGAATTTGTCTAAAAGAAGAAAAAGACTCCATTATTTAGGTATGTTGATTAGAATGTTATTATTAAATTGATTCCAATTTTTCAATACGCCAAAAAAAAGAAAATTGTAATTAACTTTTACTTTTGCAGAATTAGTAGATACAATTTATTGGCAATATTTTTATTTTTGTCGGTCGTAAGAATTGGGATTATAACTGTCATAATCGTAATACCTACCTAACGTCAGATGTTAGGTTATTGACCCTGCTGATAGCGGCGCGTGCAACGTTGCCATTCGTTCGTTCGGTTACCACCCTTGTGTTAGTTTTACGGATAAGTTTGGGTTGAGTTATTTTTATTTTTTTGTTCCAAACGTGGTGTAACAAAAAAATACGGGTTTTCTTAAAATTAATAACAAGTACGTAGGTTTAATTTGCGTACTGACTAAAAAGTAACCCTGTATAATAGGCAAAGTAGACGTCTGTGCAAAGTAGACAAAAAACTGGGGGGTTACTACCATCTCTTAAAACCATGCAAGATGCAGTGAGTAAGCGAGATAGCGCAAACCATGATGTAGGGCGAGGTTCTCCCTTACTCACTGGATCTTGCATGGTTTTAAGAGACGGTAGTAACCCCCCCCTGCTGTGCCCCCGGGTTGTGACTACTATGGTTGGTTTTGACTTTGACAATTGGTTTGTCAACTTCAACACGACTTCATCTAACTAAACTTGATCGATGATTGTTTTGTTTGTTTGCGAATTTTTGGGCCTGCGGTGCAGGGATTTTTAAAATAATTAAAATGAAAGCAAACACTAGAATTTAGAATAGAAATAGGATGGGTTTTCTTTCTGCTATCAACGATTATGGAATTAAGGTTTTCTTGTATCTATGCTGCAGATTATAGTGTGGCAGTATTTATTTAAAAAGGAGTGCATCCATCTCTGGTGATTGAATCTATTTAGAGAAAAGACACATAATTTATTTTATTAGTGACCACAATGGTGTCCTATTTTAAGAAATCATCTGCTGAATGGATAATCGACCAACTGAACGTAGAAAATGCAAAGTTGTTTGCATTTGTACTGGTCATAGGTTTTATTGGTTACCACGGCGTACTACATCTCAGATACGGTAAGACGAATAAAAAATATATTTCTTAACTCTTTTGCTACCCATTTTGCTAGTAGTAGCATGTGGGAAACTGTGGACATTTATATTACCATTGGGAACAGCAAAGTGGGCATTTGGGTGTATAATTCATTCATATCATATGGCTTTTACGACCACTGCCAACCTTGTGACAGTGTTTTTGACCTCCGATGTCTTAAACAACCATTAGATGATAGAGAGGGTCATCAGCTTACATGCTTTCTGAAGCACGAAGTATGCTTCAAGCTTGTAATGTAGTATTACACTGTAAAATATTGTTCAGGGTATGCTGTCCATTTGATTAAAATCAACAACCTAGACCTTAAGGTAAGTTTTAGGAAGATATTAAAAAAAATAGTATTTAAAGCTGCAACATTCAAGTGGTCACTGGTGGCCGCTTTCATTTCCTCCATAGCTGGTAGCTGAGAGGTTAAATTAAATTATCATTTATTTCCATATTTATTTATAACCATATAATTTGTTTGTAAATCCCATCCTAGTTAATTTACTAACTGTAGTCTTCTTCTAGACTAACAACAAAGAAGAATAATAGTTTATCATGAGAATCTTTTTTATAGGTCCAGATTCATGTACTTGGCTATTGTCATCAGGACGATACAAAGGTGACCATGAATGGCAGCCATATGGTTGTATGTTGCACAGATACTCAAAAACGTAAGTTGTACTAATTTATTATCTAATGTTTGATCAACAAGAAGCATATCAGGTGTTGAGATTAGGTGCTGAGATTAAGTTCCATTTTTAATTAATTAATTTTAATTTTGGCTCACAAAATTTTATCACAAAATTTGCTTAAGAACCCAACCCAGGTTTGCTTTGAGTTACTGCCAAAACCAGAACATTATTCAGGTGTGTTAATGGCCAACACTGTTGATTCAAAATTTGTTTCAAATTGTGTTTTCCTCTACCACCTACTAATACTACTGAGACATAAGATTATTTTTATGACTATAAGTCTCTGCCAGACATCATCCCCAACCCAACTAAGGGAGGAACATAAGGTCTAAATTTGTACCTCTGTCCAATCATAGATTATAGAATACTATATACCAGATGCTCCCTCACACAATCCATCTATTTCTTTTTTGGGTCTTCCTCTACTCCTAGATCCCGTAATCATATTTAATAATCTTTGCGTTACATGGCTTTCCTCATCACGACATGCCCATACCATCCTAACCTATAGCTTTCTAACTTCTCACTTATGGGTGTCACTTTCATACTTCTTTTTACATTCAATTTCAAAGCCTTATTTGCTGCTACCAACATGTCCTTGTGACACATAGGCCTCCGCCAGTTTTTTTCCATGTTTCCTATCTCTAGCTAATCTGGCCGGTCTGCCTTTTTTTCTCTTAGCCTTGAATCTCTTGTAGTCCTAAATCAGCATCAATCACTATCACTACATCAATATCACTACATAGTATAAAACAAAGTCGCTTTCTCTGTCCCTATGTCCCTTTGTATGCTTAAATCTTTAAAACTACGCAACGGATTTTGATGCGGTTTTTTTCAATAGATAGAGTGATTCAAGAGGAAGGTTTTTATGCCCATACGAAGCCCCATACTGGGGCGGGTCGCTAGTAAAAAGTAAAGTATTCATTTACATACATACTCATTCCCTATTGCAACACACTGTATAACCTTGTTATATTTAACAGTGACGCGCGGCGATGCTTGCGGTACCTGGCTTTCTGGGGAAAGTACAACAGCTTCGCCTTCATAGGAGATTCCAGGCTGGAACAGTTGTATAAATACTTTATAGGTATGTCTATTTATACATCTAAAAAAAACTTTATCATCCCATAAATAAAAGATGAGGAAGGATAGTTTTCTTATACTTTTATTTTTGTAAAAAACATATATTCATTCTCTAGCTGTTGCCCGCGGTACCGCCCGCGTGGTATTCGGTTATATCGCGCCAAAAAATAACCTATGTTTGACTCCCGGTTTGCAACTATACTTATCCATACCAAAGAATCCTGGCGAAGCCCCATACATCGTTTGTACGAAAAAAAACAAAAAATATAGATAACTTGAAACAAATCGCATTAGCAAGAACACTTAACTAATTACACATTTACCACCACTAAATAATTATAAACCCCGGGGTTTTTTAATTATTCCGTTTTTTAAAAGTCGTCCTTTTGTTTCATTTTCCATCGCCATATTTAAAACAAAACCTGGGTGGGTTTTGTTTTAAATATGAACCACAACTGAACTGAAACATCATGTCACTCTGACAGTTGCTAGCATTGTCAAATCGACATTGATAGTTGATTTAATTGATTATAGTAGAGTACTAGGTTAGGATATTAGGAAAGTCAATATATTTATTGCTTTGCACTTTCTTTATGTAGACCGCAATCTACAGAGTTCAAGTCAGTTTGAATGACAGTGACATTAGCAGTTGTAGGTCGTGGCTCTATGCGAATGTTTCACTTTCTACATTGCCATATTTTAGTTCTGGTAACATAATTTATAATAAAAATCTAGTTTTTTTCCCGGGGGTTTAAAAATATTTTATTTACAGAAATGTATTTCTGGGACTCTTATGATGTTGTAAAAAAAAAATCAACTCATCCGTATTTTTTTTTTTATTCGTAAAAATTCCGCCATCATTCTTTCATCAAAATTGGTCTAGCGGTTTAGCCAAAAGAAACACGTAGAAAGATCCAATCCTTCTAAAAAAATATATCACATAATCATCAAATTGGTTTAGTTTTCGTTTTCGAGGAGAAAACACGGTAATACGAAATGAAACTTCGATTGATTCAAGATTTTTATAAGTATAAAAGAAATAAAATATAAGATTACTAGCTTTCGCCCTTTGGCTCCGCCCGCGTGAATTTTCCTCGGGGAAAGTGCTTTTTCCCCGGGATGAAATGTACCCTATGTCCTTCGCAATACCCCTAGCTGTGTGTATGCAAAATTTCAAGAAGATTGGTTCGGTAGATAGGGCGTGAAGAGGTAACAAATAAACAAACTCACTTTCACATTTATAATATTAGTTTGGATTAGGATTACAAAAGTTTATACAAAACAATGGTTTATTTTTTTATTATAGCAATCTCAGAATCGCAGAACTCGAAATCCATACTAATATTATAAATGCGAAAGTCTGTCTGTCTGTCTGTCTGTCACCTCTTCACGGCTAAACTGCTGGACCAATTGTGATGAAATTTGGTAGGGATGTAATTAACGACCTGAGGTCAAACATAGGCTACTTTTGGGCGCGATATAACCGAGTCCCACGCGGGGCGAAGCCGCGGGGAACAGCTAGTTTCTTATAAATGCCAAAAATAAAATCAACATGTGTCATTCATTACCATATAAAAATAATCACTGAAGGTTTGCCACTGTGACTAATTTATCCTACATGAATCATTACTCAAGTCAACCTTATTGCAAGTGAGTAAGATTGATTTTTGATATTTCAGGGCAATCTGACCTCACGCTTGTACTTGTTATCAAGTATGTGAATTAATTGTCTTAAAGCCGAGTGCAGGAAGGAAGACTGGTTTTCTGTTTTTTTTTTTTTTTGTTTCATAGCACAGTTTGTTACATCGAACGATTCGATATAGTGTAATTGGTCAACACCGTGGTATGCTAAACTGAAGGTTCTGGGTACGATCCCCAGTTAGGTCAAGATGAAAAGTATATCTAGTATCAGCTCTTGCGGTTGACGTGATAATGATGGCAATATCTTCATTGATAATACAAAAATATTTAAATTCTAGCTGGTCACCGCCGTGTTACCCGCGTTTATCATATACATCAGCGCCATCTACTTTACAAAGTGCCATTTTTAGACCAACAGGAATCGCGTACTTTTCAGGATAAAAAGTATCCAATGTGTTAATTTAAGGTATCAGCTACCTCAATACCAAATTTCATAAAAATTTACCCGCCATATGAGCGTGAAGACGTAACAAATATACAAATTTTATAATATTAGCAGGATTGATGTTGAAAGTAAAAATTAAACTCCTAAAGGAGTGAGTAAGTAGGTGAATCTTATATAATTTGTATTCAACACTAGCTGTCCCGGCGAACTCCGTACCGCCTGAACCTGCACTTTACTCACCGTTTAAACTTTCCCTGAACTTCCACAAATATTTCAAGACCAAAATTAGCCAAATCGGTCCAGACATTCTCAAGTTTTAGCAAGACTAACGAACAGCAATTGATTTTTATATATATAGATAGATGTATAATTTGTATGATAATGGTACAATAAAGAGTATATCTATCTTATCTTTGGTTACATACTCAACTAGCTTCCGAGCTCCGAGTGCTTTTATCCACTTCGCATGATCTTGAGCAGCATAAGTAAATTTTTATAATGTTTAATCAAAAGCAAAGCGTAAAAAGATAATATATAAATGTAAACCAGTCCTAAATACGCTTCAATATCAGCTTACAAACATTCGACCTGACATCGAACCCGCGTCTTGTCCACTTTTCGCCATTTCAGTGATAAACTGCTTCGAGCGTCAAGATGTCGCACACATTCGTAATATTCTGCGCTATATTAATTTTAGCGTCTTTAGTCCATAGTAAAAGCGTAATAGTAGGACAAACGTTTAACAACGGCGAAGTTGTAAAAGTCCATAAGCAGACAATAGAAGCCACGGCGATACCATTCTTCAAGAGAACCCAAGAAGTCTATTTCCATTATCCGATAAACGATAGAAAGATTAAGGGAATAGCCATAAGGGATCAGGATAATGGTTTTGCGGAAGCTTCGATAAATAGAGGCGGTCTAGGCTTTGACTATGTGAATATTAAGTTGAAGAGCGAAAGAAGTGCGGGGTACAAGTTCTTGATAGAAATATACGCGTAAATGTGTTTGATGTGTGAATTAAGTGACAACTTTTACATCGTATGTGTTTATTTGTGTAATTAATGTATTAAAACATTTATTGGTTTATAACTGTAATGTGAAGTGTGAACACATTTCAAAACAAATAAATTAATATTCTTAATCTTACTTCCGCAATTTCTTCGAATATAATGATATATTATAATTTAAAAACCATTAAGCCGTATAGGCAGTCAGATGACAAAGAAAAACACGCTATGTTCGAAAGTTAACCCTCCATCGAGCAGTCTGGTAAATATATCAAGAAAACAATGCATTACCAGATATGTATAATGTAGACCACACCTTAAATAAGTGGTAAAGCAAACGATTGACCTCATACCGGACCTCACTCAGTCCACAACTCAGTCAGTTCATCGCAGCCGCGTCAACATGTCGCTCAAAATCTTAATATTTCTCGCTATTGTAACGCTAGTCCACTGCAAAAGCGTTTTAGTAGGCCAAGTGTATGACAATGCTGGCGTTGTGAAGGTATACGACAAGACTGTTGAAGCTTCAGCGATTCCACTGTTCAAAAGGGAGGAAGAAGTGTACTTCGAGTATCCGACAAGAGATAGAAAGATAAAGGGTGTAGCTATAAAGGATTTGGATAATGGACTGGCGGAACCTTCCATAACGAGGGGTGGACTTGGCTTCGACTTCGTGAATATTAAGCTGAAGAGTGAAAGAGGCTCGGGCTACAGGTTCCTTATTGAAATTTACGCGTGATTGCTTTTTTTGTTTTGTTTAGTTCGTTATGTTCGTGTGATTATTAAATGTTTTGAGTGTGTGAGTTTAGTGTTTTATTTTTTTTGTTCTCTGAATATATCCCAGCAATATTCACAATTAAAAATAATAGTTAATAGCTAGTAGATACAAGTATTTACTCTCTATTGTACCCAAAATAAATTAAGTCTTTATCGCTGTTTACATCTGACCTTTAAATTGAATTAAGTACCTACAATTTTATGCGATAAAAATTACAAGATTAAGCGTGTATTTCCTTCATACTTCCGGCGCTTCAACCGTGTTTTGTCTCAGAATTAGGTATGCAGAAAGTAAGCCTACAATTTTAATTACGAATTTGACACTGCTAATAAGCAGTGAATAAATAGCTTAAATTATTAATAATTCAACTGTCCTAGTTAAAATTGGTTTATTTTCAATACCTAATCTTAAGTAAAATAATAAAATCGAGATTGATAGCCAAGATCGCGGTGTCGCATGTACCGACTTTGTTTATTATCATTGTGAGGTCATCAGTTACTTAGAAAACTGTGTCGTTCGTTGTTGAGAATAACAAATTGACTTGAGAAAACACTGGGGAGAATTCCTATATTTACATCCTGCAAAATGCTTAAAGCATGCATATGTTCAAATTGGTACTTATTTAGACATAGGTATGTATATTATTATTATACAATTTAGTAGGCAAACAGGCGTACGGCTCGCCTGATGGTAAGTGGTAACCCAAAGTTCGCTCAGAGAGCTATCACAGAATACTTAATAAGTACTAACGTTAGTAAGGTAGGTACGTACCTATCTACCTTATATAACGTACAGAAGTCTCACTTCGCGAAGTCATTCAAATAAACGACACTTCAAGCCACGAAACACGGTCTAATTGAGTTCACACAGCACTAAACACCTAGGATTTATATTTGCACATTTATTTATGTCTTTCTATCTTGCGCCGTCCCTTTTTATCACTACCATAGGGTTGTCAACCTAAGAACAGACCACTTCGCCTTTCCATGGATATCGTAAAAAGCGATAAAGGGATAAACCAGTAAGTTAACGTTCTAACGTTAAAACAACCGCCCGGTTGGTTTTTGGGTGGTTCCGAGGTCAGTCAGACACGGTCAACATCTCGAAGTCAGACACTGGGTGTGGTCTACATCCCGATGTCAGACACTGGGTGTGGTCAACATCTCGGAGTCAGACACTGAGTGTGGTCTAGATCTGGATGTCAGACACTGGGTGTGGTCTACATCTCGATGTCAGTCACTGGGTGTGGTCAACATCTCGGTGTCAGACACTGGGTGTGGTCTACTACTCCATGTCAGACACTGGGTGTGGTTAACATCTTGATGTCAGAGACTGGGTGTGGTCAAAATCTCGGAGTCAGACACTGGGTGTGGTCAACATCTCGGAGTCAGACACTGGGTGTGGTCTACATCTCGATGTCAGTCACTGGGTGTGGTCAACATCTCGGAGTCAGACACTGGGTGTGGTCTACATCTCGATGTCAGACACTGGGTGTGGTTTAACATCTTGATGTCAGAGACTGGGTGTGGTCTACATCTCGATGTCAGACACTGGGTGCGGTCTACATCTCGATGCCAGTCACTGGGTGTGGTCAACATCTCGGAGTCAGACACTGGGTGTGGTCTACATCTCCATGTCCGACACTGGGTGTGGTCAACATCTCGGAGTCAGACACTGGGTGTGGTCTACATTTCGATGCCAGACACTGGGTGTGGTCTACATCTCGATGTCAGTCACTGGGTGTGGTCAACATCTCGATGTCAGTCACTTGGTGTGGTCCACATCTCGGGAGTCAGACACTGGGTGTGGTCTACATTTCGATGTCAGACACTGGGTGTGGTGTACATCTCGATGTCAGGCACTGGGTGTGGTCAACATCTCGGAGTCAGACACTGGGTGTGGTCTACATCTCCATGTCAGACACTGGGTGTGGTTAACATCTTGATGTCAGAGACTGGGTGTGGTCTTCATCTCTGAGTCAGAGACGGGTGTGGTCTACATCTCCATGTTCGACACTGGGTGTGGTCAACATCTCGGAGTCAGTCACTGGGTGTGGTCTACATCTCGGAGTCAGACACTGGGTGTGGTCTACATCTCGATGTCAGACACTGGGTGTGGTCTACATTTTGGGAGTCAAACACTGGGTGTGGTCTACATCTCGATGTCAGACACTGGGTGTGGTCGACATCTCGATGTCAGTCACTGGGTGTGGTCAACATCTCGGAGTCAGACACTGGGTGTGGTCTACATTTCGATGTCAGACACTGGGTGTGGTCTTCATCTCAGGAGTCAGACACTGGGTGTGGTCTACATCTCGATGTCAGAGACTGGGTGTGGTCAACATCTCGGAGTCAGACACTGGGTGTGGTCTACATCTCGATGTCAGACACTGGGTGTGGTTTAACATCTTGATGTCAGAGACTGGGTGTGGTCTACATCTCGATGTCAGACACTGGGTGCGGTCTACATCTCGATGCCAGTCACTGGGTGTGGTCAACATCTCGGAGTCAGACACTGGGTGTGGTCTACATCTCCATGTCCGACACTGGGTGTGGTCAACATCTCGGAGTCAGACACTGGGTGTGGTCTACATTTCGATGCCAGACACTGGGTGTGGTCTACATCTCGATGTCAGTCACTGGGTGTGGTCAACATCTCGATGTCAGTCACTTGGTGTGGTCCACATCTCGGGAGTCAGACACTGGGTGTGGTCTACATTTCGATGTCAGACACTGGGTGTGGTCTACATCTCGATGTCAGGCACTGGGTGTGGTCAACATCTCGGAGTCAGACACTGGGTGTGGTCTACATCTCCATGTCAGACACTGGGTGTGGTTAACATCTTGATGTCAGAGACTGGGTGTGGCCTTCATTTCTGAGTCAGAGACGGGTGTGGTCTACATCTCCATGTTCGACACTGGGTGTGGTCAACATCTCGGAGTCAGTCACTGGGTGTGGTCTACATCTCGGAGTCAGACACTGGGTGTGGTCTACATCTCGATGTCAGACACTGGGTGTGGTCTACATTTTGGGAGTCAAACACTGGGTGTGGTCTACATCTCGATGTCAGACACTGGGTGTGGTCGACATCTCGATGTCAGTCACTGGGTGTGGTCAACATCTCGGAGTCAGACACTGGGTGTGGTCTACATTTCGATGTCAGACACTGGGTGTGGTCTTCATCTCAGGAGTCAGACACTGGGTGTGGTCTACATCTCGATGTCAGAGACTGGGTGTGGTCTACATCTCGATGTCAGACACTGGATGTGGTCTACATCTCGATGTCAGAGACTGGGTGTGGTCTACATTTCGATGTCAGTCACTGGGTGTGGTCAACATCTCGGAGTCAGACACTGGGTGTGGTCTACATCTCCATGTCAGACACTGGGTGTGGTTAACATCTTGATGTCAGAGACTGGGTGTGGTCTACATCTCGGGAGTCAGACACTGGGTGTGGTCTACATTTCGATGTCAGACACTGGGTCTGGTCTACATCTCGATGTCAGGCACTGGGTGTAGTCAACATCTCGGAGTCAGACACTGGGTGTGGTCTACATCTCCATGTCAGACACTGGGTGTGGTCTACATCTCCATGTTCGACACTGGGTGTGGTCAACATCTCGGAGTCAGTCACTTGGTGTGGTCAACATCTTGGAGTCAGACACTGGGTGTGGTCTACATCCCGATGTTCGACACTGGGTGTGGTCAACATTTCGGAGTCAGTCACTGGGTGTGGTCAACATCTTGGAGTCAGACACTGGGTGTGGTCAACATCTCGGGAGTCAGACACTGGGTGTGGTCAACATCTCGGAGTCAGACACTGGGTGTAGTCTACATCTCGATGTCAGTCACTGGGTGTGGTCTACATCTCCATGTCCGACACTGGGTGTGGTCTACATTTCGATGTCAGACACTGGGTGTGGTCTACATCTCGATGTCAGGCACTGGGTGTGGTCAACATCTCGGAGTCAGACACTGGGTGTGGTCTACATCTCCATGTCAGACACTGGGTGTGGTTAACATCTCGATGTCAGTCACTGGGTGTGGTCAACATCTCGGAGTCAGACACTGGGTGTGGTCTACATCTCCATGTCAGACACTGGGTGTGGTTAACATCTTGATGTCAGAGACTGGGTGTGGTCAACATCTTGGAGTCAGACACTGGGTGTGGTCTACATCCCGATGTCAGACACTGGGTGTGGTCAACATCTCGGAGTCAGACACTGGGTGTGGTCAACATCTCGGGAGTCAGACACTGGGTGTGGTCAACATCTCTGGAGTCAGACACTGGGTGTGGTCTACATCTCGGAGTCAGACACTGGGTGTGGTCTACATCTCGATGTCAGACACTGGGTGTGGTCTACATCTCGATGTCAGAGACTGGGTGTGGTCTACATCTCGATGTCAGAGACTGGGTGTGGTCTACATCTCGATGTCAGACACTGGATGTGGTCTACATCTCGATGTCAGAGACTGGGTGTGGTCTACATTTCGATGTCAGACAATGGGTGTGGTCTACATCTCGGGAGTCAGACACTAGGTGTGGTCTACATCGCGATGTCAGTCACTGGGTGTGGTCTACATCTCGGAATCAGACACTGGATGTGGTCTACATCTCGATGTCAGACACTGGGTGTGGTCTACATTTGGAGTCAGACACTGGGTGTGGTCTACATCTCGATGTCAGACAGCGACAGTGACGAGATTTCTCGTATTTGTAAATCACGCGAGTCTGCCCGATCGAGCACGATTGTCAGTAGATAACTATCTTACGTAAAGCGCGGAGTGAGACAGGCCTGGAGCTATGGAGAATGTTATGCTCGTTGTTTACCTACGAAACCGAATTGTAAATTAGATTAAATCAACAGGAGAAAAGAAAAAAGTAACAGAGTGCTCGAAGGATTAGCTTTTTGAATTTCTTTCACTGTGCTGCTTCTATTTTTATCGGGTTAATGGCAAAAATTTGGCTCTATTGGATGCAACATTCACGGCTGAGTCTCAGCCACAGCCAGATCATATGTTGTTCATAAGAAGGGCAGCCGGGGTACGACAGCACAGATGGTCTATCGTTTGCACCGCGCCACAGACACAGCCGTCACTGCTGTGCCCCTAGTATGAGATTTTCTTAACGCAGACGCTAACGACTGCGTTAACTATTTTGGATGGCAAACCTGTACAGCGCCTCTGGTATAGCGGATAGTAAGGTAACCAAGAAATTCCATACAAAATCCTAACGCAGTCTCTAGCGTCTGCGTTAAGAAAAACTCATACTAGGGGTACTGGACAGACCTCACTACTACCTATTTTGTTCAGGTTTACACAGCTTATCAATAACGAGATTCACGAATCTCGGTTGATAACACTTTCGTTTTCTTCAAAGCAAGTCATGAGCAACATAATCCATATCGGCAGCTATTTTCTTCCAATCAGATCTATTCAGAGCCCGGTGTGTGACCTATTAGGAGTTGCATTTAAAGCAGCAAGGAGAGGGTCGATCTATCGGGTCAGTGATCCCTCAGCTAATAGGTTCAGCCGTTTTCCTGTGAAAGAGTAACAAACATCTATACAAACTTTCGCATTTGTAATGTTTTTTTATACAAGAAATGCTTTCAATACCAGGTGGTCTGAAGACGCGGCTGGACTTGGATTCCCCGTACTCCACGCTGGAACACCGTTCTCCGAACCACACGTACTTTGATATGAAGCTGAGGTTGTCCGTCACCTTCGTTTGGAGCGATGACGTCTCGAAGACCATGGTGGAACAGTTCAGAAAGTGGTGAGTATGATGTTATTTGATGATGGCCATCGTCTCCCTTCCAGACCAAGGCCGCAACTAAGTGCTCAGTTACCGATTGTACCCGGAAAACAGCAGTCCGCGAAGAATGGCGCCGAATCACAAGAAACATCACTCACCGTAATTCACAATGATGACCACGACCACGCTGACAAGAGTGTACCGATTAAGAAGAAAAAGAATCGTCTCCGTTGGCTTCTTACTGTGCGTTCCGGTATAAGAGATTAATGGAAAAACAGTTCTAAATTTTTTTCCGACTGTTTGCGGATTGCAACAATACCAGTAGGTCGACCGCCTATCTCGATTCTCTCCTCTCGTAATGGCTACTTGTATCGCTTTCGCCACATTTCGCTCCGTCTTACGCTAAAACGCTTAAAAATTTTTTTTTTTGTTAACATTGTCAGAAAAAAAAGTTTTTTTAAGCCTTTTGTGCGTAAAACGGAGCGAAATGATACAAGTAGCCATTACGAGAGGAGAGAATCGAGATAGGCGGTCGACCTACAGTATACCCAAGGAGGTTATGACGTCAGGTATTTACGCGATCATAAAACCGATTCTTATTGTGCAGTGTATGCATTATAGATTATACTTTCATTACTAGCAGTCCACCCAGGCTTCGCCGGTAGTACATACATAGTCTATGTCGCGACGTCACAGTCGTTTTTGAGTTTATTCATTACAAACATACACACAAAAATACAAATCTTTCCTCTTTATAATATTAGTATAGATTAACATGTTTTACCAGTGTTTTGTAAGTTTTTTTTTTCTATGTATATATATATATATATTTTAACTTTAGTGTGTATATAGATAGTTCTTAAGATTGTATAATAATTGTAAATTTGTGTCCACCATATAAATAAATAAATTATTTAAAAAAAAAAATTATTCAGCTTAGTAACTCAGAATCAAATATACTCGTAACAAATTACAATAATAAAATATATACTTCTTTTGATCTCATAGTACCTTTTACTTAATCCTTTCTAGGTTTATAATGGGTAATTTCTCTACATATAACACAGCTTTAACATTCCGTCACAGCTTTTACATCGGAACTAAGGTTCTGAAGAACAGAATCTAAAAATAAAGTGTCTAAATTTAATTTCGTTCATGTCTTTCACACACAGGCAACGCTCAGACAAACCCCCATCAGTAATAGTAGCAACCACAGGCCTCCAGCTGCTAAAATCTCGAAACACCACCGGCCTAGTCCTGGAGGAGTACAAAAGGAACCTTACGCACTTGGTGCAAGCTATAGATTCGCTCGCAGCCAGGAACACCCAAGTGCTATGGAAACTTATAGAATCCGTTGAAACGAGCAAGTTGAAGAATGATTACGCAAGGATAAATAATGCGGACATTGATAATTATAACAGAGCTGCCATTGAGGTAAATCACGCGTATTGATATCAAAATTATACTTACTTAAATGAAACAAAGTATGCTATTGTCTGAATAGAGTAGTATTTTAAGCTATTGCATAGCTTTTATCGCGGACTTTGAGCGCGGCGACCGAATCATGAAATTCCGTAACGAAAATAAAACCTAACACCCCCCACTCCGCCGACCATGTAGCTCGGCCGAGCGTTCGTACTTATTGCATAAGTTGATAAATGCTATGCAATAGGCGGTCCCCGAGTGCTTTTTCTAACTATGTCCCGCTGCTGGGCAACAGCCTCCCCTTTTTGTTTTCATTCCTCTCGATTCCGTGATACCCTTCCAGTACTTTCAAAATCCCTCAAATTATCCTCCCATCTCTTTCTTCGTCCATCTGGATTCCAGTTTGTAGCAATATATGCCCATCTTTCGGGATGCATGCGATTTACGTGTCGGATAATCGAATAATCCCACTTTAACTTGGCTGCTTTCATTCTTATATATATTACTAGCTGTTCCCCGCGGCTTCGCCCCGCGTGGGGCTCGGTTATATCGCGCCCAAAAGTAGCCTATGTTTGACCTCAGGTCGTTAACTACATCCCTACCAAATTTCATCACAATCGGTCCAGCAGTTTAGCCGTGAAGAGGTGACAGACAGACAGACAGACAGACAGACAGACAGACTTTCGCATTTATAATATTATAGTATAGTATGGATTAGTATGGATTTTGTTATAGTTTCTAAATAATGTTATTAATATGACATAAGTTTATTGTTATACTAAAATAACGACGATCATATTTATTTACAAAATTCATGTACAAAGAAGAATATACAGAAAAAAACATAGAGCGAAAATATTAGCACAAGGGTGCAACGCTACTTATTTCTAAAATAATCACTTTCAGCAGATCTTAGAGAGGAAACGAGAAGAAAAGGGTAATAATTTCTGATGCAAGCTAACGGGCACTTTTAGGCCCGATAGTTCCGATACGTTACGTCTTAATTAATTTTATTTTTCACGAAGATTGATGCTATTTATTTTAAGTACTAGTATTGGCAAAACAAGTTGTTGATATTTTATAATTACTTTATTATACTTATTACAGATCTTAACACACAGCGCAGCTAAAATCTGGAGTTCACCGCGCCTTGTGTCAAGCGGCGCGATATCTAACGATGGACTAACTTTAAGCGAAACTGCGCTCAGGCATTCCGCTCAGATCCTGCTCAATATGTTCTGCAACGACCACATGAATTTCAATGACGGCTCTTGTTGCGCTCAGCCGGAGCCCTACACTCAGCTGCAGATACTCACCTTCGCGCTCTTCATATTGTGGTCAGTCTATATTTATTATGGAATTGTTATATGTATAGATTAATGAAAACTGAATGAAATGAATGAAAATTGAATGAAATGAAAAAAAATTGAATGAAATAAATGAAAATTGAATGAAATAAATGGAATTTGAATGAAATGAATAAAACTTGAATGAAATGAATGAAAGTTGAATGAATTAAATAAATGTGGGGTCTGAACGAGATGCTATGTATTCCGCTCAGATCCTATTATGGTCAGTCTATATTTATTATTAGCACTTTACCCAGGCTTCGCCCGTGGCACATATATAGCCTATGTCACTCGGGGATAGTGTGGCTTTCCAGCAGTGAAATAATTTTTCTAATCGGTCCAGTAGTTTCGATGCCTATTAGATACAAAAAACAAACAAACAAAACTTTCCTCTTTATAATATTATAGTATAGATTTATAGAATAGATTAGTATAGAAGAAATTATTATATGTATAGATGAATGAATTGAATGAAAATTGAATGAATTTGAAGACTAAGTGAGATTATTATTTAATAATTTAAAGTACCCACAGTACTCTTAGTCTTACACGGTGGGCCGTAGGCCCATTTGCCTCCTCATTAGCATAAAAAAGTATTACTGCATCAATTCTAAAAGCCAATGTATTTTCTAGCGCAGTGCTCGCCGTTCTAAAATGTATATGGCAGTGGTCTAGAACCTTCCAGCAACGTTCTATGGGTTACACACTAGTATCGACATCGACATGCAATACACCACCTAAAGGGATGTCTCCAGTGTCTGCGTTGGCGAGACTCGGCATGATCATGACATACTTCACTTCTATGATTACATCAATCAGTTCAAATAGAACAAAAATTATTACGAATGTGGTCTAATTAGATTATAATAGTACTTTGACGCCCAGTTTTGCGAAAAGCTCTAATTTTCAGCGTCCATAGTTTACGGTAACCACTTTCTATCAAGTGGGCCGTGAGCCTGTTTGTCTTCTCATTCATTAACATAAAAAAGTATACTGCATCAATTCTAGAAGCCATTATCTCATCAATTCTAAAAGCCAATGTCTTTTCTAGCGCAGTGCTCGCCGTTCTAAAATGTATATGGCAGTGGTCTAGAACCTTCCAGCAACGTTCTATGGGTTACACACTAGTATCGACATCGACATGCAATACACCACCTAAAGGGATGTCTCCAGTGTCTGCGTTGGCGAGGCTCGGCATGATCATGACATACTTCTATTTATGTGATCGCACCAATTTCTTTATGAAGGAGAATAAATATTATTCTGAGTGGAGTTTTTGGTTGCCTGTCGGTTACGTCGTCGCGCTGGGGTTGTTCTTCACGGACGATTCTAGGTCGAGCAAGTATGTATACTTTATTTACTGTTTTGTTTTATGTATGTGAAAGCTAGTCTTAACTCTAGTAAAATTTTAAAACTAAGGGCATAATAATAAATTATGGCCTTAGTTGTAAAATTTCAATATGTTGTATGTTCTGTTAGAGTTTTTTTTCATAGACTAAACTGGTTAAATTGGTTTTGGAAATGAAAAAAACTTTTGAAAATATTCGTCATGACATTTTTAGGGATTTTTAACTCTGGGCTCCGAAGCTTCCAGCTGAGAAAGCGACTGGGAAAGCGCTTAGATCAGACAGAGAAATAACCTTTGGGTACCCATATTTATCCTATTTAGAGTAAAGTTGAAGATGAATTATTTTACCTCACAATGGAAAACCACAGTTTATTTAAACCTTTATCGGATAAAATGCAATGTATCGATCAATATGCGGACTTAATTCTAAGAGCATTGTCTAAATGTCAACCTTTGGGTAAAGCAAAGAACGTATATAGGTGCACGTGTATATACACGAAAATAAAACTTACTGTTAACAAATATTTTTTTTTAGAAATAGTGATTTATTATCTTTTAACTTCAATTTTCAGAGTTCTCCACCGGCAACAGACGGACGAATGGAAAGGGTGGATGCAACTAGTAATACTAGTGTACCAAGTAACAGGAGCCAACAAAATACTACCAATATACATGCTCGTCCGGGCACTAGTATCCGCGTACCTGTTCCTAACTGGATACGGGCACTTCTACTATACTTGGAAAACCGGTGACACGGGATTAGTACGATATTTCCGAGTGATATTTAGACTGAATTTTTTAACTGTAGTGTTGTGTTTGACAATGAACAGGCCGTACCAGTTTTACAGTTTTATACCGTTAGTCTCGTTTTGGTATACGTTGGTGAGTTTTTTTTTTTTAATTTTATTATTTTTTTTACTTGTTGAGATGAGGGGGGTACGTACCTTTATCTATCAGACTGACGCAAGTGTTATACCTGTCCCAACTAAAAATGCGAAAATGAGTTTGTTTGTTGTTATGCTTTCTTGCTCTATTTACGGAACCAATCTTCATCGCATACACAAAGTATTGAGAAGGATATAGGATACCGTTCAACTTTAGAAACGTAATGTTCCAGAGAGATATTCACGCGGGCGAAGTCGCGGGAAAAACCTTATCAATATAATAAAGCTGAAGAGTAAGTTTGTTTTAGCGCTTATTACTTTGAAAATAACAGATGGGTATGTAAAATCATTTTTGCATATGATTACCTGATTACTGAGGAAGGTTCTAGACTACAGGACAAGCACATCCTTTGCGGCTAAAGCCGTGGCCCACAGCTAGTCTATATATAGGAAAGCGTGCAAAACCTATGGAAATTAATTCAGAGAGGAATAGCAAATTTTAATATGTACCTGCAAATGCAGCGTGAGAGCTGACTTAACCCTCCTTGTGTATTCTATTGTTGGTGAAATCCACCACTAGTCAAAAAAGGGACTAAGAAATTTCCTTTCATGCTGGTTTGGGGGGAAAAGAAAAACATATAATATACCAGCTGCTTCTCTTCCCTTGCAAGCCGTAAAAGTCGCCTGAGAGAATCGGCAAATTGGCGAATCATAACATGATGCGGCTAGCAACCCATCACTATTGATTTCCTGTTTAAACTATTATCACGCTAAACGTGGTCTAAGGTCTTATGGCCCTAGGCTCTGTCTACCCCGATAAGATTCGTGATTATATGTATGTATATACTATGAAATTTAGACTTATGTTTATCCAAATCATAATTTCAAGATAATTAATTATTCAAATTTTTTTCAGATGTTCGTAATCTTCGCACTACCACCGCACATAACCCAATCGTCGACGCATACACTCGAATCTAAACCTTATCAATATCTATACATAGCGCTCAAAGTCATTGGTTTGTTTACCATCGTGACAGTATTGTATATGAGCGAGGTGTTCTTTCAGAAGATATTCGTGACTAGACCTTGGAAGGCGCTGTTTGTGAATTCTGATGACGATATACACCAATGGTGGCTTCAGTGGAAGCAGGACAGGTGATTATTTCTCTCTTTCTCACAGTATCTAGCTCGCAAATCTATAGATAAATAAATAAATGACGAAATTTTGAAACCGTCTTTTTTATAACAATGTTTAATTAAAATGTTTAATAAAAGAACAGATCTTTATATATATATATAAAATAAAGTCGTGTTAGTTATACTATTTATAACTCAAAAACGGCTGAACTGATTTAGCTGAAAATTGGTGGAGAGTTAGCTTAGAACCAGGAAAAGCACAAAGGGTATCTTTCATTCCGAGAAAAAGCACTGTCCCCGAGGGAAGTTTACCGGGGCGTGCGTAGCCTTGGGCGAAAGCTAGTACGACATAAATTACCCCCTAGATATAACCCTATACAAGAAAAATGATAAGATAAACGTTTAATGATAGGTCACTTTAGCGGGAACGGGAGGGGGTAGGTAGAAAAATTAATTAATTCAACTCTTAAAAGACCTAAAGAAGGTCGCAGGCAAGCGCTGGATGCCATTCTAGATATCTTTGGAGGAAGCCTTAGTCCAGCAGTGGACGGCCTGCGGCTGGAATGATAATGATGAGTTCAATTTATATCGTGCAGTTTTAATAGGCTACTGCCTCCGTGGTCCATTGGTTAAGGCGTTTGCCTGTAGACCCGGGGGCGAGGGTTCAATTCACACAGCATACTTTGTTTAGTTGTTTCCAGTTTGGTTAGGACATTGCAGGCTTGAATCACCTGATTGTCTGACAAAAAAGATGCTTCGGAAGGCACGTTAAGACGTTGGTCCCGGCTGCCATCTGGTAGTCGTTAAATTAACCATGTCAGAGGCCGAGAGGCGGTTCCGAAGAACTCTGACACCAGGGTGTGCTTTGTCGACTGACCATGACACTGACACGAAATGAATGAATGAATAGGCTACTTGGCTCATATAAATTTTGATGCAACAAATGTTCAATTCTTACAGTATTTGACCCACGAAACCAAAATACATATACGTTAAGAAAAATGCAAGATGGCAGTATAATTTCAATGTCAAATTTACTTAAAACACGGTCAGTTCAGAACTATTTTTGACTCCTGTCGTTCGTTCAAAGTCGGCAATTCGAATGATTTTCATTCGACAAGACTGTGGAATCGCATCATATCCTGCGACTCTTTGACTTTTTTACGGATAATCACTTTGTTATCGATAGGATTTTAAGTTAACTTTTGAAATTAAGTTTCGCTGTTTTAGACGGCTCAGAAAATATGGAATAAATTGTTACAATTTTAACAAATAGAAAATAATTATTTTAAACAAAAACAAAATACAAGTCAACTAGCCTATTATTAACTTCTTTGGTAAAACAAAGTACACTGTTCTTTCCAGGTACTCAATGGCATACGGAATAATCTTCGCCGCTGGTTATCTCCTCGCCCAACGCTATAATTTCCTAGACGATAACAATCACAGCAATTTATTCACACCAGGGGTCTCCCTTAGCGCGACCCTACTCGCCTTCATAGGCATAGGGAGTTACGTCACCTTCACATTTCTATGTAAAAACATATTTGACTGCAACGAAATACATAGCTACGTCGCGTTTTTACCAATAGTCAGTTATATTATATTGAGAAATGTGTCTGGTGCTTTGAGGATGCGGCATTCGACAATGTTTGCGTGGTTCGGAACGATTACTCTAGAATTGTTTGCGAGTCAGTCACATATTTGGTTGGCGGCTGATACGCATGGTGTTTTGGTGTTGATACCTAGCGCTCCGATATTGAATTTGATATTGACGTCGTATATATTCATTTGTGCTGCTCATGAGATTCATAAACTGACCGCTGTGATTCTTCCGTACGCTGTGCCTGATGATTGGAAGTTGGTGTTGAGGAATTTTGCGATTTTCTTGGCGATTCTAGTGCCGATTGGCATACATGATGGCATGTTTTGAAATTGCTCTTGGGATTTGATAGAAAATGTTTTATACATGTGGGAATCAGTTTTGTATTAAGGTACAAAGAAATGATACTATGTACTGAGAAAGTCGTTTGTTTGTTTATTTGCTCATTTGAAATACAATGGAGACACACACACAGATTGAGTTAGCCCAAAAGTAAGTTCGAGACTTGTGTTATGGGATACTAAATCAACGATACTATATTTTAAACAAATACATTTATAGATAAACATCCACGACCCAGGCCAATCAGAAAAATATAATTTTTCATCTTGACCTGACCGGGGATCGAACCCGGGACCTCCTGAGTACCGGGCAGGCATTTAAACCATTACGCCGCGGAGCCGGAGGTTGTTATAGACAATTCGCAGTTTTCTATTTCTGTGGCTAAAAACTGAACACGCGCTTAGTAGTTTGGTAAAAAAAAAAATTTTTCTGTGATTTTATTACGTATTGTTTTGTTAACTATCTTAAATGTAAATATATACGTAGCTATTTATTGTATTGTAGATTTTCGTAAACTATTAAGGTATTTTTGAAGGCTCGAGTATTATATTGCTGATTGCAATTTGAAGTGTGGCTGTGTTTGTATGAGGTTTAATTTAGAAAGTGATTGTAATTTTTGTATTATTTTATGTAAACCAAAATTATGTAACGTTTGTAACGAAGTGGGATATAATTAGATGATTATAATCCGGTTGAATAAAGAAACGAATCGAACGAAACGAGGGAAGTCATCACCTCTCACTTTCACATAATAATAAACCTGTATATTGTGCGAGTGAGAGGGAATGCTTATAATTTTTTATGTATAAGTATTCCCAAACTTTGATCATTATATGTGGTAGATGCACGATCACATACAAGTTTAAAACACGAAATCCGGCATCATGTCTTCATGTCTTATAAATATTTTGACATTATATTATTAATTCTTGTACACAAATTTATTTTTATAATTTGATGTCTTATTTCGCGCAAAAGATACCAAGTCAACACATTTCGCTGTCGGCGCGGACACTGAGCGACTGAGAGAGAAACATGTCAATATCATGATGTTGACATTCAGTGGCTCCACTATAAAACGGCGATAATGCATGTTCTAATAATATATGATCACAGCTTACCTTGAACAAATCAGTTGTAGAAGTCAAGCTTTATAAGGTTGATACAAATTAACAGCAAATACTAACAATAGTTCACTATAAATAACAACTTTATTAAACAAACATATCGAAATGCGCAAAAATATTAAATTAAGAATCTGCTGATCTTAAATTCGTATTTCGATGTAAGTTTATTTTAAAAAGTTTTTCAGGGGTCTGAATCTGTCCTTAGTCTTCGTCCGAGCGCGGATCCCGGTTACATCTTCAGCTTACGCTTCAAAGCCCAGGGTTAATCTGCCCTTAAAATATGTATGTATGTATGTATGTATGATGTAAAAACTTTATTGTACAGGAAGAAAATTGATGATACAACATAGAACACAACAAAAGGCGGACTTATCCCTAACAGGGATAAAATATTTGCAGTTAGTTTGTGTTTACCTTATATAATATAGCGTATATACAAACATTGTACATACTAATAGTATATTTAAGATTTGTGTATAGATAGCGTAGGATTATATTGTTACTCGAATATTTCATAATTTTACCAGTGTGATCTCTTTCTGGTCTAATTAGTTGAAACTTTTTAGTAATCGAACCCAGAACCTACGGAGTAGCAGACTAACGTGTTAACCATTACGTTACAAGGGTTGTCTACATTGCATAAATATAATTACGTACACAATATGTGAAACTGTGATTTTATTATTTGTTATAATTAATACCTATCGCTTCATAATTGAAATAAATATCATCACATGAAACTTTGTTCTTATTTTTTAATTAAATATACATTTAATATAATAAAACTTATCATTAAAAAAACGTTTGATAAATGAAAGATGTTTTGTAACAAGCAAAATTTTTATTCTTTACATTGTTTGTGAGTAAGATGTTTAATAATGAATATACACCTTAACAATATAATGTGTACAGTGTAAAACATATTTACACGCCACAATCATCTAAACGCTTAAAAGTAAACTTAGTAAACATAAGTACTAAATGACTAGACAAAATATATTTGCACAAAATTACTTTTTTTAATATTTTGCTATAATGTCCAAGAAAAACCAGACGGTTTTTGTTTCTCTCGGGTCGTTATACTTTTAGATATCATTCACCTCATTAATAATCAGTGATCGTTTCATTCATTACAAAACAGCCAAACTGCTGAAATGAGTACAATAGGAACTAGAACGATAAATTTGAATTTCGAAACCGCAACAGATAAACTCATTTAATTCACAATTAGGTACATATCTATTTGTTATTGATTATCAAAGAATTACGAATCGCGCCCGGTCTCTTTTTTTTTAAATCTATTTTGATTATTAATACAGTATTTAAGTTTTAATAAATCAGTTTATTAATTTAAGTTTATTATGTATTGTAAATTATTATTGAGTGTTAGGTACTTATTATATAAGTTAGCGAGTAACTAAATGAAGTCGAAATTTTGCATAAGATCATATTATTTTGTGCAAATATATCATCTACCTAAAACATCACATAAAATCACTTGTCTCAATAGTTCTCTCGCAACAACCAAAATATACAGACAAAATCGTGGACCTTGTTGAATCATTGATCACCGTTCAAGCCGAAGAGCCATACGCATCATAAGACATTCTCTTGTTCTACATTAAAGGTGCACTTACATTAAGTGAATTCACTTATAACTACGTCGATGGTCCTATAAATTTAATCAGTAAATGCAAGGACTTAAAATTACAATTGTTATAAATATTTTTTGAAAATAACATGGTATTTCTGTTTTAAGTACTAGGTTAGAATTTTACGGATTTTGAACTGAAATTAGCCAAATAATCCAATAAAATATAACAAGCAATAACATTTTTTATATTTAATTAATAAATTAAAATTGATGTATTGAAACGAGGAATGAAGATTCATTTGTTCACTATAAATGAATCACTATAAAATATAAAGGGACGATTTGTCCCTTGACACAGATTGAGTTAGCCCTTATGACTGTCAGGAAGAACTACTCTCGTGAAAATGTCACCTACTAGCTAGACACTTAATTTATATTGCCAAAGTTAATGATCGCTTTAGCCGACTTCGTTTCAATTGATATCGTGTGCGCCAGGCGAGCTAGAATGTGGCCTTCGGGTGTAGGCGCCGCCGCCCGCTCCTAGGATTTCGCCCCTAATTCGCCTAGAGCATCTGTAGAACTTTATGTAGTCAAATGCCCTGCGATTGCCAATAAAACATCTGTCGCAAACCTTTTTTTGATATGAATAAACATTGTTACTTTTACGAGATGTACATTTTTAAATTGGAATGTATATTTCCCGAACAAGTTGTAATAAAAAAAAATGTGTTGATATACTTAGTACTTATATTGAATATGTTAAAAATACAAACTTTTTTAGTCTCGGCCGCATGGTACGAGTGAATCCCTTAAAATGGGGCGTATATGAAGGGGCGAGATCTAGGAGCGGTGCCCCCAGCGCCACAATACCTGTTTCTAGTAAAATGAAGCCGAGTATACTAAGTTAGCGATAAGTGGTTGAGCGGGTAATGTGTAGGTGTGAGTGAGGCGAGCTGATAGGTACTCATCTAAAAAGGAAAACTAGCACACTTTTCTCGGCATATTCCAATACCAAATCTATGTTTAATTATTGATTTCCAGGGATGATCACTATCGGAAGAGAGAAACCCAAAGTACTTTATTTGAAATTATCATGTTTATTCGAGCAGCACTTTTAATCACAGAATTAAGTATCTCGTTAATTTTACGTTACCTAACATTACAGTTTACTTAAATATTGCTTATGTTTTGATTGTGTGCTCTCACGATGTTTATGTGATAATTTACTTTGTGTTAGATTTATAATTTTGTAAGTATACTGTAACGTTATTTTTTGATTCACATTAATAATTCGGGTCGATTGTCATCGCAATTTTTCAGTGATCGATTTAGCCGACTTTTCGTTATTGAACTCTGGGAAACCCATACAACTGATATCCGATTCCGATTCGATTAAGTTTGCGCGATATTCGTATTCCCCTAACACAATTATGAATCTGTGGCTATCTACAATTAAAGCTTGTTTAATATGTAAAAATCTGAGTAAAGTAACTTACCAAGCATCGAATCGTTGAGAGAATCGATATTTTGAGAATTTTCTGATGAACTACGATTTGGTCTTTAAATTGGTAGCGGAATACGAGAAACGCCAAAATGTGTCGTTTCAATTCAACTGCGATGCAATTGAGCGCTATGTGCTATTGCGGAATTGGTGGGTTACGTATATATTTATTTATCGACGCCTTTGTCAGTGACGGTTGCGATTGGTGATCGATAATTCACACGTAGGATTTTCGTTTTGCATTGTATAATTATGATGAAAAAGAATCGAGTAGTCGATACCAGATTGTGATCGATTATGGATGGACGAATCGAAATTGTCGACCTTCGCCCCATCACTACGGACGAGCTAGCTGTCAAATGGATTTCGCTGGTGGTTCGATTAGTTGCCGGCTTTGAATTAATTTTTCATTATTTTGCAATTAAGTTGCTATATAAACGAATCTTTTTACAAGTATTCTTTAAAAGTGCCGAAAATATCGAAAGTCGAATATTCCAAATCGAAAAAGTACATGGAGGTTGTATTTTACCGACAACCAAGTTTTGTTAAAAAATATTTTGGAAAACCCTGAAAAGGTAATTTGTTTTGTTCTAATTTTCTATTTCCACGTTAGTATGCTAAATAAACCGTAAAATCCTCTCATTTGGTCTTATATTTTCTTGGTAAAATCGGATTCTTTGTGAGATTTGTATTTTTGAGTTTGGGGTGGTTGTCAAGTGTTTCTTGTATCCAGATTTTGTCTGGATTCTGTCTTAAAATGATTTCTAACTATTTGTACACATGAATAAACCTAGAACATATAAATTAAATGTAAAATATTTCACACAGGGTCTATTTTTCTCAAAATGGTCAGATATTTCATTGCCAGGTAACCCACAATATAAAGTTGAGAATTTCTAGTTGATAAATGCAACCATACCGGATTTAACAATGATTATACAGTGAGCATACTCTATTTTAACTAAATTTTACATACTTTGAGTAATGATTTGAGTGGGAAATAGAATTTTCAACACCGGGCTCCGCACTGTTGTACTGTATCTGACAATCATTGTTACACAAGCCAATATATATTCTTCAGGGTTTTTTACATTGCGCCTGAAGAGATCCACTGGACCGAATGGGACCCCTTTCTCTCCGGGTCTTTAACTAGAGAGGCCACAAAAGCGCGGGATCTGAGAGCTCATTTATATAAGGAACAAGAGGACTTGCCTTTTACTACAAAAAGCTTTCTCGTTTTAAATAAGGTAACAATACCCAGCTGAGGACTTCATTATCGGTCGGCCCTGCAGATAGCAGTTACTTCTCTCAACTTATTTCCTTTTCTACTTTACTTTTTTTTTTCAAAACAAGGGAACAATATATATGACCAGTCGATCTGCTCTCCCTATCTATTTCTTTCTATATATATTTATTACTTCTTTGTCTCTCTGTTTCTTATGCTACTGGATGAACATTCCTTGGATTATATTATAATTATATCCTGTTAAAAACCTGTATTAAAAATAAATATTGTAAAAATTTTTATTTGGTTTTAATTGATTTATTTTTTTTGTGTGGCTATTTTCCTTAAATAAATAAGGTACAGAAGATAGAAAAGAGACATTTCATTGGCGCCCGGAACAGGGACGAGCAGATAAGAGGTAAATTAACTTGTATTGCTTGCAAATTTAAGTAAGTAAATAACCATAACCCTATTTCTGGTCATTTTGCTCAGAATTAGCTGTCAATATTGATCCCTTGTTTACTTTTATCAATTAAGTTTATTTTTACTACCCTACATTACAATCTGAAAATAAGTCAGTTACAATATAGAATAATTTTGCTTTTTACCAAACATTTGTTACGTCTGGTCAATATATTCCTAACCCTATTGTTTTTTTTTACCGTTTTCTATTTACAACTTGCTAAAAATGGGCGAAAGGCCAATTTGCTTTAATTTGCTACACAAAGATGAATTAGATTATGAAGTAAGAATTCGTGGCGCTCAACCTAAGGATAATGTCATTGGTCTGAGGGCTCAGGTTCGCGCGCTTAGTAAAGAAATCCCATCAGATGAGATTTTCACTTGTGATGCGAATATCGCGGAGGAATTGAACATAATAAAAGACAAATTGGTTGAATTAGAGGGTTTAATTAAAGGAACAAGTAGTAAGTCGGGTTCTCTTAAAATACTGAATAGAATTCAAACCTTAGGACACCATTTGTTTCATCGTTTGGGTAGATTGGATGCTGGTGATGTGGAAGAATACACCCCGCAAATTGAGAGCTTACAGGAACGATTAGACCGCATTTTGTTCAAAATTGACGGGATCATGGATAATTTTAAAAGCAGTTCTTCGCAGCATCATCACTCTTCTAACCCAGCAACCAATCCGCCGATGCCTTCTAGTAAATCTGATAATTCTTCAAATTCATACTCTCAGATTTATAAGCTAAACCTTCATTTTAATGGGAAGACTTGTGTAAAGGCATTCTTGCAACGTTTAGAAGAACTTTGTTTGTCCCGCGGTATTAATGATTGCAAACTTTTTAATTCTGCCGCCGAGTTATTCACTGAGGAGGCACTGTACTGGTATCGTGGAGTACGCGATGAGGTGAATGGTTGGTCTGAATTAAAATCCGCCCTTCTGGAGGAGTATCTGCCCGCTAATTATGATCACCGACTTTTGATAGAAATAAGAGCCCGCACACAAGGATCTGATGAAAACATAGTTAATTATCTGAGTGTTATGCAGAATTATTTCACTCGTTTGTCCAAACCCTTATCTGATGAGGAGAAACTTAATATTGTAATGTTTAATATTAGGCCTTTCTACACTTCCCAATTAGGTTTAAATCCAGTTGACTCGTGGACCGATTTGAAGCGTAAATGTAGACTCCTTGAGGATGCAAAGGAGCGTTCCAAGTTATTTTCAGAGCCCCCTAAATTGTCGTCTTCTTGTTTGGCCCCCGATCTTATTTACAAGGGCAACCGATGCCCTGCTGTTCCTAAAGTGGCCGCGACGATGGCACAGGTTGATGGTAGCAATTTCTGCGTCCGTTGTCGTGTAGATGGTCACACGTTGAAGTCCTGCAAGGCGCCCGCCATCATAATTTGCTATCGTTGTGGAAAGAGGGACGTCACCGCCAAAACTTGTCCTAAATGTTCCCCGTCGAAGACTGTCAAGTCGCCAACGCCGCCGTCCATTCCAAAAAACGAGTAAGCTTGAATCGACAACAAACTTCTACAGCTTCTAGTAATTTCTGTGCTGAAGAATGGCGGTCTTGGTTAAATTATTTGAAGAATTTCTTTTCATCAACCCGTCCCCAGCGCGTGTTGTCGGTTCGTAATTCTGATATTGAGCCTATCTCGATGACAAGCGACGTTGACAACTCCTTCGACAGACGGCCGTATCTAAAGGCTAGTATACACGGTCGGGTATTTAATGGCCTTTTGGATTCAGGCAGCCAAATTTCGATAATTCATGGCAGTGCCGTGTCATATTTTCAAAAATTCACCACGGTACACGAGTCGGCGGATTTACACTATATTAAAACTGCTAATGATTCTACCGCACCTGTCACTGGATGTATCTTTTTGCCGGTTACAGTAAAGGATAGAACAGCAATTATTAAATTTTATATTATTCCAAACATTAATACTGACTTACTTTTTGGAATAGATTTTTGGAAAGTTTTTAATATAGCTCCCGACGTTTTATCACTGTTAAATGACAACCAGTTTGAATCTACTCGAGAAGTGCATACTGTAGCCTCCAAGGATAAAGCGTTACGAGACTTTGACTCGCTCTCCGAGTCAGAGTGTGAACTGGCTCGGGAAGTGATTCGAGAATTTGAGGAAATTTCGGCAGAAAAGAGAGGATTAGGGCGTACTCACTTGGTGACTCACCGTATTGATACCGGTGATCACCCTCCAATCAAGCAACGTTACTACATGATGTCTCCAGAGAAGCTAGCCGAAATGAACCGGCAGCTTGATCAAATGTTGAAAGACGATGTGGTGGAACCGAGTAATAGCGCTTGGAATAACCCCGTCACCCTAGCCCGTAAGGCGGACGGCACACTCCGCTTCTGCCTGGACAGCCGAAAACTCAACGCTATCTCTAAGCACGACGCGTATCCTCTACCTTATATTAACCATATTTTGGATCAACTCAGGGATGCTAAATACCTATCTTCTGTTGATTTAAAATCTGCGTATTTCCAAGTACCATTGGATTCGAACGAATCTCGTGAAAAAACTGCATTTACCATACCTTCACGAGGTTTGTTCCATTTTAAGGTCATGTGTTTCGGCCTAACCTCTGCCCCGGCGACCCAACAGCGTCTTATGGACAGGTTGTTCGGCCCGGAGTTTGATAATAAAGTTTTTATTTATTTGGATGATCTTATCATCATTCATTCAACTTTTTCCGATCATTTAGAATTGTTACGTAAAGTCAGGGAGAAATTGCAGGCCGCAAATCTCACTGTTAATATGGGTAAATGCCAATTTTTCAGAAAACAATTAAAGTTTTTAGGTCACGTGGTCGATGAATTTGGTCTACGTACTGACCCCGATAAGGTAAGGGCTATTGTCGATTTTCCCACCCCTACATGTCGAAAGGATGTTAAGCGTTTTCTAGGCACTGCTTCATACTATAGGAGATTTATTAAAAATTTCAGTCATCGCGCCGGTCCCTTAAACGCGCTTACGTCAACTCGCAAAGGAGCTCCACCCTTCCGTTGGACTCCCGAGGCGGATAAAGCTTTTACTGATTTAAAGTTGGCCCTGACCACTGCACCTGTTCTAACATGTCCAGATTTTTCGCGTGAATTTTCTGTGCACTGTGACGCGTCGGATTTTGGAATAGGCGGGACCTTAGTTCAAAATATAGATGGACAAGAACATCCAATAGCTTATTGTAGTCGCTCGCTTTCCCCCGCAGAGAGAAATTATTCTGCGACAGAGCGGGAAGCTCTCGCAGTAGTACATGTGGTAGAGCATTTTCGACCTTATCTGGAGGGCAGTAAACCTTTCCGTATAGTTACGGATCATTCTAGTTTGAAATGGTTTTTAAATCTTGAAAATCCTACCGGTCGCTTGGCTCGTTGGGGTTGTAGGCTATCTCCCTATAACTTTATTATAGAGCATAGAAAAGGGTCACAAAATGTAGTACCTGATGCTTTATCGCGGTCCGTACCTGTGTCTGTAAATGCCATAGATTTAACTACAATTAAGGACGCATGGTATCTTAATATTGTAAAACGTTGCACCGAGAGACCCCGGGCTTGTCCGAATTATCAACTTTTGGATGGTAGGCTTTTCCGTTTTACGAAAATTTCTAACCAACTCAGTAGTGATTTCCAGTGGAAAGAAGTTATACCTCTTGAGCTTAGGGAAAGTATAATTATTGAAAATCATTCTAAACCTACTGCCGCTCACCTTGGTGTAGCCAAAACATATAAACGCTTAAAATTGAGATATTTTTGGCCTGGCATGTACAAAGATACCGTTAGTTTCATTAAAAATTGTGACATTTGTAGTGCCTATAAACACAGCTCACAGTGTACACCCGGCTTTATGGGAGAACCAAAAAATTGTACAAGGCCATTCCAGTGCATAAGTGTGGATCTAGTCGGCCCGCTACCAATGTCCCGCCGTCAAAATAACTACCTGTTAGTTGTCATTTGTTGTTTTACAAAATATTGTTTTTTGTTTCCACTTCGCAGGGCCACTGGAAAGGTTATTGCGCAAAGATTAGAAGATCATGTGTTTCTGGTGCATGGAATACCGCAAACCATAATTTCTGATAACGGATCCCAATTTACAGGTCGTGACATTTTAGCCTTATATGAAAAATATAATATCCCCCAGATACACCTAGGCCCAGTATATTGTCCGCAAGTTAACCCCGTTGAACGCTATAATCGTACAGTAATGACCGCCGTTTCGGCTTTTGTGGAAAACGACCATAGATCCTGGGATGAGAATATTCCAAAGATCCAATTTGCTATAAACACTTCGGTTAACGAATCCACCTCTTATAGCCCGTTCCTTCTAGTCCATGGTAGAGAAGCTATAGCCAATGGTGATATTTATAAAGGTTGTAGTGATGTCAATGAATTGACTATTACTCCGCCTGATGCACATGTTCAAAAATTGGGTCATCTTTCTCAAATTTTCAATAATGTAAAAAATTCACTTAAGCAGGCGCATCAGAAGAATGTGAAATACTATAACAAGAGGCGTAGGGATGTATCCTTTAATGTAGGAGATATTATTTGGAAACGTACTTACAAACAAAGCGTTGCGAGTAAGTATTTCACCGCGAAGCTTGCTCCGAAATACGAAAAATGTAAGATTATCAGGAAGCTTTCACCATTGGTGTATGAGTTGGAGGACGACCAGGGAAAATACATTGGGAAATGGCATATAAAAGATTTTAAATGTTTAGACTAGCTTTCAACGGCCGTGGGATGATCGGCCTCAAAGAATTGTCTCCCCGTCTGATGTCCGGACGTGTCGTAAGAGGCGACTGTGGACTATTTTAGGTGTTTTCCATCCTTACCTAACCACAACTTATATCAATCTACCATTCCATTTAGTGTATCTTGTGTAATTTGAAAACCATAAATTTGTACTTAGTTTCTCTCAATTTTTATAACTGGTATAACAAGAAAACTTAATTTCTTTTATGCTGCGTTGTCTAAGGGATCCCATGACAATTAGCAACTATATTATGTCTATTTGCACCCTACCGGTGTTGGTAGATTTATTATTTTAATACATTTATTCCCCAATTATAATATACTCATATAGGCGAGTATATTTGTTTCCGGAGAATAATAGGTTATTTTACTACTATTTTGTTATACAGGGTTGGGAGACGGTTTTATTACAGATTTACTAGTCATTTTTTTTTCAGGCCTTATGGGATGTAAGTAGTGGTTGGTTGTCACACCTTTAATTTTATTTTTTTTATTCCTTTTTTTTTATACATTATAACTTACCTCTAGTCAAAGGTTTTAATCAGTTGTTGTTTTTCTCCTTTAAACTACTTTTATTTTTACAAAGGGTTCATTCCTGTTTTCAGGAATTAACTTTTCTTTTCACTTACCTATTTAGTAAGAGTTTTACTCTATTTTTATACATAATGAAATAAGTATATTTTATTTTTACTTTGGATTCATTCCTGTTTTCAGGAACCTATCATTTTAATAATTTACTTTTCTTGTTTATTTTCCTTGACTGGAAACTGTGAGAAACAATTGGCCCCTTTGTTAGTTAAAGAAAAAATATAAATTACAATAGGCTTCCTGTTTAGAGTACCTGATTTTGTAAAATTTTGTCAAAACTCTTTTATTTTTCAAATCCCAAATTGATACATACAACCCATTTTGGCTAATAATTAATTCAGTAGTTTATGGTTTCACTTAATTTTCCACACAGTTTCCAGATCAATATTTATTTACAATGCTATATGCCTTCTTGGTCTATTTTTTTTGTCATTGTGTAATCTCCAGTGGCGACTTTATTTGCAAACTGTTTAACCAATCTTTACCCTATATATATATCTAGACATTCTAAAATACATGCTTATGTAATTATGTATCAGTCTTGAACGATTTCTTTTCGAACAAATCGTTTGCAAGCCTGGCCGATATTCTCCCGCTGTAGTTATTTGCCTGAGCAGTCCTTTAGTAGTGGCATTCATTTTTGAATATCCATTTTCATATATTCCTCTATATTATAACCTATATTTCAGTAATAAATTCTATTTTTTTATTATTGTGGTCGGTACCTTCAAATATCATAAAAAAAGTAAATCAACTCGACGGTAGTATGTTTTTTATTTTTAACTGTCAACGTCAAGTAGTGCGGAAATGTTCGGATCGATATCGTTATCTCATGAATCGATCGATTGAATCCATCCTAGGATTTGGTTTATATCGATTGTGTCTCGATTTATTTTATTGCCTTTTCTATCTATTCTTATAGTAAAAGTAAATGAATATTAATCTTCTTTATGGTATACAAAAGGCCGAGGACGTCCCGCGAATTCCCTACGTGAATTCTTATCCGGGGAAGGGGGTGTTGTAACGTTATTTTTTGATTCACATTAATAATTCGGGTCGATTGTCATCGCAATTTTTCAGTGATCGATTTAGCCGACTTTTCGTTATTGAACTCTGGGAAACCCATACAACTGATATCCGATTCCGATTCGATTAAGTTTGCGCGATATTCGTATTCCCCTAACACAATTATGAATCTGTGGCTATCTACAATTAAAGCTTGTTTAATATGTAAAAATCTGAGTAAAGTAACTTACCAAGCATCGAATCGTTGAGAGAATCGATATTTTGAGAATTTTCTGATGAACTACGATTTGGTCTTTAAATTGGTAGCGGAATACGAGAAACGCCAAAATGTGTCGTTTCAATTCAACTGCGATGCAATTGAGCGCTATGTGCTATTGCGGAATTGGTGGGTTACGTATATATTTATTTATCGACGCCTTTGTCAGTGACGGTTGCGATTGGTGATCGATAATTCACACGTAGGATTTTCGTTTTGCATTGTATAATTATGATGAAAAAGAATCGAGTAGTCGATACCAGATTGTGATCGATTATGGATGGACGAATCGAAATTGTCGACCTTCGCCCCATCACTACGGACGAGCTAGCTGTCAAATGGATTTCGCTGGTGGTTCGATTAGTTGCCGGCTTTGAATTAATTTTTCATTATTTTGCAATTAAGTTGCTATATAAACGAATCTTTTTACAAGTATTCTTTAAAAGTGCCGAAAATATCGAAAGTCGAATATTCCAAATCGAAAAAGTACATGGAGGTTGTATTTTACCGACAACCAAGTTTTGTTAAAAAATATTTTGGAAAACCCTGAAAAGGTAATTTGTTTTGTTCTAATTTTCTATTTCCACGTTAGTATGCTAAATAAACCGTAAAATCCTCTCATTTGGTCTTATATTTTCTTGGTAAAATCGGATTCTTTGTGAGATTTGTATTTTTGAGTTTGGGGTGGTTGTCAAGTGTTTCTTGTATCCAGATTTTGTCTGGATTCTGTCTTAAAATGATTTCTAACTATTTGTACACATGAATAAACCTAGAACATATAAATTAAATGTAAAATATTTCACACAGGGTCTATTTTTCTCAAAATGGTCAGATATTTCATTGCCAGGTAACCCACAATATAAAGTTGAGAATTTCTAGTTGATAAATGCAACCATACCGGATTTAACAATGATTATACAGTGAGCATACTCTATTTTAACTAAATTTTACATACTTTGAGTAATGATTTGAGTGGGAAATAGAATTTTCAACACCGGGCTCCGCACTGTTGTACTGTATCTGACAATCATTGTTACACAAGCCAATATATATTCTTCAGGGTTTTTTACATTGCGCCTGAAGAGATCCACTGGACCGAATGGGACCCCTTTCTCTCCGGGTCTTTAACTAGAGAGGCCACAAAAGCGCGGGATCTGAGAGCTCATTTATATAAGGAACAAGAGGACTTGCCTTTTACTACAAAAAGCTTTCTCGTTTTAAATAAGGTAACAATACCCAGCTGAGGACTTCATTATCGGTCGGCCCTGCAGATAGCAGTTACTTCTCTCAACTTATTTCCTTTTCTACTTTACTTTTTTTTTTCAAAACAAGGGAACAATATATATGACCAGTCGATCTGCTCTCCCTATCTATTTCTTTCTATATATATTTATTACTTCTTTGTCTCTCTGTTTCTTATGCTACTGGATGAACATTCCTTGGATTATATTATAATTATATCCTGTTAAAAACCTGTATTAAAAATAAATATTGTAAAAATTTTTATTTGGTTTTAATTGATTTATTTTTTTTGTGTGGCTATTTTCCTTAAATAAATAAGGTACAGAAGATAGAAAAGAGACATTTCAATACAAATCAATATAAGATTTATTTAATTTATATGAATTTTTTATTTTATTTATATGAAGTAAACATAAAAAAATAATTAATAAATATTCCTTAGTCACTGGATAACCATTAACAATAATAAAAATATAAGCATGCCAAATAAGTTTTAAAATAAATGAAAATTGAGACATGATCAACAGAAAAAATAAACCTATTATTATTTCTTGAAATAGATGAAATAAAAAAATAAGGTTTTTTGTTCCAGTAAGAAACCAACAACACTATGAGTAAAGTTCAGTCTCAATGAACAGGCCATTTCTTTTTTCATAAATTTACCAAGTTACACACTATTTTATACCGACGTCTCCTAATCAATGAATACGGCAAAAAGTGGCAAGGTGAACAATTAATTAGGTACGTAGATGATAAGTCACATAAGTTCCAAAAGTAAAATATACTTCAACAAAATTTTACAAAAATATAATGTAACAGTCATTGTATGAATCAAGGCATGATGGTTTTATTTAGGGTTTGAGAAGAACCTCATAACGTGAACATCAGCATGCTAAGGTAATTTTTTTAACATCATTAAAGTATTGTCAACAAAAAACAAAAGGTACTTAATACATTAAGTTAAATTATTTTTTTTTTGTCTGAATCGACCGATTTTGAAAACATAGCCCATGTATTTTATTTGCAGTGAGACAAGTAAGATATAAACTATTTATTTGCAATATGTAAGGTACTTTGTACATACAATTTTTTATTTGCAATAAATGGAAAATCCTGTGTAAAAAATTGTATACATGAATTAATAGTGAATAAGTAAATAATTCATTCTTAGAATCGTGTTTCTGTTAGTTTACCAGTTTTGAACAGGCTTACCCAACTTGTTATCTAATTTTTTTTATAAAAACACTTTTGGTTTTTTTGCTTTATTCTGATTTCAGACTAAAAGGTCACATAAATAAATGTAGATAAAGATTTGTGTATTATTTAATAACAAAGCATAATTTATTCCATTTTAAGACCACCACTGCATGCCATATGTAGGGTTCGGAGAGTGCCTAAACATTTATACGGTTTGGTATAAAATTGTGACAACTACGCACGACAACGAAATATTTAGACATTAAAACAACGACTTACCCATTACACATACATTACGAAAGAGACACAGAATTTTAATTGGTTCGTGCACAAATAGTTAACGTCAGTCTTTGAACAGTCAATCACATAAAATTATTGCTGAAACTGGTACAACATTAAGCTTCTAGCTAAGAGACTACGAATGGGACACGCTAAGGCACACATTAGACGCTTATCCACGCATGATGGTATTCCATCAAATAAAGCGATGGAACTCGAAAGGTGAATTGAATCGACTGATTTCTAAACAAATCATCTCAATTTTTTAATTTAAATCAAGAATTTTGCGATGATTTACAATGGAACAATTGAATCAACTGATTTCCAAACAAATCATCGCAAATTTCTATTTTTTAGATTTAATTTAGATTTAAATTAAAAAAAATAAGATGATTTGTTTGGCAAAAAGTTGATTCAATTTACCTTTCGAGTACCATACCTTTGTTTGATAAAAACCATCATGCATGAATAAGCGTCAAGGGTGCGCCTAAGACCCGAGTTCACTAACGTAGTTTAAGTCTAAAACAACTGTTCACACTTAAATTAAAACGGCAGTTTAATCATTATTAAACTTCCGTTTACTGTAAACGTGGTTTTATGTTTGAAAACTCGGGTTTAAATAAGGCAAATCGAGTAAAGACGAGTGTCAATTACATGAGTTGGGAGTATAATACTTTTACATACTAACTTGTATGTATAGTCAATGAAGTTAATAATACGTAGGTAAGTGACCAGATTCCCAGAACGAGGTTTGATTTATTGAAAAAATCGTAATTGCCTCGAAATTTACTTTGTATTATTCCAGAATAAGACTATGGGACTGTAGTATTTTAAAATAACTAGGTAATAATATAATTCAAAACACAATAAGTGCTGCCAAATAAAGGCTAATCAAATTGAATTGAATATTATAATTCGGGAATTTAGTAGTGAACTATTTTTTTTAGCATAGTTATCAGCTTTTTTGACTATACTTACATAAGTTTTTTTTAATAAAAAATTCATGATTCTAACAATTACTAGAATTATTCATTTCTAAACTAACATGGAAATATAATTTACGTGGGTAAATAGTTTTAGGTACGCTAACTACAAGTTCTATTGTATGTTCTATGGTAATTTCTGATACTAATATGGAATATGTGTCATGTCAAGGAGTGCTATATTTAAGAAGTTATGTCAGTGATTTACATGGATAAAACTTTAATAACATACGTACAAATTATTAATAATATAAGGGATAATAATAGATGTATGGTTTAACTATAATATTGCTGAAACTATTCTATTGGTGCGTCAGAATAATATTGTTAAGGTATCTATAAATGTCTTAATGTATATGCGTGCTTATACTCATACATACGATTGTATATAAGTAGTAATTGTGCATTTGGGATACCGATTTTTTTGGGCCTTTAATTTTGTTTAAATTTTAAACCTTATTATTAAACATTTACACTTAAGCACTATAAGTATTTGATGTATCCGCGTAAACGAAAATTTCTCTCATATTCTCTTATTTACATTTATAACCTACATTACTTACGCATCATATTATTATTTTATTTTTCTATTTACAAAACAGCAAAAAGTGCGCAATAAACGATTTCACAAAATATGCCATTTGAGCAATACGTTAATTCTATTTACATAAAGCATATTTACACAGTATAAAAAAATCTATAACACGCGTAAACGAAATGAGAAGAAAAGAGGAAATATAAGGTAATACGAGGGCATATAACACAAACAAATCTTATTAAATTTTAAACTAATCGAATCAAGACTATTATGCTATGACTCATAGAGTTATTTGTCCTAATGTTTAACTACAAACATTAATAAACTACAGTAAAAGATATATCTAAAAACAAGTTATTGCTATTAGATAAATATTTACAACTCTAGCTTAATAACAAGAGTATCTAGAGGAAACATCAAAAGTCAAACTGAAGGAAAAGAATATTTCAATTATAACTATGCATAAGTACCCTACATCTTAATACCATTTCTACCAAAAATCAACATTTCTACAGTTTCGTGTATTTTTTTTATATCACATTAGATTAGAATTTTGTAAAAATGTATTTATTGGCAACATTGCCTATTTATCGGTAACTATCAGTTTAATCCAAATTCGCAACTTCATTGCCACTATATTAGTTCCATTTATAAATTTAACTTAATTAATGTACAGTTATTTTTTTTTTGCCAAATATTAAGTACCTAGTACCTCTTTAAAATCTTTTTTTGAAAATCTTTTTAAAAGTATTAGATTTTTTAATATTCTTTTTATTTGGCAAAAAATCTAACCTTAAAGTTCATATCTTGACTGGTTTAAAAATCCCAGTCCTCGAAGGTGTACCGTCAATCGGATACGTCATGACCAACTGTTGTGTTCAGTGTCCTGGTCTCCTCGCCGAGTAGAGACCTGTCGTAGCGTCTCTGTCTCGTGATTTTGGGCCTTATTCCTCCTAGCAGAGGGGCTGATATCGCGTGGGTTGGCACTCGTGCCAGCTCCTTTCTGCCTTGGAGAAGTGGAGATGTGACGCTGGATGACTCATCTCCCTCGTCGTCAGACAATGCTGGGTAACTTTCTTTCATTTTCAGACTACGTTCAAGTCGTCGCAAAAATCTGTGTGAGTTATAATGATGATATTAGTTGGAAGATTCATCATTCACCATCATCATTTCAGCCGCAGGCTGTCCACTGCTGGACATAGGCCTCTCCCAAGGATTTCCACAACGACCGGTTGGAAGCGGCCTGCATCCAGCGTCTGCCTGCGACCTTCTTTAGGACATCTGACAATCTGGTCGGTGGATATCCGACGCTGCGCTTGCCGGTGCATGGTCGCCATTCGAGAACCTTTCTGCCCCATCAGCCATCGGTTCGTCGCGCTATGTGCCCTGCCCACACTTGGAAGATTACTGAAGGCGATTTTTTAAAGAACATATTTTATTTTAAATTATAATCCAAACATGGTCAGGCTTAAGGGGCAGCGTACTCGGCTCGCAAAATTGGAGTCATCGACACGACGCGAAGTAATAGAAGAACAGGTGGTGTTTTTTATTTTAATTTTATAAATGAAACATTTTGTTTACCGGATTTGGTTACTAATAGTTCTTAGTTTGTTGACTTTCGCAGGCTTCCTTGCGTCCTCAGTAAGGTCCAAACTCGACGATATTTTGGACGTCGTATCCTGGAAGTAAATTGTTTTCAAGTCAAATTGAAAAATGAAAGATGTGGGCCATTCCATGCGTCTAAACCATACATTGCTAGCTGTAACATTTTCTTACTAGATGTTGATTTTTATGGACGATTTCCAAGATACTTTTTTTTACAATGAGGGGTAACATAACCTATACTTATAGTTTTATTTATTTAAGTGTTGCCATATCCTTCTGATGAACTCTCAATTCTACAAACATTACATTACATGCTGATTTCTAAGATACCAATCCATACAGTAGAACACTCTAATCTACTCTTAGCTACATCATGTTTTGTTTGAATCAATACCTGGATACTAATAATACCAATATCTAATAGGAATGGCTTATGTTTCAATGAAAATTGTATTTGTCTGTGAACTGTAATGAGAATGATGAGATTTGTAGAATGAATCAACAGGTACCAGTTTACTTGGTTAAATACAATATATGTTTCAATTTGAACAGGTCGAAAGCCTAGCAGGGTCAATAGACGGCGAGCGCAGGCTAGCATGGATTAGGTAGTCGCCACTAGCATTTCTATTAAGTTGGTCCAGAGTTCTCGCTAGATAGCAGTCGTTTGGCTTTAGGCAGCCTGAAAAATTTAACAGTGTTGGTCATTTACACACTCTCGGATCATTTACCTCGATTACGGAGGTCAGAAGGCAGTAATTCATTCAAAACCGAGTAAAAACATCACCGTTATATGTCTGAATATAAAAGCGTAACCTATGAGGGTGTAAAAACTGGGTATACACGCGAATGTTGATTAAAACATATATTGCATGTTACTGTAACCCTATGGAATGTGAATGTGTGTGAATTCAGAACCCCTAGAAGAAACAACACGAGCAAATACGGAAGGCCTTCCACGCGGTATATACAGTCACCTCGGAGCTGCGGCACTTTTGTCGGCGGAGCGGTTTCCTCAGCCGACACGGCTCAGCCGGCTGAAAATAATACACCTTTGCCTCTAACATGGGTTTTACCATAGATTGTAGATTAAATCTATAAGTTTGCGAACTCCAATCGCCAGCATCTTTTGAGATTTTGTATAGAAATCCGTTAAGCAGTTGTGTTTTATTTATGTTTGTATTTTTTTACTGTGCCATAAATAATTTTTGTCTTGTCTTGTACGAACTGCGCCCCCATTATTTTCACCCCTAATTAGACAAGTGTGTGTGCACTTGTCTCGCCCCTTTGAAATTGATTTACCTAGCTGTATAGTAAAATATGCCTTTGGTCTTCGGAACTTAGGATTGAATCCTAATTTCGAATTTCCATACAAAATCTTAAACTATAGTCTAATAGGCTATAGTTTTAATGGTAGAGGCATTTGATAGCTAAGCAAAACTTACAGCGATGCGGCATAGAAAATAAGCGTGAAATTGAAAAGTGTATAGAATCAGAAATCATCCAATAAGCGAAATTATTTTAATCATTTTGTCAATTTTGTGTTTCCTAGTGTAGGTATATAGGCAGAGCTTACATTTAGGAAATAAAAAATGTGATTACAAGACATAAAATCAAAACAATATAAATTTAAAAATTATCTACGAATTATCCTCTCAAATATAAGTCTGTGACTTACCAATCTAGCTTTGTGCTTTTAATAATCTGTGTTTTCTGTTATCTTAATGTGTTAGGTAGCATATATGTACATATATATTTTTTAAATCGCTTCACTAAGAGAATTGCCCCAAATGCTAGTGGAATATATTCCTAAGCACTAGATGGAGCAGTGTACTTCTGCTAAGTGCTTCGCCATCGTGCTTGTTTTGTGACCACAAACTAGAAATTTGTAGCGTTATTATGTAGATTAATCTATCTTCTGTAAGGTTTTTATGTAAGAATGTGTTAAATTGTTTTTCTGATAAAAACTATACCTGCATCTCCAAGTCAGGCAACCGCAGCTCCTTGGCGGAGGCTATGGACGCGACTGAGGCGTTGGAGATGGAGTCTTCTGATGATGAAGATGACGCGGGTGCGGGAGCCTGCGAGCGGGAGCGGCGGCGCCCGCCCTTGCGCCCGCGCGAGGACGCGTCGCGGCAACCTGGCACCTGGTTACCAAGGTCAGATATCATACATAGATACACAGGCTACAAGCTACAAGTTTTTGTCTATTGTGATATTTTTACTTGATATTCTATCTGCATTATTATGTACCCAACTTTGTACCTAACTAAGTCTTACAAACAAAAAAAAATCTTCCTTTCTTTAAATTTAAAAACCATGTGTTCCGCGCATATTTAAACCTAACCTAAGACTTAGGGTCGATTTCACCAAATAAGAGTAAATTTTATTCTTTGATTTTACTTTGAAAGAATATCTCGTTTTGACACTTTTGACATATGTATAACCCTATCGAATATAATAATACGAAATACACTTTATTTATTAGAGGAGAAACGAGCAATTGCATTTGGGCGACTTATACAGTCATTCATTTCAATCTGGCGGCACTACAAAAAAGAATCCCCTAATGAGTTAAAAAGAATAAAAGTAGAAAAATTGGATGATGATGGAACGAAAAAAGAGTACATAAAGTTATTAGTAGAAAAGCTTGAAGTAATAGATAGTGAAAGTGAAATTGAAAACATTTGGAAAATTATAAAGGAAGGAATAGTAGACGCAGCAACAAAAGTGTGTGGTGTATCAACTAGAAAGAATATAAATGATACGAGGAATGTATGGTGGGATAGAGAGGTTCAGGAAATGGTCATTGCAAAGAAAAAAGCATGGAAGGATCTTTTAGCTGTACGAGCTGACGTTAAGAATAAGAAAGCGACGGAAATAGAAGTGAAGATGGCCAAAATGGAATACAAGAAGATGAATGTCAGTGTGAAAGAAATTGTAAACAAGAAGAAACAACAACAAAAAGATGAATTTGATGAAAGGTTGACCCGGGACTTCAAAAGTAATTTAAAATATTTTTGGAAGTCGATAAAAAAGGCTAGAGGGAAAACGTCGACGGTGCAACTGCATAAGATAAGAGATAAGAATGGAGATATATTGAATGGAGAACAGTGTGTTTTGAATGGCTGGAAAGAATATTTTGAGGGATTGTTTGAAAGAGATGAAAACCGAGGTGTGCTTACTAATGGAAGTTATGATATAGAAGAATGTAAGGATGAAATAATAATGGACGAAGTTGTGAATGGACTGAAAAAAATGAAGATGGGAAAGTCTGCGGGTTATGATAGAATTACTGTCGAAATGCTTAAGGCTGGACAGGGCATCCTGGCTACTCAGTTATGTCTCCTTTTCAATTTGTGCTGGAAAAAAGGCGTTGTACCAAAGGATTGGTGCAGAGCCGTCATAGTACCGCTATATAAAGGAAAAGGGTCACAGCAAGAGTGTAAAAACTATCGAGGCATTAGTCTTCTTAGCGTTGTCGGCAAACTGTATGCAAAGATTCTGAGTGAAAGGATTGTGAAAGAGACGGAAGATAAGATATGGGATGTACAAGCAGGATTTAGAAAGGGGATGGGATGTACGGACCAAGTATTCTCCTTACGATGCATCACTGAAAAATTTTTGGCTAAAGGCCAAAGAGTTTATTGCGCTTTCGTGGACTTGGAGAAGGCCTATGATAGAGTGGAAAGAAATGAGTTGTGGTCTACTTTGTCGATGTACGGGTTGAATAGCCAACTGATAAGAGCAATGAAATCCCTTTATAAGGATTCCAGCGCTTGTGTCAGAATAAATGGGAGCTACACAGACTGGTTTGAGATCGAAAAAGGTGTCAGGCAAGGATGTGTAGCGTCACCTTGGCTGTTTAACCTGTTTATGGACAACTGTCTGAAAGATTTGAAAGATGCTGAATGTGGTATAAGAATGAATGAGTTATGCATCAAATGCCTTCTTTATGCTGATGACCAAGTGCTACTTGCTCAATCGGAGGAAGACATACAGAAGATGATAACAATAATGAATGTAGCGCTAGTAAGTAAGGGTATGAAAATAAATGTGAGTAAGACAAAAATAATGGTGTTTGAAAAGGATGAAAGTAGAACAGTATGTAATGTAAGTATAAATGGAGAGAGTGTTGAACAAGTGAATGAATTTGTATATCTGGGTTGTAAGTTCACTAGAAATGGCAAGCATGAGAGTGATATTGAAAAAAGAGTGGCTGCTGGTAATCAGGTAAATGGGGCATTACATTCCTTTATGAGCAGTAGAGTTGTGTCCAAAAAAGCACGTCTCGCTGTTCATAGGGCAGTGTTAATACCGACCCTTATGTATGGTAGTGAAAGTTGGGTATGGCTAAAAAATAATGAAAGTAGAGTGAATGCGGTTGAAATGAGAGCTTTAAGGAGTATGTGTGGTTTATGCTTGAGCGATAAAATAAGAAATAGTGAAATTAGAAAAAGATGCGGTGTAAATGAGGATGTAGTGACAAAGATAGAAAAAGGGATGTTGAGATGGTTTGGACATGTAGAGAGGATGGATGAAAGGAGACTGACGAAAAGTATATACAAAGCAGAGTTGGCTGGGAGCGGCGGTCAGGGTCGGCCTCGTAAAACATACTGCGACCAAATCGCAGATCTTTTGAAAAAGGGAGACATTAGGAGTACCCGAAATCGGCGAGCGTGTATGAAGAGAGTGATGAGTGTGGAGGAGGCGAGAGAGGTATGTAAGGATCGTAGCCAATGGAAATCTCTAGTCTCTGCCTACCCCTACGGGAGACAGGCGTGATGATATGTATGTATGTATGTATGTCATTTCAATCATTCGGATTCACTCCCTGTCACAGAGTAACTATCCGAGAGTAAATTTAATCTGGTGTAAGGTGGTGGAACGTGGACGAAGTTATCCAACAGTTAAATGGAAGAATAAATATATTCCGTGGATAGCTATTCTCAAGTTAAGTCATATTTGGTGAAATCGACCCTTAGTCCGATAAACTAAACTATTAGAGTAACTACTAGATAGGCCATACAAATAATGCAAAATATTATAATAAGCCTTTTGTTTGTCCTATGAAAGGAAAAATTTGGGCATCACGATTTAGTTTAGTCTGGATTTCGAAGCCATGCTAAAAAAAATCTTACCTCCAACAAGTTGTGCATCGAATGCGGCATATGAGGCAGAGAAGATTTGGTAGTTCCCGTAACTTCATGAGATGCAGTTCTTGTCGTCCTTCTATCTCGTTTCCTTCCAGCCTTCTTTTGAGTATTGTTTCCTGATTTACAATTGTTCCCTTTCACACACTCCGAACTTGGGAAGTCATACAATCCATCAGAATCCGTAAAAGGCAATTGTCGGCCATAGAACTGAGGGGAAAATCGTCCTAGACCTGTTTTATCACTCAAAGGACTTTCGCTTCTCGAACTCACTGGACTCAAAGGTCTACTACATTCTGTTATTAAAGTTGGGGGCCTCAGACTAGCCTTCTCATCTAAACCTCTTTCTACGCTAATGCATTTTACTATCGAACATTTGGTCACTCCACTAGGCGAACAAAGCGTCGTTTGAGGAACATCCAACGTCTCCTTTAAAACGACTAGAGTTTCTAATTCCTTTGCGCTAGTTGGTACATCATCTACTCTTTCATCTGTACCTATCCCTTCGTCGTTTGATTCTAGCAATGGATCATCTGATAATGTTTCAGAATCTGAACGCCCTCTTCTTCGCTCATTGCCATCGTCATTGGAAGTAGAAGTTGGACTAGAGTTAGTTTTCATTAACGGTCTTCTTCTGGACTGAAAACAGGACGGTCCCCCACCGGACCCGGGGTCTTCCATCTCCGAGGGACACAAAGGATTACTAGAGCCACATCTAGATGGCCCTGGACTTGCCATAGAACTGTATCCAGATGACGATAAATTAGATTCTGAGGGCGCTCTTTCTCCTCTTGCAGACATCGAGAAGGGGCTCAAGTAACACATATTTCCGCTCGGTGGCGGTGGTCTCGGTGACATCGGTTCATCAGACTCTTCGCTAGCATTGTATGTTACTGTTATTAATGGAGGAGGTTGGAATTCCAAATGTGGTGGTGTACGTCTGGGAGGCGGTGAACCTGGCGACGGTCGTTCTATAGTTAGAACAGGCACTCTTAAACCTGGTGGTGCGGGGGACGGCGAAGACATTTCACGTTCTGAATCTTGGCTATGAGTGAAGCTAGGGCTCGGTGAATCTGTGACTAGCGTTGACGGCGTAGGTGTATCTGTATTGATTGCTGGTTGTCGTAACTGAAAATCAATATATGAGATAGTACAATCAACAACATTTTTAAAGTAGCGTTATGCCCAAATTTCATTTATTGGCAAACTGCGTACCTTTAATCGTAATCCAGATATGGTGGGTCTCTCAGGTTTCGTTTCAAATTTTATCTCATCCAATTCATCTTCACTTGGCGATAAGCAGGTAATTGTAGATTCGCTCTTAGTGTCTGGGTCCATGTTTGCCCGTGGCATGCGAGGGGAAGGTAGAGGAGTCGGTAAAGGTGTCGGCAGAGGGGTGGGTAATGGTGTAGGGAGTTCTCTGATCGGTGACAGGCATTTATTGATTGTACTTGGGACTTCTAAAAGTATCGAAGGAGGATGGAGTAGATTGCTGCCAGACGACGATGACTTGTGAGCACTAAAGGGATCCAAAACCTGAAGAAGGTATTTCACGATTACAACAATTTCCAACACTAAATTGAGTGAAGAGTGAAGACACCAATGCAAATAATTTGAAAATTAAAATAATTACTTGAATTTCTATAGTATTGTGTGGCCTTGTCACTGGCGAATCTGGAGCTAGTGATGGTATGTGTGATGATGCCAGTGATATGTCATCTGCATCAACCGTATCATCTTGTGGAGATGATGCCGACGGTGTGCTGGATATTGACACACCGCCAGATGATGCCCGGGAAACCATAGCGGCTGATGACGATGAGAAATTGCGAAACATTGCTAGTATTGAATCTGCGCTTGAGATTTTTGGTTGCCTGTCAAGAAAAATGTGATTAAAAAATAATATTTAAAAAACATGTTATATCGTAGCCAAAACAAAATTCAAGATTTTTTAGAAAGCGTTATATGTGAGATATGAATTGAATACTACACCTTATATTATATTTTGATTATAATTTAAATACAATTATTAAAAAAACAATTGTTTAGCAAGCTTAAAAATATTATTATTGAGATTTGCCCGTACCAGTATGAGTCGTACCTTGAATATTTTTTCAAAGCAGCATTCGCCAAGGTTAGATCAAGACTGGACATTGAATCACTACCCTGATTGCTGGAAGTGCTATGAGGCGATCTGACTTCTACTCCTGGTGAAGGTGGTGTACTTGACGCCTTTGCTCTCAATCCTCTATTTGCTATTACTGCCATGGGAATAGCTATAGTATTTACCATATCAACATCTGAGCTAGAACTCATTTCTGCTGAAACTTTGTTTAGTAATCTAGCAAATGTAACTTTCTTCTCTAATTTTGGATCAGATATGTGTCTCATTGACGGTGATGTTGAAGGTGTGGATGCTTCACTTGCAAATGATGTCTCTTTATTATCCATCCCATAGTCCACAAAAGCAGGAGCACTTTCCACTGTACTTAGTGTCCTCTTTTCCGACATCTGAATGAGTTCTCCCATTGTAATTTTCTTGGAATGATCGTTTGCCGAAGCTGGACTTATAAGTTGCTGTAGTATTTGCTTCTTTTCTGCTGCGTTCTTTTTCGTAGGCGTAGAGTTGTTGCGTTTTTTCCGTGGCGATGGCGTTCCTGTCCAGAAATATTTCAATGTACAAATTATCACCAACCCAAATTATTCTATAGAAGCGTTTTCGTACGACATTGAATCCATGACATAAGCTACACAGTTTTATGAACTTGTCAAAAAGGTTTTAAAACATCAACAATCACTGGAGTTGCTCGGGTTTTCAAGATCAACATCATGCCTTTGATCTCGTGTGCAGCTAACGGAAGCCAATTCTTTGAGAGTGCCATTCTTATAACAATTCGGAAATTTTGATAAATGTGCCAATAAATTATCCACGAGTGTTTTTCGTGTAAGTCAGTTTGCAAGTGTTATTGTTGGATGTTATGTTTGTCTAACATTTAATAAGTAAACATATTATTTGTAACACTTGTCAAGCAACACTAAAAACAATTAAGGTGTCTAGAACCTATATCTATTCCATCAAGTATCAGGACAGTGTTGTGCCGTGTGTAATAAAAGTCTATAGATATTTTAAAGTTTAAAGAGGATATAATGCAAAACAGTGTCCTAAATGCATGCTTAAGCAACACTCTCTAGAAGTCGAAGACATCCAACTTTCGGACCGTATTAAAGAAGAAAAGTTATGTATATTCAAAGAAAATAGTAAGAAATTCAAGACACGAAGATAAAACAATAAATTTGGACAGGTTTACGGTATAAAAATTGGACATAATAATAGTTGGACGATCTAAAAAGGTGAAACGAAGGAAGGAGCGGCTACATCGAGCTCTGTGCATAGTCAAGAGTGCACACATTGATTGAAGAAGAAGATAGCATAAACATTGCCGGGTAGCATTCCACATTGAGTGTCATTCAGGCAATCGGTGCTACAACTGGTTCGGGCACCGCGCTTTCCGCAAAGACAATTAATGTAACGATATTACTACTTTGTTGCAAATTAAATTAGTTTTGAATTAAGCATGATTTCCAACATGGTCGTGAATTAATGTAGAGTTGAAATGGAAGAGTTGAATAATGGTATTTGCAAGTCTAACGTAGTGATTTAAAGAACAAACAAGAGAAATAAGATTCTGTATATGAAGGTTCTGTTTATATAGTCACAATACAAAAGACTGAACAAATGATGTACAATGATGTATTTTTCATATAAATTACTCTCTTTCAAATAAAGTGGTCGGGTCGGGTTAAGTCTAGTATTATCTTTCGTTAAAGTTATATCAGTAACGTAAAATAAATCAAATATCTAAATAACGTTGGAAATAATCGAAATGAGGTGAAAATCGCGACGGTCGATGCGGAGAGCGCCGCGCTTGTCCGGCCGACATCGGACACGCTCCACTCCTTACGTCCGGGCGGCGGCTTTAACAGATCGTCCAAGCTAAAGGTGCGCGCGGCTCGCGGGTGCGCCGTGAGCCCCGACACCGACGGCTTGCGGATACCCAGCCGCGTGAGCAGCGTGCGGTGCGGCGGCGGCTCCCGCGGCGGCGCTGTGGACAAACGCCGACACCTCAACGTCCGGACCGCGCCTGCCGCGCCGGACCGCGCCAAACCGCGCCGGACCGCGCCGGACCGCCGCTAGCGCTCCGCCTGCGGCACCGCGGCGTACCGCTGCCGGCCGCGCGTCGCTAGCGCCACACACATAGGATTGCCAGACCTCTCGTCGCCCGGACATGCCCAAATGGAAGACGAGGGTTGCGAAAAGTGCATTTTGTACTAGATTATTTAGCCAGTAACTTGCTAGGAATGTCCGGACGAAATCCCTTCTGACAGTCCTGTATCCTAAACTCCACAATTACTTTAACTTGTCGTTGGTAGAGTAAAACATGAGTATTTTTTATATTAGCCAATTGCGTAGTACTAACAAAAGAGGTTATTAAGTTTCGCTTAAAATTAAAAAATAATAGTTAGCTGTATTAACAAATTTTTTACGTAACATTTTCGTCATGAGTTAAAAGAATTGTGCAAAGTACGAAGTCCAGAAACTGCAGATGCTTCTATTAGAAAAAAACATCTAAGCTAACGTTAACCATGCAACTGGAGCAACGCTAAGATGCTTATCTCTCTAACAAATAGTTTCTGAACCCGTTGTACTAAACATAGAGACAGTTAGAGAAAGAAAAAAGGAAAGTACGCAAAACGTGTCCTTACCATCCCATAGACAGTGCGTTTCAAGAAAATACATGAGTATAGCAGAAAATCTGACAAGTTTAAAAAGCATTATTCGTACTGTGAGTCAACTGCATCGTTTTAAAAGACAGAATACGTAATTACAAAATCCGTGAACTCAGTTACGTGATCGTGGCAAGCTTAACGCATTGTGTGCTGTATTGTTGACAAAACTAATAGGTGTCCAGGTTTCTTATGAAAGTTTGCGTAGGTAGGTAGAAAAAATTATGGTAACCGATTATCTACCAAATTGCAGTTTAGGTTTGTAGACCAGGCATTTATGATGTGTACTCTTATAGTCTATGATTGGGACGTTGCTGCAGAATTTTCAATTACCTACGTTACCTACGTTCTATAATATCTTGCCTTTTCGATTTCCTATTTCAGCTTTAGCACTCTTCATAACATACAATTTGCAAAGCATCAAGCCTTTTGTACACCTATTAGCTTCGTAGTATCGAAATGGACCTTATATCTGATGCCTTAAGATTTGACCTCCTTCAATTAAACGGAGTGTACTTACGTCTGGCGCAGCGGTCGGCTTCTTCCGCTAGAAGTTTCTCGATCTTTTCTGGGAAGTGCCTCTTGGCGCACCAGATAAGGCCGATCATGCCGAGCACCACGAACACCGTGATGAGACCGAGCCAGAAAGGCTCTTGGAGCATTCGGGTGCCGAGGCCAACTATGTTTGGACTCGGGTTTGGGGATTCGCATCTGTTGACGAATTTTTATGCTTACGGCTTGTGTTAAATTGTTCGGTAATTTTGAAATTTGTCAGTATCTAAGTTACAAGGCGAGTTCTTCCTGCCATTTTTGCGTGAGTGTAGAATCTATAGAATTGTAAATAAAGTTAAATTTACATACTATATCCTGCAGACGTACGCAGACTAGATATCTCCATTGGCTACGATCCTTACAGACTCCCTCTCTTCTTCCATACTCATCGTCACTCGTCATACACGCTCGCCGATTTCGGGTACTCCTAATGTTTCTCATTTATCAAGAGGTCTCCGATTTGTTCGCAGTATGTTTTCCGATTTTTGTATTTATATTTTTGGGTTGTAAGTTTACTGGAAACAGCAAGCATGAGGCCAATATTTAAAAAAGGAGTGGTAATCGCAGACCTCTTGAAATTTACATATTTTGTAACAAAGTTTAATAAATAAATACCTCTTCCCCCTCCAAGACGGGTTGCACTGGCACAGAAAGGTGCCATCTCTTTCAATACACGCGCCCCGGTTGTTGCAGGGCTTGGAGGCGCACGGCCGCACGCGCTCGGCGCAGCGCCGCCCCTTCCAGCCGCGTGCGCACGCGCAGCTGTACGCCTCGCCCGCTAGCCCGCTGGCGAGCGACAGCGAGCAGTTGCCGAACACGCATGGCGAACGTTCGCAAGCCGTTAGCATGCAGAATACACCTGAAATATGTTTTTTTTAATATCCCACCAGTGGTTTTATAACTACCAACGTATTTTTGATTATTTTACAGCCCATAGCGACTGTATATGATAAGATTTTCAACTTGATACGTTCATGTGTTCATCAGAAAAAAAGTTTGACAGACAGACGGACAATAAAGTGATTTTATAAGGGTTCCGTTTTTGCCTTTTAAGGTACGGAACCCCAAAAAGGGTTACGGAAGTCAAACGGAAGTCACCTTATTGTAAAAACCATCCAAACTGGGACCTTGATTAAAGCCTACCCCGGACTTTAAATCGACTTTCATAAAAACTTACCGGTATAGTATCCAGAACACTGACAGAAATTCTTGGTGTCTTCTGATGCGCAGACGCCGCTGTTGAGGCAGGGGTTTGGGTAGCATGACTCCAGGTTGGTATCTTCTGACAGCAGGAGCAGTTTGTTGTGGTATTCTGGATCTGTTGATGTAAATTTAATGATTAAATTTAAACATACCCATGTTCAAATTCCTATTTACATCATATTACATACATACATACATATAATCACGTCTTTATCCCATACATTTATCCCATTCCCCATTTCCCCATTCGCCAATTCCCTCAGTCGACTTTTACGGCTTGCGCGGGAAGAGAAGCAGCTGGTACCTACATTCTATGTTTTTTTTTCTCCCAGACCAGCATGGAAGGAATATCATTAGGAAGGCATCATATTATCAGAAAATAAGCGTTGAAGATTTAAAAGCATATTTTTTAAAGTATCGTCGTATTTTTTAAACAAACACATTTATTGCTTTAACAAGTTATCGGATTTAGAATGACAGTGTCTCATGGGATCAATAGATGGCGTAAGTTTGGTTATGAAGAGTGCATATTGGTACACTAAAGTTGGCGCGTTTTTCTTGTATGGTAAGTAGGTATGAATTACATTACCTTTCTGCTCCAATAGCTATCAGTTGTCTATATTGTATTGATCTTATTATTTCTGATATGAAAACATTGACTCACCCTTGTTAACAACGAGTGAGATGTCGACATTGACCCCTCGGTTCCCCGAATACTGCGTCACGAGCAGCGAATGAAGGTAGGAGTTGATGACCAGCGGCGCGCTCGGTTCCATCTTCCGTTTGCTCCTCTCGACTTCGCAGAGCGTCCATTCGGTTCCGTTGTTGTCTGTGTAGCTGTCCTTTACCTTAAATGAATGAATGAATAAACACTTTATTGCACCAATTACATAAATACATCATTAGATTGTACAGGATCAAAGGTAAGAATTAGTACAAAGGCGGACTTATCGCTAATGCAATTTCTTCCAGCCAACCTTAGGGTAGAGAGAAACAAAAAACATTGGAGCGCGAGCGATGCAGAAAGCTAATTAATATAGTTTTAAATGAAAACACGGACGATAATAAACCCAAATAAACTAGAAGTAAAGATGGATAAAGAATAAGAAATAAATGAACGAAATCCAACTGCTTTCATAATCCCTGTGGTATTTGAATGAAGAAAAGGAGTGGTTATTTACAGGTTAGTTACCACTCAGTTGTCACTGTCATCATACTTTATATGCGTTCATGTAGGTAAGCTGTATTTATAACTGTTATAATACAGAAATTGTGTAAGAACAGTAATAAAGGCTTATTATATTTTATTTATTTTTTAGGTAAGCTGATGATTCTTGTTTTTAATTATATCTGCCGGCTTATATAATAGACTGCTCTGCGCTAGTATCTCCACAGTCCACAGGTTTCTTGAAACCAGCGAGTTTGGCAACTTCATACCTTGACCAACCCATTCCCGTCACCACAAAGACTGCCATCTCCTCCCACCGCCAACCTCGCCAGGTGTACCGCTAGTGCGTGCGTGTGTGTGTCGTTAGCAGTCGAGCCAGCTGGGCGGTACTACTCGCCCGCCACGGCTGCATAGTAGCATGTGACTCACCTTCACTAAATACTAACTATACCTTATCTTGACCCATCATTTCCTTCGCCACACATTAAGACTGTTGTACTATTTTTGCTGTCATACCTATTAGTAAGTTGATTACTCTTGTTTGTAGCGCTATCTGACGGCTTATATAGTAGTCTGCTTTGCGCTAGTGTCTGACACCATGCATGGTCGATCGACCGTGTTATCAACACGAAACGATGACGACTCCTAAAAGATTCTTGCAGGACTACAATTCTCTACAGGTTTCTTAAAGTCAGTGAGTTTGGCAACTGCATACCTTGACCCAGCCATTCCCGTCGCCACACGGACTGTCATCCCCCCCCACCGCCAGCCTCGCCCGGTGTAATGCAAGTGCGAGCGTGTGTCGTGGCGGCGCCAGCAGCCGGGCGGACAGCCGGGCGTGAGGGGGCGGCGCGCCGGGGTAGTTGGGGGGCGCTACCCGCCCGCCACCGCTGGTTAGTAGCTCCACTACGTGACTCACGTTTATGAAGTTTACTGCCGATGGAAATTATATTTCGCTAGTTTTGCCCGCGGCTTCGCCCGAGTTTCCTTCGGGAACAGTGCTTTTCCCGGGATGAAAGGTACCCTATGTCCTTTTCAATACTTCTAGCTATGTGTATGAGAACTTTCAGAAAGATTGGTTCAGTAGATAGACCGAGAAACAAACAAACTCACTTTCGCATTTATAATATTAGTATGAAATATGAGGTTGATTATTTCATTTGTGACCGGCATCGAGCAATACGGCCTCCGTGTCGGAAGGGAGCCATACGCTGCATTCCCCTCTGCCAAAGTATAAGCCCAATCGGCATGTGCAATGTATTAGTGTGTGTAATCTGTACACAAATTATTTGCTGTTTTGTTTTATTTTTTATGTTAGTGTCATCCTTACAAGATGACAGTATAAGCTTTGTATGTAGGTATGCAGAAATTTTTGTGTATAAACAAAATAAAAATCTTACCAGTCTTAAAATGAGCCAAAAACCCAACACCAGTAACATTCTCGCCAGTTCTCAATCTCAGTCGTAGAGTTTCATACTTGGACACGAAGAGACCGTTAGTCAGTATGTTCGAGTTGATGAATGAACGGATCGGCACGGTCTGCGGGTCTACTTGCACCTCCAGGAAAGAGTCTTCTGGAACCGCATCAGTCACGTTGATAGGAACACCATTCTGGAACCTTCCGTAGCCGAAGTCGAATACGCTTATGTTTAGGAAGACGCGTTTGCCTGGAATGAAAAAAAGATGCTGTTGTTTTTTTTTTTTAAACTAATGTAGTAGTACTTATATAGATGATACAATTATTATTCAACTAGCTTTCGCCCGCGTGAATTTCCTCGGGAACAGTACTTTTTCCCGGGATGAAAGGTATCCTCAATACTTCTAGCTATGTGTATGCAAAATTTCAGGTTTTCCTTTTTACTAATTTTATTTTCGATCCTGAACAATGTAATGATGTGTTTATGTAAATGGTGGAATAAAGGTTTTATTCATTCAGTCATTGATTCAAATAGGCCTATGGCCTACCTATATGTACTTGTCTAGTCATATAAAAAGAACGCTCGAAGAGAGCGGAGACAGTAATCTTGCGCAACACGGGAAGCCAACGAACCAACCGCGTGCGCCGGACGACCCCCGCCCGCACCGCGCTCGCCGCATACAGCGATACATCGCCGCAAGCGCAGCTTAAGGTGATACCTCGGTGAACACTAGCGCCACCGTCATTTAAAAATCATTACTCACTGAAAACACAAGTTATCAAAAATCCCTCTGCTGTAATTATGATTCTGGATCTGAAGATAATTTTAAGCATATTCAATTATTAAATTATAGTTCCATATAACTAGTTACAAATTGCAAAACTGCTAAAAGTGGCCGTTTTAAGCAAAAATGCAATTTGTAACTATAGGAAATTATAATTTAATATGTTAAAATTAACTTCAGTTTAATATTAACCTCAGATCCAGAACCTTAATTATATAATGGGGATTTTTGATAACTTGTGTTTTCACTGAATAATGATTTTTAAATGATGGTGGTGCTAGTGTTCACCAAGGTATCACCTTAACCGCTTCCGTTCATCTTATACAACGCGTCCTGTGAATGGCAACCATAGCCTAGGTGAACAATACAGAGAGTGCGTTATTTATGTACTAACCTGTGGGGGCAAGTATGTCAATAGTGCAATCTAAATCAGGCAACAGAAAATGGGGGTAGTTTGGGCTCCGAAGGACCCCCTCTTTGGACGTGAAAGTCTGAGATGGACACCCTGGTAAGTCCACTGCGTGCCACGTGAGCGAAAACCCCGCGCCTTGGGTGCTGTAACGAAAACATTTTAAATTAGTTTAATATCTAAGGTAGAGTCTTGTATTGATATGAATACACAACTGTATTCTATTTTGGACCTTATTGCATTAGATTAATGCTCATGATGAGCTCTAAAGCCTAGCGCGGCGCGCGTATTCTTAACAATAGCACGCGTCAGGCGACGGCGACGAGGCGTGCGCGGCCATGTTTGGATTGGTCGCCGTTAGTTGTATTTATATCTTAAGCTCCTCCGTGCTTCGAAAGGCATGTAAAGCCATTGGTCCCGGCTGTTATCGGTAGATGGCAGTCATTAGGCTATGTCAGATGCCTTTAGACAGCCTGAAAATTTTGACAGTGTTGACCACAAACACGCCCGGGTCATGATCCTGTGGGTCTGGTTTCCCTGTAAAAAGGATTACGCAGGTCAGACGGCAGTCGCTCCGTTGTAATAACTAGTTCCGCCAAATCAGGACCATGATTAATAGCGTACTATCGGCTCTGAAGCGTAAACTAAAGATGAAACCGGGAAATACGCTCGAACGAACAAGATTAATGCTCGTGAATATACAAATAACTGAATGCTGAAAAAACATAACATCAGAACAGTCATATCGTGGTTAAGACATTTCGTACTTCAATATTGTCGAAACCAAGACGTGTCTAGTTCTGTATCATCGAAATACGATCTTTCCCTATTTAAATGAGTCGGAGCTCAGTACTTAAGTTCAGAGGGAATATTTTATTATTAATGACTTACTTGTAATCCGAATGAAAGTGCAGCACGGCTTTATTGGCACTCGCGACCCATCTGGTTTCGCCCACAGAGCCGCAATATCTCGACGCCTTAGAGTTCTTAACATCTCGCAGCTGAAAATTAGTTACTTTTATTCAATATAACATAAGGTAATGTATTACACAGGGACAACACGTGAAGAAAATAGTTGCCATTTTCTATTTGCTTTTGCATAGTGTTGAGCGTTGCGTAAAAAGTAGCGATTAAATTCTCTTTGCGTTGCGCACTTTCTAATTATATGAAATTTTGAATAGACGAGAAAAAAAGAATTTACTTAAATCTCAGTTTTTCTCTCAGTACAAGTTATCTGAGAGAGTAAAATAAAAAAAAATTGCTAATATAGATTTTGAGCCCTGAAAATTCCTTGCTCTGTGATTTTGAGTATGGAATAGTTTGAATATATCAAATGCACTCAGTAGTTTCAATGACATTCCGTTATTATCATCAGTCCGTCAATGTATACTATATATAACAATAGAATAGCCATTACAATACCAACATGAATTACTTCGGGTGGCACATTGAGACGTTTGGTTTCAACATTGATTAGAAGGTGCATAGAACGCACAGCCTAATCAATGTTTAGCACATACTATAGATACAGGTCGAACACATAACCCTCCATTTTGCTATGCCGCAATCGGGTAAAAGCAAAAATTTCTACTGTGTTTCGAAATTGAGACTGTCGGTATAATTAATTGTCGAAATTCAGAATGATACTCAGATTTACCTCAACAAAATCGTACAGACAGTCCTTCTGGTACTCTAACTCGATTGTTTGGAAGACGAAGACCAGCCGCGTGTCCTGAGGGCCCATCACGTGCACCCAGTAGTCCAAGTCGTTGTCGTACAGGTTTGGGTGGTTTGGACTTGATAGGATCCCTGAGGATAAGTGTTTATTTAGTATATGTATAATGTCGTATTATTAACGACCTAAAACCATCAATGGTACTTATAATACTTATAATTGAATGCCCAGCAAATATGAACTTCGTTTATATATATGTACTAACGGAGTCAGTAAAAGATAAAAATAAAAGTATTATAAGTTAATGTTTTGAAATTTTCTTCAAGTTTTTATGATAATACACTAAAATAGCAGTATTAAAAAAATAGTTGCCCCTACTAATAAAGTGCGGCACACCTTTTAGATGTAATGATATACTAAAATATTTATACTAATAAAGAAAATGCGCCTACAACACAATAAACTACTACTTCTACGTTAGTAATATTATAAATTCTGTGACACAAGTAAAGAATCGAAACAACCATTAGGCTGCAGTGGGTGAACACAATTCAGTTGATCAGAATGGAATATTTTTTCCAAAATTCCAAAGTTGTTTAGATTAGAATAAAACCCTTTATCGAGTTTCATTCTACACAACCAGTTGATCGGGATGGGAATACAGCAATAAAGCACATGAAATTCTTAATCATTATTACTCTGACCTGATGTTCCTTCAACAGTTCTGTTTTTCACGATATGTTCAGCGTTCAGCCTCCTCTTGCACACGTAGCCGCCGGTCGCCACACACTTGTGGAGGGTCCAATACAAACCGCTCGGCTGAGACGGGACTGGCGACGATTTCCACTAAAAAAATATATATTTTAATGGAGTTTATATATAACGTTAGAGTTATACAAGATATATGAGATAAATAAAAGATGTCAAATAGAAATAGAACACTAGTATTTATTTCAAAAGTGATACAATTAAAGTTACCATGGATAGTTCAAGCACAAAGTTGGGGACTGAAGAAAACAGTAAAGTACTCAACTAGCAGATGTCAAGCGAAAGAGAACGATCAACTACCAGTCGAGTCAGTCCATTTATAGGGCACTCGGGACGTTGCGGCTGGTCCTGGTTGCAGGAGTAGGTAGTCCCAAAGAGCTATGAAGCGGGCGAGGTTAAGTGTTTCTCTCCGGCACAAAATCCGAAATACAGAGATACGAAGACGGGCGAGACTCACCGACAGCCAGTGGTATTGGAAAGAAAGTGACGATGGGCGGACTACATAGAGATGACCGTTGGGATAGTTGGTGCTTGAGTAGAATCCCAGAACCAGACGAAGAAGTGTCGGTAAACCTAATGCCAGATGGATCGATGACCTGGTCAAAGTTGCCGAAAGTAGTTGGATGAGCAAAGCACTAGATGCTAGATGCCTACACTCAGCATTGGGTGACGATGGGCTAATGAAGAAGTACAAGAATCACATTTCTCCCACTTGATGTCGTGAAAAGTAATGAATGGAAATACAGTTAGAATGTCCGATGCCAGCCAGATTGTGCGGGCATCTGAAATTCTAAAGCGACGGAAAAACGAAACGGAAATGTCGAGTTACATAGGTACTTCTCTTTCTACTCAAGAGTAGTACTAACATATTCACTTTTCCAGTTATTTTTGTCGAGACTTTTTGACTACGTACATAGTAGTCAAGTGACTGAGTGAGAGTGTAAGGGCGATCGCTTGAAGGATTAATTCATTCATTTCGTGTAGGTGTCACGGTCAATCGACCAAGCACACCCTGGTCTCAGAGTTCCCGAAGCACGGAATCATCTTTATAGTCAGACAATCAAGTGATTCAAGCTTGCAATGCCCTAACCAAATTGGAAACAACACAAAGTATGCTTCCCTTGGGAATCAAACCCTCGACCCCCGGGTCTACAGGTAAACGCCTTGATCACTGGACCACGGAGGCAGTTATTACAATAACTCTGGAGGATAGATAGTAGAAATCCTTAAAGTCGTTTACCTCACACCTGATAGGGTCATGACCACCATAATCCAAATTGGCAGCTAGTTTATTTCAAGCAGATTAATTCTAAACCTGTAGGCCTATAGATTGACAGTAGTTAATTACCTGTACTCCTAAGCAAGATTCAACAATCTCCTCAGTGTCATTATACGGTGGCCATGCTTGGTATCCGACTTGGCTGCCATCGACCCAGCTGAAGTTCCCCTTCTCCCCACCTCTCTGAGCTCCAAGCCAGTAGACAGACCCGGCGCTGTAGTCGCTGCTCTGGCGGATGCCGGTGATAATGAACCTTTCTTCATCAGCGGAGTGGACGGAAGACAGCTGCATGTTTAAGCCTTCACAGACCTGGGAATGTAATGTTTAGTAGATGAGTAGACTTGAGCCACGGGTATACTGCCCTTTTCCTGTGAGACAAATAAGGAACGACAGAGGTCTCAATTTGCTTTTATCTCTCTCCTGGGTATTTCACCAGGTATTTTTGAGGGGTCCAATTAGGCTGTCAACCGGTCATTAAAATCATAGAATTAGGAAATTCCCAGGCATTTTTTAATTAATGAAAAATAATACCAAAGATTAGAAAGAAGATAGGAAAGTTGATTCATATATTTAGTTATTTTATTAATTAATTAATTTAATTCATGTACACTTAAATACAAACATGGGAAACCTAAAATTACGAAATGTAGTACAAGGGCGCTACTTATTTCTATAGAAATTTCTTTCAGCAGACCCGCAATAGGAGCTTAAAAACACAAAACATTCCGACGAATTGATAACCTCCTCCTTTTTTTTGAAGTCGGTTAAAAAAGCAATTGGCATTACATTCTACTTACATTTTTACAAAGATACATCACTATACTTCTTTAATTCTACTCTTTATGACGACAAACATATAACTGAATAATTTAACGTTTTTTCGAAAATTTATAAATATTAAGACATCGCGTTTTATCAAACGCCCGCCCGAAGTCTTATGAATATGATCACACCAACTTTCGTCCGCGGCTTCACCCGCGTAAATTTCGGGAACAGTGTTTTTTCTTGGGATAAAAGGAAGGTAGGTCCTTCTTAGTACTCCTAACTAAGTGTATGCGAAGTTTCAAGCAGATTGGTTTAGTAGATAAAGCGTGAAGAAACAACAAACAAACAAATATACAAACTCACTTTCGCATTTATAATATTAGTTGGGATGGGATATTATTTATTTTATAGATAATCATTTATTCCTTAAAATATGGTCATGATATATGGCTATGGATGCGAACAGGACAGCACCATGGCCATGACGATGAACGTCTGTAACGATGAGAAATCTCTTTTGGCATCTTAATCATTATCTAGTGTTGTCGCTATAAATCTTCATTCAACCTTAATTAAGTCAAAGTACATAACGGAGGCTGTGACGGATTGCTGCCAAGAGCAAAGAAAGATACTTATTATGTATTAGGCTTTTATTAAACTTAAAGACGCTTTTATACTGCAACGGATTAAGGATTACATATTTTTATTATTACTTTTTTCTTTTGGCCGATGAAATAAGCAAATACAATTTTTTTTTTGGTATTTACTCTCACAATCAAGACAAATCCAACGAGTTCCAGTTTACAGAAACAAAATTGGTTCCCGATAAATATCGAGTAATTTACAACTTAAAAAATTTCAAAGCCTTTTGTGAAGTTATGTCTTATTGTTGGAATGATCGATAGCTACACTGGCGCTGTAGTGTGACTGAGGATAAATAACAGTATTCGTAGTCACAGCGGTGTAACTAATAGACTATTTGAAATTATCGCTTTTAGTAGTCACACTATAGAGTTGTAAGTGTGGCTAAGAATCTATGAAATATCAAATAAATGGTTTTATTTTGAAGTTGGTAAGCGTTTTATTTTTAAATGACACGGCTTATTGTGCGACAGAAAACCATACGTTTTACCAACAAAGCATGAACAAAATGCGATATTAGAATTCCTCGCTTTGTGGTTTCACCATACATTAAAAAAAAACATTTGCCCCGCGCGCTATTCGAAGTTCTTTGGGTTTTACCGTTTACTTAGTGTTGACATGTGTGAGTTTCCTAGCACCTACGCACACAAATGCACAGGTTACAAAAGCAACGCTAGAGTTTTAAACTCACGTATATATCGCAGGGATGCATGGAAGAAAAGCGGGGAGGCTTTTGCCCACTAGTGGGACACATATAGTTAAGAAAAATAGTAATTTATATCTACCATTGTAAATGCACCTTAACAGCTGCCAGAGAAATGTAATCAGGGGAAGGATTATGGATTTTGATTTACAAGAAAATTATAATCAAACTGCGCGAGTCTTACCCAAAAACTTTGCGGATTTGTTGAAATGTTCCTCTGTTCACGTCCGTCAATTGTCAGTGAAATTTAAGATACATTTCGTTGTTATACAGTTGAATAATAGAGACTGGTTCGTGTTTACGATTATTTAATAGAAAAAAAAAATTATTTACAAACATCATTTATTAATTCATTTCGTGTAGGTGTCACGGTCAATCGACTATGCACACCCTGGTTTTAGAGTTCTTCGGAACCGCCTCTCGGCCTCTGAGGTGGTTCCTTTAACGACTACCAGATGGCAGCCGGAACCAACGGCTTAACGTGCCTTCCGAAGCACGGAATCATCTTTATTGTCACACAATCAGGTGATTCAAGCCTGCCATGTCCTCACCAAACTGGAAACAACTAAACAAAGTATGCTTCCCGTGGGAATCCAACCCGTCAATGGTTGTAACGGGTCTACAGGCAAACGCGTTAATCACTGGACCACGGAGGCAGTCAAAATACATTTAATACATCATTATACAAATAACATCTCAACAATGTTTGATTTAGTCAGCCTATAAGCAAGCGTACAATTGTTTTTATCTAAATACTAGCTAGTATTTAGATAAAAAAGTCCAGGCGAACTCCGTACCGCCCGAATGCACTTTTCTCATCGTTTAAACCTTGCCTGAACTTCTACAAATATTTCAAGCCATTCTCAAGTTTTAGCGAGACTAACGAACAGCAATTGATTTTTATATATATAGATAGATAGATAGATTAATCTTAGTAATTTTTGGGAAATCTTTCAAATGAAACGCCAATTTGTTTTAAATTCGTAAAAAATAAAGTAAATACATAGCAAAAGGGTTTTATTCCTTATGAAATAAATAACGCTTAAATATATTCCTAACGTACATAATATAACCAAAAACATATATAGGCAGTCGATTCATAAGTTCTGTCTTTATATCATGGAATTTTTAACTTTGGTTTCACTATTGGTTGGTTACCTGTTTAGCAGTAATCCAAGAAGCCTTCGGATACCCGGAGAAAAGGTAGCAGTGGCCGTCGAATAGAACCTGCTTGATGTCCATACACGATTGCGCTGCAATAAATGATATATTTTTGACGATAAATAAACAAATACAAGTATATATATAGGGACACATTACACTAACCTTGGGGTTAACTCAATCTGAGTTAGCCCCAAAGTAAGTTCGAGACTTGTGTTATGGGATACTAACTCAAGGATACTATATTTTATAATAAATATATAGATAAACATTAAGACCAAGGTCAATCAGAAAAAGATCATATTTCATCATGACCTGACCGAATATTGAACCCAGGAGCTCCTGAGTAGCGAGCAGAGGCATCTTAACCATTACACCACGGAGGTCGTTGATAAAACTTCAATAAAATGGCAGACATGAGGTCGAGATCGACTGCTTACATCACTCTCCCTATTTCTGCCGCCAAAATAAGGGTTCTTACATTACTGTGTTTTAGTTTTGTCTGAGAGAGGTAGCAAAATCTGGGTATAAATACAACAATACTGGGGTAAAACATCTCAAACACGAGTTGGTTATGCATAAGGTACCACGGGCTACGTACGGAGACAACGAGTCCCTCTTTCTCGAGGCCTTATTGACTACGATTTAATTACTTATCGACTGCTAACGCAATCCTTTAAAAAATGTGTTGGCAGCGCGCGGTGTACACGTACGTGCCCATCTTTCGTTGGTTATGTGCATGACTACACACTTAATCGTATATTAAAAATGAGAATAACTTTGTCTTTTAATCATTGAACTGAGAAATCGTTATAGAGCTAAAATCCGCGGTAAAGCTAAGTATTGCATAGCATTTTTATCAATTATGCAATAAGTACGAACTCTCGGCCGATCTACATAGTAGGCGGAGTATCAGGTTTATTTTTGTTAAAGATTTTCTTGATTCGGTCGCCCACGATATAAGCATTTTTTTTTAATCTATTGATTAAAAAAAATTGCCTGTTGAGACGCGTGTAATTTCAAACTTCAATGGCTAAAATTAACTAGAGTCTAGACTTAGTCCTCCTCGTAATGCAAAAAGACGTTACTGTAAGCAATGTGGCTGTTCCACCTGGTTGGGAATTAATATGAAAGCCGCGCCTCGCTCTGTAGCCGCCATAAAATATTTATAATCTATTAAGATGCCGATCATGAGAAAGCAAGAAACACAAAACAATAATAAAACAGAGATATTGCAAACGCAGTGTCGTTACTGTCTGAGTAGGAGTATGTATGGAAATTTTTCAAAAAATTACAAACTAATAAAATAATCATAACAAGTTTTTGCTCGTGGCTCTGCCCCGGTGAACTTCCCTCGGGAACAGTGCCTTTTCCCGGGATGAAAGGTAGGTAAGTCCTTCTTCTGATTCTCCGAAATGGAATGATCGATTCTTATGAAATTTTAATCTTGAGTATGTCTGTATACCCAGTAGACATTATTGTTACTAACACTAGTTCATAAGATAAATAAATATATAGGGACAAATCACATAGATTGAGTTAGCCCCAAAGTAAGTTCGAGACTTGTGTTATGGGATACTAACTCAACGATACTATAAAGATAAACATCCAAGACCAACGCCAATCAGAAAAAGGTTATTTTTCATCTTGACCTGACCGGGGATCGAACCCGGGACGTCCTAAGTACCGGTCAGGCATATTAACCATTACGCCACGGAGGTCGTCGATCAATTGTTATTAACCTATATGGATCTAGCAAACCAAAATAAATGATTTATTATTATTATTTCCTTTATTTAGCTTCCTCTTATTTTTTTTTACATTTTTAAATATTAATTATATATATATATATATATATATATATATATATATATATATATATATATATATATATATATATATATATATAAAAACATTTAAAAATATAAAAAATGGGGCACCCATCGGCAGCGGAGTGAAGACCCAATTATTATTATTATTTTTATATACACTTACTGTTTTTCTGTACATACAATATTTTGTTTAAGAAACTCATAAAGCAGTTTGCGTGTAATGACCCGTGTCGAGGAAATGGCGCGAACTGGCGGCCTTCGGGTGGATGGATAGGATGCGGACATCTTTGTAATGCGGATCACATGACTTGACTTCAATAGGACTTATAAAAATAAAACTAAATAGTAGCTTTACACGTTTTACTGTTATTACTGGTTTTAGGGTTCCGTACCTCAAATGGCAAAAATAGAAACGGAACGCTGGTTTGTCTGTCTTAATAGTTAATTAAAAAATAGACTTTTCCTGAAGAACGCATGAGCGTATCAAGATATCAAGATGAAATCCATACTTATATTATAAATGCGAAAGTCTGTCTGTCTGTCACCTCTTCGCAGGCGGGCGGAGCCTCCGGGCAACAGCTAGTTCAAAATATATACTCTTTTTCAACTGTGAAATAATCAAAATTATACGTGAACGCGATCAAGAGGTCTGACTGTAAATGTTTCGTTGTTGCAATTTCTCATGGGAATCAAAACCTATGGAGTACTTTCCGTTGACTTAGAATCATGAAATTTGGTAAGAAGCATTATCATAGAGCACTTTAGGGAATAAATTGAAAAAGTGTTAAATTTTTGAAAATTACAATTTGCATAAAAAAATAAAGGAAAGTAAAAATCCTTAAATAACGGAACAATCAGGGCGCGAGTCCGACTCGCACTTGGCCGATTTATTGACTAAGTTTTAGGGTGCGATCTTTGTAATGCGAATCACGTGACTTTATCTTCAACCGAGCGTGTTTCCCCGTTGCATCTTTCGCTTTGTTCATTAAAAAAATGTGGCATTGAGTTACAGTGTAACTAATCGGTATTTTTTTTCCCAATGGGTTACAGTGTAACACAAAATGGTGTATCTCAACGGGAACAAAGGATTTTTTTTATCATAATAAATACTAGCGACTGGCTTCTCACCATCGTTACCCTTTTCACATGGGAACAAAACCTACAAGAACATGATCTAGATTTGTTAGAGGCAAACTTAGGGTTACTTTATCTTAAGGCTGTTCCTACGGTCTCACTAGAGCCACTTAGATGCTATGAGGCCAAAGGAGGAGCCTTAAGTATAGGTCCTAAAGGAAGCACTCGGAAGCACGCTATACCTTTTGATAATTTTGTACTTAATGAAGTTCTATTAGCTTTTAAGGCTGTCTCAAGGCATCAGACGTAGTCTACGTTTAACTTCGACTTACAAGACTGGATTTTTTTTGTGCTGATTTTGCCCAAAAAAAAAACAGATTTCGTTCGCTCAACTAAATAAATTCGCGCTTGACCAGTTTTCTTTAGCACCTTACGTTATTTTTATAGTATGTGATGTGAATGAATAGAATAAAGGTTTTCGTGACTGGTCTTCTATAGGATCAATGAAACTCAATAGCTGTTTGACGTTTTTTTTTACTGAAACTATTTCTTTTAAATTGTGTAAACATATTTTATATGTACATAATACATACATTTCGACGTGTTAATATCAAAAACGGAAAATGCCAACTCTTCGTCAAATTCCAAAAACTATTGATGTTGTATGCTTTGATTATTATTATAAACTAGCAGTGCACCCCGGCTTCGCCCGTGGTGTACATAGCCTATGTTACTCGGGGATTGTGGCTTTCCAGCAGTGAAGAATGTTGAAAATCGGTCCAGTAGTTTCGCAGGCTTATTCAATACAAACAATTAGTAATCAAATCTTTCCTCTTTATTATATTAGTATACTAGCTGTTCCCCGCGGCTTCGCCCCGCGTGGGACTCGGTTATATCGCGCCCAAAAGTAGCCTATGTTTGACCTCAGGTCGTTAACTACATCCCTACCAAATTTCATCACAATCGGTCCAGCAGTTTAGCCGTGAAGAGGTGACAGACAGACAGACAGACTTTCGCATTTATAATATTAGTATGGAAGTATCGATATGGAAGTATGGATAAGTATACCTAGATAATCAAAGGTTGTATGAGGCAATTAGCATTTGAATAAAAATAATGAACATTTTTTGTATAATGGTAGTTCGACGTAGCACTTAACTACAAGTTTGTGGCTTTGCTACGGGACATCAATTGATAGCTACGACCTTTGATTATTTATGCTACGACATTATAGCTCGTCGTAGCTCTGCTACAGGACTGATGGCTACGTCATCGTAGCTTGTCGTAGTTCTACTATAAGACATCAACTGATTGCTACGATATTGTAGCTTGTCGTAGCTCTGCTACGTCATCGTAGCTCGTCGTAGCTCTACAACAAGACATCAACTGATTGCTACGACATTGTAGCTTGTCGTAGCAGAGCTACGACATCTTACCTCGTCGTAGCTTTACTATGAGATATTTACTATCATCTTAGCTTGTAACTAGAGATGGGTTTCTAAATCCCGAGTTAATAATCACATCGGGTATTTACCCGGATAAATACCCGGGTTATTACCCAATTTGGGTATTATCACGGGTATTTACCTTGTGGGTTTTACCTACCACACATTTCGTAGCTGTGCTACGGGTCACAAACTAATGTGATATTGTAATTCATCTTCATTCTTTATTAGAGCGTGTTTCTTAGTTACATCTTAAGCTTACGTTCAAGAGCCTAGGACACCCTTTAATCACAGTTTTGTTTGTTTGTTTATTTGTTTATTTGTTTATTTGTTTGTTTATTTGTTTATTTGTTTATTTGTTTGTTAACTTTATTGAACCAAAACAAATATAATTAAAAATCATAGAAACTAAACAAAATTACAATCGCGGACCTATTATATAAATATACTATATTAGTCCTAGATATAAGAATTATGTCTTCTTCTTATATTATAAATGCAAAAGTGAGTTTGTTTGTTGGTTTGTTTGTTACGCTCTCACGCCCTATCTACTGAACCAACCTTCTTGAAATTTTGTATACACATAAAAGTATTGAGAAAGACATAGGGTATACCTTTTAGCCTGAGAAAAAGCACAAATGAAATTGATGCGGGCAAAGCTAGTAATACATAATATAATAAGGTTTCTGGCATATAAAAGTGCAATCAAATATATAACCAATAGTCGACCATATACACCGCTATAGGCTAGTTTAAAAGCGCTTCCTGGAAAGCCTTCAGTACCTGTGTTATAACGTCATAAAAGTTAACGACTTGAATCAATATAATCAGTGTCGTTTTCATATTCAGTGATCGACCTACTTTATTTGTTGTAGGTTTTGCTGGCTTGGTGTTCCAAGACAACGCAATTTAAAAAATTAGAACCAATGATTAAATAGCAGTTAGGTTATGTTTTTCTTTATACTGTACATATATAAGTATTTTAGTTTAGCATTAGATATAATAAATTCTCATAATTTTAAAATTTATAATCAAAATAAGTTGTCCATTAAACAATTCCACCAATGATCAATTAGCTATCTGTATCGCACGCTTTTCAATGTTTTCTGTTTCTCTTTACCCTAAAGAAGAAATTGCATTTGCGATAAGTCCGCCTTTGTATTAATATTTTTTCGTATCCTGTATTTTAATTATGATGTATCCTATCAATTGAATTTAGAACCTGAATCCGTATTATTCATAACAATTAAAAGTTAACTAAAAAATGTTAGCTCCTTTCTCTCTTATGAATAAGTGAAAGAACGAGACAAAACACATTTTGGTTAAAATGGGCTTAATTAACGTTTGCAACGGGACTAGCTTTGCACCAATACCTACCATCATATGTCAACCATTCTTGTGCCATTTAGGGGGGAGCGGTGCAGGAATGGCCACTTTAAATTTTCAATCCTTACTAACATAATTAATAAGCACTACTAACAAAATGAGTCTTTGTTACATGAAATAAAAATATTCATTAATTCATTCATTCATTCATTCATTCATTAATTAATTCATTCATTCATTCATTCATTCATTCATTCATTCATTCATTCATTCATTCATTCATACATTCATTCATTACGCCTCGTAGGTCGTCAAAATAATCACCATATTAAGCACGCGGTTACTTAAACCATTTTTGATTAATCCCATTATATTTTACGTTTCAATAAAATAATTTTCACATTTTCATTACGAGAAACTGAGTGACATTACGCATTTAGGTGTCAATAACAATAAAAATTAATTCGTCGCAGCCCTGCGGAGGCTTATGGGCTTTTCGAACTCATTTAGAGTGTAGTAAACCCTTCTGTATGCGTTATGGTATTATAATGAAATGGTGCATTAGATAACTTAAAATTAAATTAAATTTAATTACACATTAAATTGACGTTTATTTATTTTATTATTATTTATTGAATTTATCACAAATAGACAAATGAGGAACCTAAAGCCGTGGGCTATTCCACCATTCAATTGACAAGTAATATCAAGAAAGCATATTTGATTGATATAAAACCTATTTGAAGATAAATAAATGTAATTATATTTAAATAAAAAAAAACCATACAATTTTACTTAAAAACTAATATTAAAATACAATTGAATTATGATAAACTAATAAATTATACCTAAATATCTACTAAATAAAACAAAAAAAAAAATTGTACTAAGATACCAAGCGCGCTTCTGATGACTTTTTAATTAAAGTGTTATTTCTTGAAAGATTCAAAGCAATTTTATAATGGTTACAAAGTGTTTAGTTAAAACCGATTCATTTTTAATGATTCTCAATTAAAAAAACTTAATTGAAATGGAATATCATATTGTTACTTAAACCCAGACAAACTTATAAAAATTAAAATTCCTTTGAAAGACTCGGACTTAAAACAAATTAAAGCTAAATAACAGTTATTTATTATGTTTGGTTTAAAAGTAAAGACGAAAATTAAAAAATTATATTAAGTATCATTAAAAAATTTCTTTGAGTTTGTTGAGTAATGTCTAGGTATTTGGAATGTTAAGTATTTCTTTTAAATACAATCTGATCCAAAGACAGTTTTATACTCCCAGAAACTACATAAAAATTTATTCTCTTCTTCATTAAGTAAACAAATATAAAAGTAATAAATTCTCAGGTATTTGAGTGAGACAAATGACATTTTAAATTAGACCGAGTAATAGTTATTACCTCTAGCTCGAATAAGCCGTAACATCCGTCCGTTTACTACGTTTATAACCCACACCTATTTGCGGTAAAATTAAATCATAAAAAGGCTTAGCTTGAGTACGAATATCCATTTATTTTAGATATAAAATTAAGTCTTATTTCTTTTAGGGTTCTGTGATAGAGGCTGTAATGCGATATGGATACACTGCTATATTCTGCATTATTTTTATGATTAGGCTAGTGAAGTTCATCAAAGCTTACCGTATCGAAGGAGAAAGAGCCTTACGCATTAATACCATGGATCGAAAACTTAGTTCTGCCCATTAATCGACCATTTATTTATTTAATCATAGAAAGTTGTACAACATTACAAATACTTCAGCTCAGTTCCGCTCAACTGGTAATTATCAAAAAACTAGCTGTTGACCGGAGCTTTACTCTCGTGAGAATTCCGGGAGAAAATATAGCCTATGTGCCGTTTCAAATTTTAGCCAAATCGGTTCAGCCGTTTTCCTGTGAAAGAGTAAAAAACATACACACTCACAAACTTTCGCCTTTATAATATTAGTGTAAGAAGAGTCTGTGTAAAAGAAAAGACTTTAAGAAACTAAGTACTAGGTTAAGAAACCTAGTACTTAGTTTCTTAATTTTTTTTCTTTTAGTCATGGTCTTAGATTAGGCGGTACTAATTTTAACAATGGTGCGACTGCTTTCTCACTTCCGTAACTAACAGCACCTTGTCCTAATGTTCTCTTTTATATGTTTCACCCTGTATATATTTTTCTGTGTACATGAATTAAGTTAACATATGAATAAATAAACGGAACCCCTAGCCATTTTTCGAATAGCGCTTGGCCGGTTTATTTAGTTTTACGGCGCAGTAAAATAGTATTAGTTGAATAAAACTCTAGAATAGTATTAAATCGTCCACGTTAAGTGGAATGAATATAATACATCTTTTATACCTGCATATCAAAGCAACACACAAATTCATTACATACTAGCTGTAGCCAGTGACTCTCTTTATGTGCTTTGCTATGTCATAGTAAAAGCCTCAGTGCTTCTCCATGTCACAATCTCTTTATATCCAATTCCCATCAAAAACTATTAAAAATTTTGAGCGTGAAATGGTAAAAAACATATTTAAAAAAAATTGCCTTTGTCAATGAAACTTTTTTTACATTTTCATTTTGAATTCAAAATAAACCAATGCTTAGACAAAAGCCTAATGCCATCTGCCATCTAGCGATTACAGCCAGGATCAACAATATAATAAATAGAAGCCTGCAAAATATGCACATCTCAGGAATATAAAGTCAGTGACATAAAATAAACTTTTTCATATAAAATGAAATTTTAATTAAAAACTGACCTTCGAAGTTAAAAGCAGTCGAAATTGAGGCTTCATAATGCACAAGTGCAGCAAAGGAAATTCCCTAACAATCTCTTGTGTACAAAAGAGTAGATTAAAATTATCCAACGTTGTATTCATTTACCGGTTTGCACACTTTGGTTTCTATACAGCTGTGTTCAATTCTAGACTTTACTGCACTAGGTTAAGAATAAAGATTGCAAAACTTTCGTGGTCGACTACACGAATTTGCAACGCGTTGTTTCTAAAAATTCCGTAATAACAATAAACTCGTGTGGCGTTGAAAAGTTTAATGTTGTTTCCTAGTAAATGTTTGGCGAACTTTGTATCAATTAAAATAGCTGTGTAGTTTTAATTTTATGAAAAGAAGGATAGCAGACCCTGTCTTCCGAAGAAACTTTTAATTACTAGATGTTGCCTGCGGCTCCGCTCCAGTGGGAATTCCGGGACAAAATATAGCCTACTAGCTGTTCCCCGCGGCTTCGCCCCGCGTGGGACTCGGTTATATTGCGCCCAAAAGTAGCCTAAGTTTGACCTCAGGTCGTTAACTACATCCCTACCAAGTTTCATCACAATCGGTCCAGCAGTTTAGCCGTGAAGAGGTGACAGACAGACAGACAGACAGACAGACTTTCGCATTTATAATATTAGTATGGAAGTATGGAAGTATGGATGTGTTGTTCCAGGGTCTAAGCAATTTCCGTTCCAAATTTCAGCCAAATCAGTTCAGCCGATTTTTTTTTCAACCTAACTGGAAACAACTAAAAAAAGTATGCTTCCTATGGGAATCAAACCCACGACCCCCGGGTCTACAGGCAAACGTCTTAACTACTGGACTACGGAGGCAGATAAGGTATGTAAAAACAAATAAATATACACAAAAAAAAACTGCACCATGCTCCGTCTAAAAGTATTTACTGAACTTAGAACTTTCCATTCAAACGGAATAAATACTTTCCAATACACGTACCGGAACGTATTTCCTGTCATTCGACTCAAAGCAAAAACTAACAAGTTATAATAACTTCTTTATAAATTTTCCAACACGTGGCTCCGCGAAGCCTGTGAAATGGACTTATTCATATAGTGGTATAGTTCGTAACTATGTTTTGACTTCAAAATGTAGTAATTGGTAAATAGTTTGATTATTATCATCGCATCAGATGCCATATAGATAGAGTTCATTATCCAACTAATATTATAAACGCGAAAGTGAGTTTGTATATTTGTTTGTCTGTTACCTCTTCACGCACTATCTACTAAGCCAATCTTCCTAAAATTTTGCATAGCTAGGAGTTTTGACAAGGACATAGGGACCTTTCCGGTAAAAAGCACTGTTCCCGAGGGAATATGAAAATGAAATGGGCGAAGCCGCGGGCGAAAGCTAGTTGTTTATTCAATATTTTTTTGTTATTTATATGTCAATTCTTCTCTAAGCAAACCCATTGATTAATATTATAAAAGCGAAAGTTAGTACTTGTAAGTTTGATTCTTCACGCTCTAATGGTTGCGCCAATTTTTATGAAATTTGGTATGGAGGTAGCTGATACCTTGAACTAACACAAATAATACTTTTATCCTGAACAAGATGCGATCCTGTAGGTTTAGTCAATGAAATGCCAAAAGGTCTTTTTTTCATTTCATAGATGGCGCTGCTGTATATGATAAACCGCGAGTTGTTACCGTGCAGCTAGTAAACAATAAACAATCGGCTTAAATTTCTTATCTCTTAACAGTTGATGGATTTCATCAAAATAGAATACCCAAAAAGTCCGCCGCAAAGCAGGTGATGGTAATTAAAATATGGCCAAACAAAATCTATCTGAAATACACTATGGAGGGAAGACCATGCGATTTAGAAGAGTAAGTTGGAAAATAAATAAATAAAAAAACTACAGCGCCATTATAAGAGGGAGAGATTGTTTTAACGACAGTGTACAAAATCTTAGCTTCCATCAAAGCATATACCGAAAACAAAAAACCTGTTAATCAAAATAACATGTACCGTCTTGTTTAGTTAATGATTAATCGTTTGTCCACCAAGTAGATAAAGAGGACACTTTCCTTGGATACTAATTGTTAATTAACTAATTTAGAAAACTCTAGTCGTATATCCGAGTACAGAATTAAGAGCAACACGATCGCACTGCCGCGTGTTAAGGCGATGGTTGCGCGGGCTAGCTGAATACAAAATACCTGTAGGTCGACCGCCTATCTCGATTCTCTCCTCTCGTAATGGCTACTTGTATCGCTTTCACCACTTTTCGCTCCGTATAATGCACAAAATGCTTAAAAAAAATTTTTTTTAAGGCGTTTTGTGCGTAAAACGGAGCGATTAGAGACACAGCGATTACATTACGAGAGGAGAGAATTGAGATAGGCGGTCGACCTACTGGACTGGTTTTTGATAGTCGCTACCACTACATTGTATTAAATCATGTATTGTGCTGTCTCGCTTACTCACTCGTTCTTGCATGGTTCAAATTAGACAAATTTAAAACAAAAAAAAAACACACATCATATAAACGCAATATTTAAAAGAAGTCATCGTTGCGAAAATTGTACATTTTTTGTTAAAATAACTATAGCTAGCCTTATTAAAATAAACAATTTAATTAAACCTTTAGGTATAAACGACATATTAAAGATACTTACGCAAAGTAGTACGTACAGATACGTAAAATAGTAAGTACAGTACGCGTGTAATTTTAGATTGACGTCACGACTAGCTAGTTGATTAATTAGGAATAATAAAATTAATAAAAATTAATTTGGAATTAACAATAACTACTAGTTTTAATAAAAATTCAAAATGAAAATATTACAGTTATAAGTTATATGCAAGATTGTATTTCTTTTAAAGAAAACTAGCGACCCGCCCCGGCTTCGCATGGGCATAAAAACCTACCTCTTGAATCATTCTATCTATTAAAAAAAACCGTTGCGTAGTTTTAAAGATTTAAGCATACAAAGGGACATGCATTTAGCATTAAGTTCTCCTATTGTGCTATACAACTGTATTTTGTACAATAAAGTTTAAATAAATAAATAAATAGACATAGGGACAGAGAAAGCGACTTTGTTTTATACTATGTAGTGATGATAACGGAATTTTGACCATAATACGGCAGACATATCCTCTTAATACCAACCAATGCCGGCTCTCGTATAATTTAAAACAATGCAGTTTTATTGCGCGGCTGAAAAGTAGAAAAAGTTCGCAGTTGCTATTGAATGTTTAATCGTGTACTGGTATATAGAACAGTGTTTAACAACGAGTTTTTATGATTAAGCTGTTGCCCGAGGCTCCGCTGCCGTGGGAATTCCGGGATAAAATATAGCCTTTGTGTTGTTCCAGGCTATAAGCAGTCTCCGTTTCAAATTCTAGCTAAATCGGTTCAGCCGTTTTTCTGTGAAAGAGTTAACAATCATAAACATCATAGGATTTTAATTAGAAATTTTACTTATTGGTTTTCTTCATCGCTCGCGCTCCAATATTTTTTGTTTCTCTCTACCCTAAGGTTGGCTGGAAGAAATTGCATTAGCGAAAAGTCCGCCTTTGTACTAATTTTCATCTTTTTTCCTGTACAATCCAATGATGTATTTATGTAATTGGTGCAATAAAGTGTTTATTCATTCATTCATTCACACGTACAAGTGTGATTATTGAATTATTAATGAGTGCTGTACACTTCATGTGTCATCGATCTACTGATAAAATAAGTATAGCTACAATGTAGAAAATATAAGACAGAAAGGCTTTTTACTTTGTTAATATTGACCGCTAGACGAAGTTATAATAATGATCACGAGAACAACCTCATTGATATTTATTTATACGAGTTTATTGTCAAACGATTTTCCGCCTCAAATTCTATATATTACATGAATAGGCCACATTTATCGCACGAGTTTTCCCGTACAAAACAAAGACATCTAAATTAATTCCAAAGTATTCATTTGCTTTCAATAATCTAAATTGAACGAGTATCAACTGTAATTAAACGTGAACTTTATTCAAACGGAATACAGTTTAAACTCTTATTTTTCATTCAGTATTAATTGGATAAGATAGAAATGTTTCTGAAACCCATTGGTTTATTGACGGTGAATAAAGCCGTGCAGAAAATTAGTATTCATGGTGATTCAAAGTGGATTTTATTCATTGGTATTAAGGTTGTTTTAATAAAAGCAAACTTCGTCAGGGAGCAGCTTTGTGGAATCATGTGTCATTGGGAATGACAACACGGAAAGTTGAAATTGTAAACAATAGTATGTTTTTTGGATAACAACTGACGGTAGTCACAGAAGTTTATGTCAGTATTTGTTTTATAAAACTACGCCAAATTTTATTGCTGCTGCATATTTGCTTAAATTTTCGAATAAGCGACTCTCACTGTAGAGATAAGTAGAAAAAAGATTCTATATACCCACCAGGATAAGCGAAACTCAATTTTCAAACATTTCTCACTATAGATAGGTAGAAAAAATATAAACTTTTACCCACTAGTGGGGAAACGTTGGTACTTAATTTTTTCTTGATCAGTTTCAGATTCATTATATTTAGTAAATCAATAGTGATGGGTTGCTAGCCGCTTACCTATGTCATGATTTTCCATTTGCAGTTTCAACTACCATCATTCTGAACGTGGCCTAAGGTCTTATGGCCCTAGCCTCCGTCTACCCCGTATGGAATAAAGACGTGATTATATGTTTGTATACATTTTACAAAAAACTTCAGATTTATAATGTTAATTTGCAAGAAAATACCTTCGCTTTTAGAACAGCAATGTGATTCCTTCGTTCTAAAAATACTTTTGTGTAATTCTAGACTGAAGAAAACACGGAGTTCTTCACTGACAATCAGAAAAAGCAATCTTCATGTAATTCTCCGTGCAATATCTCGAACGATCAGCTCTAAATTGCTGCCAGGTCATTCAACCTAGGACTTGCAGAGCAGCAATTTCAGTTCTATAGTAGTAGCTCATAGTTTTAAAGACGTCTAAATGCAATTAATGTAATATGCGAAATACTACACAAAAATACTTACCCTAATAAAGTCATGGGGAGTCGCACAATAAATTAGAAATAAAATTTTCACCTTGTACTCTGTGATGTGACAACACTACCTGAGAGCACAGCAATATCGCGTTTATTATCTGGTGGTCAAGACTATTTATTATACTTACAACTAGATACTGTGATCTTCGCCTTGTACCCTGCGAAGTGCCTCGAGTGATCTGCTCGGAATCTCAGCCTTAAGACGTTACTTCTGGACTGGTAGCGCAGCAATTTGAGCTTTCCGCCCCAATCGCCACAGAGCCTTTTTGCGTGGCTCGCGTGTGATTCCCGGGACCAGCCGGCGCTGACTGAGTCCGACTCGGGGAGTTGAGTTTCTGTCTCCTCCCACACCTTCAAAAATATAGAAATCATTCAATGACTACCAAGAATGCAGATATAATAATAAAAAATCTGTTACGCGGTCCCCGGGTAGCGGCCAGTGGTTAAGGGATTAATACTACTATAATAAGGTGGAAAAGCGATTGGAAAGAGGTGGAAAACATATAAATTATTCAATAAATTACCGAGAATGCAGAGACAATAGGAAACTGTAACGCGGTCCTCGGGTACCGGCCAGTGGTTAAGGGATATGGCTATTGAATACGGCTATCGTGATAGCAGCTAGAAAGAAAATTATAATGATACCCCGAAATAAGCGTTTGAACTAATCAATGTCTGTGACTAGCGTTTGTTTGATATCAGCAGAAAAGTTACTTTTCTGTTAGACTGTGAATAAATTCATAAATATTTTTCAACAAGTCTTCTGAATATTTATGATTGTCGTGTCGATGAGAACCATAGGACAAGACATTACTAATTCTGTGACAAGGCGGCAAACTGGGGCTTTTTGAATGAAAAATGTGACTCTCCTTGTTATTTAAGAAAAATATGTACACCGATTTCATTTTATCTTTTCTTTGTCTTTTACGTTTACTGGGTTGGTCCCTTCTATCCCAAAGTAATTAAAACTCCTCAATTTTCAACGGTTTTGCGTTTGATTTTTGGTTTCAGATTTGATTTTTTCAATATACTAATGGCCTATTAAAAACAAAAACAAAATCAAATTTTTGAATGTTGCTGCACCAGCTGCTGAGGTCGCCAAGGAAGAAAGGAAAGAAAAAGAGCCTGAAGAGTCAAATGATGACATGGGTTTCGGTCTCTTCGATTAAAAAACTTTATTTTAAAGCATTGCAATGCCATTGTAAGCTTTATGAAGCTTGTGTAGAAGCTTGTCTAATGGTTACCGAGCCCTACCATAGTGATAATTGGGGAGAAAAATCTTAGCGAAAGGTTGTTCATATCTCTAAGAAGAGATAACTGCACGCTGAAGGACTTATACAAGGCTACAGAGAACGCTGTAAGGGTGGAACAATTTTGGGCATCCAAGGGTATGTAAGGTTAACACGCTAAGAAGAAGATAAGAAGAGTTAGAAGGCACTCACTTCGTTCTCCGAACCATAAGACTGGATATGGTCTTCTAGCAGCCACTCCTCGGGAGCCAACTCCGTGGCATTCTCCGCTCCGATTTCGATGATCTCAAGAAAATCGTAGGCGCAACTGGAACAATAATATATGAATTAATTTTAGTATTTTTTTAACATATCACCTACTTTTTTTTTAAAAGTATATTTTAGATAAAATTAATGTTATTCGGGAAAATTTTATATTTTGTTTGGGTTCTCTATATGTTTATACACCTGCTATTTGATACAGGGGCATGCTACCTACTTAGGACGATCGACTGGTCGCAAAAAGTCGACTGGCAAGGGAAGGTAAAAGTTAATTTTAAACATTATAGCTCCACTAGCTTTTCCCCGCGGCTCCGCCCCGCGTGGGACTCGGTTATATCGCGCCCAAAAGTAGCCTATGTTTGACCTCAGGTCATTAACTACATCCTTACCAAATTTCATCACAATCGGTCCAGCAGTTTAGCCGTGAAGAGATGACAGACAGACAGACTTTCGCATTTATAATATTAGTATGAATATGGATATAGTTACAAATTGCAATATTGCTTAAAACGGACACTTTTAGCAGTTTTGCAATTTGTAACTATATGGAACTATAATTTAATGTGGTTAAAATTTACTTCAGATCCAGAACATTAATTACATAACAGGGATTTTTGATAACTTGTGTTTTCAGTGAATAATGATTTTTAAATGATGGTGGCGCTAGTGTTCACCGAGGTATCACCTTAATGTATTTGACCTAATAATAAGGCATGCAAATATATAGCAAAATAATTGTTTTTAATTAAATTATATTAAATTAATTAAAAAAGTAAGTTTGACATACCTTATTAGTAAAAGAAGACATCAACGGTTACAAGTACTATTTTTAAGATATGTTATTCACCCAAAATCGGCGAGTCGAGTGATTATCGTTCGTTTTCGAATAATTTTCTTTCGATATAACCGGTGATACGAACGAAAATCATTCGACTCATCGGTTTCGAGTGAATCATACTTCTCAAATATAGCACTCCGGAAGATAGTTATATCAGGAATATAATTAGTTTTGATTAATTTTCACGTTAATGTTAGGTATTCTAATATCATATTTAATGACTGTACAATATTTTAAAAAATCTAAATTTTTTACTTTTATTATTAGATTTCAATATATCTAGTGTAACTCATACAATTAAAACGATAGTGTGAGAAAGGTAAACTAAACGTTTTAATAAGTATTTCTTCTTCTTTAATTCGCTTAAATATACTGTTTTTAGATACAAAGTAAGTGATATAAAGTTCACCGTGTCAGCTGGCAATTAAGAAATTTTTAACTCGATTTATAAATCAGGTTACCTAAATAGGATTGAGTCCACTGGGATAATCGGTATTCGTAGCGAATCGATTAGTGATTAGTGTATATATTCGGTAATCGCTCAAAATCGGCAGGAAATCACGGTATCAAAGCGGGCTTAACTTCATGTTGATGGCTCCAAATCGGATTTCGGAGTCGTGTTTAGCTATGGTATTAACTTTAGCTGAGGCTGTTTGTCAAAAATAGAACGTGATTTATGTGGCCATATTTGTATTACCTATACTATGTAGTATAGCGAAACAAAACTTTCTCAAGTTCCTCCATTACTTTATGCTTTGGAATGTCAAGCCATTTGTCCCGGCTAATTATATAATTAGAAGACTAATATTTAAACCAGTCATCATAACCATTTCGTGTAGGTAACACGGCCAATCGACAATACACACCCTGGTGTTAGAGCTCTTCGGAATCGCCTCTCTACTACCAAGGAAGCCAGGCCCAACAGCTTAACATGCCTTTCGAAGCACAAGCTCTAGCCCGAAATTTAAACGAGAGCGAAAAATATTATAACAAAAAGCCCAATAGTTTTGATATTTCTTTTTTATCCAGGCAATAAAATACATTTTAACTTTAATAGTATTAATTATAATGCGAATACTAAAGGGTAACATGAGAATTTTCTATTTAATTTATTCGTTTGCTTAAAACTTTGGCAAAACCATAGAAATAGGAAATCACGCGCGGTCTCTACAAGCAATTTTTTTAATCTATGGCCAAAACGGAGATGAAAGTGTTTAAAATAGGAAATAGAATTTCTAAACTCAAAACTTTAACATTTGAAAATCCGGAATCGGAATCCGAAATCGCCACATTTGTACGTAACATAGGAAACCTCGGTTTCTGACGACTGTAGTTGGCAGCTCAATATGGAATATTGATGTTACCCGTAAGACCACGAAATTTTTATGTTCCTACATACATATGTTTTAAGTGTATTTTTATTTACATTTAATTGCACTTTAAAAGTAAGCTCAAAAAGGTGCACTGTCCTAATTTATATCATAAATTAGATGTTCCCTGCGGTCCTGATGTGTATATACATATATAGCCTATAACCTACTCCAGAAATAAATAATCAAAATATGCAGAAAGTTTTATTTTCAAATCGGACCAGTAGTTCTAAAATAAGCGTTAAATAAACCAACTTTTCAACTTTACATATTAGTACATGATATAATATTTTAAGTAAATTTATTTAGAATCAAAATAAATTTTAATCATATACACCTATTTTTCTCATTATGTAGGTAGTCACCTTTCCAGAGGGCTTAGTCACAATTTCAAAACGTATGAATCTTGGACAAGAACAAAATGTATGAGATTGACATGAGTTGCGGTAAATCACATGGTCAACCTTATGTCAATCCCATACATTTGGTTCTTGCCGTACCTCGTTAAAAAGTTTGGAAGTTGTAACAAAATGTATGGGATTGACATGAGTTGCGGTAAATCACATGGTCAACCTTATGTCAATCCCATACATTTGGTTCTTGCCGTACCTCGTTAAAAAGTTTGGAAGTTGTAACGTTGGCTAAGCCCCTGAACCTTTTCGCCCCAACAGCTATCCATTCCGCGCTCTTTACAACAACAACAAAGACGTGTCTATACAACAAAGTTAGATATATAATATATATTATTGAAACACCCTAGCAGCTTGTTTTAAGCTGATGGGTGTGCGTCTTTGTGTTTGGAGAATTTATCCAATCTATTCTTGAAACATTATACATCCATACTTCCATACTAATATTATGAATGCGAAAGTCTGTCTGTCTGTCTGTCTGTCTGTCTGTCACCTCTTCACGGCTAAACGGATGGACCGATTGTGATGAAATTTGGTAGGGATGTAGTTAACGACCTGAGTTCAAACATAGGCTACTTTTGGGCGCGATATAACCGAGTCCCACGCGGGCGGAGCCGCGGGGAACAGCTAGTTTCATATAAAAATATTATATATAGAGCGATATTGTTGCCTGATGCAAACCCGGTTAAAAATAACCCGGTGTAGCCGTGTTTGCAAATTGCAATATTCATGCCAAATCCGGGTGTTGTTGGTTTTGTGTCGATATAATGTACAGGTACGAATTTCGAAAACTTTAGACTTTCTATTTGTTTTTCCTCAAAATTCGTACTTGTGAAAAAAAGAAACATTCCGACTAATTAAGTACCTCAACCATTTTTGGATGAAGTCGGTTAAAAATTACTTTTCAAAATGTATTTCTTTATATCCATAGAAGTATGAAATCGCGCGCGGTCTCTACGTCAGGCTTTTTTATATCTATGTTTATATCGAAAAGGTGCTTATTTGATTGGTAGTGCTTTCTGCCAATAGTATAATTATTGCCAAAGATACCAAAAATGGCCATTAAAAAAAATATTAAATAGTTTTTAAAATCGGTCCTGAAATAACGGAGATATGAAATAACAAACAAAAAAAACAGCCAAATTAAGAACCTCCTTTTTGGAAGTCAGGTTAAAAAGCAACGTGGCCTCGAAAGAAAGGCCATTTAAGTCTATACTCAAAATCTCAAGCACATCAGCTGGCGGATCTCATACATTCTAATCTAGCAAGCGGCACAATCGAGTATATTTTAAACTGGCACATATGTGACTAACGACATTCAGTCACAAAACAGGCTGCCGAGAAAAATGTACCAGTGCTGGCGGCACAGCTGGTTTACGATGCAATTTAAAACCCAGCGAAAAATGGATTCATACGTCATCGAAACTATTAATGCCGAGAAACTGTATGTTTTTTTAAAATAGGATTTCCCCGGCTTGTTTTCAAGAAGCGATGCGACGATAAACGGTTTTTTTTACCAAAAAGAGTGTCAATATTTTTAGGGCTAAGGAATGCATTATTGAGCTATATCGTATCCCATTTTTACTTGACTCTCGTTTACGTTACAAAACGATAAACTAAAAAGAACAACTCTTGCAAGTCTTAAAATGGTAATACTTAGTATTTTTAGTACCAAAAGTTTGGAGCACGAACAGAACTGAAGAAAATATGTTACAAGTTACGAAGATTAATATTGAAATGGACCCGGAAAGTTAGAAGTAGTCATCGCTAGTTAATTAGGCGAAGAATGGTGGCCTTTTTTGCCTTTTCACCCCGCAGGCAAAAATAGCAGTAATACATATCTATCTACGTCATAACATTATAAGTTAATACTTATATTAGTTTATAAGTTAGAAAATTTGACCTAGAATATACTTCAGAGAAACACTGAACGTTTTTCTAAAGTATATTCTAGGTTGTATGGCAAGTCATGTTATCATATGACCTGGATCAAATTATTTTTCCTCTATGAGGCATTGACGAGTAAAATGTAAATATTTGGCATTTTAATGCCAAAAGTATATTCTAAAGTATATTCTAGGTTGTATGGCAAGTCATGTTATCATATGACCTGGATCAAATTATTTTTCCTCTATGAGGCATTGACGAGTAAAATGTAAATATTTGGCATTTTAATGCCAAATATTGCGTAAGGTCAACTCTGCTACATACATACTGTTGTACATGATTTTCATTATTTAGGTAGTTATTTTCCTGACTAGTAATTTTGAAATTATGTTGTATTTATTTATTTTTTTAACTTCATTACATTCAAATGTAAATGGCGGACTTAAAGCCATAGGCTTTTTCAACAAGTCAACCAACCGTGGTGCATTTTATATTATTTGCATTTGCATATAGTATATGATATAAATATATTTCTGTATAAGAGGTTGATAATTATATCTGTTCGCGCTATTCAAATTCTTTGATGTTTTGTGTACCTTATGCAAACGTAAATAAAGACTTATTCTATTCTATGTTGTTGAGAGAATTCGCCACCAATCAGGGATACAAAGAAAGTAAGAACTGTTTCTCCAAACGGCTTTAGAATTCTTGAATTATTATATGTGACAAACGCCAAGTCATCATAGCCCATAACATACATCAACTGACGAATGTTTTTCCTTACATTCCTAACGCCGTCTCTTGTCTGCCTCGATTCCTACTCACTGTTCCATTTGTAACATGACTGTGTGATTCGAACAAAGAGCTGTCTATGATGATAAATAGGAAGATACGACCAACCTGATAATGTAGTGGTTACGGTCGGTGGCGAAAACAAAAGGTTGTTTATTCTTTGAATATGTGATTATTACTTACTGAAGGCAATATATTTTATCTACACAAAGGCACATAATAGCTAATATATTAATATATGATGACGTTACATACTTAGTAAAATATGTGCTTCAGTATCTTTCTGATCAAGCTGTCTAGAAATAAAAATGTCAGATAACAACTTTAAACTACAAAATAATAAATATATTATTCTATGTTATGCATTAAGGATTGATTTATTTAAAGAAACAATGCTTTGAAAAGACATGAAAGATTTTATGTTTCAAAATAGCGTACATATAAACCCCTTATCATCAGATGGGCCGTATGGCAAGCTTTTACTTGCTTGGTACTACTACTGTAAAAACAGAACAATCGTGGAATTTTTCACAATACCACTATATACACAAATAAAAAAGGGATTCAACTTCTTATCAAAGAGTTTTGGCGGTTATATTCTAACCTGTATTCTGTATTGCTACAGTGTTTGCCATTAGGCCGAAATCTTATAATGTAGGTCATGTTTTAGTGGCAAACATATCTTTCATTTTATTTTCATCAATCATCCTATATTACCTGACCTGCTTTGAGGGAAAATAGCGAATGAAATAGGGTAAATGTTTCCACAATTTCTGTTCAACGGGGCTGTGAAATATTATCAAAATGGACTATATCGTATTATTTATTCCTTTACCGCCGATAATACAAATTTTTTGTATGGTCACCATTTGTTCACTTTATTTTTGATTAGCTTTTTCTCACGACTTCGCCCGCGTGAACTTCTCTCGGGAACTTTTTCCCGAGATGAAAAGTCCCTATGTCCTTCTTCTGGTTCTAAGCTACCTCCCCACTAATTTTCAGCCAAATCAGTTCAGCCGTGCTTGAGTTATAAATAGTGTAACTAACACTTTCTTTTATATATGTAAAATAATATACATAGAATATAGATATAGATTTGTGCAATGAATACTATACAGTTTGTCTATTTTCTTAGTAACGTTATAACCTGTTTATTTTTTCCTGCATACTTTTTCCTACAACGAAATATACTTAGCTGCGTTAAATATTAGCTTTCAAAAGTAATATAATGTTTTGGCAATATATTATGTCAACAATAACACTCATGGGAGGATACAATGTTTTATGTGCAAATTGATATATTGTGTACGAAATTCATTCAAACAAAATAGGATTACTGGAGGCGTATCGTATTAATACCGTCATTTTTGTAAGCGTTGTATTTTCTTTGTATGAATAGTAATATGTTTTGGCTTTTGTTTGGTAGAACATTTGCAAAAAAAAAGTAATACATTCTTAACTAATAATGGCCGATAAAAAAGTGTTTCAAAGTGGACACTATAGAATTTGAAAGTGGCATTTTTTATTATTATTATTATTAACTAGCGACCCGCCTCGGACTTCTCCGCATGGACATAAAAACCTTCCTCTTGAATCACTCTATCTATTAAAAAAAAAACGCAACAAAATCCGTTGCGTAAGTAGTTTTAAAGATTTAAGCATACAAAGGGACATAGGGACAAAGAAAGCGACGTTGTTTTATACTATGTAGTGATAGTGAAGGCAGATTAAGACCATTATACTGAACAACTTTTCCAATTAAACTTATATCGAAATGCGAAAAGATTTTTTGACCTCCCTTATAATAATTGAAAATTATTTTAGCTAGTTTAGTAAGAAGACAAAAAAAAATACAATATTGAAATCTTGAATATCGTCGTGTCGGTAACAATGTCGCAGTGAACCCGCAAACGGTGAACATATTTTTTTCCATCCCTTAAATGTCAATGTGAAAACACATGTAAAGCAATTTTCACTTCAAAAAAATCTAACAAAAATGACCAGCAAGTTAGCTATATAGGTCGTCTCTCAAAGGCGGATGCTGAAGACGCCACGTGATTTATGACGACAGATTTCGAGACTATCGATAAGTGGACAATGTAGTCATATTGGTCATATGCCGATATGTCAACAACTTACTTACTGAAAGGAAAGGGCCCTTGAGATATAGCCGTGTCGGAAGTTGAACATTATTTTTGATAGAAAAGGGTGTATTTATACCGTTAGGTAAACCTCTGAGACATAGAACAATATGAATAGATATTTGTTTAGTATTTATGTAGGTTTATACATATAATTTATATTTATATATGTACTAGCGACCCGCCCTAGTTTCGCATGGACATAAAAACCTTCCAATTGAATCAATTTAACTATTAAAAAAAACGACATAAATATCCGTGATAGCGGGCTACTAATGATATCGGGCATGCTGGGACTAATAGTTGTAGTGGGCGCAGAAAGTCGTTTTAGTTAATTTATAACTCAAGAACGGCTGAGCTGATTTAGGCTGGCAGTATAAAACAGCTAGCAATGATAAAAATAGGTTATGATAACAGTTACTTATGAGGAATTATGCCCGAAACCTAAATAGTAAATAAGGATTTGATTAATAAAAAAACAGAAACACAGGCAATTGTTATTTTTTCGGGATTTGAATACTGGTGAAATAAGTAACAAATTAGTTTCCACTGGTAGAGATTTGTCGGTGGGGTGGCATAATCCCTTCATCATCATATATTTAAGAGCTAGGCTCTTGTCGGTGGAGTTCCTTCCATTTTTGTTGACGTTTGTTTTTCCCATAATAATAAAATTCATTAACTAAAAGTAAAGTCACATTTTGACCACAGAGAGCGTCAAAATATGGACTATATACATACACAATTTGCCTGAACATAACTCTTCTTCACGCAGTTGGACAAAAACAACACAGCAATACATTTTCACACTGAATTTTCACAATACGAGAGCTAGTTAACGTTCAACAAGGAAAGGAAACAGTCGTTTATCAGAATAGCAAAGAATAAGAATGCGAGACGTTAGTACTGTCCAGTTTTAGCGTCGTGTCGAGCTGACAGACAGACAATAAATGGGCTTGGTGTCGCGCTCTCATTTCATGTTGAAGACTAGATGGTTTATATAATTGTTTCAATTACAGGGGTCTATTCAGCAGTGATGGTTGTGTCTGTGGCGCGGTACAAACTATGGATTATCTGCTGTCGTACCCCAGCTGCCTTTTGTTCTTTTTTTTCTTCCAAGCGTGTTTCCCGGTTGCTTCTCCATCTCAGGGTACGCTATAAATCATGGTCCTGATTTGGCGGTACTGGTTATTACAATGAGGCGACTGCCATCTGAACTCCGTAATCCTTTTATGTGTGTGTTAATGGCCAACACTCGCAGATTTTTCAGACTGCCTAAAGTCACCTGTGCCCCTAGTATGAGTTTTTCTTAACGCAGACGCTAGCGACTGCTTTAGCGATTTAGTATGGCAAACCTGTACAGCGCCTCTGGCGGATAATAAGGCAACTAAGAAATTCCATACAAAATCCTAACGCAGTCGCTAGCGTCTGCGTTAAGAAAAACTCATACTAGGGGCACTGACAAAGCCTAAGAATTCATGTTGTAACACGTGTCCCGATGTGCCAAGTGGCTCTGTATGTTAAAGTTTCGGATCTAGTTCAATTTGTGTTGTTTTAATAAATATTCTAATAACCTTATTATAATACCTTAATCTTCAATAACTGAATGATATCTAATAGTATAAATACTACAATATCATCTATATCCAATTTTAATGTTTTTTACTAAACAAAAAAACTTTTTTTTTACCGGTATTTAATTTTACTTTGACAAGTAGCTAATAAAAAAATTAATAAGGTTACCAACTCTAAAAACTGTAGGTATTTCTTTCAGTTCTATTGAGTTTAGAGTTTATGCGTGGGTGCTGAACATCTAGAGCTTAAGGCTTTGAGAGACATTTCCATTTTAGGTCCTTATAATTTATTTACACAAAACTTGATTCCCAAAAGCTATCGCAGGTAAACATAATGCTATAACTGTACTCTGCCATCTATTCTATAAATTTCAGTCTATGTTTTATGAATTTATGAAGCTATTTTCAACTCTAAGTAATTTAATAATTCTAAACTAATCTAACCTATTATTTGTCTGTTGAATTTGAACATTTGTTCGAAATATTATTTGGAAATATTTTTTCAACCGCGAGAGAGAATGCTATTTTTTGGTCTGTTTGAAATCGTTTCTGTTTTTTGTATAAAAACAAGTTTTTTTGTAGACATCACCCCTTTCAATTTTTGTTTGCTATATATATTTATTACTAGCGACCCGCCCCGGCTTCGCATGGGTGCAATATTATGGGTTGAAATTCTTCCTCTTGAATCACTCTATATATTAAAAAAACTACATAAAAATCCGTTGCGTATTTTCGAAGATTTAAGCATACATAGGGACAGACAGCGGAAAGCTACTTTATTTTATACTATGTACCTAAAGAAAAAAAAGATAAAGATGATTTTTTCTTATCAATACTTCACTATCACTACATAATATATAACAAAGTCGCTTTCTCTAAGATGATCGGTTGGAAGCGGCCTTTTTAGATGTTTTTTTTTACATGAATGGTAATATAAAAGATATTGTCCGCGGCTCCACTCGCGTAGTGTTTGGTTTTATCGCGACAAGAGGTAGCCTGTTTGACCCCCGGTCTTGTATCATATCTTTACAAAATCACTAGCGGTTTAGTCGTGAAAGCGTAACAGTCAGAAAGACAGGCAGAGATTTTCAGATTATAAAAACATTAATTTACAATAGGTTTAACATATTTTTAATTTGTTATTATATTATTTGTTATTCTTTTATATAATAAATTAATTAACTAAAATTTAAATGTACAATGAAAATATTTGGGTTTTCTATAGTTAGATATTGCCATTTTTTATAATTTATTCTCTTTTAAAAGTATATCTAATATTACGGTAATAAAACAATAAAACTTAAAATAACTTATTTATAATCCTATTATTTACAAATTGTACAGTCCCGTTAAAGTCGCGCCTTGCGGTAGTGTACCAAGAAGGCTGGCAGCATTGCCATATTGAATGGCAATGCTTATCCTTTCAGCAAGGTAATTACCAGCCCTCTGGTCACGGGATACCTCTATCAGCTTTCTTTTCACATTTATAATATTAATATTAGTGTGGGTTTCCATTGTGGATTGTACTTTTGGCATAAGATATTCTGAAACAAGACTTAGCTAACAAGTTTGCTCCACAAAACTTAACCAACTCAGAACACAGTTATAACACAGCCGCTTGTAGTCAGCGGTTAACTTTTAACTATAAATGCTAACTAGCGAGGTTTCACTAATTAGTAACCGCGTTATCTCTGCGTAATTTGATTTACTATAAGGTATGGGAAAAGTTGTTTTAAAGTTTCAGACTATTGTATTGTAGTCTGTCATCGTTATCATTTCAGCCGCAGGCTGTTCACTACTGGAGATAGGCCTTCCAGAGGCGATTTCAGATGGGAATTAAAACCTATGGAATACTTTCCGTTGACCTAGAACCATGACATTTGTTAAAGAGCATTATCATATAGCACTTATCACTACATAGTATAAAACAAAGTCGCTTTTTCTATCCCTATATCCCTTTGTATGCTTAAATTTTCAAAACTACGCAACGGATTATGATGCGGTTTTTTTAATAGATAAAGTGATTCAAGAGAAGGTTTTTATGCTCATGCGAAGCCAGGGAGGGTCGCTAGTTTAGGAATAAATCTGAAAAATGTAAATTTCATGTTGAATTTAAAAAAAGAATTAACTGTTTTTTTATCTTATTATAGGAAACAAAATTCTTAAAATAACCAAGTAAGTTTTTTTGTATATTGAGGTGTTACGGAACCCTTAGGACGCGAATCCGACTCGCACTTGGCCGCTGTTTTCATTATAACTTTGAGAAGTAATAAAAACATTCCTTTTGAATCACTCTATCTATTAAAATAACCGCATCAAAATCCGTTGCGTAGTTTTAAAGATTTAAGCATACAAAAGGACAGAGAAACCGACTTTGTTTTATACTATGTAGTGATAGCGATGAAGTGATCATACTTATATTATACTGCGTAAGTCTGTCTGTCTATTACGCTTTCAAGGCTAAACTTCTGGACTCTTGGTATGAATATAGTTAAGAGCCAGGGGTCAAATATAGGCTACTTTTGGGCACGATATAACAGAGTCCCACGCGGGTTGAGCCGCGGGCAAGAACCAGTCCAGTATAAATGCATAAATGACCGCAAAAAAGAAGAAAACTGTGACTTGACCCAACGAAATATAAGCTAATAAATGTAGTAATTTTATTTTGTGTTAACTGGTTTCGGAACGCATCGATGATAGACCGAATAAGCACGATGTTGCTGGCTATCTCGCTCTCTCGCAAAACTGACGACGCCATGATAAATCGGTGCTCTGTAATAATTATTAAATTTAAAATAAAATAAAGTTGCTGTTATTAGAAAATACGAGTGCATTATTTGGACCACCCCTACAAATTCTCGTCCGGGATAAGTAGTGGTCTAAATAATTTTCTAGCAAAGCAAGAAGAGAAGTTGGTGCACGCGTGCCGGCCGGCATATCATAACCTCAAACGAGGTACTCGAGGTTCGTGAAAGGCAGGGGCGCGCGCAAGAAGACGATGAGCACCGGTAAAAACGACGATAATGGAGGCAAGAGCAACGTACCCGGCATGTTCGAGTCCATACCCAAGTTCAGCGGAGACGACATGACATATTCCTCTGTAAGATGGGCGCAGGATTTAGAGGACAACGCTGAAATTTTCGAATGGACGCCACAACAAAAATTGATTATCGCCCGGCGTTCCTTGTTTGGCACTGCAGAACTGTGGCTGAAGACTGAAAAACCATTTAGAACCTATGACGAGTTGAAGAATGCACTAATCAAAGAATTTCCGGAAGCAATTAACAGCAAGCAGATGCACGAAGTCATGTCTGCGCGCAAGAAGCAGCCCAACGAAACATATTACCAATATATGTTAGTCATGAAGGAACTAGGTAAAAGGGCGAAATTTCCCGACTATGTGGCGATTCAATATATAATTGACGGAATTCCAGACTACGAGTCCAATAAATTGATGTTATACGGGATTACGACATATTCTGTTCTAAAAGATAAGTTGGCCTTGTATGAAACTTTTAAGCAGAAGACAAAGAAGTCGCGTGATAAACCAGTCGAGGGTAATAGTGGCAAACCAAAGGCCAAGGAGAACGATCCAAAGCAGTTTCTACGATGTTTCAAGTGTGGCGAGAAGGGGCATACGTCTGTTGAGTGTTCCAAAGGTGTGAAGTGCTTTAGGTGTAACGAGTACGGGCATATCGGTACGAATTGCAAGAAAGAACCTGAAAAAAAATCATTGTCATCAAACTCCAACATGGCGGCGACGGCACAAGGAACTTCAAGGAAGCAGCGGATGTCTATGCTCGTGACGTCACAAGAAGGTGAAGTTGGTCGCGGTTCGGATGTGAATGATAGCGGAAGTGAATCGGAGCGGGTGAGTGAACGTGTACCAGACGTCAGTTCATTCGGTCGTGTCGTTCAGTCGTCCACATGTCACAAATGTCACAGTGACATGAAATGTCATCTTTCATTGAATGTAAACACAAGTTTGCCGCTTCTTAATAAGAGTGTAAAAAATGTTAAAATTGGTGGTATTTCAGTGAAATGTTTAATTGATACTGGTAGCGATTTGAATTTAATCACTTTTGAATTGTTTAAAAGTTTAAACTTGACTTATATACCTGATAAAATATCTCTTACTGGTTTGGGATCATGCAAAGTGTTTTCTATTGGTAAATTTAATATTGATTTAATTATTGATCAACACAGATACAGCATTACTTTTTACATAGTACCTAATCACGTAATACCATATGGTGTAATATTAGGTCAACCTTTTTTAGTAAATACTATCACTGTGATTAATAAGGGTTCAATTGAAGTAAGGCCACAGTATTATGATAGTTCATATTTGCATAATATTTGTTTGTTTTCCAGCAATGAAGATCAACCTGCAATAGTAACGCAAATTATAGATAGCTATAAGCCACTGAAAGTCAAAGATGCGCCTATTAAGTTAAAAATTATCCTTAAAGATGATATACCAGTGAGACAGAGACCCAGAAGACTAGCTTTAGCAGAGGAAAATATAGTTAAACAGCAAATAGAAGAATGGTTATCCAAGGGTGTTATAAGGCCTAGTCACTCCGAGTATGCCAGTCCATTGGTATTAGTCAAGAAAAAAGATGGAAGCACCAGAGTATGCATCGACTACAGAAGAATAAATCAAAAAATGGTAAAAGACGAATATCCATTGCCGATCATCGAGGATCATATTGATAAATTAAGTAATGTGAGAATATTTAGTACACTAGACTTGAAGAATGGATTTTTTCATTTACCAATCGAAGAAGAGTCTGTAAAATATACAGCATTCGTAACAAGTAATCCTGAAGGTCAATACGAGTTTCTACGAGCACCCTTTGGTCTTTCCATCTGTCCAAAGTATTTTACACGTTATATCAACATTATATTTTCTGACTTTGTAAAAAGAGGAATCCTTTTGATTTTCATCGACGATTTAATTATACTATCCAAAGATGAGAAAGAAGGATTGTTAAGGCTTCAAGAAGTATTGAAAGTAGCAGCTGATTACGGTCTAGAAATAAATTGGAAGAAGTCACAGATACTCCAAAGCTCTGTAGAATATCTAGGCCATAAAATTTCCAACGGTACAGTGAAACCATCACCAGATAAGATAAACGCTGTGAGATTGTATCCCATTCCTAAGAATTTAAAAGAAGTTCACAGTTTCATAGGGCTTACTTCATATTTCAGAAAGTTTATCCAGAATTTTGCATTAATTGCAAAGCCATTAACCGACTTGCTTAAAAGGAATGAGTACTGTTTTGAAGAGCCACAGAGACAAGCTTTTGAGGATTTGAAGTTGAAATTATGTAGTGAACCCGTTCTGAAGATTTTTGATATGCAATGTGAAACAGAATTACACACAGATGCATGTAAGTATGGATATGCGGCTGTGTTAATGCAAAAGGATCCCAAAGATGGTTGTTTACATCCAGTTCATTATATGAGCCGGAAAACTACAGAAGCCCAACAGAAGTGCAGCAGCTATGAGCTTGAAGCCCTAGCGGTCATCGAAGGAGTTAAGAAATTTAGAAGATACCTCATCGGAAAACATTTTAAGATTGTAACGGATTGTGAAGCATTCCAGAAAACATTGAATAAGAAAGATGTACCTGCTAAAGTTGCTCAATGGATATTGTACCTGCAAGACTTTGATTATTCCATAGAGCATAGGAATGGTGATAAGATGCAACATGTTGATGCGCTAAGCAGAAACATATGTTTTCTTAATGTTGAGCTACATGCTAGGATAAAGAAAGCACAAGAAGAAGATGACAGATTAAAGATTGTGAAAGAATTACTTAAGGAAAACGAGTATGAAGATTATTTTATGGAGAACGGAGTTATTTACAAAGGATTAGAGAAAAAATTAGTTATTCCAGAGATAATGGATATGGAGATTATCAAGACAGCTCATGGCATTGGTCATTTTGGGAAAAAGAAAATAAAAGATATAGTAGAAAAAGAATATTATATTACAAACCTTGAAAATAAAATTGATAAGGTAATTTCTATGTGTTTGCCATGTTTATTAGCTTGCAAAAAATCTGGAAAGAAAGAAGGCCTGTTAAATCCAATTAACAAAGGGGAACTACCATTAGACACCTTGCACTGTGATCACATAGGACCTCTGGATGCAACAAAGAAAATGTATAACTACATTCTCACAGTGATCGACGGATTTACCAAGTTTGTGTGGATCTATCCTGTTAAGAGTGTGACAGCCAAGGAAACAGTTGATAAGCTAAAGCTTCATCAAAAAGATTATGGAAATCCACGAAGGATAATAACTGATCGCGGGACAGCTTTCACAGGAAAGGAGTTTGAAGACTACTGCAACGAAGAAGAAATAGATCATGTCAGCATCACAACTGGTATTCCACGTGGGAATGGACAAGTAGAACGGATGAATCGCATTATTATCTCAGTCTTAACTAAAATGAGTATAGAGGAACCAGGACATTGGTACAAACACGTTAGTAAATTGCAGAGAGTCATCAACAGTACATATCAGCGTGCAATTAATACAACACCATTCCAATTACTGACAGGAGTAAAAATGAAAATGAAGGAAGATATGAAGATATTAGAATTTTTAGAAGACGAAAGTAGAGAAGAATTTATGCTTAGAAGGGATGAATCAAGAAGAGAAGCTAAGGCTCAGATACTAAAAATTCAGGAAGAAAATAGAAAAACATATAATAAGAAAAGAAAAGTAGGACAGAAGTACAAAGTAGGAGATCTCGTCGCAATCCAGAGAACACAATTTGGCAACGCGTTAAAATTAAAACCCAAATTTTATGGGCCATACCGTATCATAAGGGAGCTGGGGAAAGATCGGTATGAAGTGGTTAAGGTGGATAAAGGTAAGGAGGGACCTTTAAAAACTAGCACAGGTGTGGATTTCATGAAACAATGGCCTTAGTTCTAATTGAATCTTTTAATTTTGTTAAAAAGTAAAACATGTGTTTATTTTATTTTAAGTAACTCCTTAGGTATATGTTGTGTCTATGTTACTGTAAGCCTTAGTGCATTTTGTTATGTAATAGATAAGTAACTAACTTTATGTTCTGTTTATCCCTAGTTTATTGAAAATGATTGGGGTGTAGTAATAAGATTTAAATGTTAAATGAGAGAGAATACATTGTAACTTCAGGTTAGTATTATAGCAATAGCTTATCCTATTTAGTTTTCTTTAAAGTATTATTATGACTGTTATTGTTAAGCATTCTATGCAGTCTGAGGTCAGACTGATTTGCAGAATGGCCGAGCTGTAGGAATTTTATTTTGTGTTAACTGGTTTCGGAACGCATCGATGATAGACCGAATAAGCACGATGTTGCTGGCTATCTCGCTCTCTCAAAAAACTGACGACGCCATGATAAATCGGTGCTCTGTAATAATTATTAAATTTAAAATAAAATAAAGTTGCTGTTATTAGAAAATACGAGTGCATTATTTGGACCACCCCTACATAAATATGTATTACGCTCCGTATGCATTATGCGGTATACATACTGTTGTTCTAAAGAGCATTACTTATGTTGTACTAGCTGTTCCTGACACGGTTATATCGCGCCCAAAAGTAGCCTATGTTTGACCTCAGGTCATTAACTACATCCCTACCAAATTTCATCACAATCGGTCCAGCAGTTTAGTCGTGAAGAGGTGACAGACAGACAGACAGACAGACTTTCGGATTTATAATATTAGTATGGAAGTATGGATAGATATGGATTATTAAAATATTCATGCAATGCAAATTACAGGCTGTGCGTGGAAGGGTTTGAGGTGGGTTGACAAATTGACTAATTTACCTGAATAATTTTAAATTTATATTCACCAACAATATTTTGATCAGGTCATACACTGTAAATTATACGCCTGTAGGTCGTATGTTTGTATGCCTACTAAATCCTACTTCACTATCACTACATATTATTAAAGAAAGTCGCTTTCTCTGTCCCTATGTCCCTTTGTATGCTTAAATCTTTAAAACTACGCAACGGATTTTGATGGTGTTTTTTTTAATAGATAGAGTGACGATGAAGGTTTTTATGCGAAGCCGGGGCGGGTCGCTAGTATATTATAAATGCGAAAGTTTTTATGGATGTTTGTTACTCTTTCACAAGAAACCGGCTGCACGGATTTGGCTGGAATTTGGAATGGAGATTGCTTAGACCCTGGATATATTTTATACCGGAATTCTCACGGGACTGGAGCCCTGGGCAACAGCTAGTTGTATATAAAAAATACACGCTAAATTAAGCTTAGCAGAATAACGCTTTTTATATAAGTAAGTTTTTATTAGACAAATATATTTTTAGAGTTGGTTCTTAAGAGCCATAGAAAATAATGAAAAGCAAAATTAACAAAATCTGTAAGTACGCTAGTTTTTTTTTTTAAATCCAAATAATAAAATTTTGATCATTCTGTTTGCAAGAGTAGAATAAAATGACAAAACAGAAGAGCCACTTCAATGAGGGTTATTTTAAAACAATAAAAATATTTATTTCTTACAGATGTGAAATAGTTTTTTACGTGTTTATGGTATGCACGCCACTTATAAATTCAGAAACACTCACTGTGGCTCATGTTCGGTCAGCAGCTCTTCGAAATGCAGCCGCAACGTGTGCGCAGGTGGCGCCCTCACCTCCGTCACGCAGTCTACATCGTCCGGGTACGGGCGGGGAAACCCCGGACTTGTCACTATAGCGTACGGGTGCGCGTGAGATAGGATTATAGTTTCGTTGCATTGGATCTTCGATGTTATGTATGGATCTGTAACAATAAATCACACTAATATAATAAAGGCGAAAGGTTGTATGTATGTAAGTGTGTATGTTTGTTTCTCTTTCACAGGAAAACGACTGAACCGATTTGGTTGAAATTTGGAATGGAGTTTGCTTAGACCATGGAACAACTCATAGGCTATATTTTATCTAGTATCCTGGAATTCCCACGAAGCGGAGACCCGGGCAACAGCTACTAGTATTGTATATAGTACATAATATATAAGGTGGACACAAATCAACTACAAATATTTTAAGGGCAGATACAGACCACTATACTGAACAACTTTTCCAAATAAACATATCGAAATTTTATTTTTAACTCTCCATACTAAACTAGATCAGCTGATTCTCGCAATTTGTATGGGAGGCCAAAATTTTTTTTCATATTTCGATATAAGTTTATTTGGGAAAGTGGTTCAGTTTAGTAGTCTGAATCTGCCCTTAAAATATTTGCAGTTCATTTAAGTTAACCTTAATTATAATATTAGTATAGATAGCATTCGTTTCCACAAACTGTCCTCGGACCAAGACATGTACCATGAAAACAATAAAACAATCCGAGCGGACCATTCCCGACTCCCGACAAAGTTACGGGAATTTTTCCAACTCCCACCGGAGCGTATTCAGTGCGCGACCATCACCATATTGTTCGAATTTGTTTGGACATTGACAACTTATTATTTAGATCTTTTTCTATCGTGTCAATGCTAAAAACTATATAAATTTGGCCCAGTTAGATGCAACATTCACGGCCGAGTCAAAGGCCACAGCCAGGTTACCCTATGTACATAAGAAAGCGCAGCTGGGGGACGACAGCAGGTGGTCTATCGTTATTTAGATATTTTTATCCATTAGCTGCTCGATGGACCCTGGACTCCTAAGCAGTCAAGACAAGACAAGACAAAAATTATTTATTGCACCAGTAAAATACAATTAGGAAATTATAAACATAGATAAAACAATAGCAGCCTGCAATCTCTTTCAGACAACCTCAATATAGGTAATTTACGACGAACGACGATACAGCGACCGGGAAAGCGCTAAGATGAGATGATGTTATCCAGTGCCTTAAGGCAGCCTGAAATCTGACAGTGTGATGGATAAACCTAGATCAGTAATTTATTTGGTCTGGTTTCTTTGTGAAAAGGGTTACGGATGTAAGACAACAGTCGTATATAGAGAACCATGATTAAGATGAAGCGTACTTTAGGTTGGCGAAGTATATACTTCGCCAACCTTTTGAATTTGTTGGTTTGAATTTGTTGCTTTCTGTCCATATTCATGGATGACGTTGATTTTCTCTCATGTAGAGGAGCGAAAATATTTTAAGATATTCTTCATTTTTGTGGTTGCATTTTTGTGTTGGTGGTCTTCCCTTCTAGACTTACTTAAATCCTATTGTGTAGGTTACAGTCAATAATTGATTGCACACCCTGATGTAAATTTCTGAACCGCCTCTTGTCCTCTGACGTGATTTCTTTTTGGACCACCAGATGGATGGACCACAGCCGGGACCAATGTGGTCTGACCTCCATAACCCTTTTTACAGGGAAATCCGACCAAAATTATCTATGGGTAGATCTCTCTCATCTTAGCGCCTTCCCGGTTGCTTCCTTAGCTGATTGCTTCGGAGCCCAGGGTCCGCTGGGTATATGGGTAGATATAAGTACTTAATAAATCCATCTTTTGTAGTGTCCTGTATTTATTACATACTAGCTGACCCGGCACTTTTTCCGCAGATATTTCAAGACTAACGAACAACAATTGATTTTTATATATAAGAGAATAAGAAGAAGAAATATAAGAAGAAGAAGACAAAAAGAAGAAGAAGACAAAAAGAAGAAGATTTGAGTTTTGAGTCCTCTACAATATAAGTTACCAATGCCCTCAGATATTCAAATCTATTGTCCGTAAGTTGCGCATGGCGTCGGTGATACGGCAAACAAAGTTGACGATAACTTATGTTGCTTTTAAATGGCTTCACCCAGTTTGAGAACAGTTGCTCGGAACGCTGCGCTTTGCATTAATTTTTGTTTAATAAGTTACACTTTATTTTATGTAGTCAATGACCAGATTGACCACGATTCCACCTGATGGTAAGTGCAGATGTGGTCTAAGATAGAGCTCGCTGGTTTATTAAAAGATAAATAAATCACTCTGTGCCCCTAGTATGAGTTTTTCTAAACGCAGAGGCTAGCGGCTGCGTTAGCGATTTTGTATGACAAACCTGTACGGCGCTGTACGGATTATAAAGCAACTAAGAAATTCCATACAAAATCCTAACGCAGTCGCTAGCGTCTGCGTTAAAAAAAGCTCAGACTAGGGGTATTAGTCTTAAAAAGACCGAATACACAAGCTTTCTATGGTCTGATTTGTCGTCAAAGCAAAATAAATGCTGATTTTTCAATCAAACGTCAATCTATCTTCTTATCGTAACGTGAATAGCCCCAAAATAGCCAAAGCCGATGATTCAAAACAACAAAGGAGGGATGATTGAATATTCAATCACTAAGCCATTGAAAATGTTTTTGTATATTTTTTCTTATCCAATTACATTATTGATTGCTTGATTTTATTTTGTAAAGTCAAGTAATTTTGCGTAGTTAGTGAGTCACTTGTATAACTTGATGACAGATTACATAATATTGTATTGAGGCTTACAAAGTCGTGTGTACGCATGACGAAAATATTATTGGTAAATTAATAAATATAAATAAATATAAATATATAGGGACAAATCACACAGATTGAGTTAGCCCCAAAGTAAGTTCGAGACTTGTGTTATGGGATACTAACTCAACGATACTATAATTAAACGAAATCTTGGCTCACAATAGAAAATACCGTTTCTTGCCGTCACTATGTTGTAGGTATTTTTTCTTCCTTCCTTTTCCGAGACTCTACTTCTCTTATTGGCTGATAAGACATTTATATGGTGACAAGATATACAATAGGATTATCTATACATCTATCTATACAAATAAATAAATTGGAGTGTCTGTTTGTAGTATTTAAATAACCGTTATTACTAAATGCTTATGTACAACCGAAATAACATGTTTGTTCTAGGTAATCTCTGGAACGGCTGGACCGATTTTGACTGGATTTTCACTGGTAGATGGCTGATGTAATAAGGAGTAACTAAGGCTACTTGATTTAACATTTTTTTTCGTTGACTGCGAACTGAACCATACTTTTTGTTAAATTCCACGCGGACGAAGTCGCAGGCACAGCTAGTGGCTAATAAAATCTGTTCCAAGCTACCTATACACACTAAGGTAAGTACAGGAGTATATTTTTTTCCAAAAAAAGTATACTCCTGTATTTGAATTGAAGTCATGACAAGGGAACTTTAAGAATAGACACAATCTTCGCGTAAAAAGCAGAAGACGACAGCTAGTACGTATCACGTGATTAGTGAAGCCAGTAATTTGAAAGTTGGCAGCACTTGCTCCTGGCGGCAACCCGAGCAGTCGAGTGTCGTGCCAACTTTCCGATACTAATTCGCTCAGAACTAGAATGGCGGAGGCGAAGTGGAATTGGTTTATAGGTTGTTAACATAAGGTAATCTAAGTTGATTCTTGCTAAGTTACTGTTCAGCAGCCATAACCTTCAAGTTACATTGTATTAAATATTTATTACATTTTGCATTAGGTATAATACTAGTGGCGTGGAATACTTTGAAAAATTAGAATCTTAGGAATTACACAATTTGAGCTAGCCCCAAAGTTTGAAACTTGTGTTATGATATAAGTACTTAGTTCACAATGCGTAATTTATGAACCCATAAAGCCTTTTCCTTTATGACTGGGTTTTGAACCCACTGTTGGCGGACTAGCGTGATAACCATTTCGCAGCGGTCATCAAACTATTTTCCAATGGAACTAGTGGGAATGATCGACATTAATCAACCTTGCAGGAGACGGCACGCGCAGATTTTTATTCGTGAAAGTCTGTTAATGTCTGGGTGAGGTAACACACACAATAAATGTTAACGCACACAACTACATGTATAGATATAAGATAACATATATATATATATATATAAGACCGTTGGTCTTATATTTTTGGTAGAGAGGGTCTCTTGTCGGTGGCTGATTGGTTTAATGCTCTAAGGAGTCAATAACTCCTTTAGGTATTCTGATTTAAGCGGACTTTGGGATACAACCGAGAAAACTCTAAGAAAGAGACGACTATGGAAAGAGAAAGAGTAAGAGAATCCATAATTATTTTTTATATTCAATTTGCGAAAACAATAACTTTCTTTTTGATTCTTTAAAAAGTTTGATTGTACCTACTTCCCATACGAGTAAAGATTAAAGAAATAAAAGAAGGTAATTTTTTTCTTTGTTCCTATACCACATAATATTAAAATACAGAAAACTTGTTTTTGCAACGAAATAATAAAAATCCATATTTATTCTCGCCAATACAATAAAATAAATATTTCATGGACGGGGCGCGATTTTTACGCGATTTTTATTGGCCAGTAAACAAGACACTTTAGTGGGAAGCCGGAGTAATATTAGATATTGGTTTGTATCAAATACAAGCACACCATGTGATTTCTGATTTGAGAATAGACCACTTCTCTTCTTGTAAATGTAGTAAGTCCTTGATCCCTGATGGTCATACCATTAGACATGCGTGCTAATGAAATGACCATCAAGGATACTGAAGACCGGCCGAAGAGGAGTAAAAAAGTAGGAAAGGAGACCCTGGGCTGAAGTCTGAGTATGAGACCGTTAAAGCGCTATAATGAGGAAGAGACTAGAAGAGAATTAAAGAATACGTTTTAGATGTTCGTTTATGTTTTTCATCAGACAACAAGTTTACAAGAGGTAAACATTTTTTTTAAATTATTATTTCTAAGTTTACCGCTACCAAGAATACGTAGCACCCTTGGCTAAGCCTATATTTTCTCTAGTATATGTCGCGTTATTTATAATGAACGCTGGCGGCTGCGCTTGCGGCGATGTATCGCTGTATGCGGCGAGCGCGGTGCGGACGGGGGTCGTCCGACGCACGCGATTGGTTCGTTGGCTTCCCGTGTTGCGCAAGTTTACTGTCTCCGCTCTCCTCCAGCGTTCTTTTTATATGACGCGACCTGTACCTAATTGTAGACTTTAGTACATAGGTCGTCGGTGGGTACCTCACTCTCATCTATTTCTGCCGCCAAGCAGTAGTGCTTGCATTGTGTTCCGGTTTGAAAGGGTGAGGGAGACAGTGAAAGCGCACTAGTCACATCCTTAAGGTGTCTGGCGGTGACCGCATGCCTGTCTCACGCGGGCTGCATAGTGTGCTTAACTGCCACCGTGGTCCAATGGTTAAGACGTTTCCCTGTAGACCTGAGGGTCATGGTTTCGATTCCAACATGAAGCATACTTTCATGTTTCCAGTTTAATTAGGATATTGTAGGCGTGAATCACCTGAATGTCTGGTAATAAAAATTATTTCGTGCTTCGAAAGGCACGTTAAGTCGTTGGTCCCGTAGTCTTCCTACTTCCATGGACCCGGCTGCTATTTGGTACTCGTTAAAGGAACCACGTCAGAAGCCGAAAGGCAGTTCCAAAGAACTCCTGGTGTTAACGAGGTTGTGCATGGTCAATTGACCGTGACACCTATACGAAATGATGATGAGTAACTACAAATGTACTTCAATGTATAAAAAAGTCTTAATAAGAAATGAACAGTTAAGAATGCTTTCTTCGAACTTAAATGGAACTAACTTGCCGCTGATATCTATGTAAGTTACCAATAATGTTTGTCTATCTAAGTTACGTCAATAAAACTCGGCACTTACACAGTTTTATCGCAGTTGGGAAGTTTGGCGATAAACAGGTTAAGAACGAGTCGGTCTTCGGGTAAGTGTTCCGTACATTATTTATATACTACTTTTATTGCGTGTTGCGGGTAGTCGGGATGACTTTGTTGGTGTTTTTGCTAGCGAAATAATAAGGTTGTAACATAAATTGCAGAACTAGCACTATTTTGCAAAATTTGCATTTAATTTAGTATTCAGAGTAAATAAAAGATTTTACCTATATTATCGTTTCACTAAAAAGGTTTAGAGATTTCATCAAATCCCTAATCACTATAACTACATCATTACATAGTATAAACCAAAGTCGCTTTATCTGTCCCTATATCCCTATGTATGCTTAAATCTTTAAAACTACGCAACGGATTTTGATGTGTTTTTTTTAATAGATAGAATGATTTAAGATAAAGGTTTTTATGCCCATGCCACGCCGGGGCGGATCGCTAGTCTTCTATATAATAAAAATCAATTGGTGTTCGTTAGTCTTGCTAAAACTCGAGAATGGCTGGGCCGATTTGGCTAATTTTGGTCTTGATATATTAGTGGAAGTTCAGGGAAGGTTTAAACGATGAGAAAAGTGCGTTCAGACGGTACGGAGTTCGCTGGGTCCGCTATTATTTACTAAAGAAATGAAAAGGAATAAAGAATAAGAATCAATTATATGACGACATAAAGTTGTAATTTTGACATTATGATTTCAAGTAATCCTATTTGATCTTAGTCCTTTTCATATCATCTCCCTACGGCATAAAAGATTATAAATATGATCATATATCACTGCAAACAACTCTGAACACATTCTCACGTTTAATTCTTACAGGAAAACCGCGAAAACCAATTACACTAGACCCTTCGCCATCCATTATTCTCTTGTAGTCTAGACTATTTTCTCTCAAGCTGAGCGTAAATGACAGGCCAACATTCCCTGGTCCTTGTACCTGCGTTTGGTTCGACGCCTATGACACCCAGTGACCTATTTCAAACAACGGAACGCACTCCATAATCCGCCATGATAGAACGGCAGCTGTTGCCGCAGAAAATGGACTTTAAGGTGTTGGATTAAGGTGTATAGTGCGTATATTTTCCGTGGTACAGTAGGCCAAATGAGCTAAGCATTAGTGGTAGTACAAGAGTGACGAGTATGTCATACTGCTTTTATTGCGCATTTGTGTACCAGATTTGTTAGGCGTAGGGATTGAGGAGGAAAATGGGTTAATATTTTGTTCGTGTAGGAAAAAATAAGGATCTGTTATAGTAGGGATGGTTCTTTATATGCTACTAGCTTTAGCCCGCGGTTTCGCCCGCATGCATTTCCCTCGGGAATTTTTTCTCGGGATGAAAGGTACCATATGTCCTTCTAGATACTCCTAGCTATGGGTATGCGAAATTTCAGAAAGATTGGTTCAATAGATAGGGCGTGAAGAGGTAACAAACAAATATACAAACTTACTTTCGCATTTATAATATTAGTTGGAATACTTGTATTTCATAATGTGACTTAAGGTTGTTCGATAGGGACGCATAAGAGAAAGGAGGAAAGGCGTTTCCCCAACGGCGGAATACAGATACTAGCTAAAAAAAATAATTAATTCGACATATTTAGACGTCTGGTCGCCCCATACTCGCGTTTTACGTCATGGAAAGTGCTATACCCATTGCAATATGGCTGTAGTTGCATAACCAAGGACTTTTTTATATAAAGAGTACATCGTTTAAGGCCATTCGGGTCAAGAGCCGCCCCAGTTCGGGGTTGAAAGTTTGTTTGATTACTCTTAGTACCTGTGGCGACACTAGCGCCACAACAATATCTACAAAGACGCACCACAGATGGCGTTAAAAGCAACAATCTCAGAATTGCATACAAGGTGGCAAATTACTATGAGTCTAAATCGCACTTGCAAAGTTTCTACAGATTGGAGCATAAATACAACCTCCGACAAGACATCGTCGGAGCCGCGGTTCCCCAGGCATAACACCCCAGCCTGGCGGGAAGATCTTCCCTTTGTGGCGGTCGAGCAACACTATCGCTCCCGTCACACACTCCAAATACCTTTAGAAAGGAGCAATAAACAACGCTCATACCGCTTTTCCGGTTGCAACGTTAGCTATGTTTTATCGATGATTTTTATTTTTTATTTTAATTTTAGACATCATTTGATGAAGAACATTATTAAAGGAAATGGTCCAGTTAGACCAAGGCATAGTTTTATGAAACAGATAAAGGAGAAAACAAACGTCGTGTCGTATCAAGAAATAAAGGAACTGGAAAATAATAGACAAAAATGGAAGATACTACACCGAAAAGGGCCTGGCTCTTAAATTTATAATGACGATTTCAATTTCCAATATTTCTGCTTGACTTTAAACATCGTTGGGAATGCTGATGTTCGTCGAATTGAAAGAGGGTTTACTTTTTGTCATCAAAAGGCCTTCCTTTGACAGGGACACCTAAGTGCAACATTTCATCATTTGATTGTATTTTTATTCATCAATGATTCAACAAAACATATAGTAATTAATTAAACCTCAATACAAAGTTACCTTTGGTAAAATGGTTAAAACAAGACTGGATAATCTAACACTATTGGTACTAACTAAATGGCTATTTTTGCTAATTAATAACGATATGAATAAAATCATCTCACAGGCTCAAGAAGATCTGAACATTATGTTCGAATGGTTTCAGTATAATTTGTTGACTATTAATATCTCGAAGACAAGCTACATTATCTTTAAGACAAAAAACAAAATAATTCCCCCTCATGACCCCATTAAATTAATAACATCTCTCTTGAACAGAAAACTTGCGAAAAATATCTTGGTCTAAGAATGGATAGTTATCTAACATGGAACAAACAATTAGAATACATAAGGAATAAATTGACGTCACTAATAGGTTCACTCCACAGTATAAATCATTGTATACCTGATAATTTACGTTTTAATATCTACAATTCCCTAGTAAAATCACACTTACTATATTTAATAGAAGTATGGGGAAGTGCCGCCAAGACAAGAATAAAAGAACTACAAAGGGCTCAAAATAAAGTAATTAAAGCACTATTCTGTTACCCATACCTAACATTAACTCGTAAAATTTTCAAGGAGACAAAATTAATGAGCATCCGACAACTTTACTTATACAGTTCTTGCATTTTAATAAAGAAGATCATCAGTAAAACCATCCACACCAATATATCTTTTATTAAACGGTCACAAATTTCCAAGCGTAGTTTACGTCGTCCAAGTTTGCTTGTCTTGCCGAGGGCACGCACTAAACTTAAACAAAAAAAACAATACCTTTGAAGGAGCACTATTCTACAACAAATTACCTTCACGTATAAAAACTACAGACTCATTACAATCTTTTAAATCCGAGATTACGTGATTATATTATTAAAAACTGCTCACTCTATGAGAATTAATTTTTCTTATTTTTGTTTATTTTATTTTGTGCTTGTTATCGGCATCTTAACTAGACTTAAGAAATGTTTACCCTATATAATTTATGTATGATCCTAGATAATTAAATACGGGGCTGCTATTTAGTTTTAAGTACTTTTATAATTATTTATTTTGTTCTCATGTAAGTGGATTTATTGTTATCTTTTATGAGAATAAATTCTTTAAACCTAATTCCACACATTTTCTAGCCAACACATTCAACTTGGCTGTTCAAAGATTCAGGACCTGTGGGCTAGAGTTAACTGCAACTTGTGAGGTAACTGTTAACTTAACCCTCGAGTCGGCGAGCGCACTCGTTCGTTAAGACGTGGCAATTTAAGTGTTGCTTGTGTCAATAAGTTTCTAAAATCAAATCATTTGATCTGTCATCATCATCATAAATCATTACCCTTCCTTTTGCCTTCGCCGTAGTCGGGTAAAAATAAATGTGGGTAAAAATATTCTTGTAATAAATTTGGTGCAAACACATTAGTCTAATGAAGGCATACAAAACTTCTTTAACATTATCTATGACATGTTACATTTATACTAGTGGTTTCCCGGGACTAAGCTCCCGTAGGAATTCCGGGATAAAATATAACTTATGTGTTGTTCCAGGGTCTAAGTTACCTCCACTCCAAATTCCAGCCAAATCGGTTCAGCCGTTTTCCTGTGAAATAGTAACAAACATTCATACAAACTTTCGCGTTTATTATATAAGTAGGTATTACCTATGCTAAGATAGGGTTCTTCCGGGGAATTGGCCCATCATCATCACTGCGTGTAGGTATCAATTGACTATGCACACCCTGATATCAGATCTTTTCGGAACCGCCTCTCGGCCTCTGACCTGGCGTGGGCCCTATAACAACTACAATAACGACTACGAATAAACTCAAAAAATACTGAACCGATTTCAAATTACTCTCACCATTATAATGTTACAATATATCTATGTATATGTATATATCTATGTATGCGTATATATATATATATATATATATATATATGTATACGAACGATAGCTAGTTTATTATATCATACTCGTCTAGTGTCCACAAAGGGGTCTAAAAACCTCCAGATCTGAAGTCTTACTACTTAGGATAATATGCAACTGGAAAACGTTTAAATAATTATTAATCTGTATCTAAGCGACTATGTATACACTGAAAGTGCATTTCTCGAAGTATTTAATCGGTCACATAGACGAGGCACCCTGAAGTGGCCAATTAAGTGAAGTGCAATGTTGCCACGAGATTGCAGGGTCATTAACCAATCACAAGTGACTGTCGGACGAGTGTAGTGTACGTAAGTTAGAGTGAGTGATCTACTAGAATGTTTGTCAGCTTTTTTCTTAAATATGTCTATTTTATTTTTTAGTTTCAGTAATTAGTTAAGGATTTTCAATTTTGTTAATATTTATCTTTATTTTGTTTCCAATAAAATACACAATGTTTTGTATAGACAAGAAAAAAATACACGCACACAACTAAGTATTATGAGTGCATGATTCTATACTTTTGGCAGAGGTGGTCGCCTGTCAGTCGCCACTTCGGTTAGTTTAATGCTCTAAAGCCCGAACACTCGAAGGCTACTCAATTTTGAGAGCTGCTCAAGTATCATGCTGTCGCACTGAACGTCAACGATGTGACAGTGACAGCATGACACTAGACCATTCTTAATTGGCTGGTCCAAAAAAATATGATAGCGATTTTTATGTGTATTTTTCAATAAAATAGGCCATTTTAGAGATCCCATTTAAAAGAAAAAAATCTTAAAATTGTTAGTAATTTTTTAGTAAGCGACTCGTACAATTTATTTGACCTTGTAAGTTTTTGAGGTCATTGAGTTTTTTGCAATTATCTCAAATAAATTATAGTTAAAAAACACGCTTTTAAAATTAATTGAACTAAAAATTAAAAAATAAAACTGTAGTAATCAATTGAAAAATTCAAATTATTGTTCAAAAGCCGTGGGGTGCTTGTTATAATAACTACAGATATAATAAAACATTGATAAAATATTTCCAACAATCAAAATTAAGCCCCCCACGCTTTTTGTACAATAATATGAATTTTTCAATTGATTACTAGTTTTATTTTTTAATCTATTGTATGTTTTTTGTATGTTATTTAAACTATAATTTATTTTTACTTTTTTAGTTTGGTTTATTAGATTTGAATCCTTTTTAATCGACTGCAAGTTCAAAGGAGTGTTTATATGGAGTAATAGGTTGTGCTGAGTCGAGTGCCTCAAGCAGAGTCCGAAACTGTACGCATGCGCAGTTCACGCGTTCAAGACATTTATTAATCCTGGCGATCCAAATCAGGATAATGAAATTTTTTTATCGAATTATTGCATTGTCATCGGTCCTTGAGACGTGTGTAAAGATTCAAGTTGATCAGACTTTTAGAAACCGGTGAAAATTAAGCTCAAAGATTCCGTTACATACATACATACAACCCGACCTAATAAAAGCGTGTTAAAAATACGTGCTTTATAAAAAATCTGATCACCGCAAACTGTTTAATAAGCCTATTCTTCTAAACGGTTTTCAAATTAGACATCTTTGAATAAAATTGGACTAGCCAATTGGAAACCTTACCTTCAACGCTAGGTCTCTCGCAGACAAAGTAGTTGTGTTCCCTGCATCCTCGGTCGTTCCACATGAAGGTGGGTACTGCGGGCGGGGGGCGGGGAGGAAACTCCTTCCTGGCCTCGACGCAGTCCTGGCCTGATGTGCCGTCGTCGTTCGGCTGACTGCTGTGTTTGCGCCAGCCGGGAAACCAGTCTGCGGAGAAGAAATATTATTACACTAGCTATAGCTCGTGACTTCTTGCGCGTTGGCTTCGTTTCCCTTATCGTGGGAATTTTGGGAACTGTTCCCGAAATTCCTTAAAATTACCCGGGAATCCCCTTTTTCTTTTGTACAAAGTTTGTCATGACAATAAACAACACAAATAAAATAATTATCCAATTTGGTGCATTCGTTCGAAATCAAACATGCCTTGAGTATCAAATGATAGTTTTTTTTATTAGTGAACCGATTTTAATGCAACAAACTTTAGATGTTCTTCCGAGGGAAGCATAATTTGTTTAGTTGTTTTCAGTTAGTTTAAGACAATTAAGACTTGAATTATCTAATTTTTCTGATAATAAAGATGATTCCGTATTTCGGAAGGCACGCTGTTTGTCCCGGCTGTCATCTGGTATAATTGTCAAACTAACCAAGTCAGAGGCCGAAAGGCGGTTCTGAACTCTTACACCAGGGTGTGTATGGTTTATTGACCATGTTACCTAAACGAAATGATGATGATAAAAACATTTTTAACCGACTTCAAAAAAAGAAGGAGGGGTCTCAATTCGTCGAATGTTTTCTTTTCTTTTTTTTATGTATGTTACCGGATTACAGGAAGACGGCTGGACCGATTTAAAAAAAAATTATACAAAGGTATAGCCCTTCGTTTACATAGTCAAAAGTTATCCCACGTAATACTAAATTTATTTATTTATTTAAACTTTATTGTACAAATTAAAAATAAAGGGTACATATGGTGGACTTAATACCATATGGCATTCTCTACTCTCTACAGTCAACCATTAGACCAAGCAGAAAATCTGATTGTCGGCAATTAATGAATTACATACATATTTTATGATACCGTACATATAGAAAAAAAAACTAAAATATGTCAACTGAATACTATATTTATAAAAAACTGATACATATATTTAGACTGAATAATTTCTAACTATACAAAACCCAACTTGACAACCTTTACACCTTGGCCAAAATATGTACCTAAGACGAAAAATCTTTTTAGAAAAAAAATAACCTTTCTACCACTTTTAAGCATAGGTAGAATCACGAAATCGTCGTGGTACAATTTTTCGAAATCTATGGTTTTTAGTCTTAGAATTATGAATTCGTCGGTGTTTTTTTTTTAATCTATGATTTTTAGTCTTAGAATTACGAAACAGTCGGGTTTTTTTTTAAATCTATGACATTAAGTATTAATTCCATGCGAATGAAGTCACTGGGCCCTGCTATTGCTAAAGAATGCTTTTCAAAGACGAAAATCAATTAACAATAACCAGCAGTATTCGTAATCCTTAGAATATGGAAAATTAAGGCGTTTCCGGGATTCGGGCCTCCGATTTTAATTATGTAACCTCAATTAATCCCTAGGGGGAGAAGAAACGTAATTTCCTGAACAAATATACCTTAATGAAACTCGACGTCTTACTGGAATTATTTCTGTACAACACTCGGAATTTTAATATTATGTTTGGACAGTTAATGTAGAAATATAATAGCAATTTATATTTATTATATTTAAAAGCAAAAGGTCGTATAGTCAAATCCATCACTATTGATTTCCTGTTTCAACTAACATTATGCTAAACATGGTCTAAGGTCTTATGGCTCTAGGCTCTGTCTACCCCGTATGGGATAAAGACGTGAATATATGTCGTATAGTCAAATCTATATTAGGCTTAAGATAGAAACAGAATTTAAAAAAAAAACTGACTTTTCAATCAGTCCCATTGAGTTGTTCCAATGGCCCATATTGGGATATATCATATATCATTTGGATATATCCAACTAACTAATATTATAAATGCGAAAGTGAGTTTGTTTGTTTGTTACCTCTTCACGCCCTATCTACTTCAATCTTCCTGAAATTTCGCATTCATATATACTTAGGAGTATTGAGAAGGACATAGGGTACCTTTCATCCTGTGAAAAAGCACTGTTCCCTAAGGGAAATTCACGCGGGTGGAGTCGCGGGCGAAAGCTAGTTGGTTATTGCGAAAGACCGTTTAGTAAAATCTCAAAAACTAATTTAACTATAGATTTGGCGTTAGCTTAAAACAAAACTTTCAAAAATTCCTGTCTATCCCATTCGACCCATTGAGTTTGCACGTTATGGGCCAACTGCGACGAGAATAAACTGACTAACAGAATAAAACATTCCGACGAATTGGGAACCTCCTCTTTTTTTTTGAAGTCGGTTAAAAAGGGTAAGAACGGCAGTAACTTTATAGTTACTGGCAAAGATTAAAAAAAAAAATTGCGTCGTAGAGAGACCGCGCGCGATTCGAAATTCTTTGCTTACTGGGTACTGCGATAAAGAGCCTAGGCCTTGATATGGCAGCGCGCGAGTGTCACACTCAAGGTATTACGAGCGTTTAAAACTTACGGTTACTGTTGACTAGAATAGATCCCTCTCCTCATAAGGATAAGTTCACAATGGTACATTTATTTATTTATTGGGAAAACAAACGGCAAAAACATTACAAAAAATACTTAAAACAATTTACAACAAATTTTAACAGTAATGTTGCCCATAACGTCATTTGTAACTACATACAACATAAGTACATAGACCGCACACCCACTTTTTCATACGAATTTTCCCCGAATTTCAATAATTATTTAAAGGAAAACCGTAATCGACGTATAGCCATTCTAAATATTGGTCAAAATATTGAGCAAATATTTTTTTAGAACCTGGGCGACCAAGCTTCGCACGTTTTATGCAGAAAATCTTTTTGCGTGAAAATGAATTTTCCCAGACATGGAACCTAGCTAGATTATCTTTTTGACTATGTCAGAACTTACGTTTAAAATTTCAAATAAATCGTAAGAGCCGTTTTCGAAAACGCGAGTACAAATAAATTTATTGCTCGTTTTGTAGTATAGGATTTAAATAGACTACTTGGATTATTTGTTCATTAAAAATTATTAAAATACAAAAAAAAAAAAAAAAAAACTTCAAAGCATCACGAACATTACTATCTTTTAAAAGGCTTCTTCAGTTTATTTTCACTTTTATCTTTTATTCACTTGAATCAGATCACGCAAACCGTTGTTATTTAGAACTTAGATTTAAGGTGACACTCCATTGCACATCCATAGTAGGCAAACATAGGCATAGTAGGTAAACATAGGTAGGCACTTTTAGTTTAACGCCTACTAGTTGTTTCCAGCCGTTCCGCTCACGTTATCACGTCTGAATGTAGCCTATGTTTGGCCCAAACTGTATCCATACTAAATTTCATCAACTATAACAGACAGACAGACTTCCGCATTTATAATATTAGTATAGATTAACCAAAATAACAAAAAAGCAATGACACTTCGGAAGTGCCGACAGATGTGAAAAAAATACGTATGAATTATTTGCATAGATTAAAAAATAAATAGTGTGCGATTCTTAATCCTATGATTTTTTGGCTTCTTCAATAATTTTTTCCTATTTAAAAAATTGCTCAAGGCTAATAAGGGAAAATGCGTAAGCTTTCACTTCAAAAATACTTTTACGTATGGGTAACCGACAATGTGTGACCGCATTTTAAATGTTCTAAATTAGTTTTAAATTTCATCAAGATATTTTATTACTTTAAATATTGGTGTGAATCAGGTCTCGTAATTGCAACTGTTATTTATTGAACCACTCAACTTATTGGACAAGAAAATACGTAAAAAAAAAATCCTACCATAGTAGGTACAATTTTTAGTAGAGAATCCATGGAATAGCGGCTTTAGTACGGAGTAGATTTTTGTAATGAGCGCTAAAGTGCTACGAACGTGCTACGAGCCGCTACGAGCTTGCTACGTGCTACGAAGAGGCTATAAGATTTTATAGTACGACCGAACATTTATGATTTTTTCTTGTTTTATTTTTCTTTTAGTGTTTGTTCGAGACATTTCGAAGATGAGATATTCATCATCATTCTAGCATTGCCTCAGTTGCATACCAAACTGTAAACTCGTTTTATTTCGAGATATTTTTTTTTATTTTTATATTAATTTTTCTATACGACCTACTCTCTATCCTGTCACCACATGCATTTATTATTTACTAGATTTTGCCCGCAGTTTCGCCCGCGAGAAAGTTCACGCGGTGCTTTTTCCCGGGATGTCACGTACCCTATGTCATTCTCCTGGTTCTAAGCTAACTCCCCACCAATTTTCAGCCAAATCAGTTCAGCCGTTCTTGAGTTATAAAATGTGTAACTAACACGACTTTCTTTTATATATAGATAGATATAATATAGATGTAGGTGTATAAGTATATTTATTGTCTATGATGCTATAAAAAGTTTGTATTTATTTACTAACTATTCGTAAAGACATCGACAAAACAGTCGCGTACCGACCTTAGAAAGGTCAGTCTCAGAACTTGTACGCGAGGGAAGCTGAAACGATTCCGAACGAACGTGTAAGAAATGTTTAAGTAAAAGGTATATCTTTTATCAGAAATGAAGAGATAAGAGAACAAAGGTTGCTGACATAGCCCAGCGGATTAGCTCTTTGAAGTGGCGGGGCACATAAAGTCACAATCGCAAAACGTTAACGACGTATACCAAGAATAAAATGTATGGGATTGACATAAGATTGACCACGTGATTTATCGCAGCTTATGTCAATCACATACATTTTGTTCTTGTCGACATTCGTTAGCGTTTTGAAATTGTCACTTAGCTTATGGTTTGATCACACACATAGCGAATACTCGCAGCGACAATTCGCGCTGCCTGCCTGTCACACACATTGTGTTCCAAACGAGCATTTCGACAATCTATTGATGCGCAAATTCAAAGATGTAAGTCGTGGCTATTCGCAGCGAGCACCTTGTCACACACAGCAAATTATCGCGACCTGCGTATTTGCAGCGAGTAAAATTCAACATGTTCCATTCGAACCGCAGCAAACACAACTCGCTGCGATCGAATCTATTCGCAGCGAATAGCCTGACACTTAAAGCGAATACTCGCGATTAGAAGGCATTCGCAGCGAGTAATCTATATGTGTGATGGAAGCTTCAAAGCGTAAGCGAAGAATGCAAAAGAAACGCGTTTGACACTTGGGTGCTGATCTTAGAAATGGCCAGGCAGCGGAGGCTTAAAAAGCACGTGTTTCCTTTGTAAACGGAACCCTGAAAATAACTTACTGACGTACATAACTGAAATAGTTACATGTTTGTAAAGGGTCGAGGGCTGAGGGTGGAAATGGCGAGATGTGGTCGCCCCGCGGTGCAAACTTGTTGAACACACAACACACACCTTGGAATAATACTTGCTTAGTAAATTAAACATAGACAGCGGCCGCCTTCTGTATTTGAGTTATGGTTTTCAGCTGTTGAATGTTTTAGAAATAGGTTTTGTGTGCCTGTATATTTATTTAATTTTAAGACGCCTTCCGTGGCAAAGTAAATATACACGAATGTCCGTGGCGTAATGATTAACATGCTTGACCGCTACTCAGCAGGTCCCGAGTTCGGTCCTCGGTTAGTTCAAGATGAAAAATGATATTTTAAAAGTAGCCTGGGTTTTGAATGTTTATCTATATATTTTATGCATTTGTTATAAAATATAGTATCATTGAGTTAGTATCCTATAACACAAGTCTCGAACTTACTTTGGATCTAACTTAAATGAACCAAGAGAATTTTGAATTTGAATTGTTGGTAATATTATTTAAATTTCCTTGATTCTACTCAATCTCTGTAATTTGTCCCTATATTTATTTATTTATTTATTAAGGTATGCACAACAGAATGCAAACAAAAACGAAATTCCCAAAAGTTCCTTGCGTCATCTAAATTAGTTAAGATAATGTAAACATATATTACGAAATCGATTTATGTTATTTTTTATTTATATCTATCATGAAAAGAAAAAAAGAAATCGATAATAATAGTTGGCTATTGCGAAAACGCTCTTACTAACGAGGTTTTTATCTCCGAGCTGAGATCTAAATACGGTCCTGGTGACTCATCAAGGCAGACGACTCTCCGGGGACGTAGTTAGGGATATGTTGTTCCACTAATCTGGACGATTTATCACTGAACAATATACGTTACCTATTTTTTCGGCATTGTATTTTTTACTTAATTAATTATTGTGATACTAGCGACCCGCCCCGGCTTCGCATGGGCATAAAAACCTTCCTTTTAAATCACTCTATCTATTAAAAAAAAAACGTATCAAAATCCGTTGCGTAGCTTTAAAGATTTGAGCATACAAAGGGACATGGGAACAGAGAAAGCTACTTTTTTTTATACTATGTAGTGATGGCTTATAATCACCAACAAAACCAGAGTATCACACGCGCGTAAAGAGAAAAACATCTTGGATTCAAAGACATATATTCTCTATGGAATTATAAATATTATAGTACTAGCAACCCGCCCCGGCTTTGCATGGGCATAAGAACCTTCCCCTTAAATCACTTTATCTATTAAAAAAACCGCATCAGATTTAAGCATACAAAGGGCCATAGGGACAGAAAAAACGACTTTGTTTTATACCATGTAGTGATTAGAATTAGGTAATTACAGTCAATAAAATTGATCTAAATATCGCTGGAGCGATGCTGTGCAGGCTCACCTGCGTGAGATGGGCGCTAGAAACAGGCAAATTATAGCGCAGTATAGAAAACTGTGGCGCTCTCTCGTTTCGGAGGCCAAGATCCACTTCGGGTCGCTGAGAGAAGTAAGTAAAATTGATAACTTCACCGTACCATGATTTAATCCTAATAGAAATAATTATATTTCATATACTTTTAATCCCTACTGAAATAAAATTTTCATGAACCCTTAATTTCGGGTCTAATAAAAATTTATGTTGGCTTGTTGCAGAATTATTGTTGCAGAAGAAACCAAGCGGCGCAAATATGCCTCTCTTATTAATGAGTACATGTTTGTGCCGCTTGGTGTCGAAACATTGGGTCCATGGGGTCCTAGCTTCAAAAAGTTTTTTAAAGAGTTAGCTCCGAAGCTTGTTGACGCCGAAGGTGACAAGAGGGCTGGCTCATTCCTTGCACAGAGAATTGCAATTGCAATTCAGCGCGGGAATGCAGCCAGTGTTTTTGGTACCATGCCTGGTCACCACCTTATTTTAAATTTAGATTAGTTTTAGGTTTATATTTATTTTAAGTTCTTTTTAAGTATAATTTTTAAGGTTTATTTAATAAGTTTGTTGTTTTTACTTGAATAAAATGTTTTTATAATAAAAAAAAAAATGTTGGCTGTACAAAGAGATTAAAAATTGAAATTTAAAACATAAAAGTATATAATAATTTTACTAACAAAAAAAAATTTTAAAATGAAATTTAACTATACAATACAAATATATATTTCAAATAACACAACACACTTTAACACTTAATAAAAATAAGCCATTTATTATTTAAACTTAAAACAAATACATAGTTTTTTTTTATTGAACAAATTTATACGAAATGCTTTTGTTATTTTTTTTGACCGTCGTAAACCCCAACAATGCCGTGTTTCAACCCCATTTTATATGAAGCAGTAAACGTGTATCAACTAGGATTGTTTGCTTAGCAAATAAAAAGCATGAAGCACTAATTTCGGCCTACACACACAAATCTTTGTGGACATGAAATATGTATGAGTATAGCCTAAAGCTGAACAATCGTATGAGGGCTCAAGTCTCGTATGTACTTGGCGCATAGTTTAGTATACAAGGTGGACAGAAATCAACTGCAAATATTTTAAGGGCAGATACAGATCACTATACTGAACAACTTTTCCAAATAAACTTATATCGAAATATGAAATTTTATTTTTCACTCTCCATACTAAACTAGATCAGCTGGTTCTCAATTTGTATGGGAGGTCAAAAAATTTTTTTCGGATTTCGACATAAGTTTATTTAGGAAAGTTGTTCAGTTGAGTGGTCTGAATCTGCCCTTAAAATATTTGCTGTTGATTTAAATTCACCTTATATATAGTTGTATTTTTTACATTTTATAATGTAAATGGCTAAAAGAGTTGGCAATTTTGCGTTTTAAAGGACATAATATAAAAACATTATTAATAGAACTACTACTTAAATGTAGATTTGAAAATATAAAGGAAGATATTAGTTAAGAGCCAAAAATTAAGGAATTAGGTAACTCAACTCTACATTTCCTGGGCTATGTAAGATTAAAAATTCCATATAAGCTGGGCTATGTAGTACCTTAAAAAGTACCATATAAGGATTAGAAACACCACACAGAAATAATATGCCTTTCATAAACTCCTACCTTGGGATTACCTATACTCCTAGTATTAGGAAAAAATATTAATCAGATCACATTTTTTCTTGGCTTCGTTTGTACTGCACTTGAGGCCCTGTCTTATTTGTCGGTTAGATTAATTCCATCGTATTGACTAGCTCGTAAATTCCTAGAAGGCACGCACGTATTAAAAATTTAGTTATCGAGTCGATTTATGGTTCTGTTATTCAACTAGGCTGTCCTCTGTGTCAGTAAGTAATATTTCATATTTAATGACCGTTATCTATCTAATGTTTTATTTTTATACACATCGAGAAGTAAAAAGAGAGGCCGTACTTTTTACCCGACTACGGCAAAGCCAAAAGGAAGGGTAATGATTTTGGCAGTCTATGTATGTATGTATTTATGTAAGTATGTATGTATGTATGTATGTATGTATGTTCCACCGTAGCGCCTAAACTACCGGACCGATTTTAATGAATGAGGTGTCAAAAGATTCGTAAAAATAGCGCGGGTAACATAGGCTATATAAATTGTATCAAACTTTTAACTGACAGTGATTAAACCTTAGATTCTAACTTCAAAAAAATTTAACTGGGATTGGTATCACGTGTTTGGTATCAAAAGAAAGGTCTTGGCGAGCACATTACAAATATGTATATAACTAATATTGATTAGGTTAAAATGTTGTTTAAAATGCATTCGTAAAGTGGTGCATTTCACGCGGTCCAGTCATTTCCGTTCGGGAAACAGAAAAGTATTAAAAAATCCAGAAATGCATAGGTACAAAAATAGTCATGGTAAAGCCGTGGTCGCACCCACTGTATAGTAGGTGTTCCTATCATTAATTTACAACAGGTGCGACCACGGCTTTACCATGACCATTTAAGTACCTATGCATTTATGGATTTCTATCTCAATTATGCCCTTGTTTCATTCTTTTTAGACACCACGTAGTCGGGTTATAGTTTTTAACTTAATTTTTTTTTTATTAATTTAGTAGGCAAATAAATTATATAAACAGCGGCCGTCACTAGCATTTCTATCTTGAGCTTCTCCGACTCTCCGTGCTGCGGAAGGCAGGTTTGGTCTTGGCTGTTTTCGCTAATGGCAGTCATAAGGCAGCAGACAAAGAAGACGAAGAGAAAAACTGAAACTGTAACAAACTCAAAGACCTAGAAGACAGAAGCTGGCCTCTGGCCGAGAAGGCAAGCGAGGCGTACGTGTGAACGTAAGCCCCCTGAGGATGGGGGAGAGTTATTAAAATGCAATGATTGCATAGATAGGCGACACTATAGAGAACTTGTAGGGAGACCAAGCAGGTGCGACTGGAAAGAGATGCGAAATGCTAGTACAGCGCACTCTCCCGAGATTCGGCTCGTATAACCGAGAGGTTGGTAGAGCCATGGGAGGTGGAGGGAAGTCATAAGGCAGAAAGATCTGATACCTTGACAAACCTGACCAAATCATGTTTCTATTGGGCGAGTTTTCCCGAAAAATGAGCTACGGAGATCAGGCAGCAGTCGCTCCATTATAATAACCAGCACCGCCAAATCTGTTACAATTATTAAAAGGGTAAAACGTATTACGGGCTGTGAAGTATATAAGCTGACTAGCGACCCACCCCGGCTTCGCATGGGCATAAAAATCTTCCTCTTTAATTATTCTATCTATTAAAAAAAACGCATCAAAATCGGTTGCGTAGTTTTAAAGATTTAAGCATACATAGGGATATAGGGACAGAAAAAGCGACTTTGTTTTATACTATGCAGTGAAGATGTAATTAGGAAACACGCTCGGATGAAGAAAAAGATTCAAATAAATGAATTACCATGTTGCCATAAATGTAAGTAGGAAGCGTTTTCGTACAGACCCTTAATCTTGAACTAATGTACTAGCAAGAGATATTGGGTCGTTTTGGTGATTTACATCGGGCCCTTTTATGGGACATCTGCCTCTGCCTCGTAATTGTTTCGGAGTCAAATGTTAATAAACAAGGATTAATACTAAGTAATTATGTAATTTCGCCTCTGTTTAACCTGTTAATTTTATTTTGTATTATAATTGTATTGTCTATCAATAGTCACTTAGATGGTGCCTTCCGAAGAACGGAATCATCTTTATTATCTGACAATGCGGTGATTTACGCCTTTAATGCATATAACGTAGGTGGAATTTACTAATTACTTAAGGTATGTGTGAGGAGAGAAGATAAATCCAGGTTTCAGCGAATCGCACAATATTTATTATTTGTACTTTACAAAAGGTTAGACTCTTAAAGATAACCGTTAATGAGAGATTATAGGGGTCGTGAGATCAAAGTAGGCACGAAATCCAGTCAGGCAGCCGCTATGAAATAGCCAGCCACTTAACTTGAGATGGTGAGGTCAGCCGAAAGAGGTCTTCCACTGGACGCGCGCAGCCTTATATATGGCCCTCGGGGGTGATGCGGTGCGGGGCAGCGAGGAAGGACCGCCGTAGGAGAATGCGCGACGTCACATGCAATATTTTTGTTTTCAGCTCTTTATTAAATTTTTTAATTACATTTTTTATACAGGCATTAATGTATTGAATAAGTAAAATAACATAAAACCACTCACGCGCATAAGAAAACGGCAACCCATCAGACCATCGGAACTCTCCTTCGTGTACCGCATCCGTCGCTCCAATCCAGTACACATCGTCGACTCCAGCCCCAGGCCTGTAATGAATGAATGAATAAACACTTTATTGCACCAATTACATAAATACATCATTGGATTGTACAGGAACGAAGATAAAAATTAGTACAAAGGCGGACTTATCGCTAATGCAATTAATCAATATCAATATGATTAGCTAAATTTATATTGTCCAATTTGCGACTGCGCTGGCTTGGACACCTAGAAAGAATGGGAGAAGATCGTTGCGTCAAGGCAGCCTATATGGGAAAGATACCAGGAAAAAGGCCAATCAGCCGCCCCAGATATCCCTGGAGCGATGCTGTGCAGGCTGGCTTGCGTGAGATAGGCGCTGGAAACTGGCGAATAGAAAACTGTGGTGCTATCTCGTTTCGGAGGCTTCACTTCCGGGCATCAAGCTAGCAGAGTCAGTAAGAAAATTCATATAGTATGGATTTAAAAGCCGATTGCTATACACACCCTGGTGACAGAGATTTCGAAACCACTTCTCGGCCTCTTACGTAGTTTCCTTAACGACCCGAGACCAATGGATTAACGTGTCTTCTGAAGCACGGAAACCACTTTTTTGTAACAGACAATGATTTACGTGGCAATCGTACCCACATATCTCCAGGACTACAAATAAACGCTTTATTCACTAGACCACAGAGTTCAAGTATTCACAAAATCCTATACTATTAAACGAGCAATATTTGTATGTATATATATTTGTCTCGCGTTTTCTAAAACGGCTCTAACGATTTCTTTGAAAATTTGAACATAGGTTCTTATAAAGTCAAAAAATTAATCTAGCCAGGTTCCATGCCTGGGAAAAATCGTTTTACCCATATTATAATTTTTAAATGGCTTGAAAGACGAACGGAGCTCGGTCGCCCAGGTACTTAAATATTATTTATATAGTTTAATAAGTGACACACAAAAATCCATATTCGGCTATATTTTTTAGTCCATCATTCAAAAGTCTATGTTCGCCAGTTATTCGCTCTTTGTGTTCTGCAAGTCACTTTCAAGATTTATTGACTTAATGACGTGAGACATTTTGGTAAAGTGGCAACGATGTTAAAACTTTGCTAAGTCTCATTTACTTTGACATATTACTGTCGTTTCGGTTAGCAAGAACCGTAATATATGGGTATTATTCTTTTATTTAATTATTAAACTTTTTGCCTAATGTTAATAGCGAATTTAATGTCGTGGGTATTTTCTACCAATCTACAGGTTATTCTGTATATATCCGTTATTGAGGAATAGAATAAGATTAATATTTATTTAACTATAAAAATATAACATTTTACAGATGTGAAATCTCTGTTCCACACAGGCATTTCCCGTTTGCAGATAACCAGTTTATTTCACTCTTTTTTGTGTTTAAGTATGAGGACAGCTACACAAATAAATTATTATACAATTTAAGTAAGTCTTCCTTGAAAACCAATAGCTTCTTTTCTAGGGCGGCCATGTTTAAGAGCAGTGCTTGGCTGTGATATGTTATGTTATCATGATCAAATGCCTGCTTAAGTTCGCTCTATTGGTCCAGGCTCCTACCCCTAGCATGCTTTCAATCATCTGGAAAATTCATATAACTATACACAAAGTTCTTACCGGTAGCCTTAATATCAATAACAAATAACTTACGCATGAAGGAGTAACTGGTCCACGATTTGTTGCTGCCGTTCGTTCAATATGCTGGCTAGATGTCCTCCCAGCCTCACGCACTCCGTCTCCGCCTGTCTCCACGCCTTCTTAGCCTCCCTCACAGCTGATATGCAAAAGTCCCCCGACAACACCCACCCATAGTCACAATGCCCCACAATCTCCTCCACAGCCTTATCCATCCACCAGACTTTCAACCACATCGCCGAAGAGTTCCTCTTCGCTAACACACTAATATTCAATCTCACTGAATTCCCTTCGGATACTATCTGAACACTCCTCAAAGGATCTCCAGGTTGGGAACAATGATTCCATCTAGAAGTCCCATCTTCCAAACTTAACTCCATTCCTCTACAGGACGCTAAAGCATCCTCATGAATGATGTTGGATACATCATTCTCTCTAATATTCATTGGTCCTGTACCCATCTGCAGTCTCAAAGCTACTCGGTTCCCATAAGGCAAGTGGATTTTGTAAGAGCATAACAGTTTGACAGCTGGACCGACTTCGAACGAGCCGTTTCTTGCCGTAAGTAAGACATCATGACAGTGGTCTACTAAACGGTAAGTCGCGGCGAACGTGGGTCGTCCATGAAGTTCTATTGCTGGGTTTTTTGAGTGGTGAGAATATAAAAATCTTCGATTTTGGTACGGAATTTGCTCAAGTTTCCCGCATAAAGTTTGGGTGTTTGGTGCGAAGCGGATGAATCCGGTTGAGCATGGGACGTTTAGTTTGTGAAGTTCAATGAGTAAGGCGTTTTTTGGTGGTGGTGGGGGGATGAGCAGGCGGCAGCCGTGGGAGTGGGGCAGGTGCCCCGAGTGGACGCGGCCGGCCCGTGCGGTTCGCAATTGTATTGCACATTCTGGAACAAAAGAAAGATTCAATGAAATTCAATTTATTCATCACTAGATTCTGTTTGTAATGTAAAGTAATGGTATTGTAATACGTACAATTTTATATTACGAGCTAAGATTACGAGTTAAATACTCATAATAATAATATTAAATTAAAAATAAAAAAAAACCCACGACTCATTTTCCTTTTAGTGGTGACGGTCGATTGATAGTACCCACATATTATTTGCATACATTAGGTATTTTTCCTACTTACACCCCCAAAGCTTTGTAACAGCTCAACCGATGCGCTTTCATTTGAGATCCCACTCAAGTGTTTGCAGACATTCGGTTTTTCTTCCCCACTTTCATCCCCACGACTTCTAAACGGCTCAACCAATTTTCATCAAACATGTCTAAAAACACTCGCCCGTAAGCCACCTCTAATACGAAAAAAACTAAATTGAAATCGTTTCATCCGTTCGGGAGCTATGATGCCAGAGACAGACAGACAAACAGACCCGTCAAAGTTATAACACTCCTCTTTTTGCGACGGGGGTTAAAAATGGGAAGATTTTCCACAGGAAATCTACATGCTTTATAGATTGTAATATATTAATGACCTTATCGTCGGTGCATATAATATTAATCCTCATGGATTTAAGTACCTTAGTAGATACCTTTTAGCATTTATTGGGCTTGTAGAATATTGTATTTTTATTAGTACAAAATAATTTCTTTTGCATCCGCTATAGTATGTTAATACAGCATAATACTTAAGATTATCTTTCATTGTAGCAAAAAATATCAATATCGAATTCCTCGAATTGCGCTCGCTGTATTTCCTTTTTAAATTGCTACGGACAGCCTTTGAGCCAGATACAATTCAGAGAGGTGATCATATAACTTGAACAATTTAACCGCCGTTCTATGTAACAAGTGATCCGCTTCTGAACACCACAGGCCGGGATTCGGACTGTTCAAACCCATTTCCCAACTGCCATATTGTCGAAGAGCCGTTTGACCGATGGGTTACTTTACCTATGGGCCACTTCACCGACAAGCCAAATGTTCGCAATTCCAAGTCCAAAGAAATGTACTGTCGCCGACAATTGGAATTTTTTTTCTTCTTCCAAATTGGATTGGAAGTGGCCCATAGGTAAAATAACCCATCGGTCAAACGGCTCTTCGACAATATGGCAGTTGGGAAATGGGTTTCGTTAAAATGAATTTCCATGAACAGTCCGAATCCCCCCACAGGCCATCTATTTCCAGCTGCCGGTATGAATTTGTAGTGATTCAACAATACCTAAGTTATTCTTAACACTAGCAGTCCACCTCAGCTTCACCCGTGGTACACACAGTCTATTTCACTCGGGGATAGTGTGGCTTTCCAAAGGTTGAAGAATGCTTTTTAACGGCCTAGTTGTTTTGAAGCCTATTCAATACAAACAAATCTTTCCTCTTTATAATATTACTAGCGACCCGCCCTGGCTTAAAAACCTTCCTCTTGAATCACTATCTATTTAAAAAAACCGCATCAATATCCGTTGCGTAGTTTTAAAGATTTAAGCATACAAAGGGACATAGGTGTTCCTATGTCCCTTTCCGCGAAAGCGACTTTGTTTTATACTATGTAGTGATAGTGAAGTGATGTAGTGAAGTGATAGCATAGATTAAACAAAAAACTTGCCGTAGGCGCGCGATTTCCTAATTCTATATATTACTAGCTTTTGCCCGCGGCTTCGCCCGCGTGAATTTCCCTCGGGATCTTTTTCCCGGGATAAAAAGTATCCTATGTCCTTCTCCTGGCTCTAAACTACCTCCCTGACAATTTTCAGCTAAATCGGTTCAGCCGTTCTTTAGTTATAAGTGGAGTAACTAACACGACTTTCTTTTATATATATAGATGTAAATATAGATAATTATGTACATATCAACAAGATAGACTAACAAACGATTTTGTAACAAATTGCTTTACTTGACTGGTCTATTGAGAATTATATTTCATCACAGCAGCTTTAAAATTTTAATGTTCCCCGCAAAGGTCAAGGCGGCAGGAATAATGCCGAGGAATAGACCTTTAGATGAAAGAGCGGGGGAGATGAAGTAAATGTTATATATATCAATCCGATTATTGACATTGTACCAAATTTGATGACCTCTGAAGGCTCGGTCATCATGCCAGATGCCAATCCCCGGTCAGCTAAGATGCGAAATTATCTGTTTTAGATAGACCTTGGTCTTGGATGTTTATCTATATATATATGCGTTTATTTTATAATATATGTAGTATCGTTGAGTTGGTATCCCATGACACAAGACTTTTGGGTCGGTTCAATCTGTATTGAAATGTCTGTATATATTTATTATAATGCAAACTACTACCGATCGGCACTTTTTCTGACATGCCCGCTACCAATGGGTGCATACAAACCTCGCTTTCAATATTTTAATCATTTCGTTACGTTTATGTCTTTCGGATATTGGTGTCTTCACATTTACTTGTATTTATATCTTTTACACTTCTTGTATTGTCTTCCATTATTCTTATCTCCCTGAATACTATCATCTAAGGCTTTATAGCCCGAAATTCCCTCCCATCGTAAACTGAAACATTTTCGTACCAAACACCTATTTACGTTGAAAAGTTAAACATTTCCTCCATTGTTGTATTATTACCGGCCCCTAAACGTTTGATGTTTGCTTTATAATGAGAACAATATCAATATATTATCTTTGTTATCTGCTTTCGGTTGACTGGAAAAGATCTATTCGTGGGTTAAGGCCGCCGTTTGTTATAATGTTATTTTTTTTGCCTTTCGGTTACACGAGCCGAACCTCAGGCTTAAGATGAGAGGGACTTATACCATAGATTTTATAAAATTAGGCAAATAATTCTTAAGGCAAGTGTGTGGTAACCACTTTTTATTACGTGCACCATGTGCTTGTTTACCCGAAAATTGGGAAAGTGCGAGTCGGACTCGTAGACGACTCCCTACCAATATCGATACAAAACGGTAAAAAAATCACGTTTGTTGTGTTGTAACCCTTTAGGACCTTAATATTTAATCTGTTTTTGGTATTTGTTGTTACGCGGTTCATGAGATACAGCCTGGTGATAGACGGATGGAGGGACAGAAAGCGGAGTCTGAGTAATAGGCTCCCATTTATACCTTTTGGGTACAAAACCCTAAGGTCTTTCTTGATCATTCTTTCATTGGCAGATTCTACCATCAAAAAGTTTGTCAAGAACGGATCTAAATGATAAGTACTTAAAAAAAGGGATAGGTTGCTATACACTCCGATAATAGACTGCACAAAATAACATTGGCTGTTTAATTGACACTCCGAGAGCGCATCTATTCTCGAATAAAGTCAGTTATTCTTGGAAAGTTTATTCGAATAACTAGTATCGATTACATTGATTCTTATTTAAGTAGTGAGGCGGGAGAAATGGTGATATGTTCGACCACTACAAAGGCAAAATCATCCTGCCAGGCCAGGTGCTATGCTTTGTAAAGTAAGGCTAACGAAAGATAGTAGCACCTGCAGGCGTAGCCAAGTGTCAAACGCTCAGGAAGCGATTCTTATTAATTCATTGCTAACGCTTGAAAGCTTCCGTAACACATATAGAGTACTCGCTGCTAATGCCTTCCAATAGCGAGTAACAGACTATTCGCTTTAAGTGACAGGCTATTCGCTGCGAATAGTTTCAATCGCAGCGAGTTGAATTGCCGCCGTTTGAATTGAACGTGTTCAATTTTATGCAATGCACACTGGTCGCGATAATTTGCTGTACTCGCTGCGAATAGCCACGACAGACTATCTTAAAATATGCTCATCAATAGACTGTCGGAAACGCTTGTTCGGAACTCTTTGTGTGTGACGGGCAGGCAGCGAATTTGTACCTGCGTATTTTTTTCGCAGAGAGTATTCGTTATGTGGGACCGAACCTTTAACGAAGCATAAACTAGAATGGCTTCTGAGTGTTCAACATTGACACTTGGCTAAAGCCTCAGAAAGAGGCCCCACCAACAAGAGCTAATCTCTTACATTTTATTTTAGATTGATAGATCAAGAAATAAAGGAACTCGCATAAATGGAGCGAACTCTACAATCGAGAGTCTAAATTTATGATTATATTTAAGACTAGCGACCCGCCCCGGCTTCGCATGGGCATAAAAACCTTCCTCTTGAATCACTACCTATTAAAAAAAAACCGCATCAAAATCCGTTGCGTAGTTTTAAAGATCTGTCTGTGGTCTCTGCTACCTGTGTATTATGTAATACGTTAAAAGAATAAAGAATTTTTGAATTTGAATTTTTTTTTTGAAAGATTTAAGCATACAAAGGCACAGAGAAAGCTACTTTGTTCTATACTACGTAGTGATTGTGATTAGAACTTACATTAACTTAAATTTAAATTTATGATTATGACTAATTTAAGAGATATTTAGGCTATGCAGTACCTAATACTAGCAATTATTGTGAGTTCGTTTATCCGATTGTTATAGATCAAATAACACGTGTCAGATTCCTTTAGTCAGCCTGAAAAATCTGAGTTTTGGCTATTAACATACTCAGACCATGATCTCTTCAATTTGTTCTCACTGTAAAAAGGGTAACGGAGGTCAGGCGGTTACCGCTCTAGTAATTCTACCGATATAAATTAATCTACGACCATTTTTGTGTACCCCTGAGTTCTGAAGCTTGGCTAAGGGAGGATGCTACCGGAAAAACTAGCTTGATTGAGGATTTTTTTTTACATTCTAAATATCCAGTGATTGACCATAATCCCACCTGTTAATGCCGTTGTGGTCGAAGATGGAGCTCGCTGGCACATTAATAGCCTTTTCACTCTAGCTTTGAAAATACCCAAATTGTATGTATGTTTAATTATTGTTATCTAATAAAAAAAGTGTAATGCTATTACGTATTCTGTTTAAAGTGTATACAGCACTTTACTGAATTATTCATCAGATTGCTAGCAAAAGGCAATCATGACGTGTTGCGCTGTGTTGGAATGGCGAAACGATTTTCAATTGGAATAAGGTTTCGTCTCGTCAGATTACGTAACTAATTTGACTTTGAAGTGCATTTTCTAATTTTAATTTTAATTGAACAAGCTTTATAAGTTTTCAGGCAAAGAAAATATACATTAAATTAAACTATTTTATACGGTTTTCTATCGCGTTTATTGCTTACTTATTTATACCCAACGTTTCAAGCACTTTACAGAGCTCATGGTCGCAGGCAGACTGAGTTGACATTCATCTGTGTCATTTGTTTCTGATGTCACAAGAATACAAAACCATAGCTCATAAATCATTGAAAACTATTTCGATTCTTGTGACATCAGAAACAAATGACACAGACGAATGTCAACTCAGTCTGCCTGCGACCATGAGCTCTGTAAAGTGCTTGAAACGTTAGGTATGAATAAGTAAGCAATAAACGCGATAGAAAACCGTATAAAATAGTTTAATTTAATGTGTAACAATCGCAAAAAAAATAAGAAATCATTAAAGAAAATATACTTACACTTAGGTAACGCAATTATGACGCATCGTTAGTGATGTTTGTTTGTTTTTAATATCTTTATTGCATTAAAATACATAGTAAATAAAATATTATTAAAATCAGAAGACAATGGCGGACTTATCCCAGGACTTATCTAGTTAGTAACATAACGTGGATGGAATTTACATATTGTGTGTGGACCTTACATACAAAAATGGGAAATGGGGAAGAAGACTAGCTGGCGATAACCTCGCCTACCTCCTATCATCTACCTTACCATCTACCATCTACCTCCTTATTCATAAAAATTTATAAACGTTTGTTGAACCCATTTTTACTAAAATATTTTTTGTCTCGTTCTTACACTTTTAATATCTTTTTTTTTTTAATTTTTTCTTATACCTCCAGTGCGGTTACCGGAGTTTTTATTTATCTATCTTCTTTCATACCAATTCTCACATTTTTTCATACTCCTCGTACTTCCATTCCACTACTTCATCTTTCTTTCATCTATCCTCATTCAGTCTTTAATGGGTAAGACTCCCATATGCTTACAAGTTTGCTATCTCTTATTTTTACATATATACTAGCTTTTGCCCGCGGCTTCGCCCGCGTGGACTTCCCGGGATGAAAGGTACCCTATGTCCTTCTCCTGGCTCTAAACTACCTCCCTGACAATTTTCAGTTAAATCGGTTCAGCCGTTCTTGAGTTATAAGTGGAGTAACTAACACGACTTTCTTTTATATATATAATTATATAAATATCTACTGCCGTTCACTTTTAATATCTAATATCTAGTCTATAGTAGCTTCATAGATTGTAATATAACTTTACCACACGAGGGTTGCAATACAGCTTCAAAATAACTGGTTTACACACCACAAAGCCTTAGATAACAGTCGACCTGAGAGCTGAGACTAAACGCTGGAATCAATAGACAATCTGTTAGATTCACATGCCTATGTAAATAGATTGGGGTAAACAGTGTAGACAGGTTGGCAGAAAATGCTTTTAGCATTAAGGCCACCAATAGTATGACTATAATTTACTTGTGAAACAATAAAACCAAAATTAAACTATCCATACTCTTATATCTACTAATATTAAAAATATTAAAAAGAAAGAACAAAAACGTACTTGCAAAATATATCCATACTTTTCTACTAATATTTATAATATTAGTAGAACTATGCATATATACAAAACCTTGAAAAAGAAATATTATACAAAACCTTGTGAGAAAAGTTCGTTTAGGCGGTACAGAGTTCGCCGGGTCAGATAGTAAACATTAAATTGAGTATATAAACCTTCCGTACCTAATAAAATAACTTATCTTAATGTTGGTGGATAAAAATCTGTTATGTGGTTCTGTACGATTTGAAAATATTTTATCATATTAATTAATGGTACATACATACATATAATCACGTCTTAATCCCATACGGGGTAGACAGAGCCTAGAGCCATAAGACCTTAGGCCACGTTTAGCATAATGGTACCTACTTAACAAATAGATCAAGAAAATTATTTTTACAGAATAACCTAAAAACCATCTACAATTTGAGGCAACGTGCCCCATTCTCTCGCTGGATCGCAATACTTATCTTATGTGGTTCATAAGATACAGATGCGGAAAGTGACTTCAATTTGCACAAATACAAGGTATATATTTATAACTACAGTATAGAAAGAAATATTAGATGCGAAAGCGTGAAAGCGAACCTCGTTCTCTCAAAGTAATATAGCTGAAGATAAAAGAGAATTATTTATTCAGTTAAATATTAAAAACTCCCAGTCAACGAAGCGTCAGCAAACTCTGTATAAATCCAAAATGATGAGATTGACATCTGAAGTCCAGATTGAATACGTAATATGCGCTGCGAGCCACGATACATATTCAATGGCTTTGCTCGTCGATAGCGTGTTTACCATAATATTAATATCTGATATTGGTTTCTGTTGAACTAACTTTATATGGGAAGCAACAATCCAAACAAAACTCATCATACACTATCATTGCCAGAAACTAGTGCCAGCCAGTGGTGGCTTAAAAATAATCTGATCTTTTAATTCATCAAAATCATCAGCTGTCTACAACCTTCTGATGGAAATAAGCCTCCATCTGTCTACTCCATGCATCCCTACTCTGAGCCACCGCAATCCAGTTGTTGCCAGCAACTTTCCTAATATGAACAGTGCTTTTTCCCGGGATGAAAGTACCCTATGTACTTCTCAATACTCCTAGCTATGTGTATGCAAAATTTTAGGTAGTTTTAGTACAGTAGATAGGGCGTGAAAAGGTAACAAACAAAAAAATATACAAACTCACTTTCGCATTTATAATATTAGTTAAGATTCGAAAGATAGTTTATTTAAAAAAAAATCTTGTATTTGATAAAAAGTGAGTTACTAATATCTTTGAGCTACAGAGGTAATCCTAAGTGCATAGAACCTAAAGTCGATAATATTTAATCATAATAAAGATGTGGTGATGTACAATATGTAATATTATGTAAGTCCTTTTTTATTTTGTTCAATAAAGTATGACAAACAAAAGAAATAAACTATACCAAATTTGTAAATAAAATGTTTGGTTTTTATATGGTCTACTGTACACGAAGTATTTCGAAATGTTATGTTTTTTCAGAATATTTACATACATTTGTGTATGGAAACCTAAAACACTATAGGAATTGGGATCTTTCCTTTGGAAGTCGGTTAAAAAGCGAACCAAGTTACAAATGAGCATAAATATGAGTCGTATTATTTTATTACTCAAGTGGTGTTTGACTTGTTTAAACTTTTTGATTTATAAATCCAAATTAACAAACTCCAATATTTAACTTTTAATTTTAAAATTGTTATGGACTTTCTGTGTTATTAAATTTCAAAGGGTTTCGTAAAGGGCTACGCTTGTAGCTGTGTTTTATTGTAAAATCTCTCTCACTTACTCATAGTATCCTACCGTTCCTGAGGCTTCGTAAATAATACGTAGGTTTGTTGCTGTGGTCTGTTCTATATGGTTCAAGGACGATTAATAATATAAACTCTTCCAGGTCTACCTTTTGGGAACTTTTAGGACTATGTGTATGCAAAATTTCAGAGAGATTTGTTCAGTAGATCTTGAATGTTGTCACTAACACGACTTTCTTCTTTTATATATATGTCGGAGAGAGAGGGATAAGGGGGCCAAGTGGAAGTCAGGATGGATGGCTTTCGAGCATCAGATAGGGTCATAGGATGGCTTTCGTTGGCAACTCTTTAAAGCAGAGTGACAGTTAACTAACAGGGTATCTTTACACAATCTTACAAAGGTCAAGCGAGGGCATAATTGTCCCGATAGAGGGACGGTAACCCGAATCACGGCTTAGATCGGTGCCCCACACACGCACACGATAGTAATCTCACAACCAAGACTCTTCTCGAATTCCTCCGTGCTAACACAACTGATAACCAACAGCAATTGGTGAAATCAAGGGTCAAGGGTACACAGACACTCGCGCATCTAGGCGCCTCATCACGAGACTTCTGAACACTAGGCTTCTCGCCCATAGGTCAACAAGGGATAGCTAGCTCTCAGGACACATCTAAACATATCGGGTCACACGCACGCGCTAACACTTAAAACAATTAACATCAACTAATCACGATACTATTTCGTAGCTACTGCAGTGCACTGCCGCGCGTCTACATTCGAACTCGGCCCGATCAATTCTGTTCTCAACTGCCATTGCAATCACTTTCACCGTTACAAAAGTAGGGATAACCTCACAAGTGCACACGCCCGACGCCATATTAAAAAAAAACGTTCATTTCGATTCCCAACCGCTACTTCTATGACATTGACATTTGACAATGTCATTTGATGTTGCCAACCGCATAGTGTCACCACTATAGTTAAGTTGCTTTCAGATTGATAAAGACCTTACGTTTAGTACTTCATTCTGCGACACGGCCATCTCTGACAAGTCACACGTCCCTGTGTGACATTTGATGACGTAGTAATCTGACAAGAATTAAATTTTGCTGCATCAGACTGTCTCGACTCGGCCTATCCTGATTAGACAAGTCGGAACAGGGCTTCAAACGAACTCTCATAGTAATTCAAAGTTTATTTTCAAATAATTTAGCTTACATCATTACTAGGGATAATCACAAACTACTTCTAATTATAAACTGACCAATGGCCATTATTCACTCAACCACATACTTTGAAGTAAGACTCTACTTGCTCTACTAAATCGCTCATATCGACTCTACCGATTACGGTCGTCTCTATCGCCTAATTCGAGCAATAGGACTCATGCCACCTCCAGTGACGATCTCTCAAGGCGTCACTACTACCTAAATCGAGCGGTATCAGATCATGCCACTTTCGCAGTGACGATAACCTTGCCACCCTCACCAAGTGACGATAACCACGTTGCCCCCCAGAGAAAACAAATAACAACTTAGTTACTTGATTGAATAGTGTTCAATGGGCTTACACTTTCCTCTACATCATAACCAAATAGACTACCGAGTCCCAGTACCACTGAGTTACACTATCACATTACACTTTTTCAAAACAAAATAATTTTGACCGATTTAGAATTTATTACAGTCTCACATCTGTTATCGCATTTGTGGCCAATAGCTATCACAACACAATAGCTCAAAAGGTATGGAGCACCAAAACCTTTTATTTTGCGGACTTCCCCATGGGAATCCCGAGTCAGACCGCGACTCTACGATCTACGTACTACCACCTACCGCTTACCCAGGGTCATCTCATTTCAAGGAGATAACACCAATTTCTACCAGGCTACGTCTACGATATATTGGTACAGTCTCCTAGCCCCGAATCTATAACCAAATCAATCAATCAATCTACCGCTTTTACGTCATCTTACTTTACAAACTCAATAGGTACTTGACTCTTAAACATCTTCCCGATATTATCAAGAATGTAATTTTACTTTCTACCAAATGATGGTTTTAAAAAAAGCGATAATCTAAACGAAATTAAACACAGTAAAATTTAACCGCTCGGTCGTTCCTGACCCATTTGGAAAAATTACGATATCAAGTGAGCCCAGTGAAATTATCACTGTTACAAACAACAACTTAAAATATTATATTGCCAAAAGTAACATTTTACAAAAAGTTTGTTCTACTATAATTTATTTTGAATTTCAAACAGCGTTATCACCAGCCAACCATCAGTAAAAACTATGCAGTACAACGCAATGCTTAACCAGCACAGCAAAACCGTAGCACTTAACCAGCACTACTTATCACTGAGCACTTAACCAGCACTCAGCCCAACCGCGATGCTTAACCAGCAAGGCAAAATCGTGGCACTTAACCAGTGTCACACACCGTCTAGTACTTAACCAGCACTAAACCGCAATGCTTAACCAGCAAAGCAAAATCGTAGCGCTTAACCAGCGCTACACACACACTAACACTTAACCGGTGATAACCGAGTACTATCCCTTAACCGAGCAGCGCTTAACCAGCACTACACACACCGGCACATAGTAATAAACGTAAATCAATGTAAAATGTACTTTCAGCATTTGTAAAGAATCACAATACTTTCGGCCTCTACTCTTAAGGACTAATTGTTTCATCCTCAGATACTACATTGTTATCAAATTCTGAGGGAGAATTAGGATCTGGCATTTTATACTGGCGATTACCACTAAGCAATGCAAAACTTCTCATAACTTCCAAAAATTGCAGTAATTTCTCAAAATAATAAACTGGGTTCTGTTTAACAAGCACACAAAACATCATTGTCTAATCAATTTTATTCAACGAATCAAATCAGTAAACCGCACATTATGAACAACCGGTCCATTTCCACCTTATTATTTTATTTTAAGTTACTTTAAATCAATAAATCCCGATTACAAAATGAGAACTCAGAGATCACTGAATCACCTTAATCAATAACTCAATATCTTGATGGCAATTAATGTCAACACAAAATCCAAAATTGCGCAATCTCAATAATACCACAAATACGCGTACCACGCCTGTGATCACCGGGTCCAACTGACCCTACGGTTTTCTCAGAAACCCGACCTCCACCAGAGTCAACCGCATATCGCCTACTCACGGACTACACAAGGCAGACACCGATTTTTCTCGAGGTACGACTAAGACTCGGACTCCAGCATAGTCAAAACACAAATAATATCAAACAACGCAATTTAAAAATTCAACTATTACACTATGAACTTAACGATCGGATTCTTCAATGATCTCTTTTGCCTCTAGCGTATTACCAAAAATCACAAGTTACGCTTTACAAGCACGCTTACAAAAATTTAATTCAAAATAACTTCGCCGTAACTAAACCCTCAAAAATGTAGAATCAATAAACCGTTAAGCAATTTTTTTTTTATTACGCGTAAACGAACAATAAATCATTACTGACAATAAAACATTTTAAACAGATTAATCAATCAACTGAATTTACCAGTCAACGTCGTTTTCGCAACTACCTAAACTTTAGGTACCGAAAATTACAATTTAAAATTAACTTTGTCCATGTAATTTAAGATTTTTCTCGAACTACCCCAAATATCTCGTAACCACAGTGTGTTTTTATGTATGCGAAAATGTTCAATAAGAAAAGTGAAATATCATTTTTTTTTTAATAATTCAACATCGCAATCGTTTAAATACAATCGATTATTTTCTGACTAAATAAAATGCACAATGTAATGAAACATTATAATCACACTATATTAATGTAATCGACAACGTTTTTAAAAACCTGTGGTAGCTAAATTGATATCAAAGACGATATTGTCAGTTATTTTTATCTAATCATAACTACCTTCAAATATCAAACAATTTACCACTGAAAATAAAATTACTCAATTGATGATAAACGCATAAAATTTCAAAAAAATCAGGTTAAGAAAAATGTCAAAAGACTTACCCCGGTTACTGCAACAAAACAAACGTATTGGTACTTACACTGTACTAAACACGAAACCGTTATTTTACAGAAATATGTACTAACCGCATTATTATCCGCATAAGTAGGTAGTTTTATACGCGTAGAGTTATTACAAGATTAAAACCATGAATCAAAAACCAAAACTATAGGGTTCACCATCCCAATTCTGATGTCGGAGAGAGAGGGATAAGGGGGCCAAGTGGAAGTCAGGATGGATGGCTTTCGAGCATCAGATAGGGTCATAGGATGGCTTTCGTGGGCAACTCTTTAAAGCAGAGTGACAGTTAACTAACAGGGTATCTTTACACAATCTTACAAAGGTCAAGCGAGGGCATAATTGTCCCGATAGAGGGACGGTAACCCGAATCACGGCTTAGATCGGTGCCCCACACACGCACACGATAGTAATCTCACAACCAAGACTCTTCTCGATTTCCTCCGTGCTAACACAACTGATAACCAACAGCAATTGGTGAAATCAAGGGTCAAGGGTACACAGACACTCGCGCATCTAGGCGCCTCATCACGAGACTTCTGAACACTAGGCTTCTCGCCCATAGGTCAACAAGGGATAACTAGCTCTCAGGACACATCTAAACATATCGGGTCACACGCACGCGCTAACACTTAAAACAATTAACATCAACTAATCACGATACTATTTCGTAGCTACTGCAGTGCACTGCCGCGCGTCTACATTCGAACTCGGCCCGATCAATTCTGTTCTCATCTGCCATTGCAATCACTTTCACCGTTACAAAAGTAGGGATAACCTCACAAGTGCACACGCCCGACGCCATATTAAAAAAAAACGTTCATTTCGATTCCCAACCGCTACTTCTATGACATTGACATTTGACAATGTCATTTGATGTTGCCAACCGCATAGTGTCACCACTATAGTTAAGTTGCTTTCAGATTGATAAAGACCTTACGTTTAGTACTTCATTCTGCGACATATATATATATATATATATATATATACTAGCGACCCGCCCCGGCTTCGCATAGGCATAAAAACCTTCCTCTTGAATCATTCTATTTATGAAAAAAACCGCATCAAAATCCGTTGTGTAGTTTTAAAGATTTAAGCATACAAAGGGACATAGGGACAGAGAAAGCGACTTTGTTTTATACTATGTAGTGATATACTAACTGACTGGTATCTTAAAGTTACGTAGATGACCTTTGTTTGTGGCCTAGTGGTCATGTCAGACTATCACATTGGGGTCCCCGGTTTCGTTCCCCGATGAAAAAATATATTTTTCAGATTGACTTGAGTTTTGGATGTTTATCTTTATATATATATATATATAATGTAGTGAATATTTAACATCACTACATAGTCGCTTTCTCTGTCCCTATATCCCTATGTATGCTTAAATCTTTAAAACTACGCAACGGATTTTGATACAGTTTATTTAATAGATAGAGTGATACAAGAGAAAGGTTTTTATGCCCTTGCGAAGCCGGGGCGCGTCGCTAGTAAAATATAGTATCACTGATAAGTAGGGCTAGCTCAATATGTGTGATTAATCCTTATTTATTTATAGTACACAATGAAAACCATTTTGTGGAAATTTTAAGACTATAACTCTTCCAGGATATAGACCGCTCCTCCGTGGTCCGCTCATACACAAACGGACGGACAGAGGCTTATTTTTATGGCCTCCGTTCAACATTTTGTGTACGGAACCCTAAAAACTTATTCAGTACTCCAGATATTTTATAACGTGGGATATAAAGCCCATAATTAACATACTTTATGAGTGCGGTAACATTCTGTGGTCAGCCATGATGAATATGTTTAAGAGATCTTGTTGAAGGTTTTATACTAACCTGCAATAGAGCTACAGGCCGCTTTTGGTTGCCTAGCAATTTTGTTGTTGATTCTTTTCTCAATATATAAAGAAAAATGTCGTGTCTCTAAAACTTGGATTTATTATTTTAATATATAATTTATTTTAGTCCTTTCAGTGTTTTTTCTACTTCCACTACGATCTATATATTTATCTTAAAAGGTTATGGCCACCTCCACGAAAATTGAACCACTGAATGGATCGAACTACGAAACATGGAAAATCCAAGTACAGGCGTTGCTCATACGAAACAAGGTATGGAAATATGCGAATGGTACACTGTCTAAGCCAGATAATGCAGAAGCAGCGAGCGCATGGTCTGATAATGACGAAATGGCTAAGGCTGACTTAATTATGGCGATGTGTCCAAGTGAGTTGAAGCATATTAGGGGTTGCGATTCTTCGCACGATGTCTGGAAAAAGTTAGAGACGATTTATGCACCAAAGGGACCTGTAAGAAAGGCAAGTTTGTTAAAGAAATTAACATTGAATCGGATGAAAGAAGGAGATGACGTGAAATGTCATCTGAACAATTTCTTCGAAACAGTAAACATGCTATGTGATATGGGTATTAAAGTACACGACGACATGTTATCTATATTGTTATTGTATAGTCTACCAGATAGCTATGAAAATTTTAGATGTGCTATGGAATGTAGAGATAAATTACCAAATATAGAGATATTGAAAATTAAGATTTTAGAAAAGTGGGATAGCTCGAGCTCATCATATAAAGAGACTATAGAGGGAGCTATGTATGCCAAAAACAAAGGACAGAAAAAGATTTTTAACCAGGAAGCACAAAAAGTTAAGAAAAGTAAATTTATGTACAAATGTTATAAATGTCACGAATTTGGACATAAAGCTTCAGAATGCAAGATGAAGCAAAATAATAACGACGCTAGATGTGCCACAGATTTTAATAAGGAGGACAGTACTTTTGATATTCTTTTTAATTGTACAAATTTTTCTAATTGTATACAATCTACTAAGAATGACTGGATCCTAGATAGTGGCTGTACATCGCATTTGTGTAATGATTTAGATAAATTTACTGATAATTTTTGTACTTTACAGGATAAACTCAATCTAGCATCGAATCTGTCGACGGATGTAAAAGGCAAGGGTGACGTAAGGTTGTCAGCATCAGGCAGGAGGTTAACTTTTAGAAATACTTTATACGTACCAGATCTGCGGAGCAATCTATTGTCGGTTGCGAGAATTATAGATAATGGGTATGTAGTTAAATTTTCTAAAGATAGGGCCTGTATAAATGATGCAACTTCAGGTAATACTGTTTTGACAGCGAAACGTGTAGGAAATCTTTATTTGTTTAAGGATTTGAATGAACAGGCTTGTACTGTTACAAATTCACTGGACTTATTAGCTTGGCATGAGCGTATGGGTCACTTAAACGGTAAAGATCTCTTGAAATTGTTGAACCATTGCAGATATAATGTGAAGGAAACAGATTTGCGTAATATATCTAATTGTGATATATGTGCTAGAAGAAAAATGAGTTTATTACCTTTTTCGAAGTCTAAAGGGCCGTGTAATGAATTGTTACGTATCGTCCATTCCGACGTAGTAGGTCCGATGAAAACTCAATCAATAGGCGGTGCAAAATATTTTGTAACTTTTATTGATGACAGTTCTCGATGGTGTGAAGTTTATTTGTTAGGAAAGAAAAGTGCAGTGTTAAGTGCATTTAAGCTTTACAAAACTTACGCCGAGAAATTAACAGGAAAGAAAATAAAATTTCTTCAGACTGATAATGGTGGTGAGTACTGCAATCATGAATTTGACCAGTTTTTAGAAAATGAAGGTATTCAAAGACGACTGACAATACCTCACACACCCCAGATGAACGGTGTCAGTGAACGAATGATTAGAACTTTAATTGAAATGGCTAGGTGTATGTTATTATTTTCTGGTTTATCTGTAGGTTTTTGGGCGGATGCTATTATAACTGCTTGTTATGTGCGAAACCGCTGTCCTACTAGTAGTTTGAATGATGGGATTCCATTTGAGAAATGGATGAAAACTGCTGTGAATCTGTCAAATATTCAAAATTTTGGAACAAAAACATACGTATTGGATAAGACACCAGGAAAAGATAAGTTTGATGCACGTGCTAGAGAAGGAGTTTTTGTAGGATATCCTAGATCAACAAAAGGATACCGAATTTGGATACCATCAGAACACAAGGTCATAGAAGCTCGAGATGTGAAATTCATTTCAAATGAGAAGACAATGAAGAATCCACAGAATATTGAACTGAAGATTGCAGATCAGATTCAATCAAAAATGAAAACACAAAATGTTGTGGAGTTTGATGTACCTGTCCAATCTTTATGTGAAATACCTTCGAGCGCCGGTGATCACGTCAATATACAGAACATCACAAATGACATTCAGCAAGAAGAAGATAGTGTCGTAAGTGGCAGTGGGGATGGAGATAATCATACTGGCCATTTACATACACAGGAACTTGAGCAAGCTACTGAGGAGAATAGTAGACAAGTAGCTTTAAAACGAGCTCCAGGAAGACCAAGACTTGTGAAAGGAGAACGCGGTCGTCCTAAAAAGTTTTTTAAGATGGTAGAGGTACATGGATAGGAGTCTGAACAATATGTAGAATCTGGCACTACTGGTAGACCTGTTGAGACGGACCAACATGCTGTAGATGAAATTTTGCAGGAGAATGAAGAAGAGGAATTTTTCTCTGCAATGGCTGAAGAGATATCCCTTGAACAGGCTTTATCGAGTAATGAGAATGAAGGATGGCGAGAAGCAATTTTGTCTGAAATTAAAAGCTTGGTAAAGAACGATACTTGGGATATTGTTAAAAAGCCAGAAAATCGATCAGTTGTAGGTTGTCGTTATGTACTAACTACTAAGCTTAATAACGACATGACAACTAAGAAGAAGCTAGACTGGTAGCGAAAGGGTTCAGTCAGCGACATGGCATAGACTATAAAAGAACGTATGCACCAGTAGCGAGACTTGAAACAATTAGATTATTGATGGCACTTGCTGTTGAACTGGATCTCGAAGTTCATCAATTGGACATCAATACTGCTTACTTATATGGCCGACTTGATGAAGAGGTATACATGCAAATACCAAAGATTTTAGAAGAAAGTTTAGGTATTTTAATCGAAAGAGAAGATGAAAGTTCCGCAGTTAGGAAGCGTGCCATGTAAATGTTGTGTGATTATAAAGCTGGAGGAAATGCTTGTTTATTAAAACGTTCATTATATGGTTTAAAGCAAGCAGGAAGGCAGTGGTATCTCAGATTGGATGAGAAATTGCGAAAAATGAATCTGATGCCAACTATTAATGAACCATGTCTGTATTTCAAGCGAGGGGAAGATGGAATAATATTATTAGTTATTATTTATGTGGATGACATTTTGGTTGCATCACAAGATATCAATTTAGTCCAAGAATTTAAAAGGGATTTAGCAAAAGATTTCGAACTAAAAGATTTTGGACCAGCTAAATACTATTTGGGTATTGAAATAAATAAAACAGATGGTCAAATAAGTCTTTCTCAACGAAAATATATTCAAGATTTGTTGAAGAAGTTTGGTATGGAAGATTGTAAGACTGTATCTACACCATTCGAAGTAGGTCTTAAATTTCCACCACCAAAGAAAAGTGAAGGTAATATGAAACAGGATCAGGATCTGTGGCCATATCGTGAATTGATTGGCTCTTTAATGTACCTTAGCGTGGGTACAAGACCTGATATTTCTAATACTGTTTCGAAATTAGCACAATTCACAGCTAACCCTGATCATATTCATTGGATTTCGGCTAAGAGGGTTCTTCGATATTTAAAGAAGACTATAGACTATGGTTTGACTTACAGTAAAACCGGCATTCACATACTTGGTTATTCAGATGCCGATTGGGGCAATTGTATGATTGACCGGAAATCATATTCGGGCTATGTTTTTAAGTTAGGAGGTGCAGCTGTTTCTTGGCGATCTCAAAAGCAAAAAACTGTGGCTACATCCTCGACTGAAGCAGAGTATATTAGTGTTAGCGAAGCAATGAAAGAAGTCCTCTACCTTAGTAGTTTATTAAAAGAGTTAGGTTTGGTAGGACTTGCGGAGGCTACATTTTATGTTGACAACCAGGGGGCGATATATTTGGCCAAAGATCCAGTTTATCATGCTCGAAGCAAACATATAGATATTAAATATCACTTTATTAGAGATATACTGAAATCTGATGTTATTGAGTTAAGGCATCTATCGACAGATTCGATGTTAGCTGATGTTTTAACTAAGGCTTTACCTGTATTTAAACATTATAAATGTATAGCTGGTTTAGGGCTTCGGTAGCTCAATTGAGGGGGCGTGTTGAAGGTTTTATACTAACCTGCAATAGAGCTACAGGCCGCTTTTGGTTGCCTAGCAATTTTGTTGTTGATTCTTTTCTCAATATATAAAGAAAAATGTCGTGTCTCTAAAACTTGGATTTATTATTTTAATATATAATTTATTTTAGTCCTTTCAGTGTTTGTTCTACTTCCACTACGATCTATATATTTATCTTAAAAGATCTAAACAACAATAAAGTAAGAAGGTATTAACACGTTGGCGGACACGCGACTGCTATAGCAGTTATAAAAATAAAACTTCTATTGTGTTTTCAAAAACGTCCGCGAACGTGTTAACTTGTAATTTTTATTAAATACTGTATTTTAATTTAACATGCATGCTTGCTTACTACTACATACATGGACTGGGCCTTACCAAACTAATGAGAGAGACCATCTCTATATTTTTTATAATCTATGGGATTGACATACGATTGACCACGTGATTTAGCGCGGCTTATGCGCCGTTTGATTATATATTTTCGTCAATCTAATACACGTTGTTTGTGACTTTGACCAACCCCTGTTGTTATTTGAGTTTATTTGTAGTGTTCTAAAACTACAAAATGGCTAATAATTAGGTAGCTGATGTCCTTCATATAGAGCCAAATTATCTTTATTCCAAGTATTCTTCCCTCGGGAATCGAACATATGACCTTCGGATCTTCAGGCAAATGCCTTAACCACTGGACCACAGAGGTAGTTGAAACGACGATGCAGCCGAGAGGGAAGGTGATTGTAGTAAATGGAAAGTTACTGCCTACCCCAAGGCAGACAGGCGAGATAATACGTATGTATGAAAAAACTACAGATTGAATAAATTTCGGTCCTATTCCAGAATTCTCTAGAGAATTCTTTTTCACAATAGTTTTTGCCCTTGCTTTTTCAATGTGCGTCTATTGTTATTGATTAACCAACTTTCCTCCAATCCATTCAACTTCAAACTAATGTTATAAATGCGAAAGAAAGTTTGTTTGTTTATTTGTTTGTTGGTTACGCTTTTACGCCCAATCTACTTAACCGATCTATCTGAAATATCGCATACTCATAGAAGTATTGAAAAGGACATAACCTTTCATCCCGGGAAAAAGCACTATTCCCGAGGGAAATTCCCGCGCACGAAGCCGCAGGCAAAAGCTAGTTTTTTATAACACGGCAAACTAATATACGATCGGCGTGATGGTAATTGGATTCCAATCCTCTAAATATCCTTTACTAAACTGCGTAAAGCAGGAAGAAAACGCATCAGAGGAAAACCTCTAGCAAGATGGATGGATAGCGTGAGCAGAGCAGCTGGAGGCAGCATATTAATGTATTAGTACCTTTTTAGTAATCGAAACTTATCTTTTTTAAATATGATTATTTGTCAACTTATTTCAAGATTTCAGTTCTCTTGTTATCTTCTCGATATAATAAAAATATCTCAGTTTATATGTATTTCTTATTTATTTTAGCTCTACATTATCAAAATTATTTACCACACATATATACTTATATAATGCTGTCTGGTAATTGTGCTGAAGTTTAGTCACTTGGGAAACACATATGTATGAGATCACGATTATTAAAAGTACAGGCCGGAATAAGAAGATAAAATGACTGACTGAGCATTAAAGGAGAAAAAAGAGAAGGGGGCAGATTTTACAAACAAAAAGCATTTTCAAAATTCACTGAGTATTTAAGAAAAAAAAACTGTTTTATATTGTGTTGAAGAGTAAAACGATCCAATCCTTATTTATTTCTCACACTAAACTTAAATATTCTATACAAAACTTATCTACTATATATACCTACACACTTTATTGATTTATTTTGTTTATTTTTAATATTTTAATTGGTGTCCCAATGAGTGTCAAGGAATGTCAGTGTGTATGGAAATTATAATTTTGCTATTAAGTATCCATATATTTTCACATCACAGAAGACAAACCTACACACTTAATATTAATATATACATACTATAATAAAATGTTCAAAGAATCGAAATACTCCTTATTCAATCCTAAGAAAACACTTACATATTTAAAATTCCAAATCAACAATGTACAATATGCCAGAAAGAATACCACCTTAGGTGTAAGTATAAGGCTAAGGTGTACTATTCTATGTACTATTATTATACATTTACTATAATATAAAGACCTGTAAACTATTTAGAAAAGATATTATTCTTCCAACAGTCAAAGAAAAAGTGGTCCAGAAGTTTCCTGTGTAGTTTTTATAAAACTAATTTAACATTCAAAAGGTGTCTCGTGTCCACTGCGGAAGTCGGATGGCAATTTTTTATGAGAAATTCTTACAGGAGTAAGTTAGTAATTGCGTTGGAGAAAACAGGCCAGTTTACTACTTCTTATTCTTGTTTTAGAGTCATAATGGCCATATGGTCCCTGACCATATGGCCATATGACTTTGACCAGTCACTACATAGTATAAAACAAAGTCGCTTTCTCTGTCCCTATGTCCCTTTGTATGCTTAAATCTTTAAAATTACGCAACGGATTTTGATGCGGTTTTTTTTAAATAGATAGAGTGATTCAAGAGGTATGTTTTTATGCCCATGCGAAGCCGTGGCGGGTCGCTAGTTTATTTTAATTTCTCAGGTTATGCTTCGGAAATAATTAAAAATTAATGCGCAAAACAATTTTGTTTTTATATCAATGATCTAACCATGAGCGCACATAGTGTTGGAATAGTCACCCGGTGTTCAACATCTTACAACTAATTATGATTGGTAAAGTTACTGGAAAGAGGAAAGCGGACGACGGAAAAAGTCTTGATTGCGGAACATCTGAGAATGAACCGAGAGATAGCAATCGAAGATCGGGACTATTTCGAAGAGCTAAAGAAAATGAGGACTTTAACAGACTAATCGCTAACCTTCACTAGTTGGAGAGGCACCCTTAGAAGAAGAAAAAGAAGTATTTCATATGCATAAATAACGTGAAAATAACTGGGTGCTTAAAACGCTGCGTTTCGACCGCCCGTCTACCTGACACCCAGCCGCCATTTTACTGTGACTGCACGAATACTCTTTGTATTTTTATAATTTTATTTTTCTTTCTTTGTTGCACCGGGACCATTCTGTTCGATAAATATTTTTCCGTTTTTTGATATAAATGTAAATTGTAACAGCTTTTGTGCATGTTTGAAGAGTAACCTCTTTTAAAAGCAGTTACTGTTTTGTCGTTAACACTACAGTTCTGTAGCGAAATATCATAGGCAATGAGTTTGCCACGCGCTAGTGATTCTCTCGGTAACCGCTCGTCCATCAAAACCTCTCAAATTTTATGTGAATACAACTTTTATTCAGCTAACGTACGTATGTATTAGGAAATGTTCCTATTTGAAAAACATTTCAACGTATAAAGCCAATGAGTTCAGTTTATTAATATTAAAGAGAAAATTGAGCGAAAATGTTCAAATGAAATCGTAAACATGTCCTGAAAATGAAAATTGCTTTCCCCAAAATTCACGTTTACCAAATGTGTTTCCGCACACCGCGGGGCGCCACTGTAGCGAGTTCTAAGCCGCAACAGCACAAAGCTTTTACAACGAAAAATATTATTTTTCGAGATGATTTCGCTAATAATTGAACGTTTTGAGCTAGTGGCAAATATTTTTCTGATAACCCTTTAGTTTTAAGAGTTATTTCTTCATGCTATTGGTAGTAGGAGATGATAAGAAACAGGGGCTTAGCCGAAGATCATAACGGTAACGAATGTCGACAAGAAAAAACATGTAGACGGTCGAATTGAGAAACTTCCTGCTTTTTTTGAAGTCTGTTAAAAATTGTTGACATAAGCTCACGGCAAATGACGTGGTCAATCTTATGTCAATCTCATACATTTTGTTCTTGTCGAACCGCTAAAGTTTTAAAATAGTAATGATGGCTTAGCCTAAGTTGGATGGGGTTTCTCGACTTATAGCTTGTTTGATTGCGGTGTTGTTCAATCTATGACCCTTCGCTTGATGTGCCCCAATAAATATAAATAAGTAATAAAAATCAAAATAAGTTATGCAGTCTCCTGTACTGTAGAGGATGTAGAGAAAGCTAACTACAAACAGGGAATGTACAGTGGGCTGCAGAGAAAGCTGACCCCCATGCCACAAGTATCGCTATTGAAAGGGGGTCAGATTTCTCTGCAGCCCACTGTACCCATTATGTACTGGTTGAAATATATTTGATAGCTTGGTCATATTGACAAGAAGAAAAATATGTTCTTAATGGTCTGGTTTCCTTGTAAAAAGGATTACAGAGGTCAGACGGAAGTCGCTCCATTGCGTTAACTAGTAAATCCAAATCTAAAATCTAAAGATGCATTTTGGAAACACGCTCGGACGATAGTGATGCGGTACATACATAGATCCTATTTTCGTATACGGGTCAAAACAACTGATTTGTTAAATCCTCCTTTGGGAAAGTCGGATAAAACTACATAATAATTTATTCATACACAGTGACAATTATGCTCGATGAAGTTTTCAACGAACCAACGTGTGAATTCAAGCGTGTTTTAAAATTAACGTTATTATATTATTTTATGAAGCAAGTTGTTTACTTTTAAATAACTGAAAAAAATATTTTATATATTTACTTCAACTATTTGAGAAAATAACCAAAGTTTGACAAGATACTAATGAAGTTACTTAGCAGTGGACTACTTAGTCCACTGCTGAACATAGCTTCTCTCATAGATTTCCAATCGGACCGATTCAAACTTTGTTTATCAAGTCAAAACTGAGCGAGTTGTTTTTTTATATTCGATAATAATACAGGGAATAACTAACTCTACGCGAAGTTATGAGCATCACTACATAGTATAAAACAAAGTCGCTTTCTCTGTCTCTATGTCGCTGTGTATGCTTAAATCTTTAAAACTACGCAACGGATTCTGATGCGGTTTTTTTAATAGATAGAGTGATTCAAGAGCAAATTTTTTATGCCCATGCGAAGCCGAGGCGGGTCGCTAGTGGTAAATATATAAATTGAAATACAATTCACTAACAAAATACCTATTAAGTAAATATTTTACTTTGAAACAAAGGGAACAAAGGCGCAGACGGAACAAAGAAAGGAATCCTCGTCCATATTTTTTTTTATATAGAATTGTCGCCGTCTAAATGTCAAATTGTCTTTCATATTTTTGCAGATTTCTCGAAGGATATTGTAGCATTAATACAGATATATAAGGTGAACACAATTCAACTGCAAATATTTTAGTGGCAGATTCAGACCACATTCTGAACAACTTTTCCAAATAAATTTATATCGAAATACGAATTATATTTTTCACTCTCCATACTAAACTAGATCAGATGATTCTCAATTTGTATGGGCGGTCAAAATTTTTTTTTTATTTCGATAAAAGTTTATTCGGAAAAGTTCTTCAGAATAGCGGTCTGAATCTGCCCTAAAAATATTTGCAGTTGATTTGTGTTCACCTTGATGTTCATTTGTGTTCATTTTGATTTTGATATTGAGTAGATTTGTTCTAACAGTCAAGTTGAAACCTTCATGTCAAAAGACATCCGCTAAAAAACATTGCTCAATTTGTCGCTGTATACCTTACTTGTTTATGTCGCCTAAAGTTTGGCATTCAATATTATTTCAGCAACTTTCTTTGGGTACCTTAAACCACGCTTGAAGATAATGATTTGTTCCTATATTAGCTGTTGCCCTCGCCTCCGTTAAAAAGTAACGAATTCTCGTGATAAAAAAAATCTTGATATTTATTTTTATTATTTATTTACACTCAAATAAAAACACAGGAAACTTATTATTTTTTTTTAAATTTAAATTAACAATAAATTTTGTGTTTTTGTATTTATTTCTGAATAGGTTCTATATGATATAAGAAAATACCCAATTTCCGGTATTTATACAATAGGTTTTAATTCCCATTTGAAATCGCAAAATTATCGAAAATTGAAACATTTTTTTTTATATCTTTTTGATTGCGTTAACGTATAATTTTAATTAACTTACAGCCGACAGAGACTATAGTATATGTTTTGAATTTCAACTTGATGCATTCATGCGTTCGTCAGAAAAAGTTTAACAGACAGACAGATAGACAGACAACAAAGTGATCTAATAAGGGTAATGATTTTACTTTTTGAGGTAAGAAACTCTAAAAAACTCAGAAAGTAAAAGTAATCTAATTTAAGCCCATAAAAATACGGTAATATAAAATAAGAAAAAGTGTTAGCGCCCGGTAACATCACGTGGCAGATATCTCCCCACTACAGGTATACCCCTCTTGGCAGTAGTAGTGTCGGGGTGAGTATGAGTGTAACGCTCTCTTCTCCTTGGGTTGGACGTGTATTGTGCTCTAGTGATTTAACATGGCCTTTATTAGTATTTGATATTGATATGATATTGCTGTTGATAATTTTAATGTGTTCAAATGTAACTGTAGATTAACATAGGTAAGCACGGACGAGGGATTGGTACGCTTCAGGCTGGATCCCAGTGAAAGGAGCGGGGTTGGTGCTCCTATCTTTACCGTGATTAGTGCCAAAGCTTAGACACGAATGGGTAATTCGGTCGGATAGCTAATAAAAGTAGTCTTTTTTTCTTACCCATAAAATTGTAACCGAAAACTAGTTATAATCTTTATTTTCAACTTAGGACAAAAGTTTTCTTACTTCATACTCATAGTGTTGTACGTGAATGTAGCGTTGGCAAAACAAAGGATAAACAGGAGCTTATCTAGACACAGGATAAACAGACGTGAGTCTTCGGGATTACTTTCTATATATTTGGCGTTGTTTGTGGTGACAATAGACTTGTGATTCTTGAATTTCGGGTTTTATCTAATAATTCATTGAGGGAAATGGAATAAAAACTGTACTTCCAGTCAAATTTTTAATAGATTTAGTTTCGGCTGATGGGATTTTGTTCTTTTTTCGGGTTACACTTCAAAATTTATTTTATTTATTTATTTAACTTAATTACACAATTGTTAAAGGTGGACATAAAAGGTGGACATAAAGCCTGATGCTTGTTCTACCAGTCAACCAAATTAGTTAGACCGAGAAAGTTAAGGGGTAGTGTGGAAAAGATTGCTTAGCAATAAGTCCTCTTTTGCTTCATAGGTTTGTATTTTTTTACTGTAATTTTATTTATTTTGTATCTGGACAATAAATATATGTATTGTATTCTATTGTAGTGCAAAATTTTGAATTATGATAACGACTGTATAGGACATAACTTCTTTGATGACTTTCAAAAAAGTAAAGTTTCATCTACTGAATACACTTTATTTGGCTGGTGTATAAACGAGAAGTCGACCTATAATAGTGAACCACGTTAGAGGCCGAGAGGCAATACCAAAAATCTCTGATACCAAGGTGTGCATAGTTGATTGACCTACACGAAATTATGACCAATAAATATATAGGATAGGAAATCGGTACAGCCCTGAAAGCCGTTTTCCTGTGATAGAGTTGTTACTCTTTCACAGGAAAACGGCTGAACCGATTTGGCTGAAATTTGGAATCGTGATTACTTAGACCCTTATTCCCTTAGGATCGTCGAGCCAGAGTAGTAAGAGATAAAATTTAATTTCTCCGGCAGAAAAAATCGATTTACACAAACTATCATAAAAAATAAAAGAGCATCATTGGGATATTTATCATGTTTATGACTCCATATTTGTTACTTTGTGCTTGCTATCAGTCAATAAAACGAAATTATTCGTGGCTAGTAAAAAGAGACTTTATCAACGTTAGATAAAGTTTAAATTGTGCCCGCGTAAATCTTGTTGATGTTTTAGCTTTTTGATAGATGGGACGTTTTTGCGCTAAAGTACATCATTTTCTGCACGAGCCTTTATCTTTATTGGTAAACTTGGGAAATCCCTAAGGACTGTTTCTTTTACTGAAGAATATAAAAATGAACCATACGGCTTACTTCATATATACCTAATTCATTTCACGCACGATTTTGTATCAAATTTCTCTAGTTGTATCTATTTTGTAGGGATGAAGCCAGTTAGATCAATTTATTTTTAAACTAGCGACCCGCCCCGGCTTCGCATGGGCATAAAAACCATCCTCTTGAATCACTCAAAATCCGTTGCGTAGTGTTAAAGATTTAAGCATACAAAGGGATATAGGGGACAGAGTAAGCGACTTTGTTTTATACTATGTAGTGATAGTGGTAATTATATTATTAATGTGAGAAGTGAAAAGATGTTTTGGTCGCCTCGTACGACATAACCAAATAATTTATACTTATATAATAAAAGAAAGCCGTGTTAGTAACTAGGTACCAAAGAATTTGGAATCACGCGCGGTCTCTTTGACGCCAGGCATTTTTTTAAAATCTATGGTTGCTACACTACAAACTCAAATACGGCGGGACTAATCTCTGAAGTTTTACATACACATAGTTAAAAGTATTGTGAAAGCCCGGGTAAAAGCACTATTCCCAAAGGGAAGTACACGTGGGAAAAAGCTAGTAAAAAATAAATAAAAGAGTAAATAAATACAAAGAGATAGGATGGCCGAAGACATAGAAATAATCCCCGATATTAACAATATTATTAAATTATAGGTAAGTTTATAAAAGGTTAGGTTTATAAAAGATCAGTTGTGAACTAGGTCGTCAACTTTCCCAAGAAATCATAGTTTGCAAGTACTTATTTGAGACTATTAATCTTAACTTAAAGCGTACGGATGGACGTTATAATTTGGCAAGCAGAAATAGTAGATAAATGGTATGTTTACCAACTTACCTAGTCTTAAAATTTTAGTAAAGAACACTTGGTATATGGTGGCACTCGTTATCTTCCTATAACGTAATCTGAAACAAAAGAAAATTGGATTATATAGCATAGAATTAGGAATACGCGCGCAGGTATTTTTTTTAAACCTTAGATTATAGTATTTTTTTTTACGTCCAGGAGCCAGGAGTTTTCGATCACAGCGAGCGGTATGGTTATATAATAAATATTTATTATCCTGGGGGCTTAGCCAAAGTCGCAATTTCAAAACGGTAACAAATGCCGACAAGAACAAAATGTATGGGATTGACATAAGATTGACCACGTGATTTACCGCAGCATATGTCAATCCCATTCATTTTGTTCTTGTCGACTTGTTGGCTAAGTTTTGTTCTATCGTCAAAATTTGATTTTTTTACCTTCAACACAAAAACTTGGACTGTAAATTTTTACCTGTCTACTATAGGCTAGTATATATTTATCGATTCATTATATATTATTATCATGGGCGTGAAATGAAACTCGTAGTCATTACGACGTACAAATTACATGTTTAATGTGAATGAATGTAATGAAAAATGATGTTCGTTCGTTATGATAGCTACCTGTATTAGCTTGACTTTCATGTTTTTACTTTGAATCATGGTTGAAATCTAATTAATACTTCCTTTCTATTTATTCTAAGGTCCTCATTAGATTACAGGGTCAATTGATCATGCATTGGTGTCAGAGTTCTTCTTGGCCTCTGACGTGGTTCCTTTAATGGTAGCTAGGACCAATGGCTTAAGCGAAGCATGGATCTTTATTATCAGACTAGCAGTCCTCCCCGGCTTTGCCCTTGGTACAAACATAGTCTATGTTACTCAGGGTGAATATAGTTCCAATGGTGAAATAATTTTTGAAATCGGCACAGTAGTTTTAGAGTTTATTCATTACAAACATACACACAAAACTACAAATCTTTTCTCTTTATAATATATGTATAAACAATCAGGTGATTCAAGCCTGCAATGTTCTAACTCCTAACCAAACTTAAATCAGCATTTTCTAAGATCACCGAAACAAACAATGCAAAATAAAATATACGTCTAAATTTAATGCTGATGGCGATGACATTCGAACATGATAAATTCGATAATAATATAGACGTCCTTCTGGTATCAATTAATTCTAGGACCTGACAGGTCAAGGGTCGCCTTCAAAGTCTGGTTGTAAATCTAGTGTAACTTATCAGCTGCGTCAACGTGATTGACGGAGTGGATTGGTCGAGATCCGGTCATTATTAACTGTATTCTATTGAATAGGGGTATTCCCCTAAGTTGGCAATTTGTATTACATTTGTACTATCTACTCATTATTATGTATGTCTCGGGATCTCACAATTGGCCAGGAAAATATTTAGGTTAAGATATGTGATACTAACATAGTAAGACAAAGAATTTCGAATCGAGCGCGGTTTGACGCGAGGCAATTTTTTTTATCTATGATGTAAGATTGTATTTACTTACAATTTATGGACGAGGTCCGAAATATGTAAATAAAATTGAAATATTTTTATTATAAGTATGAGGTTTTATAAACACAGACGCTAGCAACTGCGTTAGGATTTTGTATGGAATTTGTAAGTTGCTTTACTATCCGGTGTCAGAGAGCTCTTCGGAACCGCCTCTCGGCCTCTGACGTGGTTTTTTAACGACTACAGATGACAACCGGGACCAGCCTTCTGAAGCACGGAATCATTTTTATTATCAGACAATCAGGTGATTCATGCCTGCAATGTCTTAACCAAACAACTAAACAAAGTATGCTTCCCGTGGGAATCGAACCTACTATCCCCGGGTCTAAAGGCAAACATCCTTAACCACTGGACCACGGAGGCAGTCAACTTGAAGCGATTTAAATTAAAATAAGAACATTAAAACCTTTACACATAGGATGTTTTTAGTCTGAAAGTAAGCGATTCACGTACGATTTGGCTTGTCAAATTTAAACTCGCTTCAAACGCTATGGCAAGAGACTACACCAGCTGGTAATCTGTCATATAGGAGTTAATTAATTTGCGTTTGTGGTTTTACTGTGATTCGTGTTGAGCTTAGTGAGCGACAGTGCCGCGAGTGGAGCCTCGTTTAGGCTTAACTTGTCGCTTGTTCCCAGTGAGTCCACACTCTAAATTATAAATAAATAAATAGATATACCTATAGTGAGCCCCAAAGTAAGTTTGAGACTTGTGTTATGGGATACTAACTAAATGATACTATATTTTTTAGTTATCAGACAAATAGATAGATCAAGCCAATAAATTGACGTTGTTGCGCTGAACGTCTGCGATATGACAGTGACAGCATGATACTTGAGCAGCTCTCAAAATTGAGTAGCGTTTGAGTATTCGGGCATTAGTTACTTGCTCTTTTACATCCTTCCAGCAATACCTGGAGCGACCCACCGGCTGTTTTCCAGTCGGTCTTCCCAAGTACACTCTCATCACTGCCCGATCCTCTCCCATCCTCTCCACGTGACCCAGCCAATGATGTCTTGCCGCCTTAGTCTCGCATAAGTTTTATCAGTGGCGGAGTTTTGGTCATTAAAAAATATAATTTACCAGAGTCGACTTGCTAAGTAGAAGAAGTCTCGCCTTTAATATTTGGCTTCCCCATTTGTTCGTTCATCTTCGCATTCCTTCTCAATTTCCAGCTGACCTAGAACGCTGACCGGTCACAAAACTTACAAGAAGTGGCGCAGAATAGAGAAGTGGAGAACACTTGTGTCTGATGCCAGGATCCACTTTGTGTAGTCAAGCCATCGCAGCAAGTAAGCAAAGTTACTTGCCCATAACGATTCCAGTCAAGTCGACTTGGCTCAAACAATGTAGCACAGATAACTATTGATTTGCCATTTAGCGTAGGTATATTGTTGTGTGGTTAAATATTCATAGAAACATAGTTGTTGTTGCTGGCGCTTTTTATGGTTCCTTACTTGAAGTGTGTAAGCTAGACGTTATTACTAAGCCACCTGTTTCCATCAGTCTGTCACCGGGCTGTCGGGGGATCCGTAGTAAGAAGATGGTTGGAATTTTGTTAATATTGCAACGCGGTACTACGGTACGGTATATAGTTTTTTTTTTTTGGAAATTAGTAAGTGAGAATGTGTATGTTGGTTTGTTTTTCACGTCGAAACGGATAGATTTGAATACATTTAGTATGGGGATTGAACCGAGGGGACAGACATGGGCTAATTTGGGTCCTGATAACCGACATCCACGCGGGCGAAACCACGGGCGGAAGCTAGTTAGATTATAAATGTTTCAAGTAAGTAAGTACCTATTAAGAAAAATACCAGCAGTTCTCGGGCTCCAAAGCCATTGAATGAATTTGAATGATTTATTTCGCAATGAATGAGACAAGTGACAAAAATTGAAAGTTGACAAAATACCGTTGTTATTTTTAAAAAGTCCTGTTCATTTAGCCTGTGTTGACATGAAAAGCAAAATACAAAGTTTAAAATTGAGAAAAAAATAAAATATTAGTCAATTATTCATGTAAGGAAAAAGAAACATTTTGTATTAAATATCCATCCATACTATACTAATATTATAAATGCGAAAGTCTGTCTGTCTGTCACTTCTTCACGGCTAAACTGCTGGACCGATTGTGATGAAATTTGGTAGGGATGTAGTTAACAACCTGAGGTCAAACATAGGCTACTTTTGGGCGCGACATAACCGAGTCCCACGCGGGGCGGAGCCGCGGGGAACAGCTAGTCTACTTTTATAACATTGAATTGAAATACTAAATTTTAATTGCATAACAGTTCGGAAATGTTGTTTTTATATAACGTTTTTATAACGTTGAGATGATGATGACGGCACAAAAAGATCGAGGAATAAAGAAAGACCTTAAAGAACTAACCACGGCCGTAAAACACGATACAAAAATTCTACCAATTCTGTATCCAAATAGTCAAACAACAAAAGAGAAAGTCTGACATCGTCGGCGTCAGTGCGGCTGCGACTTTATTTATATTTACATTGTCGTTTTGACCTTTCAATGAATAGGGAATGAGTTTGTAGATATATCTATCTATCACTATAAATGGTACATTAAATACAAATCAATGATATTGATACAAATTCAAACGATGTGTACAAAGGCGGACTTGAAGAGACGATATCCAAGTAACCGATTACTTGTCGGCCGCTTGCTCAATGTCAACCCTGGGGGCTTAACCAGTCACAATCGCAAAACGCCAACGAATGTCGACAAGAACAAAATGTATGGGATTGACATAAGCTGCGGTAAATCACGTCGTCAATCCTATGTCAATCCCATACATTTTGTTCTTGTCGTACCTCGTTAACGTTTTGCGATTGTGACTTGGCTACGGGCGCTGGTACTGATAATCTGAAGAAATATAAAACTTGAACGAGCCTAACGACCCAGCGGTGAGGGTGGCCATATCAAAGTTAGGTACTATAGGGTCCTTAAAACCAGAGAAGAAAAAAAAAACAATTTTATTTTGACTAAGTATTATAATCACGCAGGATGTAGATTTTCACTGTAATTATAACTAAAAATCGTACAAGGATTGACGTGTACCCGTAAAAATGTTTAACCTATAAAAAATGATTGTGATAAAATTGTCGCTTCGACCTTTCAGAGAATAAAGAATGAGTGTTACCGATATTTTATTCAAACAATGTTCAAGCAACGTGGAAATATTGTGGGCGCAAGATCTGTCATTTCTTAACGAGAAGGAAAGGGAAGGATAATGCGTTTTTTATTCAGCTTTTATTCGCTGATCCCAGCAGTGTTTTCGTTGTTATTGTTTTAGATTTATTTATTTACTTTTCGGGGATTGTAAACCTATAGCAAATAAAGAATCAAAGCGGGTCTTATGCCCGAATACTCAAACGCTACTGAATTTCGAGAGCTGCTCAATTATTATGCTGTCGCGCTGAACGTCAACGATATATGACAGTGAGAGCATGATACTTGAGCGTTAGTCTTCGAAGCAAATCGCTGAGGATGCAATTGGGAAGGCGCTAGGAAGAAGCAGAAAAACCTAATAAAGATAACTTAAAAGATAATTTTCGAAGAACTCTGACAGCACCCTATGGTCGATTGACCGTGACACCTACACGAAATGACCATTTATTTATTTAAACTTTATTAAACAAATTAAAAATAAATTGTACAAATGATGGCATTCTCTACCAGTCAACCATTGATGATTTGACGACCTCCGTGGCGTAATGGTTAACATGTCTGACCGCTAATTAGGAGGTCCCGGGTTCGATCCCCGGTCAGGTCAATGATGAAAAATGATATTTTTCTGATTGACCTGGGTGTTGGTGCTGGATGTTTATCTATAAATGTATTTGTTATTAAAAAAAAATATAGTATCGTTGAGTTAGTATCCCATAACACAAGTTTCAAACTTACTTTGGGACTAACTCAATTTGTATGATTTGTCCCTATATATATATATATACTAGCTGTTTCCCGCGGCTCCGCCCGCGTGGGACTCGGTTATATCGCGCCCAAAAGTAGCCTATGTTTGACCTCAGGTCGTTAACTACATCCCTACCAAATTTCATCACAATCGGTCCAGCAGTTTAGCCGTGAAGAGGTGACAGACAGACAGACAGACAGACAGACAGACAGACAGACAGACAGACAGACTTTCGCATTTATAATATTAGTATGGATTTATATATGATGATGATGATGACGAAGGTTTAACAAGTTACTAACATTTGTATTCAGTTTTTGTGTTTTAATTTAACTATCAAAAATTTAAATCTCCGGTCTGAATTAAAAAAATATAATATAAGTAATAATACTGACATTTACAAAGGACATCCCTTCTTTTGTATTGTAAAATTTTCCACTCTCAAGGGAAATAATGCAAAAACGCGGTAAAACGAAACTAAGAACAGTGATTCAAAGTACTGGCATACTAAAATATAGACAACTCCAGATAACTCGTACTATTGAGAAAAAAAATAATATCTTCAGGTACAAAAATATATTTAAGCTAGCGTCTATAGTTAGAATTTTTAATGAAAAAGAAAGTTCAAGGCGCGATCATAGATAGGCGAAGTAAAATCATTATGAATTACTTATTTGGGCAAAGTCGATAAAATATTGCCAACTATAAGTCAGACTCAAGTTCATATCATACTTACATAATAACCAAAACTATTATTAACTTTTCATCAAATAATTTATATATAACACTAGAATGCTCACGGAGGACAAAAGCCGTTCCCAAATAAAACCTAAAGTTTGTAGGTGTCCCTTTCTAGTAGGTTGTATAAAATTCAAGAGGAAAAGGGACACCTACAAATTTTGGACCTTTTTCTGGAACTTTAGGTATTTGTATATAGGCTTTAAAGAAAAATCAACTTTGCAGTAGAGTAATAAGGATTAATTTTGAATGTTGTTTTTTGCGATTATTATTATTCGTAAGCATTCTAGTGTTTTTTATAAATTCTTTGCTTTTCATATAGTCGATCTTAATTGTCAGACATCTTAGGTCGTAAAAGCTGTAAGGACCTATGGTGAGTCGTATCTAATGATGTGCCGTTCCCTAATTCCCGTTCCCGGGAAATAATCCTCGTACCCGATTCCGGGAACATTCCCGGGCATGTTCCCAGTTTTCAGGAACGTTCCCAACGAAAACAAAAAAAAATTGTATTGTTTTACTTTTCTATATCCTATCCTTATTCGTACTTTTGTAAATATACTGTAAAAAAATTGTAAATAAAAAAAATGGCAGCATTGCCACGCAATCCAGCGTGGCAATGCTGCCAGTGTTCTGGGCATCTTTGCGCCGGATACTCTCTCAAGAATACTGAATCTTTAAAATATTGTACCTATAAGTATTATGAAATCATTTATTCTGACTCTCCTCCTCCTCCTCCAGTCGTTTGCTCACTACTGAGCGTCGTGATGTGCCCGACCTATCTTCTTTGCGATCTCTTTCCATTTATGGCGATCTTTTGCCCTGTGGATTGCGTTGGAGATCTGGATGTTTAGCTGCTGCTTAATTTGGTCAGACCATCTTATCGGGCTACGTCCTCTGGATCTCCTTCCGTCCATTCTGCCAGTGACCAAAAGCTTTTCCAGGTTGTCGTCTGGTTTTCGGGCTATGTGACCAAAATACTGTATCACTCTTTGAAGACAAGTACTTAATAGCCTTTTTTTCACCTTAAGTTCTTCCAGGATAGATACGTTAGTCCTACGAGCCGTCCAGGGGATACGCAACATGCGTCTCCAGCACCACATCTCAAACGCGTCAATTCGGCGTCGGTCGGCTGCTTTCATGGTCCAGGATTCCACGCCATATAGAAAGATAGGAAATACTAAAGTTCTAACGATGTATAGTTTTGTTTTCGTATGTATGCTACGATCTTTCCATATCTTTCCAAGCTGGGTCATTGCTGATTTGGCCATTCCGATGCGGCGTTTGATTTCTTCCTCGGTGCCACCCTTGTTAGAAATGTTCGAGCCCAGGTATATGAAATCCTGCACAATGTCATACTGCCCGAGCAAGTGGTGGTGGTCAAGGGCTCTGGCTCTATCGACGATCATGATTTTGGTTTTGGCTCGATTGACCAATAGGCCCATTTCCCTGCTGATGCTGTCCAGCCGACTCATTAGCTGCACCATATCCGCCTCACTCGTGGTCAAAAGTGTCGTATCGTCGGCGTAGCGAAGATTAGAAATTTTCAGGCCTATTATATTCTGACTCTACTAAACGTAATTAATGTATCATCAATATCGGATTAGTACCTCTGGGAATAATCCACGTTAGTCGATAAAATAAGGGTAACTTTGACTCGATGTATATAAATTTACAATGTGAAACGGTAACTTTATAATATAATACTTTAATAAAAAAAATTAATGCGAATAACACGTAATGGGAAAAGGTTTAAGGGATTTAAGTCAACCATATATAATGGTGTAATAAATTTAAATAAATAAAAAAAAGTCTAAATAAAAAATAAATAAAAAATGCGCTTGCCGTAGCCGCAGCTAACAAAGTATCACGATTAAAAATGAGTTTCTTATTAAAATTACATAATAAAAAAACGGTGGTAAGATTTGCTAATGAAAAACTGTGTCAAGTTCCAAAACTATTTAAATTTTTAAATTTAGAACAAAAATTAAAATATTTCTATTTTTAGCGCTATTGTGTCCTACCGTTGCTTGCTTGTCACGACAAACTTCGCATATAAAATGGCTGACAGTTTTTCAAAAATGGAACAAACCAAAACCTGATTGTATTCCGATGCGGTTGATGTTAGTTTCGGAAAAAATCAGTGAGATTTTTTATATCCCTGCTGCAATAACGGACGTGCAGATTTTTCAGTATTTTTAGTCTGCAACGGGGTTTTAGTCGATATCGAGATGAGATTCGAATACAAAATGGATTCTATTTTGGCCGCCAAATAGCATTGTATGAATATTTAGATGCTTTGACATCGAGTATCCCTAATCAACTTTACTTTGGAATCGATGATTGATGCTAATCGAATATCAACTGCCAGTCGATTATTAGCCATTGGCTATGGAAGGTCTGACAAATAAAAATACTAAAAAGCCCTCGCTCTAGACACATTAAAGGTAAATGGCACAGACTAAACTATTATGAATAGGTATGTAAATAGTAAATAAACTAGCGCATTTAAACGCATTTTATGCTTATTTGTATAAATAATGATTTTAAATCTGTTGGATTAGTAGTTTAAATGTTATGGATTCAAATAAACAAACTCATCAGCATAATTATATTATTTTGTATATAAATATCCACAATAGATAAGAATTGATAAGGACGGACACTCGCGTTTATATTGGATTCAGTTGAAATAATCTTCTTCGTCTTTTTTTTAGCTATATAATAAAAATTAATTTCTGTTCGTTAGTCTGGCTAAAACTCTAGAATGGCTTTCAAGCAGTACAAAATTCGCCGGGTCAGCTAATAAAATATTTTTTTTAAGACTACAGAACGCAAATTAAAATAAAACAAGAATGCATCAGACTTCATGGCTCGTTAAACTCTTTCATAAATTTAAACTTAAACAAAAGTTAAACTAGACACCTACCTACTCCGGATTATACGAAACTTTAGATTAGTTTTAGTTTCAAGTACTTTGATTGTTTTACTCCGTAGAGCTGAATTATCGACTAACCGAGTCGAGTACTCGACTCGACACATAAGTCACTCGTGTTTGACTTGCGAAAGTGGAACGACAATATATTGGATAAACAGAATGTCGGAAAGGTTACACAAACGTTGTTGTGAGAAATGTGTGCTGACCTTTATTTTATTACTATAGAAAATTGGTAACTCTACTCTTGAAGATTCTACATAAAAGAGTCTGCCATTGTACTTTTATTTTTTTTTGTCTATGCTATTGTATTCACTTTTGTTTTAGTACAATAAAATTATAACAAACAAACAAAAGTCAGTATTCATGTTTTTATTTGGTTGGAATAGATGAGTTTCATATGGGATTGCTAGCCAAAAAAAAATCGGTTGTCTGTAAAGTCGGTTTACTGACGATAGTTGAACGTGACATCGTCATAAGAAATTCGCTTGCACTTCAAGCCTTAAATGGAACGCCTCAGAGCGAGGTAACGCCGCATTGCGTCATCTCCATCGAATTATAAGACGTTGTCACGTCAAAAGAAATATCTTTTTGTGTGCCTTCGTGGTAGTCTCACGGTAAAACCATGGCGATTTTAAACGCGATAATTATACTCTGTGCTAACGGTGTTACACGTAGTATGTACGTATGTTTAGTATCTTAACCTTCCTCTAGAGGATATCATTCGCAAAAAGAACTTTGTAAATCCGACCATTCTTAATTTGTAAGCGTTCAAACAAACTCTTTATGATTATTTTATTTAGTATATAAAGATGGCATATTTGAGCCAAAAAATATGTTAAAAAATAATAATCAAAACAACTTACCTAAAAACAACACTAGTTTCATCTGTTCCTATATGCACCGCATCAGTCAACGACCACTGAAGGACCACGCTGCTCCTGCCCTCTAGCGGTCCACTCACAACTCTGGCTGGCAGAAACCTCTTTCTGAACCTCCCTCTCCCTCTCCGAAATCCATTCACCACAGACCGCTCACCTCTATAAAATTTCGGCCTAAAATAATAACCATCGAACTCACTCATATCACTATCTAAAAATTTTCCTGTCCTGAAATCTGGCAACACAGGCTCCAACGTTCTGTCACTTTCGAATTTCGAATCTTTATACCACTTTTTGAATTTGGAGCGTTCGGACCGTGAATGTTTTGGTACGAAGTAAGGGAGAGGGTATTCTTCCCGGCACGGACGTTCAGCGAAAGAGGTTGGCGTGAAGTTGCCTCGTATGAAGGTACCGACGATTGAGTAGAGAACGTAGTCTTGGAGCGTGACGTCATCGAATTGAAGATGAACTGGAAAGAAAAGAAAATATATGTTAATCGTAATAAAAATTTAACGGAGCAGAAATCTACAATAATCTCCCTCATGTTATACACATAAGTAAAATGGTGTGAAATGTAAATTCGCATGGCACGCATGAATAGCTGTTTATGTTATCAGGTGTAACCCTTTATGTAAAATGTCTCCCTCAGCCTGTCGGTAGACAAACTCTCAAAATAATTAAATTAGCACACATAGCAGTTAGCACGTATCTTCAAACTTGGGGTAATACCACAAATGACACTCATTTAATTTAGATGCGTAATGAAACTTCGGCCGTTAATTGTAGCATGGGGGCCAATTTTTAAATTTGGAAGGCCCATTTGAAATTGAGAACTGAATTGTTTCAATGTTCTGTATTTTTGAATTGTTTGCTGAGTTCGTAGCAACGCCAAGAAAAACTATTGCTTAACTTTTAAAAAATACATTGAAGATATAAATATTTTTTCAAAAAAGGTAAAGTAATTTTTCAGGAAAAGTAATCTTCTGCAAACAGAGACAAATATCAAGAAAATCGAACGTGTCTCCCAGAAATAACTATTACTATAAATACGTCACAACCACAACGCGCCTATTCCGCGAACATTTTCCGCGCTATAAATCAAATTCTCATTTCTTCCATTTCTGTAAGGAATCTGACGGGCCATCAGCTCGCGACCGGAATGCGTCGTCATCCGACCGATTTGTCGTCACTACACATGAACAGATACGGAATACAGAGAAAGATTTTACTACTACAACTGCGCTCGGTAAAATCAAATAGGTCTCTATTTTGTATGATTTAAAAATAAAATTTGAAGATTCAACGGTATTCTCCGTTTTACTACTAGACTATGAAAATGGTAGCGCACAAACATGTGTCCAAGTAACTAGGTAGTTTATAAAATCGACAAATGATTACTTTGCACATCCTCTGCCCATTTATATTGAGCACATAACGATATAACCAGCCAGATATACCGGCATATCGTGATCTGTCGAATTCAACGACATATCACTATCACTACATAGTATAAAACAAAGTCGCTTTCTCTGTCCATATGTCCCTTTATATGCCTTAATCTTCAATTTCAATTTATTTATTGCATCCACACTGAAGTCACTGTCCTTTTTAAGTAGGTACAATATGAACCCTGTCGGGCGTAGCAAATCTTTAAAGCTACGCAACCGATTTTGATGCGATTTTTTTAATAGAGTGATTCAAAAGGAAAGTTTTTAAGCCCCAATACTGAACCCTGTCGTCCCGCATCTGTGCCCCGCAAGGACGAATAGCGGTGGTATATTCGTCTTAGCCGTAGATTTAAAAAAATTGCCTGCGCGCGATTTCCAAATTCTATGGCTTTAGAACATCTATAAATCACACATCTGTGTCATTTGTCCCCGGAAATTGATCCGTGGACATTTTTGGGGCGGCCCCGTTACCGGCATTTGGCTGGCTTCCGATACCTCCAATACGGGCTCGATTCAGCTCAAATTAAGGTTGCTGTCAGGGTTTACTTATCGGTTTCTAGTAGAGCTTGGCGGCCTTAACCTTTGAAGGTTTTTAGCTTATTTTACATAGAATTGGGATGTATGGATGTAACTCCTTTCTTCTTCTTCTGTCTTATATAAAAAAATCAATTGCTGTTCGTTTTGCTAAAACTCGAGAATGGCTGGTAGATTTGGTTAATTTTGGTCTTGAAATATTAGTGGAAGTTAAGGGAAGGTTTGATCGATGAGAAAAGTGCACACCTATTTCTGCCGTCAAACTATGCTTGCATTGTTTTGTTCCGATTAAGAGACTGGGTATTGTGGTAAAATATCCTAGGCCACTAATTATTTGACGCTAGTGACACCTTCAAGTTATGATGAGTGTAAATACGCTATGCTGTCCGCTCGCTCATTTTCGCTTGATCGCCAACGTAATCGATACCCATATCTATATTTTTCTTCCTTACTCGACTGGCATACTACTACTAATTCTGTGCCGCTGGTTCAGCGACCCGAAGTGAATTTTGGCCTCTAAAACGAGAGAGCGCCACAGTTTTCTATTGCGCGATGGTTCGCCAGTTTCCAGCGCCCATCTCACGCAGGTCAGCCTGCACAGCATTGCTCCAGCGATATCTGGTTCGGCCGACTGGCCGTCTCCCCGATAACTTTCCCAGATAGACTGCTTTGATGCAATGATCCTTCCCCATTCTATACAACCTATACTAATAAATTAAAGCTGAAGAATTTGTTTGTTTGATTGCTAATAGCTTTAAAAGTGGTCGGATTTGAAAAATTATTTCTGCATATCTGGCGGACGGTTATTGCAGTACAAACATACCACGGGCGCGTGAAATCGCGGCGAACAGCTAGTCGTCTATATAAAAAAGACCGTATCCGGTCCGGATAAAACAAACACCGGCACATTGGCGGTACAAAAGTAACCGACGATCGATTGACCTAAAAACCGTCGAGGCACCGATCCCGTAAGTACCCGTTACACTACCACTATCTTCTGATATCTGCGGAATAGGCTATGCCTAGTTTACATGGGCTTAGTTGCTTGTACTTGAAAAGTTGAAACTAAATATTTTTTGTGCTAACGCGTGCTGCATGAGTACTTGTAAGCTGATTGATATTCGTATAATTAATTGATTTACATCGTGAAAGTTCTAAGGTTAGGTAATCGTCCACTAACACCCATGTTAGTTTTAGCGTAACTCTCAGCCTCACAGAGACCCAGGAATAGCTTCGTAGTTTTTCTAATGACCACTAGCTTGCAAAAACTAGATATTAGCTGGGATCAACAGCTTCACGTACCTTCCGAAGCACATAATCATCTTTTATATTAGGCAATTAAGTGATTCATGACTGTGATTTCCTGTGATTGTGAATATGACAGATGCTAAAAGATTAAGTTCTAATTAAATCTAAATATAACCTACAAAGAATTTCGAATCGCACGCGGTCATAAGCAAATTTTTTTAAAAATCTAATGTGTACCTATCTCGTTTTAATATTAATATGGTAAAATATTTTTGTGAAGGAACAATGTGACATTTTCTTTACTAAACACAAGTTACTAAGTCAGTTTAAATTACACGTTAATAAACGAGTTGAAAATAGGACTGTTTATTAGCAAAAGGCTCTGGAGAATATTTAGTTCACAGGTCATTAAGTTGATTAGTAAATAACCTTGCTGCTTTTAGGGAATTAGGGTGAAAGTGCGGTCAATATTGTAGACTTTGGGAGTAATGGGTGATCCTTTTCAATTTTGCACGGAAAGTACAGTCATGAGCGTAAACATAATTATTTTATGTATTAGAGAAGTACCTACTAAATTTTTAGCACAATGTTTTTAGGTTAGGTTAGGTTAGTAGTTATGTTTAAAACAATTATGCTAAATTTGTTATGGATAACAATATTATGCGGAAATATCATTAGTATGAATTACTATTTGCCAACATATTTTATGATTTAACTTTTTATGCAAAAGGATAGTAAACCCTACATAACATAAAGATTTTGTTTGTGTAACATTTTGCGTGATTACCGCTTTAGAATATATCAAATATTATACCCTTACTGTAGATGTCGTAAAAGTCGACTTATAACGAATGAATGAATGAGGATAAATAAATTCAAAATGTATTTGTTTGACAGACGAAAAAATTAACCTTAGTTCTGTTCTACTAACACGATATTCTTAATTTTAATTTATGAATTTCTATTTTCAGTGTAATTTCGTCTTTACTATATACTATTATGCTAGATACGAATAAAATATTTTCGATATAATTAGAGATTAAAAATTTTTTTTAAAAGGAAATATAGTTTAACAAAATTTCTTTATTTCAATAAGTACTTAGTGACTCAAGCAATAAGCACCCACCACATTGCCTCATAGCCAGGCAATAGTTCAAACGCTTAATAAGTCAAATGCTTGCTCGCTCGCTTATTTTGCGGTTGCGGAGAACCTCTCTACCCAATCAATCATTAGTTCTTCGTGCTCATTGACATTCAAAGTTATACAAATATCCTATACTATTAAACGAGCAATATTTGTATGTATGTATGTATATATATATATTTGTCTCGCGTTTTCGAAAACGGCTCAAACGATTTCTTTGAAATTTTAAACATAGGTTCTTATAAAGTCAAAAAATTAATCTAGCCAGGTTTCATGTCGGGGAAAATTCGTTTTTCCCATATTTTCCAGAAAAAAGATTTTCCGCATGAAATTGTAGTTATAGTACAATAATTTCGGCGTCGGCCGGTCTGCTTCGATAGCCCAGTGGTTAAGACATCTACTTTGTACTCTGGTGGTTCCAGGTTCAAATCCCAACTAAAGAACGGTTTTTTTTCTTAGGTTTTTTTTTTGTTTCGTAGTATAAAAGTATTGAATCAGTATAAATTGCGCATATATTATTTTAAAATGGCTTGAAAGAGTTATTAATTCGGTTATAACGTATTAAAATATTTTTCTAAGAAACATTATAGATTCAAATCACAAGTCATCCAAGTATCACCATTTTCTCAGGATTCCGTCATCAGAACCTGTTGAAACTAATATGGGACCAACTAGACAGTCCAACCTTTCAGACAAAAAAAATAATTTCAAATCGGTTCACGCGTCTTTGAGAAATCGAGTAATAAACATAAAAAAAAAGATTCCGATGAATTGATAACCTCCTCCTTTTATGAAGTCGGTTAAAAATTGAATGATAAATTCTACCACTGACCCAAAGGAAATACTTACCAATCCACGGAGTAAATAGTGTACCCAGTGTACCTACCAATTCAAATAGGACTGTGCCCTTAGTATGAGTTTTTCTTAACGCAGACGCTAGCGACTGCGTTAGCGATTTATTATGGCAAACCTGTACAGCGCCTCTGGCGGATAGTAAGGCAACTAAGAAATTCCATACAAAATCCTAACGCAGTCGCTTCGCTAGCATCTGCGTTAAGGAAAACTCATACAAGGGGCACTGAAACGTGGAAAGTGCTTAAGGAATGCAACTAACAACGGTTGACGCTAGATGACGGTAATCTATTTACTGAAAAAGTACAACGCGCTATCGTTGTGTTTTCACAAAAAGTGATTCTGTTTTACATATATACCACCACTAGCTGTTTCCCACAGCTCCATCTGCGACTAAAAGTATGTTCGACCCCGGGTCTTCAACTAAATCCATACCAAATTTCATCAAAATCCGTCCAGCCGTTTGGCTATGAAAGAGCAACAGACAGACAGGAGACTTTCGCATTTATAATATTAATATGGATGCATACCATAACTACCGAGCAGAGCTCGGTCGCCCAGGTACTACCACCCATAATAAAGTATAAAAGAATTTTAAAGTTATAAAAACAATCATATATCAAAAGTGTAGTGAAGTGGAAAATGGGAAGGCGTCAAGGCGTTTTCCGAACATAACTCAGCCGCCATTTGTTTTGATGACGTTCCCTCCAATTTGTTAGTGTTGCCAACTTCTTTTGTCATTTTCTACAGTTAACATCGTTAATCATTTCAGTGGTGGTTCGTCGATTTTGATTATTTAGTTTGACATTTTTTCAAACAGTTATATATTATGTTGTTTGCAATTATCAACATCGTATGTTTCAGCGTTTAATTTTCAGAAAAACGAAGGTGAATTAGTCTAGTTAAATAAGTAACTACTTACTTCATTAATTGTGTAAAATCACGTGCATTAAAATATAAACAACTAGGTATATTCAAGGTTGACTGGCAGAGAATGTTAATAGCATTTAGTTTACCTATTGTAGCTCTTGGCTCAATAAAGTTTTAAATAAATAAATTCAATTTCAAAACTTATCACACTGATTTAAGATCTATTGGTTAAACATATTGATGCTAGTGAGTGTACATCAACATTCATCTCATTGCTTGCATCGTTATTGGTTTCAATAGTTTCCTGTTTTGACGACGAAAAAAGTGGAAAAGTAACTTAAATAAGATAAAATCAATATATGATGGCCACTTACTTAAATTTATTGTATGTAAGAGGAATTTTGTTAAGGAAAATATGAATCTGCCTAAAAACCATCGGTTTATCTGAGGTGAAACATCCAAAAGTGAATATACCAATTTCCAACAGGAAAGAATAATATTTCAACCCAAAACCCTTCGAAATGTGATTTATCTGAACAAACAATTGTAGGCTTACTATCCGAGATGTGTACATTAGCAAGATTGTAAACACGAATGGATCGAACGAATGGTATTGGAAAAGTAAAAGCTATTTGGAAGATCAAAGTGCAACATGAAAACTTAGATACAATTTTGGACAAATAAAATGTTTTATAGAAAGAAAAACTTATTTTGAGAAGGAGTTTTACGGACATAGACAACATTTGCAAATGGAAAAATAACATAAAAATATATTATTTTTTATGCGTAATCCCTTGTGAAAGTTAAAGTGTACATAAATTAAACAATAACTAAATAAATTAATAAAAGGGCTTAACAAATATAAATATTTTGCCTGGAAGTTATTGCTTTTAACGTTGGTCCTTTTTGTTATCTTCGTATATAATAAAGAGTTTATTTTTTTGTTATAAGCCGCTACATTAAGCAACCATAATAACATACATACATATCATCACGCCTGTCTCCCGTAGGGGTAGGCAGAGACTAGAGATTTCCATTGGCTACGATCCTTTACATACCTCTCTCGCTTCCTCCACACTCATCACTCTCGTCATACACGCTCGCCGATTTCGGGTACTCCTAATGTCTCTCTTTTTCAAAATGTCTGCGATTTGGTCGCAGTATGTTTTACGAGGCCGACCCTGACCGCCGCTCCCAGCCAACTCTGCTTTGTATATACTTTTCGTCAGTCTCCTTTCATCCATCCTCTCTACACAAACCATCTCAACATCCCTTTTTCTATCTTTGTCACTACATCCTCATTTACACCGCATCTTTTTCTAATCCATACCATAATAAAGTATCCCATATTTATATTCTCATAGTTTCTACAACAAAGTTACATAAAACAATGATGCAACTATTAAAAAAAGAAACGGTTTAAACAGGCAAAAGAAAGTAAAAGAAAAAAAAAAACATTCGCAACAATAGCGAAAAACAAATGTTTCTCTCCGTGTTCATTTATTCAGAGCACTGGCATCTCGCCAAATGGCTGGCAACACTGGCTGGATGTGCAATATTCCAAATTTAAATACCACTATCTTCGTTGTGAGCTCTTTGCGTAATTTTCTAAATTTTTTGTTGGCAACACTGCGGTTTATGATGAGTAATGTGCACTTACATAAAATTAATTGTTAATAAGTTCATTGTTTCTTGTTTATTTTTTTTATTGGACAAGTGTACAAATGGTGGACTTAATACTGTTAGAGTATAGCGTGATAGATTATTATTAGATGTAAGGTTAAATGTCATAGTTAAATATATAGTATGTGTTTCAATAATTCGTATATCAATTGTTCAGTTATAAATAAGTATATTAAGTATCAAATTAGAAGTCTAACTCTTAAATAATTATTGTCTGAAGATTACTCATGGGTAAACTAAATAGGTATTTAAAATGCAGTTAAATATTTTGTTAAATCATGATTTATTCGATAATAAGTAGTTGTGTTGATGTATTGTATACGATTTAATTTAATACCGCGAATGTAATACCGGAAGTTCATATTTCATCCTGTTTGTATCATAATATGATGTAGTTAATATTCAAAATAAAATATTTTAACACATCTACAAATATTTACACATTTTCAAAGCTTAAATAGCATTAATTGTCATTAATGAGATAGTCATGTGATTTTGCTTGTCAAAAGATAGAAAGTTATACTTTTATAATTTATGTCGTTAAATACTTGTGATCATAAAGTAAAAAGTACACTAAAATAAGTAATTCTAATTTAGGTATGTAATTTAAATGTACTATACATTTAAATTACATACCTAAATTAGAATTACTAAATTAACGATATTGTTATGTGATCTCGCAGCATTCTATAAATAGCAACGTCAGACTATTCCCTTACTCCTTTTACGATCCATCTTTCGAGGCGAACGGAAGTGCTGCGAGGCGACGTGTATTAAAAATGTAAGTGTATTTATACTAATGTTTCTTTTCAATATTCCATAACTTGTTTTAAATACATATAGTTGTCGTTAAGTCAATTTAATGATTTAAATTTTTGTTAAAATTTAATAAGACTGGTTATTATTTTATCAAGTAAATAGATATTTATTAAAATCCCTTTAATTGTGATTATAATAATATAATAATAATAATAATAAATCTTTATTGCAGCCATTAATTGCCATATTAACACAATATAAAAATTAAAATGAAATAGACTAAAATAATAACATTAAAATTGCAATAGGTAAGATTATACCTATAGTCCGTGCGTCATTTCCGGTTCTCGCACCGATATACCTCCACCCAGTGGTTTAATATAGGACTGTTCAGTCCGCTGCCTACCGCCCTAAGTATACTGTTATCAGAGCGACGCAACCTCTCCCAGAAAGAGGCTACGCGCGCTCTCACAACAGCATAAAAATCCGGCACTCTCGCCTCGGCGAACATTTGTGAAGCACTGCAGTAACGTGGTAAACGCATGAGGATGCGAAATGCATCATTGTATTGCACCCTCATGGAACTATATGCCTTCCGCGTGAAATCAACCCAGAGCTGGCAGGTATAGAAACTTTGGCAGTAGGCATTAAATAATGTCAACTTAACCAGGTCACTACATCTACCAAATCTACGTGCCAGCATGTTGCACCGAACCGAGAGCGCCCGTCTTTCTCTTTCTATATCCTGGTCGTCCCTAAGATCTGGAGTAAGGATGTGGCCTAAATATTTTTATATTTTATTTTAATAATTTTATATGATTATAGTTTATTTTAATATCAACAAGTATTGTTAATAATCTTTTTGTATGGGTCGTTTAATTTATTAAGAATTCTGTATTTTACAAAAGTAATGCCTTTTTAAAATAAACTTAGTTTGTGTGTATATTGTCTTTTCCTTTATGTCCACTATAGGCTCCTGCCAGCAAGCGCATCACTAGGGATGTGACACATTCCTAGTGATGCGCTCTACTCTAACAAATACCATGCTCTACTCGTTGTTTTATTACGCAAATATTCTAGTAAACTTGTATTTATTTCTGCTTAAATTTTTTTTAAATTTGTTAGACTGTGAGTATTTTTTCCATATGTTTCTGAAAACTTTTAAATAAAGTTTTGCTATTTTAGAGGGCTCTATACAGCAAAACTTAATTTCAAACTTTTAAAATATTATCGACACAGCGTCGGCCATTTTGCAGAGTTTTGTGACGTAATTATTGTGTAAGGTGCTATTTTTGAAATCTGATTCACGCTAAAAACCACAGAGTCGCATGGAAATCATGCGATTTCACAGTCTTGTCGAATGACAATAATTCGAATTACCAATTTTGGACGAATCACATTCCTAAGTCAATAGATCTGAACTGACCATCCACCACAACGCTTGCATCACATCATGGCGGGTGATGGCCTGCCCGCGTTTTGACAGTTATAAACTTTAAGTACCTACATGTTTAATTGAAATTATACTGCCACTTTGTATTTTTCTCAAATGAGAACGATATATTTTGGTTTCGTGGGTCAAATACTGTAAGAAATGAACGTTTGTTGCATCAAAATTGATGAGTCAAATATATGGAAGTATATATATTTACAAAATACAACAATGTGCCTCGTATAATGTAAAACCAAACCACCTGAAAACGTTTAAGGACATAAATAGAAGCCTAAACGATATTTACAAAGGCCTTTTATGTCTATGAAATGGATTGTTTGAAGGAAAACACTTTGTGAATTAAGAGCATCTCATTGGAAGTTAATATAACCTATAAATATTTTCTAAGAAGCTTTCTAAACTCACACATAAATAAAATTTGAATCTAGGACCATGATTACCTATAAGCGTACTCTGGACTCTGAACCGTAAGCTGTAGATGAAATTAGGAATCATGTTCAGATGACGGTAGATAGATAGATAGATAGATAGATATACACTTTATTGTTCAAATTAAGAAAGAAAAGTAATACAAATAGTGCACTTAAGTAATTGTGTACAAAGGCGGGCTTATCGCTATTGCAATTTCTTCCAGCCAACCTTAGGGTAGCAAAGAAAAAACACCACTTTTCGTGAAAACACAAATCACGCGCAAGCTTCTCAAAAGTATAGTACACCTACAAAAGGAAATACTGAACAGAGATAATTTATCGCGTGCATCAATGAACGAATTGAACGATCCGATAATAGCTCGTTCGTTCAGCGTGCACCCCATTTGCTATGAAATACATAAAGTGTTCATTATTTATCACTCAATAATGTGTTTTTTGTTCGGAATTGCCTACGTGAGTTCGTGCTCGATGGCACCTTGGAAGCGGATCAAGGCATAAGCGGTAGCGATTACTTACTTTTTGAATAGCAAGCACCTTAAGCGTAAGAAAATGTTATAGGAAAAAAGGTTTCAATTTCGTTGAACTGTTTTGATTTAAAACCAAACAGAAAAACTGATTTTAATGGAATTTCAGTGACCAATGTGAAAGCAAATTATTTGAAAGAAATAGAAACCTTTTCTATATTCTTGTAATTTCTCAACGAATAAAGGCTTGCGAATAATTTGTTCTAGTAGAATTATTATAGTTATAGTTTTAAAATTACACGGCAAAAACAATTTTTTTTTTTGTTTACGCGCGTTTTCTATGAGAGGTCGGATGAAACGTGGCGGAGCGCGAGGCAGGGTTTTCCAGATACCAATCTCACATGGTAATGCTGCTGGCATTATGGAGGAGCCCTTTAACTCCTGAACAATGTTAGCAACATCTACTTAAATATTATCAATTACCAAAGGGCTGGAAATTTTCTCGCACAGAAGATTAGTATTATTTAATGTTTTAATTTATGAGATATGTATATTTTCACTTATGTTCCTTTAATCTAGACGTTGCGATTATATACCTCAAATTACTGTAAGTAATGTTTAATGTACAATACAAATTTACAATTATACACAATCTTAACTACAATCTATTTACACGCTTAAAATTATATATATACATATATTATACACAAAACAAAATCAAAAAATAACTTACAGAACACTATGCGAGGAAATATTAAAATTACTTACGTTTTCCAAACAAAAAAGTAATTAATGTTTATTCCTTTGGACCATCCCCTAATTGTAACACTGCCCTATTTTACCGTTGAGGTGGCTCGTTTAGAATGCGTGCAACAAAAAAAAATTTGAAAAGCGCACATTTAATTATATCGTGACTGAAATAAAGCTGATCATGTCAGTATTGTTATTTAAGTAAATGTTATTTTTGCACCCACAAACTGTTCTCTGCTTGACCCAAAGGTTGACTGTTAAGATAATGCTTTTAGCATTAAGTCCGCCTATTGTATTTTTACAATAAAGTTAAATAAATAAAAAATAAAATATTAAAATGAGATATCGTCATGAAAAATTATTTGGGGAGAATATTTTGGGAAAAGATAACTTTAGCTGTAGCGGTTTAAAGTAACTAGCTGGTGTTTTGGTTTTTGGTTTAACGTTAGATAATGATTGACTTGATATTTATATTATTTACAATTGATATTCATAAAAATTAACAAACGTGCTCTTTTATCAAAATTATCGAAATTTACCGTGAAAAGATTCAAAAATCATTTTAGTTAAAACAGACAGCAAACGTTTAATATTTTTTAATGAATAAGGGGGTAAAAGTCTCACGATTATAGGCTTTATCTAGTAATATTTCAAATGCGAAAGCTTATTCATAATTTATATTATATTTATATTTTTTTCCTGTTTCAACTACCATTTTGCTAAACGTGGCCTAAGGTCTTATGGCCCTAGGCTCTGTCTACCCCGCATGGGATAAAGACGTGATTATATGTATGTATGTATGTATTCATAATTTAATAAATCGATTTTAATAAACTAACTTTTTCTCTGCTTCTCACACGCTTCAAACCGCAACACAACAATGCAAGCACTGCTGTTTGGTGGCAGAAATACGTAGATATACGTAGATATACGTAGATATACGTAGATATACGTAGATATACGTAGATAAATAGTGAGGTACCCAAGCAGACGACCTTTTTTCACTCCTGGAGTAAAATATTGAGAACAGCAATTAATTACTTACTGCAATGGATCGACGACCCAAAGTGGATCATGTGGGTCTAAAAACGCCACTTTAGCAATTCATCGAATCGAATTCATATTACGAATTCCTTAGCAATTCTTTAGAAATTCTTATCTTTCAATTTTTTTTGAAGAGGTATTGCAAAGTTTAGTTGGCCATTTTACAAAAAATTGAGAAATTGCTACAGTACTGCTAAAGTATTCGTAATATGAATCGATTCGATGAATTGCTCAAAGTGGCGATTTTAGACCCCCTAGCCTCTGACACAAGAGTTCTCAACTTTCCCTATTCTACGCTTTTTTTTTTGCCAGACTTCCAGGTCTCTACGCACTTCATCCTTCCAGCGATATCTGGGACTACCCGCCGGCCGTTTTCCAGAGGATGACAGTTGGAAAATGTGAAGAAATGCGTAGAAAGTATACCATTCTACGCATTTCTTCAAATTTTCCAAATGTTCTTCTATAGAAGAACTAATTATTGACATCATCATCACTATCACTACATAGTATAAAACAAAGTCGCTTTCTCTGTCCCTATGTCCCTTTTTATGCTTTTAAATCTTTAAAACTACGCAACGGATTTTGATGCGGTTTTTTTTTAATAGATAGAGTGATCCAATAGGAAGGTTTTTATGTCCATGCGAAGCCGGGGCCAGTCGCTAGTAAATTATAAATGTTTACTTATCAATCAATATGATAAATTAAATACCATCAATTTGACCTCATATAAAATTAAACAGTTTCAATAACAGAGCAATATGACCTAATTAACTGTTTGAACAAAACATTATTGTATTAATATTTAACGATGATCGTTTGTATGGTGTATCGTCATGCTAGAGCATCCATACTAATATTATAAATGCGAAAGTCTGTCTGTCTGTGTCTGTCTGTCACCTCTCCACGGCTAAACTGCTGGACTGATTGTGATGAAATTTGGTAGGGATGTAGTTAAAGACCTGAGGTCAAACATAGGCTACTTTTGGGCGCGATATAACCGAGTCCCACGCGGGCAAAGCCGCGGGGAACAGCTAGTATGGTATAAATAATTGTTATTTGTATGTGTTATCATAAAGTTTACTAAGCTCAGTGGGCTACATAGACAAATATCACGTAAGTAGCTGTAGTTTCAAGTTCTATTTATTTATTCACAAGACCCGCCCCCGGGTTCGCATGGGCATAAAAACCTTCCTTTTGGATCACTCTATCTATTAAAAAAAAACCGCATCAAAATCCATTTCGTAGTTTTAAAGATTTAAGCATACAACGGGATTTAGGGACAGAGAAAGCGACTTTGTTTTATCTATGTAGTGATAGTGATTGTAAATTTATTTTCTTCTAATATTATAAATGCGAAAGTCTGTCTGACTGTTAAGCTTTCACGGCTAAAACGCTGAACCGATTTTAATGAAATTTGGTTTGGATATAGTTAAAGACCGAGGTAAGACCTCCTTCCACCACGACTCATAGGCGAATCAACTCGCAAAACAGATACAAAAATACTTTATGAAAAAAATCTTATCTCAATATAAGTTTATTTCGTAAAGTTGTTCAGTATAGTGGTCTGAATTTGCCCTCAAAATAATTGCAGTTGATATATGTCCACATTATATATGCATGTATTTATTTTAGACATTGGATATAAGCACATTCCCTGAGGTATACTTTATAGATACTAAGTCTATAGTCTAGGCACATTCAGGATGCAATTACTGGGGAGTTAGGTCCAAAGCCTTCAAAGACTATCTAACGAGCAACTCCTAGTACCTTAATTAAAATGGCGATGGTAAACACTCCGATAGCTTTACCCGACTGCAATAAAGAGGGTTATGTTTCTTTTAGGTTAATAAAAGTTTATCACAATATAACTGCCTCTTGCCTGCGTGTGCCTGTAGACCCGGAGGTCGTAACTTCAATTCCCACGGGAAGCATACTTTGTTTTCATTTTGGTTAGGACACCGCAGGCTTGAATCTCTTGATTCTCTGATAGTAAGATAAAATTCCGTGCTTCGGAAGGCAGGTTAAGCCGTTGGTTCAGGCTGCCATCTGATAGCCATTAAAGGAACAACGTCAGATGCCGAGAGGTGGTTCCGAAGAGAACACCAGGGTGTGCATGGCCAGTTGACCGTATCACCTACACGAAATAATGACTAATAAAAGCTTGTAAAAAAAAAAAAAACGGAAAGACAGAATATTTTTCTGAAAAACTGAACAATACAATAAATACATTCTCAGCGACCTGAATGATGGAAGCTTTCTCGCGCCTTGGAGCTATTCTAAGAGATACCAAAATGGTATTTACTAATCTATCGACGGTCCCCTCGGGACGTGTATAAAACTTGGTCGTTTCTATAAATTTTTATATCTATGGAGGTTAATTACCCCATATTTTTCTAGTTACTTGAGAGAGATCTGTAAATATCGAAGCAAGAGGAAATCTTTTTTTGCACTTTGTACCAAATGCCTTTGCATACTACTGCGACCAATCAAGTGCCTGCCAGTACCTACACACCTATTCTGGCCATCAAGTTTTAAGATATACGAACCTTACGATACGTGATCCACCGTTACAAGTAGGGTTACCATCCGTCCGGATTAGTCCAGACATGTCCTGACTTTAAGACTTGTTCGGACTTTGTCCGGCCCCTTAATTTGTCCGGATTTATGGAATATGAGTAATAATACTTTTTTATATATCAAATCGTGCGCCGCCAGGCAAAACAAGGCGAACAATCACTGCCTGCATTAACCCACCTCGCAAAGCGAGCGTCTGCCCGCCTATCATGCTTACCATAGCACTGAACTAAACTAAATGGTTAATGTTTGCAAAAAAGTCCAGACTTTTATCGAAATTAACGGCTTTTTGCCAGGATTTTTCAAATTCCTAAATGGTAATCCTATTTACAAGATGCACAAAACCAAGCATTAAATTATTAAAGAAATAATGACTCGTCAGATGCTGAGAGACGGTTCTGAAGAACCAGGGTGTCCATGGCCGATTGACCGTGCCTCCTACCCGAAACGATGATGACTTAAATGATCGATTTCTATGCCGGCTCGCGCTTGACCCGTTTTATTAATCATAATTCACCATGCACTATCCAATCGAATAGGCTTTCAAAACGATTTCAATCAAAGCTATTGTTCGCAGTAATTTGCTTTGAGAACTGCTTTTATTTCGAGTTTTACCGATTCATTGGTTTTATTGAATTCGAAACAACGCCACACGCCGTGCGTCATTGTTTAATAAAACCGGTCAAGAGCGAGTCGGATTTATTTACTAAAGATTCCTTAACGCCAGCTTTTTAAAACACTTGTTCGATTTATCTAAAATTTAAGAGATGTGCTCTTGTCGGTGGAGTCTCTTCCAGGTGTCTCTATCTTCCGCTGGCCTTTTCACCTCCTGATAAGACACGACTCCCACTTTGTCCTTTATTTGTTCTATAAAACTCCTTCTTGGTCTACCTCTTTCCTGTCTTCTTTCTATATTGCCTTCCATAATGTTTTTCATTAAGTCGTCGTGCCGTAAAATACTTGTTAATAAAGCATTATTTGAATAAAAATAGTGTAAGTAAGTTGTTAATAGGTTGAAAGGGCAGAGAAAGACCAAAAAAGAGATGGATGGATTGTGTAAGGGAGGATATGACCAGGAGGGGTGTGACGCGGGAAATGGCTAGAAATAGATCTAGATGGAAGGAAATCACATTTTTTTCATAGGTTCTTAATTATTCAATCAAAAATTCCACCCCGGATTGTACCCTTCTCAAAGGCCTCAAATCACAGGAAAAGGATCTTAATATATATACACTTATATCATCAAAACAGGAACTTACATACTGTGCCCGCCCCACATAAGAAAGTGGGATAAGGTGAAAGAAAAGAAGAAAATATGGGTTGAAAGGGAAATCCTTTAGTTTTTGTACAATCTGTGAAAATGTCATGTCTCTATGTAATACTGTTTACGAAATATACCTACCCCGCAAACAGACTGACGGGTTACAAAATCTTTAATTAAAGCAAATTAATATGTATCATGTTGTTTGAAACAAAGCTATTACGCACTAGTAATATAATACGTGCATTTTCTACGTGTGTATTTAAAGTAATACAATATTCACAAAGGACTTTCAAAGTCTCAAACTCAATGTTGGCTCGCACTCGCCTCCCCTAGAGCACTTAAAACTCGCTTAGAAAATTCAAATAAAAGACATTTAGCTAATGTGTATTTTGTTTGTATTATTCTAGGGTCTAGAATATACCATTCTAGCTCTTAGGGTCATATAAAAATGTTTCTGCTAAAATGTGTGTCACATGAGACTAAAATTGAGTAAATAATTAAGCAGTGTGTTGTAGCTGTTTGATGATATTTATACCCTTACACAGTTTCCTCACTCCAAGCAAAGATGTTTGTTATTTACACCTTTGCTATTAAGTCTTAATCGCCACTCTCCAAGCTTTATGTAATGCGATAGGCCCCGTAAATGGCCGATCGGTATGAAATTGCCGATACTTAATTCCACGAAGCGAAATGTCATTAGACAACGTTCCAAATAACTCAACTTTCAGAACGTATAATTTTATTCTAAAACTAGTTCTCGCTCGCGGCTTCGCTAGCGTTAATTTCCCTTTTGAAACAGTGCTTTTTCCCGGGATGAAAGGTACCCTATGTCCTTTAAAATACTTCTAACTATCCATACTTCCATACTAATATTATAAATGCGAAAGTCTGTCTGTCTGTCTGTCTGTCTGTCACCTCTTCACGGCTATACTACTGGACCGATTGTGATGAAATTTGGTAGGGATGTAGTTAACGACCTGAGGTCAAACATAAGCTACTTTTGGGCGCGATATAACCGAGTCCCACGCGGGGCGAAGCCGCGGGGAACAGCTAGTGTGTATATAAAATTTCAAGAAGATTGGTTCAGTAGATAGGGCGTGAAAGCGTAACAAACAAACAAACAAACTCATTTTCGCATTTATAATGTTTGTTTGTAACTTTATTGTACCAAAAAAAGAAAGTAAATACAAAAGCATCAATTAAAAACAGAAATACAATGGCGGACTTATCCAAGAAAGGGATTTTTTACAGTCAACTAGCATACAGTAATATTAGTTGGGATTAGGTGAAAAATTGAAGATATCTGGAAGCCTTCCAAAGAGCTGACTTACAAGGAGACGCGGAGTAGAAAGGAGTCACTGAGGAGTGGAGAATTCTCGTATTGGAGACCAAGATCCTCTTTGAGTGATAAAGATATACATACATATCATCACGCTTGCTTCCCAAAGGGGTAGGCAGAGACTCAAAAATACAATTTGCTACAAACCTTCAGTTTAAAAATATAAGGACAAATCACATAGAGTTAGCCCCAAGGTAAGTTCGAGACTTAATTGTGTTATGAGATACTAACTCGACGTACTATATTTCATAACAAATACATAATATAGATAAACATCCAAGACCAAGGCAAATCAAAAAAAAAAATCCATCTAAACCATCATCTGACTAGGGATCGAACCCGGGACTTCCTGAGTAGCGGTCAGCCACGCAGGTCGTCAAGCTGGCTACCTCCACACTCACAGTCTATTTTAAAGAAGGCAGCGATTTGGTCTATGTTATTCTACTGTAAAGTGTTGGTTATTTTATAGATTTTCACAGAGCAATACAAAACATATACCTAATACAAGTTTTGCTACTTCATAATATTCTCGAAAACTTAACCACTTAGTACCATTTACATACATATAGATGGCGCTGCAAACTGGAGGCGTGCCAGCGACTGTGTGCCGGCGATTGCTTGTAATTAGCCTCATTTGGGAACTAACATGAATTTTTATCATGTTATCTTACTAACTACCCACCCTGGCTTTACACGTGTTTAAAATGTATTCGTTTTTGGGGCTGTTGTAGGTTAATTTATTTTTGAATCTTTATTTTAAGTACCACAAATAACAAAATTCTTTTTCAATTGTAGGAAACGGCCCGGCCCGGCCCCGGCTTCACATGGGCATAAAACCCTTCCTCTTGAATCACTCTATCTATTAAAAACCGCATCAAAATCCGTAGTGTAGTTTTAAAGATTTAAGCATACAAAAGGACATAAGGACAGAGAAAGCGACTTTGTTTTATACTATGTACTGATTATACTAGAAGTATAAGAATTAGGAGAAATAAACATAAATTGTACAATTTACTATTTTGATTTTATGAAATTTAAATATAAATTTTGACCCACGCGCAATAAAGACAAATCTAATAATCAATTATCGAAATAGGTATAGTTAATTAGTTTACGAGTAAACATAGAGGTTAACAAACATACATGCAAGTCAAATATGTTTTTTGACTTTGTGGCAGTCGGATAAAAAATAAATGTAAAACATATAAGTAGAATGCAAGAGAAACCAGTTTATGTAAGTTTATTAAAATATTACCTAAGTCCTATTGCGACACAATTAGCAGACGTGATTTGGCCAAGGAAATATTTATAAATTGTAAGCAAATATAAATTGCGAATTCATCGCGTCACGTCTGGCTAACGTGGTAAGAACTAAAGTCTTAATTTAGTAAATAACTAGCGACCCGCCCCGGCTTCGCATGGGCATAAAAACCTTCCTCTTGAATCACTCTATATATTTAAAAAAACCGATTCAAAATCCGTTGCGTAGTTTTAAAGATTTAAGCATACAAAGGGACATAGGGACAGAGAAAGCGACTTTGTTTTATAATATGTAGTAAGTAATAGTGATAGTTATTATATTTTGTTAATATTATTCAATCGTCGAGAGAAGAACGGTGTACAGTTCACCTCGTCTCTAATTTCCTACCATAAGTCCCTTAATATATCCCGATATATTTTCTAACACAAAGAAATTGAGTAAACAGCTAGTGAGTGTAGAGGCACTAGATCACTTTCCACAAGTTAAATGCTTTATAAACTTAGTTCGGAACGTGTGAGGAAGTGGAGCCCAAGCACCTATTGGATATGCAAATGAAGTTCTAAGTTAGGCTCTTGATTGAATCGCATCAAGTGATATTAGAAATGGTAATATTAGAAATTATCACGAGAATTTTGGAAATATTTCCAAAGCTCAAAAAAAAATCTCAGGCAATAAAATTTCAGCGGCACGTAACGTCGTCGTGGACACTAGCGCCACTATCAATTAAAATTCATTGTTCACTAAAAATTTGTCTTCTGTAATTATAGTTCTGGATCTGAAGTTAATTTTGAACATATTAAATTATAAAATTATAGTTCCCTATAGTTACAAATTGCAATATTGCTTAAAACGGCCATTATTAGCAGTATTTTCTTTTGTAATTTTTTTTTACGTAATTATATAAAGATATATTATTAATATTTTATTCATTATAGGCTACTTGGAATATATATACATGCTTACATACAAATTTGGCATAAGAGAGATCTTTCATAAAATAAAAGCGTGTTAAAAACAGGCCTTTTTTTCAGCATTGAGATGTTGACTATCTGGCTAGACCAACCACAAACACCACACAACCACAAGCTCTAATAAACTTTATAGTGGCAATAAAAGCAAGAGTTGGAATGTAATGGACGCGCCTTAATTAGCGCTTAGTGCTAAGACTAGACGAGACTCTTCAACTAAATTGAAATTAACACATCTCTGCTAATTGTTCCGCAAGTTTTCTTTTTATTTTGTTATTTAATTGTAGTATCTAGTTTTGTGAAATTTCTATCGTGAGCTCTTTTATGTCTCGAAACTTCGAAAGGCACGTTGATATTATAAAATAGACTTGGATTTTGACTGTTGCCACCAAACCAATTACTTCTTTTAAAATCAAACTGCCTGATCAGTGGTTAAGGTGTCTGCCTGTAGATTTCCAGAGGAGCTTTTAAAAGGCCTCAGCTTCGCCTCGTCCTTTTAAAAGCACTTGGCAAATAACTCGGCCGTAAAAGAAGGCTTAATTTCTGGCCTCGACAGTAATGTACTATTGTTTAGTTGTTTCCAGTTTAGTTTAGGACATTGCAAGCTTGAATTACCCGTTGGTACTTAATAATAGTCCCTGGTAGTCGTGTTAAGGAACCACGTCAGATGCCGAGTGGTTCCGAAGAAATCTGACACCAGGTTGTTCATGGTAGATTTACCGATTGTCATCTTCAAAAATGATGATGTTGACCACCTCTGGGTCATTAAATAAACAAGAACAACCCGACCATAGATGCAGTAGATGAGTTGATTTAATTAATCCGTGTATCCTCCGTTTGATACAAACAATTAGTAGGTAAGTCATCATCATCAACAGTTCAGCTGCAGGCTGTCTACTACTGGACATAGGCCTCCCCCAAGGCTTTCCAAAATGACCGGTTGGAAGCGGCCTGCATCCAGCGCCTGCCTGCGACCTTCTTCAGTTCATCTGCTGGTCGGTGGGTGTCCGATGCTGCGCTTACCGGTGCGTGGTCGCCATTCGAAAACCTTTCTGCCCCATCGGCCAGCAGTAGTAGTAAGTAAATATTCTTTATTAAATTAGATAAAACAGACGCTAGGTCATACTATTATCTAGTCTGTTAGGTAACACTTTCGGCGCATATCTTTTGGTCTAGTTGCACAAAGCAGAAAGTTACGAAAATTGGCAGTGTTTTAACAAAACATCGGATACGGAGAACGCTCCAGTTAAATTGGAATGCATCCAAAATGTCTGGATTGGCCGACATTTTATATGTAACTCCAGTCTAAATGGATATTGTCTGGCGGAGACAAATGGAGACGATGCCACTGTATACAATGACCTCAAAGGGGACGAACTTGTCAAACTGTTATGGTTGTATTAAAAAGAACGAAAACGTGACACTGACCTCTATATACTGATATTGCTGGATGGATTAGACATTTGGAAATTTCTTTCTTGTATATTATGAAATAGCGCGCTTCAGGCAATTTTTTTTTAATCTTGTTTTTTCATCTCTACTTTCTTGTCTATTTAGCAGCCTAAACTTTGTATTGCAACTTATTGTAATCCTGTTATTATCATCATTGTTACATACAATTTTAATAGATAGGTACGTAGATACATTTCTTGCATAAATTTCATTATTATTTGTAAATAATTTTCAGAAAAATATCATTCTAACTTTGATTTCGATGTTAAAGCTTTCAGTAAATATGAAATAATGAATACTTTAATTCACTATTTAAACAAATATAAAATTGAAGACTCGCATGTTCTAATTATTGATGCACTGGAGTGCTATTTTTGAATCATGCGACATAGGCGTTGACTCGAACGAAAATTATTCGACTAACCGGTTTTGCGTATGTCATACATTTCAAAAATTGCACCTCTTTTGTTATTGACTCTTCTTCCGTTTTTTTTGTGTGAATACCTGTTGGTTTGAAAGTCATCAGTCCAGCATATGGAAATAAATGTCAGTGACACATGGCTTTTGAAATATTTGTATTAAAACTCTGCAGGTAGCATTCTGTTATTAAAACATTCTGTTTGTTTGAATGAAATGGAACGTTTAGTGCATTAATTTGGAGAGAGCACTTTCATTTTAAAAAGCGTATGAGTTAATTCGGTTTTCAATGTATACGTAGATAGAAAGTAATGAGTTTTGGCGGGAATGCTAGAGACAGGTAATTTAAGATTTTTCTAACATTGTCTGAACTGATTTCAACTTTTTCTGCTCTGATGTTCAGAACTAAATGTTCTTTATTTGCTTTGATTGTAGATTTTTGCCATCATGAGCGTTTTTTGAGTTGCATCACACAAGTTTTAGTTCCGAGGAACCAGTACGACAAGATATCTAATTTTTTTTCAATAAAACGTATTTAAATATTCAGCTTATTTTATAAATAACCTAAGTACCTTCTGGCAATTCTCCTTTGTAATAATGTTGTTGATGGAATTCGCCTCCACTCTCCGCTTTGTGTCTTGTGTGATTAGGAAATTTAAAACTGTATTTGTCATCCTTGTCATTTTCAATAATATATTGTCAATTGACAGTTGAATACGTTTTAAGATTGGACCTACATCACAAATGTACATTATGAATTACTTTGACAACGAGACAAACCAATTTTTATTAATTATTAACTAAATCAAAACAAAATAAGTTCATTAAAGTACGTTCACAATTAAAGAAGGACTTCGGCATTTTTAAAGCTTGGAAACTCCTCAACAATTGGTACATAACCGTCCATTCGAGATATTCTTTTGATACTTTTCTCTTGGTCTTTCAAAACATCATCAAACCTTCTTTGTATAATGTTGGATAAATCAAATAATCTTCTCATAACTACGTTAGTAGCATTTGAATTGATATCATCATTTATGAACTCATCAATTTCAACAGTAACATTAACATTTGGATTATTTTTTTCAGTTGCATATCCAAAAATTGTTGAACCATGATCTGGCACTTCTGTGGCATTCTCAAATTTGGTGTCTTTCTTAGAATTATGTTGTAGTAGTTTATCATTATTTTTGTAATTCACTTCTACGTGTATATCTTCAATGTCATTTTCATCAAAATTATTCTGGTTTGACTTGAGAGCTCCATTAGAGACAAAAGGTATTATTCCGATGTTCTTCGCCACACTTTTTCTGTTCGCGATAACAAATAGAAACACAAAAGCGACTCGAAACATAGCGTGCATATGGATTTGGAAAGAAATTGAAAATAATTGATTTACCGTCGCGTACAGTTTCATTAGGAATATCTAGCATGCGCAGCGAATTTCTAAATTGCATAAAATCAACTTGATGACCTAAACACTGCATTTCGAGAGCACTTGTTGCTTTGAATTGGTACTGAATTATGTTATTTTTAAAAAGATGATCTTCTTCTTGTTGAGTCGAAATGGCTTGACTTAAATTATTTTTGACCAGTGATGAAAATGGACTTATTAAATAAAAAAAGTCTTCTCATTTAAATATATAAAACAAACCACAAAAGAAAAAAAGAATTTATTAGAAGTACATATTCGTGTATTAGGATTCTGTGTGCCAGGTCACCGCAAACATATATTCACCGAAATGCAACGGTATTGGAACGTTTTAAGGCTAGAACACAATAGATTAATATTTTTTTTTCTATTATCTGTTTTTTTTAAATGGCCTTCTGAAACAGTACCGGCGCTGTCGTAGTTTCCGGAATAACAGAATTTTCAATGGCTGATGTGAGCTGTTTTTTTAAAAAAAGAATGCTTAATCTATTGCTAAATTTAGCTTGTAAATTAAGTAGGTATTAAATAATGTGTACCTGTATAGTATAGTATTATAGATTTTTTATATCATTAATATATGGAGTGGAAGGTTTAAATCTTAACAACCGAATGCCCGAAAACGCCCGTGTGTGTGTTTGACCTGCACTTCCTTAATTTTTTTGTTGTGTTGTTTAAGTCTCCTTTAGTTTTAATACACATATGGATAGTGCGAAAATGGCTTTATAATTGCTCGTCCACATGCGACTTGCGGCTATGTAGACTCGGCTTAGCAGCGTTGAGTGCAGTTAAGTACTGAGTTACACGGGCCCAGAGTGAGCGGTACTAATGAGCGCATCCGCACTGGGTGTCGATTCTGCTAACGTTAAGTCAAAATCGTGTCAAAATAGTGTTTCAATAGTTCTGCTTTTTTACACACTAGTTACAAGAAATGTATATTTTTTATATATCACTTTTGATGATCACACCACACACTACATTCACATCACATCATATTGTCATAACTCTTGTAAATAGTGTGTAAAAAGCACTACTATTGAAACACTATTTTGATACGATTTTGTCTTAACGTTAGCAGAATCGACGCCCTGGTGGTTACTAGTTTCGCAAAAGATGAGCAGTACCATAGTAGTAGTCTCATTGCCTTAGTTCCTTTTCTTGACAAAGGTTGGCGCTACAAGTATTCATAATTTCAGCCGCAGGTCGTCCACTGCTGGACGTAGGCCTCCCCCAAGGATTTCCAGAACGAGCGGTTGGAAGCGGCCTGCATCCAGCGTCTGCCTGCGACCTTCTTTAGGTCATCTGACCATCTGGTCGGTGGATGTCCGACGCTGCGCTTGCCGGTGCGTGGTCGCCATTCGAGAACCTTTCTGCCCCATCGGCCATCGGTTCGTCGCGCTATGTGCCCTGCCCACTGCCACTTCAAAGAGCTAATCCGCTGGGCTATGTCTACAAGTATTGAACAAATTTAATTTAGTCAAGATCCCTAATAATTAAAATTGAACTTGAGAAATTAGAATTGTAACTTTTTTGCGCCGCACAGTTTTTCTGTTTCTCCCAGTGGTTGACTGGTAAAGAATGTCCACCAATTGTATGCGCACTCGTTTCATTAATTTCTACCTTTCTATTTTTTCTTATTCGAGTTTTCCTTATGGGATTAAGTACGACTATAGTATTTTTATAAAGTGTATATAAAAGTTAAAAAATAATAATTTTATTCTGTATGTGTGGCCGAACCTTTAGTAAAGCGTAAATAAGAATCGCTACTGAGCGGTAGACATTGACACTTGTCTTAGCCCTATGACATATGAAGACTAACGAGTAAGGACGCAGGTAAAGCTGGATCATTATGTCTGCATTTCGATTACTGCAAGCAAGGGCTGCACTAAATTTTCAAAGAATATGCGACGTATGAATTGCAGTAATGAGGCGCATTTAAAATATTCCTGCCGGATTTTGTAGAGGCTTAACCTTTTCCTTTCAAAAATTTTCAATGATGTAGTCTCTTTTCATTTCCCTACATTTTTGAATTTACAAGCTGCGTGACTGGTAAATAAATTTACAGCTTTAATTCAAGTTTAAAACGTGGATTAATTAAATAAGAGCAACTACTTACGCAGTCTCGCTGTGCTCTGCCCGGAATATACTCGTATTTACTGAGCGAGCAAAGCGAGCGAATGTCTGAACTGGAGTGATATTTTTGAAATGTATGACATAGCAAAATCGGTGAGTCGAATGATTATCATTCGTTATAGAATGATTTTCACGCGACAAAACCAGAGACTTGAACGATAATCATTCGATTTTTGGTTCACCGCTTCACCGGTTTTGGGTGAGTCATACATTTCCAAAATAGCACTTCTAGTTCATTCCATTTTTGTAGAGGTGAGTGTGTGGGTATGGCAGTGGTGTTTGTTGTTTCGGGTAAGAACGTATACTATTATATTTAAATGAAAATGGATACGTGTTCCTTAATTTATTTGTTATTTTTTTACTAAGAGTATTTTCGATTGGGGGAAAATATGAGGAAAGTTTTCTTTTAAACCCACAGATTGAGCTAGCCACAAATTAACTGGCCCTGACTGAGGACCGGTCCCAAAACCTTCAGTTTAACGCTGCGCGGGTTGTTTCAGTTTGATATTTATTTGTGACAACAAACACTATTTGTTGCCCGCGGCTCCGCCCGTGTGTGACTCGGTTATATCGCGTCCAAAAGTATATCCACTCCAAATTTAATCAAAATCGGTCCAGCTGTAGCGTTCAACAGACAGGCCGGTATACTTTCGCGTTTATAATATTACTAGCTTTCGCACGCGTGATTTTCCTTTGGGAACAGGGCTTTTTCCCGAGATGAAAGGTTCCTACAAAGAATTTGGAATCGCACGCGTACTCAAGTCAAATTTTTCTTTTTTAATCTATGGTACCCTATGTGCTTCTCAATACTTCTATGTGTATGCGACATTGCAGGAAGACATCAGACGAAGACGAAGACTCAAGAGATCATAAACAAACCAACAAAAACTCACTTTCGCATTTATAATATTAGTTGAGATATAAGACTATGGAAGTATGAATAAATCTAATCATCTTTCCGTCGCTAATCTTAACGCAATAAGTAGGGTAACTCAAAGCAGACAAGTTACTGAAGTGTCGTAAGGGACAATTTGTCTACAACCCCGATATGATCATGTCTCGGACGATGCAGAAAATCCCCGGGAAAATGTGGAAAACTTATACCCTTCAAGTTGATAGCGGTGAGATAACGTCGAGTTAGTTTGTTAAATCTGGTATTAGTTGTGATCTTGCAAAATTGGCTAGTCAAAATCAAAAATTTTATTTTTATATTTCTGGAAATCTTAATCGATTTCTTACTAATAATATAAATGAGAAAGTCTGTCTGTTATGCTTTCAAATAAGACGTGAATATGTAAATTGCAAAGAATAGTGATGAATTTACAAATTAATTCATTCGACCCCAATAAAACATTTTCTTTTCCAAAAAGGGCCCGTGTTTTCGACATTTCAATTACTTGGAGTGATTCAAACGAAATTCACGTGCAAAAATTCCTATTGTTCGCTCCAGTCACATTTGGTTACCCTGATCGCGAACAGGCTTTACCACTGATTTCAAATATGTTTAAATGCTAGACAGTTTACTTGTATCTCCGCTTAATTCAGAGAGTAAGGAAACAATTAGCTCGCGCCCCAATGGAGACGAATAATAATACCGCGTGTCAAGGCGCGCGCCGGCTGTAAGCTAAAATAAATAAATAAATATATGGGGACAAATCACAAAGATTGAGTTAGCCCCAAAGTAAGTTCGAGACTTGTGTTATGGGATACTAACTCAACGATACTATATTTTAAAACAAATAATAGATAAACATCCAAGACCCAGGCCAATTAGAGAAAGATCATTTTTCATCTTGACCTGATCGGGTCAGGCATGTATATAAAGGCTCATACACGGCCTGTCAGTTGCTAAGAATGTATAGATACATAACCTCTGTAGTAATGTATGAGTGTTAGTAATTAGTATGTGAGTTTTTTGGCGACGCCCCCTGACATGGTGATTTGTACGAAATATATTGAAAACTGCGCCTCTAGCAGCGAGTATAATATTTCACTGGAGGGTCACGAAACGTTTAGATAACGATACAACCAAATATAATGATGATATCTTTAGTCTAATTCATGAAATTACATTGAAGTCGGTGTTTATTCAGACCATTGTTTCGGGAAAATAAAAATTCTAAAACCGTTAGTATTGCATTGAGTAGCAGAATTTAAAAATTCATGAAACCACAGATTATAGAATGCTATACTAGCACAGATATTCAACCGCCATACAAAGAAGCGCGCTTATTTTTAGTGTACCAATGTAGTCTCCCCATACTGAGACTTACTAACGCCATCTATCGCTCACTTGGGAAACTGAGATTCTAACTCCGATAACTTAATAAATAAAGCACTAAATCAGTTTGTGATAGGATGACGATACTTGAAAAAATCATGTTTTAATAATTCACACTCTTTTTACGACAAAAACAAGCTGGATCTTAACTAAATTCGATTTTTTTCAATTTTTGTAGCGCCAACTATTGGCAATAAAAGGAACTAAATCTTTTTATTAGGCAATGGGACCACATGATGAAACCCATATGAATTTCGGGAAATCGATAAAAACGTGAGCGAAGCCTACGCGCACGAAGTCGCGGGGAACAGCTAGTAGATATAACAATATTACTTTTTAAGCAATTTCACAATTGATCCTACACTGAGCTACTGCGGTCTGTAGCATAAAAATATTTTTCTTCATCTTATCGTTTTCCCGGCATCCTCAGCCGGTTACCTCGGGGCCCAGGATGCGTATTCCTACTTTTTCTATTCCACTTCGGTTTTCATCTGTCCGGTTACAATATTACAAAGAGTTACTAACAGACATCGAACTGTATAAGTTTCAAGGAAAAAAAAATAGTTTATCGAGGGGATAAGTATATACGGATTCCATTATAAGTAGGAATAACCAATCTATAAAAAATGTGGAAGAAAAACTCTTCCTAATGGTCTATTACCTTTTTACTATAGATAATATCGGACATAACTATAAAAAATGTGGAAGATAAGCTCTTCCTAATGTTCTATTACCTTTTTACTATAGATAATATCGGACATAGTTATAAGTTGGACCTTTGGACCTTGAAGAGACATTAGGCTATAAGCACAAATTTAAAAGGCTTTAAGTAGCGAAACGTATAAAGCAGTCTAACGCAAGACGAGTTGAGAGCAATACAAGTAAACTCAACTTCAAGATCCTATTCCAATTACGAAATATAATAACCAACAGGTGTACCTCGAAGTAGGTCACGAGGTATCTATTTTGCATGCAAATAGCGACCCAGCGTCTTTAAATATGGATTTCATTCCCTGATAGCAATAAAACCTCTCTCGACGTACCGGCCGACGTCTTCTTTTGTTTTATTTACTTTAAAAAAGAATAGCCGTGTAATTACTGGCCGCTTAGTAATTTAAAAAAGTTCTTGTTTTTTTTTTCATTTTTGGATCACTTTGCTAAAAGGTTATGTGTCGATTTCGATTGTTTTTTTTTTCTTTCAATTTGCATTTTCAGTCGATGCCTTCGCAAAAGTTCATTCTTTAGAAACAGCTAACCCAAAGCAAGTTTTATTTCTTTTTATTCTAAAAATATATATATCCACTTGCCAAATACTACTTAGAAATAAAATGCCTATTTAAAATTATTTTGAAATGTTACCATTCGGTACCAGACTTTTTAAGTTAAACTTAAAAAGTCCTTTAAATTAAAAAAAAAAAAAATAACAAAGACAAAGCAACTTCGATGCGTAGGCAAAACAAAATAAATATATAAGCCAACTAGCGCCACCAATCATATTAGTATTTTACTCTAAAACCAAGTCAAATTGAAAAAATCTAAGAAGGCAAATAACGTTTAGTATTTTTGGTATTACTTTTCATTATTTCTTCCTTTGGTCAATTCAGAAAAAAAAAACTGACAGATAAAAAAGTGGCCACTTTTGGCGGTAATTACCAACCAAAACTTTTATATATTAGAGTAAAAGAAATAAAATGATTGGTGGCGATAGTTAACTTATCCCCTTAAGTAGGGCTCCCAGGTGTTTTTGCCATATTGTATAAATAATGGTACGGGCCCTTCGTGCGCGAGTTTTATTCGCACTTGGCCAGTTTCATTTTTAATCTATGGTATTCTTCTTATCGAAGTATCACTACATAGTATAAAACAACGGTCGCTTTATCTGTCCCCACGTCCCTTTGTATGCAAATCTTTAAAACTACGCATCGGATTTTGATCCCGTTTTTTTAATAGATAGTGCTTCAAGAGGAAGGTTTGTATGCCTATACGAAGCCGGGGCGGGTCGCTAGTAATGGATATATGGACACTATATTGACTGAGCCCAGAACTTAGCCACCTCCACTGCCTGATCGTTTACCTCGTTCAAGTCCCACATTATGGTATTTACTTCGTTGCTTCAAATAATTTTTCATACAACATATAATTTTCCTATATTCAGTAGGTGGAAGTGTGGCTCTTAAAATACAGTTATATAACATCCGATGCATGCCACGTGCAGCCCGCATTACAGGACGATGACCCCTGCAAATGCACTCCTTCGTGACGTCACTAACTACGGCTTCCGCTGAAACAGCTATTTTCGTGTTATTCAACTGTTGGTGAATTGGAGGGTTAATAGTACCTTAAGTGACTTCTCGAAAAAGTGTTATTACTTTACAGTTGTTATATATATACTCTTTATTTTTTTCTTTGAATCTTCTTTACATAGTATAAAACAAAGTCGCTTTCCGATGTCTGTCCGTATGTATGCTTAAATCTTCACAACTACACAATGAACTTTGATTTTTAATAGGTAGAGTAATTCAAGAGGAAGTTTTTTATGTAAGCAAAACCCATAATATTCCACCCATGCAAGGCCAGGGCGGGTCGCTAGTTATTGTTAAATTATTAGGGTACAATAACCTACTAATATTACAAACGCGTAAGTTTGTAAGGATGTTTGTTACTCTTTCACAGGAAAACGGCTGAACCGATTTGGCTAAATTTTAGAATGGAGTTTACTGCACCTTGGAACAACACATAGGCTATATTTTATGTCAGAATTCCCCCGGGAGCGAAGCCCCGGAAAACAGCTAGTTTACAATAATATGTACATATGTATTATACAGTGCAGAAACATAAAAGAAAACCAAACATAAAATTAAAATTTAAAAAAACCCACGTCACATTTTTTTGTGGTGACGGTTGACTGATTTGGCCCCCACATATTATTTGCAGACATTAGATATTTTCCCCACTTACACCCTCAGAGCTTTGTAACAGCTCAACCGATTTTCATTAAACATATTATTTTGTAATGTGCACGTGATGGCTTTCATTTAAGACCCCACTCAATATATTTACAGACATTCGGTTGTTCTTCCCCACTTTCACCCCCACAACTTCTAAACGGCTCAACAGATTTTCATTTAACATGTCTAATACTCTCACTCGCCCGTAAGTCACCTTTAATACGAAAAAAACTAAATTGAAATAAATAAATATGAAAAATCAGAAATGTTCATTTTACTTAGCTGATTTACATATTTCAATTATTTTCTTTATTTCAAATCAAACTACTGCACCGAACAAAAAAAAAAATAATCTGAATATATTGGTCGTATGAGGAAAAATAAACAGTCAGCCGAATTGAGAATCCTATTTCGGAAGTTGCTTGAAAAGTATAATAAAATTCGGCAACAAGATATGATTGTACTAAATGGTATTAAAGCACAGATTACAAATACTACTATAGCTCTTAGTATGAAATAAGCTTTGCACTTTGGCATTATGTAACAAATTGTGGTTAACAAAAGGAAATGAGAAAAGTTGATCACTGATCTTGGCTTCAGAACAAAATTAATTTCCTACTAGTAATAACTGTACAACGGACGACCTCTGTGGCGTATTGGTTAACACGTTAGTCCGCTGATTGAGCGGTTCCTGGTTCTCCCCAGTTAGGGGAAGTTGGAATATGGCCTTTTTGAAATTGACCTGAGTCTTGGTTGTCAAACCAACGGTGCCGAGAGGAGAGTTATAACAAACAAAAAAAACAATCAATAAAGTTTTTTTTATGATCTTTCCACGGCACATTAGGTAATATATGCGAACTACCCCGCTCCCGGTAGCACAGGTCGACGCCCCCGTATCGATGGCCGGGTCGTTGGCACACATTGATTTATATTTTACATAGATGCGACATTACAAACTAAATTGCTACCTAGCCATACATTTTTTCATGTTCGAAGATTGGCTATCTTTTTCAAGCGTAATGACTTATATCTTGTCGCCCTACTCCGGTAGGCTGGACAAAATTGAGCTTTTCCTTTTATTGTGGAAGTCACACAATACAAGAAGAATCCATCTTTTGCACAGAAATCACATAATTATATTTAAACTAGCGACCCGCCTGAGCTTCGCATGGCTTCAAAAACCTTCCTCTTGAATCACTATCTATTAAAAAACCGTATCAAAATCCGTTGCGTAGTTTTAAAGATTTAAGCATAAAAAGGGACATAGGGACAGAGAAAGCGACTTTGTTTTATACCATATAGAGACAAACAGCGGACGATATTGTCGCTCTGTCAACATTATGATATTTAGGTTATTTCTCTTTATATATGTGCGTTGCTTGTACAACCTAGTATATTAAAATGAAGTAGTCTTTTGTTGTTTTTTTTTTAAATTATTTACTAATTAGACTCCTTAAACCTGACACAGCAATCAAGTCAGTCTATGTTTATAAGGATACGAAATACAAAACATATCTAGTACTTTTCAAAGTTTATATCCAAGTTACCTCGCGGAAGTGACGTAGACACAGTACAAACTGTTCTAGATTCACATTTTAGTACCTAGGGCGTAGGTTTTTGGGTTTTTAGCAGTTAAAGAGAGAAGATCGATAACCTAGCGGAGCATGCGTGTTCGTAACAATCGTGCTTGTCAAGCGATAGTGAACGTGGTTTAATTTGGATTGGTCGCAACTAATTGTATTCCAATCTTTTGAGCCTGTTAAGTTTAAATACTGTTACGAAGCTGACGATGTAACCGAGAAAACGCATAAATCAACAATGTGTTTCGATCTAGCGGGGAATCGAATACGGGACCTCCTGAGTAGCGGGCAGGCATGTTAACCGTTACCCCTTGGAGGTCGACAAGGACGATGGCAGCCGGGACTAACATATGACATGATAAACGCATCGATAGATAGATGGGACGCATAAATATAGAAAGCGTACAGATAGGTACATATAGAAGCGTTTGCCAAGAAGCAATAGTTACGAGATTTCACCATGTATCACATAAAGTTGTCTCACATTAAGTTGTGCCAAAATATAAGCCAAGTGAGGGCAATAAAAAGCCGCTCGTTTCCCATCTCTAAGTACATTTTTATTAGGACAGTCGTGAAAAACAGGAAGACCTTCATTATTTACGATTCCGGACCTCAAAATAATAGTTTCTTTAATCCTACTAATAATAAACGCGAAAGTTTATGAGAATGTATGGATGTTTGTTACTCTTTACGGCTGAACCGATTTAGCTGAAATTTAGAATGGTGATTGCTTAGACGCTGGAACACTACATAGGTTTTGTTTTATCCTGGAATTTCCACGGAAGCGGAGCCCCTGGCAACAGCTAGTATTTAATAAACCACTTCTTTAGGTTAGTATAAGTTAGTTCTTAACATTCTGTTGGTGAAACGTCCATATGTGAAAGATTCCGACGGCGAGTTACTCAAAATCGAATCGTCGTGTTGGTGATCAGCCCAAAGGAGAAACAACTGTAGGAGAAAGCTGGTACAATCAAAGGAGACTAATTTGTCAACATGTCATGATTATTGTGAACAAAGAATTTCGAATCGGGTGAGGAATTTTTTTTTAAATCTATGGTTATGGAGCTCTCGACAGACGTCGCTATATTTATATTTATTTATGAATTTAGCATTATATTATTAAAAGTCCTATTTACCTAATTGTAGGTCTACATAACTCCTTACAATATTGATTGATTTCTTTCTAGCTGACGGCGAACTTTGTATCGCCTGAACGCACTTTTCTCACCGTTAAATATTCCCTAAACTTTCACAAATATTTCAAGACCAAAATTAACCAAATAGGCCCAGCCATTCTCGAGTTTTGGCGAGACTAACGAACACCTGTAGTGTAGTGTAAGGCGTAGTAATAAGTGTGTTATATATGTGTGTTGGGATCCCAACACACATATATAACATGTAAACATTTTTTTTTTTTTATAAACAACCCCTGTGGTGTAGTGTAGTGTAAGGCGTAGTAATAAGTGTGTTATATATGTGTGTTGGGATCCCAATAAACCAGTCTACAATTAACGCTTGTTTAATTCACACGTCTCTCTTCGCCTCCCGCACACCAATTGATTTTTATATATTTACTAGCGACCCGCCCCGGCTTCGCATGGGCATAAAAACCTTCCTCTTGAATCACTCTATCTATTAAAAAAAAACCGCATCAAATACCGTTGCGTAGTTTTAAAGATTTAAGCATACAATGAGACATAGGGACAGAGAAAGCCCCTTAGTCCCATTTCGTAGCCAGATTTCGTAGCTGGCTTCGAAATGGGAAATAAAATTCCCATTTCGAAGCTGGCTTCGAAACGGGAATAAATTAGTACCAACTTTGTTTTATACTATGTAGTGATAGTGATAGATAGATAGATAACTATGTCAAAGATAACAAGTTGTTATAAGTGTATACGTATAATATAACAAGAAATATGAAAAGGATACTTTGGACATGCATGAATTATTTATAGATCATAAATAAATTTCGCTTTGAAGAAAAAAGGATCATTTACTGTCACAAGTCACGCAGATTTGGGTTTTGGGTTTAAAGGAGAATTCTTATTTATTTGAGCGTGTTCTCCAGTTATTTATCCTTACTAATATTATAAATGCGAAAGTGAGTTTGTTGCGCTTTCACGCCCTTTTGCATAAATCTTCCTGAAATCGCATACACATAGATATAAGTATTATGAAGGACATAGGATACCTTTCATCCCGGGAAAAAGCACTTTTCCCGTGAAAATTCACGCGGGAGAAGCCGCGGGCAATAGCTAGTAGCTTATATATTTATTATAGCTCACGCTTAAGAGTCCAGGGTACGCTTTTAATCTTGATATGACGGCACTTGTTATAAATGCGACTACAGTCTTACCTTCGCTACATTTATATAATTATTGTGAAAGAAACTAGATCAATAGATCTACTTTAACTAGAACTAGATAACGTTCCGCGTGTCTTTAATATTTACTGTCCGATTTTTCAAACTGCCTTAAGGCACACACAATCTAATAAATGCCATACAATGCGCAACCGGGTCCAACGCAACGGCTTGACGTGGCTTTCTAAGCACGGACGGAAATGCAACTAACGGCGACCAATCCAAGACAAATCCATCTCGCCGTCGCTTGACATGTAATAATTCTAAAAGGTCGAATTTGAAAACTTATTTTTAAGAAGTCGGTTAAAAATAACATGGCAGGATAATCCACCGCCCTATAGCGGCGGCACGATTTACATGATAACATTACATAAACAGACCCTGTAAGCAATCAATAGCGTTTGGATGGGAGCCAATAGGACAAAGGTCGATGGAAAATACTCAGGATTAGGCCTAGCAAGGCAACTAGTATTTGCTTGCTCAACATATCGTGTAGATCGCACGGTCAGTCTACCAGGCACACCCTGGTATCAGAGTTCTTTGGAGTCTGGTTCTCACTGAAAAAAATAGCACTCCTGCCTATCCATACTATCCATACTTCCATACTAATATTATAAATGCGAAAGTCTGTCTGTCTGTCTGTCTGTCACCTCTTCACGGCTAAACTGCTGGACCGATTATGATGAAATTTGGTAGGGATGTAGTTAACGACCTGAGATCAAACATAGGCTACTTTTGGGCGCGATATAACCGTGTCCCACGCGGGGCGAAGCCGCGGGGAACGGCTAGTCTTTAAATACATAAATAAATTTTAAGAAACTTTTATCAGTTTTACTTCACGAAAACGACGATGGCTCTCAAACTCTCAACTCTTGTAAAGCTTTGTAAGTGCAGATAAAATTGGTGCTTACAATAAGACCTTTTTGTCATTACGCGCTGTCCTTTTCCACCTTCCTATAAAATAAATTTATCTGTCTCTTTTCACCATTTCAGATTCGCACACCATTTACTGGTATGATATCTTTCAAATGTAATTATCTGAAGGGCGTTATCAAGGACTTGCAAAAGCTTATAATGGGTTCCTAAATTAAAGGGAATGTCTAATAATTAATTAGATTATATCTTATGGTTACGTCATGGGTGTTTTAAATAGAATTTTAAAAACCCTTTGTAAGCGAGCTGCTTTTGGGTCGACGAAGCAAAATTTATTTAAGGGCTTTGGAGATTTGACCTATAATTAATGTGATAAGAAACGAGGTGTTAAATCGAGGTTAACCAAGGGTTAAAGTTAGTACTCATGGTCTAAATAGAGATGAATTTTGTTTAATCATGATTCACACTTTTGAACATGATTGCATTCACACCTTTAATTATATAAATTTAGCCATATACCATAGAATAGATTTAAGTAGGTACTAAAGATTTTTCGAAAAAAATATAGGTATTTAATAATATAAGTTCGCACTTTGCACCTGAAACATTAATGAGTGCGTGATCTCTTCTTCTTTTTAATTTTTTTATTTAGCTTTATTTTTAATAAATGGTAGTTTTATTTAGGAGATATTTAGGTTTTATTTATAAGTTTATTTTAATAAATAGTATACTTTGTATTTTTTAATATAAGTTCGTATGATCTGAGGGATTTTAATAAGATGGAGAGTAACATCAAGTAATCGAGAGGAATGGAAACAAATAGGGAAGACTTTTGTCCAGCGGTGGAACCTAATAAGCTAGTAAAATAAATAATAATATAAGAATAGTACAAAGTTAACTACGACGTTATTTTATTCCACTAGTAAATCTTCCTTTAGGACTGTAAATGACTATTTCATTGACCTGTTCAAATACATGCAGGCATGTAAAACCATTGGTTCCGGCGCCAGAGGCCGAGAAGCGGTTCCGGAGAACTCTGACGCCAGGGTGTGCGTGGTTGACTACACGAAATGATGATGATGTATAGAATATTGTTCATACTCTACTTTTAAAGCTTTTCTTATATGTGAACATAAAGAAAATATCCCTTTTCACACCAAAGTACCATAATAATTTTATAAAATATATCTCTTTGAAACAAGAACAGAGAAGTTAACTGGAAGTTAAGTGACATTGATCAACGAGCGACATAATATACATATAATTCGTATATTGTATATCTTCCGCGTCGTATATTCAATTTACAAAATTAATGTTGACGCTCAGAAGTAGCGAAGTTCTGCAATTACCCAGATTAATGCCAGTTTGCACAGATTGGGAACCATACGTCAATGTCACGGCACGCTGTCACTTGAAGATACAAGAGATGCAATCAAGTTGCTTATGAAGGTTACAAAGAGAAGTCAGAATTTTTTTTTTGTTTTTTGCTATGATCTATCAATATTAGCTACTAGTAGCTTTAATAATACAGCGGGACGGTTTGTGGTGAGGGCTGGGCGACACTTAGCCTTTTCGGCAAAAAAAAAATCCGACGGATTGAGAACCACCATCTTTTTAAAAGTCGGTTAGAAATGCAAGGGGCTCCCAGTTAGGACGAACCTAGGCCATGGGCTTTGCCTTTGAGCAATGGCGAGCAATGCAAGCTCGCGAGCGATGCAACGCTCATCGCCTGCCGCCAGAATGTCTTAATGTCCGAAATGTATTTATATTTTACTAGCTGTTTCCTACGGCTCTGGCCGCGTGGTATTAGTTTATATCGCGCCAAACACCCATAGTTTTTAACTATTTCCTTACCAAATTTCATCAAAATCCGTCAAGAGATTTAGCCGTGAATACATAACAAAAAGATAGACCGATTTTCGTATTTATAATATGGGGGTATCACCATTTATCTTCTTCTGTGGTATCACCAGTGTTGGCTGCACACTGGTGATAGGTACCACAGAACACTCGTAGCCTAGGATGTTTAGTCACGCTACCCAGTGCATTTAATAGGTACTTTTCTCACCCTCTAAACCAAAACACAGGTACATCCCTGTCTGCTGCTTTCTTGGAACTGGGTAAGTATTGAGGATAGATTTTATTGCTCAATCTATACCAATACTAGCTTTCGCCCGCGTGAGATTCTCTCGGGAACAGTGCTTTTTTCCCAGGATGAAAGGTACCCGATGTCATTCTCAATACTCCTAGCTATGTGTATGCGAAATTTTAGGAAGATTGGTTCAGTAGATAGGACGTGTTACCTCTTGTATCAAACAAATATACAAACTCACTTTTGCATTTATAATATTCGTTTGAATTAGGATTATAAAGAGGAAAGATGTGTATTTTTATGTGTATGTTTATAATGAATAAACTCAAAAACTACAGTGCCGATTTCAAAAATTCTTTTACCATTGGAAAGCTACATTCAACAAGAGTCACATAGGTTATGTATATACCACAGGCGAAGCCGGGATGGACAGCTAGTTGATAATAAAATAAATGATGATAATCTTCAATTCAGACTTCTGACGAGAAAATTATTTTGATTCTCTAAGGAAGAGATTTTCTAACTACTGGCAAACAAAGCGTTTGACAGATATACGAGTATATTTCAGTCACGTTTAAAATGTGAATCGTGCCCGCACTGCGTTCCTGGCCGAAACATTATTTATTTACGTTTGTTTCAGTTCATAAAATACGCCGCCATGACTTGCATGGTTATGTCTGTATTTAACGAGACAGTAGTCGAATCTGAACTCTACTTAAGTTATACCTTAATATTTTTTTATGTCTCCATAATCCCAACTCATATTATAAATGCGAAAGTGAGTCTGTTTGTTTGTTACGCTTTAACGCCTTAGGTATCTACTGAAGCAATCCATACTAATATTATAAATGCGAAAGTCTGTCTGTCTGTCTGTCTGTCTGTTACCTCTTCACGGCTAAACTACTGGACCGATTGTGATGAAATTTTGTAGGGGTGTAGTTGACGAACTGAGGTCAAACATAGGCTACTTTTGGGCGCGATATAACCGAGTCCCACGCGGGGCGAATCCGCGGGGAACAGCTAGTCTTACATAAAAACGAAAATCTTAACCTTAGGGCTTTTTAAAAAGAAAACTAATTTATATAGAAATCGGCTAGGCTGAAGTGGGACTGGGCGGGCAGGTCACATCTACCGCATGCCTCCGGAAAGATGGGCTCATGTTTTGACTGCCTGTGTTCCTACTGATGAGTACAGAAAGCGAGGAAGGCCTAAAACTTGGTTAGACGAACTGCAAATCTGGCTTTCGATAAAAACAGCTAAGCTAGGGATACATGGAAGATTAGTGGGGAAGCTTTTGCCCAGCAGTGGAACATAAACAGATAAAAAAATATATATATTAGACAATCTAGGTCACTTTTTAGACGGCTCTCCTGCAGTTTACTCTCACTCACGCAATCGAAGTTCACTTCACCGATTTTCTCCAAATTTTTTCGGTGAGTTTAAGCCAATTCACAATTAAAAATAACTTAATCTAGCATATTAAAATAATTAATTGTAAACGAACTCGGTCCGTCCTGACCTCTGTCTGGCGTCTGAGGAGCGTGTCTCGGTGCTAAAGACGCCTGCGGTTTCCTCTAGTTCGCGTTTGTCACCTATTTTGTGCGACTAAGACAGAAACAGTGCTTTTCAAACTGTAGAAAACGAATGAAACTATTATTATTTATTTTATATTAAAAAAATTAAATTAAAAAAACGAAAGCCAAAAAAAGTAAAACTAAAAATACCATATTTATCATTATGATACAATCATCATTGTGTGAGTGGTGAGTTTTAGTTTAGATAGTAGTAGATTTATGAATTATATTTTTTATTTAAGTTATGTAAGAAACTGCTCTCCCAAAGTTACACAACATTTCGAAGCTATAGTTTATATATTTGTATTACTCGTATATTAAAATGGGCAGGTAATTCAAAATTAGGCAGTATCTTTTAAAATGTACCTAATTTAAATTATTATCATAGAATTATTACTATAAGTACGTATTTTGCTTAACTTCTAAATCTTTGCGTGATTGATTTCAAATACGTCTAAGGTATAAATACTCAATCTTTTAAACCCATAGATTTTATTTAAAAAAAAATGCGTCACTTAGAAGTCCGTGCGCGGATTCGAACTTCTTTGTTTAAACCTTTTTCCAAATGATTGTGATTACCGCCGTAGCCTTGACAATGTTGACATCAAACTAATACAAAACTATCCCTATTTGTAAAATTCTACATGATAAAAATATTAGAATTTATATTTGTTTGTTTTTTTGTAATAACTTTATTGTACCAAAAAAAGAAAGTAAATACAAACGCATACAATAAAAACAAGTACTATGGCGGACTTATCTTATTTAGGTATATTGATGATACGTTGCAATCTGAAAATAAATCCTTTCAAACAAAAAAATTAACATAACAAACACAAACATTACAACCGATGTGACTATCTCTCTCTTGAAAATCGGTCAAAAAGATAAAGATATAAGTATTAAATTTTCGTGCAATAAAAATATTTATGCCTGTGTGACTGACAAAATGAAATGTTTTGGAACCTGTGTCGCCTCAAAGGCCAAAGGCCATCCATTTTGTAAAGACCGTTGAAACGACCATTTTGGCCGCTCTCCCCTTTGTCACTGTACAATACAAAGCAGGTCACCTTAAGCTGTATTCTCACTAGTATGAATATTTGTCTCTTTCTCTTCATCTTAGTGTTTCTCTCGGCTGTTTGTTTTAGAAAGATAAGGCTCGGGCTTATCAAGATAGAAATATTTATGCTTCAAAACTTTGGTAAAGAAAGAGATATATTAGAGATACGTCTTTTTTTATATAAAGGTGTAGCGTTAATTAAAAAAAAATGTTAGCGCTTTATCTAAGCTTGCAACTGTAGTTTTGCAACCCACCGTTACATAGGCGGATTTGGAAATCTCGTGATAATATAAACAAGAAATTATCTATGAGATATTTCAAACGCAATTGCTAGCGATCGCGAATTTGTATGTCAATGAAGCGCCCACTGGTAAGAAGTAAGGTGCAACTAAGAAATACCGAAGAAACAAGTGGGTATCTCTTCTTTAAGATATAACCTTATTATCAGAGGTCAAGTCAAGGTCTATGTAAAACGATCCAAAAACGTTTGAGTAAGCGATATGCCATTCGTTTTTAGATCTACATTAACATGTCCCAGAACTGCGAAGTATGAAAACGATCCAAACCAGACTTACATACTTACATCATGAATTGCGGCATCTCGTTTACTCACTCGTTTTTGAATCGCTTGTAGGTATCATAGTAAGCTCCCAAAACTCATGTTGGGTCGCTGCGCAATTAAGTTACTTATCAAGTGTAAATCAACCATAATTTGGGGGTACAGCTTAGAAGATACCTACTAGTGTGGTGTCTCTCCCCAGACCATAGCACATCTTTTGTCTTGCTCTGCGTGCCCAGCCACCTGCACACTCAAGGACCTGGGTGTCTAAAAACGCCACTTTGAGCAATTAATCGAATCGAATTCATATTATGAATTCCTTAGCAATTCTGTAGCAATTCCTCTATTTTTTGTAAAATGGCCAACTAAACTTTGCAATTCCTCTTCAAAAAAAATAAAAGAAATAGGAATTGCTAAAGAATTGGAATTCGTAATATGAATTAGATTCGATGAATTGCTCAAAGTGGCGTTTTTAGACCCACTGTACAAAGCCTTTGCTAATGCTTTATACGTGGCGGAGTCCATTTCAAATATATTTTGCCAGTCGACTCGCCAAGAAGAAGATAGTTTAGTTTTTATAAGCAGTGTGCACTCGTCCTAATTCAGTCGGATTATTATGATTTACGCGGAATGCTAAAAATGTTTCCGCAATAATCAGGAGGAAGAAATAATAATTTATTTTAATGTAGCTTTTGATCTTCTAATGGTTGATCTTATACTGGTAGTAGAACAAATTTGAACTCATATAGTATTTTAGTAACTATGCGACTCGCTTATTGTACTGTAACCACCATTTTATGCAGAAAATCTTATTGCGTGAAAATATGGGTAAAATAAATTTTCCCAGACATGGAACCCAGCTAGATTATCTTTTTGACTATGTAAAAACTTATGTTTAAAATTTGAAAGGAATCGTTGGAGCCGTTTTCGAAAACGCGAGTATAAATAAATTTATATATTGCTCGTTTAATAGTATAGAATAATACTCATATTGAACAAAATATTATTTAAAAATTTCCTTACGAAGACCTTAGGTTAGTTATTAATTATGATATGATATTTCCTTATTTTTCTTTTCTGCTTCTATGTCTTTTTTACGTTTTAGGTAAATACTAAAGATGATATTTATTCCTGACATGAGGTAAAGATATTACTTACCTATTTTCATACACCACACCCAGGCAACAAATTATGCAAGATTTCGAATTCAAAGCAGTAATAGAAGAAAAAAAAACAATTAAATTGTTAATTGTCAGAAAGACAGACAATCGTGGCTATAAGAACCCCTTGTTTATCATCGAAGGTAAAAAATAACACAATAATAACGAAGTAACTAGCAATCACGAGCGCCGCGCACGCAAGCAACGATTTGTCACGACAGGTCCCAATTCCTAACTTTTACACTTATACATAATTTTTCCAACATTTGGGTATCAGGGTGGATTTATGGGACAAGGCCGCCGATAAGTTGGTCGGAGCACAAAATGTTAATAATGTTCCTTTTACTATGTATTTTAAGCAATAAAGATATTACAAACAAACAAACAAACAAATGTTGAAATCACAGATGTGCATAAATTACTTTTAAGAGACTGCTTTTAGCGATAGGGCCGCATTTTGCATTTTATATTTAACAACTTCACTGTCCATAAAATTATGACAATAGTTATAACAATTGATTTGTTCACATGCGACTTATTGGACAGTGAAGTTGTTAAGTTCTTTTAAAACTATTTTCTTTATTCTATGTGCAATAAAGGGTTATTGTATTGTACTTTGCGTGCTTCCGCCACCAGTTAGTTCATGCAAACTACTGCCGGCCGGCGCCCACCCAATACTTTTAGTCCCAGCTATATATAGCTGATCGTGGCAGGCATTTTATCTAGTGAAGCAGAGTAACTACAAAATTGCTCTTCTAGATCATCTTTAATTTGTTTCTGAACTTTCCTCTCCATTCACATTAAGATAAGTTTTTATAGGCATGAATTGAGTGTAAGTAAATTCATAGATAGAAGCTACTCGTCCGTTTTTTGACCAATTCAAGGAGGAGAAGATAATTGTGCTTTTAAATTTTTTAACGGGATTATTTCTTTTTAACTTTTGGTATTTTATAATCCCTTGAATACATTTTACTGAAGGGAGAAAACGAGGCACTAAATAGTGATAGAAACAAATATTCTTAAAGCCCAAAAATAACGGTATTTTCTGCTGTATTTTACATGCTGGTCTGGGAGATTCTTCCATGCTGGTCTGGGAGAAAAAGAAAAACATAGAATGTACCAGCTGCTTCTCTTCCCGCGCAAGCCGTAAAAGTCGACTGAAGGAATTGGCGAATGGGATCATGACATAGGCGATGCCGCTAGCAACCAATCACTATTGATTTCCCGATTCAACTACCATCATGTTGTCTTTGTGGCCCTAGGTTCTGTCTACCCCATATGGGATAAAGACGTGATTATATGTATGTATGTAATACGATAAGTAATTTCATACTCAAACTTACGTTATGCAAAAATTGTTAAAATTAGATTGAAACCAGCAGCTGTGTAAATATTTTCTAAGATATTTTCTTAGCAAAAACAATTTGAGTGATGAGGACATTTTTCTTTTGTTATCACGTAACAAAGCACAAGATGAATAGCTTAATCATGAATAAATCGTTTATAAATATAAGCTTTTCGTATAAATAAGTTTTAAAAACATAATAAAGCAAAATATTTAGTTATTTCTCTACTTTTTTTTTACGCACAAGACAATTTACTACCATCTCTTAAAACCATGCAAGATCCAGTGCATGCATGGTTTTGAGGTCTCTCTTACATGATTTTAAGAGACGGTAGTAACCCCCCCTGTACTCTTGTCGGTGAGCCTCTTCCAGATGCTTCTCAGCTTTAGGAACTTCCACTAGCATTTTCCCATTTTTGATAAGTATTTAAAAAAATTATTTGGTATCTACTTCTGTTTATGTCAGCGGATTTCGTCTTCTTCTATTAGGCAAAGATTATTAGAAAATTTTACTTTAACTCTTGATGAAGCTATAAGAAAAGCTATCACTTTGGAAACCGCAGAGAAGGATAACTTAGCATTCGGAAACCCATCAACCTCCAAAACACTTTTTGCTGTACCAAAAGACCTCTCAGTACCCGTTACCGAATCCCAATCTGAAGAAAATTTAGCTGCCATTCAGTGCAGAACTCAAAACAGTCGTAGATGTTTCTTTTGTGGCTCTGAAAAGCTACACCCGCGGTTTAAGTGCCCTGCCAGTAATACTATTTGTCAACTCTGTTCCAAAAAAGGGCACTATGCGAACGTTTGCCGGTCTACCTCGAAACAAAATTTAAACGCAGTAAGTACTAAAGAAAATAAAGTGCAATATAAAGTATCCAGTCACTGTATATCAGCTGCCTCCCCGACAAATCTCAAAAAATCTGTGATTTCTATTTTATTGAATAATCTGCGAGCAGAAGCGCTTATTGACACGGGCAGCTCCGTTAGTTTCATAGACGAGCGTATAGTTAATGAAATGAGACTCAAAAAGAAAAACGCGAACTTTCCTATAACTCTGGCTTCACTGACAAATGTTTCTTATGCAAAAGGGCTTTGTCACGTAACAATCAAGATCGATCGTCACACTTATAAGCGACACCCTTTGCTTATAGTTTCAAATTTATGCTGTGATGTTATAATTGGTCACGATTTACTCAAACAACATGCATCACTTAATCTAGAATTCTGAGGCAATAAAGAACCTCTTCACATTTGCAATGTGATGCAATCATCTGTCCCTCCAGCAACAATTTTTTCTAACTTGTCACTTGAAACCAGACCAATTGCCATAAAATCAAGGACTTTTTCCAGTGATGAAGAAAAATTTATCAAAGAAGAAATCAACAAGCTGCTAGAGGATGGAGTAATAGAGCCAAGCATTTCCCCTTGGAGAGCCCAAGTATTGGTGACTGGTGGCACAACACACAGAAAGCGTTTGGTGATAGACTATTCTCGAAACATTAACAAATTCACCGAATTGGATGCGTTTCCCTTACCTAAAATAGAATCTATTGTATCCAAGATTTCTAAATATAATTATTTTAGTCAAATCGACTTAAAATCAGCTTAACACCAAGTTCCCATTTTAGAAAAAGAACGTCCTATGACTGCATTTGAAGCCTGTGGTAATTTATATCAGTTCACTCGGATCCCGTTTGGCGTCACTAATGGTGTAGCCGCCTTTCAAAGAACACTACAATTTATTATAGAATCTGAAAAATAGAAGGGAACTTTCTGTTACCTGGATGACGTCACGGTATGTGGTAAAACAGTTGAGGAGCATGATCAAAATCTACATATTTTTATGGGAGCCGTGGAGAAGTATAAATTGACGTTGAACAAACAAAAAAGTATATTTGGCAGCGACAAAATTAATGTTCTTGGTTACACGGTTCATAAGAATACTGTAAAACCTGATGAAGATCGTCTTAAACCCCTATTAGATCTTCCACAACCACAAGACGCTGCATCACTTAAAAGAGCTCTTGGCATGTTTGCTCATTACAGTAAATGGATTCCGAGTTTTTCGTCAAAAATACACATTTTGATTAACGCTAAATTACCGCTTGACAAAGAAGCACAAACGTGTTTTGAAGATTTAAAAACAGAAATAGCAAACTCCTCCTTGTCCGCTATAAATGACACAGAGATACTGACTGTAGAAACGGACGCTTCAGATAACGCGATTGCTGGAACACTTTCACAGAATGGCAGGCCTGTTGCTTTCTTTTCACGCTCCTTGAATACATCAGAAAAGAGACATTCTTCCATAGAAAAGGAAGCCTCTGCAATCGTCGAATGTCTACGCAAATGGCGACATTACTTAATAGGTCGACATTTTTTACTACTAACCGATCAAAAGTCCGTGAGTTTCATGTTTTCGCAAAATCACGCCAGCAAGATAAAAAATGAGAAAATCTAACGTTGGCGGCTTGAGCTATCTTGCTTCAAATATACAATATTGTACAGACCGGGAAAAGAAAATGCGGCTGCAGATGCGCTTTCTCGAATAACAGCATATTTAGCCCCACACAAGTTGCGTGAATTGCACGATCTTCTATGTCACCCAGGAATTGCTCGAATGTTTCACTGGTTACGTACTAAAAATCTACCTTATACATTAGAAGAAGTGAAATCAATGACAGCTTCCTGCCAAATTTGCGCTGAGGTAAAACCTCGATTTTTAAGATGTAATAACAAGCTTATTAAGGCCATGCACCCATTCCAGCGCCTGAACATCGACTTCAAGGGACCACTGCCTTCAAATACCTGTCACAAATATATTCTGTCGATTATAGACGAATACTCTCGTTTTCCGTTCGCTTACGCTTGCCAAGACGTATCATCGCAAACAGTAATTAAATGTCTTAGAGACCTATTTTTTACCTTTGGCGCTCCATCCTTCATACATTCTGATAGAGGATCATCTTTCATGTCAAACGAAGTAAAACATTTCCTATCTTCATTCGGTGTTGCCACTAGCAGGACCACACCCTATAATCCAGAAGGAAACGGTCAAGTGGAACGCTTAAATGGAACTCTCTGGCGTACTATTCAACTATCACTGAAGTCGAATGGTTTACCAATCACTGAATGGGAAAAAGCTTTGCCAGTAGCTTTACACTCGATTCGCTCTTTGCTATGTACCGCTACTGGAGAAACACCACATGAACGTTTTTTTACTCACGAGCGTAAGTCTCCAACTGGGGAGTCAATGCCTTCATGGTTACTATCTCCTGGACCATTTTAATGAAGAAACATTTCAGAAATTCTAAATACGAGCCACTTGTTGAAGAAGTACAATTATTACATGGAAATCCTGCATACTCGTATATTCGTTTACCGGATGGCAGGGAGTCAACTGTAAGCAATAAGCATCTAGCTCCTTTGCCTCATTTGAACTCAGAGGATTCCGAATCCGACGAAGAAGAGGCTGATAATATAGATGAAACATCTACTGAAGTTGAACCTGTAGCTCCCCGTCGCTCAGGTCGTCAGACAAGACCACCTCTCCGACTACAAGACTACAGCCTGGAGTAATATTATTACCCTGGAGGTGAATGTGGTGTCTATGATCTTGACATGATACCATATCTGTCCGTCAGAATTATTATTTCAAAAATGTAAAATATCTTATAATTTAATGCATTGTTTTTAGTTGATTAAAGCCAAGATTTAGGTTGGTACTCGAGTTTATTTATTACAGGCATAAAATAATTAACAAATAAATTTGTTTTAATTAATTTTGTACTACCACTTACTGTGAATCTAATTATAACTGAATTTTAAAAACTAAGTACTTAGGCATATTTTTTGAAACAATTCTCTTAATAATTGTTGTTGCCAAAACAACGAAACCGACTCTAATCTAACTAAAAAGGATGAAATAATTAATACATTGTTGTTTAAATATGCTTCATATCAAACATTTGAATAAATCGGAAGTCGGTGCCGAATATTTATATAAAATATGCTAATTCGTAAAATTGGTAGCCTCCTCCTTTTTTTGAAGTCTGTTAAAAATAAAATACTTAACAAGTATCTCTGTAACTTTTATTTTTATTCAAATAACTACTGTTTGTTATTTCGGATAGGTATAATGAAAATGTAAATTATTTAAACTTAACACGATTACTCTTCTTAAAAATAAACTAACCGACCACTCCTTAACCCAATACTCGAAGAGTTCATTGGCTATTCCATTTAAAAGCCGGTTTTTATTTTTCATAAAACTTCGGCTTACGTAAACCTTCTGAATAGCCTCTAATAAACCGAATCAAAGAATATTTCTCCGCTTTCGACCTCAAGGCACTCTGATATCATTAGGAATTGAGATCAAAACTCTTCAGTTTTATTGACAACTTTTATCATGAGCAATTTATGATGAAAACCCGCGGTTTATCATACAGCAGCGCCTACTTTATAAATGCCGTTTTATTAATCCCATTTAAACAAAAAACATTTTCAATGAAAAAAAAACTTTATAATAAGGAAAAGCTTTTCTTAATTAATATCTTTTAAAATAAGGAAAGGTAAATAACAATATTTCTCATAATCTTTTCCTCCTTTACTACCCGCCCGCTTCACAGAACATTAAAGAGAAATTATTTAATTACCTACCTAAGCGATTTCCTTAACTTTTTCAATCACAGCTGGAAATGGACCAAGGCTTGAGTTAATGCGAACTCGGCCTGGCATAATCCAATTTTATTTATACCACTTAGAAAAAAAAAACATTTTAAAAAGATACATTTTGAATTCCTGATGTTACTTTGTAAAAACTGGACCCTAGTCCTAGAACTCCGTCCGTCCGCATGACACCGGGCTTGTATCTCATGAACCCATGATAGATAACCATTACAGATAATGTTAGTATTTCTGTTGCCGCTGTCTGCCGTCTGTTGAATATGAAATTTAATTTAATTCCGATTTTTAATTAGTTAATTAAAAATAATTATTTAAATTAAATCTCCTATTTAACAGACGTGATTCTTTTGCCATTTTATTTGTATAGAGAATGGTGCGGAACTTTTCGAGCGCGATTTCAAATTTGACAAACATAATAACACTAGCTTTCACCCGCTTGAATTTCCCACGGGAACACAGTGCTTTTTCCCTGTATGAAAATGTCCTTCTCAATACTTCTATCTATGTGTATGCGAAATTTCAGAAAGATTGGTGCAGTAATTAAGGCATAAAAGCGTAACAAACAAACAAACAAACAAACAAACAAACAAACAAACAAACAAACAAACAAACAAACAAACAAACAAACAAACAAACAAACAAACAAACAAACAAACAAACAAACAAACAAACAAACAAACAAACAAACAAACAAACAAACAAACAAACAAACAAACAAACAAACAAACAAACAAACAAACAAACAAACAAACAAACAAACAAACAAACAAACAAACAAACAAACAAACAAACAAACAAACAAACAAACAAACAAACAAACAAACAAACAAACAAACAAACAAACAAACAAACAAACAAACAAACAAACAAACAAACAAACAAACAAACAAACAAACAAACAAACAAACAAACAAACAAACAAACAAACAAACAAACAAACAAACAAACAAACAAACAAACAAACAAACAAACAAACAAACAAACAAACAAACAAACAAACAAACAAACAAACAAACAAACAAACAAACAAACAAACAAACAAACAAACAAACAAACAAACAAACAAACAAACAAACAAACAAACAAACAAACAAACAAACAAACAAACAAACAAACAAACAAACAAACAAACAAACAAACAAACAAACAAACAAACAAACAAACAAACAAACAAACAAACAAACTCACTAAGACATTAGAACAGTGATTAAACTATATCTACCAACGGTTACAAAGGTTTTCAATCAATGGTAATTGCTTATCAAGTAAACGGAATGGTCCATACCGTAATAAAGTTTGTTTAGGACCGTTCTATCACTTTATAAGACAGTTTCCAATTATCAAAAGATATATTGTGGTCATTATCTTCTATACATATAATAAAACAGTAAAAATATTTTGTCTGTGCATTTATTAATTTTGACTGAAATAGATAGAGAGACACTTAAAAATAATAAAAGAAAGCAAAAAAAAATTTAGAATTTTTTGTCTGTCTGTATGTATGTATGATCACGCTTGTTTCCGAAAGTACTGTACTGAACAGATTTGCTTATTAATGTTTGTTTCATCAAAATCGGTTCATCAAAAAAATGTTATAGTCAATTGAATGAACTCAAGGCATGTTTGCCTGCAAATATATCTTTAGCAATTTCAAACGAATGCACCAAATTGAATAATGCTTTTTTTGTGTTGGTCGTGACAAACTTTGTATAAGTGAAATGGGGGATACCCGAGCGATTCCCGAAATTACATAATAACGGGACCGCAGCCCACGCGCACGAGGTCGCGGGCTTCAGCTAGTTATTAATTAATATTGCCGCTTTGTCTTGCCTTACTTACTTACTGCGATGGCTCAAAGTGGATCCTGGCTTCCGACACAAGAGTTCTCCATCGGCCATCGGTTCTTTGCGCTATGAGCCCCGCCCACTGCCATTCAAAGAGCATACCCTCTGGAGAAAGCTCTTTGCACGCATGAAGTTTACGAACACGCATGGCTTGCTAGTTTCGTAAAGAAACGTGTGTAAACATGTTTAGGTCTATGTATAAGTCAACCTACTTAGCTATTCCCCACCAATTTAGGTTATTTATGTAGAGGTGGTAGAGTTATAATGATTTTTCTAACATACATTAAAATGTTTCTTGAGTCTTTGTTCTACGAAACCAAAATTTCCTCGAGGACCAGTGATTACCATATTTTACCGAATCATCAATTGTAATCTCCTCAACACTGTTATTTAATAGATTAATGCATAATTTATCAAGTTATTATTTTGTTGTGAATTCACTTCACAATTTAGAGCATTAAACCAACAGGAGACGCCAAGCGCACTTCTGCGTGAGAAAGTTTCTCAGTAATATATCATTATTGGTTAGTATTTATGTAGGTATATAATATAATGTATATTTATATATGTATGTGCATGGATATTTATTATACGTAGATAAAGGTAGACAATATATAAGTAAGGGTATAATTGTACAATTATGGATTGTGTATGTATCTTTAGAATGATATCCACTAAAAATGCCCATCGTGGTAAACTTGATTGATTTTATGTACCTATTTTCCCCTGTTACTTTTTTGCGCCGCAGTTTTTCTGTTTCTCCCAATGGTCGATTGGTAGAGAATACTTTTAGCATTAAGTCCGCCAATTATATAAGTATTTGTACTTATAGAACAATAAAGTTTAAATAAATAAATAAAGAAGCGCACTTATTTCTACGTAAATAAAAAAGTCTGCCGCGCGGGGTGAGAACACAATAAGTATTAACACTAATGCGTCTCATTTGTGTGGGCGTAACACACTTGACAAAATTATCCCACAAAGGCTAAAAATACACGCACATACTCGTAAGTACAAGCAGTATGACCGGTGGCGGCGACGGCGGCAGTAGTTTTACCAGGGGGTAGCCTATCTCCAGTAGGTTTAATGCTCTAAGCTCCAAAACATCCATCATGATGCCGGAAGTATTATTTTTGGCGTCACGAAGTGCTTTAATACTAAATTGTTATACGTAATAGTGTTGCTTTTAAATAAAGGAATTGTTTCTAATTGATAATTTTCTTAAAAGGGAAGTTCTTATTTCGACCATGAATGCAATATTTCCAGAATAACACAGCAGATAGTGTTTAATTAAAAGCGAGAATCTAGAAATTGCATACAAGACGGTGAAATCACTATGAAAGTCTAAATCGCCCTTGCAAATTTTCTACGGATTGGAGCTAGATATGCAATCTCCGACAAGATATCCCAGGCATAGCTAACATAGTTGCCCAGACATAACACCCGTACTGATGGGAAGATATCTTTGGGGCAGTCATAGATTAAAGAATTTGCCTTAGAGCCGCGCGCGATTCCTAGTTCTATGTGGGCAGTCTACTATATCTCTATCGCTCCCGCCTCTGTCCAAACTGCACCCGTAGCCAAGTGAAAAATTACAAAACGCTAACAAATGACGACAAGAAAAAAATGTATGAGATTGACATAAGCTGCGCTAAATCACGTGGTCAATCTTATGTCAATCCCATACATTTTGTTCTTGTCGACATTCGTTAACGTTTTGCGATTGTGACTTTGGCTAAGCTCCCAGGTGGCCTCGACCACGCATAGATTAAAAAAAAATTGCCTAGAGACCGCGCGCGATTCGAAATTCTTTGCCTTGACGTGATTGTCTGAAAAGACGGAGAGACTAGTATCGTCGCTTGTGGCACCGTCTGACCAAATAATCTTTACAACAGCCAACAGCTAGTCTTGGTTAGGAAAAATGTAAAACCACAAATGTTAATTTGAAGACTGGCTTATAACTATTCAATATTTTTTGTACTTATTTAAAAATGGTACCATTGGGAATAAAATACTCGGATTTGAAAGCAAACGTGATTTATACATTGAAGTTTAAATAACACAAATCCTCAGCCATAAATTTGAACTCCCGGTGAAATACAAATACTAATCAAACAGAAAAACAATACATAAATCATAACTGTATAAAATATAGCGTTTTCCCGCGCAAGATTTATATCAAAATACGATATTTCGACGCAAAATGTAGAATAACTAATGACTATCCATTATTTACTGTATTTTATTTTATAGAAGAAAATAGAGAATAAATGGCGGGTATTTGTTTCCAGTCTTCGAGATATCTTGTGGGCGTCATTATTTTGTGATAATCTACATCTTGGGTTTCCTTCTCATTGGGTTTTATCGAGGAGGATTTCGGTACAATAATTATTTAGCAAGCGAATTTATTAAGACCAAAGAAATAGTGTTTCGCTAATAGCACATATATAGCGCGACGAACCAATGGCCGATGGAGCAGAAAGGTTCTCGAATGGCGACCACGCAGTCCACGCACCGGTAAGCGCAGCATCGGACACCCACAGACCAGATGGTCAGATGACCTGAAGAAGGTCACAGGCAGGCGCTGGATGCAGGCCGCGTCAACCGGTCGTTCTGGAAATCCTTAGTCCAGCAGATGGCGACTGTGAAACTGATACTTCCAAATGAATTTCGTAATTTGAACTGGAACTTGGTCTGCGCACCGCCGTGCGCTTAAATTCTCCATCATCCAGTGAGCGCGATGTCTCATCATGCAACAAAGCGCAATTTACTGGCACAATGTACATTAAACATTTCAATTTCAATACACTCTCTTTCTCTCTCAATCTAGAGTGACTATGGGTCTCACTTCCGAATGTATTTCGTAGTTTGAATTCTCCGTTATCCAGTGAGCGTGATGTCTCATCAAGCAACAAAGCACAATTTACTGGCACAATGTACATTAAACATTTCAATTTCAATACACTCTCTTTCTCTCTCAATCTAGAGTGACTATGGGTCTCACTTCCGAATGTATTTCGTAGTTTGAATTCTCCGTTATCCAGTGAGCGCGATGTCTCATCAAGCAACAAAGCACAATTTACTGGCACAATGTACATTAAACATTTCAATTTCAATACACTCTCTTTCTCTCTCAATCTAGAGTGACTATGGGTCTCACTTCCGAATGTATTTCGTAGTTTGAATTCTCCGTTATCCAGTGAGCGCGATGTCTCATCAAGCAACAAAGCGCAATTTACTGGCACATTGTACATTAAACATTTCAATTTCAATACACTCTCTTTCTCTCTCAATCTAGAGTGACTATGGGTCTCACTTCCGAATGTATTTCGTAGTTTGAATTCTCCGTTATCTAGTGAGCGCGATGTCTCATCAAGCAACAAAGCACAATTTACTGGCACAATGTACATTAAACATTTCAATTTCAATACACTCTCTTTCTCTCTCAATCTAGAGTGACTATGGGTCTCACTTCCGAATGTATTTCGTAGTTTGAATTCTCCGTTATCCAGTGAGCGCGATGTCTCATCAAGCAACAAAGCACAATTTACTGGCACAATGTACATTAAACATTTCAATTTCAATACACTCTCTTTCTCTCTCAATCTAGAGTGACTATGCGTCTCACTTCCGAATGTATTTCGTAGTTTGAATTCTCCGTTATCCAGTGAGCGCGATGTCTCATCAAGCAACAAAGCGCAATTTACTGGCACAATGTACATTAAACATTTCAATTTCAATACACTCTCTTTCTCTCTCAATCTAGAGTGACTATGGGTCTCACTTCCGAATGTATTTTGTAGTTTGAATTCTCCATTATCCAGTGAGCGCGATGTCTCATCAAGCAACAAAGCGCAATTTACTGGCACAATGTACATTAAACATTTCAATTTCAATACACTCTCTTTCTCTCTCAATCTAGAGTGACTATGGGTCTCACTTCCGAATGTATTTTGTAGTTTGAATTCTCCATTATCCAGTGAGCGCGATGTCTCATCAAGCAACAAAGCGCAATTTACTGGCACAATGTACATTAAACATTTCAATTTCAATACACTCTCTTTCTCTCTCAATCTAGAGTGACTATGGGTCTCACTTCCGAATGTATTTCGTAGTTTGAATTCTCCATTATCCAGTGAGCGCGATGTCTCATCAAGCAACAAAGCGTCAGCTGATGGCACAATGAAGCCAGCAAATTGATTCTTTTGTTTGACCATGGAAGCCGCTCACAAAACATCTAAGGTACAGAAAATAACCCGTTTTCGTACTTTGAAGTCGATGCTAACGCTACAAAAGCATTGACTAGAAACGGTTTATTGTTTTAAAGGCAACTTGCGTTTTTTTTTTCTATTTCGATTTTTTGGGTCATGCAACAAACATAATACTTCGATATTGGGGTGATGGCACAGAGAAATCCAAACTAATATTATAAATGCGAAAGTGAGTTTGTATATTTGTTTTTTTTGTTTGTTACCTCTTCACGCCCTATCTACTGAACCAATCTTCCTGAAATTTCGCATACACGTAGCTAGAAGTATTGAGAAGGACATAGGGTAGATTTTATTCCGGAATAAAGCACTGTTCCCGAGGGAAATTCATGCGGACGAAGTCGTGAGCGTAACCTAGTACTTTATATATCCTCCGTGGGTGACGATCACCGCCACCACATCCTTAACAATGATGATCTACCACATCCATACTAATATTATAAATGCGAAAGTCTGTCTGTCTGTCTGTCTGTCTGTCTGTCTGTCTGTCTGTCTGTCTGTCTGTCTGTCTGTCTGTCTGTCTGTCTGTCTGTCTGTCTGTCACCTCTTCACGGCTAAACTGCTGGACCGACTGTGATGAAATTTGGTAGAGATGTAGTTAAAGACCTGAGGTCAAACATAGGCTACTTTTGGGCGCGATATAACCAAGTCCCACGCGGGGCGAAGCCGCGGGGAACAGCTAGTATACTTATATTCAAGAAAGAATACTCGTACTTACTGCAGTAGTATCTTTTACGGATGACAGCAAAAAAACATTATCATTAATTAACTAATTTTCGCCCGCATTAATTTCTCCTCGGGAACATTGTTTTTTCCCGGGGTGAGTACCCTATGTCCTACTCAATACTCTTTAGCTATGTGTATGCGAAATTTTAGGAAAATTGGTTCAGTAGATTGGGCGTGAAGAGGTAACAAACAAACAAACTCACTTTCGCATTTATAATATTAGTTAGGATTTGGCTTTGTTACATAAATTGATTGGTAAGATAATGGCAAAAGATATGTAACTCACTTGTAAGTTATTTTTAATTTGCTTTGATGGGAGCTACCATCGATTTGCGCTATGTAGGTAGGCTGGGCTGGTTGAAAGGTCTACTGAATTTTACATCAAACTGAATAATCAATGTAAAAAAAGCATGTTTAAGTATATTTAGGTTAATGTAATGTGAAATAATGTTGTTGTAACATGAACAAGTAATATATTTAGAAAAAGATGTCTTTATATTTTGTCGTAAGTATATAGCTCCAATCCGGAAAAACTCTACAAGCGCGATTTAGACTTTCATACTGATTTGCTTTTTCTATCAGATTCTTGTGTCAGATTAGCTTTTGCAACATCAATTTTATCACACATAGAATTTATTATAATTTAATGTCAATCAGAGTTGACGAAAATAACTAGTTCTCATAAAATATTTAAACTAATTTAGAGAGAGATTGAATTTATAAATCCCATAAAGATTTAAAATGAATAACTAATCCACTTAATTCTTTAATATCTTTAGTGTTTTGGGCTGGGAAAAGATGAGTCAGAAAAGCCTTTTGTTCAAAATAGATTTGCTTAAATTCTAATAAAATTACCGATTCCGCATTTAATAGTTATCACCCGTTTAATTCCTCGTTTGACATTCATAGTCTTTAGGGATTATTCAAATTACTCGAAGTAATCCTTTAGCCTTTTGTTGGCGTAATCAAAAACAAACAAACCTCACGGGAATGTTGATGTTCCGTACACAAGATTATGTATTCTATTCACCTTAAATTTTCACACTCAATAAGCACGTAATTTATGCCTTTGTATGACAGCTTTAAAATTTAGCAGAGAATGATAAAATGAAAGAAAAACAATAAAGATGTGATTGTAAGCAATCATTAATAGAATTTTAAGACATCGTTGTTTGATTTAAATTATATCCGGCCCAAAGGACCATATTAAATCCAAATAAATAATTAGTTAAATATAACATCGTACGTATAATAAAATCCATAAAACATTCCGACGAATTGAGAACCTCCTCCTTTTTTTTGAAGTCGGTTAAAAATAGGTACAACAAGTGAAATCTGTAACTAACTTATATTCTAAAACTCACCATCATAAACGACTCCTCTAACCAGCTCGTCAGTTTCAAATGCAGGATGGGTAACTGTCAAATTCACATCACTATCACCACTAACTGTAACTACATCGTCACTGTCACTTGGGATCCGCGCAAAGGCACAAGCATCACCAGTATTTACCCTAACGTCACTTACTGTCGTCACTTCTACTTCGTCAACAGTTGTCGTCTCATCATAAACTTCCTCTGGTGGTATATTAGTAACTTTTTCAATTCTATCATCAATCACTACCTCTTTATAATCTATGTTAGGTTCTTCGGGTGGTCCTGGAGATCTACCAGGGGCAGGATCACCACTAGGTAGACTCAAAGTTGAACTATAAGGCAACGAAGCTAGTATGATCACTATAATTAAGCTGAGCGAAGGCATTTTTGATTTTCGACAGATTTTCTTTTCTGTCAGATGCGATTGCCATTTTCTTATCGGTTTTAGGTAATTCATCAGTAATGGGTTCAGAGTCATGATCAATTACGACGGTATCCCCTTGAGGTCATGATGGATGTTGATTTGGTTCATTTCGTTAACCGAGTATCTGCAAAAGAAAGAAAAAAATATTATGAAAATGTCTTCAAATTATCTAACACAGTTCACTTAAATATTTAAAAAAAATGTTATCATTTTCTAAGAATTTGGTCGTTTCGACTCATTATGTAAACGAAATTAATTATAAAAGTTAATTAATAAATGTTCAATGGCTTTTTCGTTTGGTACCACGTAATATTAAAATTATTCACTACGTAAAGAAAGAATAAACGTCAAAGAAACGAAATTAATTATAATAAATCATACCTCGCCCTAATTCAATTAACGCAGGCGTAATCAGAAAAACTCTCCCAATCGGTTATCCCTATTTTCTGTTATGCAATATACATTTTAAGATTACCAATATTGCGATTGTCTCGTGTATATACTAGGTTAACGTTCTTAAGGCTGCTACCAGCGCCAATGACCTTGAAAATACAAAAAAATTATTTTATCTTTCTGTAAGTGAGATTATCAGAAATCCTCGCGCAACTTTTTTGCTAGTATCCTTAATGATTTCTTATGTTTTCGCGATTGTTACACATTAAATTAAACTATTTTATACGGTTTTCTATCGCGTTTATTGCTTACTTATTTATAACTAACGTTTCAAGCACTTTACAGAGCTCATGGTCGCAGGCAGACTGAGTTGACATTCGTCTGTGTCATTTGTTTCTGATGTCGCAACTTTTTTTTACTTGTTGTTAGTATCCTTAAGTTACATTAGAACCCCAACCCAAAAGTCATTGAAATACTATCCGCTTTAGAAACAAAAAGTGTCAAAAGTGATCGTTTTTAGTAATTTTTGCAAAGAAAACTACAGCTGATAGTATTTCAATGACTTTCAAGGTTCTAAAGTAACTTAAGGATACTAGCAAAAAAGTTACGCGAGGATTTTTGATAATTTCACTTACAGCTGCTTCTGAGAGTTTTAGAAGAAATTCTTACCCGATGCCAATGACATAATAATTATCTGCGTGCGAAGTTTGAGCGAAATTCATTTAGTAATTTGTGCTTTGTATGTGTTGATAGATAAGTCAGAAGTAACGGTTGGTTCATTCATTCTTTTTAAGTCCGTGTGACAAAAATCGCCTCTCGGCCTCTGACTTTTACGTTCGTTTGACGACAAACCATATAGCAGCCGGGACCAACAGCTTAACGCGCCTTCAGAAGACAATCAGGTGTTTCAAGCCTGCAATGTCCTTACCAAAGTGGAATAAATAAATATATAGTGACAAATCACAAAGATTGAGGTAGCCCTAAAGTAAGACGAATACCCAACTAGTGGTGGAAGCACGCAATGTAATTTTACAATTACTTGATGGCATTTCTACTCTAATACGTATACTTACTACTTTCGCGCGCAGCTTCACCCACGTGAATTTTCCTCCGAAACAGTACTTTTTTCGAGATAAAAGGTACCCTATGTCTTCTCAATATTTTTAACTACATGTATACGAAATTTCAGGAAGTTAGGTGCAATAGATAGGGCGTGAAGAGGTTACAAACATACAAACTCACTTTCACATTTATAATATTAGTTGGGATTAGAATAACTGCGTTTCCAGTAAGTTTGTCAAGCTAAAGTTAACTTACAACTTGCTCCTTCACAATTTAGTGTGGAATTCCTTCTCGTCCCCCAAATCTTTAGGCAGTAACATCAATCAAGGGTTTCACAAACATGTTTTCAAGAGATCCCCTAAAAAAATATTTTCCAAGTCGGCTAATAGATTGTTTTGGCATGCTCCCTGCCCCGGTAACCCCTTTGTTGCAACGAAAATTTGCTTCAGTGTAATAATTGGACTGTAGCCTAAATTTTATTTGTTCTACTTAATTTTCAATAAGTTTTAAGATAATACTAGCGACCCGCCCCAGCTTCGCATGGGCATAAAAACCTTCCTCTTGAATCACTCTATCTATTAAAAAAAACCGCATCAAAATCCATTGCGTTGTTTTAAAGATTTAAGCATACAATCGGACATAGGGACAGAAAAAGCGACTTTGTTTTATACTATGTAGTAGGGTTCCCAGGTCCCAATAGCCGGACAGACCGGACATTTGGGTAGAAAGTCCGGACACCCTACATTATTGAGGATTTTGTCTCAGTATTAATAGGTACAAAGACAAAAAATCGTATGTAAATCAAGCTTTTTTTATTATTATCATAATATTTTTTTATTATTATTTCTAACTTTATTGCTTCACAAAAATAAAATTACATAAAACAGCTAAATTAAAACTACAAACTAAAAAATACTAATATTAACTTATTTATAAAACTAAAACTTAAATAACTAAAATTATAAATAAAACTTAAAAACATAAACTAGATTTCGCCAAACACACAAATATACAAACTAATTTTCGCATTTATAATATTAGTTGGAAGTTGGATTTTGTTAAATTCTAGTGAAATCACTATCACTACATAGTATACTCGTAAAACAAAGTCGCTTTCTCTGTTCCTATGTCCCTTTGTATGCTTAAATCTTTAAAACTACGCAACGGATTTTGATGCGGTTTTTTCAAATAAATAGAGTGATTCAAAAGGAAGGTTTTTATGCCGGGTCGCTAGTAATAAATAAAATCGAATGCCAAATCTACATCGACATCTATAGCGACCGACAGTTGACGCTAGGCCACGCTTAGCGCTCGCTCGTTTGAAAAATGTAAAAAGCCTAACAAAGCCGGACACGCCGGGCACTGTTTGTTTTGGCCGGACACTCAATCAAAAAGCCTACATATGTCCGTCTGTATCCGGACGCCTGGCAACGCTACTATGTAGTGACATATGACTGTATGTAGAACCTTTTTTAAAGTGCTCATTAATTTTGTATCTCTTATTCAGCATAACGACATTCTCGGCTACTTATTTTACTTTACATTTTCTAGTTCTAGTATCTTCAGTTTGTTATTTAAAGTCAAATTTTTCCAAAACCTTTGGTGATGGTAACAAAAGGTGCTTAATAGTCTAGCATGCGTTTCCATAAAAATCGCTTCAAGTTTTTCTCTAGTAGCATTTTATCTTGAACTTCTTGCTTCGCTAGATGGCACTCGTTAAACTATATCAACTCTCGTTCCACATTACTGGGTGTCGTTGAGGAACTTAATGAGAAAGTTATATTAATAAGGCAAACAGGCATACGGCCCACCTGATAGGAAGCAGAAACCGTATCATCTAAAGTCATACTTAGAATACTTGGAACAAGAATACAAAATTTGATGTACCGAAGGCAAAGTCTTTGTCTTCGGTACATCAAATTTTGTGTGACGGAACTCAACTAGTCTATTCTCTTTGTCACATTAATACTGTTGTGTGGCCGCACCATGGCCACGCTGTGACTTTGTGCGATCGACCGCCGAAGCAAGGTCACACTTCTAAATAATGTTACCTGTCACAAAATATTGAAACTGCAGCTGAAGATTTCCGTAAGTTTTAGAAGTGAAAAGTTGCTAGTTTTCTTTATATTTTACGGCCATGGAAACAAGTCCTTCAAGGCATTGAATGTTCGCTTCGTTCCTTTACATAATGTCCCTTCATTTTGTCTCCCTATTTTATATATTGGATAATGAACACTTTTTTGGGTACCTATAACTCCATGTTGCCTTCATTTTTTATTTATTTTAAAGACACCGCGCTGGATTTTGTTTCTAATTTTGTATGGCAAAGTGTTCAATGCCCCTTCCTTAAAATGTTCGTTCTTTACATAACTGTTTTTCTTACAAACTGCAATACTAACATATCTATAGTAGTGTTTTGTAGATGCTCAGTTTTTGTACTTTGATTATTTTGCGTTGGGCAAATACCATGTTTTGCGTCGACTGAAACTGATATCGGCTTTTAGTTTCGGTGTTCGGATTGGGAGTATTAGAGCGAAAAGTTCAACGGTATGTTTTCAATACTACACATGTATCTTTTATAAGCATCAGACACATTTTTACAAGTAAGTTGTAGAAAAAAAAAAAAAAAACGACTGCATTTCAATATAAGTACTTACAATTAAGTCAATGATCTTCTTCATCTGAGCGTGTTTCTCAGTTACATTCTCAGATTAAACGTAAATGCCGAGAGTACACTTCAATCGTGGTCCTTTTGATGGTACTGAGATTTTGTAACTGCAGACGCTAGCGACTGCGTTAGGATTTTGCATGGAATTGCATAGTTGCCTTACTATCCGCGAGGGGCGTTGTACATGTTTGTCGTACAAAATCGCTAACGTAGTCGCTAGCGTCTACAGTTATAAAATCTTTAAATATCAAACATCAACTCGCTTCTCACGTCGCTATCACTCACACTTCGCAGAAAGTTCAAAATGTCAAGTGAGAAGTGAGCATCGAAGTGACGGGGAAATTATCTTACAGAATGCCACATCTTATGTCATCTCATACAAAATCTCAGATCCAATCTAGTTTATGCCGCTGACACGCTCGCAGGGTAGCGCTAGTATAGATTCGAATTATCAACCGAGTTTTTAAAATGCCAATCAAGAAACTCATAGCGGATTCAGATTCGAAGTTTAAAATGAAAGCTTACAGAATCAAGGACCTGGTTATATATACAATGGAGCGACTGCCGTCTAAACTTCGTAACTAACCTAATAAATCATCATTAACAAAATTTGCAAATTCATTTAGTAGTTAAAACGCATGTTCTCAAGCCCTACCCCAGATCGATTTCTCCAAAGCCATAGACCGTTAGCTATATCGACATTGACAGTAGGCTTGTCGGTCTGTTTGTACATGAAACTGTACAAATTGTTCGCTCCCAAACACTTTTACAGTGGGCTTGGCTTGGTATACTAGACGTCCTTGGTATGTTCGGTATGCATAACCAATCAATATGGTTTTTATTTACTAACGTAATGTGATACGCGTCATATATTATATTGGAAATACTGCACAGGGACTTAAGATGATGCCTTGGTGAACACTAGCGCCACCATCAGTTAAAAATCATTATTCACTGAAAACACGAGTTATCAAAAATCCGTCTTATATAATTCAGGGTCTGGATCTTTTAAACATATTAAATTATGGTTTCCTATAGTAAGAAATTACAATATTGCTTAAACTTTTAACAGTTTTGCAAAATGTAACTTTAAAGAACTATAATTTAATAATTTAATATGTTTAAAATTAACTTCAGATCCAGAACCTGAATTACATAAGACGGATTTTTGATAACTTGTGTTTTCAGTGAATAATGATTTTTAACTGATGGTGGCGCTAGTGTTCACCGAGGTATCATCTTAATTCCACTTTCATTGTTTAAAAATCATCATTTTTAAGGTTCCGTGCCCAAAGATTAAAAACGGGACCCTATTAGGTATTTAGACGAAAATAATTAAACATGTTATCGGAGAAACACCTGAGCACGTAGCTTCGGGCTTCATCAGCCCCTAATTACGTCACCCTGTGACAAAATACTTTGTATTAATAAATTATAACCCACCCACGTTGAGAAGGTTCGAAATTATGTTCTCGAGTGACTGAAATATATAATTACAGCCAAAAACTGTAAAGGAGATGTTTGTGAACTTTGATATTTAGCCCTTTAATTTCATACTAGCTTTTGCCTGCGGTATGGCATTGATATTTATAGCCATTAGGATAGGAGTTTTTTCCATGATCCTAGTACTTTTCATTAGTTACCTTATAATCAATCTTCTCTTATTTTCTTTTGTTTTTAGGGTTCCGTACCTAATAAGATCATTGTGTTGTGCGTCCGTATGTCTGTCAATTAAACTTTTTACCCGACTACGGCGAAGCAAAAAGGAAGGGTAATGATTTTTTTGCTAAGGAACGCAGAACGTATCAAGTTGAAATTGATAACATATACTCAGACCTATGGTCTCTTTCGACTGTAAAATAATAAAAATTATTCGTCTACGCGTTCAAAAGATATGACCATAAATATTACACTTTCGAATACATTGCGATTTCAGATGGGAATCAAAACTTATGGGGTAAACCACAGTGCCAGGTAATTTTCAGCCCGGTCACAATATATGTCTATCCGATTTTTTCACATAACTCGGAAGCAATTTGTCTGATAAAATACATACAAGTATTATACATGGTGGCAGGATAAACACAGTTATCATTCAAATAGTGGCTACTACATAATAAAAATATGGTATCAAATAAAAAATAAAAAATCGAATTAGTTTAATAATAGATGAGATGTTTTATTCCCCCAAAGATCCTTAAAATATATTTACCCTACTATTTAATCGAGATCTATGCATATCGAATGGTATGGTGTTGATGTCTGTAAGTTTTCGTAGACGTGGGTCGTGGATATTTCAAATTAGATAATTTACTAATGCGAATAATATAATATTAAAATAATTTGCGAATGGGGGAATCATGGCATTGGCGATGCGGCTAGCAACCCATCACTATTGATTTCCTGTTTCAACTACCATCATGCTATGTGGTCTAAGGTTCTATGGCCCATGGCTCTGTCTACCCCGTATGGGGTAAAGACGTGATTATATGTATATATGTATGTAATTTACTAAAAAAATAAAGTTATTTATACTTATTTTGAAGTCTATTCATGATAACAAACTTCCAGTATCAAAGATAACGGTGTTTATCCTACCATAATATAATATGCAACATTCTTAATTAAATATTCCACATAGAAGACCAAACAGAATTTTTTTTATCACTCCTGTGACATCACACTCACATTGAGAGCAAATATACTTAGGTAACATTATTCAATAAGGTCCGAGGTTCGACGCTATCGATTACCTGTCTTAGAGCGCCCTAAAAGGTATCAATTGGGCCCCCAGCCGATTTCAATTTAATTGAAACAGCCCGAGTTCGATTTATCTAGAAACTTCGAACGAGGTTAATATTTTACGGTGACGATCACAGTCAGAAAAAGGTTAAAACGGTAAAAAAGATAACGTTTCGCCCAATCACGGGTTTGAATGGGGAAAATATTTCGTTTTCGTTTTGTTTTTCGTGGCCTAAATAAAAGATTCTAGACTGGGTTGAAAATTGCTGTTGAAAGAATCTGTAGGGATTTATTTATTTAACTTTATTACATAACATGTAAATGGTGGGAATCTCTGCTATTCAGTATTCTTTGACGATCAGTGCCACAGGTGCCCAGACACAGGGCGTAGACTCTGGGGGGCACTAGAATGGCCAGACCAGTGGGTCTAAAAACGCCACTTTTCAATTCATCGAATCGAATTCATATTACGAATTCCTTAGCAATTCCTATTGATTTCAATTTTTTTAAAGAGGAATTGCAAAGTTTAGTTGGCCATTTTACAAAAAATAGAAGTATTGCTACACGATTGCTAAGAAATTCGTAATATGAATCGATTCGATGAATTGCTCAAAGTGGCGTTTTTAGACCCCCAGGGTATTATTTTTTCGGATTGCTCCTAATAAGAGAGAAAGAATAAATATATTTGCATAGAAAGTGTAAAAAAAGATGTTAAATAAGAATAAGTCCCCACAATCACCCTGTTTAGATATGCAAAATACAATATAAGTTAAACGCTTAAATAAAATATTTTTTTATTAAAACAAGTCAAATATGATTGATGTCCAAAAGTATTTAGTCTTACTTCAGATTACTATCTAGAAATTCCTGAACACTGTAGAATCACTTCTCTAAGTATTCCAAATAGTTTAATTTTAAACGACTTTTGCTCCAGTTTTTTTATAACTTATTAATTGGTACTGACTAAGTAGTCGGTTATAGAAGCTATAGATGAGACCCTCACTCATGGGGTACCTCATTTGAGGTACTCGTAACGACAAAATGAGGGAGGCCTCGTTTTACAACTTTGAACCACCTCATTTAGCTCTCTAGCTAAAAAGGCTATACACGGCACTGATGCTAATGCTCAACGAAATCACAGCCAGTTTTCTGCTTTAACAAATGAAAATAATTATTTTTGAGTCACTTTCAGAAGCAGAGCTTCAGACCGTCATAAAAACTTATCTCAATATTTTTTAGTTAATGATTAATAGAAAATGATCAAACGTGTTACACAGTGAGTAGCAAAATAAGTTCGAAAAACAAAACTTTGGATAAGTTTTCTAGAAGTTTATTCAAATTTAACATTTTACAAACAATTGCGAATAATTAATATTTTTGCTCTTTTAGAAATTAAGTTCATTAAGCAGAGAAACACAACACCGAGTGGGCTCAAAGGCCGAACTTTGATATTCAAAACAGTACTTGCCTTTGGGAATTAAATTTTGCAAGAGTTTATTTCTTTAGAAAATTTCATGTACATTGTGCTATCAAGCAAATACCACCTTAGGTACACGTTTAATGGTAAATGGTATACTATTTGAACGCATTTAATAAAATAATAAATGTATATAGGGACAGATAAATATTATACCTATAGGGACAAATCACCCCGACTGAGCGTAACAAATATACGTATGCAGAATGTTAAGTATTACGCCACGGAGCGGAGGTCGTCTAAATATGACTGGTACATTCGAATATTGAGAGAATCGTCTCAAAACCTTGCAAATTGCTTTTTTGGGTAGATAATAAGTGTAAAAACAGGAACATATTATTAAAAGTTGTTCGTTGTAAAATCGCTCGGATGATTAGGATCTAATCATCAACACTTCCACGTAAGCAATTCCAATTAAGCAATTATATTACTACTGTTATGGAAAGCTTAAGGCTGTTTTGGTAAAGGAGGAGCCTTAACAGAAATTATGACTTAGTAGGAAACTAAACTAATTACTATGTCACAAAGCGGTAAGATTAGTGAAGTGAATAGGATTATCTATATCTCGGTATATTTCTGTATTAGGTATGGTTTCCAGCTTTTGTATAGGATTTTAAGTGTCACAAAAGAATTAGATTCACGCTCCTAGGGTTCCTTACTCGGTTTTGTTCTTCTTCTTCTTCGTCCGAGCGTATTTCCCGGTTACATCTTCAGCCTACGCTTCAGAGCCTAGGGTACGCTATTAATCATGGTCCTTATTTGGTGGAACTGGTTATTTCAATGGAGCGACTGCCGTCTGACCTCTGTAACCCTTTTTACTGTGAAACCAGTCGGTTTTGTTCTTCGTTTTCATAAAAAAAAAGAATGAGTATATATGTCGCAGTAAGATAGATAAAGCCGTGACATAGTCATATTCCTAGTGATATAATTATATACCGTAACATAGATATATGAAAGAGATTTATAACTATCTTACTAGGAATATAATTATTATACGGTTGCAATCTAGTAATATGTTTATCTGACTAAACTAATCTAGTCAGATGGTTATAAATCTGCCAGAGAATCAAAGAAAACAATATAAATTGTATTGATTTTTATTTTTATTACAAAATTAAGGTTGCAATTAGTCACAATACTGTTTCTGCTGGACAAAGGAGGATTTCCAAAATGCCCAAGGATTTCCAAAATGACCAGTTGGAAGCGGCCTGGATCCAGCGCCTGCCTGCGACCCTCCTAAGGTCATCTGACCATCTGGTCGGTGGGTGTCCGATGCTGCACTTACCGGTGTGTGGTCGCCATTCGAGAACCTTTCTGCCCCATCGGCCATCGGTTCGTTGCGCTATGTACCCCGCCCACTGCCACTTCAAAAAGCTAATCCGCTAGGCTATGTCGGCAACCCTTGTTCTCCTACGGATCTCCTCATTTCTGATTCGGTCTCCTAGGGAACACCGAGCATAGCCCTCTCCATGGCTCTTTGGGCGACCTTAAGCTTAACTTATGAGGCCTATAGTAAGGGACCACAAACTCATGTCATCACTGGTAACAAACACTGGTGGAAGACTAAGTTTTAAAGCACTAAACGTTAAGTTACTAAACTTAATCCAGTAATATAACCATATCACTAAACTAGAACCGAATTATAATTATGTTCCTAGTAAGATAGTCATGAATTGCTTTCGTATAACTATGTTACGACATATAATCATATACCTAGGGTTATAACTATATTACGGCTTTATCTATCTTACTGCGACATATAGACTATTGAAAACAATAAAAAAGCAAATAAAATCTTGACTTAATTATGGTTATTACTTAGTTCATTCAATTTACGATTATTTCAATTGCATATCATATGGAAACGATAATAGTTCGCTTTAATGATAATTTCTTCAATATAATAAACTCTTTTTCAAATTTTTTTTTTCTTCTATCTATTTGATTTGATTCTAGCTATTGCCGTAACTGAGAGGGGTTGGTAGGGGTGCAGACAGCTCGTTAACAGATGGACGGCCGCTTAGTCTCAGAAAATAGGGTCTCGTTTTTTTTACAATTTTGTACGGAACACTAAAAAGTAATTTTCGTAATTAACGATTGCCGAAACGCCAACATACTTTCCAATACTACGCACTGGAGTTATAATTTCGCATTATTTGACACGGGCCAGCGTGGGCTTTGATGAAGGTTTGATTGAGCCTGATTAAGGCTTCATGGAAATGCGGGATTAACGATGGAAACAGTGATTAATCACCAATATTACTACAAAGTATATATGTACTTGCTGTTGCCCGCGGCTTCGCTTGCGTGGTGTTCGCGGTTATATCGCGCCCAAAATGTCTATGTTTGAACCCTGGTCATTAATTATATCTATAAAAATTCCATCAAAATCGGTCTAGCGGTTTAGCCATGAAAGCGTGACAGACAAACAGACTTTCCCATTTATAATATTAGTATGTATGTATATAGCTCAATAAAAAGGCCAATGTTTTTATATTGTATTTGTAGCATAACAGTCTTATTTTTGCCCACTCGTAAGCTTCAGCACCCGTAGCCAAGTGACAAATTCAAAACGCTAACGAATGTCGGCAAGAACAAAATGTATGGGATTGACATAAGCTGCGGTAAATCACGTGGTCAATCATATGTCAAACCCATACATTTTGTTCTTGCCGTACCTCGCTAGCGTTTTGCGATTGTGACTTTGGCTAAGCACCCAGGTTTCTCGCTCTCTTGTGATTTATTTATTAATAACTAGCTGTTGCCCGCGGATCCACCAGTGTTTGACCCCGGTCTTGACATATATAAATACCAAATTTCGAAAAAATGGATTCAGCGGTTTAGCCGTAGAAGACATACGGACAGACATACTTTTGAATTTATAATATTAGTATATAAATATGAATATGGATGGATAATAAGATCGGACAAACGGACTGGTGAAAGTGATGAAGTCAGCGTGCTCTCAGAGATTCTACCATTTATATTGTCGAACGATACATACATATGATCACGTCTTTATCCCATACTGGGTAGACAGGGCCTAGGACCATAAGACCTTAGACCATGTTTAGCATGATGGTAGTTGAATTAAACAGGATTGATTCGAACGATATAACACTGAAATTCTACAAGCGACCCCTAGGGAAATCTCACCCCGTATTGGCATTTTGCTCAAATTTAATCAACTAAATGAAGAACTTGAGCTCAGGTATGTTAATCTAACTTTTGCCAGCTTCTATTTTTATTATAAACTAGCAGTCCACCTCGGTCTTGCCCATGGTACATACATAGCCTATGTCACTCAGGGTGAATGTAGCTTACCAATGGTGAAATAATATTTTAAATCGGCGTCACTGTAGTTTTTGAGTTTATTCATTACAAACATACATACAAAAATACAAATCTTTCCTCTTTATAATATTAGTATACCTACATTAATATAGACTAGTTGTGTTCCGCGGTTTTACCCACTCGTGATATGAATGAACCTTGAAGAATTTGGCTATCAAATGCAATTCTTTTTTTAATTCTATCTAATATTATCTAAGTAAAAGGTGTTCAAATTAACAAACTCTTCAAACTTCTTACTGAACCTTATTTCTTGGTTTTCTTCTTGGGGAAAAAATAATATTAGGGTCGGCAATGTAACGATACGTTACCACTTTTCATATCAATAGAAAAAAATAATTTAATAATTTAAAAAACAATTTCATTGCATTCATCAATCATTACAATCCTTTTGTAGTCGGTCTTATTGTAGTAGTACGGGTGACCCGTAACCGCAACTGATGTCGGCATTCACACGAAGCCAGCCGAATCCTTATCTCACAAATAGAGCCTTACTGCCGTCAACGAGAAACTAGATCACATACAGCTATATCGATGGCCGAAAACCTTGGCTCACAGCGCCGAATGTGCAAGAAAGCGATAGAAAAAAAAAAAACAAGTTCGATTTTTGAACTTGAATATATCTTTTTTTGTGGATTTGGAATAATTTCCGAATAAATACGCTCTTTTTTATCATGTTGCCAGTCAAGTTAAATAAATATTTAATTTAATCTCTGGGTCATATTCCGAAATCATGAACTGAAATTAATAAATATCATAATTTGCTGAAATCATTAAATAAAATAGGTACGAGGCTTACCATTACCATTTTTTAATTTTCTATTTATATTTCTTTTTTGATACAGATGTGGGATAAATGTAGGTACTTGTAGAAGGTGGCGTGTGGGTTTCCACTAAACCAACTTCTAACAAGATCGGCATTCAGTCGCACACGATGTGTAGTTAAGTATAGCAGTAGGAAGCAGGCGAAGCAGTAGTAGGTAGAAAGCGGAGAAGGTATAGAGAGGAACTTGATAGCAAAAGAGGATAGTATATACAGATAGATATATTACAATTTTTACAACACAGTTTACAATATAAGAATATCGACACCAGAGACGCGTGTCATGTGGTAGAGAACCGACGAATGAAGAACGCCGCGATCCGTCGATGTTTTTCATTGCGCGCGCAGCCGTTGCCAAACGATAGGTTGAGGTTTGTTATGAGTGGCGAGTGTCTCGCTACACCACTCCCCCAACCAGACCGTAACTACGGTCGATAGTAATTCGGAAACCTTACTCGTCTGCCGCTCCGGGTTGTTTTAACCTCTTGATGTCCCTCTGTTTGAGATGTTGTCGTCGTCGTCGGTGGCATCGTTATAGGACTATGTACATCTTTTGTCAAATAAGCTGGCTTCAGTCTGTCAATAGTGACGTTGGATGGTTTACCTCGGACATCTATCTTGAAAAATTTCTCCTGCCTCTCGAGGACTTTGAAAGGTCCGGCATAGGGTGGTTCGAGTGATGCCCTTACGTGATCTTGCCGAAGAAAGACATGGGATGCGGTATGAAGATCGCGTGGAATGTAAAATGGAGAAGTACCATGCCATGAAGCAGGTTTTGGAGAAAGCTTAGCCATATTCGTTCGAAGTCGGGTTACATACTGGGTGATATCTGCTGTCGTGTAGTCATCTTTGGGAGATAGAAATTGACCAGGTAGCTGGAGTGGCTCACCATAGACGAGCTCAGCTGGACTGGCTTGTAGATCTTCTTTCCAAGTATTTCGGATCCCCAGCAACACCAGTGGAAGCGATTCGGTCCACTGTGAAGAGTCATGGCACATTATGGCAGCCTTGAGCTGGCGATGGAGACGTTCTACCATGCCATTAGCAGCTGGATGGTACGCTGTAGTACGAAGATGTCGCGCGCCGATCATAGACGTGAGTGCATTGAAAAGGTGGCTCTCGAATTGACGACCACGGTCCGTAGTCACGCGAGCGGGACAGCCGAATCTAGCTATCCAGCCAGACACGAGGGCAGCTGCGCAGGTCTCTGCTGTGATGTCCTGTAGGGGGATAGCCTCAGGCCATCGAGTAAATCTGTCGATGACAGTGAGACAGTATCTGTAACCACAAGACAATGGTAAAGGTCCTACGAGGTCAATGTGAATATGAGAAAACCTCGCAGAAGGAGTAATGAAAGATGAGAGATGAGAATGAGTATGACGGGTGACTTTGTTTTTCTGGCAATTTAAACATTGCCTAGACCACTCTCTACAGTCCTTACGAATCCCTGGCCATACGAATCTTTGTGTAACCAGTCGTACTGTAGCTGTATTCCCTGGGTGATTCCAGTTATGTACCATATTGAAGACTTGTCTTCTCAAGTTCGGAGTGATGTATGGTCGAGGTGGCTGAACAGAAGTGTCGCAGAATATTGGTAAGTTAATGTGTGCTGTTCGTATCTTCCTTAGCTTCAGAGCGGTACCATGTTTAAGAAGGCCTTGCAGCTCAGGATCAGCTTCCTGGGATCGTGCAAGTTCTTGGTAGTCGATGGCCACGGAGATCTCATCTAGGCGCGAGAGAGCATCAGCAACCACATTCTCGGGTCCAGGTATGTATCGAACGTCTGTTGTAAATTGAGCTATGTAGTCTAGATATCTGAACTGGCGAGGTGAACATTGGTCTCTATTCTTTGTGAAGGCAAAGGTGAGTGGTTTATGATCAGTTAGTATGGCAAACGTCCTCGCCTCGACCATGTGGCGGAAGTACTTAATGGCCTCGTAAACAGCTAACAGCTCCCGGTCGTATGGGCTATACTTTTTTTGAGATGGGCTCAGTTTATGCGAATAAAAGGCCAAAGGTTGCCACTCCTTTCCTTTTCGCTGTTGCAAGACTGCACCAATACCCAAATCTGATGCATCAGTCACGATGGCTAAATCTGCAGTTGGGTTTGGATGGGCAAGTAGTGTGGCATTTGACAATGAGGTCTTACAATCTTCAAACGCTTTAAGCATATCAGGTGTCATATTCACTGGATGTGAACCTTTAACTTTAGGGCCAGATAGTACTGCGTGCAGCGGTGCTTGAAGTTGAGCAGCGTTTCGTATGAAGCGACGGTAAAAGTTCAGCATGCCCAAGAATCTTCGAAGCTCTTTAACAGTTTTGGGAACAGTGTACTCCTGAAGCGCTTGGACTTTAGTAGCGAGGGGTTTAGTACCGGCAGCTGAAACTGAGTATCCTAGAAAGGTTACCTCTTCTTTTCCAAGGAAACATTTTGATGTGTTGACCCATATGCCATATTGTTTGAGGCGTCCGAAGAGTATGCGAAGATGAGCTTTGTGTTGTTTCACGGAATTTGAGAAAATCAAGATATCGTCGATGTACCCATAGCAGAAATCAAGGCCCAGGAGCACTTCATCAAGGAACCTTTGAAAAGTTTGGGCAGCGTTTCTTAATCCAAAAGTCATGAACGGAAATTCAAAAAGTCCGAACGGTGTAGTAATCGCTGTTTTGGGAATATCAGCAGGATTTACAGCTATTTGATGGTAGGCCTTAACTAAATCAATGGTGGAGAAGATGGAACATCCAGAAAGTTGATGTGAGAAGTCATGAATGTGTCGTATAGGGTAGCGATCAGGTATAGTGCGGGAATTCAGAGCTCGGTAGTCCCCACAAGGTCGCCATGAATTGTCCTTCTTTCTCACCATGTGCAAAGCCGAAGACCATGGACTCTCCAAACGGCGAGCAATGCCACTGGCAAGCATGAACTCAAACTCCTTCTTGGCAGTCTGAAGTCGAGCTGGATCTAGACGTCGTGGTTTACAAGATACTGGAGGTCCTGGCGTAGTCTTAATATAGTGTAGTGTGCTGTGCTTTGGCGGTGAATGCACACCAGCAGGCCTTGTAATCTCCGGAAACTCTCGAAGTATTTGATGGAATTCTGACTCACCATTAACAGATTTCACAGAGGCGATATCGTCAGTGGTTCCTGTTCTTTCTGAAATGGCGGCGACATGTAAAGTTGTAGTACCGTCAACCAGACGTTGATTCCTGCAATCAACTAGTAAGTTGTAGTGGCTAAGCAGATCAACACCAATGATGGGTTTTGACACGTCGGCTATTGTGAAGCTCCAAGAAAATATGCGTCTGAGCCCTAAATTGAGATGAAGCTGTATAGGCCCGTAAGTATGGATGATACTGCCGTTTGCCGCTATTAGATCATACTTGGAACGAGCGCAGGACGTCTTGACTGCTGACCGTGGAAAAACGCACAAGTCTGAGCCAGTATCCACAAGGAATTGCATTTTCGTGGCGCGGTCGGTGACAAAAAGACGGCCTGTAGATGGAGGGCAGTCGTTGGCCGCTACTTCCGACCGCCCTGGGCGTTTCCCGACTCGAATGTGCAGGGCTGCCTACACTTCTTCGCCTGAGCTCCAAAAGTATAGTGGTAGAAACAGTGCGGGTGGTCTGGCAGTGGCTGTGTGTAATTCGAGCGACTGCTTGAGCGGTTTCTCTGAAAACTAGGCTTGGAACGTGAGTGACTTCTGTTATTCCTGTCATTAGTAAGGGCTGCTACTTGCCTGGTTAGCTCATTGACCTGCCTTGTTAGCTCTTCCATAGGCGAAGATGGTGCGATGACAGTAGAAGTGCTAGCCATGGAGACCTGAGGTGAAGCAGGAGCAATTTCGTACACTTTATCAGCCAATTCTCCCAGTTTATCTAAAGAAAGATCCATCTGTGAAGCAATAACAGTCTGTATATTCTGTGGCAGTCGACTAGTCCATAAAGTGGCCAAAAAATCACTGGGTATTGAAGGACCCGCTAAACTCTTCAAGTGACGCAGGAATTGCGAGGGCTTTCGGTCGCCAAGCTCCTCGTGCATAAGTAATTGTTTCACGCGCTTTTCCTGTGAAGCGGACAGACGCCTTATAAGCTCGATCTTCAATTTCAAATATTTGTCCTTTTCAGGAGGCCTAGTAATGATATCTTTCACTTCGATGGCGTATTGGTGATCAAGCTGTGCTACGAGATAATTGAATTTTGTATCATCAGTAGTAATTCGGGAAAGATCAAATTGACACTCTAATTGGGCAAACCATAAAGCCGGTTCTTCTGGCCAAAATGGTGGTACTTTTACACCAACTCTCAATACTTCATCAATTTTAATCACTTTTTCGGACTCGCACATTTTAAAAACAAAAGTCGCTCACCACTCGTGTAAGTAAGGCCACGGCCAACCTCTTTGTTGCTATTGGCAACGAAGTTTGTTTGACAGGAAAATTTTTATTCAAATTATTTTTATTTTATGCTCACGATTTCCAGGTCACAAATCGGCGCAAAAGATGCTTCTTGTTCGTAGTCGGTGGTCACCAGTGTAGAAGGTGGCGTGTGGGTTTCCACTAAACCAACTTCTAACAAGATCGGCATTCAGTCGCACACGATGTGTAGTTAAGTATAGCAGTAGGAAGCAGGCGAAGCAGTAGTAGGTAGAAAGCGGAGAAGGTATAGAGAGGAACTTGATAGCAAAAGAGGATAGTATATACAGATAGATATATTACAATTTTTACAACACAGTTTACAATATAAGAATATCGACACCAGAGACGCGTGTCATGTGGTAGAGAACCGACGAATGAAGAACGCCGCGATCCGTCGATGTTTTTCATTGCGCGCGCAGCCGTTGCCAAACGATAGGTTGAGGTTTGTTATGAGTGGCGAGTGTCTCGCTACATACTTAATACTACTACTTATTGATAACGTTTATAATAATAACCAACGGAAATAAGAAGTACTATCGATTAGGTCCAAATCCATTATATTTGTAATCATTAAATTGCAGTTACTTACAAAGGTGAAATAAACCTCTTGACTGATTTAAGTGCAATATTTTGTATAGATCCACGTATGTCTTCATCTTTGTAGCTATATAGCTAAATATTTCCTTTCAATCTCGTATATTTTAGTGTTGAACAATCTTAACTCTAGCAACTTTATCTAACGGAGCCAGATCGTAAACCAGCCCGTCTTGCAAATGGGACGGACCACAGAATTCATAAATAATAGCAAGAAGTGGCATAGCGCACGAAAAACATGTCACTAGTTTGGCTTGCAAGCCAACGTTTCACACAGAAAAATGGGCGGGGAATTTGATTGCATCATTTATTGCCACTGTAATTGGTCGATAATATTACGTGGCTTTGTTGTAAACTACGTATTAATACATTTCTAATAAGGTGTGGTTTACATGGGTTTACATGTATTAATTGAAGATAAGAAGAGAGAATACGCTGCTACACTGTTTCTGGAACTAAATCCGCGTCAAAACATTTCTATTCGGATAATTTCTCTGTTCTATGAGATTGTGTATAAACGGACATGATCTAAGTGCTCTGTTACGTTTCTCTGTGGTATCTTAATTAAGAATAGACCACTTCCTTTTTTTCTTGTTACAACTTCAGCAAAGCGTACCCTAGGCTTAGAAGCGTATCGAGCCTAGGGTATGCTTTTAATTAAGGTGATACCTCGGTGAACACTATCGCCACCATCATTTAAAAATCATTTTTCACTGAAAACACAAGTTATTAAAAATCCGTGTTATGTTATTAAGGTTCTGGATCTGAAGTTAATTTTAATCATCCATATAGTTTCAAATTGCAAAACTGCTAAAAGTGGCCGTTTTAAGCAATATTGCAATTAGTAACTATAGGGAACTATAATTTAAGATGTTTAAAATTAACTTCATATCCAGAACCTTAATAACGGCGCTAGTGTTTACTAATGTATAGCCTTAAGGTTCTTGATTTGGCTGTACTGATTATGAATCAAGGCGTGCAGTTAATTTATTTAATAGCTTACTAAAATGTCTTTGTCAGTTCATGTGTTATTTACATGTCAGCAACAAATGTTTTGTGCCCTGACTCTTAGCACTCAAAACTATAAGTGCTTTGAGTTTCTTTTTAATCCATACTTCCATACTTATATTATAAATGCGAAAGTCTGTCTGTCTGTCTGTCACCTCTTCACGGCTAAACTGCTGGACCGATTGTGATGAAATTTGGTATGGATATAGTTATGCACTAGGGTCAAACATAGATTACTTTCGGGCGCGATATAACGGAGGCGCACGCGGGCAGAGCCGCGGGCATCAGCTAGTAAAGAAATAAATAAAGAAAGCACTAAACCAGTTTTTGGTAAAGTTACGATATATAAAAATTCGTCTTTGTCGCCAAAAATAAACGGAATTTCCCCAATTTTTTTTTTTTCAATTCTTAAAGCGCCATCTTTTTGCAAGAAAAAGAACTTAATCTTTTTCTTAGACAATGGGACCACATGCGTACTTAACCCGCCAAGTAAATGCTCTATCTGTTTAACTAAATTTACTTGGCATTAGGCACCCACGTCCTTGCTTCAGAGAAATAAAATAAGACCTTTTGGGTGTTTTACTGTGCGTGACTACGTGACATGTGTCAGAATAGGACATTTAGGTCACAAAAAAACAATGGTCCTGATATATCATCTATCCATCTACCTGACAGTTTTCAGCATTTAAGAATAGAATAAGGGAGTTTTTGGAGGGAAAGTAAACTGTCGCTATGTCGGCGCTGTATTTAATTTTCAAAACTTAGGTTTTTTCGAGTATTTGTGCATAATATTGGTGGATTATTATTCGCAAAGTGTTCGTGAACAAGCGTGAGTGTTGGGAAGTGGTACAGTGTCGATTACGTGACTTTTTATCTTTGTCACCAAAATCTCCATGATATAGCTAAGTGAAATTTTTCCACCGCTTCACTTAGCCATCTGACTCAGACTAGACTTACTTATTTGACTGGACTTGATTACTGACTTGACTTTTTGACTCGACTGACTTAAGTAGTACTGAAGAAGATTCCATGATATTTAATTCAAGATTCAAGATAGGCCTTAAAGGACTAGATTCCATGGCCGTAAAAACTATTAAAAAAAAAAAGTTTACAATAATATTTACTTACCGAAACATCATGGTCTGTGGTTATAGTCAACCCTCTCTTATATCTCATAACAGAGGTCTCAACTTAGTTGTAACATTCCCAAGGAGAGTTTGTAGAGTACTGATAAACATACTGCTAATACTGAATTATATTAACGCCATCTATCGATTACTTGAGATACTATGATTCTAAATTCGATAACTTATGAAATAAAGCACTAAATTGGTTTGTGGTAGAATGGCAAAGCACAGCATTTAAAAAATCGTGTTTTTTACTTATTTCGCCAAAAAAGCGGTATCATTACATGACTGAAGTGATTAAATTCCTATAACGCCACCTATTAGCAAAAACAGAACCGATTCGTTTTTTAAGGCTTAAGATATAATTTGCCATAATCAGCGCTCTTAAAATAACAGAAAATTATGGATATTTCGTGCAACTGTCATAAATAATTGAAAGCAAACTTCGTACCATCGCGGCCTCGACTGTGGCCTTGCTACTGGGACACCTCATGAAACCACAGTTAACCTTTAGAGAAACTTTCCAAGTTGATTTAAAAATTGTATAACTCGCCAATCAGTTTATATTTAGGTTGTCTGGAAGAGATTGTATTAGCGATAAGGCCGCCTATTGTATTAATTATGTTTGTAATTTCCTTATTGTATATTTTACCGGTACAATAAAGAATTTTTTTCTTGTCTCGTTAATCAGTAAAATATCATTTTTGCATCTTGATCTGACCTCCTGAGTAGTGGGCAGGCATGTTAGCCACGGAGGACTTCGATTTTGTTTGCCCTTCTGCCCTCCTGAATAATACGTAGGTTACTTTTGTCCCAATTACACAGGAGCAAAGTTCCGAAATTGTACGAAAGCTAGTTTGTAAAAAATAGTGCTGTAATAATTCTCAAATTTTTAAAAAAGCCGGGAACATAATAAACTATCTAGGACTAGGCATTTTTATATCACGGCTAGGATAGCGCTCCATACCTCCGCTCACATCTGTCAAGCCCGCCAAGTTGCTCACCGTGCTAGCTAACTAACTTGCATATGGCCATTTTGTTCGCCGGCTCAACACATTAACTAACTGACATTATTTGCACTAAGAACTAAGCTATCGCTGCGTCTGTCGGAAAGGGAATATAGTCCCCACTTTTACTAAATGGTGGTATTGGTGGTGGTGGTTTTAAGAAATGGTGGTAGCCACCCTGATGCTTGTTCAGTTAATGATCTGACAACGAAGTGTACCTATTTAAACTTATATTTTGTCTTGTACAGCCCATCCTGCAAGTTTGGGCTTTACCGAGCCTTAATCCCTTAAGTATAGAAGCACTTCACATAACGCAATTAACACAACTTTAGCTTTGTATTGTCTGGAACACTGAAGATTTAATTTAACAATAGGTTTAGATACTAACTTTAACCCGTGGTTTTATCCGCAACTTGTATACTTATATTAAATGCAAAAGTCTGTCTGTCTGTCTGTTACTGGACCGCATTTAATGAAATTTGGTATGGATATAGTTAAGGACCAGGGGTGAAACATAGGACGCTTTTGAGCCTTATAACATCCCGCACGGGCGGAGATATAGGCAACTGCTAGTAAACTATATACGCTGTAAAAGTTAAGGTTTAACTGATGTTAATCGCGATAATTTTATAGGCCAGATAGGTATTGGTCTTGTTTTCCACATAATAAAAAATAAAGCAACTCTACATCTTGTCCTCCATTGCACTTAATTCCCTGGCGACCAAAGGTAGAACTAGAGTTTCAGGAGGCTTAGCCAAAGTTACAATTTCAAAACGTTAAATAATGTCGACAAAAACTTATGGGATTGACATAAGCCGCGCTAAATCACGTGGTCAATCGTTTGTCAATCCCATACATTTTGTTCTTATCCAATTGTGCTTTGGCTAAGTCCCTTGGACTGGTTTCATACGAGGCTTTTAAATTACTTCTTTGGAACTGGTTCAGTACCAAGCCTTTAAGTTCCTTCCTCGCGGTCAAATTTATTAGTCAACCTGGTTTGACTACGGGGAATTTTACCAATCTTCGTGGTCACAGTTTGACTAATATAAGTTTGTCCACGAATCGTGTCGATGCTGGGAGGGCTGATGAGGCTAAAGACCTCCGTGGCGTTATGGTTAACATGCCTGACCGCTACTCAGGAGGTCCCGGGTTCGATCCCTGGTCAGGTCAAGATGAAAAATGATCTTTTTCTGATTGACCTGGGTCTTGGATGTTTATCCTATATATGTATTTGTTATTAAATATAGTATCGTTGAGTTGGGTTATCGTAAACTTGCCACAAAGTTAATTCGTCACGAAAAAAAGTATGCGTAAACTTGCCACACTTTTATTTTTTTATAGTTAATTCGTCACAGTCTAATATTTAGTATAGTAAATTCGTCACACTGATTATTTTTGTACAGACAGCAAGAAAATTAAACAAAAATTTAAATAACAACATTTATTTCTTTCATCACAGTTTTGGGATATTAACCTTACCTACATCTATTACAAAAATCACAGTTCTATCTGAATGATTTACTTAAATATTACGTACAAATATAACCAAAGAAGAAGCAAACAAAAATAAATTTGCTGTTAATTTCTAGGAAGGTTCTCAAAATTTACAGCTGTTTTATTTAAAATATTATGTAACAATTTGTAAAAATCACAGTTCTCTTTATAAATAGAAAGCGGCTGATTTGCCTAGGTAACATGCACAACCTACCTACTACCTACCTACCTTATTGATATACCTTACGTGTATAACATAAAAAAAAAAACAAAATATATCTACTTAATGAATCACAGATAAAATCACAGTATTTTTTGTCATAATTCATCACTTGCCTTCCCCTAAAATCAAAGATTAAAGTCGTAATTTAAAACTTAAGTATAGGATTAACTACATCTATGTAACAAATTAGAACAACCTACAATAAAACAATAGTAAAAAGAACTTTTATTATATAAAGTAAAGATATTGCTTTTTGTTTATAACATTAGTTTTCCTTTGAAATCATACATTAAAATTATTAATTTAAATCTTAAATGTAGAATTAACTACATCCATGTTACATTTCTTTAAAATGCTGCATATAAGAAATTTTCAATATAAATTCAGACAGGGGCATGTTATTATAATTTTCTAAAAGAGTTTTTAACTCCCTGTCATATGCAATTGACCTGCGCGTTCTTAAGTTTGATGGTATGGCTAGATTCAATTTTTTTATTTTAGTATCTACATAATCAGCTTCCTTTTTGAGTGTTTCCAGAAACTGAAGCATTCTAGGTTTTTTTTGAGGCATCATATTGTTCAAACGCTTATGCCATGCTTCTGCGAGATTTATTGTCCTATGACGAGAACCATGTATATTCCAAATAAATTGTATATTTTTATTTTCTAACCACTGGGATACGAAATAATCATTAAATGTTGTTACTGTTTCACTCTGTGGCGCATCTTCCATAATCCACAACCAACCGTCTTCAATGTCTTCTAGCTTTACATGCGCCAATGCAGCACACAAAGCCAAGTGTCTCTTTTCGTTGATGCTGTTCATATTTAAGGCGTGAGCTTTTTTAGCCAATGCTTGTTTGAAGTGGAAGTTACATCCTTGTAGTTTAATATGTGGAAACATTTTTTTTATGACGTTGATAACTGCAATTTCAAAATCGACAATCATTGTCACCGGGTTCCAATATGGCAAATTTTTCTTGAGAGCAATAAAAAGTCGCTCATAAGACCGTTCTTGCTTATTAGGCATTAGAACGTATATGAGAGGAACTACGTTTGTAAAGTTTTCGTCACTTCTCACATCACCATGTATGCAGTAAAGCTGATAAAATGGTTTACAGCAGCTTGAAAAAGTTCCATCCGAAAAATATGTTCGAATATTTCTTACAGCTTCACGAGCTGTCTCAGTACAGAAAGCTATTATTCTGTTCTCAGGATCACTGTCGTCGTCAAATAATAAAAAACAATCTGTATATTTGAACGGGATTATTACATCTTCACATTTAGCAAAATGTGTTTTGGGTACGTTTAATTCACGATTCCTTACGATATAAAGTGATCTTGAAAAGTGTTTAAATTTCGGTAAGGCACTTAATAAATCGTAACCCGCGTCTTTTTTTGGTTGAAAAACTTCTTCAAATAGTTGAGGCATAGGTGTGCTGGTGTTTGCTGCTGCTTCTTTACAAAGATTCTTTGTCTTGATAATCTCTGTTTTCACTACATTTGGTTTACACTTATGAGCCGCTTCATGCAAAACTCGAACGCTATGATTCTCCGAAATTTTTATACTTGCACTGCATGCACGATTCGTACATCTCCAAACAGTTCCAAGCTTAGTTTCCCGATGAAAGGTGTACATATAACCACCTCTCACAAGCATTCTCCGTCCCCTTTCAGTTTTCGTAAATGTGACCTGAAAAGGTGTTGAAATAGTATCATAAATTTATCTATACTTAATACTATAAAGAGGAAAAAAAGCTACTGGACGGAATTTGATAACTCTTTCAATATAAGAATACTCTTTACTCTTAACAACAACGGAAATAAATGCCGCAATTGAAGTCACGGGAAATAGTCAGCATTTTATAAAATCACCATAAAAATTACTACATGCTTTAAAACTAAACGGGTATAGTATAGAAATTTGTAACTGTGTTTGTCTACAGAAAACAATAAGCATAATACATGTCAAATTTCACAATGTATGATTAATCACACCACCGCTGGCGTCTGAGCCGTCGGCCATTTTGTTTAAAGTTTGTCATGCGTCATGTCTAGTTAAGACAAGCAGCATAAAACGGTATGATTTAAAATTATATCTAAAGTTTTAAACTGTACCTTTGCTAATAAATAAAATAAGAAATGTGACTCTTTTATTCAAATATTTATTTAATTATAATTAATAGTTCGTATTAGATCTAGTGCAGTTTAACTTGCAGATTATAATTACTAGAATCAATTAAATAAACACTTGATTAAATTGACATTGCTGTGAAAATAATGAGGGGTCAGTTAAGTATTAATTTTGTTTTAAAACCATAGGCTATCTAAAGTTAAATTAAATAAAATCATTGTTTAATAACTGTTATTAAAATCGAACTCCTTTTATATAAGAGCATTTGAGAGATAAAATAATAAACAAATAGCACATATTTTTTTTTGTATAGAATTAAATTTAAAAATACTTACACCATGTCCTCCCGTACTTGTTCCCGGCTGATTATCCATTTTTTCAAAGATGCACAAATTACAACATTTAAAATTGCACAGTAATTTTGCAAAACACGTCACCACCCTCTCGCAAGGTCATGTGAGTCACTGGACTGATAACAAGAATGCATTGACCGAAAGGGTTAGTTGTTACATTTAGAAAGAGATAGTTGCAGCGAGCGAGAGAGATAAAAGCATGTGCAGGAGTGCTACCTAGCTGTCTGATTGTAAATTTTCTCATCCTCATATAAAGGATTATTTAAAAAGCACCAACAGTCTCCTAGGGTATGAATGAACTCAAGATAACTATCAACATTTTGCAGCTAAAAAAAAAATGATGTCCTATTTGAATTGATCAAGTGATCATTAATTTATTCAATAATAATTCATACATTGCATTCCAATACATAGATCACATGACAATAGAAAAATAAAATTGAGTAATATAGAAAATTAAATTATATAATTTGGCCATCATTAAATTCAAATAAATAAACCCCTGTATGTAGTTGAATACTTTAGACATTTGTAGTAAATAAATGTATTTAACTTGTTGTCCGCTTCAGTTCCGCCCATGGTACATACCTTCATCTTTACAAGAGTGGTTTTTTTTTGTAAATCTAACCTGTCGTCATGTCATAAAACCAAATAAACAAACTCTTCGGCATTTTTCATATTAGCGTAGATTTAAACCACTAAATAAATAAATCACTTTGCTTGCTGTCGGTACTTTGCTAATTGTGGCAAATTAACTATAACGCATACCTACCTGTGACGAGTTAACTAATACTTTTTTATGCATGTGACGAATTAACTTTGAATGTATGGAGTTTTAAAAACGTGACGAATTAACTATGTGGCAAGTTTACGATAACCCGTTGAGTTAGTATCCCTTAACACAAGTCTCGAACTTACTTGGGGCTAACTCAATCTGTGTGATTTGTCCCTATATATATTAAAAAAAAAGAATAAGGAACGAGCAAAAGGGCCTATTTTAAGTCATACTTTTGTTAGATTGATATGTGTATAACCCAAAGAGATTTACTTGCGGATAAATATAGTATGTGTGATGGATAAGATGTCAACCATCACTATCGCTACATAGTATAAAACAAAGTCGCTTTCTCTGTCCCTATGTCCCTTTGTATGCTTAAATCTTTAAAACTACGCAACGGATTTTGATGCGGTTTTTTTATGGATAGAGTGATTCAAGAGGAAGTTTTTTATGCCCATGCGAAGCCGGGGCGGTTCGCTAGTTTAATATATAGTTTAACCCGTTGGATCGCATAATCCAGACACTAGCTAAAACTACTGTTATGTGACATATTCGTGCACGAACTAATTGTTAACATTAAAAAATATACTTTTGTAAAGCACATTATTGTGTTTTGAACCTCATTATGCAAACAATATAATAAACAATGAACTGACATTTAACGCTACAGTAATGGCTTTGCTTATTTAACGCAGTGAGGAATAAAAAGCGTTATGTCAAATCATGCCGCGTCATCTTCCATACTTAAATAAAAGGACCCGATAGGCTGCAGCTTTACTTAAAGCGTTTAAGCGATGATGATTTAAGGGCAAAAACAGATGCTGCGTTTTTTACACATATAAAGAGCAAGAGATAACATGTATCAGTTTATTATAAATCTATGTATTCAGTAGATATCATAATCATAAAATATGTATGTAATTCATTAATCACTGACAACATTTTCTGCTTGGTCCAATGCCATATGGTATTTTCTACCAGTCAGGTAGAAAATACCATATGGCATTAAGTCCACCATTTGTATACTTTATTTTTAATTTGAACAATAAAGTTTTAAATAAATAAATAAAGAGCAGACTCCCCTTGCGTCAAACAAAGGCTACTTTTGGTGCTATACAACCGAGTAGCACGCGGACGGAGCCACGGACAAGTAAAAATATACTTAAGATAATCGTTAGTCCTTGCGCTGAGTTAACTAAAAAAGAGAACAAAAGTAGTCAACTTTGCCTACGGTCGAGTAATTGACTTATAGTTATAGAACTAAACTATACACACATACACTGACCAACATGGCGTTTTAAGACTAACTTCTCTTTGAATATCACTTAATCAACATTCATATAGACTATGAAGAGAGGCCCAATGTAGTGTATAAGCAGAAAAATAAATGGTTAACTCCTGGCATAAAAAAAATCGAGCATTACGAAGAGAAAGCTATACTTGCAAAGTAATCAAACAAAAAATAAGCAACCCTATAACACGTATAAAAAAACATTTAAGAAAGTCATAATTGCTTCACAAAAAATTAACAATCATAAATTCATAAAAAACTCTAAAAATATTACAAAAGCTTCATGGAAAGTAATCAATAAAATTAAATACCAATTGCCTTAGGAAAATATAGAGAAAATTATTTACAACAATAAAACACTGACAAATCCTCATGACATAGCAAACGCATTCAATGACACATACATAAATTTAGTTAAGAATGTGACATACAATAATTGTAAATATTCTTTTAAAATTCCATATACGAATCATTCTATTTTTTTAAAACCAACTAACACTAATGACATTAAAAATATTATAAAAGACTTAAAAAATACTGATAGTGTAGGTTTTGACGAAGTATGTACTAGTGTAATTAAATTTTGTAGCGACGAATTAGCAGCTCCTCTTAGTTATATTATTAATTTGTGCTTATCTAAAGGAGTTTACCCAGATCAATTAAAAATAACAGTGATTAAACCATCGCATAAAAAAGGGAGCAAAGAATGCTGCGAAAACTTTCGTCCTATAGCGTTGATACCTATTCTTTCTAAAATATTTGAGAGAGTCATTTATAACAATTTATACAGTTTTATAGAGAAACACGAATTAATTTGCAAAGAACAGTATGGCTTTCAAAAGAATAAGTCCACTAACAGTGCAATTGACGATCTAATTTTTATGATTACAGATTGCATTAATAAGAGACGTCCTATAACTACACTATTTATGGACATGACGAAAGCTTTTGACTTTGTTTGTCATGATACATTGTTACATAAATTATATGCATACGGTATTAGAGGACCGGTACATGAACTTATCAAGTCATATTTGAAAAATCGCCAACAAATAACCTATATAACTTAAATAGATAATAAAAACAACGAATTAGTGGCGAAATCAGAATCTAGAAATATAAAGTATGGCGTGCCTCAAGGCAGCATTTTAGGACCATTGCTGTTTCTCATCTATATCAATGACCTTCCAAAAAATATTCCGTATAAAATGGTCTTGTTTGCCGATGACTCTTCTATACTAATTACTAATAATAATGAATGTGATTATGAAATGGACTGCAATAATGCTCTTAATAAAACAATGAATTGGCTAGAATCAAACAATTTAGTCGTTAACTTAGATAAGACAAAATGTATGCAATTTAAGGTCCCACAGGCAAGGCCAAAGGACATTTCTATTCAATTTAATAATAAAAAAATTCAATTTGTCAATGAGACTAAGTTTTTGGGAATAACTCTAGATTGTCATCTTCAATGGAAAGCACATATTGAAACTTTAATATCTAAATTAAGCAAATATGTTTATGTGCTTAGAAATACTACTAAAACTATCTCACAAAAAACTGCGGTTTGTGCATATCATGCCTATGTTGCCTCTAATTTGAGATATGGTATTCTTTTTTGGGGAAATGCTGCAATGATACACATTCTACCGCTATTTAGGGCACAAAAAAAATGTATCCGAGCCATGTTTGGAGGTAAACAAAGAGATAGTTGTGTACAGTATTTTAGAAAATTGAACTTATTGACTTTACCCTCATTGTTCATTTTTGAGGCATGCTTGTATGTGAGGCTAAATATAAGTAGTTTTAAGCAAATTGTTAATAGACGACCAAGACCAACAAGAAATAAGGTACAAATACTTCCTCAAAATGAATCTAATCTTGCATCGTATAGTAGGACAATATATGTTTTGGGACCGAAATTATATAACAAATTACCTGACAGTATGAAAGAGTTAAGATATAAAGCATTTAAAGAAAAATTACGATCACTATTAATAGAAAAATGTTATTATACAATTGAAGAATATTTACAAGATACAATTTAGTTTTATAATCATTTTTATATTCAGACCCCATTTTGTCAAATTTATTTTACTGACACAATATGACTACTCAGATTATTATATTTTTATTGGACTCATTGCAATTTGGAAATTATGATAACATGTTGACTTTATTATTTTGACTTAGGTATATTATCTTTTTTTATTTTTAAATTTGACATTTTGTTTTAAATTATGTATAATTGAGTATTTTTTAGACATGATAGATTTGCACGCCTTACTAAGGTAGAATGTATTCGCACATTCTATTGTTACAACATCATTTTGTACATACATTATGCAAATAAAGATTTTGATTTGATTTGATTTGATTTGAAGGACAATAGGGCTGTATCTTGATAAAAATGACATGTGTATTATAATCTACAGTATCTACTAAATCCAATGATTTAGAAGCACAACAACACCGGTTGACATGCGACCGCTGCTGTCAATTTTGTTTACGGTATTTGTAAAAACCATAGATTTAAAAAAAATTGCCTCGCGTCAAACCGCGCGCGATTCGAAATTCTTTTATGTAAACCCTTAGCTTCTTTTTTAAGGTGATACCTCGGTGAACACTAGCGCCACCGTCATTTAAAAATCATTACTCTTAAATTGCAAAACTGCTAAAAGTGACCGTTTTAAGCAATAATGCTATTTGTAACTATAGGGTATAATAATTTAATATGTCTAATATTTACTTCAGATCCCGAAACATAATAACAGCAGAGGGATTTTTGATAACTTGTGTTATCAGTGAGTAATGATTTTTAAATGACGGTGGTGCTGATGTTCACCGAGGTATCACCTTAAACCAATGAATGTAAGAAAAATCATGGGATATCGCTGTCAGTAAGACCGCTGCCCAAAAGGGCGTCCATTAACTTTTTGCGGGAGCATTACAAGGCACTGAATGTTATCCGACGTGCATAAGTATTTATGTTTCGCGAAAATCTGCATTAAAGCTAATCACTTCGAAACCCCCATTGTGTTCCGTTTTTTATTAATTTTAATGAATAGATTAATACAGCAGATTTTTTCTTCTTAGTTAATACTAGTACTTCCCTCTCCTCTCCTTAGTAAGTAGTTTGGTAGGCTGGCCAGAGTGAAACTAAAAAACCAAAGATTTAAAAAAATCCTGGTAGAGACCACGCGCTATTTCCTATGTAAAAAACCTAATGTATGAAAACGTGTGCATTAAAAAACCTCCATTGGCGTATATACGAGTATTATTTTTATAACATTGTTGGCCTATCCAGCCAGCAATGTCAATCTTCTTAATTGTAAGATATGTAAGCTAATAGGGACAAATCACACAAATCGAACTGACCTCAAAGTAAATTCCAGACTTGTTATGGGATACTAACTCAACCATACTATATTTTATAACAAATACTTACATATATTAGATAAACATCCAAGACCCATGCCAATAAGAAAAAAAAAACATTTTCCATCTTGACCTGACTGGGGATCGAACCTGGGACCTTCTGAGTAGCGGACAGACTGGCATAGAGCAAATTGTTTGAGGAAAGATATTTTCTGGAATATTACAAGAATAAAAGGGGTGTGAAGAGGTATAGACGGAACACAAGAGTGCTTGAGAAAAGTGAGGAAACTTTGGATTATAATGGAGGGACAGAATGTTCACTTCAATGGCTTACAAAAATAATATAAGGCTTATATTCTTTATGATTGTAAAGAATGGTAAATTAAACAAATTGGTTAAAAGTGGTATAGGTCAGAAAAGTAAGTAGTACTTACATTATTTTATTTTTATGACTATATTCGACATTATTTGTCAGTTTTATTTAAAAACAATTAATATATTTTATTTATAAACTAGCCACCCGCCCCGGCTTCACACGGGTGCAATGCTATAAAATACATGTAATATACATATAAACCACTGAATCACTCTATCTATTAAAAAAAACCGCATCCAAATCCGTTGCGTAGTTTCAAAAATCTAAGCATACATACGGACAGACAGCGGGGAGCTACTTTGTTTTATGCTATGTAGTGGTAGTGTTTTAAATTTCAATTCAAATTGTTAAAAATATTACACGCACAACACAATTCGTTCATTAAGTTTTGACACAAATTTAAATTGACGTTTTTGGAGAAAATGCTGCAGTAGAGTTTGTGGCGCCGCTTCTTTTACATGAATGACGTCAATAAGTGATAAGAATATCCTAAATTGTACATAAATAATTTCGTTTTTTCGTTTCAATGCCATTTTTGTGTATTGGAAAAGTTTCGAAGTTTGGGTTTGTTTACTTTCTCCTTTATTTGTTTCATGCTTTGGTCCGACACCTTTATCCTTTTGTTTTTATTTCAATGAAGTTTTTCGTAAAATTATCGCCTCAAAATATTTCCTGACATGGTTTCTTTTCTGGTCTCAATCATTTAATTATCACTAACATTACATAGTATGAAACAAAGTCGCTTTCTCTGTCCCTTATCCCTATGTACCTATGCTTATATCTTTAAAACTACGCAACGGATTTTAATGCGGTTTTTTAGTAGATAGGTAGAGTGGTTCAAGAGGAAGGTTTTTATGCCCATGCGAAGCCGGGGCGGGTCGCTAGTTAGTTATATTATATACTTTGTTGTGTAGGGTCAATTGATTTTGTGATTTACACGATATGCATGTCCCATTTGCAATATCCTAAAGGTAAACTGAGCGATTGCACTAGCGATAAGGCTGCCTATTGTACATTTTGTCACAGGGAGTAATTCCACGAATATAATATAATACTTGCTGTTGCCCGCGGCTCGACCCGCATGGTACTCGGTGATGGCGACGGACTCTTTACATTTCTATTTAAGGAAACACATAAATTAAGATATAGGCAAATACTTATACAAATAGTAATCATAGCAGGAAAGCGAACCCTACCCTCAGAAGCAACCTGCTGAGCGCAACCGGAAAAACGCTGAAATTAGAGTACTGCCTACTCCAGAAATCTCTGTAACTAATATATTTCTCAACTTATTTACAACCAATGTATATGTTACTACTAGATATTTATAAATATGTAATAGCATACACCGCGAGCCATAGGCAAGTTTTTGTTTTATAAATCTCTTCTCATTTTGAAGCAATAGGTCCTTCTTGATAGGTTGAAAACATAAAAAAAAAACTAATAACTACATAAAAAGCGCTTTATAAAGTCAAATTTTTAAAATTACTTGTCTAAAATTAAATATGACGACAAGCCATTTTTTATAATTACTTCTTAAAAAATTTATATTTTCTGATCTAGACTCGGAAAAATAGGCCGCTTAACTTCTCTAAATGGACTGTTGGACTCCAATCTAAACAATAGTTAAGTTAACTTATTTAAACTACGGTCTAATAATCTAGCGTGGTATTTTAAAGCAACTGACGCAATGTACCAATCCTACCTGTAATTTTACAGTATTATACCAAAAAGCATGCACAAAACGCGAAGTAGAACCTACCAACTAATTATTTACACAGGTCACAGCACGTACACTAAAAAGAACCCAAAAAAAAAACTTCAGTCATCACAAAACACATAATTTAAATTTGAAATTTTTTATTCGAATCACTGCGTGCGTTTATCGCGTGATTGTTTGCGTATTTTGTCTACATTTTACCGTGTTTATTTTTATTTATTCATGGTACGCGCGTTGCGTCACCCGAACGCGCCTTGATAAACTGCCGTAGCGGGGTAGCGATCCCCTACGCTCTGATACTATACATCAAAGAATATGACAAAATTCAGTGTAGAGTATACATACCCCTTCGATCGACATTGAAATGAAGCGTGATGGTTCGTAACCAGTTGAATAGGAGGAACTAATAACTATATCTTTAAACGAAATCAGTTTCTAACCAAATGCGAAAACCTTTTCTCCATTCTAGTGGATGGTAAATTTTCTAATTTAGTGAAATCCATACTTCCATACTTCCATATCCATACTAATCTATACTTCCATATCCATACTTCCATACTAATATTATAAATGCAAAAGTCTGTCTGTCTGTCTGTCTGTCTGTCTGTCTGTCACCTTTTCACGGCTAAACCGCTGGACCGATTGTGATGAAATTTGGTAGGGATGTTGTTAACGAACTGAGGTCAAACATAGGCTACTTTTGGGCGCTATATAACCGAGTCCCACGCGGGGCGAAGCCGCGGGAAAACAGCTAGTATAGTATAAAATATTGACAAGATTAAACCGTTTGATTCGCTCTATCAAAAAATTATCAGATAACATGTTAGAGCCAAGCTACTAGCTCTACATATACGAAACAGCGCGAGGAAAATTTAAAATGTACTGTTTATGGTCGGAAATATCCGACGTTCGCCGTAAAAGGGCTTAGAAAAAAAGCAGGAAACAAACAGAATATTACTTTCACATTTATGTAATTGGTGTAATAAAGTGTTCATTAATTAATCCATTCAATTTAAATATCTAATACTTCAAGTAAAATATCGCTAAGGCTTACTCCTGGAGGAAAGTTTACTATTCCAATAGATCTGGCGTTTTTTTGCAGGGGGAAAATACACACAAGAAAATACTATCTCTTTATATTATTAGGTAAGTAGGGATTGAGTAATAAATGTATATAACTATTCTAATTACCTCTGTGATGCATTCTTTAAAAAGGTTGGAAAAGCTTGCATAATCTTTGCCCATTTTCAGGGTACGTGCGAAAGGGATACACTGATAGTGTTCCATAGTCGAAGAAAGGAACGGAGCATATTGACTACCGGTATAATATATTTGATTTAGTTTCTTTCAGTTCAAACAAAATATGAGATGTTTGTAGGCTGTAGAAACAAAGTTATACAGGAATTGACTTATATTTTTCATAATATTTTCTAAATACCTACTTATCTTTCAAATTAACGTACTACATAGGTACGCACTCAATTCTGTAATCCAGGACAATGGATGGAAAAGGAAGTTTTTTCCAAAGAATTTCAAATCGCGTGTTAATCTATGGTTTTTGCACCTTAAAAATCTATGGTTAATTCACGATGTGTAGGCACGGTCGTGTTGTAGCCACGGAGGTTGTAGCATATGGTCTTCAAGTATGTCCCTATATCTGTGCATATGGTTCATATTGGAAGCTTGCATGACGGCGGCAGGGGTACAGTCCCAAAATAAAAGAAAATAGGCTAATCAAATATTTTGTACTTGGTCGACAGGTATTTTGTTTTTGGTTATACAATATTTTTTCCCCATATTTTCAGAGCCCTAAAACAGCAAAACTTTATTGAAAAAAAAAACAGATAACACTATCGAAAACAGTGTCAACCAGTTTTGCAGTGTTTTGTCACGTCAATAAAATGTGGGGTGCTATTTATATTGATAATCATTGGAATCCACATACATACATACATACATATACCACCACGTTTAGCATGATGATAGTTGAAACAGGAAATCAATAGTGATGGGTTGCTAGCCGCATCGCCTATGTCATGATTCTCCCATTCGTCGATTCCCTCAGTCGACTTTTACGGCTTACGCGGGAAGAGAAGCAGCTGGTACATTCTATGTTTTTCTTTTTCTCCCAGACCAGCATTGAAGGTTTTGGACAAATAACAGAATTCAAAAATGGGCTACTTTTGCACGATATTTATTCCCTTAGTCCCATTTTGTTTTGCCGCGGGCAAAAGCTAGTGGTTAAAAGGTATCATAATCATTTATTTATTGTAAACACTAACTGTTGCCCCCGGCTCCACCCATGTGGTACAAGGCTACATCGCGCCAAAACTTAGCATATTTTTGACCCCCGTTCTTTGACTAAATCCACACCAAATTTCAACAAAATCGTACTTAAATCAAAAGCGTAACAGACAGACAGTTTAGCACTTAAAATATGAATGAAAGTAGGGATATGGAAGTATAAATGTTGTAATAGAAAATTTTCTAATTAAAACCTAGTGCTTATACAGAGTGAATTTATTATCAAACGTTCGTGCTTTTAAAAAACACTTAGAAAATGGATAGCTATGTTATGTATTTTTAAGTTATGTACTAAGGGTTCCATTTCTGCCTTTACGTTCGGCTAGTGGTCTGTTCTTAACCACAACCACACAGCTAAGACATCCTGTATCAATCTTATCCTTATCAACATCATAAAATATATTAATTAGCTATATAATTGAGTATTAAACTACCAATGGTCTCTAAATATGAACGTTTTTTTATTTATGTCAACATTTTCTTTCAGTAAGTTATATATTTATTAACTAGCTGTTGCCCGCGGCTCCGCCCGCGTTTAGGTTGCTTTTCGCGTAACTTAGGAAACTACAACTATCCAAGGCGTCGATTCTGCTAACGTTAAATCGCAATCGTGTCAAAATAGTGTTTCAGTGGAAGTGCTTTTTTACACACTATTTACAAGAATTATAACAGTATGATGTGATGTGAATGTAGTGAGGGATGTGACCATCAACAGTGATATAAAAAATGTATACATTTCTTGTAACTAGTGTGTAAAAAAGCAGAACAATTGAAACACTATTTTGACACGATTGTAACTTAACGTTAGCAGAATCGACGCCCTGACCTATAGTTTAGATTTAACTAGTATCCTATTCCCGTGCCAATTTTATAAAGCCATTACATTGCTACGATATCAAACTGAAAATATTAACATTCATACTATCACATCTTTGTCTCTAAAAGAGTAGACGCAGCCTATTACAGGGTCATTTGGACCTAAAAGCCACTCTTAGAGTTATAGTGGGCGTGAAAAGTGGAGAAAATCTCAATAAAAAGTGATAAGTTAGTTAAATTAAACCTTACGACACGACCGTATGTTTCGTCAAATAATAACTGAACTGACTTGCCGATTTGATTATTTTTTAAACCAAACCAAACCAACCAATCAATTCAAATAGCTTACAATACAACACGACCGATAAACAAACCAACCAATAGAACTGAATCAACAATCAATTTTTTTTTAAATAATTAAAATTGATTGCCGTAAGGAAAATTTTCAATCTGCTATACCATATGCGAAAAAATAATTAAAATAAAGTCAGCGCCATCTACTCATATTTATGTAACTAAATTATACGCCCACACACATTCAATGTGTTATTTTATTAAAATTTAATAGAGACTGCAGTGTGTTTTTCTCTTTATTGATATCGATAAAACGAAGTAGAAATTCTAGCTTTATCTAAATTAAATACGTTTATGTAAACCGCATTCAACTCTGTTTAAAAGTTTTGAAGCAGTGCTAGAAGTAAACTTCAACTGACCATAACTTCTTTTTCCCTAAACCGATTTTATCGAAACAAAGTTTTAACAACGCTCCTAATTATATGTAATCCATCTGTGAAAACCGCGTTCAAATCTGTTGAGTAGTTTTGAAGTTATAACGTACCAGAGAGACAAAAATTCCAAAAAATGATTTTTTTTCTCTTATATTCTAGAAAAAAATTAAAAAACTAAAACAGAAAATTATTGTTTGTGGCAGGATTCGATCCAGCTATTTCTTGAAACATTTCTTTACTAAAATATTAAAAGCAAAAATATAGAATTCTAAAAAACTAATACAAAACGAAAAAAAGTAAGTAAAAAAAAGTCATGTTTAGCAGGATTAGAACCCTCTACTCAAAAAAATAATCCGCGACCTCTACCGATAGGCCAACATGCGTTGTTAGTAATTGGCGAAATTTCAAATGGAATTTGTCTATAGGTACGCAAATTCACCCCTTTTTTGGATGTAAGAGTTGAAATTGTGAACACCCTTTCTTATGTGGGCAGTATATAGTATAATGAAGACACTAACCAAATTTCACGTTTATGGCTTTTATAGTTTCGGTTTTGTGATGATTAATTAGTTAACCTCCCCCTTTTTACCCCTTTAGAGGTTGAATTTCAAAAAACGCTGAAACACGCCATTAGATATTTTTGTTGAGAAGCATTCTTGCCAAGTTTCAAGTACATCAGTAAAGATTTTAATTTTTTTCGTACAAACTTTGCCCTCAATTTTAACCCTTTTAGGGGTCTAATTTTGAAAAATCCTTTCTTATCTGAGCACTACGTATTAATATAAAACTTCGTTCCAAATTTCAAGTTTATAGCTTTTATGGTTTAGGCTGGGCGTTGATTTATCAATTGCCCTTGTTCATTTATAGAAATAGAAATTATATTAATCTACTAAATAATTAGAAATGAATACAAATATACTTAAAGACCTACAATTTATTTGAGAAACCTTACAATATATTTAAAATATGCAACTAACTTATGGAAAATAACACAAAGATTTACCTATTTTCAAACTACTATTCGAAATCCGAATTCCGGAATCCGGAAAAATACTTTTCAAACTTAAATTAAACAAATCAATGAGTAGTCCAAAACGCAGACATTAAACTACATACATACATTATAATGCCGCAATTACCACTCCATACTCCAAACAATTCCAATTTAATTTTATTATTTTATATTTAGCAGGTACCAAATCGTCTAAACACACAATCAAATCGTTAGAAAAGCAATACAAAATTGATTGATTTATTATGAATTTTGAAATTTCAATTACTACACATGATGATTAAATGTGAACGACAAACCATATCGACTTTTAAAATGTATGGTGGCGCCATTTATTGACACATTACTGAACTCATAATATTAACAAATAAATAAAACCTTTGCACTCTATCTTCTATTATGCATTGTATCCTTTTACAATATGTTGTGTACATACAATACAATTCAATACAAAATATTATACCAAAAGACATTTTCAATTTTAATTCATCTCACTTCAAAAATGACAAAGTTTCATACAAACTGGCAACCCCTATTTCACCCCTATCGGGATGTAATTTTCAAAATCAGATTGATGCATTATTATTTTTTACCAATTACAAATTCAAATTAAAAATTTCATGTGTCTCACTTCAATAATGACAAAGTTTCATACAAAATGGCAACCCCTATTTCACCCCTTTAGGGATGTAATTTTCAAAATCTGATTAGTGCTTTATTATTTTTTACCAACTACAAATGTAAATTAATAATTTCATGTATCTCACTTCAAAAATGACAAAGTTTCAAATATACTGGCAACCTCTATTTCACCCCTATCGGGATGTAATTTTCAAAATCAGATTGATGCATTATTATTTTATACCAATTACAAATTCAAATTAAGAATTTCATGTGTCTCACTTCAATAATGATAAAGTTTCATACAAAATGGCAACCCCTATTTCACCCCTTTAGGGATGTAATTTTCAAAATCTGATTGGTGCATTATTATTTTTTACCAACTTCAAATGTAAATTAATAATTTCATGTATCTCACTTCAAAAATGACGAAGTTTCATACAAACTGGCAACCCCTTTTTCACCCCTTTAGGGATAAAATTTCCAAAAGTCCTTTCTTAGCGGACGTCTCTTAGTCACAATCTACCTTCCTGCCAAATTTCATCTTCATCGGCTCAGCAGTTTTGGAGAATTCGTGATGAGTGAGTGATTGTTTTTCGCTTTTATATATATAGATTACTTTTTCTTACTCAGCTGGTTATATAAGTTTTACTAATATTATAAAAGCGAAAGTTTGTATGGATGTTTGTTACTCTTTCAAAGGAAAACAGCTGAACCAATTTGCCTAAAATTTGGAATGGAGATTGCTTAGATCCTGGAACAACACTTAGGCTATATTTTATCCCGGCATTCCTACGGGATCGGTGCCCCAGTGCCCCTAGTATGAGTGTTTTCTTAACGCAGACGCTAGCGACTGCGTTAGCGATTTAGTATGGCAAACCTGTACAGCGCCTCTGGCGGATAGTAAGGCAACTAAGAAATTCCATACAAAATCCTAACGCAGTCGCTAGCGTCTGCGTTAAGGTGATACCTCGGTGAACACTAGCGCCACCGTCATTTAAAAATCATTACGCACTGAAAACACATATTATCAAAAATCCCTCTGCTGTAATTAAGCTTCTGGATCTGAAGTTAATTTTAAACATATTCAATTATTAAATTATAATTCCCTATAGTTACAAATTGCATTATTGCTTAAAACGGCCACTTTTAGCAGTTTTGCAATTTGAAACTATATGGAAATATAATTTAATAATTGAATATGATTAAAATTAACTTTCGATCCAGAACCATAATTACAACAGAGGGATTTTTGATAACTTGTGTTTTCAGTGAGTAATAATTTTTAAATGACGGTGGCGCTAGTGTTCACGGAGGTATCACCTTAAGAAAAACTTATACTACGGGCAAAGGCAACAGCTAGTATACGTATATTGGAGCATAAAAAAGGTTGCAGGCAGGCTTTTTATGCAATTTGTTATCAACAAGTCGTTTTGAAAATCATTGGGGGAGGTCCAATTCCAGCAGTGGACAGCCTACGGTTGAGATGATGATGGTGGTATTTAACAACATTAAATTAAAAAAAAAAACACGACACATTTTGTTTTTATTACTCGAGTATATTTGCAGAAATTCGGTTACCCTTCCCCACTTTCACCCCCACAACTTCGAAACGGCTCAACCGATTTTCATCAAATAATGTCTAAGAACACTCGCCCAAAAAAACTAAATCGGAATCGCTTCATCCGTTCGGGAGCTATGATGCCAGAGACAGACAGACAGACCGACAGACAGACCGACAGACAGACAGACACGACAAACTTATAACACCCCTCTTTTTGCATCGGAGGTTAAAAAATGGTCGATTGACCGCAACACCTGCTATGATGATGAACGTTTTCCAGTCCTGAAGTTGTGTCTATCAGCGTCCGAGGAAAATGATGGGTTTCCAAGTATACAAAGCCTATTCGATCTCCCAGAAATCAACGAAACATTATCGACTTATCGGCCATCTCATCTTGAGCAAGGCGTGACCGTGGATATTGAGAAGATTGACGTCAATAAGCTGAGACGGAAATTAGATCGATTGCCAAGGAGTGAAAGTGCAAGGCAATGATAACATTTTTTTTTAATTTATCTATTTATTTATAGGAAGACCAACAGCTACAATAATATTACAATAGTAAATTAAGTGTGATATAAAACAGATGAACCACTACAGGTCCTCACAAGTAGATACATGATAATGTAAAAATGAAGTTGAACATTAATACTATACATGTCGCAGTACGATAGATAAAGCCGTGATATAATTATATCCCTAGGGATATAATTATATACCGTAACATAGATATACGAAAGAGATTAATAACTATCTTACTAGGAATATAATTATAATACGGTTGCAATCTAGTAATATGTTTATCTGACTAAACTAATCTAGGGAGATGATTATAAATCTGCCAGAGAATCAAAGAAAACTATACTTACGAGTATATTGTGGTTTTTATTTTTATAATAAACTTTTTCTGATGCTGCACTTACCGGTGCGATCACCATTCCAGAACTTTTCTGCCCATCAGCCATCGGTCCGTCGTGCTATATGCCCCGCCCACTGCCACTTCAATAGAGCTAATCCGCCTGGGCTATGTCAGTAACCTTTGTTCTCCTACGGATCCACTCACTTCTGATTCGGTCTCGTAGGGAAACACTGAGCATAGCCCTCTCCGTGGCTCTTTGGGCGACCTTGAGCTTTCTTATGAAGCCCATAGTAAGGGACCACGTTTCGGACCCATATGTCATTACTGGTAACAGACAATGCTCGAAGAACTTAGTTTTAAGGCACTGAGGTATTTTGGACAAGAAAACATTGTGGAGCTTCCCGAATGCTGCCCATCCAAGTCTGATTCGATAAAAGACCTCATCCTTGAAGCTGGAGCTGTCAGCCTGGATCAACTGACCCAAGTGTACATATTGGTTCACAACTTCAAGGGTGCAGCTCCCATCAAAAACCGGCGACGGTATAACATGGACATTAAAGATGTACATACATACTTACATAAATATATGCATTCATACATACATAGACTGCCAAAATCATTACCCTTCCTTTTGGCTTCGCCGTAGGCAAAAAGAGTACTTACTGAATGCTTCTTACAGGCGCGTCTTTTAGTAATGTATTAGTTTCTTGGTGGCCAAGGTTATTTAAAATTTAAAATGCACCAAATGGCAATAAATTTTGGCATATTTCTCTCAGCGACAACTTCATTTGGTACAGGATCATTCAAAGTAATGTTTGTTAGCTGTATTGCATTTCTGGGTAACCAATCTTTCAGAATATCAACTGAAGTTCCAATTTTACTAAACTTAATCCAGTAATATAACCATATCACTAAACTAGAATCGTATTATAGTTATGTTCCTAGTAAGATAGTCATATATTACGGCTTTATCTATCATACTGCGACATATATATATATATATATATATATATATATATTATATATATATATATATATATATATATATATATATATATATATATATATATTTATCGTTTTTGATTAGTAGGGTGATTACATTTTAAAGATCTTTGTGGGAATAAATCATTTTAATTTTATTATTAAACTAATTAGATTTATAATTTTTCATTTCATCAGACATTTTTATTATGTAATTATCTATCCACTATTTGAATGACAACTGTGTTAATCTTACCACCCAGTATAACTCTTATAACGTCTTCTTAACATTCAGGGACTGGAAGGCATATAAAAATATATCTAAAACATTATACCGTCGAGCCGCAAGCGAAACTGGATATAATTTGACATTATTCAATGAAACGTTTCCACTAAATGACACAAGGAGGCAAAAAGTATGGTATTACGGGCGATGGAGTTATAATTATGCTACAGAATACAACACGAGGGTTAAGCTCATGGATAATGCTCTTCAAACTATATATATGGCAAGGTATAAGGTAATGCAGGTATGTAAACTGCTCATTATTTCATGTAGGTGATTCATTACTCTGGGGTCAGAGTTCTTCGGAACCGCGTCTCGCCCTCTAACTTTCGTGGATTTTTTTGCGAGGCACAGTAATGATTTTTCTAAAATAAAACTGTTAGCATAGCATCTATAATCAATACATATCTATGATAAAAACTTTGATCCCAGTGAAAGTCCCGTCAAAATTCAGCCGAGAGATTACCCAAACAAAAAGACAAACAAAAAATAAATAAATTGTTTCTTTATTTATAAATGCGAAAGTCTGTCTGTCTGTCACCTCTTCACGGCTAAACTGCTGGACCGATTGTGATGAAATTTGGTAGGGATGTAGTTAACGACCTGAGGTCAAACATAGGCTACTTTTGGGTGCGATATAACCGAGTCCCACGCGGGCCGAAGCCGCGGGGAACAGCTAGTTAAAAAATAAAACAAAACACAAATAATTTCTGTACAGATTCTCTTCTTAGTCGTACACTCTTAGCAAATTGGTCGTGACTATAGATTGGGTTGGTTATCCGACATCCATAATTCCCATGGGAAGAATAGTAGCAGTGGTTTCCCGTTGCCTTCTGCCCTATAACACAGTTCTGTACAGATTAGGCACACATATTGCATATGCTGATTGGGCTTATACTTTGATAGAGGGAAACACAGCCTAGGCTACTCTCTTCCAGTACGGAGGCCGTATTGCTCGAAATTTTTACCCGACTACTGCGTAGCCAAAAGGAAAGGTAATGATCAACCTTTCTCAAAATAGTATTTACGTCATTTTAGTATGTATATTTAGTATTCATAACTTCCATGCTGGTCTGGGAGAAAAGAAAGACATAGAATGTACCAGCTGCTTCTCTTCCCGCGCAAGCCGTAAAAGTCGTCTGAAGGAATCGCCGAATGGGGAAATCATGACATAGGCAATGCGGCTAGCAACCCATCACTATTGATTTCCTGTTTCAACTGCCATTATGCTAAACGTGGCGTAAGGTCTTATGACCCTAGGCTCTGTCTACCCCGCATGGGATAAAGTCGTGATTATATGTATGTACGTATCATTTTAGTTGGAGAAAGATAAGTACTTCAATCGCAGAGATACAGGTTACCGCATAGCATTCATTTACAAGCATATCAGAAAACTCTACCGTAAATTGGTTGATATCATTATGCAAGGTAAAAGGAGTCTAAGGAAAGACCTGTATACCAGTTGGGAGAAACATGATCTTATGGCGTATATGCATGAAAGAGCAACTAAAATTCACGTAGATTTCTTGTACTACTACTGGGTGATGGTTGAAATTGACAGTAGATACCGTAAAAAGTACAGAGTAAGGAATCCAAATGGACCAGACTTGGACAAAGTAAAATCTACGACAGATCCCTTCCTATTATATAACAACTTGGAGAATTGGAGAATTTTTAAGTAAGTATCATAATCCATACTTCCATATCCATACTTCCATATCCATACTTCCATATCCATACTTCCATATCCATACTTCCATATCCATCCATGCTTCTACATCCATACTTCCATACTAATATTATAAATGCGAAAGTCTGTCTGTCTGTCTGTCACCTCTTCACGGCTAAACTGCTGGACCGATTGTGATGAAATTTGGTGTGGATATAGTTATGCACTAGGAGTCAAACTTAGCCTACTTTCGGGCGCGATATAACCGAGGCGCACGCGGGCGGAGCCGCGGGCAACAGCTAGTGATTACATATAAGTTTACAATTACTTTCTCGGTGGGCCAGTGGTTAATGTGTTTGGCTAAAGACCCTAAAATCGTGGGTTCGATTCCCACGAGAAGCATATTTTGTTTAGTTGTTTCCAGTTTGGCTATGACATTACAAGCTTAAATCACTTGATTGTCTGATGATTAAGATGATTTCGTTAGGCCGTTGGTCAGAGGCCGTGCGGCTGTTTCAAAGAACTCTGACACAAAGGCGTGCATGGTCAATTGACCGTGTAGCCCACACGATATGATAATGGTATTTTAATTATAAATACGTCATAATTATTTTATGATTATTTTTCTTTTCAGAGGATAAATTCCATCATACATTCCAGTTATGGATAAAATAAAGCTTACCCATAAAATGCTGCAGTTAAGTGATTTTTAATAAAGAAAATTTTAGACTTAAAGAAGATTTGTTTTGAATTCCCAAATTTCTATGAATCCCGTAACAGCTCAAGTTCTCAAAAATCTTCTTTGGTTTGAAATTAAAAAAAATTGTAAAATAAATGTAATATTTATAAAATAAAGGTATCATTAATTAAAAAAATGTTTGTAAACAAAAAAACTATATTCGTGGAATAGGTACCTATATAGTGGAAAGTGGATATTCGTCACCTTCCAAACAGGGCGTCGATTCTGCTGACGTTAAGACAAAATCGTATCAAAATAGTGTTTCAATAGTAGTGCTTTTTACACACTATTTTCAAGAGTTATGACAGTATGATGTGATATGAATATAGTGTGTGGTGTGACCATCAGCAGTGATATAAAAAAATATACATTTCTTGTAACTAGTGTGTAAAAAAGCACTACCATTGAAACACTATTTTGACACGATTGTGTCCTAACGTTAGAAGAATCGACGCCCAGATTGATGACAAACAAACCCAATTTTTATTTTTGCTAGATAGATATAACTAGAGCACTAGTGGGACTTCGTCAGTTCGTGTCGATAGCCTATATAGTAGTTAGATAGTTTTAACATAACGTCCTTAAAATAACCAAATACCAAAAAAATAGTCCTAAAACCAAAGTAATCACCAACAAAAACTTTTTGCATGACATTTGACGTCATACATACATGTTGCGGATAATCTATACGTCTATACTATTATTATAAAGAGGATAGATTTGATTTTGTGTGTATGTTGCTTTGAATAGGCTTCGAAACTACTGGACCGATTAGGAAAATTCTTTCACTATCTTCGCTATGTATGTACCACGGGCGAAGCCGGGGTAGACTGCCAGTAAAAACTAAAAAGGCTATCAAATCTAATAAATGTAAGCAGGTATACTTTATGCAAGAGGGGAACAATACATATAGCGTTTAGAATTCTGGGTAATTATAATGTTCTTTTGGTGGTTTATTACGCATGTTATTAAAAAATAGTAAAGAATTTAATGCATAATTAATTAATGAGAAGTATGTAGCTATAAAATCATATAAATTTCAACCATTTTTACATACGGATGTGATAAATGATGAACTTCATATTCTTACTATCGTGTTTTATCAGTAAGTTTCAATAAATTTTTAGACTAAGTGATTTGTGTATTTACCTTTTTGTACCTATCTTCCTCTTTATCCTAGCGCCTTCCCGGTTACATCAACAGCTTTCTTTGGGGTTAATGGTCTTTTCCTGCTTCTTCTACTCCACTTTCTCATCTTCCGAGCGTGTTTCCTAGTTACATCTTCAGCCTACTATTTTTACAAGCATCGAACACCCACCGACCAGATGTTCAGATGACCTGAAGAACGTCACAGGTAGGCGATGGATGCAAGCCGCTTCTAACCGGTCATTTTGGAAATCCTTGGGGAAGCCTACGTCCAGCAGTGGACAGCATGCGGCTGGAATGATGATGATGATGATCTTCAGCCTACGCTTCAGTGCCCAGGGTTACTGATTGATTTAGGGGTACCGATTATTACAATGGAACGACTGCCGTCTGACGTTTGCCATGTGTTAGTGGCCAAACTGTCAGATTTTTCAGGCTGCTTAAATCTGACATATCCTAAAAACTGCGATCTAGAGATTACAGCCGGGACTAACGGCTTAACGTGCCTTCCGAAACACGGAGGACCTCAAGATAGAAATGCAATTAATGGCAACCAATCCAAGCTGGACCGCGCTCGCCGTCGCTGAACGCGCGCTATCTTCACAAACACACACTGCTAGGATATCGAACTTCTTCTACTCCGCTTCTTTCAGACTTTAGTCTTAATTGTTGTTGTATTAACTGTATTCCTCACACAGGTTTGAAAATCATACAATGCACTTGCAACGCCACAGAAGAATTAAAGAGTAATAATAGCCTAGAAACAATGCCAGGAAATAAAGGCAAGGCCATTGGATTACCAGACTCACATAAAGAAGCTTTAGACAATATGCTGAATACCTTTCTAAAGGATCAGGACTCAGACGGGTCTATCTTTCAATATCTCTTTGGTATAGGCAGTGAAAAACCATCTTCGATAGATTTTGACAATTTAGACATTGCCGCTTTAGATGCCGATAGTCTCAAAAAAATAGTTCAAAAAGCCAAGGATAAGTATGACACGATGTATCGAAGAAAACTCAAATATATAAATAAACTCGATCGTAATACAAGCAATACCAAAGAATATCCATTCGTCGAACACAGGGGGGCTCTTCAAGAGAGAAAGGATTATATCGTCCTTGTTTTTGATATTATGGCCCAATCTATATATTCCACGAGATTCCGTTTGATGGAAACTAAGGAGTACAGGAGGAGGTATTCTGGGCAAGTTCCTTATCAGATCGGGGTGATGGTAGGATCTATAATGGAACTGAAGAATAAAATGGCGCATATGTTTTCCACTATGTATTGGTTCCCGACAAGGACCCACTTTATATGGTACCTGGTTTTATATGAGAAAATGTTGACTGCATTCACAGACGTATCAAACCAGGTAGATAGGATATTCATGATCCACAAAAAGTATGCGTTGGAAATGGAAAGTACGCAAACGTCGCGACAAGGCAAAATGCTAAATTAAAATTAAGTTAAAAAACTTTATAATCCCACTACATTAAAAAGGTATCTAAAAATGATGAAACAAGAATATCATTCATTCATTCATTCATTTCGTGTAGGTGTCATGGTCACCTTTGTGTCAGAGTTATTCGGAACGGGGAGAGCTCTTGTGTTGGAGGCCAAGATCCACTTTGGGCCGTCGAGGTCGAGCCATTGAAGTAAGTAAGTAAGTAACACGACTTTCTTTAATATATATAGATTAAAACTGCCTTCGAATTATTGATAACACCTTTATTTCAAATAAATACTTATTACTAAATTAATTACATACAGGAATGTCTAGCAAAGGAAAACAAATAAGCGTCTACAAAACAACGGATATAAATTAAAACAATTAAAAACTTAACAAGTAATACTTATTTTAAGACTAAGGTCCTTCGACAATACACAAATACTAATTGCAAATATTTCTAATTTGTAATTAGGTATGTCGTTTAGCTATCGTATAAGTTTCTTGAAAAATAGCCTCAGTTTGGAACGCTCATGCATTTGGATAATTAAGAATAAATCAACTACAGTACTGCTCCAATTATTTATAAAAATAATTGAACCTAAATTTTTTTCTAAGTATGTACAAATTAACATATTTAATGATATCCTATTTAGCGTCTTTATTAGTCTTATATTCTAATATTTTTAGACTTATTTGTCTTACACAATAACTTTAAATAATAATATAATATAAATAAATTGAAGACCTTTTAAAACGGAAGTTATAGTCTAAAATAGAAGACATTTTAAGTAATTACAATTGGCTATTCCAATTTTTTACAAAGATGTCTAATTCGAAAACCATTTAAAGGAATAGGCTTATTTAACAGTTTGCGGTAATCAGTATTTTTATTAAGCACGTACCTATTTAATGAGATAGTTGCAAAAAACCCAATGACCTTCAATCTCAAACATTTACTACAAGGTCAAATAAAATGTACAAGCCGCTTACGTGTGCCGTAAGCGGCTTTCTCATTTTTTTCTGTAAGTTGGCATAATAGGGATTATATACTCTGCTTGGAAGAACTGCAAGCACAAGCCAGTCAAACCGCCATAATCTGTCATTGTCATATTTTTATTCTAGTAAACATAACCTAAATATTTTGTTTCAACGCGGAGTGACGTCATCGCTGCTGTATGAACCTTTTAAATTAAATAATAAATTATTTACAATTTTAAGAATTTTTTCTTTCAAATGGTTTCTCTAAATGTTTTATCAAAAAGAACGCAAAAAATCACTATGATACTTTTTTTGGACTAGCCTATTGTTTTTAAGAAAAAGGAAGACGCCATATTCCAGTACACTATTACTTGAAAAGGAGTTCATTAAGTACACTATTTTACAATCTTATGAACTAAAGAAAAACAATAACAAAAAATAATCTCTATAAAAATATCATCAACAAAATACGCAATATAAATTGTACTATTGGATACTTAGCGAGTTTTGCTTATTATTATCACAATTCAAAATGGCGTAATACAAAGCGAGATTTCAATTATTTATAAAAATAAATAAGTACTTAAAACTATCACGTGTACAATTTATCACGTATTTACTAAGTTAAATGTCGAATTGAGTCAAATTCATGCAATCAAATTGAACATCAATTTCCACAGACATATAAACGTACTTAATGCAGACATAAAATTATTCAAATACAGCGTGCCAATTATGCACATCACAACATCAAACTAACGCACACATCAATATGCTTCTTTGATTTGGCTAGTACCACAATCACACCACAATATCCAGGCAGTGTGCCCACAATACTAGCAATTAGAATAATAGCAATTGACGTCAAGCTACATTAAAGATGGCGATTTGATTCATTTTCAAATTTTGTGTATGCATCATTAATAAATACGAACGGTAAAGGAGATAGTAAAATCGTAAGAGAAAGACGTTTTATTTATAATCGATGTAGTGACTAATTTTAGGTCTACTCTCATAGACTTAGGTGACAATTGTCGAGTTCGGCCACGACAAAATTTATTGGGTAAGTATTATTTTTGAAGCGAATTCGATACAAACCTGTAAGTTAATTCTATAACCAGCTAGTCCCCGCGGATTAACTTAAATCTAGTATGTATGTAAGAGTAAGAACCAGGCTTTGTTATGTAGAAAGAAATTTTCAAATCCGACTAGTAGTACTAAAGCTATAAGCGTTTAGTATTGATTTTTTCCTAAATCTAATTTTTTAAAATTTCCCTAATCTTTAGTGTCTTCATTTCATCGTGAAACTATATAATATAGATAAAATGATTATACCTAGTTCTTCGTTCTAACGCAAATTTGACTCAATTTAACATTTTTTATCGCTAATCGTATCAATTGAGAAAATTTTTAGTACTTAAAATATTAATTGGAAAACACTTCTAATAAAGCCTAATTTAACACTAACGCCCGAATACTCAAACGCTGCTCAATTTCGAGAACTGTTCAAGTATCATGCTGTCACTGTCATATCGCTGACGTTCTCGAAATTGTATTCGGGCATAAGAATATGAGAAATAAGTTTTGTTCATTAAGATGAGAAACTAGGTAGTCGACATAACTTACAAAAACCATTTAGACATGATAAGTCATGTCTACCACAATCATCAATACCACAGACTTAAAAGACCTAAAAACGCATAGTACTCGAATCAACAGTGAAGCTCGAAAAATAGTCTCAATAATATGTGTGTGTATGTTTGGTGGTTTTGGTAACAAAACGGATAGTTTGATCGCTTCTTTCGTTCGTCTGTAGTTCTTTCAAGTCTGTGGTCTTAACAAAACCGACAAAACACGAGTTTGTAACCATTTTTTAACTGACAAGTTATGATGATCTTTTATACTTTTTACAATAGTTATTTGGAATGATCAGATTTTCTAATAAAATATGCGAATTTTTACTTGTGTAAATAAATATAGCGCGACTATTCGATTACTTAAAAAATGTTTTATGTCTAATTATAATTAATTTATTTTTTTCTGAATTAAATAGCCATGATTTAAAACGTTGTTGCATACACACTATATACAGCGTCATATGTACAGTGAGTCACATAGAAAAGTGTACCATCTTACAATTCTAAAGTAAGTATAATATTCACTTATCTATGTGGCCTGTACAGTCTATTAAATTAATGAGCGGCTGTTTATTTCCAAAATATTTTTTTATTTCTTCTTAAATTAAATAAATTTTATCTAGTTTATTAATCACTTAATCTTACTGGAATAATAGAAACTTTTTCAAGCTTTCTTGTTTTCATGATCGAAGCTAAAATCAACCAAGGCCTATAGTGCTATTTTTGAATTCCTCTATGACTCTCAAAACCGATGAGTCGAATGATTATGCTACGCACCAGCAAGCACAGTATCGGTCACCCATCGACCAGGGTGTCGATTCTGCTAACGTTAAATTACAATCGTGTCAAAATTGTGTTTCAATGGTAGTGCTTTTTTACACACTAGTTACAAGAAATGTATATTTTTTTTATATCACTTCTGATGGTCACATCCCTCACTACATTCACATCACATCATTCTGTCATAATTCTTGTAAATAGTGTGTAAAAAGCACTACTATTGAAACACTATTTTGATACGATTTTGTCTTAACGTTAGCAGAATCGACGCCCAGGGGTGTTACTATCGTCTTGTAAAACCATGCAAGATCCAGTGAATAAGCAAGACAGCGCCATACATGATGTAAGGCGACATCTCCCTTACTCAATCATTCTTGAATGCTTTTAAGAGATGGTGGTAAGTTCCCAGAATTTTTTAATTTATTTAACTTCATCACATACAAATGTAAATGGCGGACTTAAAGCCATAGGCTTTTTCTACCAGTCAACGAACCAGTGGTGCAGAGAACATCTTTTTTGACCGGTCAGATGACCTTGAGAAGGCAAGCGTTAATTCAGGCCGCTTCCAACCGGTCATTCTGGAAATCCTTGGGGGAGGCCTATCTCCAGCAGTGGACAAACTGCGGCTGAAATGATGATGATGAAATATTATCGTTCGATATCCAATTAATGGTTTTGAGTGAGTCATAGTTCTCAAAAATAGCACCCTGGTTACTTATTATCCATGTTGACTATACCAAAATTATTTGGTAATCGTAACATCAATGTGTTATAATAAATAATTTATTTTCGTGTTGTAATTTTTTTCTCACTTAACTTTAGAAGTTAACTATCTTAAACTCAGTTCATATTGTCACATCTCACGGCACTTGACTGCTCACCGTCGGGATGTGAACCGGCGACCCTCACTGCGCCTTCGGCTTGTGGTGCGCCGAGTCACTGGCGAATATGAACGATAGCTCCGATTTCTTCTGTGCGTAGGACAGGAAGTCGTCTGAAATGGATGAAATTAAAGAACTAGTTATTATTTCATCGCACTATGTGCCCTGCCCACTGCTGGCCGTGCTGAAAGGAAAGACCGCTGTTTTCTTGTGGTCCCAGAATTTCTTTCGGCAGGTTTAAAACTAAATTCTCAACTTATTTTGATTGTGTTAAATTTTACCCCAAAGACTTATAAAAAACTCCAGACGTATGCCCGAATACTCAAACGCTACTCAATTTTGAGAGCTGTTCAAGTATCATGCTGTCACTGTCATATCGCTGACGTTTAGCGCGACAGCGTGATACTTGAGCAGCTCTCAAAATTGAGTAGCGTTTGAGTATTCGGGCGTAGTCTTACATATTTAGATACAATACGAGTGAAGCTTGCACACTAAAAACGTACTAACTATAATATTTTTTTTGTCTTTGTCCAGTCTTTGTTTGCTCTTCTACCCTTTTTTCCTATCTTAATAATTAAATAAATAAATATATATATAACACAGATTGAGCTGGCCCCAAAGTAAGTTCAAGACTTGTGTTATGGGATACTAATTTAAAGATACAATATTTTATAACAAATACATAGATAAACATCCAACACCCAGGTCAATCAGAAAAAGATCATTTTTCATCTTGACCTGACCGGGGATCGAACCCGGGACCTCCTGAGTAGCGGTCAGGCATGTCAACCATTACGCCACGGAGGATCGTACTTACCACACGTGATATACCCTCTATCGTGCAGGTCTGCTTGTCGGAATGTGTGTAAAGAGTCTTCCTGACACAGACCGAGGCAACGCGACGCGAGCTCAGAGAATGATGTGAGGTTCAACCGTCCGCTGCCAGATTGATCGTACAACTGGAACAAATATAACCTAAGGCATCATCACTATCATGCTTAACTGCCTCCGTGGTCCAGTGGTTGAGGCGTTTGCCTGTAGACCCGGGGGTCGTGGGTTCGATTCCCATGGGAAGCATACTTTGTTTAGTTGTTTCCAGTTTGGTTAGGACTTTTAATTTGTATTGTACATAATAAACAAAACTACATTACGCAAGGTAAATTAATATCTCTTTCAGCCAACCGTCATCGTATCACTAACACTATCACTACATAGTATAAAACAAAGTCGCTTTCTCTGTCCCTATGTCCCTTTGTATGCTTAAATCTTTAAAACTACGCAACGGATTTTGATGCGGTTTTTTTTAATAGATAGAGTGATTCAAGAGGAAGTTTTTTATGTCCATGCGAAGCCGGGCCGGGTCGATAGATTTAATATAAAATAAAAAATAAGAAAAATTGTGCATCAATTGTTGATTTTTTTTTTATTTTTTTTTTTTGATTGCAATAGAATAAAATTTAAGAAAGTCGCGTCTACTTATTTCTCAAACACTTACCTTGAAGGCATACGGCAGTAACTCGGCTAAAGAAGAGTGTTGTAGAGAGAGGAAGCAAGCACATAATAGGTAATCTGGAAAGTACACCATGCCACTCGACCTCTGTAATCAAAAAATAGTTATATAGAAGAAACCCCACCGACCAGATAGTCAAATGGCCTGAAGAAGGTCGCAGGCAAGCGCTAGATGCAGGCTAGTGCCAAAAGTTCATTCTGGAAATGATTGGATTGAGGCTTCTCATGTTTCCGGTTACTATTAGCTAGTTGCTTTCGATCCCATTAGCAGACCATGGGTTACGAAGCAGTCAGCTGTGGAAGCAACCGGAAAAGTGCTAAGATGAGAGAGAGTTGCTATAGGACCCGGGATCCGCTTTCGTGCGTTTTCTCATTTATTTTCAACATCTTTGGTAATGAGAGTTCTTCACGACTTATACTGAATATTTTTTCCAAATAAAATATCGAAATACGATTTTATTTTACTGACAATACTAAACTAGATCATATTCTCAATTTGTATGGGATGTCAATAATATTTTTTCGTTTATCGTAAAGCTACTTCATATAGTTATTTAAACCTGCAATTAATTTGTTTCTACCTTAAATAGGCGAAAAAAAACTATAGTAGACCTACAAAAGCAACCAAAACTACCGTAATTGCAAAAATAAGTAGGTAAGTAAATACCTAAATAACTAAGGTAGGTACTTTGAAATACTTTGAATGTAAGTAGAGGTTATTAACCAAAACTTTCTCTCTAATATGTCACCTGAACGAAGATATCGAAGAGTCTCTGCGCGTGACTGTCGGCAGGCACTGCGAGCCGCTCGGAGAACTCCTCCAGCGCGAGCCAGCGCGGCCGCCGCAGGCCCTGCGCAGCCAGGTGCAGCTCCAGCTGGGACTGCTCCAGGCTTACAGATATACAGGGTTCATTTAAATCAACTGCCAATATTTTAAAGGCAGATTCAGACCACTAAACTGAACAACTTTTCCAAATAAACTTATTTTTTTTTATTACAATTCGGTTTATTTACTTAAAATAAAACTAAAATTAAAACGTAAATAAAACTAAAATAAAACTAATAAAATACTTATATCGAAATATGAAATTTTATTTTTCACTCTCCATACTAAACTAAATCTGAGAAGATGGGAGGTCAAAAAAATTTTTCGTATTTCGACGTTTATTTAAGAAAGTTGTTCAGTTTAGTGGTCTGAATCTGCCCTTAAAATATTTGCAGTTGATTTAAATTAACCCTGTATGTACTATACAGGGTTAATTTAAACAAACATAATTATCATATCATATCTTTATGATGATGTTATGATAAATTGAACATAGTCTATAGTTAATTTTGTTTTTCTTAACATACTCGTAGATATGATAAGATAAGATTGTTTTTTTCTGTGATGCTCCCCACCACTCGAGATACAGGTTCGTCCCTAGTTCGATGGTGGGATGCTGACCATAAGGTTCTAATTCACAAAATAATGTACATATAACTTTAATGTAACCTATCTATGTCAAAAGTCAATAAATATTTTTATTAGATATTGAATATCATTATATTTGTTTATAATAAATATAAAATATAAATAAATATATAAGGATAAATCACACAGATTGAGTTAGCCCCAAAGTAAGTTCGAGACTTGTGTTATGGGATACTAACTCAACGATACTTACTATATTTTATAACAAATACATATAGATAAACATCCAAGACCCAGGTCAATTAAAAAAAGGGGTGATGATATTTTTCTGATTCACCTGGGGTGAATCAGAAAAATATCATTTCTCATCTTGACCTGACCGGGGATCGACCTCCTGAGTAGCGGTCAGGCATGTTAACCATTACGCCACGGAGGTCTTCGAAATTAAACTATTAAACTCACCCGAGTTGTCCTCTCAGCTCGCTGATTTCCCTGGCCGCCGTGGCTCCCGGAATGCCAAGCTGCTTGGCTCGAGCGGCCAGCTTGCAGTCATCGTATGTGTAGTCCAGCACTGGGACTCCGAGTGCCCTGGAATCATGAGTATTGCCTCAAATCCATCAGTATGCCCCCCACAGAACAGAGAAATTATCCGAATAGAAATGTTTTGACGCGGATTTAGGTCCAGGATCAGTGTGGCAGTGTATTCTCTCTTCTTACATACATACATATAATCACGTCTTTATCCCATACGGGGTAGACAGAGCCTAGAACCATAAGACCATAGGCCACGTTTAGCATAATGGTAGTTGAAACAGGAAATCAATAGTAATGGGTTGCTAGCCGCATCGCCTATGTCATGATTGCCCCATTCGGCAATTCTCTCTTATTATCTTCAATTAATACATGTAAACCACACAACACCTTATTAGAAATGTATTACGTGGCTTACGACAGAGCCACCTAATATAACAGTGGCAATAAATTAAGTAATCAAATTCCCCGCCCATTTTTCTGTGTGAAACGTTGGCTTGCAAGCCATACTAGTGACATATTTTTCGTGCGCTATGCAACTTCTTTCTAATATTTCTAAATTCTGTGGTTATAGGCTATAAGTACATACACATAAATGGCGAGTTAAACCGAGGGGAACAGCTAATGTAATATATATTTCAAAAGTTATTCTCACTTGGCCATCACATTCCTGACATTGCTGGCATACAGCTTGGGGTCCCGCCTCTCCTCCTCACTGGGGTAGTACACCGGCAGGAACTCGATCTCACACGAGCTGTGGACTTGTGTCAGCGTCAGCCATAACAGCTTCAGACTGGAATAAACAATAATTATAAACTGTTGTATATTACAATAAAATATTATTAGATTTTTTTTTGATGTGGATTTAATCCACAATATGGCAATCAAACATATAGCTTATTTTTGCCAGTATCAAGTTTTAGATAAATGTTCTTCATTTTGTCAAGTCACAGTCAAGTCAAGTCAGTAATGATGTCTAGTCAAGTTAGTCAAGGGCTAAGTGAAGCGGTGGAAGTGTCACTTAGCTTTATCTTGGGAGATTTTGGTGACAAGGATTAAAGTCATAAATACGACATTGTACCACTTCCCAACACTCACGCTTGTTCACGAACACTTAGCGAATAATATATGCCTTCACCTTCAGTATGCACAAATACAAGAAAAAACACAAATATTAGATAATAAATACAATGACGATAACTGAGCGACTTTAGCTTGGCGCCAAAACTCATTATTAGAGTTATGAACGACTAATAATATATTTTAAATAATAAATTAAAAAACTGTTGTACCATAGAAAATACAAAATGAATTAATATCTATGGCAAGGATGTGGCCACTGAAAGGCGACCGGTCGTACTACTTGTATTAGTGTGCGTGTATTTTTTGCCTGTGCTGGATATTTTTGTCAAGTGTGTGTGCGTCGCGATGCGATACCTATTGTGTGTGTTACCTCACCCCGCGCACAGAATGTCACAGACTTTTTCACGTAGAAAGAGGTACGCGTGCCGTCTCCTGTCTGATTTACTCTGACAAGATGTACAATATGGTACCTTATTGCAATCTCTTACAGACTAAGCCCATTTTAACTAAAATATGTTTTGGCTCTTTCTCTCTTACCTGACACTTCATGTGAAAGAACGAGACGAAACACATTTTAACAAAAATAGGCTTAACAAACGTTTGTTAATGTAGTTAATGGGGTTAATCTCTAGCTAACTTTCATCCGGGACTCTTCTCCTATCGTGTCGATAGCTATTACACTAAAACCCCTCTTTAGACCTTTCTCTAATATTTCTGTGGGTTGGCGTTAGACGCGACACACATGTTAAGCCTATTTTAACAAAAATATGTTTTGGCTGTTTCTCTCTTATCGAGTTTGCCGTGAAAAAAAGAACTAAAACACATTTTAGTTAAAACGGGCTTAACAATCTTTTCTCACCTGATGTTAAGTGTAAATGTGGTTTAAGATGGAGTTCGCTGGTTAATTATGTCCATCTTTTTTTTCTCATATATAAAAATCAATTGCTGTTCGTTACTCTCACTAAAACTCGACAATGGCTGGACCGATTTGGTTAATTTTGCTCTTGAAATATTTGTGGAAGTGCAGGGAAGGTTTAAACGGTGAGAAATATGCGTTTAGTTTGTACGGAGTTTGCCGGGTATTTGCTAAAATTTGATAAGATGATGATTTAAGACTTACGCTCCAGGTCCTTCCCAGGTCCAAGTGACGGTGTCTCTAGCGTTCGGATACCTGATGATAACAGGTTGCACCGGCACACCCGGGTAGAACCCACCCGGCTTGAAGGTGATCAGGCAGGAGCGGTTGGTACATGTTCCTTCTGGGAAGATGAGGACCTGGAAGAATGGTTAGATTATTATATTGCACTAGCTTTCGCCCGCATCAATTTCCGTCGGGAACAGTGCTTTTTACCCTTCCTTTCGTACCCTATATCCTTCTCAATACTCCTAGCCATGAGGAAAGTTTTTATGCACATGCGAAGCCGGAGCGGGTCGCTTGTTATTTCTAATGTGAAAGTGTAATACACAACTTTTCTTAGTAACAATCTTTACTTAACAATTACCCCTTATTAGTTCAACTACAAAATTATTCGTTCGTTGGGTTATCCATTCATCCTACATATGACGTCTCATTCCATTTTTTACTGTCTCAAATATGATTTTTTTTGTCTTTCTTACTTGTGGCCAGTCCTCTTTGGAAGTAGCTCGTTCTATGATCTCCTTAATGGTGTTCTGCCTGGAGTTGGGATCATCTCTCCACACGTACACTGGTTGTGTGTAATTTATTAGTTCTGAAATACAAAGACCAAAGATGTATGAGTATAAACTGTAATAATGTTTGACTGTAAGTACTTACAAATACATAAAAAAAAAGATTTTTTTTTTTTTTGCACCAAAAATAATGAAATTACTAGGCTTATGCAATCTCTTCAAAAAGAAGGAAGCGCTTCGAGAAAATATAGGTAGTACCCTATCACTTCGCTTGGCTTGTCTTGGCGAGGGCACTACCGTGCTCCCAGAAAATTTTCGTGAATATAGTTTTAGCATCTAGAGCATGTGCTTTGAGTTTAAAAAAAATAAACATTGAATACGCATGCACTATGTATGATTTAGAATACTTTGTAAAATAAATTACCTATACATACAAAATATATTATCTAGGGTTCAAGTGTTAAGGTAATATTATATATGTATGTATACTTTTCAATGTGGCCCTCTGTATACAAATCAAAACATTTTTTTTTGTTTCATATAAACTTGTCTTCTCTTTTGGATATTTTTTATTTGCTACAATGTAATTAACTAGTAACTGAGATAATATTCAATTTACATATAACTAAAAACTTAAAAATCTAAAAATTGGTGTTTTTGCGGCATGGTGCCAAGAACCCCAGCTGCATTCCCGCGCTGAATAGCGACTGCTTCTCTTTTACATTATATCGTTTTCTCAAGTGTATCCTAAATTTAGGCTTTATTACTATATCTGTGCTTTAGGCCTATTAATCACTTTTTCCAGATAAAAAAAACAAAGTCTATGTAACAAAGTATACATACATACATACAGTCACGTCTTTATCCCATACGGGATAGACAGAGCCTAGGGTCTTAAGACCTTTGACCACGTACTTAGCATGATGATAGTTGAAACAGGAAATCAATAGTGTTTGGTTGCTAGCCGCATCGTCTATGTCATGATTCCCGCATTCGCCGATTCCCTCAGTCGACTTTTACGGCTTGCGCGGGAAGAGATGCAGCTGGTACATTCTATGTTTTTCTTTTTCTCCCAGACCAGCATGGAAGCTAAGTATATGATGCTAAACCATTCAGTCATTTCAGTCGCACTACTAGAGAAAGGCCTTTTTTTGGGCAGGTCGGACGTTGCTTCCCTTTCCCTTTTCGCCGCTTCTTTGCGGAGCATGACACTCTCCGCAAAGGCCTGCACCGCCGTCCACGACATCTCACTGTCGACCATGGCTTGCACGACAGTCGACAGAGAGAGGTCGCTCCCCACTTTTACACGCAACTCTGCGCGTTCTTCCGCCCAGGCTGGGCAGTCCTCTAGTGTATGCTGGGCGTCCTCGTCCAGACATCCGTCACAATGGTGACAAACAGCAGACGGCTCCCGACCCGCTATGCGACACAGATACCCTCCAAAACAACCATGACACTAGAGAAAGGCCTACCCCAAGGATATTCAAAATTACCGGTTTGAAGCGGCCAGTATCCAGCGCACCTCTATACCATTATAATAGCCAAAAAAAACATAAATTTATGAACAAATTAATAAATAAAAGTATGAGCCGACAAATTGACAAGTCAAGCAAAGAATTTGGTATCGCGCGCGGAAATTTCTTTAATCTATGTTTAAAAGAAATGTGGAACTACACTATACTAAGTTGTAAAAGGTCACAAGAATTGTAGAGACGCCATATTGTCTCTACAATATGCAACAATAAATCAGATAATTCTACACATATATTAACAACTACACATGCATATTATTTACTAATACTTACATGCAAATATATTCGTAACATAATCATACCAAAATAACAATAATAAATTGATAAGGACAAATTACAAATATTGAAGTAGCCCAAATATGTACAAAAAAAAATTGAAAAATAATACCAGGAAGGACGACATAATAAAAATGATTCAAATCTTGTGATAAGTACTAACTTCGTTGAGTTAGTATCGTTATACCATATATAGATATCCAAAGCCCAGATTAATTTAAAAATATACATATTTTTGAAATACATATTTTTTTTAAATACTTATTTTTTATAATTAGTGGCGATTAATCTTGGGAACCGCCGTCATAGGTACACTTGACGCCCGTTCTGTGACCAGTGACGGGTAAACAAAAGATTATTAGTTACTCACCCCCTTGTTCATGAAATATAACAAATGTATTTTAAGCCCATTTTAACTAAAATATGTTTTAGCCCTTTCTCTCGTATCGCAATTTACCGTGAAAGAAAGAGCCAAAACACATTTAAGTTAAAAATGGGCTTAACAAACATTTGTTATTTTTTATAAAGACTTTACCCCTCTAACACAGGCAATATGCCTATTTTGCCCTTAGGAATTATACAGCTTTAACTAAATAGACACAAAAAGTTGCCGAAGAATTAGGTCGCCACCGACGACACAAAGTGTGGCGAACAACACGCGAACTATATTTATGTTATATTTCTGTAATGTTTCTTGTTTCTCTCTACCCTAATGTTGGCTGGAAGAAATTGCATTAGCGATAAGTCCGCCTTTGTACTAATTTTTATCTTTGATCCTGTGCAATAAAGTGTTTATTCATTCATTCACTCATCCATTCATATTTATTTCAGTTCCGCGATAAAAAACCGCAGGGCATAGTAATTTTATAAAAGAACTAGCTGTGCCCGTGACTTCGTTCGCAGCAATATACGATAATCTTTAGCACAGCCGAGAAATTCTTTGATGAATGGTTGGTGGAAGACATTTCTTGTAACCATAAAAAAATGAATAAAATCCATATCCATACAAATCCATATCCATACTATCCATACTAATATTATAAATGCGAAAGTCTGTCTGTCTGTCTGTCTGTCTTTCTGTCTGTCTGTCTGTCTGTCTGTCACCTCTTCACGGCTAAACGGATGGACCGATTGTGATGAAATTTGGTAGGGATGTAGTTAACGACCTGAGGTCAAACATAGGCTACTTTTGGGCGCGATATAACCGAGTCCCACGCGGGCGGAGCCGCGGGGAACAGCTAGTATTATATATACGAAAATCCGTCTGTGTTATATAGACAGATGTGTCTGTCTATCTTTCCGTCTGTTACACTTTTATGACTTAACCTTTGTACCGATTTTGATGGAATTTAGTATGGATATAGTTAAGGACCAGGGGTCAAACATACGCTTCTTTTGGACGCGATATGGGTTAAGTTTAGATAAAGAACTTTATTCTCATAAGAAATTTACATTTCATTTAGAATGAGATAACTTAGGTAAATTAAAAGTTAAATTAAATATTATGTACTAGCGACCGGCCCCGGCTTTGCATGGGCATAAAAACCTTCCTCTTGAATCACTCTATCTATTAAAAAATACCGCATCAAAATCCGTTGCGTAGTTTTAAATATTTGAGCATACATATAGGGACAGAGAAAACGACTTTGTTTTATACTATTTAGAGAAGTTTCTTTTTAAAAACATAATACTACATGTTCTCAGCTCATTCGGTAACTTGTTGTATAGCTGTGCTCCCTTAAAAAGTATAACCGAGGCCACGCAATCTGAGCCGCGGGCAACAGCTAGTGTTTAATATTTTTTTACAATAGCCATTAACTTTCATCAACAAACGCAATCGACTACCTTTCATTCACACTCACACCCAGATAAACATAATACAATCCATTTCAAAGATTCGAATGACCATGATTTTTTCATACAAGTACTTATACTTATTGGATTTTAAATGAAAATCTTTTAATTTATTTTAACAATGGCATTTAAATGAAAAGCGTCACTATTGGTGTATTCATTTAAGATCTACTTACATTGATAATACCAGACATGCCACTAATGGCGACCAATCCAACCTCATGTACTAGCTGTACCCCGCGGTGTTGCCCGCGATTTTTCATAAACAGCAATTCTATGATGGCGCATCTTAGAATTTGGAAACCGCGCGCAATTTTTTTTAATCTATGAGCGCCATACTTCTTAATTCTTACTACTAGGTACCTATGTAAAAACTTGTACGTACTTTATAAAGCGCTATTGACTATCAAACTTTTGACCAATTTTAAATTATACTTTCCTATAGTTACAAATTGCAATATTGCTTGAAACGGCCACTTTTAACAGTCTTGCAATTTGTAACTATAAAGAACTATAATTTAATATGTTTAAAATTACACGGATACACGGATTACACGTATTTTTGATAACTTGTGTTTTTAGTGAATAATGATTTTTAAATGATGGAAGCACTAGTGTTCACCGAGGTATCGTCACAGAATTAGTAACAGTACTACGTAGTATCGTCTTAAAACTTAATAACACGCAAAGGAAGTTCAAGTGATAACTAAAGTTTATAACAGATTTCACTATATTCAACGACAAAGAAATTGGAAAGTGAATTCACTGCATATACAAGAAGTTGTCACGATGTATGTGAGTAGCGTTGCCAGGCGTCCGGATACAGACGGACATATGTAGGCTTTTTGATTGAGTGTCCGGCCAAAACAAACAGTGCCCGGCGTGTCCGGCTTTGTTAGGCTTTTTACATTTTTCAAACGAGCGAGCGCTAAGCGTGGCCTAGCGTCAACTGTCGGTCGCTATAGATGTCGATGTAGATTTGGCATTCGATTTTATTTATTACTAGCGACCCGGCATAAAAACCTTCCTTTTGAATCACTCTATTTATTTGAAAAAACCGCATCAAAATCCGTTGCGTAGTTTTAAAGATTTAAGCATACAAAGGGACATAGGAACAGAGAAAGCGACTTTGTTTTACGAGTATACTATGTAGTGATAGTGATTTCACTAGAATTTAACAAAATCCAACTTCCAACTAATATTATAAATGCGAAAATTAGTTTGTATATTTGTGTGTTTGGCGAAATCTAGTTTATGTTTTTAAGTTTTATTTATAATTTTAGTTATTTAAGTTTTAGTTTTATAAATAAGTTAATATTAGTATTTTTTAGTTTGTAGTTTTAATTTAGCTGTTTTATGTAATTTTATTTTTGTGAAGCAATAAAGTTAGAAATAATAATAAAAAAAATATTATGATAATAATAAAAAAAGCTTGATTTACATACGATTTTTTGTCTTTGTACCTATTAATACTGAGACAAAATCCTCAATAATGTAGGGTGTCCGGACTTTCTACCCAAATGTCCGGTCTGTCCGGCTATTGGGACCTGGGAACCCTATATGTGAGTCGAAATCAGTGACATAACGTGGATCAACAGCATTCATATTATACAACAAAGGTTGAAGTTATTTTAAACGAATTACCGTGACGGTGTTTTTATTATGTAAAGATATGCGAGGAGTAAGTACGTGTCACATTAAGTCGGTTATGCAAATTTCTTGTACTTGTCCTATAGGATTGGACAAATCCCATTTACCACTAATATAATAATGGCGAAAGTGTATATGTTTCTTACTTCTTCACGCTTATATAGCTAGGCCATTATTTATGAAATTTGATATGGAGGTAGGTGACACCTTGGAATAACACATAGGGTACTTTTTATTCCAAGAAGTACGCGATTCCCGTAGGTTAGGTCATAAAGTCTGATATATATATTTGAACAAAATAAACGTTTATATCACGGCCAAAAGTAGCCTATATTTGACCCCTGATCCTTAACTATATCCGTACCAAATCTCATCAAAATCGTGAAAGCGTAACAGATAGACTTTCGCATTAATTAAATATTAGTATGGATTTGATTAAAACGGTGCGACCGCATTTGTTCAGAAGGTTGATAATTACATTTCAACAGAAGATACACCAACAATAAAAAGAGAAAATTAGCAAATCATTGCATCACTACATAGCAATGGCATTTATACCACGGACTGCCATACATTGATCTAAAGATTGAATTGAAATAAAGTTCATTTTCGTATAACAGAACAAGGCGATGACTTGGTTGTAACGCATTCAGTAATTGCTATTAACAGATTGTATGTTACATTTAGATCTTAAACACACTTACGCATTTGTTTATTTTTTTTTTTAAGACGCACGTTTATTTATTTATGGCAGTTAGCCATCTGCTTTTTACAAAGAATTTGGAATCGCGCGCGGATCTAGGCAATTTTTTTAAAATCTATGGCTTGAATGTGCAACTGTATCTGATCTCACTTCTATACTTGAAACCCTTGAAACACGCTCGGACGAAGAAGATAAACCTAGAAAATGTGTTTGTTTGATTGAACTCGCTAATCTCTGGATATACAGGCCTGATTTTGAAAAATATTGATTTTTATGCGACTGCGTTAAGGCGCTGTGCATCAGGGGAATACCGTAAAACGTCTATTTTTTCGTCGCGCAGTTAGCTTTATTCTTCATGGAATACAAGCATGAAAAAAATATGAAGTATAGTTCAAAGATCAACATAAATGATTACATAAAATTATTTTAAAAAAATAATAATTAAAACCTAGCTAAATAAAATAGCAAAAAAGCTATATCCAGAAAAGGTTTCGTCGCGAATTACTTGATATCTTCAGCGACAACTACCAATTTTTTTACGTCTATAAAAAGAATAACATTATTGAAATATTAAATTAAAACTGAAAAATTTCACCCGAAATGGCATTGAACGGAGACTAGTGACAGGCCAACCCAGTATCGCCACTTTCAACCTTATTTCATTACGAGTACGTACTATAATCGCACTTCACCCCTCTTAAATACCTAAGGGTTGGGGATAGAGCGCCTTAACATTTTGTATGGATTTTCTTAGTTGCCAGGGAAACGTAGTCGTCTGCGTTTCTAAAATCTCATGTAGGGGTACAGCACACCTACTATCATCTCTAAATATCATGCAAGTTCCAGTGAGTAAGCGAGACAGCGCAATACATGATGTAAGGCGACATCTCCCTTACTGGATTTTGCATGGTTTTAAGAGATGGTTGTAACCCCCCAGGTTGATCGCAACCAGATGCAACGCGGTATAGCGCTTGAAAGCGCTAATTCTTGATAAAGATTAAAGAAAGGCTACAAGTACTAAGAAGCTAGTAAGTACAACAAGTCTCCTACGTGTGATACCTTGGGGCATAATTAGACATTCATATTTCACCATAACCTATAGACACAAATACCTACTCATTTAAAAAAAATAGTTTTTACGGCCATGGAAACTAGTCCTTTAAGGCCTTTCTTTAATTTATTAATCTTCTTCAGTCCTACTTTAGTCAGTCAAATCAGTAGTATAGTCCAGTCAAGTAAGTAAGTCTAGTCAGAGTCAGGTGGCTAAGTGAAGCGGTGGAAAAATTTCACTTAGCTGTAACTTAACTTGGAGATTATGGTGACAAAGATAAAAGTCACGTAATCGACACTGTACCACTTCCCAACACTCACGCTTGTTCACGAATAATAATCCACCAATATTATGCACAAATACTCGAAAAAAACCTAAGTTTTGAAAATTAAATACAGCGCGGACATAGTGACCATTTTCTTTCCCTCCAAAAACACCATACCTACTCAAATTGAAGACCATGAACTACAAATGCAGAAAAGGAGGTAAATAGAAGATGGTAACTGTAATGACGTCAAAAATCAACCTTAATGACTAGCGGACTTTCTAATGATTAAATATTTTAACTTAACAAGACTTAACGCGATAATGAGACTCATCTCTGGCGTTTTGACAAGTAAATTACTGTTTCTATTTACTACTTACATTGTGATCAGTAGACAGTTTTCTGCATATATAAGAGCTCTCACAGACTATCTATCAAAAAACACCGCATCAAAATCCGTTGCGTAGTTTTAAAGATTTATATAAGCACTAGCTGTTCCCCGCAGCTTCGCCCCGCATGGGACTCGGTTGTATCGCGCCCAAAAGTAGCCTATGTTTGATCTCAGGTCGTTAACTACATCCCTACCAAATTTCATCACAATCGGTCCAGCAGTTTAGCCGTGAAGAGGTGACAGACAGACAGACAGACTTTCGCATTTATAATATTAGTATGGAAGTATGGATACATAGGGATAAATAGGGACAGAGAAAGTGACTTTGTTTATACTATGTAGTGATGCGGACAAATCACATAGATTGCGCGAGCCACAAAGTAAAGAGGCTTTTATTTTAACTAGCCCTTTTTCTCTTATCGAAATATACCGCGAAAGAAAGAGCCAAAACACATTTAAATAATAAAATTTTATGAATAAAGGGGTAAGTGTATACCTGTTTATGTGACCCAATGTACTTTAAATAAATAAGCCTACGCTTTAGGGTTTTAGCTCACAAACCAAAAACAAATATCGATCGTTGTTACATAAGATCTGCGGAGTAGAGCCTTTCGTGAGCGACCTTGTCTAGACTTAGGGACAGGCGTTGCGAAGCCCTATAGTATTCAAACTACATTTATACTAATACTAGCTGCTCCCCGCGGCTTCGCCCCGCGTGGGACTCGGTTATATCGCGCCCAAAAGCCTATGTTTGACCTCAGGTCGTTAACTACATCCCTGCCAAATTTCATCACAATCGGTCCAGCAGTTTAGCCGTGAAGAGGTGACAGACAGACAGACTTTCGCATTTATAATATTAGTATGGATTAGAAAGAGGGAAGATGTGTTTTTGTGTGTATGTTTATAATGAATAAACTCAAAAACTACTGTGCCGAAACTCTTTCCCCATTAGAAAGCTACATTCACCCTGAGTGTTATAGGCTATGTATGTACCACGGGCGAAGCCGGGGTGAACTGCTAGTCCGTAGATCAGACAATCAAGTGATTCACGCATTATTAACGTATGTAAGTTGATCCCTTAAGGCGCTGTGCATCAGAAGAATACCGTAAAACGTCTATTTTTTCGTCGCGCAGTTAGCTTTATTCTTCATGGAATACAAACATGAAAAAAATATGAAGTGTAGTTCAAGGATCAAAATAAATGATTACATCAAAATATTTAAAAAATAATAAATTAAAGCCTAGCTAAATAAAATAGCAAAAAAGCTATATCCAGAAAAGGTTTCGTCGCGAATTACTTGATATCTTCAGCGACAACTACCAATTTTTTTACGTCTATAAAAAGAATAACATAATGACCCAGAGGGATACCTAAAAAAATTACAATATTCCGTCATAATTATTGAAATATTAAATTAAAACTGAAAAATTTCACCCGAAATGGCATTGAACGGAGACTAGTGATAGGCCAACCCAGTATCGCCATTTTTAACCTTATTTCATTACGCGTACGTACTATAATCGCACTTCACTCCTCTTAAATACCTAAGGGTTGGGGATACAGCGCCTTAATTTAACTTACGGAGGTCAGACGGCAGTCGCTCCATTGTAATAACCAGTACCGCGAAATCAGAAAGCGTACCCTAGGCTCTGAAGCGTAAGCGGAATATGCAACCGGGAAATACGCTCGGAGGAAGTATAAATTGATCCCCTGATTGTTTTTTACGAAACCCACGAGAAAAATAAGGGAGTGTTCTACTCTCACCATGATATCGAGACTGGCGTCTTGAGGTCAACAAAGTACCGTTAAATATACTATGCATCTCAAGAGGGTGAAAGTCTTTCAAAACAGAAGTCATGGTCAAATAACCTTAAAAAATAGCCTGGATTTAATAATTTGCTGTTATAAATAGTGTAACTAACACGACTTTCTTTTATATATAAGGTGAATTTAAATCAGCTGCAAATATTTTAAGGACAGATTCAGACCACTAAACTGAACAACTTTCATAAACTTATGTCGAAATACGAAAAAATTTTTTTGACCTTCCATACAAATTGAGAATCAGCTGATCTAGTTTGGTATGGAGAGTGAAAAATAAAATTTCGTATTTCGATATAAGTTTATTTGACAAAGTTGTTTAGTATAGTGGTCTGTATCTGCCTTTAAAATATTTGCAGTTGATTTGTGTCCACCTTGTATATATAGAAAGACTAGCTGTTCCCCGCGGTTTCGCCCCGCGTGGGACTCGGTTATATCGCGCCCAAAAGTAGCCTATGTTTGACGTCAGGTCGTTAACTACATCCCTACCAAATTTCATTACAATCGGTCCAGCAGTTTAGCCGTGAAGAGGTGACAGACAGACAGACAGACAGACTTTCGCATTTATAATATACTAGCTGTTCCCCGCGGCTTCGCCCCGCGTGGGACTCGGTTATATCGCGCCCAAAAGTAGCCTATGTTTGACCTCAGTTCGTCAACTACACCCCTACCAAATTTCATCACAATCGGTCCAGTAGTTTAGCCGTGAAGAGGTGACAGACAGACAGACAGACAGACAGACAGACAGACAGACTTTCGCATTTATAATATAAGTATGGAAGTATGGAAGTATGGAAGTATGGAAGTATGGATATGGAAGTATGGAAGTATGGATAAAAGAAGATGTACTTTAGCCTCTCTTTGCTTCTATTTTCCCTGACATTATTGATTTTATTAGTTGTCCGTGTCATATAAGAAGACCAAACATTAGCTAAATTTAACTAAATAAAAATTTCATAAAAATTAACAAACGTTTGGTAAGCCCGTTTTAACTAAAATGTGTTTTGACTCTTTCTTTCAAGGTAAATTTCGCTAAGAGAGAAAGGGCCAAACATATTTTAGTTAAGATGGGCTTAACAAACGCATGTTTATTTTTCTTAATAAGGGGGTAAGACTGTTACTAGGTAATTTTGATTTATGACCAGTTTTTGTTACAGCTTCCTTCAATTAGTTTCAAATGAGGCATGCTAACCAACGCTCGGTCGCATGACCCCTTCACGCACGCTATGGGTCATTGATTTTTAATAAATAACCTGAAGTTAAGCACTTCAGTGTATATAATTATGTAAACGAGAAACTTTGTGAGCATATAAAGTATATAGATAGCCGGTTTCACGCTTTTAAGGCTGAAAATTGGCAATTAAAAACAATATAACTATGTAACGTATTAAATATCAATGACCTTTGTTACAATTTATTAGTAACTAGCGACCCGCCCCGGCTTCGCATGGGCATAAAAACCTTCCTTTTGAATCACTCTATCTATTAAAAAAAGCCGCATCAAAATCCGTTCCGTAGTTTTAAAGATTTAAGCAAACAAAGGGACATAGGGACAGAGAAAGCGACTTTGTTTTACTATGTAGTGATAGTGACTATTAGATCCGAAATGTATGTACCACGTTTATGACTAGAATAATCATGTTTTGATAATATATTAACTAATGATTTGCAGAGACTTTTGTCATAAAAAAAATATAATCCGTGAGGTAGAAATTGTGTCAAACATTATTTTTGGTTAGTGAAAACTTTGAACTTAGTTATAATAGTTTATTGCACACAATATCTATACTTTTTGTGATATGCACGCTACTAATATTCACTGAAAATCTGTGTTATCCATACGCATACTAAGATTATAAATGCGAAAGTCTGTCTGTCTATCTGACTGTTCTTTCACGGCTAAACCGCTGGAGCGATTATGATGAAATTTGGTATGAATATAGTAAAGATCAAGGGGTCAAACATGGGTTACTTTTGTGTGCGATATATCCGATTCCCACGCAGATAGAGCCGCGGGAGACAGCTAGTGTTTGAATAAATAAATAGCAGGTTAACTAAATGGTGCGACGAATTTTCCAAAAGCCCTTTCATCTAGTGAAACGCACGTTTCTTCTTTGTTCTATTGTTATGTATTGTATGTTGTTTGGTGCAAAGGTACCTATTATTGTTTAGTTCCGGATTAGTTTTATAGGTTGGCATGAATAGGCTTCAAAGACGAATAGGCCTTTCATGGTTGCTACAATACGCTGTATAGAAACGAAATACTAACTGATTGTGTTGGCGTGTATTCAATAGCATTAAATATAATTTATTTATATATATAATTTATTTTCAAGTTACGTGATAAATATTCTAAGTATAAGTACTATTGAAGTATATATTTTCTTAAGTTTGCATTTTACTTTAATGGGTATTATAATAAAATTTGTTATTTTGTGAGTTCGTTAATAGTTATGAAATTACTAAGCCGATGTCAAAAATTCTCCTGCATGCCCGATTTTTGGAGAAGGCTAATATAAGTAGTACATACATACATACACACCACGGGCAGACGAAACCACTGGAAAGAGCTAGTTAATGGCAAAGAGAAAAGGCCAATAAAATCCATAAAGACCCATTAATACCATCACCAAATCGAAAAACCCATCACCAACCAAAAACCACAAACACTCACGTACTTCCAACATAATTGTCCATGCTCTCTTTCCTTACGATGACGGAGGACATCTTGGTGGCATAGACAATACAGCTGTCTAAGAACGAGGAGTGGGGGGCCACGACCAGGATGGGCGCCTCCTGGCGGCTCGCCTGTTGACCACGGATGGTGATGGCCATCCCCCCGGCCAAGTATGACATTTTGCCGATGAAACATATTAAGGGTTTCAGGGCCCTAGAACGAATAAAGAAGATTTGTTATTGCTAGTATTCTAATAAGATTGCATAGATAGGCGACACTATAGAGAACTTGTAGGGAGATCAAGCAGGTGCGACTGGAAAGATGCGAAATGCAAGTACAGCGCACTCTCCCGAGATTCGGCTCGTATAACCGAGAGGTTGGTAGAGCCATGGGAGGTGGAGGGAAGTGCTAGAATACTACTTAGTTACTTTAGAATACTAAATCTTATTTATTTTCGTCATTTTGGGGGGAAAAGGATTTTTAAGTTTCAATCTCCCGCGCTATTATGATGGTACTATCGACCCGCCTTAGCTTTGCATCGCACTCTATCCATTAATAAAACCGCATCAAAATCCGTTGCGTAGTTTTAAAGATTTAAGCATACATATAGGGATAGAGAAAGCGACTTTGTTTTATACTATGTAGTGATACTACGAGCATGCTATTAAAGTCAGATGTCTTTCGCGATGTTGGTATTTCACGGATTTGGAGCATTTGGAATTTAACGTAGAGTTGACATTTTTCGTGTGTGGTATTAAACGTAGAAATGAAATGAGCATCATCGTCCGATAGTTTTTCCTAGTTGCATCTTCAAATTACGCTTCAGAGCCCAGAATATGCCAATCATGAGCCTGCCTGATTTGGCGGTTCTGGTTATTTTTACCGGTACTGGTCACGACCAGTCATGATATGACATGATCATATACATACTAAGCTTTTTTTAAGCGCCTGTACTGTTATTTCATATAAGTTTTCTTTTCTTACTTCATTTTTAAATGAAATGTCTAGTTATAGTAAACTTTTTTATTTTGACATTGTGATCCCTGTCGGGGATCAAAAGAGGGGTGTCATTTCAGGCTCATTATTATTATCAACGTCAACATATCATTTTTTTTTCGCTTAAAAACAGGGTGATTATTCAAAAATCAACCCAGTGTTCAATAATAAATACAATGAAACTAAAAAAAAATCTTAATCCTCGTATTCCCATACCTTTTTAAAAAAGTCACCTGTGACCCTAGTGCGAGTTTTTCTTAACGCAGACGCTAGCGACTGCGTTAGGATTTTGTATGGAATTTCTTAGTTGCCTTACTATCCGCCAGAGGCGCTTTACAGGTCTGCCGTACAAAATCGCTAACGCAGTCGCTAGCGTCTGCGTTAAGAAAAACTCACACTAGAGGCACTGTAATTTTATCTAAAGAAATTGTTGAGATGTGTTTTTGATAATGAGCTTGATACCCTTTGATACCTCTCGTTTGTCAAGCAGGGATCAAAACAACAAAGTTTTTTTTTATTGCAATCTTACGTATTCTTACTACTCAATTAATGAGTACAACACCTTATAAATTTACCGCAATTGCATTAGTCTGTGCACAACGTCCTGTCACTTTCAACACGGTTAAAAAGTGTGTTAAATTAATATGTTGATTGTACATTACGACCTCCGTGGCGTAATGGTTAACATGCCGAGGGTTCGATCCCCGGACAGATCCAGATGAAAAATTATCTTTTTCTGATTGACCTGGGTCTTGGATATTTATCTAGGTATATATGAATTTGTTATGAAATAAAGTATCGTTGGGTTAGTATTCCATAACACAAGTCTCGAACTTACTTTGGGGCTAACTCAATATGTGTGATTTGTCCCTTTATATTTATTGTCCCTATATATTTATTTATTATTACGTTAAGACGAGACCTTGATGAACACTAGCGCCACCATCAACAAAAATCATTATTCACTGAAAACACAAGTTATCAAAAATCCATGTTATGTAATTAAGGTTCTAGTTCTGGATGATTGTAGTTAGAACTGTAATCGTACAATATGAATTGCAATAAATGAATTGAAATTGAAATTGGATCTAAGTTCATTTTAAACATACACAACAATTATAGTTCCATATAGTTACAAATTGCAAAACTGCCAAAAGTGGCCGTTTTAAGCAATATTACAATTTGTAACTAAAGGGAACTATAATTTAATATGTTTAAAATGAACATCAGATCCAGAACCATAATAACAGAAAACGGATTTTTGATAACTTGTGTTTTCAGTAAATAATGATTTTTAACTGATGGTGGCGCTAGTGTTAACCAAGGTATCGTCGTATCGTATCGTAACTCTATATGCAACGTTCCTGTTCCCGGATTCCCTCACAGTAATTAGGGTTCCGTACATCAAAAGGAAAAAACGGAACCCTTATAGGATCACTCGCGTGTCTGTCCGTCTGTCTGTCCGTCCGTCTGTCACAGCCGATTACTCTGAAACCACTGGACCAATTGAGATGAAATTTGGTACACATATGTAAGTTAAAAGACCCAAAAGTGCATGTGTAACGTAAATAAATAAATTATGAATTTGGGGGTCACTTTTGAAGGGTAAATCACAACATTCAAAAAAAAAGATTCGCTAACCATATCGAATGACATATCAAATGAAAGAGCTCGTTATGAGGATCTTAAATATATTTTTGTTATTATTGTAATATAAATAGTTTTCATTTTATTCAGGAAAGAAGACGAAAATTGACCATTCGGACCAGCCGTGCCTTCCGAGCTCAAGATAGAATTACCACCGTCGGCGACCAATAAAAGCTAGTCCGCCCTTGCCGTTGCTTGACGCGCCGTTTCGTAACAAACACACACTCGCCGTTTGGCTATAGATTTCCTAATTAGAGAAGAAAAGTTTCTCTTTGTAAGCGTGATGAATAGAAACTACTATAAATTTTCTCTCATTATTGTTATGTCGTGACTTTACAACAAAAATATTTAATAATAGTAGTTATCGTAAACCATCAAATACTGTAATTACGCCATAAATCTATCATAAAAGAAAGCGTTTAAATGGTCATTTATACTCGTATAAATTGACACGCGATGATACGTTCAATAAGAATACCTGCAATTTATTAATCAAGAAGAAGGTCTGCAAATGACCTGGAATAAATAAATAAACAAACCATATTTTTTTCTTAAAACGAACTCATTGAGTTCACAAGAATCCTTTTTATGCGAATCCGACTCGCGCTTAACAGATTTCATATTTATTAATTTAAATAAATAAGTACTTTTTACATTTATGTCAACAATGAATAACTCTAATCTATACAAAGTTGTCTGAAAGAGATAATATAAGTACTTGAGTTGTCTGAAAAAGATAAGCGATATACCATAACACCGCCTATTGTATTCATTCATGTAAGCATATCTATAATTTATCCTTCATTATGAAGTTTACTAGTCCAATATTATAATCTGTGTGTATATATTTTGAAATAAAATTTAGTCAAACATATCAAACAACAATACACGTATTTCTATTTAAAAATATCTAAAAACTACTTAGTACGTAAAAGACTTAAAGCAAGCTATCGAAAACAGCTCAAAACCCGTGCTAGCGCTGAAACGTGCTACCAACAAAGGCCGTGAAAAACACAAAAACACTACAGACAAAGAAAGACAGGCACAACTACGAGTATAGTACGATAAAACACAAAACAATGCAATAAAGCTTGAACCATATGACTGCCAGTAGTACTGTTATATATTCTGTGCTGTGCACCTAGTATGAGTCTAGCGACTGCGTTAGCGATTTAGTATGGCAAACCTTTACAGCGCCTCTAGCGGATAGTAAGGCAACTAAGAAATTACATACAAAATCCTAACGCAGTCGCTAGCGTCTGCGTTAAGAAAAACTCATACTAGGGGTACTGCCAGCGTAGAATCACAGAATATATAATAGTACTAACGTAGTAGAATATAAGATAGCGCGCGCGGCAATTTTTTTTAAATATTTTTTTTTAAGTACTTGTAACAAATTAACCTACACACACAATCTATCTCATGATCTCACCCGTCTTTAAGGTAACATCGGAGAGATAGATTTGAATGAATTTTGGCACGGGGTTACCTTGAACCATGAAGATGGATATGGCTGCGATATTTCAGGAAGATTGGTTCAGTAGATAGAGCGTGAAGAGGTAACAAACAAACAAATATACAAACTCACTTTCGCATGTATAATATTACTAGCGACCCGCTCCGGCTTCGCAGGGGCATAAAAGCCTTCCTCTTGAATCACTATCTATTAAAAAAAACGCATCAAATTCCGTTGCGTAGTTTTAAAGATTTAAGCATACAAAGGGACATAGGGACAGAGAAAGCGACTTTGTTATGATAGTGATATAATTGGGAAAGCACTGATTTTGGAATGCAGTATGTTCTATTCACAGCTAATATAAGGAAATCAGTACATACATATTTTTAAAAGTATACTAGTCAATGGCAGGTGCAATGTTCAAGCTCTATGAAGCAAACGCAACAAAACGAGTAACAGGACAAAATCACAAAAAATAAAGACACATAAAAAACCAAACGAACAAGAAACAAGACAAAGATATGACAAAAATTGACCATTCGACACATTGCATCTGTTAAAGTATAATTATTTTAAAAAATTAAGTAGTTTTTTTTGACGACAGATATGACTAGTAGTGTGGGGCATCCATCGACTACGAAGTAATAAATATGTCGATGATTAAGGTGGTTTCATAAATCACCCACGTCTCTGTAATATTTTTTTTTGCAAATATCTTCCTTATTACGTAGAGGCTATGACTGGTTTTCACTACCGTAATAAAAAATACTTTAATATCTTGACGGCATGCTGATAATGCCGACAAATTTTGTTAACAATTGCAATGTTCATTGAAGCTACAAAACAATAGTTTATCAGATTAATTCGATAATAACTATGGATAAATGATCGCTTGCCACCGGTTAGTCATCTTAACTTTAGAAAAAATTCAAGGGCAAGGTCTGTCCACGACACTTAGTATAATAAAAAAAAATTGTAACGTTACGTTTTTTATGATGATGACCTAAGCAACTTAAAAGTTCCAATTTTTTATGCCTATCGTTTTACAGTTATCGATAACTAAATCGGGTCTAAAGGACAATCCGGCTTTAAGTGAGACTGAAATTTGCGCTAGGTAAAGACGATTAGTTTTCACTACGTTAGTACATTCTTATCTATGGTTTGCACATGAAATACCTCCTCAAGTGAGCGATCAGCTGACATGGTTTTAATATGCAGCAGATTTTTAGATTTGCCCATATATTATTCGGGGAAAGTGTTCAGTATCATAGACAAATCTTGCCTTAGGAGTGTTATTAATGACAAACCGGTCACCATGAATAATAGAACGGTTTCGTATCGACGCGCTCTGGTGATTTGTATTATTAATATTAGTTTTCAACGTACCACATAGAGCATCGCTACAGCTATATTTTTTTTATTAAAATTACGTACGGCCCGAAAAAAATGTTTCTCGATTTTTATTATCTTGTAGCTTCAAAATGCCCAAATCGAAACCTACGTCCAATGAACGGAATACGCGCAGTGTCAGCCTTGGCAACCACGCTGGGAGCCCCAAGGACCACTATGGCAATGGCATCGAAGAAACTGGAATGAGGTGCCATGACGACCACGGGGGCGTCGCGGGGACTTGGAGGAAGATGCTCCCGGCCCAGGATCTTGACGCGGTGGAAGCCAGCCACCGCCACCACTAGCCGCGTCAGCGAAAGGATGGAGAATCTGAGCTTGCTGTCCAAAAAAATATTTAGTAACAATAGATTTGATTCGACCAAATTATTACTGTCATCATTCTTCACGATTAATCATGTGACATTCGTGACCAATGAAGTATTTCCAAAGAATGCGTTTGTCATTAATACCGTTTTCCCGTTTGCATTTTTTATTTGAAAGATTCCCATAGATTTACTCCATGAAGCTGTCTATACGATAGGCCACTTTATATTACTGGTTACAGGTGCTCTCTACACGTCGCTCATCCATTCAATCACCCGCTAAAATTCGGTAAAAATGCATAACTGTAATTTTGTCAGATTGTGCGGAGTCACGCATGTCTCTACATTACAACAGTTACAACCAGACGGTGGCAAGTAGACAAAAAAAAAACAAACAAAATCCACATGCTTAAGGGCTAAGCATGTAGATTTCTCACAAAGCAGCTTGAACCAATAGCCTAACGGAAATTTCGTGAAGCTTCTTATATTTTTACAATACAAAATTGACGAACACAACTGTATGTGATCAAACAAGTTAATGTGACAACCGGTTTCACACGCGTAATAATTCTATGTCCGTCAAGCAAGTTCAATTAGTGTTGCCGAATTTCTTATCGATACTCACAATCTTTGATCTCAAAAATCACCTATAATATAAAGATGATATTAGATAAGTACTGATTTGTATGTGTAATAGCTAACAAAAATTGGTCCAAAAGTATAAACACTTTTATTTATTGTGCGTAGTTGCCTTGGAAATATAAGTAGTTAAATTATTAATTATAGGAATACTTCAATTTATCTCATTTTATTCCTAAAATTTAAAAACACTAAAAAAACACACAGATGATAAAACATAGAACAGTACATAAGAACAAGCGCTACTTAATAATCTCTCATCTACCTCGCTTTTCACGTTACTGTATTTTTTCATGATTTATATATAAATATTTAGCGTAAAACCTCTATCTATAGTTTTCTGAATTATAAGCTTTTAGCAATTTCTTTTTTCAATTGCCTCTTTTACAAAACTATTTTGGCCTAAATTATAATCTGTTGCCAATGTAAAGTAATATCGATAAACTAAGTGCAGATAAATTGAAATCACTAAACTCGATTGACGTTAAACTCAGACAATCGAGCGCCACGCTTTTAAAGAAAGCGTAGGTGAGTGAGTAGGTATGTTCTAAGATAGGTACACAACGTACACAATAATTACGTAATTATGGTACCTATTTAACTTTTTATAACCTTCCTATAGCCAATACTATTAAACGAGCAATAAATTTATTTGTACCTGCGTTTTCGAAAACGGCTCTAACGATTTCTTTGAAATTTTAAACGTAAGTTTTTACATGGTAGTCAAAAAGATAATCTAGCTAGGTTCCATGTCTGGGAAAATTCATTTTCACGCAAAAAGATTTTCTGCATAAAACGAGCGACATTATACGACTTAGGTATCATTATCTCGTAAAATAGCAACACATTAAGTACTTACTTACTTATATTTATTCTCATTTTGCGATTTATTCAATTTGCAAAGAAAATCAGTGACCATTTCGTTTCGCCATTTTGATTTGAAGCCTCCGATTATTTTCTCGTACTACCAACCTACTTTTTTCGAACGTTTTTACCTGTCTCATTCGAAATATCCGACAACACCTTCTACACTTTGTTGTATATTATTTTATATAAACTAATAGAATTACCATTAAAGCCTGTATAATATGTCTATAACCCAAGCTAGATAGGTACCAGTCTTTCACATAGATTAAAATAAGAAAAAAATGTGCATTATATTTTTGATTAGATACCTACCTTTTTTAAAAAAATAGATAAAACAAATAAATATTTTTGAATTTGAGTTCTACATAATCATAGATTTTAAAAAAGTTGTAGAGAGACCGCGCGCGATTCGAACTTCATTGTACATAATAGTCTACGAGTATATTTTACCAAGACGTCTCAATTAAAAAAATATACACGGCCTTTTTTTTAATCGTTCGAACAGCAACTACCTACATGAATAAGTAAAAAGTTCCACATAACCTCTATGTCGGTTTGTGATTGAGGTGTTTTACGTAAATTGATGGCTATCTGGGTCACGTCACGAATCGTCAGTACCTACACTGGCGCTGGAGGTCCACTCTCACTCTCGCCGCCTTACTACTTTCTAGTCATGGCCGTCAACGCATTACGGTATAAATTTATGTTTTACTCCGTTTGTCAACTAGACAACAAATAAGAGTTAATAATGGGTTTCGAGAACCACTTTCCATTAGATGCTGATTTTATAGTAGTAAACGAACATCACACATTTGTGTAGCTACATGGTTATTACCTACATAAAGCACAAAATCAGTTTTTTTACAAAATTAAATGTTAAATACTTAATTGCCGACTAGCGTGTAATAATACATACAAACGTATCTAAATGAATGGGAAGTTTCCTGGCATCCTTATGTTTGTTACTATATTTAAAAATTAAAAACAAAAAATTCCATAGAATTAGGAATTTTTTTTAGTCTATGAAATTTAGGGATGGGACAATAACCTTGAGCATAAAAAATACCGGAAAACTATAATCACAAATTACAATAAAACTTATTGCATTTACAAAGAAAACGAGCTACCTATCTTATTATTGACCAAGGTCACGTTTTTGTTAGTCCTCAGTCGTCTCGTCAGCGCCAATCGTTACGCCATTTTAGAAGCCTTGTGAATTCGTGATGACGTATTAATGACGATACCAACTATCCAAAATTACCGGAAAAAGTCTAAATCTGTGATCTAAATAAACACCTCATGACGTAGAGATGTCGACACACGCCACTTCCGAAATTACCGGGAAAAAAACGGACTTAAGTAGGTACGTCACGAAAAGTATTCTTTCGCTTGTTTCATATTTCGAACGAAGGTCGTGTTTTTGCACTGTTTTCAATGCCAATAATTCGCGAACATCCTACAAACACGCCCTATTGGTATTGTCTCTGATCGGTGCCAGTCTATCCGGCTGACAATATAGTCGACCTCGAGAGCTCTGTCATGTCATCAAGGTCGCATAAACCTAGATACTGTTCTACATCTTCAAGTATCTGACATATAATTTAATAGAAATGGCATAAGTGCTGTAGTTTAGACTCAAAAAATGCTATCGATGTGATTTTTTTTTATATACAAGTTGTAATTTATACTAGATACAGATTGGATGAATTAAGTACTAAATAGTATTGTGATTGTAAATGTATATTGTGATGAATTCTGTACTGGTGCTGTCGGTAGTCAAGTAACCGTCCGCTCAGTCTGAGACTCTAACCAAGAATGTCCCTCGATCCCTTCTTGTTAGTACCATCTCCACTGCCTCCCCACCGCTATGCTTGTGGTGTCAAAGCGGGGAGTTGATCAACCAATGACAGACTCTCGTAAGATGGCGCCACGGTTGTTATTATTTAAGCCTATTATCACCATCATTGCGTAGTAAATCATAAAATATATAATATAAATAAGCATAACCATAAAAATCATGACATTCGGCCATCGGACAACGTGCAGACTCCGGCGCACGTTACAAAAATTGTACAATTGGATGATCAATACAAAATATACCTTATTCACCTTTTAAAACATATCTGAGTCTATTTACATAGTGTGACAAAGATATATAAGTATTATTAACATAGAACACAATAATATCAAAATTTAAATATTTACAATTATTTCCTCTAAACATTTTAAATAATTAGCCAAATCAAATGAATAAATCTTTTTTCAAGTATAAACTAAATCAAACACAATAAAATCATATCATGACATTCGGTTGTTTTTTGTTTGTTATTATTTAAATGTATATTCTATCTGAATCACCATGTCCAGATTCAATCAACACGCAGAACAGCTTTAGTGGATTACCCATACACCCTACAGATGAAGAATCTGAAGATCAGCCAATAGTAAAATGACCAAGTAAACCACCATTACTCTTATAAGGTGTACAGGAAGTCAATAAGCTGGCAGAACTACTTCGTTCATCTGGCAGTGCGGATAGTTTCACCCTAAGGATAATAAATAAAAATCAACTTCAAGTAATCAGTGCCGGTATAGAAACTTATAAAAAAATATCTACTCGACATGGTTGGATTGGGTATAAATTCATCCAAGAAGATCAACGATGCTACAGAATCGTTATTTAAAAAAAATCTACACAGCACCTTCCAAAGCAATTGAAGCAGAGATAGAAAAAACCGGAAACATCATTCAAGGATAAATTATCAATGTGAAATTTGGACTAGAAAGAAAACCAACGTTAACTTTTTTTTTGTAAATCGTGCTCCAGGTCCTAGCAATAGTGCAGTTAAAAATAACGAAAATTCACCACCAAGCAGTAAAAATAAAAGGTCCTCAAACGAGGCATACAATTCCTTAGTGTCAAAGATGCCAACAACTTTGTCATTCAAAAAAAATACTCATAATACTCATTTATTTTTACCCGTCAATACAATAGATTAATAAAAATAATGATAATAATTAACATCAAGTCAAATAGCAGCAGTCAAATTCAAAATAAAAATTAAAAATGAGAAATAAATCAAAAATTGATACACTGACATCATTAATACTGAAATATTACTACATTAATGTACATCGTACCTTTTGTACAATAAAACTAATATCAGTCCATTAATTCCTCGTTACTATAGTAAACTTTGTCATTGTCAATTAATTAGTAATAAGTTTTAATTTTACTATATCAGTGTGTGAAATGTGCTCAAGGTCATCAAGCTTCAGAATGCAAAAAAAAAGACAGTAGTACACCAGCACTATGCGCCCTTTTCCAAGGTGAGCATCCTGCAACTACTAGGAATGTAGTGTTTACAAGGAGATTCTAGCAAGTCGAAAGCCAAACCAATAAGGCTTGAATGCCCAACGAAAACTTCAAATGCATATATTATACAAAAATCTAACACTGATTTCATCAGATGCTACTCAAATGAAACTAAACTTTTTACACATAATATTAAAAAAAAAGAACTTTCTATGCCAAAATCCTAAAAGGCAATACTGAAGTGTCATCTAAGTTAACCAATAAAATTGAAGAATAAATAAAAAAAAAACTGCTTAAAGCATCAACCTCAATAATTAGACATGCTCCTACAACATATGAGTGCACTTTATAAGCCTCTTCCCTCTACTTAATTGTCAGAAGAATAAAATGACTACTGATTAAGAATTAGAAGACATTAAGAATTACTACCTGGAACATAAATGGCTAGCTCCAAATAAATCTGAACTTGAAGTACTTATTGCAACTCACAAACTAGATGTGACCTTAATCTCAAAAGCACACTGCATCAAGCAAAGTAACGTTCCATCAAGGACTACAACACTTATATCACACACCACCCTGATGGAATGAGTCATGTAAGTCCATAAGCATTACCTGCTGCCAGAGTATAAACACTCCGAATCCTAGCAACCACCATAGCTATTAAAGGTAAGCTTGGAAGTCTTAATCTGTCTGCAGTTTAATGCCATCCAAGGCACAAGAGTAACTGTTCTACTTACAGTAAGTACGTTTTGACACTAGGAGGCAGACTTATTTCAAGTGGAGATTGGGGTGCCAAACATTCTGGGGATTAAGGTTGACCTCAACCAAAGGTACACTGCTCAAACTGTGTCTTGGCAATAACAATCTTAATGTAATCACGACTTGTGAACCAACATACTGGCGATATGTTAAAATTCTCTGAATATATTTTTTTTTTGCAAAAGGGTCAGAAGTACACTATGTGAAAGCAGAAACTTGCTATGATAGCGGCTCTGATCATAGCCCTATACTGTTGACAATTAGTTCCACTATTATCTGCTATAATGAAATATAGTACAGAGACGGTGATTGTTTAAATGATCAAAATTTGATTGATTGCTGTGAAAGACGTCCAGAACAAAACAATTGGACACCAGCTAGAATACCTTACTGCGATACCATCCACCAACTATTCACTGTGGAAAACTACTAAAGGTCCATTTAAACCACAGGCATGAAGTTTCCATTTAAAACTAATACTAGGTGGACACATACTGGAAAAGAGAAAGCTGATATATTTGCAAGACATTTAGCTGACGTGTTTGCACCAAATGAAGGCTATGAAGACGTGGAAACTGAAATAGATAGAAGAGCTGAACCAAGTCTTCCAACTATCTGTTCCACTTAACCCAGTGATAGTACAAAAAGTTAAACAGGTCATCTCTAATTTCCAAAGACATAAGTCACTTGGTTTTGACTTGATCATCAAAGAAGTTCTAGAAGAGTTAATCAAATCAAATCTCTTTATTTGCATGAATGTATGTACAAAATGATGGTGTAAAAATATGAATGTGCGAATACATTTTACCTTAGTAAGGCGTGCAAATATATCATGTCTAAAAATACTCAATTATAAAGATACACCATTTAAAACAATGTCAAATTTAAAAAGATATAGTCAACATGGTATTTTATCATAATTTCCAACTTGCAATGATTCCAATAAAAGTATAATAATCTGAGTAGTCATAATGTGTTAGTAAAATAAATGTTTATCTATTAGCAGTGTTCGTAACTTTTCTTTAAATGCTCTATATCTTAACTCTTACATACTGTCAGGTAATTTGTTAAATAATTTCGGTTCCAAAACATATATTGTCCTACTTTACGACGCAAGATTAGATTCATATACAATCCAATTATGTATTCATTAATTGATGCAACAAAGTGTTTATTCATTCATTCATTCATGTTGAGGAAGTATTTGTACCATAATTCTTGTTGGTTTTGGTCGTCTATTAACAATTTGCTTAAAACTATTTATATTTTGCCTCACATACAATCATGCCTCAAAAATGAACAGTGAGGGTAAAGTCTAAGTTCAATTTTCTAAAATCTGATACACAAATCTCTTTGTTGTCTCTAAACTACTTTTTGTACCCTAAATGTGCAGCAGAATGTGTATCGTTGCAGCATTTCCCCAAAAAAGTATACCATATCTCAATTTAGAGGCAACACAATAATAGTCAGCAAGAAAGGCCATAGTCTATCTCACTACTCTATTCAACAGAATATTGAGAGTCCAATTCATTCTATGCCTGTGAAAAGTATCAGTTATAACAATGCTCTACGAGGCAGGCAAACCACCTCATTCTGCAAGCTCTTACAGTTAATTCGTTTCTTACCAATCTTGTCTAAAATCTTCCGAAAGATTTCTAATTAGAATTTTGCGTATCCTCTCGGAACCTGATGCAATACCAAAACACCAATTGGGCTTTAGTAAATATCACTCTACAATATAACAGGTTCACAGAGTATGCGATACTATTAGAAAATCTACTAAGCAGCTTTCTTGGACAATTAGCGGGCATTTTACAAAGTGTGGCACAAGAACTACTTTACAAAATCAGGAAAGTGTATCCTCACAGTAACTTTTTGCTAGTGGATGCATAGCCGAAATACATTATTCCAGGTTCAAATAGATGAAGAGACATCAGACTTCTATGAAATTAAAGCGATGTTTCTAAGGGATTAGCCTTAGATCCCAAATTGTTCACGATCTATATATCTGATCTCCCTGAAGCCGATAATATCACCAACCACCGTTACTAAATTTGCCGATGTTACGGCTATATTAGCAGGTAACAAAAATCCAGGTTTGGCGTCAACTATTGGCATCACAAGATTGCCTTGATAAGATTGATGAAAAGCTCCACAAATGGCGATCATAGCAAGTGACTCAAAATTGTACCCATATTATCTTTGCTTAAAAAAGAGAAACTGCCCACCATCAAACTAAGGGACATGAGCTTACCACAGAATGACTCCGTCAATTATCTCGGAATGCATTTGGATCGCAAACTAACATGGAAGAAGCACATCAAAACAAAAAAAGATGACATCTAACTCCAGTATCGAGGACTGGCTGATGGCACGCAACTCTGTTCTATTTATAGATAACAAGCTCCTCATATACAAAACAATCTTGAAACTCATTTGAACATACTGCCTCCAATTGTAGGGCAGTGCTTGTAATACAAACATAACCATCATGGTTCCTCACCAATGCTAAAATCCACGACACACTGCAGATCAACACTTAGGAAACTACAGAAATCGATTCTTGAACCACCCAAATGAGCTGGCACTTAATCTTATAAATTATGATATGATATTCAAGGACTCGCTTCAAGATTCTAAGAGAAGGCTACTTCTACTGAGCCTTTACAAGGGACACATATTTTTATCTTATTGCTCATCGTCAAGGCTCATAGTCCAGAGAACTGATTGTAGATAAAACCAGAAAAAAAATGTATGCATAAGAAAATACATTAGCTCTTTTCACTAATTTCATAAATATAATTAATTAGATGGACTTCATCTGTACATAACAAGACATTTTTACCCATAACTTTTAACATGCAGCTCGTCAGAACTTTAAGGATGTACGATTCCATCTATATATAAGATAAAGCACGCTCTTGCTAATAGCAAACACAAAAGATGCACATTAACATCTAACATGATCTAGCGCACGCTCGCGCTAATAACGAACTTAAAGGATGCTAACTTTTATCTAATATAATCTAACGCACGCTCACGTTAGTACATGACTCAAAAGATGTACTCTCACATCCAACATAATCAAACGCACGCTCACGTTATTACAGAACTCAAAAAGATGCACTCTCACATCTAACATAATCAAACGCACGCTCACGTTTTTACAGAACTCAAAAAGATGCACTCTCACATCTAACATAATCAAACGCACGCTCACGTTTTTACAGAACTCAAAAAGATGCACTCTCACATCTAACATAATCAAACGCACGCTCACGTTATTACAGAACTCAAAAAGATGCACTCTCACATCTAACATAATCAAACGCACGCTCACGTTATTACAGAACTCAAAAAGATGCACTCTCACATCTAACATAATCAAACGCACGCTCACGTTATTACAGAACTCAAAAAGATGCACTCTCACATCTAACATAATCAAACGCACGCTCACGTTATTACAGAACTCAAAAAGATGCACTCTCACATCTAACATAATCAAACGCACGAAGTCATGGGCTACAGCTAGTTATCAATTTTACCAATAATATTATAAACCACTAACAATCTTAAATCAACCATATTAACCGCTCACTACTTTATTCGGTCGGACATGAAAAATCCTTTTGTTCATGATAGCATGATTACTGGGGAAAGCCATCGTCATCATTATCATCGATACGATCTATAAGCATCATATCTGGCCTTACAAAACTTTAAATTTTCATAAAAGTAACGCCCCTTGTACAACAAATAATAAAAACAATAAAAAAATAAAGGCTAAGCAAATTAATATTTTAACCACAATGTATTAGCAAGAATGAAATGAAAGCAGAAAAACAAGCATAATAAAATGAGTGTGTGTTCTGTGGGCCCGGCCAGAAGCAGGCCTGGCTGGCTGGCTGGCCACGCAACCTTAGTCACAATTCATGTGATGTATGTATGATGTGAGTATTTCATTATTTCACACAAAAGCGACACTTTAACAATGTCTACTTAAAAAGTACGATAAGTTTAAATTCGACAATTATAAAAACCTTTACTTTTTTAAAATTATTTTTACTGTATTAATAATTAAATTAAATTTATTAAATTAAACTTTACACTACATAAATGTAAAATTAGAATAATTATTCCATCAAAATAACGAAACCACTCTTTAATAAAAAGGGCTTACCGCAACCACACGACTGGGCAATTCGAACAAGATTTTTTTTTTTTTCTTGTGATAAACATACGTTAACTAACACATGATTAAAACACTATCATCAATAAATTTGCACTTTACTTATCTTTAAGCTAACCAATCTCACTATTATCAGTCCAGAAGAATAGAAACAAGGTTCCACCATTAAGGCTTCAAAACAAGTAAATGTAGGTAGGACGTACTAACAAAACTGAGGGTAGCAATCATTAACAACAAATCTAATCATGAAGCAAAGCAAAAATATAACTTGTCAGCCTGTACTGATGGCTTGAAATAAAAACATTAACGCGACACACATATTATTATAACTTAGTAAAAATAAAAAAAGTCTGAATTTTAACTTCTATCTGTAAAGCTTGTAAGCAAAAACTCATTATATTTATTTAAAACATTAAAGTACTTACAATTTCTATCTTTTTTCCACTTCTGCGGGCGAGATAAGAGCACTTCTGAAATGTGATGAATTCTGTACTGGTGCTGTCGGTAGTCAAGTAACCGTCCGCTCAGTCTGAGACTCTAACCAAGAATGTCCCTCGATCCCTTCTTGTTAGTACCATCTCCACTGCCTCCCCACCGCTATGCTTGTGGTGTCAAAGCGGGGAGTTGATCAACCAATGACAGACTCTCGTAAGATGGCGCCACGGTTGTTATTATTTAAGCCTATTATCACCATCATTGCGTAGTAAATCATAAAATATATAATATAAATAAGCATAACCATAAAAATCATGACAATATATAATTAAAAAGCAATATTATATTACTGTACTTGTACCTACTTCAAAAATTATAAATACCATCAGTTAATTAAACAATTGAACCTGATATTTTTTTCAAAATATATTACTTATTATCTTTATGAACAAATCGCAGATTGAACCCGAAGACCTTTTATTTCAGATAAAAAATATACATACAATAGCACGATTGTCAAAAGCAAGCGAGATAAGTATATTTGACTCTTATAAAATTGAATAGAACCATTCAATCTGTTGTTTCACGAAAGCAACATAAAAACTAAGTCTGAAAAGACTGAAACCTCAAAAGTTAAACCTTCACGGTTTATACCTATTGCTAAGAAACACCTTGAACTGTTTTTTAAGAATTTAAAACTTAAAAAGATAGAAACATTTTGCCGTTTCCTCTGGCATTAATTATTGCAATAATAATATCTTATTTTATACTTAATCTGGGAATCTATTTATTTGAATTAGGTAATCACTCAGAACATTGACACAAAAATGCCAATTAGGTAGTAAAAAGATGCCATTCACCAGTTGTTATGTTTTTAGTGCTTGCAAATTTAATGAAATTTGAAACAGTTTCTTACCGTTATAACGTTAGTTATTAGTGTAATTTTAAATCAAATTCGGGAACAAGATACTTAATTAAAGACCGAGTATATGTACAACTTGAGAGATGAATAAAAGAAATAATATTATTCATTGTTTTAAAAAAATTGTGCTGCTCTAGAAGTGCATAAATGGAAGAGTAATAAATAGAAAATAGGTTAATATAAATTTGCAAATTCTGTTTACGAAAACGTATACGCTTGACTGCATTAGGTCGTTCAACCCATTTAGACATAATTTCGATGTAATCAATTTTCCCTCGTTTTACTTACAACAGGCTAAAAACGAAGACCATTAAAGCCACAAAAAAATTGTAAGTTCGCTACATAAAATTTTCGCTAAGTATAAATGTAAAATGACATAACATTTTTGTACACACCTTCTCCATCCAGTCATAGGTTTTCTTCTGAGATCTTCTTCGCTAAGGCCATAAAGACCTATGCAGGCTAGGAACCATGCTGTTACGATCAAGTAACAGATGACTATTACTCTAAATGGAAGTAGTATTACTGTGAATATCGCCGTCTGAAACAAAACCATCGCGTTCTTGTACATGTTTGTCGTTATTCTCAAAATTACCTATTTTAATTAAAAAACCTTTAAGTATCGACAATTTTTTTTTAACTGATCTTCAGAATATCATATAAACAATCCATACGAATCTACTTTTCACCTAAGACATTCAGTAGAATGGTTTGAATTTCAAGAACTTTTAATAGATTTAAATTTTATTATTGACTAGCTGAAATTTTATAAGCTAAGTTTTGTACATATATTAAATGTAAAATTATTATAATATTAATAGTAAAATAAAATCTTTCATGTTTGTTACATTAAACTTAAGGAAAACTAATAATGGTACATAGTTAATAGCGTGTCTGTCAATCTATTAAACTTTATAACAATTTTTTTAGTTTTTTGTTGTATTTTTTATTTGTTTTTGCTTTGTTTTGTAAATTTTCTACCTATGTTGCAAGAAATAAAAGGCTTTTTTATTTTTTGTTTTTATTTTATATTATTGACTAGCTGTCCCCGCAAACTCCGTACAGCCTGAACCCACTTTGCACCTTTTAAACCTTCCCTGAACTTCCACAAATCTTTTAAGACCAACATTAGCAAAATCGACCCAGCTATCTCGAGTTTTAACCAGACTAACGAACATCAGTTGATTTTTATATATATTGATAGATATGTTTTAACCTGGACCATTAAGAAAACTGCTAGATTTATATATATGTATATTTTGCAGATTTATTTTATTTTATTCGGAGAATATACAGTCTAATATCTAGTTACATAAAAATCTACTTCAGGTAATAAACATGGATTCAGTCAGCCAGTGTTAAGGTAATAATAATATATAAAATTTATGTAAAAGTTTAATTTCAAATGAAATCAACAATTTCTGTTATCTTTGCAGAAATTCCACTTTAACAGTTCTAAGGTAACTTTCTCTCCATAACATACGCGCATCTTGTATGATAGAGACACGACGTTTTCTGTAAATTTATACTTGACTGTTTCAAGCAAATTTATGACAAAATATTAATGGTTATGCCTAAGTTTAACATTTTCACAATGCTTTAATCTCTAGATTTGTTCTTTCTTGGCTGACGTCTCCTCTCACTCAATTAATTATTTAACAATGTGCCTGAATATCTTTGAATAAATCATCACAACTCAACACCTTATCTTCTGAATAAAGGTCGAAAATAAATGCATTAGCAATTTTTTTTAGATCTTTTTGCATGGTAGCAAGATGTACACATTCAATTCCACATAGCCCATTGTAATTTTATATGATGAGCTAATAAAAACTTTCCATAATATTCTGGTGCATATCCCGTACAAAAATACCCGGCTCGATATTGGCGCAGAAAAAGGTCAGTGTCGTACACTATATGTGTCGTAACATTCATCAACTCACGCTATCTTCAGGAAATCATTAAGGGATTGCTTTTTCTCAAGCCAACTATATATAAATGCTTCTAGAAAATGCGAACATCTTCAAAAAAACTGCAATAGAGTGATGAAGATTCTTCCGCTAGGACATTAAGACATTATCATATCATATTTATTTTACATTTCAGATTAGTTATTGTATGTCTAATTCTTCATTTAGTTCTTTCCTTTCAACAGATTTCGGTGAGTTCATTGAGTTACTTCATTAGCTTAAACATAGAAATAGTATTGCTTTTAGGTCGAAAGATATTAATGGCATTTATGCGCCAATCGTAATGATTACAATTTAACCCTTTACGTACAACTTTTCTTTTATATGTTAATTTTCTTTGAGTTAGCGATGAATGCATAATATGAAGTGATGATATGGTATGGCACACAACCTCAAGCATGGTCCAGTATGGTTCTTTATATTATTTGTTTAATAATATGTTCACATTAGATACTCTTTACTTTACAAACGTTGTATTTAGTTGTATTTAGTTGTTTGCACTTTCTTCCTTACTGCTTATAGTTACTTGTTAATTTTAATTCTTGTCTACCATCTTAAACAGAACGTGAATAAAATTATGTCATCATACTCTTCATTATAAGGCATTTAATGAATTCAGTTTTGCTTTCTCTTATAATTGAATTTAGTTTTTCTGTGTTCCAAAAATTCTGTGCAAACATGATTGTCTAATGCTACTACCACACCTGGCTTTTCGCGTATTTGCCACAATATTCGACGAATAGGCGAAGTATGTAAATAACGCAAAAGTTTTGGCAAATTTACCTACCGTCGACACATGGTCAAATAGGCAAATATTCGAATAGAAAAAGTCAAGTGAGATAGCAACATAAAGCATCATATTTTACTTCTCTGTGTGGACATGGCGAACTCATAAGAATATTTTCAATCGAGTTCATTTCGGGCAAACAGGTTTTGTGTACTCAGTAAACATTACTAATTATGCTACCACATACCCATAATACAGAATTTATAATCCCATAGTTAGAGAATTATTTATCAATTCTCTTTCGCGTTTCGAACGCGCTTTTTAGATTAAATTAGTTTGCATCAACTGCTGCTCTTTTAAAAATTTACTTATTTTGTAAGCGCTCTTGAACATTTACTTGGTTCACATTTTTTTGTAAGGTATCATGTTATTATGGCATAAGGGGTTCGCGTAGTGCATATTTTCTTTGGTTAGGGTATCTAATAAGTAATTTCTAATTTTATTTATTGCGGAGAGTTGTGATGACTAGGTTTCCGCTTCCGGTATTAGTATGAGTTCCTTTCTACAATAATCTTTTTGTTCATACCAGTTGCTTTTATAAATTTTTTATAAGTATACTTAAATTATTCTTAACATCACATTGATTTTCTATCCACTTACATAATTTTGTGAAATTATGTTACGAAAATACTTCTTTTTACGATTAAGTGCCCCTGATAGCATACCTACTTATTGGTATTCAGTTCAGAAGAATTTCAAGGCTCTATAGAGTAAGCATACCAAATTGAGAACAAGTAGCTATACTTGAATAGTCATAGGTACGTTTTATTTGGTAAGTAAGTAAATAATTAATTTAATCACAGAATACAAATGATATTGTTTTTATTAAGTATAGTGTATAACTTATTTTTGATACACTTATTCACAAGAATAAGGATTTTTTTTTCTTTAAGTATTTATTTTTTTACTTATTTATTTTTTTACTTATTTATTTTACCAATAATATTTGGTTAGATGGAATCCTTCCTGCATTTCTGAAGACCAGTTTACATTTCAAGCCTGCGCAGAAGGCTTCATGCTTCGTTTAATCTTTATACAAATTAGCACAATATGTTTGTTGTTACAAAAGAAAAATTAGGCAATTTAATCTTTCCCGTACCTTTATTTTATCATATGTATTATCTAACTCCAATTTGTGAACGAAAGGGTTCAATATTTCGGCGCGCATGCCGTCAGATGAGAAAGCGCCGGTTTCACTGTGCATTTTACCATTCATTTTCACCACAAACACTTCTAGGACATGCGATCAAAATAAAAGCTTTTGTTTTCACTCATTTTACAATAAAATAAAATAAGAAACACAAAACATTTAACACTTTTTCTTTTATTAATCAAATGACGTATTTATTTCGAAATAAATAAATTGCGACGGAACCAGACGTGCGAACGCATCGAATGAAAGGTGAAACTGATGTTTTGAGGAACCCAAAGGAGATTGGCCATTGGTTGGGCCAATAATTTGACAGCACAGACAGTAGAGTAGAGCGAATATTGTTGCGATTGCGATTGAAATTTCGATTTTAGCTTGATTTTGGCTATTAGGAAATTAAATAAGAAGGTACCTATATTCGAAACTTAAATTTTGGAAAAAGTCCGGTATTCTTTTCTATATACACGTTATTCCGTTATTTCCCAACGTTAAAAAGAAAGACACATAAACATTCACAAAGCTAGCTATTATCAAAAAATTACTACATACATCAATAACACTGTCTTCAGTCAATATATACTTATGTAGTATAACTTATAAATATATTGAGAAAAAAATAATTTATAATAGTTTTATTTATAATTTTAGTACATAATATAAGTTTTAGTTTAAATTCTATAAATAAGTTAATATTAGTATTTTTCAGTTTGTAGTTTGGTTAATATATTTTATAAAAAATAGTACATGTATGTAATTAAATAGGTAAATTCCTTATTTTCGATACCTAATCAAAATGTATGTTTATAAATTTTAATTATTTTAAAATGTAACTTTTTTAACCGTCACACATTTTAATGTATATTAAAATATATAAATTCTTCTTATTATTGTTAGCTATTATATAAATTCTACTTATTATTATTATTCTAGCTAATTAATACACTTTCTTCGTAAACTCCCATGCAATGCACTAAATTGACTCAATGCGGAACTGTCATCTTTTATGTCACAGTCACTGCCGTGGTCACTGTCATTGTCAAACATAAGAATTTAGAATAAATAATATTTCTTTGGAGTTTTGAAGAAAAGAAAAGCTAGCTTGTGCTATTTTTTAGAATAATCAATATATTTCTTTAATTATATCAAGTTAAACTGAACTCTGAACATTTTCGTAATGGATTACCAGTGTTACAATGGCAGACAAGATACAAAAGCAAATTATTGACTATTTTTCGTTCTTCGAGGAATTTTACAACACATCCAAAACGTGTTTGAAAGATTGCCAGGACTGCGCAATTTCTATAAATAAATTGATAAAACGCTGCAAAAACATCAAAGAGTAAGTGTTCTTTTATTGTTTCTGGCCAGTAACTATATTTAAGTACTTACAATGTTTGTGTAATCTTTATATGCTTGTGAAATACTTAGCGGTGTTTGTTCCCGTTTCATCTTATCTGGTATTGGCTTACTTCTTTTCATGATATATACTTACTGCTGTTGTCACAGCCTGGCAACACTAGACGTTGTGGTGCTGACCTGTATGATAATTATCACGGTGAAAATACTGGCATCACCCATTTTACATTATTTTACAAATTCCTGCAACTACTTGCCTCCAGAAAAATAGGACCCCTATCATAGAGGCTAACAAGATTAAAGTAGATTAAAAATCTTACAAAGGATTTTTGTTAGCTATACAACATCAAAGTTATGGCCGTTCAATTATAAAATTTTGATTGATTATTTGTTTAATGGCTGAAAAATTACAAATTCAGACAGGACGTACACCCTTAATAGATAAAGGGACTGATGGTAGTTATGGAACCTTTAAAGCTCATCAGTCTGCAGAGGTTTCCATAAATATAATAATAAACATGATTTATCTTAATTTATGTGCCCAAATGTCGAACAACACTAATTATTAGATATTAAGATAGTAAATATTAGATAAAACGTTGGAGCCATAAAAATAAGAATCAAAGACCTTTGTAACCCGCATAATATACAATATAAGTTTATAAAGGTCTTATTGTGTACACAAATAAATTTTCTGTTTTAACTTCACAGAGCTGAATTAATTGGAACACCTCTAGAGGAATTTGGTGATCTTCAAAGCAAGTTGTCTGCATCACTCCATAACCAAATCTCGGAAGACATTCAAGATATCAAGAGTAAATTGTAAGTCAGTCTCATCTCTTAGTCCACTGTTTAATGTTTTGTAATTTTTTTCTTTGTTGAAATCATACTTAAAAAAAAAGCCTATTCGTCAAGTTTTCTTGTACCTAAGTCAGTTTATTGATCTTTTTCTTTTGTTATTACAGGTGTACACTTGAGAACCTGTTTGACCAGCTTGTGAATAAGCATACAGCACTGCTAGACAGCTATAGACAGGCAGACCTCGAACCAAACTCCTTACTTGTTAAAGGTACGGCTTTCCAACCTCCTTTAGAAAAGCTTCTAGAATTCTCCGAAGACACTATTACATTTGGTGGCCAAGTGTGTGCTCAAGTAGAAACATCACTAAACTTACTTACGTATAAAGGTTTGTATACCGACTCATTGGTAGAAAACTTTCGCATCTTCCCTGACTGGCAACGCCGTATACCAGAGATTATTGCTTACACATCATTTTGTTCTGAGAATAAAATATAATAATAAAATGGATTTACTTGATTCAATCTTGAATTCCATGCAAGGCCCGCCGTCGTCAAGCGAGGCACAGAAAAACGCTATGAAGAAACAAAAAGAGGCTATGGAACGGAAACATAAGGAAGAAAAGAACATGTTGAACAGGTTTAGGAAGAGAGTTGAAGAGAAAATAAGCAATTTCATTAAAGATTCAACAAAGCCGTACATGCAGTTTGAACCGATGGATCAAATGTACCGTTCTATCATCAGAGATGTGGCAGAAACAGCTGGTGTCCAAGTATTTTCATTCGGCCAAGAAGGTGTTGACCGGTATGCGGTTATTTATAAAAAAGAAAAAGGTCCTACGGAAGATGAATTGACAGTACGTAGAGCTGGTGGAGTTTGGGATGAGGAAAAAGCGGCAGAGATGGCTCGTAAACATTTAGAAATGCAGAAGCAAGCTGCTTTGGAGTGCGAAGAGGAAAAGAATAGGAAACGAAAGAGAGGTAAAGAGGAGTTAAGCGGGACTTTTTATAAACAAAAGTATGCGCATTTGATAGGAGAAGACGCTGCAATACAGGCAGCACATAAAACGAATGTAAATAAAAGTTACGGAGAAGTTCCAAGTGAAAATAAAAAAGACCAGAGGTCTATCGAACAGACCATGGCAGACATACGAGCTAAAAAGTTGAAGAAAGCCGAGACTGACAAAGAGGCTGAGACTTCAGAAAGTAGCGTACAAACCTAGTATTTATTATTATTTAGTTTAATTTTTAAGTGCCTAATATCATTGTGATTTGGGTCTGAAACTAGCTTAGATTGTTACTTCATATACATGAATTGTTAAACTAGGCGAGAGGTAATTCTTAAACATGCTGCTACAAAGTGTGATTACTGATCATACTCTGTTAATTTTGGAATAATACAATAAAAAGATGGGGAATTGTGTACCATTTACTGAAGTAGGTACTCGTTGTTCTAACATGTATTCATACCGTATTTGCCTGCAAATTTTTTTTTTTTTCATTTCAAAATCATATTGAATCAATGAGTACATATATCAAATTCATTTACATGTTTTTGTTTTTAGGCAATCGGCATTCATTGATAAAATGTGTCCAAAATGTAAGTAACATTTTATACTGCCACCTCACTTGGCTATTTGTATTCGAATATTTGCCTATTTGACCAAGTGTGGACGGTATATTTGCCAAAACTTTAGCGTTATTTGCCTACTTTGCACATTCGTCAAATATTTTGGCTAATACGCGAATAGTCAAATGTGGTAGTAGCATTAGGATAAAAACAAATAATAAGAACATAGTAATTAATGAGTAATATTAAATTACAATATAGTATATAATAAAAAGCCTTCTTTATTCAGGTCTCGAAGTCTTTGTACTATACCAAAAATAATAGTGTATAGTTTTGCTCATCATGACGAGTCAAAATGGCTTGACTAAGTTTTGACCATATATGGTTATGTTAGTACTGTACCATGGTGCGAAAATCTTCAATGGACTCTTTACCGAACTAGGTAGTATTTGAAGCAATATTGAGTCATCATTTCGTGTAGGTGATGCGGTCAATCGACCATACACACCCTATTCATATCCGTATCCGCCTTATTCATAAACATACTCTACATTAATTGGATGAGACCAAACATTACTTAGTTTGTTTTTAGTTAGGTACATTCAGATAGAATGGAAAATGCTAGAGTGGCCATTGAAAAAAAGACTGTGTTACTAAAGTTCTAAGTTAGGTATATCACCGACAGAGGTGCGAGTCAATCACTATATTCCTACAATTTTTTACTTCAGACTATGGTAATACGGTCGTAATTCCATTGGACCCAGTAAATTGCAACATAATGTTACTACTTTTAAGCCATTGTTTGCCAACTTAAAATGAGGTTTGAGGAAATGATTGTTAAAATTCTAAATATCCAAATGTATCAGAATTACTTAGGTTTTATCATCATGCAACATCATTTCAGCCGCAGGCTGTCCACTGGCATAGGCCTCCCCCCAAGGAGGAGGATTATAGGTGTCATGTTCCCTTTCATAAGTACCTTGATTTCAAATGTAATAGTTGTAGAGTATTAATATTTTTTTGTTAAAAGCTGGGATCGAAAACCTGGTTAAAATAAAAAACCAGCTGGTTTTTCTGCTCATACATTTTAACAGTATTACGGTTAATCTCAACCGGTATATACCCAAAAATAACGGTCATTATTTGGGACCCTAAAATCGACCGCTATATTCATTATACCAGGTTATTTGTGGGTCTTAAATACCGGTTTTTCATCCCTGGTTAGAAGACGGAAGGGTTTATTTTTGTACCTAAAGTTCAAATAAGACTGGATTTATTTCATTGTTTGCAATTTGCCAATATAAGCAATAAACGATTTCAATTATAATTTTTTTTTATTCAGTGTTAAGTTTAGAGCAACACGGCCTCCATACTGGTATACGCTGCGTTCCCCTCTCTCCAAGTATAAGCCCAATCGGCATATTATGGAATTTATTAGTGCAATTACAGTTTAATTTTGTCATGTGTTAGTGTTATCATCAGTCAGGTGACAGTATAACTTTTGTATGTAGGTATTCAGAACTGTACTTTTTTTTCGCCCGCAAAAAGCACTAGATCTATTAGAATAGTTAATAATCGTTTAGGCTACTCCCTTCCGGTACGGAGGCCATGTTGCTCGAATTCCTAAATTTCCCACGAGAGCGGAACCCCGGGGGAAAGCTAGTGAATAAGACCAAAGCTGTATTTTTTTCACAACGTTTATTTACCATCAACACGTTAGATTATATTACACAGAAACAACAAATCGATGCCAACATACGAAGTTATGACTTAAGACAGTTTGTACATACAAACATTAGAAATTCTCAGTCGGCATCTGAAATCTGTTTATTTTAATAACAGTTCTAAATTGACAAGCTTGAACCTGGACTGTACGACTAACATTTTCTGGAATAAAATTAAAAAGCGACATCAAAATATGTTTAAAAAACACAATTAAGTAGGAAGTTTTATATGTAGGCTTAAAGGAATTTTCAAAACCTGGCGGCACTACAAAAAAGAATCCCCTAATGAGTTAAAAAGAATAAAAGTAGAAAAATTGGATGATGATGGAACGAAAAAAGAGTACATAAAGTTATTAGTAGAAAAGTTTGAAGTAATAGATAGTGAAAGTGAAATTGAAAACATTTGGAAAATTATAAAGGAAGGAATAGTAGACGCAGCAACAAAAGTGTGTGGTGTATCAACTAGAAAGAATATAAATGATACGAGGAATGTATGGTGGGATAGAGAGGTTCAGGAAATGGTCATTGCAAAGAAAAAAGCATGGAAGGATCTTTTAGCTGTACGAGCTGACGTTAAGAATAAGAAAGCGACGGAAATAGAAGTGAAGATGGCCAAAATGGAATACAAGAAGATGAATGTCAGTGTGAAAGAAATTGTAAACAAGAAGAAACAACAACAAAAAGATGAATTTGATGAAAGGTTGACCCGGGACTTCAAAAGTAATTTAAAATATTTTTGGAAGTCGATAAAAAAGGCTAGAGGGAAAACGTCGACGGTGCAACTGCATAAGATAAGAGATAAGAATGGAGATATATTGAATGGAGAACAGTGTGTTTTGAATGGCTGGAAAGAATATTTTGAGGGATTGTTTGAAAGAGATGAAAACCGAGGTGTGCTTACTGATGGAAGTTATGATATAGAAGAATGTAAGGATGAAATAATAATGGACGAAGTTGTGAATGGACTGAACAAAATGAAGATGGGAAAGTCTGCGGGTTATGATAGAATTACTGTCGAAATGCTTAAGGCTGGACAGGGCATCCTGGCTACTCAGTTATGTCTCCTTTTCAATTTGTGCTGGAAAAAAGGCGTTGTACCAAAGGATTGGTGCAGAGCCGTCATAGTACCGCTATATAAAGGAAAAGGGTCACAGCAAGAGTGTAAAAACTATCGAGGCATTAGTCTTCTTAGCGTTGTCGGCAAACTGTATGCAAAGATTCTGAGTGAAAGGATTGTGAAAGAGACGGAAGATAAGATATGGGATGTACAAGCAGAATTTAGAAAGGGGATGGGATGTACGGATACGGACCAAGTATTCTCCTTACGATGCATCACTGAAAAATTTTTGGCTAAAGGCCAAAGAGTTTATTGCGCTTTCGTGGACTTGGGGAAGGCCTATGATAGAGTGGAAAGAAATGAGTTGTGGTCTACTTTGTCGATGTACGGGTTGAATAGCCAACTGATAAGAGCAATGAAATCCCTTTATAAGGATTCCAGCGCTTGTGTCAGAATAAATGGGAGCTACACAGACTGGTTTGAGATCGAAAAAGGTGTCAGGCAAGGATGTGTAGCGTCACCTTGGCTGTTTAACCTGTTTATGGACAACTGTCTGAAAGATTTGAAAGATGCTGAATGTGGTATAAGAATGAATGAGTTATGCATCAAATGCCTTCTTTATGCTGATGACCAAGTGCTACTTGCTCAATCGGAGGAAGACATACAGAAGATGATAACAATAATAAATGTAGCGCTAGTAAGTAAGGGTATGAAAATAAATGTGAGTAAGACGAAAATAATGGTGTTTGAAAAGGATGAAAGTAGAACAGTATGTAATGTAAGTATAAATGGAGAGAGTGTTGAACAAGTGAATGAATTTGTATATCTGGGTTGTAAGTTCACTAGAAATGGCAAGCATGAGAGTGATATTGAAAAAAGAGTGGCTGCTGGTAATCAGGTAAATGGGGCATTACATTCCTTTATGAGCAGTAGAGTTGTGTCCAAAAAAGCACGTCTCGCTGTTCATAGGGCAGTGTTAATACCGACCCTTATGTATGGTAGTGAAAGTTGGGTATGGCTAAAAAATAATGAAAGTAGAGTGAATGCGGTTGAAATGAGAGCTTTAAGGAGTATGTGTGGTTTATGCTTGAGCGATAAAATAAGAAATAGTGAAATTAGAAAAAGATGCGGTGTAAATGAGGATGTAGTGACAAAGATAGAAAAAGGGATGTTGAGATGGTTTGGACATGTAGAGAGGATGGATGAAAGGAGACTGACGAAAAGTATATACAAAGCAGAGTTGGCTGGGAGCGGCGGTCAGGGTCGGCCTCGTAAAACATACTGCGACCAAATCGCAGATCTTTTGAAAAAGGGAGACATTAGGAGTACTCGAAATCGGCGAGCGTGTATGAAGAGAGTGATGAGTGTGGAGGAGGCGAGAGAGGTATGTAAGGATCGTAGCCAATGGAAATCTCTAGTCTCTGCCTACCCCTACGGGAGACAGGCGTGATGATATGTATGTATGTATGTATGTAGTAGTTATTTTTAAATTGATTTTATTAAAAAGAAATTTAGCCGATTTGAGAACCTCTTCCTTTTTTGGAAGTCGGTTGAAAGTGTATTATTTCAAGGATGGAAGACATGGGATGGACTATTGTCGCATTTATATTAGAAAAAAAAAAAATACAAATTATAGGAACTTTTGAAGAATTTTTTTTATTAGATTTCTATATTTACCTTATAAATGCTAAATGATATATTTTTATACTATTAAGTAGGCAAACAGGCATATGGCCCACCTGATGGGAAGCGGTAACCGCAGCCTATGAGACGCCTGCAATACCAGTAGCATTGCGAGCGCGTTGCCGACCCTGGAGGAATCATTTTACGCCCTTCTTGAAGACCCCCATGTTGTAGTCACTTGGGAAAACCATGGCAGGGAGTTATAGGGCTAAATTTGGATAATATCTCCCCCATAGGGAAAAAGACGTGAAAATATAAACTTATCGTGCCTCACAAACTATTATTAAAATAAACAGAATATTCCACTATATTTCTAGCTTATTTTACTACATTTTACGATACGATATATAATTTAGTATTTAAACAATAAAAAATTAAGTTTAATTTATAAGGCAAACTTGTCTAGAAATTATACACAAAAAAAAAACAGTATAAAATTCGATACTAACCATATTATTATACGGTATTTTTCACACTATTTCCAACAAATATAAGCGTCACCATAGATTTATTATAATGAGCGTCACAAATACTTATTGAAATTATGGCTGACTCGTCTCAAAATTATTATTTATTTATTTGTCTACCATTTTATCGATTATAAACATTCCTTGTGCGTTTCCTATATCATATATTGGACGCAATCTTGATAGAATCGAAATAATTAAATATTTTATGATTTTACATTAAAAATTCCAAAATCATACAATATTTAAATACATATCCAATAACCATACCATAACAAACAGCAGTATGAGCCAGTGAAACAAATTCTATAATATCTGAGTTTATGTTGCTTGAAGAATAGATGTAAACGAGTTTAAATTATGTATGTAATAAAAAAAGAAATATAATAAGTATGTACATCAGATCTTTTGAAATTCAGAAGTGTGTTAGAAATATTTTTTTAATTGATAAAAAGTTCTAATATAAGTTTTTTTTTATTACACAAAATAAATGTAAATTAAAAAAATATATATAGTAGGTAGGCTGGCTCATATCATACTTACTATCCCTGATTTAGTTAAATATATAAAAGTAAATATTTATCGAACGGATATAACAAACTTTAAATATTATTTAGCACACAGTAATAACTTAAAAATTTAATAAAAGTAACAGAATTAAATAATATACACATGTTGTGCGATTTGCATAAGACAGTTTAACACTTAGCAATCAATTTCTACATAATATTATAAATACAAGCAGAACTATGTTTAATTTAGTTATTAATTTCATACATAATTAATTCAATGTGTGTTTTAATTGACTCCAATCGTACAAACAATCAAAATATACCTACATTTTTGAGTAATTTTACTATTACTAATTATTTATTTATTTAATCGGGAAACATACAACAACATACAATTTTGAGAGTACGAAAACATATTAAGAAAAAAGAAAACATTTTATAATCCGTAACAGATTTTTTTCCATTAATTTAAAAATAAGAACAAAAAAAAATCGTAACTGTCTATTTTTTTTTATTATGGCCATTATTTAATTTAATTTGTCTTCAGAAAATCTACTGTCCAACTAAATAGCAGTTTATATCAAAAATGTGTCTTATTTAAATTAATTCTTAATTTCATAAACTCATTAATTAGATTGCTAACGTCAAGCTATGATTCTTCAAATTTGATTGAATAAAAAATTGTAATTTAATGATGTATAATAAATAATAAAAAGTAAGACAAATTAACTAAATTACATCAATTATAATAAAATGAACAAAAATCTACACCTGCACTTTAGATGTATTGGTAAAAGTAATTATAATGTTGATAATCCTACATTTCACAACTGTAAATTTTTGTTTTTTTTTATGCTAAATATATAATTAAAACTATAGTTTATAACAATAAGTGATATGGACTTAGACATAGAGGACGTTTAATAGCTACTATTAGTTTTCTAATTATTTTATAGATATGTAATAAAAACTACATAATCAGTGCCTATAATAACAAGGTATAGAAGCTATAAAATAACAATAAAATGTACATATACGGTACAATTGGAGTATACATCTAGCAGTATTAGTCAAAAATTTAACAATCATTATCACATTAATCTTAAATAAATATATATATAATATTGTATGTTTTTTTTTTATTTAGTTTATTTTCCGATCAATAATAAAAATCGAGTGAGTCATTGTTTTGCCTAGTATCTACATTACAATACAATATGTTATTAGTTTAATATTTTATGTATACTTGAATAAAAACACGATATATTTACTAAAAAAATTAATTAAGAAACTACAATTTTATTGTCATGACTCCGCTAAAACTTTATAACAAAAGTATATTAAGTTGTATAAATTTTTATTGTCTTTCGTTGAATTAACATAAAAAATACAATGTATAATTATTTATAAAACAACAAGCTTATTTTAAATAATAAATTCTTAATATTATTCGGTTAAATGCAATGTTATTGTCATGGAAACAATTTTCTTTTTTATATTATAAAACGTTAATATTTTTTTTAAATATTTTTCCAAATGTTTAGCTACTTTAATTTTATTGTCATCAAACAATTTATTATTTTTTTATTTGTGCCTTTGAGCATAACGCAAACATTGCTCATTAGGTATTTAAGTAAATTTAAAATAAATTGTACCAAAACGTGTACGTGTACATAACAGTAATAAAAAAGTTATTGTCTTTTAACAAATGGGCATTTTATCGAAATCCGCAATTCAAATACGGAAATATATTTTAATAGTTACATTTTAAGAAAACTTAGCTAATTATAATCCAATTATAAATCAATTGGTCACACAATTTTTTATTATTTTCATGTGTGCGGTAGGTTGACTTATTTTCTGAAATAATTTATGTATTTAAATATATTATAAATAAAAAGATACATTTAACTCCAGAACATTTTTACTAGAAAATATTCGTCATAATTTTAAAAACTATTCTAGAATATGTATGATTATTCAAATAAATTATTTTCTATGGTTGATTGTCTACTCAACGGCAATGGCCTTTTATTTAAAAAGTTGAATATTTTAATAACGTTTAAGTGTTTAAGTATTTATAAAGGAAGTAGGTATATACAAGAATATTTAGCTGCCAACTATTTCCTTTTAATTTTGTCTTAAATATATAAAATGGCATTTTATACAATAAGTTTGTTTTTAGGTAAAAAGAACTTTGACTTCTTCATAATAACGTAAAATACTTTAAAAATTCAACAACATTATATATTTAAACAAAAAATATTAATTATAAATATATTTAAATTAATAGGTAAATGATATTATATGGGATATGTTTGACCGAAATATTTGTGTCGTATTGTCGATATGTACTGTACATAGTTTTTGATATTTTTTATTGTTTATATATATATATATATATATATTATCTAAGTACATATGAGTTATATTTCATTTTGTAGAAATTGAGCAACATAAAAATTATAAATTGTTTACTAACAAAATAGATTAAAAATTTTCAATTTTAATCAATTTTGTTAATAAACAATTTATATTTTTTATTATATTCTATTTTGTTAGTTACTAATAAAACTTTCGCCTACTTATAAAGTGTTTGGTAGTACGTATTTTGCAAATGGAGTGGACGCCGTCGTACAATTTAATGTAATTAAATTTTATTTATAACAATTTAAACAGCATTTAATCCTCCTATTTCACAATTTAGGCGCCGGCATTTTGTGTAATAATTTTTGTCTTCCTTCGTTTTATTTATACCAACAGAAGGAAAAAGTGTGTTTGAACATTTTTGTTTCCTAATAGGCAACAAATATATATCTAAACCAAAAACAGTAAATACTGATCAATTTTCCGTAGGAAATATATGTTAAAATCGTCTCAGTTTTGCCAGTTATGTTGATATTTTTCGAAAAGAACATGCAGCCGTGAGATACTCTGCGCCACACGTCGCGACATTATAACGGTAAAAGACTAAGGATTTATTGATATGGGCCAATTATGAAAGTTTTGTTGCCTGAAATATATGAATAAATAAAGTAAAAAAAAACTGGAACATGACATTTTGTTGCCTGAAATAAATAAATTAAAAAGAACTGGAATGTGACATTTTGTTGCCTGAAATAAATAAATAAAAAACTGGAACGTGTCATTTTGTTGCCTGAAATAAATAAATTAAAAACTGGAACGTGACATTTTGTTGCCTGAAATAAATAAATAAAAAATAAATAAAAAAAACTGTAACGTGACCGTCTATTCCTCGTCGTCTGTCTCGCAGCAGCCCGGCCAGCAGCACCGCTCGCTGCCGTCCGGCCTGGTGCAGAACAGCAAGGTCTCTGTGGCGGAGACCGGCCGCGGCTCAATGCCGTGGAAGTCTCGCAGCTCCTCGGCAGGAAACCAGGCGCGTTCCTCATCATCTATTATTGGGATGCCGAAGTATCTGAAATTGGAATATGCTCATCATTTCGTGACACGGGCGTATACCTTAATCATCCTGGTGTCAAAGTTCTTCGGAACCGCCTTTCGGCCTCCCACGTGGTTCCTTTAACGACTACCAGATGGAAGCCGGGACCAATGGCTTAAAGTGCCTTCCGAAGCACGGAATCATCTTTATTATCAGAAATTCAGGTGATTCATGCCTGAAATGTCCTATCCAAACTGGAAATAACTAAACAAAATATGCTTTCCGTGGGAATCGAACCCATGACCCCCGGGTCTACAGGCAAACTCCTTGACCACTTGACCACGGAGGCAATTATATAAGCCTGGATATGGGAGCAGGAATATTTTTATTTTTTACCATAGTTTTAAAAAAATGCCCGGGATGAGTACTATATTTTAGTGGTAATTTACCAAGTACATATAATTACCTGCAAATCGCTAATGCAGGTATCCACAGCACAGAGGCCAGTACCATGACCACAACCAACAGTACAGCCCAAATCGGCCAGGGTTTCTTCACAGTATCCCCTTCGGAAGGTATCCAGGCGTCATACCCTGAGCCGTCAGTGGCCAGTTCCACGAATGAAGAGATGAGGATAGCAAGCATGGCCATTGGGGATAGGTACTTCCAGCAGATCAGCCAGTAGATGCCAGGTCTGGTACCTGTCATCAGTTCTATGTCGTCTGCGAACCTGAAAATTGAGATCAACTTTGAAATAAATAAATACATACGTATACATATTATCACGTCTTTATCCCATGCGGGTAGACAGAGCTTAGGGTCATAAGACCTTAGGCCACGTTTAGCATAATGGTAGTTGAAACAGGAAATCAATAGTGATGGGTTGCTAGCCGCATCGCCTATGTCATGATTTCCCCATTCGGCGATTCCCTCAGACGACTTTTACGGCATGCGCGGGAAGAGAAGCAGCTGGTACATTCTATGTTTTTCTTTTTCTCCCAGACCAGCATGGAAGACAATAAATAAATAATAAATAAATATATAGGGACAAATCACACAGATTGAGCTAGCCCCAAAGTAAGTTCGAGACTTGTGTTATGGGATACTAATTCAACGATACTATATTTTATAACAAATACATTAGATAAACATCCAAAATCCAGGTCAATCAGAAAAAGATCATGTTTCATGTTGGCCTGACCGAGGATCGAACCCTGGACCTCCTGAGTAGCGGTCAGGGCGTCGATTCTGCTAACGTTAAGACAAAATCGTATCAAAATAGTGTTTCAATAGTAGTGCTTTTTACACACTATTTACAAGAGTTATGACAGTATGATGTGATGTGAATGTAGTGTGTGGTGTGACCATCAGCAGTGATATAAAAAAAATATACATTTCTTGTAACTAGTGTGTAAAAAAGCACTACAATTGAAACACTATTTTGACACGATTGTGATTTAAAGTTAGCAGAATCGACGCCCAGGCATGTTAACCATTACGCCACAGAGGTCGTCGTATAAAACTGGCTAAGTGCGTTTCAGACGCCCATAGAGTTCCTTAGAAGTTAAATGACATTTTTCTTCTCCTAAGGAGCGTCGCTCGTACTAAGTATACCTTTTGAGCTACGGAACTAATAAATACGACGGATGATATCCATACTTCGCATTGATTAGACGATACCTGAACACTAGCGCCACCGTCATTTAAAAATCATTATTCACTGAAAACACAAGTTATCAAAAATCCGTGTTTTGTAATTATGGTTCTGGATCTGAAGTTAATTTTAAACATAATAAATTATTAAATTATAGTTTCATATAGTTACAAATTGCAAAACTGCTAAAAGTGGCCACTTTTAACAGTTTATCAATTGTAACTATAGGGATTTTTGGTAAAAAAAAATTTCAGTGAGTAATGATTTTTAAATGAAGGTTGCGCTAGTGTTCACCGAGGTATCGTCTTAAAAAAATGCGATTCCAAATTCTTTGATACTTCCATATCCATACCAATACATAGCATTCTATAATCTGTGCTAGTACTAATATTATAAATGCGAAAGTTTATAGAGACCGATTTTAATGAAATTTGGTATAGATATAGGTAGTTATAGGATCAGGGGTCAAACATAGGATACTTTTGGGCGCGACATAATAGAGTTCCACGAGGGCAAAGCCGCGGGCAATAGGTAGCTATGTTTGACCCCTTTTCCCTAACCAATATATCCATACCAAATTTCATCAAAATCGGTCCAGCGGTTTAGCCGTGAAAACGTAACAGACAGACTTTCGCATTTATAATATTGTTACGGAGGGATAAAGAAACTCATTTCAAAGTGTTAACTCCTTTTCTGGTCAGTCATGTAAAAAGTACCACATTAATCTTTATCCTTCAGATTTGAAAGAGGGACAGACAAACACACTATCACGTTATTGGTATTAGTATGTAGGATGATCTGTCTATGAACAAACTTATTGATTTGTTTATGTAACGCGCAAGTTTTGTACAGTGTCACGTATCGCTACTGTATTCATTCGCCCTTTCCTAGGTCGGTCCGGAAGGTCATACCTATTCGGATATAAGAAGATTTTGATCGGTCAAGATTTATATATTTCAGAGAGATAGTTGTATCTATCTTAAGCGATAAGTCGTTTTTGTCAGCCGTCTTGGAAATAATTGTTTTTGACAAAAAACGGACTCCTATTTCTCAACTAAAAAGGATGAAATAATTAATGGAAGAAATTTCTATAGAAATAAGTAGCACCCTTGTACTAAGTTTCCTTATTTTAAGTTTCCTATGTTTGTATTTGAGTGTACATGAATTAAATAAATAAATAAATACATTGTTGTTCAAATATGCTTCATATCAAACATTTTAATAAATCTTAAATCGGTGCCGATTATTTTAATACAATATGCTAATTAACGAGCCAGCAGCTAGTCAACGAATTCATGAAATTGACATTTTCCCCCATAGAATTTGGTAAAAGCGCGCGGCCAGGCAATTTTTTTTTTTAATCTATAATTATCCCTGTAGGGCCACTATTAAATCAGTCATCAAATAATTCTTTTTAAACACTATTTTATTATTGGTAGAACCTGCCAATACGAACAGACACACACTTCTATTATGTAGTCTTACAAACACCTACAGGAAAATAGGTGTAAATTCTTAAGACACGGCCTCTAATACTAACATTGGTGGACACAATTCGGAAGTCAGACGGAAATCACTCTATTTTAATAACCATATATCTAGTAGGTACCATGATTATAACGTACCTTTAGCTTTGAAACACGGTCCGACATTGATTGGTGAACATAATTCGTCTAATAAATGCATAAATTATAACGAGGACAAAGGCTCTAAATTGAGAGCGAAGTTTTGTAAATGCCATGAATACTGATTGAGTTCACTTCGTATATTAACGAAGTGAATTTTACTGAAATAATTGGTCTGTGGTGTTGGCTTCTTCCAAATAATTATTTAATTTGAAAGCTACTCTCTCTCATCTTAGCGCTTTCCCAGCTGATAGCGAAGCCTAGCCGCTTTCCTGCTATTTCTCCTCCACTTTGCCCGGTCTCGGCATATAGTGGTGAGACTATTGGCACCCATATCATTTACTGCGACGTCACTATACTAACAGTTTCCAAAAACTCAAAAGGTTAGGAATAATTAGTTTTTTTGTCAAGAAAATGCCAAAGATTAAAAAAATGTCTGGTGTCAAACCGCGCTCGATTTTCTAATTCTGTGATACGTGCACAGTTTACAAAAAAAAACAATTAAGGAGGTATATTGAATATGTCAACATGACGCTGATCATGGTATATCTACCCGTGTAGTACTTATATATATTCTGTGCCGTGGATAGAGGGAAAAAACCAGGATGGAAAAGACATTTTCACCTTAAAATCTAAACTGAGGAGTATCTATAGACACTTTTATCTACAAATCCAATTAATAATTTAAAAAGCAATATCTTACTAAGTAAAAATCCTCTGATTCCATTTTGCTCGGAATTTTCAATTTCAGTTTTATTTATAGAAGAAGTATTTTGAATATTTTGCTTAAACCTCTTAGATCTTGGCCCTACAAAAAGGTCACAGAGGGTGGCTTTTAAGACTTGCCCGGCCCGATGATTATAATGGCATCAAGTTTGGTAATGCTGTTACAATATATATAGGGTAATGGCTTTAGTAATATCAATCGGCATTAACAAAAAATTATACACATAAGAAGAATTTTTACTTTATTTAAATTTATTGTACTGTTGCATAGATTAAAAAAAAAATTGCGTCACTTAAAATAGATATAACATATGACATTAAATGTATGGGAACCGTGCGCGCCTTATGCGGGGGGTAAGGGCTGAGGTAAGGGAGGGTAGGAGGGGGGGTCCGTCACCAAATACACATATTATGGAATGGCATACACGTAAATAATCGTGTATGAGTGGTAAGACAGTTTAGCTTGTCATGCTACTTCTATTAGAGCCGCGTTCCTAGTTCTATGTACTGTTGCTACCAAAATCGACAGAGAAATACGAAGCGAACGAAACTGTCATATAGTGGAAAAAAAAAAACACGAAATCGTAAAATGCCAAGTCATTTTCAAGTCAGCTCGCTTTATATGTTAAACTTGCTGTTTCCCACGGTTTCTCGCTCTTGGTGTGAATCTATACTAATATAATAAAGCTGAAGAGTTTGTTTGTTTATTTGAACGCTTATAACTTTAAAACTACTAATCGGATTTGCAAAATCCTTTTTGAATATGAAAGCCTGATTCTTAAGGGAAGGTTATGGGCATACACACTAATGGCGAGTGAAACCGCGGGAAACAGCTAGTGTACTATATAGGCTTTAACCTTCCCAGAATCCGACTATCAATATGTATAAATATTTTTTGAATCCGACCAATATTTCTAGTTATTAGCGTTTAAACAAACAATCTTTTCAGCGTTATAAACACTTTATAAGCACGTCAGAGGCCGAGAGGTAGTTCCGAAAACTCTGACACTAGGGTGTGCATGGTCGATTGACCATGACGCCTACTCGAAATGATGATGAGATTTGTAAAATTAGAGATTATTAAAAATCCTTAATTGTAGGATTTCTTTTCCAAGTTCAAAATCAGTGTTGAAATTGACAATTAATACTTACTGTTCATTGAAACTGATCTTTATTAATTGTTTCTATAATTTAAAGTAATAATAAATAAAACCGAATAAGATATAATGAAGAATTTGCCTAAACTTACAAATAGAAAAATAAAAATAAAAACTAACAGAAAAAAAGAAAAAAAAAACTAAAATTCAAATAAATCTTGCCCGTGAGGCATGTTAGCAAGAATGCTGGCCGTATTTCCCCGCTGGATAGCAATACTTATCCGTTGGGCGAAATAGCAGCCAGCCTTCCTGCCACCAGCAGCATAGATAAGACGGGGAGAGATCTCATTGAAATAAATAAATAAATATATTCCATTCCCCGTAAATTTGTTAAAAAATATCAAACAAAACGCATGTGAGTGCATTGTTAATATCCCACCCAAGTATTATATACTCGCAAATGCGGCATTAAAATACTAACTTATAAATACTGACCTTTTGACTCCATAAACGTAAGCGATCCCGATGCATTCGCAAAAGGCGATGATCAGCAGTGGGAAGTTTCCAGTGTACATGTCAAACAGGAGGAATATGTAGCTGCCGGCGCCGTGGGCGAAAGCCATTGACAGCAGGCAGCATACGAGGCACAGCCCACCTGACAATGAGAGGATACAATACAACCTACTCTTTATTGCACCACAAATAATAAAATTACATAAAACAGCTTTACTTAAAACAATGAGGCACAAAGGCGGACTTATCGCTAAAGCGATCTTTTCCAGTCGACCTTAGGGTGGATGAAAACATGTCATTATATCGATTATACTTACATACTTATAATGATTTAAGCAACTGGGAAGGCGATAAGATGAGAGAGAGAGATCGTGTGCTCAACCGACTATGACAGCTTTTCGGAACCACCTCTCCGGAATCTTATTTGGTTTTTCATAATTACCATCAGACGGCAGCTAGGACCAACGTGCCTTTTAAAGCACTTTATTTTCAGACAATCAGGTGATTCAAGCTTGCAATGTGAGTTTTTGGAGGGAAAGTAAACTGTCGCTATGTCCGCGCTGTATTTAATTTCCAAAACTTAGGATTTTTCGAGTGTTTGTGCATAATATTGGTGGATTATTATTCGCAAAGTGTTCGTGAACAAGCGTGAGTGTTGGGAAGTGATACAGTGTCGATTACGTGACTTTTTATCTTTGGCACCAAAATCTCCATGATATAGCTAAGTGAAATTTTTCCACCACTTCACTTAGCCATCTGACTCAGACTAGACTTACTTACTTGACTGGACTTGACTATTGACTTGAATTTTTGACTCGACTGACTTAAGTAGGACTGAAGAAGATTAATAAATTCAAGAAAGGCCTTAGAGGACTAGATTCCATAGCCGTATAAACTTCAAAAAAAAAAGCCTGCAATGTCCTAACTTTTGAAATAACTAAAAGTATGCTTCCCACGGGAAATAAACCCACAACCTTCGGGTCGTAGAAGCTTTTTTAAGCCTTATCTACTGGGCACTGGACCACAAAAACAAATAACAATTAAATAAACATTAGAAATAAAAACACCATAGTTAAAAAAACTCATTACTACGCTGGTACAAGGTTATTACGAGTAAACATTACCTGTGAGGTACTCCTTCCTCAAATTGGGGAACAGCTTCATATCCACAATTGACGTGACGACTCCCTCAAGAGTGCCGAACTGGGAGTCGATGCCAAGAGTGAACAGCATGAGGAAGAAGAGAACAGACCAGAACTGCGCCCCGGGGAACTGGTTGATGGCTTCGGTGAATATGATGAAGGCTAGGCCGGTACCCGATGCGGTCTGGAAGAAAAAGGTCGTAATGTATAATCTCAATTATATGTATATTTTTATATATATTTTTTTTTAATTCAACTATTTGCCGCCGAACGTAATAGACAAATGAGAAAATGAATCCCTTAACAGAAAAATATCTTTTTAAAGTTTTGCGTGTCTATAGAGCATTAATAATTACTTACATTATCCAATTCCTTTTGAAGATCACACTCCGGCAAATGAGGCATAATTAGGTTCGTAAAATTCCCATTTCTGTCCACCGCCACCATTTGTCCGGCCTCTGGGAAAACCATAGACTTATACGCCGGCCCAAAAACATCCAATAAAGTCGCATTCCGATCCTCCAAACATTTTTCATACCGTAAAATGCTGCAACTTTGCCTGGATTTTGAGGTTTTTTGTTCGTACAACTGAACCTTCTTATTATTACGACTTTTCATGAGTTTAAGACGGAAAACAGACTTTATATCTTGCCAGGTAGGGCCCAAATAAGTTAAAAACATGCTGTTTTTCTGAATAACAAGAACTCAAAGTCGTAGGCAAAGTTGTAGGTAAAAGACGCAACTTTGCCTAGAAGGATATCTCAATAAATAAAATGTCGATAATTTGCAGGATTTTTTTATCCGGATACTGAGGGCACATTGTTGGTCTCGGCAGTTACACTATTGCCCTATAGGTAATATTTTATTTTTCACAGCTAATAGGCAAAGTTGTAGCAGGTTCCACAAACTTTCCATACAAAAATATCGTTGACTCCAGGGTTGTCCTAAATAAAAGCAGTATATATTTTAACTATTTTTATATATTTTTCAAAAATTTAACAGTTTGCTGCGTAAGTTTAAATTACAAATGAAACAAAATACTTGAGTGTCATTAAATTAAATAAAAATAAAAAACAACGTTAATTATGTAGATAACGTAACAATACTAATTTATAAGTAATTTTTCAATGAGCTCCTGGTTTTCTCCTGCTTCTCTTTTTGATACTTGCCATTTTTCATATAACTACAAAAAAAATGAAACTTAGTGGCTACACTCCTGATTGAAGGGTCAGGGTTATAAATTGGAACTCTATTATATTATTCCGGGCACAATTCCAAACTCCGGACTGCTATATTAAAAAAATACTTAAATATGCTTTGTCCAAATTACAATATCAGCTATGAAATATAGCATATATTATAGTACCTAATAAGAATATAATAGTATTAATGTAGTGAACAATACAGTTCCATGAAATCACATTAAAAATTTATAATTAATGAAATCCGACAAGTGATAACCCTAGACCCAGGCAAAGTTGTGTCAGTCAAGTTTCCAAAACAGTGCACAACATTGCCTACTAAGTTATTTTGATGAAATGGTGTCCTTTTCATAAAAATATTAAATAATACGGAAAATAGACAATGTTGTCTTACCTTGGGACGTTATTTCTGATTAAAATCACCTTTTCTCTTCGTAAAACTGCAAAAGTTACAGGACACTACAATTTTTCACCCTCACGGGCCGGTTTTTGTCGCACAACTGACAGAGTAACAATGGAGTTTTTATTGTAAAAAAATAAAAATATGTTGCCCTAATAATGTGAAATTACTATCAAATGGTAAAAAAAAGGAAAAAACGAAGCAAACGCGAAATATCACAATCGAAACGAAAAAGGCAAAGTTGGGCTTTCTTGGCAAAGTTGCAACATTTTACGGTACACCATTGTCGCTTTGAACCCTATAATCGAAAACACAACAATGCCAGCGAACATAGACGTTAAACAATTCGTCATAGAGACCATTATCGCGTCTCTGTAGCAGTTATTATCGACAGGGTTGTACGAGGAGAAGGCAATTAGGCCGCCGAAAGCGAGGCCAAGCGAAAAGAATATTTGTGTGCCTGCTTCGAGCCAGACGACAGGGTCCAAAATCGTGTGCCACTTGGGAGTGAAGAGATGAATGAGGCCATCACTCATTCCCTTTAACGTGATTCCTCTAAAGAAGAAAATAACTAGGACAATGTATGGGAAGGTCGCTGTGACGTAGACAACTTTGCCTGATGAAGCGATTCCTTTGATCATGCACATGTAGACTAGGATCCAGGCGACGACGAGGGCTAAAGCGATTTTGTAGTTGAAATTCTGGGGATAGTTGATGTCGTCGGAGATTTGGAGCGTTGTTCTGTACCAGAAGTACTGGGTTGGACTGCTGACCTGTAACAAGAGAAGTTGTGTTTTATATGTAACCATAGACTAAAAAAGAAATTTGCCGCGCGTTATTTCAAATTCTATGGATTTGAGGATTATTACCTAATAATACCTAAAAATAATGATAATAATGTTGTCATCAAATTAATAATTTCATTTCATTTCATCATTATTTTTAGGTCTAAGTTCGTATCAGTGGAGATTTCATACTCGCATGATTATAGATAAAACAGTCATTTATTTTTTAAGATATGTATAACACATTTTTTGTTGATGTTATCATTAAATGTAAGTACTATTATAACTGAAAATTTGTGTTTTGTCCTGTAGATAATAACCACAGAACAAAGAAATTATTCCATAACTAGTTAAAGAATAATTTTCACCAACTGTTTTGTTTTGACTCGGAAGAATATTTAAGTTTGTTTCATCAAAATTGGTTCATTAAAAAAAAATTATCTTATTTGAATGAACTCAAAGCATGTTTGATTTCGAACGAATGCACCAAATTGGATAATTCTTTTTTGTATGTTGGTTATTGTCATAAACCGCAGGAATTTCAGGAGCAATTTCCGAAATTCCCACGATAACGGGAACGAAGCCACGCGCACGAAGTCGCGGGAACAGCTGGTCTTATTATATGTATAGATATCCTTTTTGTATTGTTGCAGCTTGCAGCACTTAGTTCCAGACGACTAATTTTGTTTGTATTTTTGTAAAACCCGTACATCTTTTAAATTAATTTGTTGTCTTGATTTAATTGTGTATTGTATAATACAAATACGATTTATCTATCTATTTTTTATAATGTTAGTTATACTTCGATAAAACTTTACGATAAGAAAACAACAGATGAAATAATGAGTGCTTGCTTACATTGATTTTTGTATGAAAATGTAATGTTCAAAAAAGATTTTTACAATTTTAATAAAGTATTTATCTATCTAACTAAAATCTGTACAAAAGGCACCGTTTATTAATTTGAACATTCGAGTGAAACGCAGATGTTACCACAATTAATTAAGCCGAATACTCGTCTGAAGTAAAGCAATTTAACATTATTCGAGGTCGTGAACAGATAAAATCTTTTTCCTGATAAGTATATTTTTATCGCCCAACTCGCCCGGCTCGAGACACCCCTGATAGGCTTCGTTTTGAAGGGTGAACTTGGCATTTTCGTACTTTCCAATAACAGGAGTATTTTTATTATTATCTAACAGTGCGTTGTCAGTCGTGATATTTTGGTCTTAAATATAACTAGCGACCCGCCCCGGCTTCGCATGGGCATAAAAACCTTCCTCTTGAATCACTATCTATTAAAAAAACCGCATTAAAATCCGTTGCGTAACTTAAAAGATTTAAACATACTAATTCAAATTCAAATTCAAATTGTTTATTTTCAATAAAAGATATTCTTATCACTTATTGACGTCAATTGTTACTTATTTTAAGTTTACCACCACTTCCAAAGCGCAAGTAGAGAAGAAGTGGCGCCACCAACTCCACTGCAGCATTTTCTTCAAAAACGTCAATTCACAAAATACAAAGGGACATAGTAGTGATGATAGTGACAGTTATTAGCTAGAGTCGACTCGCAAAAAATAAGAACTACACTTATCAAGTCTACGACGTAGGCGTCTACGAGCTACGAAGAGTAGCCGCGTAACGTTCTCTTATATGAACATCGTTCTGTTTTTCTTATATCAAAGACTTTAAATTCACTCTTACGTCGTTTTCATAAATGAAAAATGCATTAAAGATATTATATAAGTAACCACATACAAAATTAATATTTTGAACGAGGAAATGCTGCCAGCGTCTTCGGTACAATGCCGCAGACCATTTTTATTTTAAGTGTTGTATTATTTGTATTATTTTGTTGTTTTTATTTAAATATAATTATTGTATTAATATTTTTAAGTAAATGAGTGAGACAAATAACATGTAAAGATTGAATGGTATTATTAGGAGTTGGCCAATAATTCTATCAAAGGAACAATCTCTGAAAATATATCAACTATGAAAAAGAGCCTGCCTGCACACAAAAGAGACATTGAATATATAAACTAACCAACGGCCAGTGTACACTAACTCAAATACCAACTGCCATTTCACGTGGAAGACGTATAAAACCACGAAAGGATCAATAACGCAGGGCTCGGAAACCTGGTTAAAATAAAAAAACCAGCTCGTTTTTCTGCCCATACATTTTTACAGCGACCGCTAGCATTACGGTTCGGCTCGACCGGTATTTCCCCAAAAATAACGGTCTTAACCAGGTATTTAGGACCCTAAAATCGATCCTATACTTATTTACCAGGTTAAATACCGTTATTTTTGGGTCTTTAAAATGCCGGTTCCGAGCCTTGCAATAATGGTAAAAACTAACTTGTTCCTCTACCACCATTCCGAAGTAGAGTTACCGTCAGGCAGGTCATAAAAATAATGAAAAATCTTATTTTAACTCAAATACCTCATGAAGAAATCGCCAAATCGCAGATCTTTAGAAAAAGGGAGATGATATACATTAGTGGTACCCGAAATCGGCAAGCGTGTATGACGAGAGTGATGAGTGTGGAGGAAGCAAGGGAGATATAAGGATCGTAGCCAATGGAAATCTCTAGTCTCTGCCTACCTCTACGGGAGACAGGCGTGATGATATGTATGTACGAGTATGTACCCTATAAAGCAATAGGACATCTTGTTTAAGCGAGCCCCCGATCCCATAGCAATATGGCTTAGAATACAACCGGGAAAACGCTATGAAGATATCAAATACTCAAATGATATCCGTACTGTCTGGCAGTATGCATATCACGTCGTAGGCGTCTACGGCGTAGGCGTGCAATCGTAGGCGTCTACAAACTACGAAGCTACGAGCTCTTTCTTTATAATTGTTAAATTGTTTTTGCTTAATTAATATATTTGACCAGACAGCTTGCGGGGGAGGCAGATATAACTATAAGAGACTTGTTCTTTTTAACCGACTTTCAAAAAAGAAGGTTCTCAATTCTACAGATTTTTTTTTGTTTGGTTCTCATATATCCATCGTTTAGGAGCGAATAAAAAATTCCTTTTTTTTCTAAAGAATAAACTAAAAATTTTCAAAGTCAGTGCAGTAGTTCAAACGTCAAAATAACTAGAATACGTAAATCGTTAAGCCGTTGGTCCGGGCTATTCGAGAGAAGGCAATTAGGGATTCAGATACCTTTAGGCAACCTGAAAATTTTAACAGTGTTAGCCACTAACACAACCGGTCATGTATTGGTCTGGTTTTCTAAAAATGGTTACGGAGGTCAGACGGCAGTCGCTCCATTGTAGTAACCAGAACTACCAAATCAAGACAATTATTAAAAAGCGTACCCTAAGCCGTAAGCACACTCAAACAGAAGATTCAACCAGGAAACACGCTCGGACGAAGAAGAATTATTTATTCTGCGTTCGTAGCTTATTTACGCTTGTGATAGCACACTACCAACTAGTGGCCTAAGTTATGTTTCACCACAGTAATTTATCTGCCTCAAAAAATATGATTACCTAAACAATCAGACTACTTAGCACAGAAATAAAGCTATTGTTTCGAAATGCCACGCAGAAGGCTTTATAATATACTAGCTGTTCCCCGCGGCTTCGCCCCGCGTGGGTCTCGGTTATATCGCACCCAAAAGTAGCCTATGTTTGACCTCAGGTTGTTAACTACATCCCTACCAAATTTCATCACAATCGGTCCAGCAGTTTAGCCGTGAAGAGGTGACAGACAGACAGACAGACAGACAGAAAGACAGACAGACAGACAGACTTTCGCATTTATAATATTAGTATGGATTTCAGCGAGTCCATTATATAAAATGAGCCTCATTCTGTGAGCCTTTATTTTGTATCTTATGTCTTATAATTTTATTTACTTTTAATAAACAGTGAACACTGTTCGTGTTCACTGTTTATTAAAAGTAATTGTCTAATTTCGTATTTATTTTCTTTTCTTTATAAAACAAACAACCATAAATATCTATTAATTATTTTTTAAAAAATCGGTGTCGAAGGGAAATCTATGACCATATTGAGAGAAAATCACGAGGGTGAAGCCGCGGGCAAAAGCTCTCTCTGTCATCTTAACACTTTCCCGGTTGCTTCCTCAGCTGACTGCTTCGGAGCCCAGGGTCAGCTTTCCTACTTTTTCTCCTCCACTTCGCATATCGTTTACTGCGACGTCGAGCCAGCTCTTTTTAGGCTTGCCCCTTCTACCCGGTATATTTGTTTGTTTGTTTTCTTCTATCTACTGAACCAATCTTACTGAAATTTCGCATACACATAGCTAGGAGTATTGAGAATGACATTCTTTTATCCCGGAAAAAAACACAGTTCCCGAGGGAAATTCATGCGGGCGAAGCCGCAGGCAAAAGCTAGTAGTTATATATATTCCACTCTTTAAACTCGACCGACATAGTTGGCTCACACAGATTTGTTCATTAATTAATACTACACATGAAACGGTACGTGATTATGAAACATGCTTAGTCTGTTGCATCAACTTCCATCCTTAGCCAGATTTAATTAACTTTTTAGAAAGAGCTGGCGGGAAAGTAAAATGTCATTCTGTTCCTGTGTATTTCCAAAATGTGTGTTATTTTCGAAAAAGAGGCAAATTGAGCCATCGGTGCTAAACAGTCAGAATTTCTTTATTAATTTTATTTTATTTACATCCAGAAAATGGTCTACTGAAAGCCCTTCATTCCGTTAAAAATAACACAGTCCTTGTCAGAGTTAAAAAGTGTACTTTTTAATGACTTTTTAATGCTCAAATACTGAAAGCTTTCATCCTAAGTGAAAACACGAGTAGAGGCAAAAGTTTGGTAACTCTATATTATAAAACGAATCAGATTTTAATAAGTAGGATACAAATATGTATTATAATTCCAATATAACGTGTATTATTTTATTTTAAATTGTTTATTTCAGTCTAAATTACTAAATGTATAGATAGATTTAAACTTTATTGTACAAAAATACAGTTATAGCACAGTGCTAAAAGCATTATCTAACAGTCAACCTTTGCGTCAAATATTAATAACAGTACCACGACTTTTAGGTGCTTAAAATAAGCCACTCTTGAACAAAAAGTTAAAGTAAAGCTAACAAAAAACGTTTCCAAGTTACAACGTTAAGTTGCAAATTTAATGAAAGCCGGGGAAAGTAACCCTTTATTTAGAAATAAATCACGATAACGACTATTCGAGTCTGGGTCCTTTCTGGAGTTTTAACGACCATAGGTAGAAATAGGTTTCTTCAAGGTATTTTCGACCTAATTTATGGGACGTTTCTTTTTAATTTTATGTGCTTTTCCTAACTCGATTTCTATGTCGGTGTTATGTTTCTATTGATGTCAATAGTACAAAGTTATTATTTCTGTGTTCTTAAAAAAATGCTGACGAATTTCAATATCGTTTCGCTAAAAATAAGGTCACAATTAACGTGTAAATAGATAAACTTACATGTAAGTACCACAGATATAAAAGAACTTTTAAGCATAGATAGCTTTTAAGTTTGTAGTAGGTACCTACTAAGTATAGTATAATAAAAATAAAAATAAATAAATATATAGGGACAATTCAAACATACATACATATAATCACGTCTTTGTCCCATACGGGGTAGACAGAGCCTAGGGCCATAAGGACTTTAGACCACGTTTAGCATGATGGTAGTTGAAACAGGAAATCAATAGTGATGGGTTGCTAGCCGCATCGCCTATGTCATGATTCACCCATTCGCCGATTCCCTTAGTCGACTTATACGGCTTGCGCGGGAAGAGAAGCAGCTGGTAACAATCTATGTTTTTCTTTTTTTCCCAGACTAGAATGGTCGATCAGATGGGACAATTCACACAGATAATATAATCTGTAATGTAGGTAAGCCAATAAATGCAACAAATCCTTCATAAGTTAATGTATGGGTGGCCTATTTATCATCCGTTTGTCCGCGATAAAGATTAATTCGAGCAGCCGCTAGTAACAGGATAAGTCTTTTCAACAAACCCGAAGGACGTCGTGTCCTTAGAGAAAAATGTGGTCAGGCCAGCATTATTTTTTTCATTTTAATTTCCTTTAAATTAAAGCAGTCTCGCTTGTATTGGGATTTCTGTCCTAAAATTTATTTATTTATTTATATTTATGTCGAATTATATTAGGCGAGATAAAATAAAGACTTTTCTATTATACTTAAATAAGTATAAATACAAAGAAGTTCGAATCACGCGCGGTCTTTTTTCTTTTTTTTTTTGAATAGTTTTTACGGCCATGGAATCTAGTCCTTTAAGGCCTTTCTTGAATTTATTAATCTTCTTCAGTCCTACTTAAGTCAGTCGAGTCAAAAATTCAAGTCAATAGTCAAGTCCAGTCAAGTAAGTCTAGTCTTGAGTCAGATAGCTAAGTGAAGCGGTGGAAAAATTTCACTTAGCTATATCATGGAGATTTTGGTGACAAAGATAAAAAGTCACTTAATCGTCACTGTATCACTTCCCAACACTCACGCTTGTTCACGAACACTTTGCGAATAATAATCCACCAATATTATGCACAAACACTCGAAAAAACCTAAGTTTTGGAAATTAAATACAGCGCGGACATAGCGACAGTTTACTTTCCCTCCAAAAACTCCACGCGCGGTCTTTGTAGTGACGCAAACATAGATTTAAAAAAAAAATTGCGGCGTTCCTAGCGTTCCTAGTTCTATGGACGCAAATTTGTTTTTTAATCTATTTTTAAATAGGTACTAAAGAGACATACCGAAATGTGTTTTATAATAACATAGATTTTTAAAAAAATGCGTCAAGAGACATCGCGATTCGAACTTCTTTGTATAATAAGGAAATTGCAGCCCGGCTGTCATTTTATAAATGACTAGCCTTTGCCCGCGGCTTCGCCCGCGTGTTATTCCCTCAAGAACTTATTCCCTGGATGAACCCTAAGTATGTCCTTCTCCTGCTAAAAAAGCTACCTCCATACCAATTTTCAGCCAAATCAGTTCAGCCGTTCTTGAGTTATAAATAGTGTAACTAATACGACTTTATTTCAATATAAATATATCTATATAATAAAATAAGTATACACCTTTCATCCCGGGAGGAAGCAAAGCCTCGGGTAAAAGCAAGTAGAAATATAAAATAGCGGCCGCTCTAGGCCGCCATTTCCTTATAAGTTACAGAATTTTTTTTAAAACATAATAGAATTAAATTTGAAAATAGACAACCAAAAAACGTTTCCCGTAGTGTTGTGACCTAGTGACACAAAGTCGATAATACAAACATCATAAAACAAGATTCAGATTACGAAGTCATATGACGAAAGATTATCGAACAAGTCCAATCTCTTATATGATCTACTCCAATAATATCTTCGGCTCAATCCCCGAAGTCGGCAGCCAGCACACAATAGCAGGAGATAAGGTATAATATCATAGGATTACGTAACCGTGGAAGTTTCTATATCGAAGTAAGGCAAAGATTGTGCTGATGTAATAAGTTTTAGTCGACTCGAACATTCATATCATAATTATAAAAGAAAGTCGCCATGTGGTTTCCAGCTAGGTAAATGTATTAGGTAAATGTTTTAGGTAAATATTTGGTCGCAAAGTTGGACAGAGATTTACATAAATTGTGATTTTAAGTGGTATATTTTTTGACCGAATCTCAAGGAAGATATATAGGTACTTATTGTTATTTCTCTGCGCGTGATTCTTAAGGTTATGCGGAATTATTTTGTTTTGCAGTCGATTATTTAGGTACTTAGCTAGAGGGAGATAAAAGGAGTAGTAAACCTAGGTAAATAAGAGTAAAAATAAGTTGGCTTAACCAAATTGAATGTGATTGCACATGAATTGCACAGACAATTGTAACCCACCGCTTGAGCATTCAACTAAACATTTATGTAAGTTCGTAAGTCTAGATAGCCATTCAACATAAAGCCAACACAGCCACATACAAGCAAACACTTACAGCACACTCGGGTTCCGTAGTGTAAGATCCATTGGCGAAGTATTTCTTCGGGCATTCAGACCACGGCAACTCCGCTTGGAAACTCTGCGCGAAGTAGAACAGGCACCACGCGATTATAGAGTTATAATACAAAGCCACGTTAAACGAAACCACCGCCGAACTGATCCCTATTCCCCCCAAATAAGGCGACACCTGATGCCATACACCAATGGCTCCTTTTCTCAAACGCTGGCCAATTGCCAACTCCAAATAAAATATAGGTATCCCTTCAATAGCCAACATAACGAAGTAAGGTATTAAGAAAGCCCCTCCTCCATTTTTCTGAGCTAAATATGGGAATCTCCACACATTACCCAAGCCAACAGCGTACCCGACAGTCGCTAAAAGAAATGTCAGCTTGCTATCCCAAGATTCTCTTTCTCCTTCACCACCTTCAGGCTTTACTACTCTTTCTTCTACAGAACTCGCTTTGCTGGTCGGAGTTTCAGAAGATCGCCTGTTTGGGCTCGTATCTTCGAATGCTTCGTTTGTAGCTCCGTACATGACGTGGGTACGGTGGGATGGATGGCCATTCTCCATCGTCACCAACCGCCCACGTAGCTCTTTCATCTCCATCCGATCTATGGACCTCTGAGCGTAGAGATCCCGCGAACTCTGTCGCCTCATCAAATGTGCTGTGTTCGCCATTATACTTAATCTAAAATTACTTGCTCTACGTTAATTATTGTCGATTCTATATTGTCATTATATTTTACAGTGAATCCAACAGTCATTCAAAAGGAGTCGTTTTCACTATCATGGCACATAATGGAAAGCAGTAAATAGCCAATATAAGTTATGATCACCTTTATTATGTTGAAGCCTAATGGCATGTGTATTGATTCGTGACTGAACATTTTAATATCGATTATAGATTTGTTAATTTATTATCTACCACATCACTATTTGATTTTATTTTTGGAAGATTGGAATTTTATAACATTTTAAATATTTTTTTACGGTGTGGCCGAATGGCGGCCGTCGCGAAGGGTGGCCGTCACTGGCGGGAAAGACGCTCGGGGTGAGGCAAGTAAAAAGTGCGCATGCGTGTGTATTTTCCTCTCGAATAAAATGCACAAATAATGGCTTTTCAGCTTTTCAGCGAGACGGATTAAAATCCATCCGGGTGTCGGGGTAAGTATTTGTAATGAGACAGTGATTATTGACAGCTGCTATATGAATTAACTAACTTTAGGATTTAACAAACGTAAATCGGGCATAAATAACCCTTTTATAACTTATACATACATATATGTAGGTAGGTATAAGGTTTTGGGAGATAAGACTGGTGACTTCTGAGTCACCAGTCGCTTCGCTTTCAAGGTAGAAAGGCTTTAAACAAACAAACAAAAATTAAGTAGTAATACTACTACAAGTATTATGTAATCTGGAAAGCGGAATGTGGGCTCCAAAGCGACCAGCTGAGGACGCAACCGGGAAAGAACTAAGAAAAGAAAGAAACTATTCTAGTAAGTACTTAATGCCAAAAAAAACAATATATACAAGTTATCAGCTAACAGAATTTTGTATGGTCGAAAAATATTCTCGGATCAAACATCAAAATGATAACTAGTTAAGTTTCAGATTGGTAATAAATGTAATAAAATGTTTTTTGGATGTAACACAGGCCTATAGTATTAGGTCCTGAGGAACCGCGGCTCCGACGATGTCATGTCACTTTGTTGAATATAGAGCATGATTTGCTTCAAGAAGTCGGTATTGAAAATGTTATCTCTAAATCCCATAAATCCAGAAAAGTTTATTGGCAACACAGTTTTGTTTTATATAATACCCTAAACTTGAGAACCTAAAGAAAACCAAGGGATTGACAGAATTTGCTACAGGCCCCGCTCTGGCTTAATCCGGCACTGACACTACTTACGGCCTTTGATTATTTCTCGTATCTGATGTAAAGTGGCTATACGTCTATGGACGCTTGCAAGGAGTGTTACATGCGTGTTGCCGACCGGCGTCCTCCCTTCCTAAAGGGAAACCTTTAAAAATTATAGGATAGGATATTGTAGTCGCTCGGGAAAAATATGAAAGGCTACAAACCACAATCGATTCGACACCGAATGAAGACGTTGATTGCTATTGTACCTACTATTGCTAGTTGCTACGTTCAAATCGCACGTTTCAACATGAGAAAAAATGCATTAATTATCATGGCGATAAATAATTGAAAGCGAGCGACATCTTTTTTTCTCACTTGTTTTGTTCGGGCCTGCTTACAACTTTTCAGTTCATTACCTACCTCCCTTGTACATTATTGTACCACCGCTAGAAGTAATAGTGTTCTGGGGGGTTACATGCAAGATCCAATGAGTACAAGTAAAAGCGAGACAGCGCGATACATGATGTGAGGCGACATCTCGCTTACTCACTGGATCTTGCATGGTTTTAAGAGATGGTGGTAAGCCACCTGTGATTGCCACCCCACGAATTTTGGTAAGATTCGGTTCGGTTTCGTATCAATCAAGTAGAATCTTAAAATGGTATTTTTTGTTGCACGAGGACTCGGCTGAGCCGGGTTCGAGGGCCGTACAACATATGTTTTTTTTTTATTGTCCCCGCTATCCGCCCTGCGAAAGGCGTAAAATTGTCAATGTCAAACCCAAAAGTATATACAGATTTCTTGTAATGCAAATAAAATCATTGTGGTTCTAATTTTTATAATCATATCTACCAATTTAATGAAGATATCATTCGAAACATGAATGCCACGCAGTTGCTGATTAAACTTATCGTAACGCGATAGTGTTCACCTGCGCGCGCCACCGAGATGTATTGTTTGCAATGGCTGATCCCCGTGCTGTTGATCCCAAAGCCAGTAAACCCGGCTTTAGTGAATACGCACGTTATGTTCATGGTGCTGTACCTTATAGGATTTTTTCTAGAGCGGAAACCGTGTACAGTATGCAGTGTAGTCTTCCTAGCCGCAGTAATACTGATTTGTTATAGCGGCATCGGCAATTGCTTGTTTTGGGCAACTCAGTGCGACGAAGAAAAGTATGAGACCTAGCCGGGTATCGCTTCCATAGGTCCAACTATAGTGCTCAAAATATATCAAACAAAAAAGTGTTCGAGTCGCGTAAAGTGGCGGGAAATTTGAAAACAACTGGACGAGCGCCGAGCCGCATGTCGTTTACCATTTATTGTATATTTTGTACATATGTAATGTAAATTTGAAAATTTACATATTGTTGTATATAGTACTGGCCGGTTGCTATGATATTGTATTTCTGACCATGTCTTCATTGCTGTGAAATTTACATCGAAATGACAAGATTGCTTTATAATAAGTAAACATGGTATAATAGGTATTGACAACAATATTGTTGGCCTTAACCTAGATAATCTAGAATTTAATATCAACATTGATCCTAATCATTAAAATTTCAATTCAAATCAAAATGCATTTACTTAAGTACATTTAATTATTATTATCATTGTCAAGAATGTTATCAAAGTACAAAAGGTCTTTCCAAACAGTATGTACTCTATATTGTTTTTTCCTAGCTATATAACCACCGTGTGCCACTGCTTTTCTTTTGCATTTTGATTGTTGGATAAAAAAGAAGTAAAACTAACTACTATACTACTACTACTTAATAATTTTATTATCACAATAGATACAATAACTCATTTCTCAAGTACATCTGGGAAAAATGTGAAGAGATACAAACTCCTGAACCTAAGGACTGTGTGATAGGTTTTAATATTGTACATTAATTTTATGAATTTTTAAGAAGAATATCCTTGCTTATTGTTGCCGGCCAGTGCCATTGTTCAACACAGCTAGCCTCCTGTCTGGACTAAAGAAATTATATACCAGCACTAGTGTGTGTATTATACACACTACAATAATATGATTGGTACAAATTCAAATTACATTACTAATGTAAAGAAACCCCTGACACATTTTATCTTCACTGGTGAGGGTGGACTGATTTCTCCCTCCTACTACTACATATATTTGCAGACATTAGGTATTTTCCCCACTTATACCCCCAGAGCTTTTTCATACCTCAACCAATTTTCATTGAACATATTATTTTGTCGAGTATTTGCATCTTCCCCACTTTCACCCCCACACAACTTATAAACAGCTCAACTGATTTTCATCAAAAATGTCTAAGAACTTTCGCACATAAGTCACCATTCGGGAGCTATGATTCCACAGTCAAACAGACACATTAAACTTGTAACACCCCACTTTTTGCGTCGGGGGTTAAAAACATGAATATGACAGGAGGCCAGCTTAGTTTGTACCGATCTGTACTTATATCTCATTGTTTTGTTATTCATTATAACGTGATAATTATTGTACAGGTTATTGTTAGTGATTGATTATTATTGTAATATGAATTACAACATGGGATTACAATATTGGTTTTTATTTCATCTTCTAACATCCTACCCGTAGATTCAAATCTACACCCCAAAAATAGGTAAGGGTGATTTTCCTTCTATCATAAATGTTCTTATTCTTACAGATATAAACCTTTCGGACTAAAGCACAGAATTAGTAATAGAACTAACATAACTAAAGTGCATTTAGTATTTTGTACAGGTCTACATTTTAATTTCCATAGCGTGATTTTCCACATGTGATTGTTGTGTTTAAATAGTTAACCTTTTTAGATGCTACCTGACTTGTACCTAAATCTTGTAATTCCATACCTTATTATTGCAATGTTTATAGTAAAAAAAATTACCTTTATCACTCAATAAATTTTTATCTTTATCAGATAATTACCTCGTTCTTAAGTAGAAATTAATGACTAATATAAAATAACCCCGGCTGTGTGATTTACCGGATCTAGATAGAACAGACAACCTTATTTATGGTTTCAGTTTGTTGTTACGTCGTAAAAATCGGCTAGAGATATAAAGACCTATACCTACTTAAAAACCTAAAAATATTTCTCTTATAAATAATCATCCGACCATGTTTCCCTGCTGCAATTGCATCCCGTTTATACCTGAACCCAGATACAACTGGGTAAGTATGTATTATATGTCGCCACTGGAGACAATCGGAATTATTTTTACCAGTTTGTCCTCAGTGGTAACAGAGCCATTGGTGACAACCGGGAATAGACGGGCAATGTCTGATCCCTTACCCTTTTTACAGTGAAACCAGGCCAAAAGGAACAAAATCCGGGTGAGTTAGTGTCAAATGCTGTTAAATTTTACAAGCTGCTTCAGTATAGTAACCCATGTCCGGAAATGACCAGCTGTGGAAGCAACCAGGAAAACGCTAAGATAAAATACTTAATCTGCATTTAATGATGTAAAATACACTTGAGTTTGCCAATGAGCCCAGCAGATTAGCTCCTTGAAGTGGCAGTGGACAGGGCACATAGCGCGACGAACCGATGGCCGATGGGGCAGAAAGATTCTCGAATGGCGACCACGCACCGGCAAGCGCATCGTCGGACATCCACCGACCAGATGGTCAGATGACCTAAAGAAGGTCGCAGGCAGATGCTAGATGCAGGCCGCTTCCAACAAGTATTCTCGCTTAATAGGTAATCCTAACAACGTAAACCATGTAGTTGTAGTACCTTCCTCTGGACATGACCTGCCGTGGTTCAAAATGGAAGTCTGAGCAGATTCAGGAGCCAGGTCTGCCAAAGTAAGAAGACATATGTACAGACAGAGATACAGATCTCAGAGTTAATGTGTCCATGGCAATTATTTTTTATTCTTATGTAGCCTTAATTGTCCCATTGCTGGGCAAAGGCCTGTCTTCCATGTCAATCAAAAGTTAAAATATATAAAACGAAATAATCAATACATTGTGTGAGGTTATAAATTAAAAATAAACCAAATAATATAAGCTTGTAATTATTTATTGAGATGGAAATAGCGTTCACTGATGGATCATCTTTGACGGTTTCTTAAGACATTAATACACAAAAAATTTAATATTATATACGGTTACATAGTCGCCTTATCCTAAAGTAGATTATGTAGCGTACCTGAAACAAATAGAACTGTTGTTACTTTTATTGCGCCTCGTTCAAATACAAGTCTTATCTTGTGAATAATAAGCTCTTTGTGTCAATTGAGTTTGTTCTTTACTGTTACTCAATAACATGACTTGTTGAAATTTATCATCTCAAGATGGTTTCTCTGTTGCATCCTATAATCATATTTTCCTGTCTTCAGAGTCCTTGATTGTGGTCAATTGTATGTATGCTTCTGTACAGCCTTGATGGTGGCAAAACTAGACATCCTGAAAACCTTGAGACTGTATGACATTACCATCACATCAAAATTGTATGTTGGTTTTATGTTTTTTACACATTCAAAATGTATATAAAAAGCTGTACACTGCAATGCACTAAATACATTTTTGCTTGTGTCAGCATTTACCTGCACCATGTTGCAATCCATTCAGTACAAAATTATTATAGCTCGCTGGCACTCATATCATAACAATTATAATCAATAAACTTTACTTTTACTCTATCAAATCTATCATTTAATTTATATCACAAAAGTTTGGTTTAGCTCATACAAATGCAAATTGTTATAAGAAAATAATTAACTTTATAGGTAGGTAGTTTCTTATCTTCTTTATAAGCATATAAAGTTATCACAAACTAATATTATATATGGGAAATATATTTTTTGCACACATGCATTGCATGAAAATACAAATTTTGATAATTGTTGGCAAGCACAGATTTTTTTTTTAAATAGGCCTTAGCTCAAATTGCTTACAGTGTTTGATAAAACAAACACCTCAAATAAATAGGTGTCTAAATATTTTTTTTTACATGTAACGGTCCCTGATACAAAGTGGTTTACGCAAGCCAGCCTGTTTATCAGGAGACCATGATGAACGTCGTCATGGATGAACATAACCTAAAAATCGATTAACTAGAACTCACTATATACAAAGATGTATGATATATTTAAAGTCAAATATGAACTTACTGCTTATCTTAGTCTCCTAGCTTCACGCTCAGACTCGAGGAGGGTGAGGATATCACCGTCACGAACTGGACCCTTGACATTCCTGATGATTTGACGGCTGGTCTCACCGATGAACTCAACTTTGACCTGGGTACACTGTCCCTGGGAGCCAGTGCGCCCCAGGACCTTGACCACGCGAGCGAGAACGTTAGGTTTATCCATTTTATGATTGGTATCGAGCGAAAACCAAAAAATACACGTGCACTTGCGCTAGCGTGTACGAAAAAGAATTTGACAGAATAGTGATGGGCCAAGCATTAGCAAAGTATCGATCCTTTTAAGTTTTTTAGATTAAGTTCGAACTTAATTTAAGTCAATCGATTATGTACGTGAAAAATAGCTTCAAGCTAACAATCTAAAAGCTAATGAGTAAGCAAGATAGCGCTTAGACGTTATGTGACAACATCTCGTTTTAGTCACTCGTTTCGGACCCGCTAAAACAGTTCATGGTTATCCCTCTGAGGAAAGGATGGAAGTACTACTAGAACTCATCTGTAGCATGGTAAAAAACAACATATATAAATAAATAAATATATAAGGACAAATCACACAGATTGAGCTAGCCCCAAAGTAAGTTCGAGACTTGTGTTATGGGATACCATAGATTAAAAAAAAAAATTGCGCCGCGTTCCTAGTTCTATTCTATGTGGGATACTAACTCAACGATACTATATTTTATAACAAATACATATATAGATAAACATTCAAGACCAGGTCAATCAGAAAAAGATCATTTTTCATCTTGATCTGACCGGGGATCGAACCCGGGACCTCCTGAGTAGCGGTCAGGCATGTTAACCATTGCGCCACGGAGGTTGTCAAAAATATAACATACATTTTTATTTGATTGTTATTTATTCATCATTTCATGTAGGTGTCACGGTCAATCGACCATGCACACCATTGTTTCAGTTCTTCGGAACCGCCTTTTGGCCTCTGAAGAGGTTCCTTTATCGATTACCAGGGGGACTACTATCGCTCTTAAAACCATGCAAGATCCAGTGAGTAAGGGAGATGTCGCCTTACATCATATAATTGCGCTGTCTTGCTTACTCACTGGAACTTTTAAAACTACGCAACGGATTTTGATGCGGTTTTTTTAGTAGATGATTCAAGAGGAAGGTTTTTATACCCATGCGAAGTCGGGCGGGTCGCTAGTTTTCTATATATTACGCTTGTTTCTAGCCATGTTTATTTCTTCCTTTAAATCCCTTTTACGAATACAATCTTCCCAATTTGAACATTATATGAATTTTGTCCACACAACGAGTATTCAGGGTCACAAATTCACAATATCTAACATTCCAAAATAAAACAAGTACATAAAAATGTAACATTTTTATTAAATTAATGTCTTTCTCACACTGTTACAAAGCTCTCAGCACTGTTTGTTCCTTAATTTATTCTCACCGCACACTTAGCAACTAAAACAGTCTGTTCACACTGACTAAAGTAAGAATACATCTAAAACTGTACAAAGAAATGAGTGTTGTTAAAAAAAATACAGAAATAGAAATCAGACGTAGAAGAATTTTGCTACCCAATAAAATAAATGGTGTATTCTCAATTTAGTCATATCAAACGCACTCGATCGCACTTTGCATAGCGTTTTGTTCACAATACGCTGCAGCACAACATTAGTCGTCGCCAACTGATCTTTTGGCCTTTCTTGCGCGTGGAGACTGTTTGGGCGTCTTGGGAGATTTTTCTGAAAACAATGGCAACATTTTAAGTTATGGATATGATGTGTGAAGTTTATGCAGTCCTTCTTCAGAAATTCCGGTGTGGGTGAGTAAGGAATGGGGTAAGTACAAAAGGACCCAAAAGTTCGATATGCTTCCTGTGATTTGGGACCCCAAACAAGATAAGATATGGATATAATTGTTTGCATTTAAAAAAAAATGGTTTGTCTCAGAGACTACATTCTTGGGTCTTTCAAAAAATTCCTCATTGGTCGGCGATGCGCAAGTGACGCTCCTGCTGTTGCAGGCATTCATGGACTACGGTGACCACTTACCATCAGGGCCGTATGCCTGTTTATAAAAAGGGACGCGATCTCGGTAGTATAAATAAGCAAGCTTTACTACATAGTCGCTTTCTCTGTCCCTATGTATGCTTAAATCTTTAAAACTACTATGCTATGGATTTTGATGCGGTTTTTCTTAATAGATAGAGTGATCCAAGAGGAAGATTTTTATGCCCATGCGAAGCCGGGTCACTAGTAATAAATAAAGCTTTTTGAAGCTAGTGACCTCCGCCAGCGTCTGGCTATCACGTTGCTGCCAGTGGCACGCCTTCATGTAGTAAATTAGGCATAGGCACGGTCTGAAGATGTGCTGTACGATTGACACTGGTACCGTAATTTAGGCGTCTGAAAATAGTCTTTCAACCTAAGAGAATATATACTTACTCAGCTGATTAACAACTTCTCTTGGCAACCAATCATAATCAACACCGTTAGCAGTTCCGGTTTCCAATGGTTTCGGTGCGGACCTGGGCGCGCGACGGCGAGCAAGCGACGACAGGCCTTGCTGGCCAAGCACTAAGGCTAGAACACAAGCGGCTCCAAGGAACACGTACAGGAAGAAGGTCTCTCCGTCAAGACCTTCTGACACTTCTACGATGTTCACTGTCTGGTTGTATACTGCCTCCTATGGAGTGAAAAAGGTTTATTAAGTATATGCTTCAGTTGACTCTCTTCTATTCTGATCTGAGGAAAAAAGAAAACTTAGAATGTACCAGCTACTTCTCTTCCTTTGCATGTCTTAAAGTCGACTGAGGGAATTGACAAATGGGGGAATCATGACAAAGGCGATGCGGCTAGCAAACCATCTCTATTTCAACTACCATCATGGCCTAATTTCCTATAACTCTAGACTCATATTGGATAAAATAGTGAAAAGGGTTTTTTGCACAACTTATTTTTTGTTACACAAAAATAGGTTGTCTTCCACAGGTGTAGGCAGAGACTAGAGATTTCCATTGGTGGCTAGATTCGTTACAGACCTCCCTCACTTTTGTGAGTACTCAGTTAGTCATAATTATAGTAACCTCATATAACCTGTTTTAATCAATCTCTTTTTTTCCTCTATTTAAGTCCTTAAGCTATCAAATCATCACTTTTGATTGTACTTTGCATTCCATTTCTGGTCCACATGCACTTCCGCCTGCTAAATTAACAAATAAAAACCTCGCACAAACCTGGTAGAAGTTTCCGCTAGCATCCCTGTAGTTCAACTGTACGTTCAAGCCGAAAGGTCTACCAGCGAAAGCTTCATTGGGGATGAATGAGTATGCGAAAGTGGCTTCTTGTTTCGGCTTGACCTCGCGGTTGTAAGGCAAGGCAGTGAAGTTCTGTATGTAGTACGTGTAATCCATGGGGTATCTGAACGAGGCTTCCATTGACTCAACAATGTAGTCTTCCGCTCCTTTGTTTATGAAGCCAACCAGGAATTCCACTGGGTAACCAGCTTGCAGGTCTGGAAATTAACATTTGATTTGTTATATTGTACAGTCTACCTAGCAAATCTACCAATTTATACTAATATTATAAATTGGAAAGATTTGTATTTTTGTGTGTGTATCTTTGAAATGAATAAACTAAAAACTAAAACGCCAATTGCAAAAATTCTATCACAATAAGAAAGCTGCATTTACCCTGAGTGACGTGGTAAATGGTACTCTGATCTCACTTGGTACATACTAATGGCAAAGCCAGGGTGGACTGCTAGTTTTGTATATATTGGTAGATTTCACAGTACAAATTAATAAGACCAATTTAACCTAGGTTCTGAGGACAGGCATTTTATTAACTTTAACACTTTTTTTTTAACTGAAGTTTTTTTTCAGATATAACTACTACCAGATACAACCAGATCTACAGAATTGGCTGTTTAATAGCCAAACAATATTAAAATGCTAATCTGAGTGAACTTTATTCTATGAGATATAAAACCTTTTTTCAAACAGCTAGGCTGGCATAACTTTCCTAGGTGGCTGAACCTCAAAAAAAACAGACTAGAAATACTCACCAAAAGCGTTATCTCCATAATTAGGCACAGGCTTGGTAAACAATATTGTAGTGTCCACATCTTGAGAGGACTTCACAACCGAGTCATCATCTTCTCCGATATCGTCACCAACCACTTGGTTGTCTTCACCCTCGATGTCGACCACATCATCGAGCTCATCTTCTTCAGCTCGCGCTAAAATTGTATTAGCTGGAATATAATTTTTTATAGGTAGTTAGTTTATTTATCTTAAAACTATTATAAGAGGGATCATAGATTAAAAAAAGTTTATTCCAGACACTAAAAAGGGCTGTTACTGTTGGGGAGTGTCTTTCGAAATACACAAAAGCTTATCAGCTCATAGTCCAAGAGGACAGATTGCAGAATAGCTTCAAAGGAAAAAAACCTAGGAGTTGGTATCCCTGGTACAACAAGAGAGATGAAGTAGTGAAGGACCTGGAAGACCTTGAAAAAGCCAACTAGCAACAGATGGCACTGAGCAGAGAATGGTGGAGTGAGAGATGTTCGATGTCTTCTTTTTAGGTCACTGATCCATCACAGAAAGTTAGGAATCTTATGTAGACTTTTGAAGCAAGCTGTGTCTAATATTCAAAATAAGAACTATGCCATCCATTGTTAGGAGTACCCAAAATCGGCGAGCATGTATGACGAGAGTAATGAGTGTGGAGGAAGCGAGAGAGGTATGTACGGATCGTAGCTAATGGAAATCTCTAGTCTCTGCCTACCCCTACGGGAGACAGGCGTGATGATATGTATGTATGTATCATCCATTGTATTGTTATCATTTAATTTCTAATATAATAAAGCCTAATTGTGTAGTGTGTATACACTGCTTAATGTGACAATGATACTAAAATAAAACAAGATAAAACTGGTAAGATCCACGGTACAGCAGTAGGGTACAGCGACTTTATCAACCAATGACATATCAAATATGTATTGTGTGATTACAAAAACGAAAATAGTTTATAGTGAAGTCCATATGCCAAACATTCCAAACCATTACTGTTCTTCTCTACTTTCGTTCTCTACTTCTTTGTAAATGAGGAAATTATGGTAATAGAACCATAATATACAGATTGTGGAACAATCCATATGTAACGATATGTTATAGTTATTTAGTGAAGCAAGGGCAGTAGAGGTTACTCAATTCTTATACAAGGAAATAATGATCCAGATTAAAAGTAGGCTACAGCTTCAAAACTAAACTCTAGGGCAAGTAAAAGAGACTGATAGTATTTTTCATGAAACTTTCTCTCAAGAAATCAAGTAAACAATGATGCCACGTACATCAGCCCTATCTTCTAAAGTGAAATAACTGAGACTCACCGCTTTGGAAGCACAGCAAAGCCGCCGGGAGCACCAGGAATGTCAAATAAAGCAACTTCATATTGATATCTAAATTAAACTTAAAGCTTTAACTTGATAATTCGGCAGCTACTATCTAAGTGGTTTGTAGGCCATTCACTTTTCTATAACATTCAGCTCGGCGCCGCACGAAACTCCAGGCAAAATGCCAATTTTCTTTCCAACTCGATTGACGTGGAGTATTATGTCACTAGTGATGTGGCATTTAAAAACCGTAAATAGTTGTAAATCTACGTCGAACAACTTTACTATATTTTTACGGCCATGGAAACTAGTCCTTTAAGACCTTTTTTGAATTTATTAATCTTCTTCAGGGGGGTTACTATCGTCTCTTAAAACCATGCAAGATCTTTGAGAGATGTCGCCTTACATCATGTATTGCGCTTTCCCGCTTACACACTGGATCTTGCATGGTTTTAAGAGATTTTAGTAAGCCACCGGACCGGTATTTTGCCGTATAAAGACCGGGCTTGTTTTACCATAACGCGATAATCTTGTTAGCGAGCAACTTGATAGTGTTCGTGCAATGGTGTATTGTGAAATTGTGATATTTGGCCGGCGGCGTATGGGAAATATTCACAAAATTGGGTTTGATCATCTGTCTCATGAGCGGTCACGCACGATTTGTAAATCTATAGGTGTACTGGGTGTACATTTTTTAAGCACAGGCACAGAACACTATAAGTGTTAAATAAATAATAAAATAAATAAATATATAGGGACAAATCACACAGATTGAGTTAGCCCCAAAGTAAGTTCGAGACTTGTGTTATGTGTTACCAACAATAACCTTCAAAACCTACCTTAAATGTGGTGGTGGCTATAGTTCAATTTCTTTGGGTGGCCTTATGTTCATGATAGTGGCTCAGGAGCACAGCTCAGATGGCTTACCACCATCCCTTAAAACCATGCAAGCTCCAGTGAATAAAAGGGACATCCCCCTTACTCAATCGTTCTTGGTTTTAAGAGATGGTAGTAAGCCACTAGGTAGCTTTGATGAAATGAGAGATTCAATCAAGCCTGCAATGTTATTGTCAGACTAGAAACAGTTTCTACAGTTTTTCAGAAGGAAGTACCCAAACATCCGGCTCGACGGACCAAAAAATTTAAGTATACCATCGTAGTTCTTTTTTTAAATAATTTCGATGGCAGGCAAAGCGCGTGGTCACTAGACCAATAACGCTCGTGAAACATTGAGTGTAACTATCGCGCTGAAAACTCATTGTTTAATATAAATATTCGTATTTATTTCATGATCGATTGATTTATTAAAGCGTAAGATATAACGGCGAATATTCAATGATGGACGACAGAGAAGCATAGAATAGCATATTAGTTAGAATTTATTTTTGAGACTGACCCATTGGCACAGAATTAATAATTGTAGTGATTATTATCTATATTTAGTGCATATAGGTATCTCTTGAAACAAAAGTTGAACGTTATGCTCCCCAGCAACCCTATTATCTATATTTATTGCTTTATAAACATTTTTAGGCATGTGTACACAATCTGCTTTAAAATGCTTACTTATATAGTGCAAAAATCTAGTTTACATGGTAACATACATTGTTACTACAATTTCCACTCAAAATTTATTTAACGAGTTTTATTAAGGTTTTTTTGTTTAATATATAAAGGACGCTAGAAAATATATAATGTACCAACTATGTAGGTAATTTATTTCATGATAATAACAATAATTAAAACTAACTTTTATAAAAAATATTTAATATACTATGTAGGTAGATGAACATTTAGATTTATTTATTTATACTATAATTTTTTTAAATAACTTGTGAACAAATAGTTTTGCATGGGTATGTTTTTAATATTTATAATTTCTAGTACTTGACCCTTTTTACTATGCTATCGCATAGGCTTATTACAGCACTCTAATGGGCTAAAAAATATGATTAGTTTCCTTCACCAAGCCATTCCACTATAAGTAAATAATTATGTGCGGAAAATGTTCCTATATTACATGTCTCAATCATGATATTCGATTGAATGTCTAAATATGGCTTAAATAATTAATACAATTATATCCAAAACACTGATCTCTTGTGGAACAGTCAATTCGGAAGTTAAATCATGATAAGTTATCGTAACTAAAACAAACAGTTTTTTTTAACATCGTTTTCATGTTGATATTCGTTTTGTTAAATGGGATTCACACTCTCTCAAAAAAGACTAGCTTTTGTGGGAGGTGGTAATGGAGAGCCCATGGTATGGACGACTAAGTTGTGAAAAAACCAAATTATCATAAACTATAATCTTTAAATTAATAACAATTCATTATTCAACTGAGCTACTTATACTATAACCTCATTTAAAAATAATAATATTAAGCATTTTTTAACCTTTATCCCACACACACAAAGATCTCTCTTTTATAACACGCCACGCGGACGAAGTCGCGGGCAAAAGCTAGTACTATATAATATTATAAATGCGAAAGTCTGTCTGTCACCTCTTCATGGCTAAACTGCTAGACCGATTGTGATGAAAGAATGATGGCGGAATTTTTACGAATAAAAAAAAAAATACGGATTAGTTGATTTTTTTTTTACAACATCATAAGAGTCCCAGAAATACATTTCTGTAAATAAAATTTTTTTAAACCCTCGGGAAAAAAACTAGATTTTTATTATAAATTATGTTACCAGAACTTAAATATGGCAATGTAGAACGTGAAACATTCGCATAGAGCCACGACTTACAACTGCCAATGTCACTGTCATTCAAACTGACTTGAACTCTGTAGATTGCGGTCTACATAAAGAAAGTGCAAAGCAATAAATATATTGACTTTCCATATATCCTAACCTAGTACTCTATTATAATCAATTAAATCAACTGTCAGTGTCGATTTGACAATGCTAGCAACTGTCAGAGTGACATGATGTTTCAGTTCAGTTGTGGTTGGGTGGGTTTTGTTTTAAATATGGCGATAGAAAATGAAACAAAAGGACGACTTTTAAAAAACGGAATAATTAAAAAACCCCGGGGTTTATAATTATTTAGTGGTGGTAAACGTGTAATTAGTTAAGTGTTCTTGCTAATGCGATTTGTTTCAAGTTATCTATATTTTTTGTTTTTTTTCGTACAAACGATGTATGGGGCTTCGCCAGGATTCTTTGGTAGGGATGTAGTTAACAACCTGAGGTCAAACATAGGCTACTTTTAGCTAGTCTAAAATAAAACACATTTTTAACGGACTCTGGGCTTTGATGCCACACGGTTTAGGACGCCATGTGGACACAAATAAGAAAACGCTTGAAAAATGTTAACTGCTTGCTTATTTGTCCACGCAATATTGATTTATACCGCCCCAAAAAAGATAGTATAAAATAAATAGCTAGCCTATTTTCCAGCACTCGGAAACTATCTCAATAGGTACCGCATAGAAAAATAAGGTTCTTCGGCGGTTTAAAAGTGAAAGACATGTACCATATTGATTTGTATCTATTTAACAGTCTGACTACACCTTTAGAATTAATAACAATATGCAAATACGGGGACACAGGTCAAAAGTCAGCTTGTAAGTTTTGTAATTCAAACAACTGGAGCAGTATTATCAAGTTGGTTGTTCTATGAAGTTCGATGTAATAAATAACAAAATGTCTCATAAAGGTATTTTAATTTTTTTTTAAATAAGCGCTAAATTTTAAAAAATCCTTCAATAATTCTTTTTATTACTTAATATTTTTATGAAAATTATAATAAGAGGTGATTATTGTAATAATTATTATTTTCTAATTCGTATTAAGTATTCGTATTATTTTTTTTATTAAGTTGTAATATTTAGGTTTTATTGATTAGTTTATGTTATTTGAAAATAATAGTTTGTAATTATTTTTATTAAGTCTGATTAAATAAAGATACTCCAATATTCGTATTAAAGAATAATTAAAATAATCAAATTAATTTTTATTTAAGTATTTAGGGCTCAATGTATTTAAATTACACTAATAATATAATCATAACAGCAGTTTTTTTTTGTTTAACAGTTCCTAAACATTGCATTTCTTCAATTATCAGGCGATATGGCACCAATTCGAGAGCAGCATCATATGAACCTTCAAAATATACTGTAAGTACATTATGATATGACACATCCATAACTTTTGTTCATTCATTTCTTATTACAAGGACAATTAATTTTGGTTTCAGAATTTTTGAAACCATCTCACGGTTTTTGATGAGATTTCTTTAATGACCATCAGATGGCAGCCGGACTAAACGGCCAGACGTAGAGAGAGAACTATAAATATGTGCATCCAGGCAATTCAAGTCTGCAATGTTTTAATTAAGTCTATCAATAACTTGTGAAAAGTATGCGTCCCGAGAATACGAACCCACTGCCTTCAGATAGTAAAGCAAATGCTTCAGATTACTGAGACTGCCATGGTGGCTTACCACAGTCTCTTAAAACCATCCAAGATCCAGTGAGTAAGGAGGATGTCGCATTACTTCTTGTATCGCGCTGTCTCGCTTACTCACTGGAACTTGCATGTATAGCGAATGATGAAACGGTTGTTTCTGCTATCAATTTATTGATATATTAGGTATTTACAATGAATATTTACAAGATTTCCAGATTAAATGACTCCATATAATGTAATGTGCTGACAGATATTTTTTGTTAGTCAAAACGTCGATGATGAATTTATTCTTCTAATGAAATGTCAATGGTTTGTGATATGAAGTAAAGAGGATGGATATGATTGAAGGCAAGTCGTAGCGTGCGATCGGTCGCCACACATGTTTTAAAAGACGATAGTAACCCCCCAGAACATGCCCATCACCATACGGCGTAGTTGATTTTTAATCCAATTTTCAGGGACCAGCTTATCAAAAAATAGAGCAATTGAAAACTGAACATCTGTCTCCTGTTCATAAAAATTTGTACAAGAAACCCCTATTAATTCACCAGGGTCATATGCAATGGCTCTACGACAACGAGGGTCGCAAGTACTTGGATCTGTTTGGTGGTATTGTCACAGTTTCTGTTGGGCATTGTCATCCGTAAGTATCCCTGGTGGCCTACTATCATCACTAAAAACCATGCAAGTTCCAGTGAGTAAGCGAGATAGCGCAAAACATGATGTAAGGCGACATCTCTCTTACTTACTGGATCTTGCATGGTTTTTAGAGATCGTTGTAACACCCCTGGTTAGTAACAACATCATCACTTGTTAGTATATTAATTAGAACAAATAAATAGAAGTCCATAGAAAGAAATATAGTCAGTCTTCCTGTAATAACTGAATCCACTTAATATCGATATCTGAAAATAATGCACAATTGCACATAAATAAGATAATTAATTTTCCTCCCAGAAAAGTAGTAGCTGCTATGGAAGAACAAATAAAAAAACTTTGGCACACTACAGCCATTTATAGGAATCCTAAAATATATGAATTCGTGGAGAAGCTAGTTGCAAAGATGCCTGGAGATTTAAAGGTGAGTAGGTAATTACATATATTTTGGGAGATATCAGTGTTTAGGAGTAATTATTTGATTTTAGTACAGTTATTACTAAAAATAAATAATAATTGTAGTAGTTATAAAACTATGGGCAATCCACGCAAGATATTTAGAACTTGATAGTTCCACGCGTGGGTAGCATGGATTTCTTAGTTCTTTAGTAAATGTTGTTCATTTCAGGTTGTGTATTTAGTGAACAGTGGCACAGAGGCCAACGACTTAGCAGTGCTGCTCGCCAAACTCTACACTGGCAACCACAACATCATCTCCTTACAGGACAGCTACCATGGCTGTTCCACTGCCATACTCGGCTTGACGTCAACGCAGTCCTATCGGCTGCCAACACCTGTGCCTTCTGGATATTCACATGTAAATTAGTTTTGGATTTGGTAACACACAATGTCGATGTATATTTATTTATTTTTAGTGCTCTATGTCTTATTTCAGGCCAGTCTTTTTATCTTAGTTCCAAATTTCATTCATACCCTTTCATCAGAAGTTCTTTTGTGATTGGTCATCTTGAATGGGACCACTGAAATCTTTAATTATGTAGATGCGACATACGAAATTACACCTTAAAACACAAATTTTTAAATTTGATTTCGTATTGAAGTACTCAATTAAATCCAAATTGGGAATTTTCAGGCCATGTTACCTGATCCATTTAGAGGGATCTGGGGAGGCTGCAGAGACTCCTTATCCCAAGTGCCAGGTTCTTGCTCGTGTCCTGGAGATTGTGTCACTTCAGATAAATACGTTCATCAATTAAAAGAGGTAAGTGACTGGGTGTTTAATCCAACAAGGAAGGTCAAACAAAAAATCCTAATCTATACATATAATAAGACACTAAAATGCGAGTGTCTGTACATTTAATATTTTTCAAAAAAACTGATTGTGTGCGGTTTAAAAAGAGTAACAGAAACCAAAAAGACAGTTTTTGGAATTTTTGTCTGTCTGTATGTATGTATGTATGTCTGTCTGGTACGTTATAACTTCGAAAATACTCAATGGATTTAAACGCGGTTTTCACAGTTGGATTACATATAATTAGGAGCGTTGTCAAAACTTTGTTTCGTCAAAATCGGTTAAGGGAAAAAGAAGTTATGGTCGATTGAAAATTTACTTCAAACACTGCTTAAAACTGTTAATGCGTTTACTTAAGTTTAATTTAATTTAGATAAGGCTAGGATTTCTACTTTCTATTATCCATATCAATAAAGACGAAAACACGCACTGCACCTATTAATTTTAATAAAATAACACATTGAATTTGATCGTAAATTTAGTAACATGAAATCTCAATAGATGGCGCTTACTTACTTAACAACTCGCTATGGTTTCGCATTATGGTATAGCAGATTAAAATTAACCCTAGCAAATTAAAAAATTTGTTGCGCTTTGTCTTTGTGGTTCTTTTGATTTGGTTCTTTGGTTGTTGTCTATTGATTGGTTTTTTCCTATTTCGACATAAGTTTATTTATGAAAGTTGTTCAGTTGAGTGGTCTGAATCTGCCCTTAAAATATTTGCATTGCAATTTATTTAAATTCACCTTATATAAAGAACTAGCTGTTCCCCGCGGCTTCGCCCCGCGTGGGACTCGGTTATATCGCGCCCAAAAGTGGCTTATGTTTGACCTCAGGTCGTTAACTACATCCCTACCAAATTTCATCACAATCGGTCCAGCAGTTTAGCCATGAAGAGGTGACAGACAGACAGACAGACAGACTTTCGCATTTATAATATTAGTATGGATATGGAAGTATGGATTTTAATTATTTTAAATAATGCCTAGGAGGAAACGATCTAATCTGTCGCATCATTCCAGAATAGCTAAAAGCAGAAGGTTAGCTAGATCTCAAGAATCGAATGCGGATAGACAGATGCGACTCGATGAAGATAGGCAACGCCATGCATTGTCTCGGTCTTTACTTCTGACAGAGAGTCTCGGTTGTTCGCTGACCGCGAGCATCATGCGTCATCTCGGGCTTCGGAAACGTTTACCGAAACTCAAGGTTTTGGCGGAAATTGTCGGGGATGAAGTGATTTACACTTCATATAACAGTGTTGTGCATCAGGATGATGCTACCACCTACCCTATCGATTTTCATTGGCTGCAAGTGGTCTTCCTGCTCATAACATTACCCTTAAAGTCGGCGTTCAAATTATGCTCCTAAGAAATCTTTCTCCGCCTAAACTATGCAACGGGACCCGACTCAAAGTAACGGTTTTGCAGCGCAACTTAATACAGGCCGAAATTCTCACAGGGTGTGGTTCAGGCGAAACGGTGTACATACCTCGAATACCACTCATCCCCAACAATTACCCCTTTCAATTTAAACGCACCCAGTTTCCAGTTGCTGTATGCTTTGCCATGACGATAAATAAGTCGCAGGGACAAACCGTAAAAGCAGCTGGCATCGACCTAAGAACAAGTCAACAAGACGTTTCTCGCATGGACAACTGTATGTGGCTTGCTCGCGGGTCAGTAGCGCCGAAAATCTATTTTTATTAGCCTCTGAGGGAAGAACTGCTAATGTTGTCTACAAAGAGATTCTTTGAACTTAACTCTGAAACATGATATTTGTTTATATTTGAATAATGTCCTGGCTACTTCGATTGCGTCATTTCATTTCAATGTAACACAGGTTACGCGAAAAGCGACCTACACGCGGGCGGAGCCGCGGGTAACAGCTAGTAATTAAATAAAATTAGTAAGATTTTGCCTGAAAGAGAGGAATGAATGATCCGCCTACCACACATGCAAGTCGATGTTGCCGAATCACTACCACAAATTAGAAGTATCGTCTATAATGTGGTAATAAACCTTTACTAATTTTTACAGCATTTATTAACTACTATACCAGCTGGGAGAGTGGCTGCAATGTTTGCGGAATCAATACAAGGAGTGAATGGCGCTGTTCAGTTCCCCAAAGGATACATTAAGAAGGCACGTCAACTAATAAAGGAACACAATGGTCTCTTTGTTTCTGATGAGGTAAAAATCAGTTTTGCGTAAGTAACAGTGCTACACGCATTAACTTAAGCTTACATACCTTTTCTCCATCCCCTACATCCTTAAGGGTCAGCAGAGTCACAGCATGCCTACGAATCCTACGATAGCTCCGAAATCAAATCATATATAATTATATTTGCAAGTACATATGCCAACTTTGTAGTATTTAAATACGGCTATTCATTACGATGAACCTTTTATTTAATACATTGTCTACTCAAAGTGCATATTAACAATGCACCTCGCCCGTACAGTGGACTCGATAGGTAAGTAAGGTACCACACACAGTATTCACACGCACGCACGCGTATGTGCTTATACTGCTCACACCTTCTTACACCCAGACAATAATATTAGAATATAGAACGTTTCGATACCATGGCCTATGTATTTGATTCGTGGCCTAGCCTAAGGGTACTTGTATGCTGCATTTAAAGCAAAGATCAAACAGGTTAGGATGGATCAATTTGAAATTCTGTCTGTTATTGAATTACAACTACAGGTAATAAATACAGTTTGACTGGAAGAGATCCCTGTTAGGGATAAGTCCGCCTTTTGTTGTGTTCTATGTTGTATCATCAATGTTCTTTCTGTACAATAAAGTTTTTACATACATACATACATACAAATATATCGCATGATGTTTTAGTTTTAATTAAATCGTATATTGAAGATTGTAACATTGTCAGTAAACCACCGTTTATTGAGTCCCATATTTTTGTTTCTATGTGATTTATGTGTAAATATTTTACCACATGCAATATTCGCAGGTACAATCTGGATTCGGACGCACAGGCGATGCATTTTGGGGATTCGAATCACACGGAATTATCCCAGATATTGTCACTATGGCTAAAGGTATTGGAAATGGGTTTCCAATGGCGGCCGTAGTAACTAAGAAGGAAATAGCAGCGGCGCACAACAAAGCTGCATATTTCAATACATTCGGTGGAAACCCATTAGCTTGTACCGCTGGTAAAGCTGTATTAGAAGTAAGTATTGAAAGGGAAATTAAATATTTAGCAACCATATGCCTGTTGCATTGCAGTGAAGCGCTTTTAAGGCGCAAATAAGCGAGTAAACCAGTACTAGAGTGGTCAAACCGAAAACATAACGTAGAGTTAGTTTACTTTAGTTAGTTTCAGGCCACTGTCTGAAAATGAGTAAACTTCCGCTTACAAGATGCGAAATTTTTGATCTCTGGCACTAAAATACCCAAATAAGACAAGCAAATCCTCGAAAGCTGACTTGTATTATTCGATACTAAAACCTTCATTGTATATTACAGGTGATTGAAGAAGAAAATCTTCAAGAAAACTGTAGAGTCACTGGTAAATACTTCATAGAACAATTAATGCAACTACAAAAAGAGTACCCTATTATAGGAGATGTGAGAGGAAAGGGATTGATGCTTGGTGTAGAATTAGTGGTTCCAGGAACAAAGGAACCATTAAAACCGTCTAATGTTGCGGATATTCTTGAAAAGACTAAAGATCTCGGAGTGTTGATAGGACTTGGTGGAAGATATTCAAATGTAAGTTCAACTGTACTATGAAATACATTTCGAGCCTTCAAGAAGGGCGTTAAACGAATCCTTAATGGTGGTCAACGCTCTCGTGACACTCCTGGTGTTGCAGGCGTCCATAGGCTACAGTAACCACTTTCCATCAGGTAGGCCTGAGGTTGCTTCTGAGCTCAGAGGTGCTTTACTTATTTTATTACTAGCTGTTCCCCGCGGCTTCGCCCCGCATGGGACTCGGTTATATCGCGCCCAAAAGTAGCCTATGTTTGACCTCAGGTCGTTAACTACATCCCTACCAAATTTCATCACAATCGGTCCAGCAGTTTAGCCGTGAAGAGGTGACAGACAGACAGACAGACAGACAGACTTTCGCATTTATAATAATAGTATGGATTAGTATGGATGGATATGGATTTTGTGACTGAGATTACAATGATGTATTTTCTCTTCTAGGTGCTGCGGATCAAACCACCCATGTGTATATCAAAGGATGACGTTGATTTAACTGTGTCAGTCTTGGATAAAGTTTTTAAGCAATTTGATAATAATAATAAAACTTATTAATTTGTTAATTTACGGTATTTTCTTGCTTAGTGGTAGTGTGAGTGCTGAGTACAGTCCCGTGCTGGGATGCAGGATGGACATGGAAAGGTACCTACCCGCTAAAAGTTCCTGTTTATAAAATGTTACAAGTGCTATCGCTAGGTACGCTAGCAAATTTTGATTTTTATCATGGAATACATCCATGCACATAGCAAATTTTCATATCGCTTGGCGCGCGAGCGAAATATTTCCCTGGTGGCCTACCGCCATCTCTTAAAACCATGCAAGATCCAGTGAGTAAAGGGGATGTCGCTTTACATCATGTATCGCGCTGTCTCGCTTACACACTGGATCCTAAATGGTTTTAAGAGACGGTGGTAAGCCACCTGATGGCCTACCAACATCTCTTAAATAAAACCATGCAAGATCCAGTGAGTAAGGGAGATGTCGCTTTACATCACGTAGCGCGCTATCCCGCTTACTCACCGGAACTTGCATGGTTTTAAGAGACGGTAGTAACCCCCCCTCTTTCTGTGGCGTTTCTCTATCTACACTACAAGTAGAACTAGTTTTTTCTAGGTTCTTCAGGCCATGATTTATTTTTATTTAAATGGTAAGTTAATTTAGCCGGCAACATCGCTTTCGGTCACGTCTGTCCATGCAATGCACGTCACTCGCAAATGTCAATGTCCCACTCTAATGTCAAAAAAGTGTCAAAAATTCTGATGAAATAGAAAAAAAGTAGGGTTGTTGTTATGTTTTGTGTTAATCGAAACAAAGTTTATTTCGATTATATAATTATTTGATTACTTTTTAATTACATAGTTGTAAGAATTAATCATAATTTTCTAGCAATGGTTTTTAAGTGCCAGGAAGACAGTTTCCTTACGGAAGTAAGTAAATGTGATATTTGGATTGTTTTATGTCATTTACATAATATTTGTATAATTTATCCCATTTACAAAGTTAAATATCTGTTCCTTAATTTCTAGTTTACCTCCAAAGTAATAAAATGTGAGCAGACGAAGGAGCCAATAGTAGAGTACGGTAAAACCTCCAAGTTTGAAGGATACCAGATTATTTTGGAAAACACTATATTATTTCCAGCTGGAGGGGGTCAGGTTAGTAAACTGAAAGGATAAGACCTATGTAAAGGTACCTATGGATCCTTTTTATCCATATTTTTTTTAATCAAAAACAAATAATATTTTTTTATTTGTGTATATAGTAGTACCTACTTACTTAAGATTGTATAATAATTGTAAATTTGTGTATATAGATTGCGATTACAATTTGAAATATATCAGAAATAAAAGAGTTATTTTATTTATTTCTTTATTTTATTTTCGGAATTGTAATAGTCGGAAAACATGGAAAATAAATTAGTTTAAATTTCCCCACACTATTCAGTTTTGAACGGCCATCCTTTGAGGGCCGAAAGCTTTACTGGCAAAGTAATCATATAAAAAAATGTATTATTTTAGCCACATGATATTGGTTGGCTCAATGACAAGGAAGTGTTGCAAGTCCTCCGTAAAGGTGATGAAGCACTGCATTTCACCAAGGAGCCTCTTGAAGAAGGTACCACTGTTAATATGAAAATCAACTGGGAAAGGAGACTGGACCATATGCAGCAACATTCAGGTGATTGACACATAATATTCCAGTCTTGTTTTTTTTTTTCATGGCACCACCACCCTGTACGATTTTGTGTTTGGTCCTAAGGTTTGACTGACAGAGAATGCCTTTTGGCATTAATCAACGTATTGTATTTTTTTATGTGTAATAATGTTTAAATAAATAAAATGTGTTACTAGATGTTGCCTGTGGCTTCCCTGGTAAAAAAAAAATTTTGTAAAATTACTAGCACCATCGATAAAATATTACTAAAGTATTCATACATCAAAGTGTGCCTAAATTTTACTTTCTCCTTGACTAACTAGATGTCGCTACCAGTATCAATCTTACTATTTTTGCCAATTTTTGTAAAAATTAGAACCAACAAAGTAAACCTCGTGTGACCACAAAGTAAATATGATAGTAGCTTCGCACAAATTCACTAGATGGCGCAATTCTTAAAATTAATTTTCTATGTTTCGTATTCGTTCATATCAATATATCTTGCAAATGCTAAGAAACACAGTATTTTAATAATCCATTGTAAGGATTATTAAATTATTTTGTTTGGTATTTGATGTATTTCTAAGACATAAGTTAATTTGTTATGTTATATTGCAAAATATAAATATACAAAATATTTTTTTTTGTTGGATAATGACCAAACTACATAAACAGGAGCGCATATCATATTTGAAGTCAATTTTGAGAGATGTATGTGTGAGTGAGCGTGAGCGATGTGTTCACTCACAGCTAGGTAGGTTGGTTGTAGCGTTTTGGTAGCGTTGTTGGTGTTCTTTCTTTCCGTGTTGCGTTCTCGTATTTTTATACTCATTAATTTTATTAACGACCTCTGCATATTCCCCGGACTCCGATTACGCCTTAACGTTGACCCTAGCAAGTTATTTGAACTGGATTTGCCAACATTTCAATTTGGTAACACTGATAATTTATCAAAATCGGCGCAGTAGTTTGGTTTTTAAATCAAGATAGCTGGAAAACGTAAGTCAAATAGGTACCTTTATTAAGCATTTTTTTATTTTTCGTATGTTTACAAGTTGATTGCTTGATAATGGAATAATTTTTAAGGTCAATCCACCCTGTACACCCCGGTACTAACTTTTTAAAACCCCCACGGCCGCTGTAACGGTTTTTTTTTTCCTTTGGTTTTACTTCATAAGAGTGTTGTTAACAAGCTTAGTTGACCCTGCACTCTGTAGTGTCAGAGTGGTCGATCGACCCTGTATGCTTTGGTAGGTATCATTGTTTCAAAAATGAGGCATTGCACTTTATTTATTGTCCCTCTGAGTACTTGGTCAGTTGACCCTGCACACCTAGGTGCTTAAGTTTTAAAATTTATCAAAGTTCAAATCGGCCTCAGTAAAGAAATGGAAGTCGGTTTTTGTTATTGGGGAAAAAGGTTAACAAAACAGCCCCTTGACCTGCATCACTCGACCTGCTGCGGCCTCGCAAAAGTTACTCTGCTTTCGCCATCGTGAAGCTAAACACCTTCGGCCTTAGGCACCAAGTTACTTATGGGACCATAATGGTATATGGGTTTTGGATTTTTTTAATACCTGCTTTGTTACTAAGGTACCCCTTTCAATTTTTCTAATATTTAAAATTAATAAAAGTGGTAACTTAGTAACACAGCAGGCAGGCCCCCTAAGTAACTTGGCGTCTAAGGCCGAAGGCGTAGCTAGCCCTTCGCAAGGGCGAAGGCAGAGTAATTTGTACGAGGCCGCAGGTTGAGTGATGCGAGCCCGTAGGGCGAGCTGCGAAAGAACCCCACCAAGAGTCTGTTTTGTTAATCTTTTTCCCAAAAAACAAAAACCAATATGCCCAGCAATCTCTATACCCAAGTGTTGAGCCAAGGCCCAAGCCGTACCCTTCCCACATCAAAAAGGTATCTACAATCTTTCATCATCGACTTCATTCAGATTTATTAAAATGTTTGTTATGATTATGAAGCATATTTAAACAACAATGTATTAATTATTTCATCCTTTTTAGTTAAGTACCTATCTAATTGGAGTCGGTTTTTTTGGCAAAAACAATCAAGTCTCGAACGCTATGGTCGGATAGTGTAGGTTTTTTTTTTATGCTGTGGCTAAATCACTGACGCTAAATGTATCTTGTACCTGTACCTACCTACAAGAAAAATAATAGTCGATGCGTGTGCGTGGACGTGGTTAGTGGTGGTTTGCGTATAGTTCAATTTCTTTGAGGTGGTTAGTCGGTTTGTGTATGTGGGAGTGGTTACGGTGCGCAAGCCGCAGACGAAGCGTGAGATAGTGGTGCCATCTATGGTTTCTGGAAATAAACTAACTCGTATGTTATTCAAGTTACGACTGCAGCGACACTTTTCATTTTTACGGAATTTTTATGGAAACCTATAACAAACACTTCTCAGTAGCACCATCTAGAAATAAGCCGAATTTGGCGAGGTACAGATTCAATGTACGTGAGTAGCCATCTATACTTTAGTAATATTTTATCGATGCTAGCACCCACCAAGGATTCTATACTAGCAGCTTGGAATCCAAATAAAATATTTTTGTATAAAAAAAATAATTTAGAATATTTTTTTGCTATTTGTAGATAATCTGTGAAAACCTAAACTGAATCTAATAAAGTTTGTGAGTAATAAATAGCCTTTTGACAGACAAAGCTTAAAAATTCGCATTTTTACAGTTTTATTTGAAACTAAAAATATTTCAATATTATTATTTTTTATGTAAATTTTATTACAAACCTGTGTAATGTATATGTATTTTACAAAAATATATTACAACTAGCTTTTATCTATGGCTAAGCCCGCGTTTTTTCTCCCAGGAACAGTGTTTTTGCCGAGATAAAATGTATCTTATGTCCTTCTCAATACTTCTAACTATGCGAAATTTTAGGAAGATCGGTTCAGTAGATAGGGTGTGAAAGAGTAACAAACAAAAAATAAACAAACTCACTTTTGCATTCATAATATTAGTTGAATTGAAATTTTTATAGGCCAGCACCTGCTATCAGCAATACTCGAGAAAGAGCACAACCTACCCACCACCAGTTGGTGGCTTGGAGCTGATGAATGCTACGTGGAGTTAGCTACAACGGACATCAGTGAGGCAACTGCGTTGGCAGTAGAAGATCGATGCAATGCATTGATACGTGAAGCCATACCGGTCACAGTCAAATTTTGTAAAGCTGATGACCCTGAATTGAATGAGGCATGTATCGTTATCATCCTGTTTTTTTTTTTTTATATAAGCTAACAAACAACAGTTAATTTTTATATATGTATGACTAGCTTTTTCCCACGGCTTCGTCCCGGTGAACTTCCCTCGGGAACAGTGCTTTTTCCCAGGATGAAAGGTACCCTATGTCCTTCTCCTGGTTAAATTTCAAGCTAAATCAGTTCAGCCGTTCTTGAGTTATAAATTGTATAACTAACACGACTTTTTTTATATATAAAGTTAAGATTATAATTTTTTTTTTGTTTTAGGCACATACAAGAGGTTTGCCAAAAGACTGTATGGCCACTATTAGGATTATTTGTATCGGAGATATTGACGAGAACATGTGTTGTGGGACCCATGTCGCCAACCTCAGGTAGGTAAGGTAATTAATAATTTTTTTACAATGAAAATGGAGCATCAAACTATAAAATTAAACAAAAAAAGAAAACTGCATATTTATTAAACTAATTTTTGTGATAATTCCACTTTACAGTCAACTGCAAATGATAAAATTACTTGGCGCCGAACCGGGGAAGAAAGGCAAGACAAACTTGAAGTTCGTCGTGGGGAACAGAGTCACAAGATTATTCCAAAGGATGCTGGATAGGGAGAAAGCGTTGACTGGACTGCTAAAGTAATTTTTTTTTTTCGGAAATTATCTTCCAGTGCCTTCCACATCTTCCAAACATTTCTATGTAAAACCCCTCTGGTCCTCATGCCAACTAAAGTTTCACAACTTTCCATTATGTTCTCGACTTAAGGTGATACCTCGGTGAACACTAGCGCCACCGTCATTTAAAAATCATTACTCACTGAAAACACAAATTATCAAAAATCCCTCTAGTATAATTATGGCTCTGGATCTGAAGTTAATTTTGATCATATTCAATTATTAAATTATAGTTCCATATAGTTACAAATTGCAAAACTGCTAAAAGTGGCCGTTTTAAGCAATAATGCAATTTGTAACTATAGGGAATTATAATTTAATATGTTTAAAATTAACTTCAGATCCAGAACCTTAATTACAGCAGGGGGATTTTTGATAACTTGTGTTTTCAGTGAGTAATGATTTTTAAATGACGGTGGCGCTAGTGTTCACCGAGGTATCACCTTAACTCAAAGGTCAACTGTTAAGTTGTTAGACAATGCTCTTAGCATTAATTCCGCCTATTGTGCGATATATTGTATCTTGTGTAATAGTTTAACTAAATAAATAATTAAAAAAATAATATTAATTTGCTAGTGTGGCAACACATAAAATCAAAACAATGAACCTTTCTTTATGTAGTGTTGTCCCAGTACCATCAGAAATTGTCTATGAAGAGTTAATATAATTCAAAAAATTTGATTCCTAGAAAATTGGATATGCTTTTTTTGTGAAAAGGGAATGCTATTTCTGCTTATTCGCGGCCTTGAATAATATTTTATTGTAGAAGTTTAATTTATAATTATTTTTTTTTAATTCCAGAAACGAACCAAGCAAACACGAAGAATTAGTAGTAAAATTACAAAAAAACCTAAAAGTATCCAACAAAAATCTGCAAAATTTACTATCAGAGTTGGCACAATACGAGATTGACAGAATAAAGAAAATGGAACCGCCACCAAAATACGTATTCATGTTTAAGAAAGAGGCCACTCCGGATTTCAACAGGGCGATATGCAAAGGTTTAGAAGGGGAGGGATTGTTCATGTTTTTGGCTTCGGAAGATCCAGATAAACCTAAAGAGGGGCAGATTGTAATCCAAGGGCCGGAAGTACATTGCAATGCTCTGGGACCTCAGTAAGTTTTACTTATTACATTTAAAAATGTTCCCTAAATCTACACTACGAGAGTCTACATTTGAGCTGTCATTTCATATATCTATTTTAAAGTACAATATCTTTTCACAATTAAAAATGTTCCTTAAATCTACATAACGAGAGTCTATATTTAAGCTGTCATTTCTTATATGTATTTAAATGGGCGAAATACAAATATAATTGTTTGACGTCCCATTCTACATTTGCCAGTTATTGGTTGCTATTATTGTGAAACATTGCCCCATAATTCCTGGTCGCCTTATGCACATTAAATTTCATTTCAGTTCTATTGTTATTTTGAGTGCAATCACTACATAGTATAAAATAAAGTCGCTTTCCGCCGTCCGCTTAAATCTTCGAAACTACGCAACAGATTTTCATGCGGGTTTTTTTGATAGATAGTGCACCCGCACCGCACCCGTGCGAAGCCGGAGCGGGTCGCTAGTCCATATCCATACTAATATTATAAATGCGAAAGTCTGTCTGTCTGTCACCTCTTCACGGCTAAACTGCTGGACCGATTGTGATGAAATTTGGTAGGGATGTAGTAAAAGACCTGAGGTCAAACATAGGCTACTTTAGGGCGCGATATAACCAAGTCCCACGCGGGGCGAGGCCGCGGGGAACAGCTAGTAAAAGATAAAATACAAAAATTTTTTGCACACAAAATTACAATATGTACAGATAAGGATTTAATATATTTGGTTGTAGCGGACAATATAAGTACAATTTTTTTCTTCAGAATAACAGAACTATTGAAAGGAAAAGGTGCTTTCAAAAACGGGAAATTCCAAGGAAAAGCCGGAGATTTGGGAGGCATCAATAAAACCAAGAAATTGATTGAAGATTACTTTAATAACATATCGTCATAGGATGCTTAGAATAACGTTATAAAATTAACCTGTTTTTGGTTACCAAATGCATTTGAATAAAATATACATAACATAATATATCTTATATTATTGACATTGAAATTTAATAGATGAGATTAAGGCCCACCAAATGGCCAATACACTAGAGTTTGGCCGCCTATAATGTCAGAGATTATCTGTGCAAAGATCGAGGTCATAATCTTTTAAGCCTGAAACTATGTGGGTAATTAAAATAGAAAAAAAATCTCACTTATTCCATGGACATTTACGATGGAACTAGTGAGACAAGTCTGATTAAGTTTTGTTTCACTTGTTCCATTATCAAAGTCATTAGAACTACTGGGAAAAAAAATTCTTGTTCCATGGAACTATTTGCCAATGGACCTAGTGAGAATGATCGAAAATTTATGTGTCAAAATTTACTGGTTTACTCATGCAATAATTTAAAAATCAATTATAAATGCTGATGCGATGTTTACAAAGGCAGTGGCGCCCTCTGTCCCCTGTCTGTAAATTTACTTATAATAAATACGGAATGCACAACAACTACCAATACCACTAAATACAATAAGAAGCTGGGATTCTTATGTTTATTTTATTATTGGCGAAACCAGTATTCTTTATTTTATTAGTGGTATTAAAGACCAGACACCAAATGAACTGTGATAAGGGGTGTACAAATAAAAAATTCTCAATACTTAATACTGAAGATAGTTTTTTTTTTGTTTGATAAGCTTGTTTTCACTACTCTCTATTATAACGAGTTAAAATTAGCTCAACCCTAACATTTTTATGAATATGGGGGGGGGGGGGGGTACGATTAGGTATTCTGTGGTATTATGTAAGTAAAAACTAATTTTATACGTTCTTGAAAATCATTACAATCTTCTTATATACCCATTCTCTATTATTTACACATATCAATAAATATGTTGGTCTATAAGCCAAGCAACTGCTTGACACATTTATCCTTTTTACCTTAAGGAACTTAATACTATAATATTCCTATGAAAAAACCACCTCTTTGACATTTTAAGCTTCAAAGTTCCTAAACCAATTGGAAGCTAGTATAGCATTCTATACTTAAGTTAGGGCCCAAATAATTTGGTTTATTTTTCTTGCAAATTCAAAACATAGAATAAAGAACATTTAGTACAAGTGTGCTGCTTATTTCTCTCTCTTCCAGCAGACCCAAGAGAGAAAACGAGAAGATTTTGTTGTGATTGACGGAACCATAAAACATCAAAGATTATAAATATTCTACACAACAAAATAGTGTAAAAGTTATTATATTCTTCTATATATTTATCAATCAATCATGTTAGAGGCATTTATACTTGCAATCAGCTTTTCAATGCCATGGTTCGTCCAGTCCTGAGTGAGATCGTCTAGGTAGTTGTCGAAATCTACCAAATCCTTTTGTACACTTCTTTGGAGCAAGTGTGACACAGTCTCCAAGACCTGCGGGGTTTCTGTAAAAGGTGAAAATATTTTATTAGTGTTTATTTATAAGAATCAAGTATTTAGTACAAAAAATATAAACATATTTTAATATTTAGTACAAAAAATAATTTTCTAGCTTTTTTTTTGTACTAAATATTTATTAAAAGGTAAAAGAATGTATGTTGTAAATTGTTACATTTTTAGGGAAATATACTTATTCTATTACTTCTCCGAAAGGGAAGCATTTAAGTCTGAACTAACACTGACATTTTACTAATTGCAATATAGTTCCAAAAACATCTATATTTTCAAGCAAAACCATGAAAGATGGGCACTCAGTCACTATTGCCTATTTCATTTGGAAACCACACTGCCCACACCTTATTGGAAATGTATAATGTAGTTTACAACAAAGCCACCTAATATTATTGATCAATAACAGTGGTAATAAATGATGCAATCAAGTTCCCTGCCCATTTTTTCTGTGTGAAACGTTGGTTTGCAAGCCAAACTAGTGACACGTTTTTTGTGCGCGATGCCACTTCTTGTTAATTGTCTATATTAACTACTATGCATTAAAAATTTGGGAGTCAAAATGTGATAACTTACGGAACACAACTTTGTTGGAATCTTTGAGCCTCCACTTTCCTTCAGAGTACTTGTACAGATTGATGGCTGCTTCCTCCAAAGTTTTTGATAGTTTCATGTTGTCTACCTGAAAATTGAAGTTTGAAAAATATTCGGTCAAATTCGAGTTTTACAATGGAGCATATGTAGAGGTGAGTAAAGATTTAAAAAAAAGTATGTATGTATTTAAAGAAATTCTATGAATCTAATCATAGAATTTTCTTTTTAGTTAACAAAAAATATCCCTATTCTTACCACAACAAACACGGCAGAGGGAAAATGCTCAGCAATTTTTTCAGCAATTTTCTGTCCAGGGCATTTCTCCACTGTGTTGTCTCTGTAGTTCTCGCAAGCTGCGTAGTAGCCGGCTATGACGCGGTTCTCAGACGCAGCAGTTGTTTCTATCTGTGGAACAAAATTTGAAATGAAAGGTCACTTCTGGGATTTTCTTGGATTGGGTGTTTATTTGTTAGCATTTTACAATTAATATTACGGCTATCCATTTATGACAGCAGGGACATACTGGGTGGGTGCAGGCTGATTCTGATAGGCTTCAAGATCTGTGGGAAAAGAGTATGACGGAAGATCAATGAAGCAGCTTCGCTTAACCTAAATACAAACAGTCAATAAAAATACCTGCGTCAAGGCTACTTCTCCCATAGGAGACAAGTAATGGCTGTGATGAAACAACGGGATACTGTCTACAATGTCCAAGTCCTGATTTTTAGCTCCATCCTTGAGTTTTGTTCCATCAGCTAGTAGCACTCCGGTGACAGCGCAATGCGGATACTTGGCTGCGTGTAAAATGATTTTGGCATAAGCCACAGTCTCCAGTGAAACTTCTCCCATTGTTAAATATTGAGAACTGTGAATTACTGCTGTGCTAAATAATTAAATGAAATTAAAACAACCAGACATCCGATTCTGTGTTCTATCAGATTGTGTCAGATGACAGTCTGACAAATGACATACCTGACAATGACAACTATCTAATCTATGCATTCAAAGTGGAGTTTTTGGAGGGAAAGTAAACTGTCGCTATGTCCGCGCTGTATTTAATTTCCAAAACTTAGGTTTTTTCGAGTGTTTGTGCATAATATTGGTGGATTATTATTCGCAAAGTGTTCGTGAACAAGCGTGAGTGTTGGAAAGTGATACAGTGTCGATTACGTGACTTTTTATCTTTGTCACCAAAATCTCCATGATATAGCTAAGTGAAATTTTTCCACCGCTTCACTTAGCCATCTGACTCAGACTAGACTTACTTACTTGACTGGACTTGACTATTGACTTGAATTTTTGACTCGACTGACTTAAGTAGGACTGAAGAAGATTAATAAATTCAAGAAAGGCCTTAAAGGACTAGATTCCATGGCCGTTAAAACTGTTAAAAAAAAAAAAATGCATTCAAAGTCGTATGTCATCGTATCCCAATCCAAACAACGTCAGTGTCTTGTCTGTCATTCATTGTTTTAATTTTTGACAAACAGCTGTTTGCTTTGCCATTATTTGTTTGTTGAATGAAATATTTATGAAATTGTGTATCAGTATTTTACATATTTTTAGTAATTATGTGCCCAAAATAATAAATGTAGGCGAAATTCATATACGTATTTGTGTATTACAAAATCATGGATAAATACGACACATCGCAGTTAACTGAATTTCCTCGTTTCGAGCCCGAATCATCACAAAGTGGGGTGTCAACATTTTTCACAAAACTGTGGAAGTTTCCCATATTTTCCCCTAGTGAAACGTCGGAAAATCTGCAAGACAAGGTGGCTGATGAAACGAAACAGGAGGCTTCGACTGAAGACCAGAACAAGCAGGAATATGATGATACAAAGACAGAAACTGGTAGTTATGCTGTAGAGTTCGAAGGACGAAGTTTGCCGAACGTTTTGAAGAGGATCAGCAGCTTAATTGCCTTGGGCTCTGGGGTCAGTACATATCATAAAATGCTACAACGTTTGGTTATTGTATTGTTTTTAAAATTAAACATATTTTTGCATATTTGAATTACTTTACAGTAAGATTAAAATGTAAACAAAGTTCTACAAAGACTGCATTTTATGTTTATTTTCGGAATGAAATTTGAGCTTTTATACAATTACTAGCGACCCGCCCCAGCTTTGCATGGGCATAAAAATCTTCCTCTTGAATCACTCTATCTATTAAAAAAACCGCATCAAAATCCGTTGTGTAGTTTTAAAGATTTAAGCATATACATAGGGACAGTGACTTTGTTTTATACTATGTAGTGATAGTGATATTATTGGCAGTCTTAAGAGGATGCTTAATGTTATGGGTTCCATTTTTCCCTCTGGTAGCTGAGGAATTAAACCAAATTCCATCCACAGGGAGGCACAAGATATGCAGACACGGAGCTAGCTCGTTACTGGATGCCTGATGACATTTCACGGGAGTGCTACGAGTGCGCTGCGAGGTTCAGTACTTTGCGACGACGACACCACTGCAGGGTCTGTGGGCAAATATTCTGTTCCAGATGCTGCAGCCAGAGAGTGCCAGGTGCGTTGTTTTCAGTTCTCATCATTAACCCGTCCGCTCAGGATTTGTCATATATATATATTTGACACACATGTGTCACATAACAATTGTTTTTCTATTGTGTCTGGCTGGATTCCAGCTAACCAACGAGTCAAGAAAAATTTTATGACCTCTACTTAAATATTATTTTTTACCCATTTCTAAACGATCAAACGCTGTCACTTCTAGTTGTGTTGTTTCTTTACATCTTTGTTAACATTCCTAACTATATAAAAGCCCAGTAGTTTGCAACATCAACTGCGGAGTAAGAGGGCACAGCAAAATCATCTTTTGTGCATAAAAAAGGACAGTTGGCGCACGATAGTCTATTGTTGTGAGTTCTGTTAAGGGACAAAAAAAACTCATTTCGCTCGCCCAGGGTAATCTGCCCCAGAAGAAAGAGAATTTGAAGAAATAATTCTTCAAATTTGACCGTAGTACTTAATAAGCGTTCAAGCATACCCTTCAGCTTTATGATATACTAGCGACCCGCCCCGCTGCGCATAGGCATAAAAGCCTTCCTTTTGAATCACTCTATCTATTAAAAAAAAAGCGCATCAAAATCCGTTGCGTAGTTTTAAAGATTTAAGCAACATGGGGACATAGGGACAGAGAAAGTGACTTTGTTTTATACTATGTAGTGAAGTATAGATTGTATTGAAGATTCAACTTTAATGTGTGCTCAACAGGTCACATATTCGGCTGTGCGGACGGCCTGCGTGTGTGTAACTACTGCTGCAACATAGTCCTCAGCTACTTGAGAGAGAATGATATGAACAGCGACATATCTCCGGATCTCAGGGTCTTGCAGGAGAATTTGCAGGTGTTTATTGTTTACTTATTCTTTTTTATTTCTTTTGATAATATTTTTCCGCGGCTTATAGAGTATGTACTATGGTTATAACCTTCCAAATATTTATGCTATCATATGCATGAATAATTTTTCAAATTCGACCAGTGTCCCTAGTATGAGTTTTTCTTCAGACACTAGCGACTGCATTAGCGATTTATAATGGCAAACCTGTACAGCGCCTCTGGCGGATAGTAAGGCAACTAAGAAATTCCATACAAAATCCTAACGCAGTCACCACCATATGCAAATAGTAGTATTTACGCGTCAATATTTATATTGACGCGTAAATAGTAGTATAAATTATGTCAATTCTCAGAAGGTGGCGGCTGAAAATCAGTGCTAGACATCCCCACATGTCTAGCAACAATAGTCGTAATACTGAGCGCTACCTATTGAGATACCTATTAATTTCTTTTTTTGTATTTAGCTTGTATCGTGTAGCGTGATTTGTCTCAATAAATGTATATTTTATTCTAATTTCGAATTCTTCAGGGCAAGTTCCCCGACAACAAATCGGAGTCTACAAGCAAAGGAAGACAAAACTTCATGTTCGCTCGCGAGCAAGAAGAACGGTGCGAACCTCGCACTACGGCCACTGAGACGTTACAAGACATCTATAGACAGCTTTCGTTCACACTCCCCACTCACCAACACAGGTATTAGATGTTGTTTTTTTATTTTTATTTTAGGAATCTATTAAGCGGCCAGAATTATTGAATATGTTTATTTATTTATTAACTAGCGATGGGCATAAAAACCTTCCTCTTGAATCACTATCTATTAAAAAAAACCACAACAAAATCCGTTGCGTAGTTTTAAAGATTTGAGCATACAAAGGGACATAGGGACAGAGAAAGCGACTTTGTTTTATACCAGTTAGTTCATCTTGTTATTTATTTATTTTATTTATATTCATGAACACACTAGCAGCATATGAAGCTGATGCGTGTGCATCTTTAGTTTAGAGATTTTATACATTATCTATTTTTAAACGTGTTGACTAAACAAACATAGAGTATTATATGCTCGATCGGCCATTGAGATTTTGGATTAAAAAACTTTATTAATGTCTTAAATCAGTAATAATCTTAAATTATTATTGTATTAAATTATTAATTGTTTGTAGGTACCGCCTTGTGCGCTATGTTGGCGTTTGGCGTGGCTGCGACATCCTACAGTGGGTTATGGATAACACTAGCAACAAAACGCGGTAACTAATGCTATATATTTGTTAATTAAAAAGTTTTAGATCAATGTTTAATTTAAATTATCGTATTAACCTATAATATTAACACTATCGCTGACAGTAACGTCTTTCGACGTAACAATTAACTGTTATTGTTATCTCGTTTACTGTCAGCGATAGTGTTAAACGAGCAATAAATTTTTCTGTACTCGCTTTTCTGAGAATTGCTCTAACGATTTCTTCGAAATCCATACTAATATTGTAAATGCGAAAGTCTGTCTGTCTGTCTGTCACCTCTTCACGGCTAAACTACTGGACCGATTGTGATGAAATTTGGTAGGGATGTAGTTAACGACCAGAGGTCAAACATATAGGCTACTTTTGGGCGCGATATAACCGAGTCCCACGCGGGGCGAAGCCGCGGGGAACAGCTAGTTTTAAATATAAGTTCTAACATAGTCAAAGAGGTAATCTAGCTAGGTTCCATGTCTGGGGAAATTTATTTTACCTATATTTTCACGCAAAAAGATTTTCTGTATAAAACGAGCGAAGCTCGGTCGTGACCATCACGGTCAACACCTGCCGCAATCTTTCTCCAGGCGATCCTGTCCTGGTGGGATATTTTAGGAAATTAAATGGGCCTTAGTTGTCAGAAATAAATGCTTTTATTATTATTATTATTATTAAATACAGCGCGGACATAGCGACAGTTTACTTTCCCTCCAAAAAACCCGTAATAAATAAATAAATAAATAGGGACAAGTCACACAGATCAAGTTAACCCCAAAGTAAGTTCAAGACTTGTGTTATGGGGTACTAACTCAACGATACTATATTTTATATCAAATGCTTAACATAAACATCCAAGACCCAGGCCAACCAGAAAAAGATAATTTTTCATCTCGACCTGACCGGGGATCGAACCCGAGACCTCCAGAGTAGCGGTCAGGCATGTTAACCATTACGCTACGGAGGTCGTCAATAGTAGATTGTACACAAGGGAGCAAGATAATATTTTTACGGCGAAGGCGATTTTTGAATCCAGAGCGGAGTGAAGGATTCTAGTGTAGGATTTTTTAATGGAATCCTGAACGGAGAGAGGGATTGAAATTACATCGCCCGAGCCAAAAATTTGTTTGCGCCCGAATGATACACTCTACTTTTCATCTCGCTCTATGAGAAATTTATTTCATCCGATGATTGCGTTTATTCTCACCAGCCAGTGTTTTATTTTTCATAATATGTGCACTCGGCGCGACCGTATTGTTTTGTTCCAAATTTGAAACTCATTATTGCCCGCTAAAAACCCTATCGGAAAAGACTTGCTTTGCTCCCTGTTTTGGGGCGGCAAAGTTGAACATTTCGAATAGAAGGGATGAAAATGTAATCTCTGTCACGTCATCGCGTCAGAGCGCAAGCCGGCCAGCTGTGCCAGCGCCTGCTGGGCGCGGGCTACGTGCGCTGCGTGTCGGAGCTGCCCGCCTTCGCCGACTACGCCCTCTACCGCCCCGCGCTGCTGCCGCCTAGCGTCGCCCACGAACACGAAGCGCGTGAGTTAGTTCCCAGCGGTTTCACTCGCCGTTGGTGTGTATGTACTATAGCCTATAACCTTCCCCAAGAATCGGGCTTTCACATACAAAAAGAATTTGGCAAATCCGATCGGTAGTTTTCAAGTTATATGCGTTCAAACAAACAAACTCTTCAGCTTTATATATTAGTATAAGTAATAAGTATAGATGAACTTTTTCCAGTCAGTTTAATAGTAGTGAGTGAGCATTTCCCTCGGGAACAATACTTTTTCTAGGAAAGGTACCTTATGTCCTTCTTAATAATTTTAACTATGGTATGCGAAATTTCGGGAAGATTGGTTCAGTAGATCTTGAATTATAAGTGTAGTAACTAACATTTTTTTTTTTCATATATATTTATACTAGGAACCCGCCCCAGCTTCGCATGGGCATAAAAACCTTCCTCTTGAATCACTCTATCTATTAAAAAAAACCGCATCAAAATCCGTTGAAAAATACAAAGGGACATAGGGACAGAGAAAGCGACTTTGTTTTATACTATGTAGTGATGTGATATAATTATGTATTTTTACTGGTGCAAGAACTTTTAACTACTTAATCTATAAGGAAAAAAACTAACTTTCTGTACAAATATATTTTTTATATAATATTAATATTTCCAGCTGAAGAATGCACCAGACTGGTGGAAAGCGTATCGTCTTACTGCCTAGACTTAAATCTAGACAACAACTCAGCAAGACTTATAAAGGCACCAAAATCGGGTATGTGTAGTAGATATAAAAACCTGGAAGAGACTCCACCGACAAGAGCACAGCTCTTAAATTATAGATAGATAATATAAAGTATAGAGGATGTTTTGTAGCATGGTAGCTTTAGATCAAAAATTCGTACGTAATTTGTAAGGAACTATACATTCGTACACTAGGTGGCTTATCACCATCTCTTAAAACCATGCAAGATCCAGTGAGTAAGGGAGATGTCGCCTTACATCACGTGGCGCGCTTTCCTGCTTACTCACTGGATCTTGCATGGTTTTAAGAGACGGCAGTAACCTCCAATTGTTAAGGTAAAAAAAATCGGTTGTCTGTAAAGTCGGTTTACTGACGATAGTTGAACGTGACAACGTCATAAGAAATTCGCTTGCACTTCAAGCCTTAAATGGAACGCCTCAGAGCGAGGTAACGCCGTAATGCGTCATTGCTCCATCGAATTATAAGACGTTGTCACGTCAAAAACGAAACTATTTAGGTGAGGGCGACTGTTTACAACAAGTTTATTTTCAGACGTTAAATCTTCGCCTTCTAGCGAGGAAGAGAATCCAGTGCTTGGAAACAGCGAAGGTAAGATTAATATATAAATATAGGGACAAATCACACGGATTGAGTTAGCCCCAAAGTAAGTTCGAGACTTGTGTTATGGGATACTAACTCAACGATACTATATTTTATAACAAACTAGCTGTTCCCCGCGGCTCCGCCCGCGTGGGACTCGGTTATATCGCGCCCAAAAGTAGCCTATGTTTGACCTTAGGTCGTTAACTACATCCCTACCAAATTTCATCACAATCGGTCCAGCAGTTTAGCCGTGAAGAGGTGACAGACAGACAGACAGACATACAGACAGACAGACAGACAGACTTTCGCATTTATAATATTAGTATGGATACATATATAGATAAACATCCAAGACACCTGTGTCTGTCAGAAAGAGATAATTTTTCATCTTGACCTGACCGGGATCGAACCCGGGACCTCCTGAGTAGCGTTCAGGCATGTTAACCATTACGCTACGGAGGTCGTCATGGTTTTTTAGCAGATTATTTATAAACAATAATAAACACATTTTTAGGTATAGCCTTCATGTTCAGCTACGATGGTACGGCCACGTTTTACGGAAACCGGCTAGTTACGTTGGGAACAAGTGTCTAGCCATGCCGCCTCCGCCAGGGCCGGGTAGAAGGGGCAAGCCTAAAAAGTGTTGGCTCGACGTCGCAGTAAACGCAAATGGTCTCACAACTAGGGATGCCGGAGACCGGGCGAAGTGGAGGAGAAAAAGCAGGAAAGCGGACCCTGGGCTCCGAAGCAATCAGCTAGGGAAGCAACCGGGAAGGCGCTAAGATGAGAGGGAGTAATAATAAACATTTTTCGTTTAATATCAAACCTTCGAGCAACACGACTTCCGTACCGGAAGGGAGTAGCCTTAGCGATATTTTACTATTCCAACAGATCAGGGCGTCGATTCTGCTAACGTTAAGACAAAATCGTATCAAAATAGTGTTTCAATAGTAGTGCTTTTTACACACTATTTACAAGAGTTATGACAGTGTGATGTGATGTGAATGTAGTGTGTGGTGTGATCATCAAAAGTGATATAAAAAAAATATACATTTCTTGTAACTAGTGTGTAAAAAAGCACTACCATTGAAACACTATTTTGACACGATTGTGATTTAACGTTAGCAGAATCGGCCCCCTGGTGTTTTTTGCTGGGGGAAAATACACACAAGTACAGTTCTGCATATACACATGCAAAATATACTGTTATTATGACACTTACACATCAAAAATGAAACAAAACAGCAAATTACACACACTAATACATCGCATATGCCGATTGGGCTTATACTTTTTGGTACGGAGGCCGTGTTTTGGATTTTTGATTAAAGTTTCGTGTCGTATCGTTTTATATAACTAGAAAGCATCTTTTGGTATTTTAATTAGATCGTATCATCGTATTACTCCTTTATCGCCTAAGGGTCGATTTCACCAAACATGACTTAACTTGAGAATAGTTATCCGCGGAATATATTTATTCTTCCATTTAACTCTTGGATAACTTCGTACACGTTCCACCACTTTACACCAGATTAAATTTACTCTCGGATAGTTACTCGCTGACAGGAAGTGAATCCGAATGATTGAAATGAATGACTGTATAAGTCGCCCAAATGTAATTGCTCGTTTCTCCTCTAATAAATAAAGTGTATTTCGTATTATTATATTCGATAGGGTTATACCTATGTCAAAAGTGTCAAAACGAGATATTCTTACAAAGTAAAATCAAAGAAGTTCGATTCGCGTGCAGTCTTTTTAAGTGACGCAATTTTCTTTTTAATCTATGGGTAAATAATATAAATATTATACCTTATATTATTTTTATGCCAGCGCGCCAGGGAATCAGCTGTTGAAACAATGACACTTGGACGCCATATTGAACTTATCCTTAGTATAAGCTCGCTGCTCGTTGAAAATTGGCGGAGTAGAGATTTACTCCAGCATAATCGTTTACTCTTGGATCAAGTCTATGGTGAAACGTAAAAATATGTTATCCTAGGGGTAACTGCTCGTATACTCTCGAGTAAAATTTACTCTTATTTGGTGAAATCGACCCTTAGAGTATTAAACTAACAGGAGACGGCACGCGCACTTATTTCTACGTAAAAAAGTTTGCCACATTCTGCGCGGGGGATGAGGAAACACGCACAATAAATATTAACACTACTGCATAATTCAATCACGTCGCTACGCACACACTTGACAAAATTATCCAACACAAGCAAAAAATACACGCACACTACACACACTTGGACTACTTAGTACAAGCTGTATACCTGCGGTCATATACACTTTCCAGAGAGGTCGCCTGTCGGTGCCTACTTCGGTTGGTTTAATGCTCTATTACACTTTCTGTTTGGCAAGTTTTTTTTATACTATTAAATAGGCAAAAAGGCATATTGCCCACCTGATGGGAAGCTGTAACCGTAGCCTATGAGACGCCTGCAACACCAGGAGCATTCCGACTCTGGAGGAATCATTTTACGGCCTTCTTGTACGCCCATGTTGTAGTAACTTGGGAAAACCATGGTATTCATTCCATAATCTCAATGTACAGTCGGCTGCAGAGAAATCCGACCCCCATGACACAGGTATCACTATTGAAAGGGGGTCAGATTTCTCTGCAGCTCACTGTACGAGGGATAAAATTTCTTAAAGCATTCGTAACACCTTTGGGTCCAGAATGTGAGGGTGAACTCCCTGACGGTGGCGGGAGGTGCGGTGATAGAAAGTGGCTTTGGCAAAATTGTTGACTGGCGGACATAAATGGCATTAAGTCTACCATTTTTCTATAATTTTTTTATTTAATATAATGCCTCCATATTTGTCAGGCTGCACAGACACAGAGACAACAAAGATCTGCAAAGCGATCTCCGAATGTGGGTCAGAGCATCTCAAACTGTTGCTACGTCAGTGCGCGGCAAGACAAGGCTTGCCCGCCAGCTGGCTGCCCATACTGTACCCTGTGTGTCAGCAGGCGGCCGACATCATCATGCCAGGTGCAATACAATACAGTACAATACAATAAAAAATTGTAAAGAAGTAATCCATGGTATTCGCTGTAAGATTGTGTATCTTTCAGTTTGAAAGCTTTGCAAAATTGTTCTCAATTAGTTTTTATAAAACTTTTTTATTGATACTACTACTTGATTTTATTGAACTACTTTAAATACAATTTTACTGATCAGTCCGTTTTATCCTGAAGGAAATGATAGATATATAATTTTCCAGAAATGCACAGTAGCGATATGGACGTACGTCACTATGTGCAAGTAAAAAAAGTGGTGGGTGGGACGCCACGTGACACCACGCTCGTGCGAGGACTTGTACTCACCAAGAATGTGGCGCACAGGTAATTGCAACTTTATGACCAGAATGCTGGCTTATACATACATACATACATATAATCACGTCTTTATCCCATACGGGGTAGACAGAGCCTAGAGCCATTAGACCTTAGGCCACGTTTAGCATAATGGTAGTTGAAACAGGAAATCAATAGTGATGGGTTGCTAGCCGCATCGCCTATGTCATGACTTCCCCATTCGGCGATTCCCTCAGACGACTTTTACGGCTTGCGCGGGAAGAGAAGCAGCTGGTACATTCTATGTCTTATATCTTGGACAAAAGATAAGTATTAAGATTCAGCGAGGGAATGCGGCCAGCATTCTGGGCACGTTGTCGTAAATCCTAACTAATATTATAAATGCGAGAGTGAGTGTATTTTGTTTCTTTGTTTATTTTTTTGTTACCTCTTCACGTCCATTTTACTGAACCAATCTTTCTGAAACTTCGCATACACATATCTCAGAGTATTAAGAAAGACATAGGGTAACATTTCATCCCGAGAAAAACTGTTTCCGCGGGAATCTCACGCTTGCGAAGCCGCGGGCGAAAGCCAGTTGTAGATAGTTTTTAGGTTATCCTTTAGACTAGGGTTTCTTATTATTTTGTTTATATTAAAGCAAAATAAAATGACAATTTAAATGGAATTACTTATATTCATCAATTAGTTTTCGCCCAGGTACTTGAAGCAATATCTTGTGTTTATAAAAAACACGTTATATAATTAAAGTAGTTTTCGAGAAAATCAAAAAGTTAACGAACGTGCTACTATGCCGCCGAGAAAATTACGCGCGGGCTGGTTTTTATTTTATACTAACTATTAGGTAGGCAAACAGGCATACGGCTCACCTGATGAGAAGCGGTAATCGTAGCCGGGATGCGAGCGAGCAGTTATTGAGTTCGGCAAATACTTATAGATTACTTGCTTTTGCCCGCGGCTTGGCCCGCGTGAATTTCCCACGGGAACAGTGCATTTTCCCGGTATGAAAGGTAACCTAGGTCCTTCTCAATACTTTATCTATGTGTATGCGAAATTTCAAGAAGATTGATGGAGTAGATAGGGCGTGAAAGCGTAACAAACAAACAAACTCACTTTCGCATTTATTTTATTAGTTAGGATCATCGTGATAAAATTTCCTAGGAAGTAGTTTAGTTTTAGTACCCCTTCATAGGTCTTGGTCGAAATAAATTGCCTATTTTTAGTGTATTAAAGTCTGAAAAGTCTTAAAAGTCTGGAAGTTCTTATAATGGTTGGCCGTATGGCGGGAACACAATCTAGGGGCAAACTACCAACGCGCAGTGGGTCAAAAAACGCCACTTTTAGCAATTCATTTTACGAATTCCTTAGCAATTCTTTAGCAATTCCTATTTCTTTCAATTTTTTTGAAGAGGAATTGCAAAGTTTAGTTGGCCATTTTACAAAAAATAGAGGAATTGCTACAGAATTGCTAAGGAATTCGTAATATGAATTGATTCGATGAATTGCTAAAAGTGGCGTTTTTAGACCGCCTGGACCGACCCTCAGCAGCATTGAAATGTAACACCCAAGAGGCCATACACCGGGCCCATAATAGATATGACTGGAGGATACTAACTGCCAGCTTGGATTATGGTGGTCACGACCCTCAGCTATGTAGAACACGACTTGAAAGAAGTGTATTAAACATTGTTACAGAGGCATGCCTCAGGTAATATCCAATCCGACTGTACTATTATTGGACTGCTCAATCGCGTACCAACGAGTGGAAGGAAAGTTGACGTCTTTGGAGCCTGTGTTACTGCAGGTAGGTTAATAAAATACTCATGATTAAAAGTATATTCGTTACTGTACATTGAAATTGACATTTCAGCCGCAAACAGTCCCAATGCTGGACATAGGCCTCCTTCAAAGATTTCCTAAATGACTGGTTAAAAGCGATCTTCATTCAGCGCTTGCTTGCGACCTTTCCATTAATAGTCATTAGAAATTGATTTGCAGCTTGAAAAATCTGACAGTGTTGGTTCATTAGCACACCCTGGTCATATTCCTATTGGTCTAGTTTCCTTCTGAAAAGGGTTACGGAGACTAGACTGCAGTCGGTCCTTTGTAATAACTAAAAAAAAACATATACTAAATACATAGAGAGAAGAAACATAATATTAGGTCGCTAGTTCACACCCGGCTCGAAGGACCATGTTATAATTTTGGCTCTGAGGGCAGTGGACTGTAGATTTTATGTTGGATGTGAGCTGGTTAATATTTAAGTCCGAGAAATACTGCTAGCACGTTTATTATTGTTATACAAGTAAGCAAAGTTGTCATTGCTGCGATTAGGCACAATATAAAAAAAAAGAATCTATTTGTTTAGATCGAAACAATGTTTTCCATATTTTTCTGAGCCCTCTAAGGCGGCAAAACTGAATTTCAAAAGTATCCTTTTGTTTCCTCCCAGGAACAACAATACCTAGTCCGCTGCGCGGCTCGTATCTGCGCCCTTCGTCCCGGGGTGGTTCTAGTGGGAGGCACCGCCGCCCGGGGGGTGCAGGACGCGCTGCGGGCGGCGGGGGTGGCGCTGGCCAGCAGGGTGCCGCAGAGAGCCCTGCGCCGGGCCGCCAGGTGCACCAGAGCGGACCTGGTCACCTCCATAGACGCGAGGATCGGGACGCCGCGGCTCGGGACCGCCAGGAGTTTCTATGTCAAGAACTGTGAGGGTGATTCATTGTTGTTGTATTTTTATATTCATTACTGACTAATCAAAATTTGAATTTATGTTTCCTTTTATTATTTACTGTTTTCTTATGATGTCTATATGTCACTTATACGTTAAAGAAATATTCAAATAAAGTCATTTCCATCAATTGTATTACCGGTCAATGTGAGTATTAAAGGCTATTATATAAAAACTTTATATTTAATTCCAGACTCGAGCAAAACCCTAATGGTACTAGAAGATTGTGCCGAACCGAACCTCGGTTGCTGCATTCTACTCCGCGGCGCTTCCCTACAAGAGCTAATCCGAGTGAAGAAAGTAGTCAAATTTATGCTCCTAGCGTGCTATAACTGGAAACTAGAGAGAGCCTTCCTCGCAGATATTGAAGCAACTCTACCTGAACCCGGAATGACTTTCGAAGACGATGATAACGAGAACAACGATAAAAACGATTTAGCTAAAACAAACGACAAAGAAAACATATTTGGCTCAAATAACGATATGGTTGAAGCGAAAAATGATATTAATAACGATAAACTTGAAACTGTTTTAAGTAATGTTGATGATGATGATTCCAATATGTTCAAATCTGAAAGCTGTGATGATCCTTTGCAAAAGAAGTCTTTTGTTAGAAAGACTGATAGTGAGAAGAATTTCAGTGGCGTGCCCATTCAGGATTTTAGCGATCCATTGCATGCCAGACTGTCGGTAGATGATGAGGTGTTTTTGCCAAAGGAAGAGGTCGCTTTGAAGGCTGATGATACACACACTGACAGGTAAGCTATTGACGTGACAACGTCTTAAATTAGGTTGCGGCTGGGAGTCACTTATGAAAAAGTGTAACGCTCGGTAACGTTACGATGAGTCACCGAACGAGAGAGAGGCCCGCCGAATGCCTTGTCACGTAAAATCTTCGCCCGTAAAACCGACTTTACAGGCAACCATTTTTTTTTTTAGAGATATATATACATTTTTATAATAAATGTAAATGTTTGGTTGTTAATATGAGTACAAAAATGAATATGAAATCTAAATTCCTTGTAGTAAATACGCTAAAATACAAATGTTATAGACACTTATTCTACCCGTATTAGGTAGGCATATTTTAAAATTCATTTTATTTAATACTAGCTGTTCCCCGCGGCTCCGCCACGCGTGGGACTCGGTTATATCGCGCCCAAAAGTAACCTATGTTTGACCTCAGGTCGTTAACTACATCCCTACCAAATTTTATCACAATCGGTCCAGCAGTTTAGCCGTGAAGAGGTGACAGACAGACAGACAGTCTTTCGCATTTGTAATATTAGTATGGATTCACTCACTAAATTGATTTATTTCCCTAATCACAGTCTAGATCACAGTCTAGACAGACAGACAGACAGACAGACAGACAGACAGACAGACAGACTTTCGCATTTATAATATTAGTATGGATGTTTGCTAATGACCAAAGAGTTATTAGCTCTGTAACTATTGTTTTATGTAACTTGGACTCATTTCTTATACCTTATTGAAATCACATAAAAATATCAAATTAAGACGAGACCTTGGTGAACACTAGCGCCACCATCAATTAAAAATCATTATTCACTGAAAACACAAGTTATCAAAATCCGTCTTATGTAATGAAGGTTCTGGGTCTGAAGTTAATTTTAAACATATTAAATTATAGTTCCCTATAGTTACAAATTGCAAAACTGTTAAAAGTGGCCGTTTTAAGCAATATTGTGGTTTGTAACTATATATTTAGTGATGTATAGATTTAGTGAACTACAATTTAATATGTTTAAAACTAACTCCAGACCCAGAACCTTAATTACAAAAGACTGATTTTTGATAACTTGTATTTTCAGTGAATAATGAGTATCACCAAGGTATCGTCTTAAGATCGTTCGACATAAAACCGAAATGTTTCGTGTGAAATCGCCAGATGGTCAACGGACGACGTAGTCCTATCGATGTCCCCGAACGTGATAATCCCCGCGCCGTTTCTGGAGACGGAGGCGGGCAAGCGCTGCCCGCTGCGCGTTTATTTGCCGCGCGGCCCGCCCGCGCCGCAACCGCGCGCCGCGCCAATCACGCCCAGATCTGAACAGCGGAGATTGAGTAGGCCTAATCAACCCACTGTGGTGTTAAAGGTGAGCGTAAATTGGTATTATTTCATTGTTCGGTAGTATATTATTTTCTATAGGAATAATTAGCACCTGTACTAAATTTCCTTGTTTTAAGTTACCTAACTTCCAAACATAGAAAACTTTTGAAAAAATTAAAAATAAAAAGAAGCTTTATCGAATTTTGTGGTATTTGATTTCTGTAATGAACTTAATTTATTCATATCGAATTGAAAGGTTACTTTACGTGAGATTAAACTACTTTGTGAGCCTTATTTAGGATTTTCTGAATCATCTTTAGCTTCTGATAATGTCAACTTCAAATTAAATTATTTATAGTTCACATCAAAAAAACCGATTTGAAAATTTTGTAATAAAATGAAACCGGTTGAAATTAAAACAAAACTAATCAATGTTTAGATATATGTTTAAAATTGGCTTTTGATAAAAAAAAAAGTTTTTAAAAGTGTTCCCCAAGGCTCAATTCTTGGTCCGTCTCTTTTTAGAAACTTCAGTTTCAGTCACAGTACTAAAATAAATTATATTAATGCAAATAAAATGCTAAATCGGGCCTTTTATTATTTATTCGTCTAAAGATAAGCGGCTGTTTACAGTTCATGGTTCTTCCATTATGTTTTTCATAAAGTCATCATCACTATCACTACATAGTATAAAACAAAGTCGCTTTCCGCTGTCTGTCCCTATGTATGCATAGAACTTTGAAACTACGAAATGTTTTTTTAAAGATAGAGTGATTCAATAGGAAGGTTTATATGCATAATACCATGTATGATATATTGCACCGGTGCAAAGCCGGGGCAGTAGGTCGACCGCCTATCTCGATTCTCTTCTCTCGTAATGGCTACTAGTATCGCTATCGCCACATTTCGCTCCGCCTAACGAAAAAAACGCTTTCAAAAAAAAATTTTTTTTGTTTACTTAGTCGAATGCGTTGTCACTAACACAATTTTTTTTAAAGCATTTGTGTGTTAGGCGGAGCAATATGTGGCGATAGCGATACAAGGAGCCATTACGAGAGAATCGAGATAGGCGGTCGACCTACAAGTCGCTAGTAAAAAGTAAGTCCCAGAGCATTAGGTATAATGGGTAAACAATTTTCAGGAAATGCATCCGTTTATAAAGAATCCGATAACATCGCCAGCAGACGACCCCGCCAACAAAGCAGCGCTAGCGCACTACCGCGCCACGGGCGGACGGATCGTCGCTGACAAACACAAAAGTGAGTGTTGGAATGTGTTTTTCTTCCATTTGCTAGGAAATTGCTCAATTATCTAAAAAAAAAAACAATTATACTCATTGCCCTGGCAAACGAAATATACATTGTCTATTCTCTTCAATAACCCCCCCCCCCCCACATTTTCAATAAAATAATGAAAAAAACAAGTTGAAAGAGAAAAAAAACAATGATTTTTTGTTTTTGTATCAGAGCTGCCACAGATGTCAATAATCTATGCCACCTACCCATGTTAGACAAATTTTTACCCCCATATTAAGAAACGTTTCCATTCTCACTAAAATATGTTATGTCTCGTTCTCTCTTACCAAAATTTCACTTGAGAGAACGAGACGAAACACATTTTAGCTAAAATGGGCTTAACAAACATTTATTAATACGTGGGTCTAGATATCTCTCATCTTTCCAGTGAACTGTCCACTTTACAAGCCATCTGTCGTGAAGAAGAATCACAAACCGTTAGAACCCGACTTAGAACCACAAGAGAAGCAAGACAACGAACCACTAGACCCACTAGCTCCTGAGAACCATCAGAGGCTGAGTTTGTTGCTGTACAGTTATAGCAACAAGTCTGCCAACGTTCCAGACTTTTGTGTCAACCCGTGGTAAGATTTTTTTTTTAATTTTTATGGAAATATGTATTTTAAAATTTTATGGAAAGATGTATAAAAAATTGATAATTTCTAATGTATGTAATGGTGTACAACCACGCGTATAGATGGCGCTTTATGAAGCAAATATTTGAAATTTTATTTTCACACTTTCTGCTTTTCTGCTGGCTCTGTCGTAACTACCTTAGACGTCATGTCCATTACACTCTTCCAGACCCGATCATTGGTATTGATTGGCCAATTGAATTTCTATTTTAAGTGTTTCGGAAGGAACGTTAAGCTGTTGGTCCCGGCTGTTATCGCTAGATGGCAGTCGTTAAGCTTTGTCAGACTTGTTTAGGCAGCCTGACAAATCTGACAGTGTCGTCTACCAACACACCAGTGCCCCTAGTATGAGTTTTTCTTAACGCAAACGCTAGCGACTGCGTTAGGATTTTGTATGGAATTTCTTAGTTGCCTTACTATCCGCCAGAGGCGCTGTACAGGTTTACCATACTAAATCGCTAACGCAGTTGCTAGCGTCTGCGTTAAGAAAAGCTCATACTAGGGGCACAGGATAAAGTTCGTTACGGTCTGGTTTGGCCACTAAAACACCCGGATCATGTTCCTATTGGTCTGGTTTCACTAAAAAGGGTTACGGAGGTCAGACGGCATTCGCTCCATTGTAATAACCATTACTACCAAATCCAGGATCATGATTAAAAGCATTGCGGCACTGACTATGAGCATTCGATAAAGCAGCTTTAGTTCAAAATTCTTTTCTTTTTTGCTCTTAAAGCCGCTGCAGTAGGAATTGACCCTAAATATGGTCCCCAGGATAGTAACGATGGAGATGTACGGCCGCCATGACATATCGTTGGGCGCGTTTCTGGAGAAATACTGTTTCAATCCGGACTATAAGTGTCCGTCGCCCAATTGCCAAGTGCCTATGAACCAGCACATCAGAAGGTACGTCGTATTTTAAAGGTTTATTTATTAAGGTACTAGCAGACTATCCCGGCTTCGCTCGTGGTACACACATAGCCTATGTCACTCGGGGATAGTGTGGAATTCCAGCAGTGAAAGAATATTTCAAATCGGTCTAGTAGTTTCCAAGCCTATTCGATACAAACAATCAAATCTTTCCTCTTTATAATATTAGTATAGACACCAACAGTATTTAAAACACTCAAATCAATTTTTCAAGTCGCTTTGGCTGAGATACTCTCTTGTCTCCAGACACAAAATACTTGCATGCAGGTAAAATATCTATTCCATAATAATTTACTGCATTTACGTGCAAATAAATAATTTATGTAAAAAAGACTCTTTTTTTTTTACTTTCATCATAAAAGCCCTCAATCAAAATCAGTATATCAACGGGCACAATGTGTGGTTCTTGATAGTCCTCTGACTAGATACAGTCAATTGATCTTGTAATCCACGCGATATGGATGATTGTCGTCTTTTTAAAGAAGTCTATTTTTTCACCAGATTCGTACATGGTGATGTGTGTATTACAATCTCTTGTAATACAATTGGTCACAGCAATGTCGACAAACTGAAAGAAGATACCAGTAAACAGGTGAGTTTGTATGCTAATTAATACCATAATTGCTTAGAGAATTCATGTAATAATTATTTATATTTATATATTGTTGTTTAAATAATAATGCTCTCACGGTAATATAGAGATTTAACTACAATTAAACCCTTTAATGTCGTTTAAATACAAAAAAACTAGATCAAGACAGGTACTTTGATAAAAATAATAATTAACAAAGGACCAAGATGTGACCCCTGTGGGACTCTAAAGGTTACTGAAATTGGTGAAGATGTATATGTACCTGCTTAATGCTACCAGTTAATCCTCTTAAAAAGAAAGGAATTTACTCAGTGAAGAAAGTTTTCGTGAATACCCTAGCTAGATATTTTTGTAGAGGTATAGGATGCTGCACTTTGTCAAAGGCCTTACTTAAATTAATGTAAATGGAGTCAGTTTATTTGAGTCTAAGTAAGTGCATATTTTGCAGCAAAGTAAATGTAAATAATGTCGGCGTGCTGCGCGACACCGACACACTAAAATGAACCAGACACTAAATACCTGATTGTAACAACAAAGAGCCCAAAAACCTCTTTATATAAGTAAGTTTTTCTTACTGACACGAGTCTGCTTAAGGCTCACGCAGACCGGGACGGCATAGCAAGAGGTTAAAATGTTTACCAATGGACATTCCAATGTATCGTTGTAAAAATATGACATTAATTGTTTTGCCGCGGGATGCCGTGGCATCGAAAGCGATTGCGGCAAACTTTTTAATACATAGCAATCGATTTATTTTCCTAGCTCTATGTGTCCCGCTTTTCTTCCATACGTTCCTGTCCTGTGCTATGTCGAAACATCATGAATGTCCATTAGAATAGTAGATTGTATCACATGGGAGCAATATAATATTTTTACGGCGAGAGCGATTTTTGAATCCAGAGCGCAGTGAAGGATTCTAGTGTAGATAGTGTAGATTCTTTAATAGAATCCTGAACGGAGAGAGGATGAATGATACACTCTACTTTTCATCTCGTTCTACCGATGATTGCGTTTATTCTTACCAGCCAGTGTTTTATTTTTCATAATATGTGCACTCGCATGACTGTATTGTTTTGTTCCAAATTTGAAACTCATTATTGCCCGCTAAAAAACCCTATCGGAAAAGACTTACATTTGGAGAAGCAAAGTTGAACTTTTCGAATAGAAGCGATGAAAAAAACTTTAAATCCCTTGCCATGCCGTCCCGCTGGTGGCCTAGCGTGTAGTAGTGACGGGTGTGGCGGTCGCCAGGTGATGTTCTGGTCGCGCTGCCAGCGCTGCGGCTGCCACGGGCGCGCGCGCCGCCTGTCCGCGGGCGCGCGGGCGCTGTCGCTGGGCAGCTACCTGCGGCTGCGGCTGTCCGCGCCGCGCTACACCCGCGAGCGAGCGTGCGCGCACCCGCTGCACGCGCAGACACACGCGTTCGCCGCGAGCCTCACTACCGCTTGCTTCAGGTGTGGTCGCGGTGTCAGCGTCGTCACTAGCGCTGTCTCACAGCAGCTACCTGCGGCTGCGGCTGTCCGCGCCGCGCTACACCCGCGAGCGAGCGTGCGCGCACCCGCTGCACGCGCAGACACACGCGTTCGCCGCGAGCCTCACTACCGCTTGCTTCAGGTGTGGTCGCGGTGTCAGCGTCGTCACTAGCGCTGTCTCACAGCAGCTACCTGCGGCTGCGGCTGTCCGCGCCGCGCTACACCCGCGAGCGAGCGTGCGCGCACCCGCTGCACGCGCAGACACACGCGTTCGCCGCGAGCCTCACTACCGCTTGCTTCAGGTGTGGTCGCGGTGTCAGCGTCGTCACTAGCGCTGTCTCACAGCAGCTACCTGCGGCTGCGGCTGTCCGCGCCGCGCTACACCCGCGAGCGAGCGTGCGCGCACCCGCTGCACGCGCAGACACACGCGTTCGCCGCGAGCCTCACTACCGCTTGCTTCAGGTGTGGTCGCGGTGTCAGCGTCGTCACTAGCGCTGTCTCACAGCAGCTACCTGCGGCTGCGGCTGTCCGCGCCGCGCTACACCCGCGAGCGAGCGTGCGCGCACCCGCTGCACGCGCAGACACACGCGTTCGCCGCGAGCCTCACTACCGCTTGCTTCAGGTGTGGTCGCGGTGTCAGCGTCGTCACTAGCGCTGTCTCACAGCAGCTACCTGCGGCTGCGGCTGTCCGCGCCGCGCTACACCCGCGAGCGAGCGTGCGCGCACCCGCTGCACGCGCAGACACACGCGTTCGCCGCGAGCCTCACTACCGCTTGCTTCAGGTGTGGTCGCGGTGTCAGCGTCGTCACTAGCGCTGTCTCACAGCAGCTACCTGCGGCTGCGGCTGTCCGCGCCGCGCTACACCCGCGAGCGAGCGTGCGCGCACCCGCTGCACGCGCAGACACACGCGTTCGCCGCGAGCCTCACTACCGCTTGCTTCAGGTGTGGTCGCGGTGTCAGCGTCGTCACTAGCGCTGTCTCACAGCAGCTACCTGCGGCTGCGGCTGTCCGCGCCGCGCTACACCCGCGAGCGAGCGTGCGCGCACCCGCTGCACGCGCAGACACACGCGTTCGCCGCGAGCCTCACTACCGCTTGCTTCAGGTGTGGTCGCGGTGTCAGCGTCGTCACTAGCGCTGTCTCACAGCAGCTACCTGCGGCTGCGACTGTCCGCGCCGCGCTACACCCGCGAGCGAGCGTGCGCGCACCCGCTGCACGCGCAGACACACGCGTTCGCCGCGAGCCTCACTACCGCTTGCTTCAGGTGTGGTCGCGGTGTCAGCGTCGTCACTAGCGCTGTCTCACAGCAGCTACCTGCGGCTGCGGCTGTCCGCGCCGCGCTACACCCGCGAGCGAGCGTGCGCGCACCCGCTGCACGCGCAGACACACGCGTTCGCCGCGAGCCTCACTACCGCTTGCTTCAGGTGTGGTCGCGGTGTCAGCGTCGTCACTAGCGCTGTCTCACAGCAGCTACCTGCGGCTGCGGCTGTCCGCGCCGCGCTACACCCGCGAGCGAGCGTGCGCGCACCCGCTGCACGCGCAGACACACGCGTTCGCCGCGAGCCTCACTACCGCTTGCTTCAGGTGTGGTCGCGGTGTCAGCGTCGTCACTAGCGCTGTCTCACAGCAGCTACCTGCGGCTGCGGCTGTCCGCGCCGCGCTACACCCGCGAGCGAGCGTGCGCGCACCCGCTGCACGCGCAGACACACGCGTTCGCCGCGAGCCTCACTACCGCTTGCTTCAGGTGTGGTCGCGGTGTCAGCGTCGTCACTAGCGCTGTCTCACAGCAGCTACCTGCGGCTGCGGCTGTCCGCGCCGCGCTACACCCGCGAGCGAGCGTGCGCGCACCCGCTGCACGCGCAGACACACGCGTTCGCCGCGAGCCTCACTACCGCTTGCTTCAGGTGTGGTCGCGGTGTCAGCGTCGTCACTAGCGCTGTCTCACAGCAGCTACCTGCGGCTGCGGCTGTCCGCGCCGCGCTACACCCGCGAGCGAGCGGCCTTTTTTTTAGCGGCGAGTATAGGACATTGCATTCAAGCCTGCAATGTCCTATACTCTGACTAACACCGCTGTACCGCGCCTGAGGAATGCGAGCGGCGAGACGAGGGGACAGAGCAGACGCGGTGTTGGTCAGACTACAAGCCACCGTGAGCGACGACGGAAAGACAAAACGCAACGGCTGCCCAGCCGTCTGGTGTTGGTCAGACTATAACCAAACCAAAAACAACTAAACAAAGTATACTTACCATGGGAATCGAACTTATGACCCCCGGGTCTACAGGCAAACGCCTTAACGTCGCACCAACCTACGGCCTTCTTCTTTAAAAAATGTTTGGTCAATTTGAGTCAGCGAAAGTAATTTCGTAGACAATTGAATTCCGGGCCAATTTTTTTGTAGCTGTAACTATCCCACTGCTAAACAAAAGCCTCTTCTCTTCTGCTATTTCTTTCCAATCTTTACCTAAGGCACTTAGGTCATCTTTTCCTTTTACTTCTATAGCTACCAATGAAAGAAAGATAAAATAGTTTCGTGTGTGATTTTAGTTTTGATGATGATGACCGCTTCACGTCAGACGCCGCCCTTACAATGTCACCATTGTTACCGCTTGAAAATAATTACATATTCTTTATACAGGTATAACAAGATATCAACATACGACATTGAACTGCCTCCAGAAGTGATAGCGACTCGATACGACACCAAGCAGATGAGGGAAGCGCTGATACAGCAGTTGAACGAACTTATGCATAAAGGTAAATAGATTTTATAATTGAATTCTCTCGGACTGTAGAAAGACTCATTTGACAGTTGATAACTCAATATCATACAAATGTCGTTTGAAATTATATAAAATATGAAAAACACAAACTATGTTATATGTAACGTAAAAAGCGGTAAAGTCTCAGCTATCCGTCCGTCTGTCTGTCAGCTATCTATTTAGCAATAGACGTGATATTTTCACGGGTTATTTATTTCTTTTGCCATTTTAACAGTTGAAACCAGGCCAAACAAAGAAAAACGGGCACGCAGAAATAGACAGAAAATGTATCTCTGGTCCTTATCGTTTTCATGGACTTTCTTATTTTGCCATTTCATTTTTGCACCAAATGTCAAATCGTATCTACATCTTCTATATAATAAATCTATGAGAAAAACAAATAGTATGTCCCGTAGGTCGACCGCCTATCTCGATTCTCTCCTCTCGTAATGGCTACTTGTATCGCTGAGCCACATTACGCTCCGCCTAACACCCAAAATGCTATCAATTTTTTTTAGGTCAAGTTATTTTCTGGTAAGTAGGTACGGTACACCTTTGATTTTCTATCTTCGTCAGGTCACGAGACATTCAGCGGTGTTTCCGACAGCGAAGCCGACGCTGATTACAACTCGTTCAAACAACACATGGAGCAGATCCACCTGGCGCTCACTGCCACCAGTCTCGGAGAACACACCTCACTCGCAGGTTAAATCTTTGATTTTCATAACAATTAATAACTTATTTTCACGTTTTCAGGTTAAAAATGCCTCTTTTGGTGCTTAAACGCCCGAATACTCAAACGCTACTCAATTTTGAGAGCTGCTCAAGTATCATGCTGTCGCGCTGAACGTCAGCGATATGACAGTGACAGCATGATAATTGAACAGCTCTCAACAGTGAGTACCGTTCGAGTATTCGGGCGTAAAATTCTCAAAAAAATCAATGCTGTTTTCAATCTTTGTTGTTCTATGTTGTTTAAATATTTCGTTTGAATTTCGAATGAAGGATAGACTATGATGAAAAGGACGGTTTCGAAATTAGATTTACTTACGCTCGTACGTAGAGAGAACTTAGTAGAGGTTAGAACCATATATTTACGTCACGTTTCATCGATGAGAAAAAAGTCTATACAGAATCCACGAGTGTGAAAGAGATACAATGAGGGTTGATTTCCTTTTTTCGGGAGCCTGCTTAAGCCTAACACTTTTTTTTTTGTATTTTTCCATATGTTTATTCGGAAAAATATTTCAGTATAGTGATCTAAACCTGCCCTTAAAATATTTGCAGTTAATTTGTATCCACCTTATATATAATACCCAGGGAGGCTACTACAGTCTCTTAAAACCATGCAAGTTCCAGTGAGTAAGCGAGACAGCGCAATACATGATGTAAGGCGACATTCCCCTTACTCACTGGATCTTGCATGGTTTTAAGAGACGGTAGTAACCCCCCAGCACGTAAGTTGGCCACAAACGGGACGTAGGGACCTGCGCACGTTAAAATTTGTATGAAAATCGGCTACTGCGCATTCAAGGTCATTTCAGTTTGTTGCCAACGCGCCGAGAACTATACACACCACAGGCGGGTAAAGCCGCGGGAAACAAGAACATACATACATATAATCACGTCTTTAACCCATACGGGGTAGACAGAGCCTAGAACCTTAAGACCTTAGGCCACGTTTAGCATAATGGTAGTTGAAACAGGAAATCAATAGTGATGGGTTGCTAGCCGCATCGCCTATGTCATGATTTCCCCATTCGGCGAACAAGTAATTTATCATAACCCTCATGTCATTGACAGCGGTGGTACGCAGTCTGTGGAGCGTGTCAGATCGCATCATCACTGGTGAGAAGATGCTTCGTGATGCTCAGGACAAGTGGTCCAGTCCGCTGAGCAAGACTGCCAAAACTGTCGTCGAAACCACCGGTAACCTGGTTATATTATACTCTAATTTGATATATGTTATTGGTCACATAGTTTGCCAAATTGAGCAAGACTGCCAAAACTGTCGTCGAAACCACCGGTAACCTGGTTATATTATATTCAAATTTTATATATGTTATTGGTCACATAGTTTGCCAAATATGGAGCGTATCAGTCGTGACTTTTGTCCAAAAACATTGGATTCAAAACAGATAATTCAACAAAATATTATAACTAGCTCAATATATCTACTAATTTATTTATTTATTTGAAACACAAAACAAATTGCCACCAATTAATAAACATATATAAGAAACCAAACTTATAATCTAGGTAACAATTCTAAGCATGTGTTTACATAATTACCAAATTATGAGAATATACTCGTACAGAGAGCAAATTAGTAAGCGATTAACAAACAAAGTATCACATGTTACTAGGCAGTTAGAACAACTATTAATTAATTAATTAATCTCTGGTTAGAGGGAGAAAAACATTGTGTTATTGAGACACTGAGATACCCGTAGGTATTTAAATGATAAATGATAACTAGCTGTATATTTCAGTGAAAGCACATACTGCACATACACTGTAGTGATAATTAAAAAAGAAAAACAAAACAATAACAATAGGTAACAATAATAGTGCAATATTTAAATCAAGGCATTAATTTGTTACATTAATAGCTTGACAAATTTGTTTTTTAAAGGAGAGCAAGGAGAGGTTACAGATATCAAGGGACCTGTGGACAAGGACAAGCTCATTGAATTCTCTACACATTCTAACTATTGGGTCATAATAAGAAGTATCCATATCCATACTTCCATACTAATATTATAAATGCGAAAGTCTGTCTGTCTGTCTGTCTATCTGTCTGTCTGTCTGTCTGTCTGTCTGTCTGTCTGTCTGTCACCTCTTCACGGCTAAACTGCTGGACCGATTGTTATGAAATTTAAGGTAGGGATGTAGTTAACGACCTGAGGTCAAACATAGGCTACTTTTGGGCGCGATATAACCGAGTCCCACGCGGGGCGAAGCCGCGGGGAACAGCTAGTTATTTATATATATCTGAAGAGCAAACAATCTGTGTGTAGAATTACGGGATTTATACCTCGTATTAAAGCCAATGAGGGACAACAAAGGGGGAGCATCAATAATTGAATGTACAATTTTATACAAACAAAACAAATCACTGCATGTACGGCGATTTTTCAAAGAAACAATATTAAAGAATTCAAGTCTTTCAGTATATGATGCTAGTTTACGATGATTACCCATCCTAAACGAGAGGATCCGCAAAAATTTTCTTTGAACACGTTCAATACGGTCACTATGATTTTTATAAAAAGGAGACCATATCACAGAGTTATACTCCAGAACACTTCGAATGAGGGCAAAATAAAGATATTTAAAACCACGAGTATCTTTAAATTCCTTGGTGTTCCTTGAAATAAAGCCCAGCAGTTTATTACTTTTAGTTACTATATACTCATAATGATTTCTAAACGATAGCTTAACATCAAAAATCACACCCAAGTCCCTTATCGAATCCATGCGTTCAAGCTTATGATTGCCTATTGAATAATCGTATACAAGTTTAATCTTTTTATTTGTGAATGAAATGACAGAGCATTTTTTCTCATTCAGAACCATAAGATTTACTTTACACCAATTAGAGACAAGGTTGAGGTTATCCTGAAGTAACTTAACATCAGCTTTATCGGACACCACATTAAATATTTTTAAGTCATCCGCATACATTAGAGCAGGACAGGTCAAGCACTCAGCCAGATCATTCACAAACTAGTTGAAAAGTAAAGGACCCAAGTGGGAGCCCTGCGGCACACCAGAAGAAGCACTGATAGGCGAAGATAGATGGCCAGCAATAGCCACCAACTGACTTCTATTAGCAAGATAGGATTTTATCCAGCGCAATAGGTTTCCATGTATGCCATAACGCTCCAGTTCAAAGCAGAGTATGACATGATTAACCTTGTCAAATGCCTTAGAAAAATCTGTATATATTGAGTCAACCTGCAATATTTTAGCAAAAGCCTTACACAAATAGTCTTTATATTCCAATAAATTGCTTGTTGTAGACCTATCAGTCATAAAGCCATGTTGTTTCGTTGACAACACGGGTTTAACATGATAAAAGATGACGTCATAAATTAGGCTTTCAAATATTTTTGCAAAATGGGAAATCGGCTACTTAAAAGTTAAATTTCATCATAACCGGTTAGAAAATGCTACGGGATGCTCAAAATAAGTGATCCAGCCCGATGAGCTACTATCAAGCCACTGGTAACCTGGTTATATTGTACTTAGTTATAGATTTAACTTAATTCTTCTAAAGACAGTCTCAAGCTTTGTTTTATTCACTACATCTAAAAATTTGGCCGGTGTTCATAAAATCATTCTGTTTAGGAACTCGAATTTCGAAAAATAAAATCCTCTTAAATCTCTCTAGGTCAACTTTACCTATTCACTAAAAGATTTTGACATAATTTAATAATTATATTAATCTCTTGTTCTAGTGGAAGAAAAAGAGAAAGAGAAGCCCGATCTAGAAGATTCCGCCGGCGAGGGCGCAGAAGGTAATTTATTAAATAATTTAGAATTTATTTCCTATAATAAGATTGTATTGAATTTATTTTATCAAGTAATGTAGGTACTACTTATACGTTTTCAGATAACTCGAAGGAAACGGAGAAGGAACATGCAACTGCAGGTATTTATATTTAATACAATAAAATTTCATTCATTCATACTTGCTTTTAACCGCGGCTTCGCACGCGTTTTAATGAGATGTTCCAACGTGTTCTGTATTTTTTATAATTTTTAAAATTTATTGATTATCACATCATTATATCGTGTTATTTACAAGGTCAATTGACCAGGCATGCATGGTGTCAGAGTTCTTCGGAACCGCTTCTCGGCCTCTGACGTAGTTCTTTTAATGACTACCAGATGGCAGCCGGGACCAACGGCTTAACGTGCCTTCCGAAGCACGGAATTTTATCAGAGAATCAATCCGGCAATGCATTAACCTATCACTATGTCCTTTATTATTCCGAACACAACTCACAATTATTCATTGACTAGCTGTTATCCGCGGCTCCGCCCGCGTGAGTCTCGGTTATGTTGTTGGTCCTTAACTATATCCATACCAAATTTCATCAAAACTTGTACCTGCGGTTTAGCCGTGAAAGCGTAACAGACTAACAGACTTCCGCATTTATAGTATTACTAGCTGTTACTTGCGGCTCCGCCCCGCGTGGGACTCGGTTATATCGCGCCCAAAAGTAGCCTATGTTTGACCTCAGGTCGTTAACTACATCCCTACCAAATTTCATCACAATCGGTCCAGCAGTTTAGCCGTGAAGAGGTGACAGACAGACAGACTTTCGCATTTATAATATTACTAGCTGTTCCCCGCGGCTCCGCCCCGCGTGGGACTCGGTTGTATCGCGCCCAAAAGAAGCCTATGTTTGACCTCAGGTCGTTAACTACATCCCTACCAAATTTCATCACAATCGGTCCAGCAGTTTAGCCGTGAAGAGGTGACAGACAGACAGACTTTCGCATTTATAATATTATTATGGATATTAGTATGGAAGTATGGATATATAACTGACCCCGCAAATATGCATATAAAATATGGTAAAAATCAGTAAAGCCGTTTCGGAGGAGTAAGGTAACTAACATTGTGACACGGGAATGTAATGGAGTGTGGATTCAACCTAAATAGCATTTTTGTAATTGTTTTATCTGTGTAGGTGCAGAGGAAGATGAGGAGAAAGGCGACAAGAAGACAGTCAGACAGATCCTGTCACAGCTGCTGTCCAACAATCAACCTTCGCACCAGGTACTAAGATTCATTTTGAATTAGTATCTTATTTTTTTTTTAAAGTTTCATTATTGAGAATTTAATGTTTTATTTGCAACCTACTTCTAAAAAAGGAGGTCTTGAATTCAGGTATTTTTTTAAAAATGCTTCTTACCTTTTTATGTACGTCATTTTTGGGCCGATTTTGAAAATTCTTTTTTTGTTCGAATGGACGGACATGCTTTTAATTATTTCCCATTGTAATTTTATCAAAATCGGTGCAGTAGTTTGGTTATAAAATCGAAATAACTGAAATATGTAAATCGGTTAAGTGAAATAAAATAAGCATTATTTTATTTTTCGTTTGTTTACAAGTTTGTTGCATGCTTGATAATGGAATAATTTGCAAGGTCAATTGACCCTGTTTACCCCGGTATTAGCTTTTTAAAACACACGGCCGGTGTAATGATTTATATTTGACGTTCGACTTGATATGCATACATATCATGTTAGTAACTAGCTCAGTAGACCCTGCACACTGTGGTGTCAGAGTTGTCAATCGACCTGTATGCTTTGGTATCATTGTTTAAGAAATGGGGCACTGCCACCGTTATCGTTTATGTGTAGTCTATTGGAGTACTAGTCATCTATCCTGCTATCGACTCTGCACAAATGAATTCGTCGCTTTTTGGCCTCAGTAAACAAATTTAAGTCGGTTTTGGTTATTTTGAGAAACAGAAATGTCTTATAATCTAAAGCTCGTGAAGATCGTGCCATGTTGACATGTCACCATAGATAATGGATAGTTTGACCGCAGAAAGATGACTCCAATTAAAAAAAATTCGGCAGCCATCTGTTAGGAAGCCCATTATAGGTTTTATAATTCTTGTAAATGTAGTCAGTCACGTTACATCCATACTAATATTATAAATGCGAGTCTGTCGGTCTGTCTGTCTGTCACATCTTCACGGCTAAACTGCTGGACCGATTGTGATGAAATTTGGTAGAGATGTAGTTAACGACCTGAGGTCAAACATAGGCTACTTTTGGGCGTGATATAACCGAGTCCCACGCGGGGCGAAGCCGCGGGTAACAGCTACTGAGGTATATATTCCTCAATCCTCAACCCGACCGGGGGGGAAATGTAACGAGGACTGGCTGCACACAAAAAAAAATATATTTGAGATCCTCATAACGAGCTCTTTCATTTGATATGATCACACGATATGGTTAGCGAATCCTTTTTTTAATGTTGTGATTTACCCTCCAAAAGTGACCCCCAAATTCATAATTTATTTATTTACGTTACACATGCACCTTTGGGTCTTTAACTCATATATGTGTACTAAATTTCATCTCAATTGGTCCAGTGGTTTCAGAGTAATCGGCTGTGACAGACGGACGGACAGACACGCGAGCGATAAGGGTTCCGTTTTTTCCTTTTGAGGTACGGAACCCTGAAAGTATGTAATTTTAAATATTGAAACGTGGGCTCCATACATATAATCACGTCTGTTTCAGCCAACTCTGCTACCAGAATGTTTAAATTTGGCAGTGGAAGCGTGAATGATAGAAAAGTTAGGCTGAACACTAAAAATAAACAAAAGAAAAGTACCTTACGCGCTTGGGCGTGACTTGCTTATTAATCCGAATTAATTAAACCCGTTTATGCCCCTTCTCATGAGATTCCTACACATCCCCTATTAATTCGGTGTCGATCCAGCGAAGCACGGCGAATTCGGGTAGAAGAGGTCCACTCCACACAGGTTATTTCACTGACGAGTGTTCAATTGTCAATAAGCTTTAAACTTTTATCCACTAGGCAACCGGGCCTCACTCACGATATCAATGCGCAATTATTCCCGAAGATTGAACGCGAATCGTATTAGAATGGTCTATCCCGAGACTTCACAGGTAATAACAAAGAGAATGCATCTAACCGCGGCCGCGCGGTTGAGCAGACTGCCAACTGTCATGGCGCCACGCGCGTCCAAACCCGGTAGGGATGTACCAAAACCGATACTTGTCGACTATCCGAATCGAGTAAATTCAACGTGAATATATATTTGTCTGATGAATGTTTTATCCGAAACATCCCCCGCCCTGAAATATATCCCGACATTTTACTAGTAAACCATACTAGTCGTTTGATGGAAGGCGGGCCAATGAAGTGAGTGCACGGGTCAAAATTGATCCGTCTACCAAAACCTCGGCAACTCGAGGGATTCCGTCCGTGCCTGGTATCAACTTTAAAATGCGGCCTCGCCGCCAGCACAGGGGGGCCAAATTAGGCTCCTTCATTAAAACAATGTCGCTCTCTACCGGAGGGTTAGTATGATCCGTCCATTTGACTCGCTGCTGCAACAAGTGGAGATATTCGGCAGACCAGCGCCTCCAGAAATCCCGACTCATCCGTTGCAGCATCTGCCAACGCGATAGCCGAGAAGCACCTTGATCCCGCCAAGGATACTCTGGGAGGGCAGTTACCGGCTGCCCGATTATGAAATGGCCCGGTGTCAACACGTCAATATCATTTGGGTCCCGAGACACTGGGCACAGTGGACGGGAGTTCAAAGCGGCTTCCACCTTACAGAATATGGTGGCCAACTCTTCAAACGTAAGGGTGGTCTCCCCCACTACTCGCCGTAAGTGTGTCTTGGCCGATTTGACCGCGGCCTCAAATATTCCGCCCTAGTGCGGACAGGCTGGTACCGAAAACCGCCATTCTATGCCCCGTTGGGCACAGCCCTGCCCAATTTGGTCACTGTGTTGTTCCAGGAACTCAGCGACGTCACGCAGATAGTTTGCAGCACCCCGATAGTTCGTTCCGTTGTCCGACCGAATCAAGGACGGCACTCCACGCCTTGAAACGAATCTATCCAGGGCCGCGACGAAGGCCTCGGTGGTCAATCCCGACACCACCTCCAAGTGCACCGCCTTGGTCGCGAGGCACACAAACACACACAAGTATGCCTTGGTCAATTTCCCGTTCTTGACCGCGGCTGACCCCATCAGAAAAGGTCCCGCAAAATCCGTGCCGACCCCGACCCACGGCCTCGTGTATTGTACCCGATCAGCCGGCAGATCACCCATCTGCGGCTGCATGGTAGATGCCTTTGTCCGGTAGCATGCCACACATTTGAATATAACGCTCCTGACTGCTCTCCTCGCGGACAGGATCCAAAATTCCCTTTGTAGAATTGCTAACATCGCACCTAGTCCAGCGTGCGCGTTGCTAACATGACGGTGTGTTATTATGAGCTCGACAAGGGCCCCGCCCTTGGGAAGTAGTAAGGGATGGCGTCTCCCGTAGGACAGGTCCGACTTCCGGAGTCTGCCCCCCACGCGGATTAGACCATCCTGATCAATAAATGGGTTCAATCTGGCGACAGCACCCTTCAACTTAGCGCGTCCCGAGTGCAAGGCTTGAAGCTCAGACTTGAACCTGTCCTCCTGGACTAGGCGAACCAGATGACGCATAGCAATGCGCCGATCCTCAGCGGTCGCTACCGGCGAGAGCCTCTTCTGCTGGGGATGGCGACAATTGTGGATGAACCGCAACATCCAGCTGGTGACACCCAACAGCTTGTCCAAGCTGCTGTAACGGCGCAGCAGCCAGTCAAGATCCAGCGCGGGTTGCGCCGTCACTGCGTGTACCAACACGCCTGGCAAATCCTCAACCAGGCCTGGCTCAGGTGTACTCGGCCAGGTCGACTCTGGTTCCAGTAACCACTCTGGTACCCACCAGAGATGATGACGTATGAGTTCGGAGGCGGTGCAGCCGCGTGAGGCATAATCAGCCGGATTGAGCTCACCGGGCACATGTCTCCAGATTACTGTAACGTCCAGGTCCTGTATCTGGGCCACCCGATTTGCCACAAACACCTCCAGAGTGTGTGGCGCCGACCGTGCCAATGCCACTTGGCTATCCGACCACGCGTAGGTATCCCTGATGTCTACCGTGGCCGCCAGTTCTTTGCTCACGTGGCCGAGGAGTCGAGCCAACAAGTGAGCCCCGCATAACTCCAGTTTCGGGATTGTGAGTCTGGCCTTGATAGGAGCCACCTTGCTTTTAGCCAGTAGCAATCTGACCTGTACTCGGCCCTCCGAGTCTGAGGTCTTTAAGTACACGACTGCTGCAAACCCGCGCTCTGATGCATCACAGAAGCCATGTAAGCTCGCACGGTACCTACCCGGGGGCAAAATGCACCTCGGCAGGGCCACCTGATTGAGCTCTCCCATCGTTGTGACCAGACCCAACCAGTCATCAAGCGGGCGGCCATCCAGCGGCTCGTCCCACGAGACACCCAATGTCCACAGTCTCTGTAGCAGGCATTTGACAGCAAACAGGACCGGGCAAATCCAGCCATTGGGGTGATACATCCTAGCCAGAGTAGACAGACATGTCCGTTTAGTCCAAACCTTCAGGGGATCCAATCCAACTCGGAAGGTGAAGATGTCTGCCACAGGTTTGTACTGAATCCCGAGTACAGCAACCATTTCAGGGTTTTCCTGATCCTCGAAGAGGTGCGGATTCTGTTGGTGATCATCCGGGATCCCTTCCAACAGACGTGGGTCATTCGACACCCACTTCCGCAACTCGTATCCTCCAGTGGCGAGGAGGGCGATGAGCTCGTCCCGCAGCCGGATCGCCTCCTCGATTGTAGCCCCGCCCGTGCACACGTCATCAACATACAAGTCACGTGACAGCACGGCGGCGGCACGTGGAAACTGGCTTCTCTCCTGCTCGGCCAATTCCGTAGAAGGGAGACGGCCCACGACGGTATCCAGCACCGTCGCCGAAGCCCAAATTCTCCATCTCGTATCCTTATCTGCGGAGAATGCGAAGTGTGTTCGTCCAGTAACACCTGGCACCTCACTACCTCCGACTCCGCTCATTCCCGTGACTACGGAGTGTCGGGGTAGGCCCAGCGTCTTAGCAACCCGAGCTGACACCAGTGTACCCTGGGCCCCTGTGTCCAAAAGGGCTCGTATCCGGACGTAGCCCTCCTGAGGGCACCAAATGCGGACCGCCGCAGTTGGCAACAGGACGGTAAGGAGTTCTGTTGCCTTATGGTGACTGTGGCAAGCTAGTCACTCGTTGTACTGGCCCGCGGGGGAGGGCGGCCCCGCCCAGTAGGGCGTGCGCAACATATAAGCACTTTGAGGCGGAGCATATCCCGCCGCCCTCCCGTACCGATGATACGGGGGGTGGTACTCCAGCCTCGGGTATTCGTGGAGCGGGGGCGAGAACCGGTTCGCCCTTGACTCCTGCACCGGCTCCCGTGCCGGTAATTGTGGCCTCTTCATAACCTGGGACTGCGGCGCCTGGGCCGCTGGAGTCCGGACTGCAGCCAATCCGGTGGCTGTCGTCGGCCCCTCCTGGTCGACCTGGGTTGGGGAGTTCACCCTGTCTGCGCACGCAGCACTTGGCGAACCTCGACCAGATGACCTACCACTTCCAGGTGGTGATGCTCTGGAGCCCCCGCCCGTTGGGCGCTCCACTCTCGGTGGGTAGCCGTCCCTTCGATTACACAGAAGGGTATGGTGTGGTCCTCCACACCTGGGGCACGCTGTGGCCCTGGGGCAGTCCCGGTACTGGTGACCCCCCAGACAGCCGTAGCAGCGTCTCCCTTCTCTCGCCCTCCGGCGGCGATGTCCTACGGACAGTTTGATGAACTGTGGGCAGTCGACCTCCCGATGGTGCTGCCCACATCCCAGACAGCCAGTGTCTGGTGCTCCAGCTGTCACCGCATAGGCCTGCGTCGGCCCTCTGCGCTGCTGGGGCCTTCCCGTTCCCGAGCCGGGCGGAGTGCGTTCCGGCGCAGTCCTCCGGATCGTTTCCACCGAGGTCTCCACGACCCTGGCCTCCCACTCCAGGAACTGGAGAAGATCGTTGAAGGTGGGGAGGTCCCGACTCCCAGCCACTTGTTCCCGATTGAACCGGGCCCGCATCTCGGCTGGAATCTTATCCAGCACCAAGTGCAGGAGCAGATAGGACCACTGGTCCACTGGGAGGCCGAGCAGCCGCAACGTGTTGGTCGCGACCTTCACCGGAAGGAGTATCTGCGACCTCAGCTGCGAGCGGCTGGTCACCCTGGGCAGTGTCAGTAGCTGCCTGACATGCGCGTCTGCCAGTAGACGCGTGTTTTGGTACCGCGATTCCAGCAGCTCCATCGCGGTATCGTACTGGTCACCTTCAAGGGGCAGGTGCTGGATAAGCGCCTTCGCTTCACCAGGCACCGCCGTCAACAAATAGGCCAACCGCTGGACCTTTGTGAGATCCTCCCGTTTGTTCCACCAGGGCGGTGAACATATTCTTGAAGGCCACCCAGTCCTCCACCTTGCCGCTAAATTGCGGCAAGTCCAGTGTGGGGAGGCGGCCTGTAACCCCTTTTCCTGTGGGGGCCGCGGCTGTCGTGTGGGACACCGACGTTCCTGATTCGGCCCTCCCGCTGTCCAGTTCCCCGACAGCCTGGATGACCTCGTTGTAGAGCTCCATGATCTGATCAAGGTCAGCAACAGCCCGATCTCTCCTCTTGGCCCCAGATCAGATCCAGATTCTGGGTCATCTGCATCCATCAACACGTGAAGGGCACCTTCGGCCCGAGCGAGGCGTTCCCGAGCCTCGCTGGCGCGCTGCCTGAGCGCGATCTCCCTGTCACCACGTCCTATCAGCGTCCTGACTGAGCTGAACCACCTCAGTTCAGCCGAGATGAGGGTTGTTGGTTTCGCTGGTGCCATCTCGCTATGTCCAGCAGTGAGTCAAGTACCCAAATAACACAATAAGGAAACCAAAATAACAAAAAACAAAACAAATAAACAACGGCAGTGACAGAATCCAGCAAGTCACAAACCGGTACACTTATTTAAAATAAACCGAAAAAATAAATAAACAAAACAATATATTAATGCACTAACATTAAATATTACTTGACTCGGTTATCAACAAGTGAAAGCAAAATATCAATTTGTAAACCCGTATCGGAGCCCGTATCGGAATCCGTACCGGATCCGTTCCGGAATCGATAAATCAGAATCAGAATTTGATGATGGTACAACCCTAGTGCATTCCGATGCACCGCCCTACCTTCGCCAATTTTTTAATCTTTCACCCGCGAGATTATTTATCAAAGTAGATTCCTAGATTTTACTACGGAAACTACGCTCTGCTACCAAATGTTTCAGCCAACTCTGCTACCAGAATGTTTAAATTTGGCAGTGGAAGCGTGAATGATAGAAAAGTTAGGCTGAACACTAAAAATAAACAAAAGAAAAGTACCTTACGCGCTTGGGCGTGACTTGCTTATTAATCCGAATTAATTAAACCCGTTTATGCCCCTTCTCATGAGATTCCTACACATCCCCTATTAATTCGGTGTCGATCCAGCGAAGCACGGCGAATTCGGGTAGAAGAGGTCCACTCCACACAGGTTATTTCACTGACGAGTGTTCAATTGTCAATAAGCTTTAAACTTTTATCCACTAGGCAACCGGGCCTCACTCACGATATCAATGCGCAATTATTCCCGAAGATTGAACGCGAATCGTATTAGAATGGTCTATCCCGAGACTTCACAGGTAATAACAAAGAGAATGCATCTAACCGCGGCCGCGCGGTTGAGCAGACTGCCAACTGTCATGGCGCCACGCGCGTCCAAACCCGGTAGGGATGTACCAAAACCGATACTTGTCGACTATCCGAATCGAGTAAATTCAACGTGAATATATATTTGTCTGATGAATGTTTTATCCGAAACAACGTCTTTATCCCATTCGGGGTAGACAGAGTGTAGACCCATAAGAGGTCTCTTAGGCCACGTTTAGCATAATGGTAGTTGAAACAGGAAATCAATAGTGATGGGTTGCTAGCCGCATCGTCTATGTCATGATTTCCCCATTCGGCGATTCCCTCAGACGACTTTTACGGCTTGCGCGGGAAGAGAAGCAGCTGGTACATTCTATGTTTTTCTTTTTCTCCCAGACCAGCATGGAAGATTTGGGCGTGAGCTCCGTTCACCAATAAGAGGTGGAATCCGAAAATAAACATCAAATAGTAAACACGTGTTCTCAATCCTCGCTCCCCGTTACACTACATATAATAAAACTAGCTGTTCCTCGCGGCTTCGCCCTGCGTGGGACTCGGTTATATCGCGCCCAAAAGTAGCCTATGTTTGACCTTAGGTCATTAACTACATCTCTACCAAATTTCATCACAATTGGTCCAGCAGTTTAGCCGTGAAGAGGTGACAGACAGACAGACAGACAGACAGACAGACAGACAGACAGACTTTCGCATTTATAATATTAGTATGGATATGGATATCGCGCCCAAAAGTAGCCTATCTTTGACCTTAGGTCATTAACTACATCCCTACCAAATTTCATCACAATCGGTCCAGCAGTTTAGCCGTGAAGAGGTGACAGACAGACAGACAGACTATCGCATTTATAATATTAGTATGGATAGTAAAAATATTCTGTCTGTACATTAAGTAATTTTGAATGATATGGACATTTAAGTGAATAATAAAGGGGAAAAAAATTTAGAATTTTTGTCTGTCTGTATGTATGATCACGTTTATCTCCGAAAGTACTGAACCGATTTGCTTTAAACTGTCACCAATTGTTTTGTTTGAACTCGGAAGAACATCTAAAGTTTGTTTTACCCAAATCGGTTCAATAAAAAAAAGTTGTCATTTGAATGAAGTCAAGGCATGTTTTCCTGTAAATTAATAGCAATTTCGAACGAATGAACCAAATTGAATAATTCTTTTTTTGTGTTGGTTATTGTCATGACAAACTTTATATAAAAGAAAAGGGGGATTCCGGGCAATTCCCGCGGAAATTTCGGGAGCAGTTCTCGAAATTCCCACGATAACGGAACGAAGCCCACGCGCACGAAGGTGGCTACAACTATAGTATGTTATATGTTTATAACAGAGCGGTATAATAATATCCGGTGGCTACGTGCCGGTGGTGGTGGCGGCGGGCGAGATCGGCTCCGTCATCGCCGCCACGCTGGCCAGCGTCGCCTACCAGCGCTCGCTCAGCCACAGGTATACATCACTATATCGCCGCCACGCTGGCCAGCGTCGCCTACCAGCGCTCGCTCAGCCACAGGTATACATCACTATATCGCCGCCACGCTGGCCAGCGTCGCCTACCAGCGCTCGCTCAGCCACAGGTATACATCACTATATCGCCGCCACGCTGGCCAGCGTCGCCTACCAGCGCTCGCTCAGCCACAGGTAGACATCACTATCACTATATCGCCGCCACGCTGGCCAGCGTCGCCTACCAGCGCTCGCTCAGCCACAGGTAGACATCACTATCACTATATCGCCGCCACGCTGGCCAGCGTCGCCTACCAGCGCTCGCTCAGCCACAGGTAGACATCACTATCACTATATCGCCGCCACGCTGGCCAGCGTCGCCTACCAGCGCTCGCTCAGCCACAGGTAGACATCACTATCACTATATCGCCGCCACGCTGGCCAGCGTCGCCTACCAGCGCTCGCTCAGCCACAGGTAGACATCACTATCACTATATCGCCGCCACGCTGGCCAGCGTCGCCTACCAGCGCTCGCTCAGCCACAGGTAGACATCACTATCACTATATCGCCGCCACGCTGGCCAGCGTCGCCTACCAGCGCTCGCTCAGCCACAGGTAGACATCACTATCACTATATCGCCGCCACGCTGGCCAGCGTCGCCTACCAGCGCTCGCTCAGCCACAGGTAGACATCACTATCACTATATCGCCGCCACGCTGGCCAGCGTCGCCTACCAGCGCTCGCTCAGCCACAGGTAGACATCACTATCACTATATCGCCGCCACGCTGGCCAGCGTCGCCTACCAGCGCTCGCTCAGCCACAGGTAGACATCACTATCACTATATCGCCGCCACGCTGGCCAGCGTCGCCTACCAGCGCTCGCTCAGCCACAGGTAGACATCACTATCACTATATCGCCGCCACGCTGGCCAGCGTCGCCTACCAGCGCTCGCTCAGCCACAGGTAGACATCACTATCACTATATCGCCGCCACGCTGGCCAGCGTCGCCTACCAGCGCTCGCTCAGCCACAGGTAGACATCACTATCACTATATCGCCGCCACGCTGGCCAGCGTCGCCTACGTGGCGGGCGATATAGCATATACTTTCGGTTCGGGTGGCAAGTGGTAGCCACCCGAACCGAAAGTATATTTACCTATGTGTTTTTCTAATTTGGCCATACGATTAAATAAATAACAAATACGTGTTTTTCATTTAAAAGGTTATACCCACATTTTATTCACACAAAAAGTAAGAAAAGGCGAGAGGCTTTTGCCTAGCAGTGGGATTTAATAACAAATGGCTAAAAAAAAGATTAAGAAGAATTATAATAATTGGATTTGTTTCTACTTAATTACAAAATATATAAATGGCGGACTTAAATCCTTGGTCTTTTTTTGTCTAGCGCACAACCAGAATCTGAGGATATAGAGAACAGCATGAGCAAAGACAAGACAGATGGTGATAAATCGAAGGCAGCCAAGTCCAACGACCATTTTGAAGTTTTGCTCAAGGTGCGCCATTTTGTTTTAATATTTTTCAAGTGTTATTAATTTTTCATTATTGCATTGTAAATACAGAACAAAATGTAAATAAAATTTTACGAGTATTAAAACTGGAATAGTTTTCACTATATAGTATCACTAGATTTGGACCGCGGCTTCGCCCGCATGAATTTCCTACGGGAACAATGCGATTTACCGGGAAAAGGTACCCTATGTCATTCTCAATACTCCTAGCTGTGTGTATGCGAAATTTCAGGAAGATTGGTTCAGTAGATAGGACGTGAAAGCGTAACAAACAAACAAACTCACTTTCGCATTTATAATATTAGGATTCGTAGCGAATGTGAAAAATTATATGAATCTAGGCTCAAGCCAGATATAGGCACCAATTTGGTGGTGGTAGAAATATTAAAACAAAAAAAAATTGTTCATTCTTTCACTCATTCATTCATTCATTCATTCATTAATTCGACAACAGGACGGTCTTCTATGCCGCGTGTACTACCCTCAGCAGTTCCAGAAACTCCGCCACATGTTGGTGGCGCCACTGAGCTGCAACCCGCACATCGCGGACGAGTTCGCTAAACGCGATCGCGCTGTTCACGACAAGTGTGGATGCGATGATGGTAAAACTGACAGTTAGTATATTAAGATAAACTAGCGACCAGCCCCGGCTTCGCACGGATAGAAAAACCTTCCTCTGGAATCACTCTAGCTATTAAGAAAAACTGCGTCCAAATCAGTTTCATAGCATAGCACACATAGGGATAGACAGCGGAAAGCAACTTTGTTTTATACTATACTAGCGACCAGCCCCGGCTTCGCATGGGTATAAAAACCTTCCTCTTGAATCACTCTATCTATTAAAAAAAACCGCATCAAAATCCGTTGCGTAGTTTTAAAGATTTAAGCATACAAAGGGAGATAGGGACAGAGAAAGCGACTTTGTTTTATACTATGCAGTGATAATGATAATGGTGATATTTTTTAGGGTTTTAGAATCCAGACGTAATTTTTTTTTAAACATTGTTACACTTAAAAATTACCTACAATAGATGGACTTAAAAAAAACAAAACTATTGTTATGTGACAAATATTTACCCCTTCATGTGTCCGCTACATTCAATCAAATACAAAATTATTTTGGATATCGAATTCATCCTTTTCTTCATCACAATGTTTTTATTTATATTCATTCGATTATCTATTACTAGCTGTTCCCCGCGGCTTCGCCCCGCGTGGGACTCGGTTATATCGCGCCCAAAAGTAGCCTATGTTTGACCTCAGGTCGTTAACTACATCCCTACCAAATTTCATCACAATCAGACCAGCAGTTTAGCCGTGAAGAGGTGACAGACAGACAGACAGACAGACTTTCGCATTTATAATATTAGTATGGATATCAAATTAATAAAAATTACGCAAAACAGCGCTAAAATCAAGAATCACTGCATCCCACCACTGCCACCCACACCCAGCCTACAAGAAGCTTTTAATTAATATTATTTATAAGTATTATGTACTACTAGCTTTCGCCCGCGGCATCGCCCACGTGAATTCCCTCGGGAACAGTGCTTTTTCCGAGATGAAAGGTACCCTACGTCCTTCTCAATACTTCTAACTATGTGTATGCGAAATTTCAGGAAGATAGAACGTGAAAGCGTAATAAACCAACAAACTAACTTTCGCATTTATAATATTAGTAGATATCTTAGCTATCTTAGCTCCTTATCGTATCTTTCTCAGAGGACTTCCATAGCTATACAACGAGGAAACGCCGCCAGTATACTGGGCACCTTTGAGCCGGGTACAATACGGGGCGGTTTATTAGATTAATTTGATCCGTGTTCCGGATAATTTTTGTGAACATCTTGACGAAGCATGTTGCCGATATAATTTTTGTGAATCTGTTTTTTAGTATTTGATATTATTACGGCAACAGAAATATAATATTCTTTAATTATATAGATACTAGCTGTTCCCCGTGGCTCCGCCCGCGTGGGACTCGGTTATATCGCGCCCAAATGTAGCCTATGTTTGACCTCAGGTCATTAACTACATCCCTACCAAATTTCATCACAATCGGTCCAGCAGTTTAGCCGTGAAGAGGTGACAGACAGACAGACAGACAGACAGACTTTCGCATTTATAATATTAGTATGGATATGGATGATTAGCAATAATATTGTTTCAGCTAAGAGTCTGTGCGACATAGAGGAAGGTTTCATTCGGTCTCTAGCGCATTGCGTGCCGTGGGCGGCGCGCGGCGGGAAGTCAGGATCCACGTTCTGCAAAACTGAGGGTAAGCATACAGCTTGACAAAACATTGGTTGTGATGGTGACAGACTGACAGACAGTGTGATCCTACGAGGGTTCCGTTTTGTCGTATTTATGTACTGAACTCTAAAATTGTCGTGATATGAATCTAAATTTATTTTATCTGACAATTGATTTATCTAAAACTTTTTAAGTCATGAAATATAAACATTCAGCTATTAGCAATCTCTGCCAAAACCTTTGGATATCAAAAAGAAATAGTTTTGTCATTTCAGTTTTTTTCAAACAAATATTATTAATGCAATAATTTGTCTGTATTGGCAAAAAAAATTGCGCCCCTTTTTTACGAGTTTTGACTCTAACATACTTATATATTTGCACATAATACTTATCATCCAAGAAATTCCCTCTAACTCGCACAATAAACGTATATTTTGCGACAATGGAAATGTTTTCCGTTTATTTTGATTATATCCGTTTCTTTGAATTGCCGTCTCTTTCCTTCCCACAGACGACAGATACGTGCTGAAAGAGATGACGAAGCCGGAGTGGCAACAGTTCTTGGAGTTTGCGCCGCATTATTTCAATTACGTCATCAACTGTCATCAGAACAAACTGCCCAGTTTATTAGGTAAGCCTTCCCAATTATATACTATTTTGCCCCACTCCTGGGCAAAGGTCTCCCCTATATCCTTTCTGACCTCCCTTTGTTCTGCCGCCCTAGTCCTTTATTCTCGTAATTCCTAAATTTATTATCATCTCAAATCATTATAAAGATAATCGCAATAGTTTTGGTTTCTCATATTTCTCAATATTGCAATTGAGAAATTGTCTCGGCGCCATCTTTTGTAAATCTTGCGCACCTAACCTAGATTAACTAAATAACATATACAGTGACTAGATGGCGCGCAGTGACGGTCTAAGGCACACATTAGACGCTTATGCACGCATGATGGTTTTCCATCAAACAATGGGATGGAACTCGAAAGGTGAATTGAACCGACTGATTTCCAAACAAATCATCTTAGTTTTCTTAATTTATATCAAGAATTTTGCGATGATTTACGATGGAACAATTGAATCAACTGATTTCCAAACAAATCATCGCAAAATTCTTGATTAAAATTAAAACAATTAAGATGATTTGTTTTGAAGGCATTCATGCATGAATAAGCGTCTAGGGTGCGCCTAACGAATATATTGTAAAGTAGCACTAATCGGCAATTAGGTGGAGAATGGTGACAGCAAGTAATTTCGACTTCCATAAACCCAAATCTACAACAGTTTGAAGAAATTCAAACAGAAATATATACCTAATATATTGTTTTTCTTATAGCTCGAATCCTTGGCGTGTACAGCGTAGGCGGAGCCGGGAACGGTGTACTAGTGATGGAGAACATCTGGTACTCATGTTCACCGAACACTAAGAGATTCGACCTCAAAGGATCCAGTAGACATCGTTTCACCACTGAGAATCAACCATTTTCTGTGCTTATGGACGAGAATCTACTTAATCGTGAGTACCTAGATATTTACCAAAAAAAAAACTATGATTGCGCGTTGTAGAAATGTTATTTTTTGGTCAGCGCCATCTAGCAGTAAGACAGGAAAAATGTAAATCCGAAAGAAAAACCTCTAGCCTCAAGAATCTACGGAAGTGGTTCCTCTAGCGGCTTGTATAGATTTATAGGTGTTTTGCCTCTTTCTCTCTTAAAAGATATTTACCGTAAAAGAAAGAGGCTGAACGAACAATCGAACATATTTAGTTAAAATGGAGTCAACAAACATTTGTTGTCTTTTACGAATAAGGAGATTAGGGTTTATCGTTTCTGGTAATAAGAGTTATTACGTTTGTTACTCTCAAGTGCTGTTTTTAATGATTTGGCGATGATCTTCAAGAAAATTAACCTGAGAAGGAGAAGAGATGGGGTAGGAGAATAGAGATTAAAAAAAAATAGATTAAACATATAGAACAGAGGACGTGAGCGCATTTTGAAAGTTATTGGGAACAGAAAACGTGTGATAAATTATTTAACACTTCAGTGCGCTGGGAAACACAGCTTTACGTCCAGGCGCACGTGGGCAGCGTCATCTGGGCTTGCATCGAGAGAGACACCGCCTTCCTCGCACAACACGCCGTCATGGACTATTCTCTATTGCTGGGCATAGACAACGGGAAACTCGTGCTGGGTATTATAGGTGAGAAATATATGAGGGTTTCAATTTTATGGTGAGAAACATGTAGAAATATGTTTTTATCGAGAAAAACAAGGTGGCAATGTTAGTAGATAGTAGCGATATGGCACTTTGACACGTTTTCTGATTGACCTAAAGGTTTTTCTTAGCGAGTCAAGTCAAATTAATTATAATTTTATGTAACCAAAGTTTAGATGTTAGCAAGTCTGTCGATATTATGTGTTTGTATTTAGATTGTCACGTTCTTAGGCTTATATTTCTTCGTCTCTAAACCTTGCGCATTAAAACGTTATTTTTTCATAGAGCCAGTCTCAACCTCGCGCAATAAAAGTTTTTTTTTCAATAGAGCAGAAATTGCTAAAGCATTTGTCTGAACTGCGCTTACCATGATCTGTTTAAGCAGGCTCGAAACTTTTAATCGAGATGGTGCAATACATCATGTAAGGCGACATCTCTGATTCGCTGCGGGCCTGCATAAACAGTTCATAGTAATACCATACACTTTGCGCGCCGATTCCTATACAGGGCGTCGATTCCGCTAACGTTAAGTCACAATCGTGTCAAAATAGTGTTCCAATTGTAGTGCTTTTTTACACATTAGTTACAAGAAATGTATATTATTTTTATATCACTGCTGATGGTCACACCACACACTACATTCACATCACATCATACTGTCGTAACTCTTGTAAATAGTGTGTACAAAGCACTACAATTGAAACACTATTTTGATACGATTGTGACTTAACGTTAGCAGAATCAACGCCCAGGTGGCTTGGCTGACTACCATCTCTAAAAACCATACCAGAACAATTGAGTAAGGGAGATGTCGCCTTACATCATGTATTGCGCTGTCTCACTCACTCGTTCTTGCATGGAGTAAGCCACCAGTAGACTTTCAAAATCTTAAAACTACTCTATTTTCGCAGACTACATCCGAACATTCACATGGGACAAGAAGCTAGAACACCTGGTGAAGAAAAACCTGGGTTCCGGTCAACCGACCGTGCTCTCCCCGGCTGACTACCGCCAGCGGTTCAGTGCCGCTTGCAGGAAGTACTTCCTGCAGTGCCCAGACCACTGGCAGCATTACACTTGAACAGTACCATCATACTATACATATAAAATCTTATTTGCATCAGAAACATATTTTACATCTTACCAGCCGGACCAAAGCGTAATCTATACTTCTATACTTATATTATAAAGGATAGATTTGTATTTTTGTCTGTATGTTTATCACTATCACTACATAGTATAAAACAGTCGCTTTCTCTGTCCTTATGTCCCTTTGTATGCTTAAATCTTTAAAACTACGCGACGGATTTTGATGCGGTTTTTTTAATAGATAGTGATTCAAGAGGAAGGTTTTAATGCCCATGGGAAGCCGGGGCGGGTCGCTAGTAACGAATAAACTGAAAACTACTGTGCCGATTAAAAAAAAATATTCAGCTACATTTTTCCGGAGTGACATAGGCTATGTATGTACCACGGGCGAAGCCGAAGTGGACTGTTAGTAAATAATGAAGCATAGTGCTCAAGATAAAAATGCCACTTATAAGTGGAATCTCAATACTCTGCTCTGGCGACCAATCCAAATCGGATCACGCTCGCCGTTGCTTGACCCGCAAGATCATTTCGAACACGCATGTCCCTCTAGTTATCGAGCCTGCATAAACAAAAATAAAAACAAACTTATTTCCTGTCTAATAGGACTATATTGTATTAAAAAGTTATATAGGTTGATCTTATGATGTTCTGATATTAGGTTAAACAACACATTCCTTCAAAGCATAATATAATATCGTTATCTTGTATTAATATTAATAGACGAATTTATATTTAAGGAAAATATGTTTTGAAATAAAAAGCTTGCATATAATAAATGTTATTTATTTCATCATGCACTCATAAGTTACATTTCTTTCATATACATTTCGTATAGTGGACCACATAAAAAGTACTACCAGGTGAAAAGTGGTAGGTACACTTATCTATGTAGCTCACTGTACATGAACATAAGATTTCCTCTATTTCCCTTATACTTAAACGTACCGACTACAATATTGATATCTATAAAAGTAAGCAATAAGATTTATATTACGTGTTTAAATAATCAAGCCTGTGGACAGCGTATTACATTTATTAAAAAATAAAAAACATTCCTCCTCCTTTTTTGAAGTCGGTTAAAAATATAATCATTATTTCTTGTGTATGTAGTGGTAGGTAGGGGGTGGGGAGGGGATTATAGATATCACTATTGTGGACAGACATGACAAAACCATAAAATTTTTCTTCTTCCAAATTTACGTCACAAGCCGTATAACGCCATTTATATTTAAAAAAAAAACTTTCTGAATCAACGCAAAAACTGCTAAGTACGTGTAAGTGCGAATGAAATAGACTATGTACAAAGATAAGAAGAAAAAAACAGTACTCGTCTATAACACACATAGCTCTTCTTAATTTTATAATTTCTACCTCTCCCTTTTGCCAATTGATCCCTTTTCCCTCCAAAATGAACAAAAAATTTTATATAGCTTTTGAAGCATAATAATTATGATTTCAATTTAAGCTATATTAACAAACGCATAGAATTAAAAATTAAAAATCTTATATTATTACGTCCAACAAAACAAAAAATGAATCGTTGTCAGACAAACACAAAATACATACAAAGCTGAAGACAATAAGATGCTGTATGAATTTTCTTTAGTTCAATTTTTAAGCCTTCATCGGAGAAGAAAACTGCAGCATACATTGTACGTATAGCCAATATATCTGGGGGGTTACTACCGTCTCTTAAAAACCATGCAAGTTCCAGTGAGTAAGCGAGACAGCGCGATAAAAGATGTAATGCGACATCCCCCTTACTGGATTTTGCATGGTTTTAAGAGATGATAGTAGGCCACCAGTGGGTCGACCGCCGATCTCGATTCTCTCCTCTCGTAATGGCTACTTGTATCGCTGGGCCACATTTCGCTTCGCCACACACACAAAACGCTTTAAAAATTTTATTTTTTATTGACGCATTCGACAAGGTAAACAAAAACAATACAAGTAGCCATTACGAGAGGAAAAAATCAAAATCGGCGGTCGACCTACAGACCACATTATTATGTGATAAAAAACTACAAAGAAAAAATATGTCGCGTATAATAAATATGTACTCATACTAACGCATTTATCGTTCAAATTTAAAGTTCAAAATACAATCGGACTCCAATAACTCGTTGATAATTATAACATTTACCATTTCATATATTCTCAAATTACATGTAAGTATTAATATTATTATCGACAATTTCGCCGTCGCCTCGGCCTTATTATAATATCTGCCTTATCAGTCATAATAAGCGCGTCATTGATATTTTCTTTCTTTTACTCTAAAATCAGGCCAAATTGATAAATCTTTTGGTAAATTCATAATAAAACGCCAAAAGCGGAGTTAAGTATTTTTCCTTTATATTGAGAATAATGAAAAGTAATATTAAAATACTAGGTTGGTTATTTACTAGTTACCTGCTTTCTTAGATTTTTTCAATTTGACCTGATTTTAGAGTAAAAATAATAAAATGATTGGTGGCGCTAGTTGGCTTATGATAGCCCCCTTAAATACATAAATATGAATAGAATATAATAATGGTGTTGAATTGAAAAGAAATAAAGAATGTATATATATATATATATATATATATATATATATATATATATATATATATCAATTCAACACCATTATAATCACAAATACAATCGGTTTATAATAGTTTGATAACCACTTACCAAAATATATTAACACCCATATTCTTAAACGTTTACTCAAACTCGACTCATCCTCACTCGACCTCAATGGTATTCATAGTTGACACTAGCTTCCTCACCTTAAGGAAATTACTCAATGGAGGTGAGGAACGAACTGTCAAATATATGGGAGCCTCGAACGTTTCATTTAACGAAAGGTAGGTGCTTTTATTGAGGACCAGATTTAAAAGAATTTGTACCTACTATAATAATTTCTTTGTGGATTTAAGTATTTTGTTGTTTTATAATAAATCTATGCTAGTTAGCTAAAATTGAAAAAGAAACTTTGTCAAAAACTCTCTTTACGTCAAAAAGTTAAGCGGTTTACCAACATGCAGATATAAAACGGAACGTCATTCCTTGACTCATCCTCACTGGAGTTTGCTCAAGGAAACAATTAAGAATACCGTTTTCAAGGAAAGTTGGAGGACTTCCTTGAGGCGTCCTCGAATGAGGTTGAGTGGAGGAGACCTAAAAGGTAACGTTTAAGAATATGGGTGTAAGGTAAATAATATAACAACCTGGTTGCTAACCAATCTCTTAAAACCAGGCAAGAACGATTGAGTAAGGGAGATTTCGTCTTACATCATGTATTGTGCTGTCTCGCTTACTCACTCGTTCTTGCATGGTTTTAAGAGATGGTAGTAAGCCACCTGTGCCTTGTTCCAATGGGCCGCAAACAGTCGCAAATAAATAATTATTGTTTGACATGAAACAACGGAAAGCTGCCATTAATAAAGTGACTGAGATAGTATTATTTCTTCAAAAACAAAATTTTATTCTGTTGTTTTAATAACCATAAGAATAAAAGGTAAAAGCCATGAAAAACTGCCAACATTTTCGGAACATTCAAACATAAATAACTACAAAAAAAAATATTCACTGAAACTTTTTTGATGTTTGTTTAAAGGTATATTAAAATTAGTTTTTTTCGTTTATCATACACTACGAACATATAATATTGATCAAATATATAACATTAAAAAAATAAGAATAGATAATGCAAGCGCAACATTCATGGGATATATTTATGTCTATATAATACAATTATCTCTATATATACAGGGTGTAACTTTTACAATTTGGAAGATTTTTCTTTAAATATAATAACTCAATAAACAACTCAATCTGCGATTTGTTCGTACCTATTTATTTATTTATTAAAAACTCATTACGTAGGTACTTTAAAAAAATTATTAATTTGTCGATTGTTTCCAGTTCCTTCAATTTTACTCTATGGCTCGTTGATATCTGTTTGTATTATACTATTTGCCTTATTAATTAAAGTACCTGGGCAACCGAGCTCCGCTCGGTAGTAATGGTATCCATCCATACTTCCATACTAATATTATAAATGCGAAAGTCTGTCTGTCGGTCTTTCTGTCTGTCTGTCTGTTACTCTTTCACGGCCAAACGGCTGGACGGATTTTGATGAAATTTGGTATGGATTTAGTTGAAGACCCGGGGTCAAACATAGGCTACTTTTTGTCTGAAATGTTGGACCGTCTAGTTGGTCCCATATTAGTTTCAACAGGTTCTGATGACGGAATCCTGAGAAAATGGTGATACTTGGATGACTTGTGATTTGAAACTACTTATAATTTTTCTTAAATACCTATTTTAATAATTCTTCGAATTAAAAATTCTTTCAAGCCATTTTAAAATAATATATGCGCGATTTATACTGATTTAATACTTTTATACTCCAGAACAAAAAAAAATACAAAAAAAAAGAAAACCAACTTTCTTTAGTTGGGATTTGAACTTGGAACCACCAGAGTACAAAGCAGATGTCTTAACTACTGGGCTATCGAAGCAGACCCGCCGGCGCCGAAATTATTGTACTATAACTACAATTTCATGCGGAAAATCTTTTTGCTGGAAAATATGGGAAAAATTGAATTTTCCCAGACATGAACCCTGGCTAGATTATTTCTTTATAAGAACCTATGTTTAAAATTTCAAAGAAATCGTTAGAGCCGTTTTCGAAAACGCGAGATAAATATATATATATATACATACAAATATTGCTCGTTTAATAGTATATAAATAATTATTAGTATTAAATTTAATTGGCTTAACTGCGTGGAAAAAGTCAATTTAGTACTAAGATCATTTATCATTTAGAGACATCTAAATTTGAACTTTTTCTTACCACAAAATTAACTAAATGATTCTACGAGTTTTAAGTTCCTTAAAATTAAATTAACCGCCTTACAACTCAGTCCGTATAAAATATTAATTAAAATCATACAAAAAGTGAAGAGCAATAATTTAGTAAGTTATTTAATTCTTTGAAATTTATACATTATTTTAGCTGTCAATATTATTAACATTAATCGATAACCTCTTTTGATGAAGTTCATTACACACTGATGTTACACCCTGTATTGTATAATGTTATATCTAAACTAAATATATTTATTATGTACTTTATTTACAAAAACCAGTCCACTTTAAGATTAGAAAATATATTTATTAATAGGAAAAGATGTGATATTTGGTCTGTTATTAATTTTTTATACAAAAAAACAATAATACAGGTTTAGATGAAACTAGCTGTGCCCGCGACTTCGTCCACGTGGAATTTAGCAATTTTATTGTTCAGTTTACAGTTTACAAAAAAACATAGCTAAAGTTACTCCTTATTACATCATCTATCTGTCAGTTAAAGTCCCATCATAATCAGTCCAGTCTTTCCAGATTAGCCGGAACAAACAGACAAAAATAATAAAAAGTCTTGGTATCCATTAGTAAAAAGCTATTATTTTATTATTACAAACAGACACCAATTTTATTTATTTGTATAAATGTAGTGGACTATTTGTTTTTCATTTAGACGATAGATTACTTAGATGTTTATTTATAACATGAAGTTATTATGAAATATATTTTTCTTGAATTATTATCCCATAACACTTTGGGATTATTTACAGCCATGTGATTCGTCCGTATATAAGGACATAAATTAACTACAAATATTTTATGGTCAAAGTTATAATTTATATACTGAACTACTTTTCCAAATATACTTATAACGAAGTAGGATTTTTTTTTACTTCCCTTACTAAACTAGATCTACTAGATGACTCTTAATTTGCCAAAAATATTTTTTCGTATTTCGATATAAGTTTATTTAGAAAATTAACAAATTGTTTTAAAGAAACTTAGATAGATCGAAATATATATTGTGATTTGTACCGTTTAAATATTTGCAATTAATTAGTGTCCATCTTGTATATTTATTAAGACAAGGAAATCGACAAATGATATTTACTTATTTACAGTTTACGTCAAATATAATACTTCAAATATGCAGAGAGAAAAGATTTGATTAACTATTTATAATACAATATTTTGTAGACGTTACTTACATTCAATTTCTTTTCAAAGATCATAAAATAGCGAGATTCAGTTTTGGAAAATCGTACATTACAATACAAAATAATTTTACTGGTGAAGAAATTAATTAAAAAATATATCACCTAACGTTATCATATTACTTTAGCAAGTAATTAAAAAACTTTTTTCGTTTCTCAATATTTGAAAAACTAACAAATATTATTTTGGTTAAATGTTGCCAAAAGTTACACTTTCAAAAACAATTGGTATTAAGTTTCGTTAATAAGCAACATAATAAATAATAATATGTAATTCATCATCTAAATGAAATTACACCCTTTTCCTGCGAGATTTCATTTAAGTTGACCTGCCCTCAGCGCCAGGAAAAGTTGAAGTTGTCGTAGAAGAGGATAAAAACTAAACATATTGTTCCCAAAACAAGTCTGTCAAATTAATTACATGTACATGTACTTTCTTTTCAGTTTCTAAACTATACGATACGAAAACGTTTTTATTTTAATCATACTATTTACGATGTTTGTTATCGCCCACTCTTTATCGGTTTAGGTTCCGTCCATAATACAGAGATAAAATACACTATACAATTTTTCTACCCATTATAATGCCCGTACGTATGTACGTACGGGCTTAACAGCTACTTTTATCTTAACCCAAGGGGTCAAATAAGGGAAAAATAAGATTAACCAGGTATTTGTCTCGTCCCCGATCGGGTCAAAATGAAAAATGATCTTTCCGATTGGCTTGAGTCTTGTATGTTTATCTATATATTTGTTATAAAATATAGTACCGTTGTCATAACACAAGTCTCGGAACATACTTTGGGGCTAACTAAGTCTGTGTGATTCGTCCTTATAAATTAAGACGAGAACAACTAAAATAAAAATAAATGTATACTTTCACATCATAATAGTGAAATATTTATTTGAATTTATTTACTTTCAAAAATGTACATTGTCAATGAAAAAATTAACGCTTTCTTCACGACTTTACGAGATATATTATACAAATATTAGCTGTGTGATTACGGTCGTATATATCTCGTATATAGACCCCGATCCCGGGGTTATGGGTTCGATTCCCATGCGGAGCATACGTATGTTTCCAGTTTGGTTAGAACTTTGCAGGCTTAAATAAACTGATTGTCTGATCATAAACATGATTCTGTGCTTCGGAAGGCACCTGGTAGCCTTTAAAGGACCAGGGTGCACATGGTCGATTGACTTATCTTCCGCAAACCATATCTCAACTAATATTATAAATGCGAAAGTGAGTTTGTATTTTGTTTGTTACCTCTTCACGCCCTATCTACTGAACAAATCTTCCTGAAATTTCGCATACACATAGCTAGGAGTATAAAGAAGGACAAAGGGTATCTTTCATCCCGATAAAAAACACTGTTCCCGAGGGAATTTCATGCGGGCCAAGCCGCGGGCGAAAGCTAGTACTTGATAAACGTGATTGTATAATAATAAGCGTGAAATCAATACATTCAGATCAAACAAACGAAATCCAGTATTAAAATTAGATTAAGCATTTATTTTTACAATTAATTAACATTTAGATGTGATGTAAGATACGGAGATGAGTTGGCAGTGGTCGTTCAGTCGGCGCGTCATGTCGGCTCGAGTTCGTCGCTCAAGCTACGCAGCTGCTCCAAACCACCTAATAAGTCTCTGGAAATACGAATAACAATATTAAGGTGATACATCGGTGAACACTAGCGCCACCATCATTTAAAAATCATTATTCACTGAAAACACAAGTTATCAAAAATCCGTGTTATGTAATTAAGGTTCTGAAGTTTATTTTAATCATATTAAATTGTAGTTCCATATAGTTACAAATTGCAATACTGCTAAAAGTGGCCGTTTTAAGCAACATTGCAATTTGTAACTAAAGGGAACTATAATCTAATATTATTAAAATTAACTTTAGATCCAGAACCTTAATTACATAACACGGATTTTTGATATCTTGTTTTCAGTGAATATGATTTTTAAATGACGGTGGCGCTAGGTCTTAAGAAGAAAGAAGATATTTAAAAATTTAAGATTCCGTACAAAAAAAACTGAACCCTTCTTCTTTTCGTGTCATCCTACTAATATTATAAACTGTATGGATGTATGTTGCTCTTTCGCAGGAAAACGGCTAAACCGATTTGGCTGAAATTTGGAATGGAGATTGCTTAGACCCTGGAACAATACAGGGGGCTATATTTTATCCCGGAATTCACAACATTTCAATTTTTTATAGGTACCTCAAATTGTTAACTATTTTAAAGTTTATGTTTTAATAATACCGTAAAAAAAAATTCGACCATTTTTATCGCTTATTTAACGAAATATTTCCAAAAAGCTTTGTGCAGTCTCAATGGCGGATTAACGTCGTGTATACCTTTGCGCATTTATACAGTATAATTAAAAAATTGAGGTGTCAAATGTCATTGTCAAATCAAATAAAGAGATAGTCTGTGGTTTGACCATTCCTATCATCCTCCTCCTATCACCTTAGATCATATACCTATAGATGTACAAATAGCATGGCGGCACATGAGACAGTTCGCCATCTCATTTTCGCATGAAATGACAACTCTTACCTACATTTATATTATTTCTAAATCTATGTTATCACCACTACCAACCGAAAACAAAAACAAACAAACGACAAACGTCAATCGTGACAATGTCAATAACATTTTTTTTTTAACTCGTGTAGGCAAAGGTAATGGGTTTATTTATCCTCTAAAGCATTTTTTGAATTTACAAAACTTTAAAAATATATTTAAAACTTAGATCTAAAATACCACGAAAAGAAAAAATACGTGTTTCCTAGTTTTCAAAATACTATTTACTGAGCAAAAGAAAACAAATGGCAAAAAAAATGAAATGTTGTCAATTCCCTAGGGAGCGGAACTTATAGGATCACTCGTGCGTCTGTCTGTCCGTCTGTAACAGCTGATTGCTCCGAATCTACTGAACCAAAGGTAGAATGGTGTAATCCAAACAGATGATCATAGTTTTTTTTTTTTATTTGATTGGCATGTTGCTTTAAATTGTAGATAGTTTATTCTTTAGACTAGGTTTTCTTATTATTTTGTCAATTAATTATTTTTTACAGAACAGAGAAATATTTTTCTACTAATAAGGCTCATTTTAGGGGGACAAAGTACGTAGTTAAAAAAAACAGTTTAGCCAACATTACCGTGTCATATAGAGTAATTGGTCTGGAGCAATTTTTTCAGTGTGTGCGCGCGCATCTGTGTGTGTATATATGTATGTGTGTGTATGTATGTATGTGTGTGTGTGTGTCTGTGTGTGTGAAAACTTGTTGATGTCCCCTTAATATAAATGATTTCAGTCACATTCAAACACTGTAAGTTTTCCAAATAAAATAAAAATAAATACCTCAGTGAAGTTTCAGCGAGTCCGGCCGCGCGTCTCAAGTTAGTGGCGACGGAGGATTGCCGACTTCGTAACGATCGAACCTCTTCTTGTGACGAGGATAACTCTTCCTATACACGAGATAACATACTCATAATTTAAAAAAAATAAATAGGTACGAGAATAGTGTCATTGCTGGCCTAGGTCAACAATGTAATAAAATAAGATACAGCTAATGGAGATATTAATGCAAAAATTTTCATACATTAGGTTTTTTAGTTTGACTCTGGCCAGCCTTCCAAAAAGAACCTATTCTAGCGGTCGGAATAGAAATTGCTGGACACTTTTGTTAGGTTAGTACCAACCAATAGATTCTTTTATATTTTTAAATATATATATGCATTTAAAAAATGTGTAAATAGAACATATTGAGCTCTGGCTTGCTGTGGGTGCTAATATTAAATTTGACACAATGTTATTTACTCTCAAGAGGACGAAAAGTACTATATAAGCCTCAAACGAAATTGCAATTTATGTCCGTGTATTTTAAAAATGCCTCGACTTTGCATCGTCCTTTTAAAATCACTTGGAAAGATCTCAGCTGCGCTTCGGCCTTGCAATATTACTGTACACTCGACAGTTGCAAACGAAACAGTTACAATAAAAAGTACAAGGAGTATAGTACCCCATATTTTAATAGAAATTTCTTTAGAGAAAAGGCGTATCTTCCAGGAGTCCATAGACAACGGTAACCGCTTCTGTACCGTATCCCTACTAAATATTATTGTATTATTACTACTAAATATTAGTATTGTTTGCTTCTAAATGGTACAAAAAAAGAGGTTTATTGCGAGCTCTTACAACTAACATTTAGTAGTAATAATACAATAATAGTTTGTTAAGCCCATGTTAGCTAAAATATGTTGCGTCTCGTTCTTTCACATGAAGTGTCAGGTAAGAGAAAAAGAGGCAAAACATATTTTAGCTGAAATGGCCTTAACAAACGTTTCTTAATAAGGGGGTAAGTATCTAGTAAGTAAGCAACTAATATGACAAACACTAAAGTTTGTATGGATGTTTGTCACTCTTTCACAAGAAAACGGCTGAACCGATTTGGCTGAAATTTGGAATGGAGATTGCTTAGACCCTGGAACAACACTTAGGCTACATTTTATCCCGGAATTCCCACGGGAGCGGAGGACCCTGGGCAACAGCTAGTTAAATATCTATTATTATCTGTGTAGCAGTGAACAGATACAATTTTTTACCTTCAATTTTTTAATTTGATTCTTCAACTTCGCGACCATCGCTTCGGCGTCGGTGGCTCTGCTCTGAAAACATCAACATTTGTTATTATTTATTTTGTTTTAAATTGGCTTATTTTCTTACTAAAATAAAATAAAAAAAATTCAAGAAACAACATCAATTTAGTGATGATCCTGCTTATTTTTGACAAAAAAGATTTTCTTAAAGTAACGATTTTTTAAGAAAAGAACAGGACAGGGATGTATGGAACAAAAGAGGGGTGACTTGTGACCAGCAGCGGGAAACATACAGCTTAGAAAAACAAAAAAAAAATAAGTCACAAATTTTGTGCATTATTAAGGCTTGAGAATCATCTACCTCAAGTGATCGATAGATGGCGTTAACATGATTCAGTATGAGCAGTATGCTATTAGAACACTACAAATCAGCGCGTTTCTATGTATGGCGATTAAACATCTATGTAGTATTCTGTTTTATATGTATTTATTTGATAGTTTAAGTAGTTCAGGTGGCCTACTATCATCTCTACATCCATGCAAGTTCCAGTGAGTAAGCGGGATAGCATGATCATGCATGGTTTTATGAGATGATAGTAGGCCACCAGGATTTTTAATTATGTAAATGATTATTATTTGTCCGTATATAATCCATTGCTTGTATACTTACAGCAGTGTCGCCGAAATTGCTCTCTAGCTTGGAAGCGGCTGCGTCTAGTTGTTGTGTGAACATCTGCTCTCTCGCTCGCGCGTCGCTCCGTCTCGCTTCCGCCTGCTGCGACGCCGAGCGCCGCGCATTCTCCGCTTGCAATGAAGCCTAAAATTGCGTATATCATTGACACAAAATAATGTCGTGCTAGTTACACTATTTATTACTCAAGAGCGGCTGAACTCATTTGGCTGAATATTGGTGGAGAGGTAGCTCAGAACCAGGAGAAGGACATAGGGTACCATTCATCCCGGGAAAAAGTTTCCGAGGGAAGTTCACGCGGGCGAAGCTGCGGGCAAAAGCTAGTAGTTGTCACCTGTAACCGTGCGGCGATGACTTCATCCCTGGCGGCGATGAGGTCTCTCTCCAGCTGAGAGCGGCGACTCCGCTCAGAAAACAATTCCGCCCTGAACGAAAACAAACATTTTGTTATAACATTTATGCGCGTCGTATTTACACCGAAGGATATCACAGTATTTGTACTGTACTCAGTCGATATTAGAGAAAGGGAATTATTTATTTATTTAAATTCTTAAACACACTAGCAGCATATGAAGCTGATGCGTGTGCATCTTAAGTTTGGAGATTTTATACTTTGTCTAATCTATTTTTAAAATCGTTGACTGAAGGTACAGCGATGACACTCTCAGGGAGCTTGTTCCAATCCGTGACCACACGGTTAGATAAAAAATGTTTTTTTTTGGCTTTCTTTAAGTTATTGTGCGACACAGTTTTAAAGAATGTCCTCTCAAGTGATCATATTTCGAAAGCTGAAACATATCGCGTAGTTCAGGAATATTATAATGCCCTCATTATCATTAAAATTATTATCACTGCATTAACAACATATTTAACTTAAAATGGGCTTTCTCTTTCATTACGAACATGCATGCTCTACAAGGCTGTCAAGCTCTTCGACTTGATGTATACACATCAGCTACAGCAAGTGCCTGTTAATAAGTAAATATTTACTCTAGTTCTTCACAGATCTGTATCATGTGCTCGTCCTGATGTTCCGGCTCCGGGGAAGTCCGTCCCGGATGCACTGGCAAGAAGTCTGGTAAGCGCATTGATTCTGCACCTGGAATCATTAAATATACTTAGTATTTTTGGCTGGGCATAGTTCTTCGCCGAATGGGGAAATCATGACATAGGCGATGCGGCTAGCAATCCATCACTATTGATTTCCTGTTTCAACTAACATTATGCTAAACGTGGCCTAAGGTCTTATGGCTCTAGGCTCTGTCTACCCCGTATGGGATAAAGACGTGAATATATGTATGTATATATGCATAGTTCTCTCAAGACGCAATATTTAATGACAAAGTATATATGTATGTCTATCTGATCTATGTTCTGTCTATCTGGCCTATGTATTGTCTATCTGGCCTATTATTGCCAAATAAATAGGCCAGATAAACAGTACACTGTTGAAATGGTAAAATAATTTTTCATTTAAGTGTAGTATAGCAAACTCACTTTTTATTAAATTGATAAAGATATATGAGCCATAGCTCATGGGGAGCAAAGCAATTGTGAATCTCCATGATAAAGCCCAAATGAATTTTGAATTTTTCTATTTTGGTTGATCTCGATTGTATCATAAGGCATTCAGCCTCCTTCAACATTTGTAGTGATGGTTCTGTATTGTGCTTTATATTTCACAGGTTTGACTGCTAACAGTTGTGTGATATGTGGACCAAACACTGTTGTTATGTGCAACATACAAAGGGACATGCTATGAAGTGTGGGATTTGAATTATTATCAGGTGGCTTACCACCATCTCTTAAAACCATGCAAGACCCAGTGAGTAACCGAGACAACGCAATACATGATGTAAGGCGAAATCTCGTTTACTCACCAGATCTTGGATGGTTTTAAGAGACGGTAGTAACCCTCCAGTACCCATAGTATGAGATTTTATAAAGTCAGATGCTAGCAACTGCTTTAGGATTTTTTTATGGAATTTCTTAGTTACAAACTGCCAGGGGCGCTGTACAGGTTGTCATACAAAATCGCTTACGCAGTCGCTAGCGTCTGTGTTTATAAAATCTCGTGCTAGGGGCACAGAATTAGCTACAGCCTTGTGCCAACAATTTACTATGACTAAATATTGAGACCCCTCTGGAATCAGTAAACATAAAACTTTCCAAATTACATTCAAAACAAATCGACATACAAAGTTTAATGTTACATATTGGAGCTGCCCTATTATGAACAAAGACAATTAATTAATTAACACATAATGAGATTTAATTAGAAAGCACACATGCTTGAACTGCAGGTCAAGATGACGTGATTTACCCTTCTAGTGTAGAAATCACTTGATTAGAAGGCAGGGCAATGAACCATTTTATACCAAAGTTCGTTGGCCTCTAGGATAGGTTTGGATTGGCTCATCGTTCTAATCCCAGAGGGAGCACACTTTGTACAAGTAATTTTTTAGTCTGTCTATTGACATTAAAGGCTTAAATCACCTATTTGTAAAGAACCTAATATGTACTTTCTATTCTATGAATATTTTTAAGAACACACTGGACAGAAATAAAATTCTCTAATGAAAGAAGACACATGCATCATTTCGTGTGATCTACAATTCTTTTTCAGAGCGAGTCCACTCTGTCAAATTAAATAATGACCAATTCTCCACCTCTGATAAAGCTATTATCAGTGGCTTTGTATAATCAGTAATTATAAAGAATTATTTTGAAGAGCGCAAAATGATTTTATTTATTAATGCTAATATTGTAAAGAGGAAAGATTTTTATTTTTGTGTGTGTTTGTAATGATTAAACTCAAAAACTGTTGTGCCGATTTCAAAATTCTTTTACCATTGTAAAGCTATATTCGCCCTGAGTGAGTCCAAGGTGGACTGCTAACGTTACATCTATAGCCAAACAAAAGCCTAGGCAACACTTGCTTTCCAATCATGTGGTCAAAGAATAGAATATATTGCCTAAAAGTATTATAACAGCACCATCAGTAAACAGTTTAAAAAATAGATTAGATAGATTTAAATAAAAATGCACATGCATCAGCTTAATTAAGCTGCTTCCAATAATATTTAGGGTATAATATAATTATCATAGTTAAAAAAAATTGCCTCACAGAGACACGGAGCGAAAAAAAAAAAGAATAATAATAATTGGGGTATAAATTAATCCCAAGCATTGTTTGCCAGTTTACCTTAGATAATTTCAAGAAGTTGGAAGAGAAAAGGATTTAATTAGACAATGAGCTCTAAAGCAATACTTGGCTTAAGATGCTATATGGGAAACACTATAATGACACTATGTAGGTACTAATGTTACAATAAATTATATTTGAACCAGAAGGCTTGCTGTATCGAGACACAAAAGAAAAACAATCGTTATGTAACCATTTTGGGCACAAACTAATCTTAAAATTAATTCAATAAATTTTCTTATAGCTGATGGTCATAATATGGATGTATAAATTTAAATCAATTCATAAAAAAAGGTACAAAAATATTTTTAACTCACCAGCATTAGGTGGTAGATCTAGTGGAAAGGTATTTCTTGGTGAATTGTTCCTTCTATCCGCCGGGTTCACTGACTCCGTAAGGTCCAGGCTCAGATGCGGCGGCAGGTCCAATGGCACAGGCCCTGCTGCCTCTGCCCCTGCCGGCAGGTCTAGAGGCACGACCCGCGATGGACCAGACTCATTTGATGTAGACGCAGCCCCCATATACGACTCATAATTATAACCTCTACTATTATTCCTCCGCCCTAAAGACGAAGAAGAACCGCCCGCATTGAAACTAGTATTAAACGTAAAATCTGGTAAATTATCCAAGTCAACTGATATTGGTCCGTTAGAGTTCAAGTATGCTTGTTCCACCAGGATATGGTCCTGCACAAAATCTGGTAGTGACGGCATGCCTAAAGGCTCCGACGCCAAGTTTGGCCGGTGATAGAATGGAACGTCGGCGGTATCCGCGTAAAAATTATGCTTAGACTCTGAATTGTCCACTACACTAAAAGGTATCTCTACTGAACTACTCGAAGACGCATTATCACTTATGCGATGTATCGCATCGCTTTTTTCTTTGGCTTGTGTGTCTGGTCGGCTCTTCTCACGCCGCGTCTCGGCGTGAACGTCCACCTTCGTTGGAGAATGCTGCACTGTGTTCGCGTAAACTTTCGGTCGGGCTCCTGTGTTTTCATATGTTGAGTTGCCTGGTAACGACAGATCCCGTTTCAGGAAATGCCGAAACGAGAATGGATTCTCTTCCTTGCGCGTTGCACCCGTCGGCTCTGAAAGAAAAACGAACGCACGCTGTAGGAATGTCTTTATTTAGAGTACCTACAAAAAACAACTTCGCAAAACACTTACTGCTTGAACTTTGTGGCTCTGTAGGCGACGTATCGCCATTTTCGTTGCTGTTATACTTGGCTTCTTCAATTCCTAGGTCTGGCTTAGTCGTATTTTGTTCATTGTCTTGAGTGGGTCCAGCATTATTTAAATTTTGAGGTGATTTTCTATTCGAAACACCATTCTCGTCCTCCGCCATGATAAAGAAAAATGACAACTAAATTTTCGTTTAGAAATTACGTGTATCATGGCCATGGCATGTCCATTACAGTCCATTTTTTTTAATAATTTTGCGACCATGGAAACTAGTTGTTTAGGGCCTTTCTTGAATTTATTAATCTAGGGGGTTACTACCATCTTTTATGGTAAAAACCATGCAAGATCCAGTGAGTAAGGTAGATGTCGCCTTACATCATGTATCGCGCTGTCTCGCTTACTCACCGGATCTTGCATGGTTGTAAGAGATGGTAGTAAGCCACCTATTCAGGTGGATTACCACCATCTCTTAAAACTGTGCAAGAACGATTGAGTAAAGGAGATACCGCCTTACATCATGTATCGCGCTGTCTCGCTTACTCACTGGAACTTGCATGGTTTTTAGAGATGATGGTATGCCACTTGGGGGTTTACTATCGTCTCTCCCTTTCTCAATGGATCTTGAATAGTTGAATAGAGTTAAGAGATTCATGCAAGATTCAATGAGTAAGCGAGACAACGTAATACATGATGTTTGCATGGTTTTAAGAGATGGTGGTAAGCCACCAGGTATGGTGCCTCCTCTTACCAGTCGGCCTTTTTTAAGGGCTTTCAGGTCCTTTCCAAGTTACTCCAGCGGTAACTTGTACGACCGACCGTGGTTATTTTCAATAGTTGTCAGTTCAGGTGGCTTACCACCATCTCTTAAAACCCTGCAAGAACGATTGGGTAAGCGAGATACTCACTGGATCTTGCATGGTTTTAAGAGATGGTAGTAAGAGGAGACTGGGATAAATAAAAACACTTTGTAAATAGAAGAGATTTATTAAGTAGTTAGGTAGGTATATTTATAAGGCTCCTTTCACTGTTTCATATTGTACAATATAGACACAATTTTGTTTATACATTTTTAACAATAAAAATAACAGATTTTATACATACAAGTCAACACAAAATAAATTCGATAACAATAAATGCATTAATTTTACACCCTAATATTAAATTAATATAAAAATAGGGAAATCATATAAGATTCTGAGCATAAGATTGTATCTAATTTGAAGATTACATTACTTTTTGTAAAGAGTAAAGAAAACCTCTAATACTGATTACAGATAGACCCCGAATTAATTCAAAATTCATAAACAAATATCTGGTGTTTTATAAAAAAAATAGAGCCGCATCTTAAAAAAAATAGGATAGCAACATATATTTTGTTATTAGCGAATCGCCATCTTTGAATTATGTCCGTCAGCCTGCCTAGCAAACCCTCCCCCTTTTTTCTACCACCATACGAACATAGATGTACAACGTTTGCGATTAAGGGACTCCCCACAGTTATCGGCGCGGAATCGGCTTCGGCCGGTCAGATAAACCAAGCCGAGCCGAGCCGATGCGAATGGCATTAGCAACACCCTTATTACGTTGACATAAAGATTAGATTTATGGTGATCTTTTGTAATTTAATTGCGACTGAATTTATTTTATTTTAAATATAATTTATGTTTATATATTATTAATTTATAGATCAATATTCTGATAATAAATGATTTATTATTATAGTGACCAACTGAAGCCGATTCCGCCTCGATAAGTTTGGGACTCCAAAAGTAAAATGTCTGTTGTTAACAAATGAACTACACAATAATGGGGCGCTCAGTATAATATCTAGTCTTGACATTATCTACCACAAACCCTATGCTAACGAGAATTTTATTTTATTTTTTTATAAATATTAGAAAATATGATTTCCAATAAACTTCTAGCAACAAAGTATAGAAATTACATTCATAGCATAGAATGAATATAAAATTACTATTAATTTGTGTATGTTTTTGGTACTTAAGTGTAGTGAGCAATATTATTAGTTTATTTTCTATGTATATTATCAACTTATTTAAAAGCAATCACACACCCATTGAATAAACTCGAAAGCGACATGATTTCAGAAGCTGATAACTGGCACTCTGTTTAATTTGTCAGTACAAACAGTAAATAACATATTTATTATTATTATTATTTCTTTCCATCTTTTTGGTTGTGTGGCCGACACTAGTCAGATATTTCAGGCTGAAGACGTTAGGTAGTACTATAATTTATTCTGTTGAAGAAATCTTAGACTTAGCTAAACGACTGCCATTCTAGCGATAGCAGCTGCGTCTAACGGCTTTACGTACTTTACGAAGCACAGATAACTAGCTACTAGTGGCGGCAACCAATCCAAACCACAGCCACTTTCTGGGGTGTTTAACCTTCCACGTGCAATCTGAGCTATTGATAAAAACTTTTAGCTACAAATGTCATTCGAAAACTGCACGTAATACAGTCGCTTCCAATTGCTCACTTACAAAAATATCATAATAACAATTACTTAAAAATCAAACCAGATTGTAGTAAATGCGCATATTTTTGGTCTACCGCTTGAGAAAAAATTGTGACATACTGTAAGACTAATAAAAAAATCTAGGTATAAAAATTGAAGACACATGTTTAGAATTTGAATAGTTGACTGTTATGTTTTAAAATATTCTGAAAACACGAGAAAACTTTTATTATTTTTGGCACAGTGTTATCAAAAATACTTTAAGAATAGCACACATTATACATAAGTTAAATAGAGATATATAATATTTACACTTTATAATATAACCACACGAATTTCAAAGCGCTTGAATTAAAACTAAGTAATTATAGGAGTTAGGAATATGTTGAAGTTTTATTTTGTATGTAAATAAGAAAAACATAAATAATAATTTAATATAAAGAAGATACACATTCAAAATATATATATAAGAAAAAACTATTTTTCATATAATTTATGGCACGAATCGTTGTACAATAAACTTAATACATAAATAAAACGTGCATTTTGGTTAGCTAATTAGTTTATTGAACAGTCCTTTACGTCATAGAAATATCATAGTCAAAAGAATGAGTGTCCTATACTAAAAGCCAAAGTTCAGATAAAACTTAGCTTTAATTTTCGTTAAATAAAAAAATTAATGAAAAACACACCACAGATTTCTCTCAAAGAAGGTATTTTTATGGAAATATAGGGATTTTTCATTTCTATTATATCAGTACGATTTTTCGCAGGATTATTTTGAAATGTTCAGGCGATAATTTACAGTTTCAATTACTATAAATTTGTAGTTAGACACTCATTTTTTTTTAAATTTCAGAGGTACATCATACTTCTATGTAACAAGTACTACATACGTTTAGTATTATGGTATATTTTATGAAACTATAATGTAATTAGGTCCATCTTAATGCGAGATTATGATGTCAGTGTTACCCACTTAACATATTTTAAATTCTCCCAATAAGCATAATAAAAAGCTGTGCTCTTGTCTCTTTCAAATGCATCTATCCTCTGCTGGATCGTCCAAAACACTTTTAAATTTTTTGCCCCTTCATATTTTTCGCCTTACAATATTGTAAGTATCTAAGCTGGTAACACTGACGAGAATAACAATGCTCAGCTAGCGAATGCTATAAAATGATAACAATATGTATGTATAAAAAATGTGTCAAATAATAAAAATATTCCCAGAAAATAAAACCGAAGATCAGTCTTTTATACAAGGAAAGGAACAATTACAATACATCTAGATAATAAAAAAATGAGACATTACAATATTTAATCACTGTCCTCTTGTTAACAATTTTTACTATTCAACTTTAGGATAAAGGAGTCCCCACACTTATAGTCGGTGAATCGGATTGAGTCGGTCAGAAAAACCTTTATGTCAACGAAATAAGGGTGTCGTTTATACCAATCGCATCGGCTCGGCTCGGATGCGAATACACGATGTGAATATCTTATTATTAATACTTTTTCTGACCGACTCAAGCCGATTCCGTGTCGATAAGTTCCGGGATTCTCACATCACTATAATAATTCATTGGCATTAATCAAATATTATTAATGGAAGTTATAAAGTTTTCGAGTACATTTTTACACAAAGACAACGACAACGGTACAATGAGAGTTATAGATAGTTTTTCTATCACTAGATGGCACTAGTTAGGCCAAATGGTGCAAAGATTTCAGTCGGATTTGACATCTAACCTATCACACCATGGAACCCGACTAGTGTCGACATCTAGAAGTAGAAGTACGAGTTTTATAAAACTATCATTAAAGTATCTTTAATAACGGTTTCATTTTATTTGCTTCAAATCTTGCAAGACGTTTGACAAAATGCAGGCGAAATTTCTTTATTATGAAGTTAGGTTTTAATTTCAATTATTTACCAAAACAGATAACCATTAAAAAAAACGCCGGCAAAAGGCTTTTTAACTAATAGGAATAAAGCGATTAGTATGTTACAACATTTTATGTGGATGTAAAAAGTCAGTATTTAAAACCCACGTCCATGGCAATTGTTAAAACCAGTAAAGAAAAAAAAATGGACGACATAAAATAAAATTTCATGATAATTAATTCAGCATCATGAAACAATATTTCCAATTAGGTCTCAACTTCAGCCAAACAACCTTTTTGTTAGTACGGTATGAAAAGCCATGTAAAAAAGCAAATTTAGTGAATGTTACATTACCAATGCATCCAATTATTCTGATTTATTAGTCCCTCTAAAATATTGTTTGGTCAAAAATAAATAGACAGACACTATAAAATATTGTAAATTTTGAAACTTGCAATTTAATAGGTAATGGTGACACAGCAATATGTGCTGAAGTGCATTGATAATGGCGTCAATAACTAGGTTGACACTTGCTTAAACATTGCATAAGAAAAAATGCAAAAATACAAACATTTTACGAACGAATTATTGCCATACAATTTGTATGTCACATTCAACGATTGAACTGCATCGAATACATTGTGACCTCTATGTGATAACTATATAGCGACCTTTGGCAACGTGAACTATCTAGATTTGCCGATTAATATTTTCACTGAAAAATCTACTATTCTATGTACACACATTTTAATTAACTGCCTAGCTGACTAACGCTTGGATATCATAAAATGCCGCAGTAACAGTGTGTCAACTTATTTTAAAGTGCAGTTTGTTACATATCTGTCAGTCATCAAACTACATCTGATTTTAATTTATATATGCTATATAAAACAACAAATAATTTACCTATTTTTATAACTTTATTTTATTAACAACTTAATAATAATGCTTGTATAGAAATGGGGATTCCCAAAAGCCAGTTATTTTTCTGTGTCATTGTTTACCACCGTTGCACCGCATTTAGGAGGCGCGTGGGAAGCGGGACCGTTGCCAAAATCGTATCGAAATTCCCCAGATCCCAGTCTGTCACTGACATCGGGGAATTGAAGAAAACATTTGTGTTTACCTTACGGATCAGGTGACATTAACTCAATACTATAATAAAAAGTCCTACGCAATGAACAATCATTGTATATACGAACAGAAATACATATTGGAATCGTTCCAAAATATTAACCCAAATGTTTTTCAGCTTTCAAGGAACATATTCCAAGGCAAAATACTAGTAAACCTTGGCATTCGAATTTTGGAATAACTTGGAAGTTTCCGTTATAAACACGTTATATAAAAATAACTGCAATCATTATGCACATAGACGAGTCTATTTTCAAGGAAGATAACTTAAACACACTCTAGACTTCGCTTGCTTTCCCTCTTGGAGGTAAACGGGCGATTATAATAATATCACAGGACCTTTAGTCCCTAAATTCATACGTATGTTTCAAGTTCGCGGGCGTCCATTGGAAAACACCCGTCGGGTATCAACCCCTAGCTGGATCTACCTTCGGAGACGCTGTCCACTTCAGTGGAAGCCCTGAAAACAAAAGTTATTTGTTATTTATTGCACACAAAATTTTACAGAAAAATTAAAAAAGTAATAATGTTAATATTTTTCAGCCTGTCTTTTTTTTACTACCCGCACTATAAAGCGCCATCTATGGTACAGTATCGGTAGTATAAACAAAAGTCACGGACCTGACCGTATATCAGCCGATGGACGAACGGCCATGAAGGCAATCGTTGGTAACTTTCAAACTGATTTACTATCACTAACCTGGCCGCGAGCTGTTGAACTAAATACTCGAGCCCGTATATATCCTTGCAACCCAAGTCCCCCATGATGATCATTGCTAGAATTTGGCGCCTATTTTAGTACCCGCACTATACAGCGCCATCTATGATATAGTATCCGTATTAATTAAACAATAATTACAGACCTGGCCGTGGGCTAGCTTATAGAAGAGCTGCTCGAGCTGGAAATCACCTCGCGGCCCAGTTCGGCGGCCATGATGGCGATCGTCAGTTCTTTTCGCGCCTTTTGCACTACCCACACCATGAGAGTTATGCCGATTAAGATCTGTAATGAAATATGTTTTCACAGTAAACATTAAACCAACTACATGCTTTTCAATAACGTGTCGTAAATTTTAGTATTGCTTTAAAACCCTATTTCTAGGTAATACAAGGTAACGTGCATAAAATTCTACAACTTCTGAGCATAATTAAACATTGTCAGATGTTTTTATTTTTAAATAAAATAAAAAGTAAAATCATTATCCTCATTTACATCTTCTTCGTCCAGGTATATTTCCTGGTTGCATCTTCAGGTTACGCTTCTGAGCCCATGGTTCTAACCATGGTCCTGATTTGGCGGTTGGTTATTACATGGAGGGACTGTCATCTGACAACTGTAAAGTAACCCTTTTTTACAGAGAAACCAGACCAATAGGAAAATGATGCTGGTGTGTTAGTGGCCAACGCTGTCAGATTTTTTAGGACAAGGCTTTCGACATAGCTTAACGACTGCCTTTTTGATAACAGCCAGGACTTAATGGCTTAACGTGCCTTCCGAAGCACGAGCTCAAGTTCCCAGTAATTTCACTGCGACTCTACAATAATCTCGGTCTCTGACAACTGCCTCCGTGGTCCAGTGGTTAAGGCGTTAATTAAAAATTGTAAAAAGTAAATTACCGGAACGAATCCAAATTGATAAATTTCTTAGATTTTGTATAAATATAACCAAAATTGTAAATAAAAGAAACGGTAAGAAAAACATGCTGCCATAATATAATAATTATATTATAGGTCAGTATGTGGTAACAAAATTGTAAAAATAACTAGATGTAAAATATAGAATAAGGAAAACATGTAAAATAGTATACAGTTGTAAAACAACCTGTAGTTTTAGAAAATAGAAAACAAATGTGCCAGTATAGAATATAAGAAATATAAATATCAATAGTAAATTATAGATTTATAAATAAAAAATTAGTTATAACAAAAGAACCCTAATATATAATAAGATAAATTGGAAAAATAAAGAAAATGTGTTGTTATCTCCCTAAAACCCCACAAAAGCTGAAATAAAAAACAAAAACTAGAATAGTTAGAATAGACAAAGTAGACGGGCATCCCACCCGTAAAAAATACAAAAGATATAAAGCATGAAAGGCAAGGATGAAGTATGAATGTGCGAGAGGAATAGATGATAGAACTGGAATGAAAAAGGCGCAAGTTCGCATAGGCACCAACATATCCTGTTCGTTGGTGGTACAGATAATAATAAAAAAAAAAAAAGTGGTTAAAGCGTTTGTCTGTAAATCCGGGGGTCATAATATGGATTCGATTCCCACGGAAAGCATACTTTGTTTAGTTGTTTCCAGTTTGATTAGGACATTGCAGGCTTGTATCACCTGATTGTCTGATAAAGATGATTCCGTGATTCGGAAGGCACGTTAAGCCGACGGCTGCCAGTCGTCAAACGAACCACGTCAGAGGCCCGGAGGTGGTTCCGAAGAACTCTGTCACCAGGGTGTGCGTGGTCGATTGACCGTGACACCTACACGAAATGATGGTATCTCTAACATTGTGCTAAGCACAATTACACAAGAGTAAATTTCTGTACCGCATCGCATTAACCTCGTCACAGTTCTATGCTCCATTTCGAAGAAGTTCAAGGGTCAAACAGTGCACAGTACGCAACTACTTCTTATGCTGCTACCACACTTGGCTATTTGTATTCGAATATTTGCATATTTAACCATGTATGAAAGATATATTTGCCAAAACTTTTGCGTTATTTGCCCTATTTGCCTGTTCGTCGAATATTTTGGCAAATACGCAAATAGCCAAGTGTGGTAGCAGCATTACTCGTATCACATCTACATATATTTCAAAATTATTCTCATAGTATTGGGGAAAATTTTGTGCTCTAGTTTTTTAATGCAATAAACTAGCTGTTTTCAGCGGTTTCACCCGCCCGTGGTGTGTTTCTATCTATACTAACACAGATTACAGAATCATTACTAGTACAGACATTCAACCGCCTTATTATTATTTACATACATACATATAATCACGTCTTTATCCCAAACGGGGTAGACAGAGCCTAGAGCCATAAGACCTTAGACCACGTTTAGCATGATGATAGTTAAAACAGGAAAACAATAGTGATGGGTTGCTTCGTTGCTAGCCCCATCGCCTGTCATAATTTCCCCTTTCCACTAAATGTAAATTATATATCGGTTAGTAACGTGTTGTAATGTACTTAGTAAACTAGACTGACAAGAGCTTCATCATTGAACCAATAGACCATTATCTGTGGCAGCTAATCATAACATAAATAGTTGATAAGGGACGCAATGTTCATGTATTGTATATTATAGGAATAATACGTATAAATAGAGTAGGAGAAAAGAGATGAATTTTAAAAGTAATTGAGAACAGACGAGGAAACATGTTGGGACACTTGTTACGACACGATGATTTGATGAAGAACATCATTGAAGGAAAGATAGAAGGAAAAAAGGGTCCAGGTAGACCAAGGCATAGTTATATGAAACAGATGAAGGAGAAATCAAACGTCGTGTCGTATCAAGAAATAAAGGAACTGGCAAACGATAGACAAAAATGGAAGGAACTCCACCGACAAGAGCCTAGCTCTTAAATTTGTGATGACGAATAAGTATAATAATGTCATCGCTTACATCCTACTTCCTAATTATATTTCCCATTCCATCCCACTACCCAATCACACGAATCATACTAATATTACAAAGGCGAAAGTTTGTGAGTGTGTATGTTTGTGACTCTTTTACAGAAAAACGACTGAACCGATTTTGCTGAAATTTGGAATGAAGATTGCTTAGACACTGGAACAACACATAGGCTATATTTTGTCCCGAAATTTTCACGGGAGCGGATCCCCGTGCAACAGCTATTAATATTAGAAAGGTGAAAGTTTGTTAGTATATTTCTTACTTTTTCACGCTCAAATGGCAATTTTAATGAAATTTGGTATATGAAGGTTCTATCCCAAAAAGTACGCGATTCCCGTAGTTTTGGTCAAAAAGTCTGATAGTCAATGGCGCAATATAAAGTAGATGGCGCTGCTGGGTATGATTACCTGCGGGTAACACCGCGGGGTGCAGCTAGTAATTACCTGTATTACTAAAAGCTGTGCCTCCCGATTTCATGTGTGCTATTTATGTGTGTATGTAGTCAAATACTTTTCTAAACAATTTGGTTATGAAATGCAAAAATATTTTTATTTAAAATCTTAAGCTAACAGTAGGCACTTTTCTATATAAGTGCCTAATATTAACAATGTGTAATGCTTACAATCAATGCACACTAGTTTCATAAAGACTTTTGTCAATACACTTGCGAGAAAAATAATATTTTTCAATCTTAAGTTGCGAGCTGGCAGCGTGCGAGTGATCCCCTCTAGGTGTCACGCATGTCAAAGGCCACAGTGGTGACCCATCGGCGCATTTGCCACAATTATGAGCCACGTCATATGCAGGGGACTAATTTTCCTCAAAGGTGGCCTTTCCCTGACATACCAATGTATGAGTATGAGAAGGAAAAAAAACTTCGATTAAATTCAAAACTCCGACTGCATTTTAATCTGGGCGCATACTTTGCCCAGACTAAGTCGGAGTTTTATTTAAATAATTAATTCATTTTACGAAAAACGAACGAAATATTACTAAAAATGACTATCAGCGTTGAATATAATACAGATGGTCCATCGATTGAAGATGCTGGACACGGGTCGCTTACAATTGCTCGAATTGGAAATGTTAAAGGGAGGGAGTTCTCTGTTCAGCAGTGGAATGATGATGAACGGAACCAGACAAGAATAGAATCTTTCCGACAAAATTATTCGCTTAATATGTAATTCTATGGACTTAGCTTGTTTACACCGGCTGCTAATCGCTAGATGGCAGTTTAGTTTACACAGGTGCATCATAAGGCTGCGTTTCCATCGACTGCATGCATTTCTGGCATGAAGATTGGTCAATTCACTTTCCACTCGGCTCCTCGGCGACAGTATTAGAATTCTGGTCCTCACCAATATAAAGCCGGAGTCGACTCGCTAATATGAAGACGAAGCTACGCGTCAGTGGAAACGCAGCCTTACACGCATACAATCAGAATGGGGATATACCAGTAACACGTCATATATGGCCTGGAGTAATAGAGTTGATGGCCAGTCAAGTCGTTATTCCGAAGGTTGAACAATGAACAATGATATAACTAACACTACTCAAAGACAGATTGCTTGTCTATGATTGGTTTAGGTAGATTTTACGAGCGCGGAAAGATGTATGTTAGCTATAAGTAGCGATTTTGATACTTTCAAGTAAGTACTTATCTTATTTGTTTGACTGATGACGTAATCGTATGACAAAATAAAAATAAATTAAGACCCAGATAGGTATCACCTAGTGATGTGCCATTGCCGGGAATATTAGAAACTTTTCTGGGAACTTTGGAAATATTGCCGGAAATATTCCGGGAATTGCCAAATGACTATGGCAACTTTGGGAAAGTTTCCAAATTCCTTGGTAAAATTGGAAATATTTCCGTAAATTTCCATAGGGAATATTCCCGTAAACTGTAAATTGCCAGTCGGCAATCACTAGTATCACCCCACTACAGGCAATCTTGGTTAGAATCAATGTATTGCTCATTTCTCTTTAGATACGATAATTTGAAAAATAAATAAACTGTGCACACGTATATTGTTCTGTGTCTACGTAATATTGGCTTATCTATATTGGTATTTGATATTGTAGTGATAAAGTGTACATAGATAACAGGTAGCACGGACGAGAGACTGGTACGCTTCAGTCTGGGTCCCAGTGATAGGAGTGGGGTTGGAGCACTTTCTTTATCGTTATTAGTGCCAAATCCTTAGAATGCAAGAGTAACATTAAGGTTGACTAACAGTCAAATTCAGTAAATATTCTTAGCATTGAGCAGTAAGTTAGTTATTTTGTGTAGTAAAGGTTAAAAAACTATCTTAGCTGATAATAATAAACTTGGGTCATAAAAGGTCCATATATATAGTACCGTGATAAGCTGTTGTTTATACTCTATCGTCCCCCGTCATAAGGGAAGTGACGTCGTTATGATATGATCACCGCAATAACTGCAGTTTTATTGGCCTGCAGACGCGCTTTTATAGACACGGGACTCAATTACAACTCAGATTTGGCCTTGCCATTTTCCTTTTCGTTAGGTACCGCATCCGAAGAGTCAAAACTGAATCCTATTAACAACATATAATAAGACTAGCTGTTCCCCGCGGCTCCGCCCGCGTGGGACTCGGTTATATCGCGCCCAAAAGTAGCCTATGTTTAACCTCAGGTCGTTAACTACATCCCTACCAAATTTCATCCCAATCGGTCCATCCGTTTAGCCGTGAAGAGGTGACAGACAGACAGACAGACAGACAGACTTTCGCATTTATAATATTAGTATGGATACAACTGGAAAACACGCTTGGATTATGATGACCCATAAGTGAGGATTATAAGAATCTGCGCCGGTATGGTGTACGTTCAGTCTATGATGTAGTTGTTGATAACATATCATATCCCGACGGATTATATTACAATATCATCTAACTGCCTTAGTGGACCAGTGTTTAAGGCCTTAAGACCCAAAGTGGCTTAGTTAGTACATTGCAGGCTTGAATCACCTGATTGTCTGACAATAGAGATGATTCCGTGCTTCGGAAGGCACATTAAGGCGCTGTGCATCAGGGGAATACCGTAAAACGTCTATTTTTTCGTCGCGCAGTTAGCTTTATTCTTCATGGAATACAAGCATGAAAAAAATATGAAGTATAGTTCAAGGATCAAAATAAATGATTGCATCAAAATATTAAAAAAAATAATAATTAAAACCTAGCTAAATAAATTTGCAAAAAAGGTATATCCAGAAAAGGTTTCGTCGCGAATTACTTGATATCTTCCTGCGACAACTACTAATTTTTTTACGTCTATAAAAAGAATAAGATATTGACCCAGAGGGATACCTAAAAAAATTACAATATTTAGTCATAATTATTGAAATATTAAATTAAAACTGAAAAATTTCACCCGAAATGGCATTGAAAGGAGACTAGTGACAGGCCAACCCAGTATCGCCACTTTCAACTTTATTTCATTACGAGTACGTACTATAATCGCACTTCACTTCTCTTAAATACCTAAGGGTTGAGGATACAGCGCCTTAAGCCGTTGGCCCGGCTGCCATCTGGAAAGCGAACGATTCGGGTCGAAAGGTGGTAGTCGATAGAGCTTAGAAACCACCCCAGAAGCCGAGAGGTGGTTTCCCAAAACTGACAGTGTTTTGGTGTGCTTGGTTAATTGACCCTATAAATTCAAACGATTTGAAAATATCATCTGCTGCACCTACTAATCACTCAATTAAGATCGTATCACACACAATCGTATCGAATAAACAAACATTATTATACGAGACAACAATAAGCCATTAAAAAAATATCATAATCGTTGAACATTATTGAAAAACCCAACAAATTATTTAGGTACCGTGGGCTACAGAAAAAAATATATCACTTTACTCTGGCACTTACACCTAAGGTGTTCTATGTGGTCCACTGTACTGTACATAATAATTATTGTGGACCGTAAAAAAATACAAGGACAGTAACAATTATTATGAAGTTAATAACTTTGATAAGCACCCGAACATGATACATATCATTGATAATGATACAGATAACAATTGCAATTTACATAATAGACTATAATTTCCTACCAAAACATATTCAAATTTTGCCTAGACGAAACCACATAAAAATATATATATGTATGGCTCGCATTTTCCTAAAGATGATCTCATGAAGTAACTTTTAATTTTAACTCTACACCTCCTTACTTTACCAGCCCTAAATTCACACAACTAAACCTTATTTAAAACATAATGGCAGTTTCACAACTAGAAGAACTATTATATATAACAGAAAAATAATGAACAAATATATTTTTCACCTTACCCCCATGTAAGGACAGTGAAACGGCTAAGCCATATTTTTTTGGTACCTCAGTCTGACCTAATTTTGTCGCTAAATAATTCAACAGTTTCAAGGGTGAGAATATAGATGATGTATTACTCACTTGAAACGCGAAGACAATGTACCCGGTCACGTGAGAATTGTCCAGCACTTCATGTATAGACCTCAACGTTGAGCCGAGGTACACATTGATGACCTGCGCGGGCAGGAGACCCAGCAGCGTCGCTATGTGATACCCACAGCCTTGGATGTCGCTAACCTGTGAATGGAGAAACCAGCAGTCAAAATCTGGATTGAGCCGTTGAGGTGGCTTTTTACTGGGCTAGCATTGTTTTTTATGGCGTTTGTATGGTAAATCTTAATTTCATACAAATAACGTAAAATAGAGGACACATTCAAAAGCGGACTTAACTATACACGAGTATGATAAGAATCTCGTCCAATCAACAATGTATCAAAAATATGAATACAATGGCACAAGCCGCAAATAATAATGAGTTATTACTATTTTGTTCAGTGTTTAACTTAACTTTAATGATGATTCGAAAAGAAGTGTTTACTTAAAAAAATACAGAGTAAAAAAAATCTAGTCTGATCCGCGCACCAAGGGCCAAGCATTCCATACTAGCAGCTTGGAATTCATATAAATCATTGTACCTATTTATAGCAAATAATGTCTATTACTCTGAATTTGTTTACTTAAAGCTCGACTTGTTCCAAGCACTGCCGTGCCGCCAGATCTCAAGTACAACATTGGAAAACCTCATTTCCTGAAACAATTGGTGCGTGACATAAAGCAGTAAGGTAAAGCGTAGAGCGCTAAAAAATAATCGCCCCATTTAACTAGCGGGCTGAGGGTTTGAATCACGACACGAGAATGCTAATGAGCATGCTGTGCTATATTGAGGTTTTGTTTCTTCCACTTCTTCGAAGTCCATACAATTATAGTTCGATCAGATAAGAAGGAATTTGATGTATTTTTATAAATTAATAGCTATTCCGCTCGCATATTCCATACCATAAGCGTTTTTCTTTTGGCATTCTCAGTTGTGATCTTAAGAACTCAAGGATTGCTTTCCTGCTTTATTTTCTTTAGTTCAAACGATCTTCGCCAACCTTGTTTATGACTGTGAGATCTATCTACCTACCTAAATCCTTAAAATTTTGGGTTTTGTCCTTCTAAAAACCAGGTCCTGGGGGGAAAGCACTAAATGACTTTTCTTCCCAGCGTAACATAACTCGCCGGTTTTCGAAAATATTAGGCGACTTTTCAGTTATTCAATTCAGGTGACAAATATGACAATACATCGCTAGCCATCATATCGCTTGATATCACGCCATCTTAATCGAAAAAATCGAAAGTGAGTTTATTTATTTGTTTGTATGTTACGCTTTTACGCCATATCCACTGACCTGATCTTCTTGAAATTTTCCATACACATAGAAGTATTGAGAAGGAAGGACATATTTTGCATCCCAGGAAAAAAAGGAGATGCACGCAGACGAAGCCGCGGACAAAAACTAGTAAACATATAAATCAGTTTACGCGTTTTGGCGTGAAAAGTAAATAAATAAATGAGTTATAAATCCACACTTGCTTCACACTGATTGCCAACTCAGTAGTATAAAAAAAAACTTGAAACATGAGTGTCGTGCACTAAAACTTCGACATAAAAAAAAATCAATTGTACGCAAAACGTGGGAAGAATTGTCTCGAATATGAATTTATTGAACTACCTGACCTGATGAATGGAAATGTTTTGCATATTACATGTATAATAATATCATCAATATCAGTCGAATGTTATTAGTGAGTGACATGAAACATCAACTTATTTGAACATGCGACCTTGTAGATTATTCAAAAGAAAATTATGATCATGACTTAGTGAAATCGAAAATCATCAGTATAATCCAATATATCTAGCCATTCCCCGCGGTGCGCCGGTGGTGATGTGTATTTAAAGCCTATAAATTTCTCAAATAATCAAGCTATCGATTGCAAAAACGGAAAATATATTGGTTTCGTAGTTTTGAAGTTTACCACCTACCAACACTTCCTCTTTATAAGTATAGATAAACTAAAACTATTTTGTTTGAACGCCCTGGAAATACTGGTTACGGAATAGAAAGATTATTTTTGCATTTGATAGTCCCATTCTTGGGAAAGGTTATAGCTAATAGTACATAAACATCGGGCAGGTGTAGTAACCAAGCAGCACAGTTAGTTTAAAAATAAAGTTTCTGGTCTGTAAAGGTACTTGCGTGAACATATTTCAAGTGTTTTTATTAATTAACCACATTGCCCGACCTTGCCAGGCTGGTAATAAAGTTGTTTGTTTTATGGCTTTGTATAATTAGGCTAGTTTAAAACGAAGAGCTTACAATCTAGAATAAGTTACTGCGACCTAGTGAGGAGCTCGACAGCTGTATGTTGGTCTTTAGCATTTGCATACACAAGGCCCACTTGAGACCTCCTTTTTTTAGAGCTCAGATATCAAAGAGAGCTCGTGCAAGGCAGATAAGCAGATCAAAGTGTATGTTTGGGGTATGGTTTTATTAGACAGTAAAACGTGGACTGATTCAGAAAGAAAGGAAGAAATTGGAAGCGTTTAAATATAATGTTGGAGAGAATCAGTTGGTAAGATAAAATAACTAATCAGGAAGTTAAAAACGTGTAGGAGGGAAAAGGTCTTTACTACAGGAAACTGAGAAGAGGAAAAACATTTGATGCATCAAAACAATTTTATGAAAAAAAAAAAAACTCAAAAAGGCCAGATAGAGGGAATACGGGGATGGGAGACGAACGCATCGGTGACCATGATGGAACAATTTCACGCTTTCTTGTATAAGCTAGGCTGGGATTTAAACGTTAGTTTTTAAGGTTTTGGCAGAGATCACGGTAAATAAAGGAGCTCCAACCCCACGCCTATCACAGGAGCCCAGCCTGAAGCGTACCAGCCACTCGCCCGTGCCTACTGCCTACCTATTTTAATCTAGTTACACTATGAAATGAATACTCAACAGTAATATCAATAACTAGGCCATGTTAAATAACCAGAGCATAAATACACGTCTGCACAGCTCTACAAAGAAAGTAACATTGATACCAACAACGACATGCCCGCCCGCTAAGGGATAAACCGTAGTGGGGATGTGGGGATATACCCGTCACGTAAGTGTTAGCGCCCGGTAACATCACGTGACAGATATCTCCCCACTACAGGTAAACCCCTCTTGGCAGTAGTAGTATCGGGGTGAGTATGAGTGTAACGCTCTCTTCTCCTTGGGTTCGCCGAGCGGTGCAGACGTGTATTGTGCTCTAGTGATTTAACATGGCCTGTATTAGTATTTGATATTGATATGATATTGCTGTTGATAATTTTAATATGTGTTCAAATGTAACTGTAGATTAACATAGGTAGGCACGGACAAGGGATTGGTACGCTTCAGGCTGGATCCCAGTGATAGGAGCGGGGTTGGTGCTCCTATCTTTACCGTGATTAGTGCCAAAGCTTAGACACGAATGGGTAATTCGGTCATAGCTAATATAATGTTACCAGGCGCTAACAAAGCTTATCCAAAATCCAGGCTATTAAATGGTATCATCTTTATGCGTCGAGGGTTGAAAATGTCACAATACGGTATACTGCTTAAGGTGATACCTCGGTGAACACTAGCGCCACCGTCATTTAAAAATCATTACTCACTGAAAACACAAGTTATCAAAAATCCCTCTGCTGTAATTATGGTTCTGGATCTGAAGTCAATTTTAATCATATTCAATTATTAAATTAAAATTCCCTATAGTTACAAATTGCATTATTGCTAAAACGGCCACTTTTAGCAGTTTTGCAATTTGTAACTACATGGAACTACAATTTAATAATTGAATATGATTAAAATTAACTTCAGATCCAGAACCATAATTACAGCAGAGGGATTTTTGATAACTTGTGTTTTCAGTGAGGAATGATTTTTAAATGACGGTGCCGCTAGTGTTCACCGAGGTATCACCTTAATATTTAATCAAGATAGGTACTCACATGTTAAGTGATAATATTGATCTTGGAAAACCCATTAAGGAAATTGCTTTTTCTTGATTGGATTTTCTTTATGAGAAATAATCAGAAATGAGAAAATCAATTAAAAATGAATCATTACTGAAGTGATAGTTTGATAAAAAAATATATTGTTAACTTTTCCTCAAGAAGTCAACTGCCTTACTGCCCCTCATCCATTTAATCAGTAAAATGCAAAAAAATTAGCCGTTGCTCCCGGCTACCATCTCGTAGTCTGCCAGACCGTCAGGTTCCGTAGAACTATGATACTATGAATACCCTGGTGGGTTAGGTGGGTATGATGTACGTGACAAGCACACGACCCGCAAAATATGACATGTTTGTAATATAACACAATACTAGTAGGTAGTTTTCCTATAGTGTGCGTCATTGGAAACCTATTAGTATGGCACAAATTATGCTAAGTAATAACTAAAGTTAATTAACTGACAATTTATGATTGTCTCTTTGACATTTATAGTAAACCAGCTGATTCCCACGGCTCCGCCCGCGTGGGCTTCTATTTCTAAACGACCTCTATGAAAAGGCGGCTGTCGATCTGTATATAAATGTTATATTGTCAGACTTGCACTTTTTTTTTTGTAAATGTTAGTCTATACCCTTAGAGCAACAAAACTTCAGTGCCGGATGGGCTACTCAGCCTTAGCGATATTTTACTATTCAAACAGATCTGGGGTATTTTGTTGGGTTCTAAAATACACACAAGTAAAGTTCTACATACCTACTTTCAAAACCTATATACCTACTGTCACTTTAAAAAATACAACGAAACAGCAAATAATTTGTGTACAGATTACACACACTAATATTTAAAACACCAGTTTTAGGCACAAACATGACGAAAACAAAGAATAACAATTCAACTCATAAAATTGGACTAACTGTAATACTCAAAGAAATTCGAATCGCGCGCTGTGACACAATTTTTTTTTAAATCTATGGTAGTACTGTCTAGAACGGTCGCTGAAGAAAGTACACAAAAAATTGAAAATAAGGCCTACTTAATTTTTAATCCCCGACGCAGAAAGAGCGGGGTGTTATTACTTTGTATAAATCCTGTCGTTGTTTACCTAAGAAATTAAAAAAAAACATACGACACACACAATACAAAAAATAGTATTAAAAAATTAATTCAAATTTTAAAATTAAGTAAAAACTTAAATTTTAGTTTAAAAAGTTAAAACTAAAATATTAATAAAAAAAAAAACATTTGTCATAATATAAAATGATCCAAATCTATACTAATATAATAAAGCTGAAGAGTTTGTTTGTTTGTATGTTTGTTTGTTTGAATGCTTATAAACTTGAAAATTACTGGTCGGATTTTTGGGGAAGGTGATAGGCTATAGCCATACACACTAATGGCGAGTGAAACCGCGGGGATTGCTAGTCACATATAAAAGATGAAAAAATGTACTATGTCGTGCGAAATGGCGAAGAAAAATCAGTAAAGTGGACACCGGGCTCATAGTCTGAGATCATACAGGAGTGTTCTACGTCTTAATCCGTCCCTGTTAGCTCAATAACTTGTTTTTGAATGTAAACATGTCGGATGTAAACTTTTCAGCTGATAGCTCACAAGCCGAGGCAGTTACCAGGTCATAAATATTTTAATTTTGTATCAGTTTACCGAAAACGATTTAAAAATAGTCTTGAGAAACAAATGTCCTTTTCTTGGAAGGTTGGAAGGTCAAATGCGCCTGACTGTATGCGTTGTTGGTCGTTATGTAATGTTGGTTGGTAAAATATTGTCATCATACTAACTTATCAGATTAAGAATCAGGGTCTCAAGTGATCGATAGATGGCGTTAATATGAGGAAGAAGTCCTTCCTCATATTAACACCATCTAAGGACTCTACACTAAAAGTCGGAGTCGGTTTCTTTGTGCAGCCGTTGAATAACTGTATTAGTACCTATGATACTCTATAATATGTGTTCTCATCTATTTAGAACGGTTATAAAAATAGAGAAAAGTAAAGGTGAGAGAATGCCACCTTGCGGTACACCAGAAGATTTGTATGCGCTGTTACCACATGGTCATACATTTGACATACTAGTTGTGAGTATTATTAAGAGGGTAAACATATATATGTCCCCGTAGTAACGACTGTCAGGCAAGCGGCATACGAGGCCAACAACGGCTCAACATGCCAAAGAAACATTCTAAATCCTGGACCCAAACCTGGCTATGTTCAGGAGAATACTATAGTATTTACCTTAGCGGACCACAGGCAAAAATGTGCTTTAATTCATGACTTCATTGTCCTATCTTTCCCCTTCGAGCCATCAGCGTAACTGGTTTGGAGCAGATATGATCAGAATCTAATTTAAAATAATCTGGTTATTCCAGTAATTTCTCAAAACAATTGTTATGAGTGCTGATTTTATCATATTCTGTATTATGTATGAAGGAGATAAATCTGGTTGTAAGTTGTAACCGATTATTTCAGTTAACGTTAGTTATACTGTTATCTATTATGTGGTTTCTTCGACCACTTGTTCAAGACTATAGATTCTATTATCTCCGTGACATTTGACTTAGGATTTAATCGAAAAAAAGCAGGGTAGTTGATGAATGATGATTCATAGTAAAAGTTGAGAATGCATAAGAGAGCTGAGCTGGGAAACAAACATGGAATGTCTAGACGCACAAAGCAAGTCTAGACTAGCATATATTATAGCATATAGCTAGTGTTTATAGTAGACGCGGCAGTGGCGGGATGGGAGGGCGGAGGCGCTAGACGAAATCTTTTCTTAAAAATTAAGGCTGTTCCTAAGGTCTCCTCTCCGCCCTAAGCTGTACTGCATATTGCTTCCCCTCCAAGAGTTGCTTTAGACATCACTACATAGTATAAAACAAAGTCGCTTTCTCTGTCCCTATATTCCCTATGTATGCATAAACCTTTAAAACTACGCAGCGGATTGTGATGCTTTTTTTTTAATAGATAGTCTTCACCATTTTACGTAAGCATCACGGTCAATCAACCATGCATGCCCTGGTGTCAGAGTTCTTCGGAACCGCCTCTCGGCCTCTGACGTCGATATACCGTAGATAGTGATTCAAGAGGAAGGTTTTTATGCCCATGCGAAACCGGGACGGGTCGCTAGTAATGGAATATTTGGCATTATTTTAATGAACAGCTACCTACATGACGTCAACCATTATATGAAACGTTGTTACGCGGACAGAAGTTAATACAAATAAATGATAAGATGTTTATTAGAACAGATGTTAAGGGCGGACTTTGCTGTGATCTCCCTTAGTTGCCTAACTACCACCAAGCTAGAGGGCACACGGCCAGTTTTTTTTTTTAATTTTATGTGGTTATTTATAACAGCTGCATTAAAAGTGACAACTTGGCTCGCCTGAATAGAGTACAGGTTAATAACCCCATAGTTATGCAAGCGGCCGTGACGCCGCGAAAGTGACTGAAGTATGTGTTTAATGCCCTAGATACGCACAGACAATGGCACACTTCACGAGTACTACTCGTACAGTCGACTGCAGATCACGATGGTGGCTTACCACCATCTTTTAATACCATGCAAGATCCAGTGAGTAAGGGAGATGTCGCCTTACATCATGTATTGCGCTGTCCCGCTTACTCACTGGATAAGAGATGGTGGCAAGACACCTGGTGGCCTACTATCATCTCTAAAAACCATGCAAGTTCCAGTGAGTAAGCGAGACAGCGCAATACATGATGTAAGGCGACATCTCCCTTACTCACTGGATCTTGCATGGTTTTAAGAGATGAGAGATAAGAGAGAGAGAGATGGGTAAGCCAGCTGTTCTTTCAAAATGTCCCAGCGTAAAATACTCCTTGGCTCTTAGCGCCCATAAAAATCGGTCAAGTACGAAAGCGCTAGTATCATTCAGTTCGATAGATCTCGCCAAGATTTAAATCGGGATTGTCTGGGCATAGATGAAGTGCACAGACCTAGTGAAACGTTGCAAAGTTGCGGAGTTATCCTTAGCCCCGGATTAACGATTTTGTAGTATTATTTTTTTAAACTAGATTTTCAAATATTTAATACTAGTCCCCGGCTCCGTCCGCTTGAAACTTTGAAACTGAAACGAGAAACTTTTATTCGAGTATCGCGCCCAAAAGTAGATTATGTTTGAGTTGTTGTTCATTTGCCTTATTAGACCTCCGGTCTTTAATAATATTCATACCAAACTTCATCGTAATCGCTATAGCGGTTTAGCTATGAAAGCGGAACAGACAGACAGACTTATTGAAGTATGGATATGGATTTGCAGATATTTTTCCAACCGTGGCAAATATGAATAAAAAAGTTATTTTAAGACAAAAGTTGGGGGGTGTGGTGGTAGAATTACTAATCCTTTAGTTAAGCATGAATTCCGAACGTTTTGTATCACGATAGCCCCAATTTTACGTCATCCCCTGAAAGCTGTAGGGGAAACCCCGACTTACGACTATCAAACACAATTCAGTCACGCGTTTTGACCTTCTTCGGCCATGGAGGCCATGTATCTCGTCGCAGGAATGACTCCATAGAGCGTCTCGTAGTGTAATCTAGCGACCATGATTAAAGCGTATCCCATGCTCTGAAGCGTAGGTTGAGGTTGTAATTGGAAAACCATTTTGGCTGAAATGATGGAAGTTTTAAGAATCGCCATTGAACAAAATTAAAAAAACAAAACACGTTTAAGATCAGCAATGCCAAACATTATCAAACATAGTTTGTTATAACGATTTCCTTGTCTGTCTATACAGACACGTCAATGTCCACGTCTATCTGTGATGGGATCTGCGTGCGTGCTGATTGCAGCATCCTGTTGCTAGTACCTACCTTTTGTCAAGGTATCGAGGATATATACAGTCAGCTGCAAAAGTCCATACAGTAACCAAAAGTATGGCATCCAGCGCAGCGATCGCACTTAAACAGCTGTATAATAGACTATTGGTACTTTATCTTGTTTGGGGTCCCAAATCACAGGAAGCACGTCGAACCTTTGGGTCCTTTTGTACTTTGGTACTATTTCTGTGCTATTGGTCTTTGAGTTAGCCAAGTAATCTGATTTTCTAAGAATCATATTATATTATGGTAACGCGCAGAGGTAAACAAAGAGTTTGATATTTTTATGCTAAAAATATATATGGACTACTGTGCTTATACCAACTGTGGCAAAGTGAAAACAGAAGCAGACATGTATACATTTTCGCGCGGTAGAAAGAGAGAAAGATACTATCTCTTCTACGGCGGTCTACTCTCACTCCGTTTTACGAATTTTCAATCAGTTCACGTGTCTTGACGCGAATTTAACCTTTTTTATCCACTCCGAAAAATGCACAACGCCGCTAAATAAACTTTCCCTTTGAAACCCTTCAAATCATAGCAAACGTTTGACCAATACAGAGAATGTTCTTGCAACTTTTTAATGAAATAGTAAACTTCATTCATATACAGAGAGGAGATTTAATAGGCTACCACAAAGAAGCTCAACCGAACTGAAAACGCATTAATGTTAGATAGAAAAAAAGAAAATAATTTTGGTCAGCTACCGCTTTCACGCAATATAACGGCAATCGAAACGTAAAATTGGGCATTTTTGTTCGTTAACATGTGACCAACAGCAATAACTATTCAAAGAATGTCGTATGGAACAAATTGGCGTCACACACAATGAGCCGCTCGAACCGTTGCGTCCTCGAGAACAAGAAGTCAAACAGACCATATTGGGATACATTAACAATACAATATCAATGGCAAATACTTTGGGATGACGCGATTTGGTTCAGAGAATTTATCACTACATAGTATAAAACAAAGTCGCTTTCTCTGACCCTATGTACCTTTGTATGCTTAAATCTTTTAAACTACGAATCGTATTTTGATGCGGTTTTTTTAATAGAGTGATTCAAGAGGAAGGTTTTTATGCCCATGCCAAGCTGCGGCGGGTCGCTAGTCTTAAATGAATATTTAGCTATACTGATAATACTTTTGATAACTGGCTATGCTTCTGAAGTTTTGCAAACGTACCTATTTGTATTAGTGCGGACGTCACACGCTTGCCCGTAATTGGTCGCTATACTAGAAACTTTTGCCAAAATGGCCGTAACATTATATTCGTTCTAATTTTCTTCTTGCCGAGTCAAAATGGCTTGACAGTTAAATTAGTTATGTTTTGACCAGTACGAGATTCTCAACTGTACAGAAGCCTGGACAGTTGCGATCAGAAAGAAGATGAGCCATAGACTGAACAGCCCCGCAATCACGAAGGTTGTTAGTCGAAAACCTTCATCACCTTACTGACTTTATCCGTTCTAATGAGAACATCATTAATCTTCCATGATATGATATGTAAGATAATGAATAAAAATAGCCACAACTAATCTAAAATACATGTTATTTTTAGTTAATAAAGGGGCGATCAGCTTTTCCGATGATCGTAATAGTTAAATGTTATTAAAAGGACGTCATCTATATATGTACCTATAACTATGACGCACGTAGGAGATTTATGGCGGAATTTTACGATGTCCTGTTCTTTATGCGGTAGTTAATAATGCAACCTTATATTAATAAAATAAAAATAAAACGATAAGAACACGCATTTGCAGGGGCATTGTCCGACGCAAACATTTTTTTTCCGGTATCATTTAGAGATCGCTGGAGGAATGAAGTCTCTCTACTTCCTGTGGCTCTACAAACCTTTCGGTCTTTCGAGCCGAATCTTAGGACAGTGCGCTGTACTTGCTTGGCTCTTTTCAGTCGCACTTTCTTGATCTCTCTACAAGTTATTTAATGTGTCTTCTAGTATTAATGACAATAAAGATATTTGTAGTTGTATGCTTCTTTCCGATTATTAGGGGGCTTACAAATACAGTAACGCCTCGCTGGCCTTACGCTCAGCAGTGGAGGAATGAAGTAAGTAGAGACCTGAAAGCCCTCCAAAGATTCAACTGGCAAGAGATGTCGCAGAATAGGGAGGAGCGGAGAATTCCAAGATCTGCTTTGGATCGTAAAACTAATGCGGTAAGGTATTATCTTTAATTCAAGCATGGCGGGGAATCTTAGGTGTCTATGTAAGTAATTCCCCTGAGTTAGTCAGTTATTATGAGTAGTGTCTTCATGAGTCAGCCGTCATTCCATGCTTTCTACCAAACCCACAGTCTTATTACCAGCTCAAGCTGACGCTATGTAACATTACTGTGCCTCGCGGTTTATTGCGTATGTGTTGAAGCCATCACCTGTCCGTGATTGGTTGGATTATGGTATATGATTCGTGCTTTACGTTATTGTGATTGGTAATAATAATGTGCACGTAGCTTAATGGAGATGACTATTAACATATCATACAACATTGACGATAGCACGGACGAGAATCTTGTACATACGTATGGCCGAGTCTCAGTGATGGGAGTGGGGTGGAGCTCCTTTCCAGGTCACAGTTAAATCTTAGGCGCAAACTAGCAAATCCGTCTAAAAAAAGGTTTGGCACTGTTCGTCCTCTGTATAATATGAGTGAATGAAAAATTAAAATTAAAATCTGATCTGAACAATCAGTCAAGCGCAGCGCGTTATCGCGACTGGGCGGTTAGACGATAAAAAACAGCAAGGACAAAATTTATTTTACGTATATCTCTATTTTTATAGCTATAGTATTTGTAGTATTGAGATAATTTGCGATAAATTTTGGCAACACGTGTGGCTGACACGTCATCTCATTGCTTGCTTATCACCTCAAGGTCATTCGACTGTTTACACTCTGGTGTTAGATTTTCTACACCGATAACTGATATCGCTAACGCATTGGCTAGCTGAGCTCATTTCCATTCCCAAGGCTGAAGATTTTTCAAAATTGGCAGTTTATCGTTTAAGGAAATGCTGATTGAAGCAGAAAAAGGGTACAGTTACATGAAGAGGTTTGTATACATCCTGCCACATACATCGATGTACATGGTAGGGTTTATAAATCTGCAGCTGTGTGTACCTAACAAGGAAATTCAGGCCAGAGTATGGCGTTTCAGGCACACTGTTGTAATGTATGTAATTGAATGAGACACGGCAGATTGCTTGCGTGGCGTGTGCGATGCACTTTGCCACTCGTCTGCATCCAATGTGAATGAGCCTTAGTAAGTTTTTGTGACATCCAAATGATTTTTTAAGTTTTTGAGTGTTATATAATATGTATTTTTTAAATAAGGTATATATTATATAGGCCTATTGTTAATACTTAACATGTTGTTGCCTGAGACAAATCACTACATAGTATAAAACAAAGTCGCTTTCTCTGACCCTATGTCCCTTTGTATGCTATCTTTATAACTATTCAACGAATTTTGATGCGGTTTTTTTTAATAGTTCAAGAGGAATGTTTTATGCCCATGCGATGCCAGTGCGGGTCGCTAGTAAATAATAAAAAAAGGATAAATGGGAGGAAATAAAATTGATTAATCTATTTAAAACTACAAAATGGACTTTCCAAAAGATTATTTAATATGACACAATGTCTGTTAATTACTGTGACATTGTCGCGTTGTTAATTGATTGATCGTGTTATTTAATTAAGGTTAATATCGTGACTAACATCATGATAGATGATGCACATCAAGCCATGGAGATTGAGCTTTTTTGATTGGGAACAGTTGACTGGGAGAGTCGGTCAGGGTCAGCCTCGAAAAACGTACTGCAACCAAATCGCAGCCCTTTTGAAAAAGGTAGATATTAGGAGTGCCCATAATTACAAGCGTGTATGACGAGAGTGATGAGTGTGGAGGAAACGAGGTAGTTCTGTAAAGATTGTAACTAGTAAAAACCTTCCACGCTGGTCTGGGAGAAAAATAAAAAAATAGAATGTACCAGCTGCTTCTCTTCCTGCACAAGCCTTAAAAGTTGACTGAGGGAATCGGCGAATGGGGGAATCATGATAGGCGATGCGGCTAGCAACCCATTACTATTATTTCCTGTTTTGTTTCAATTACCATTATGCTAAACGTGACCTAAGGTCTTATGGCCCTAGGCTCTACCTACCCCGTCTTTGCTTACCCCTGCAGGAAAATGGCGTGATGAAATGATTGGGATTAGTAAGTAGCACATCACTATCACTACATAGTATAAAACAAAGTCGCTTTTTCTGTCCCTATGTCCCTTTGTATGCTTAAATCTTTAAAACTACGCAACGGATTTAGATGCGATTTTTTTAATAGATAGACTGATTTAAGAGGAAGGTTCTTTGCTCTTTGCCCATGCGAAGCCGGGGCGGGTCACTAGTAATAGATAAGATACAGAAGATCACTTTTATTTAAACTAATAGAGACTTTTGCAGACATAATAAAGTGGAATTCAGTTCAATACTAATCACCTACAAGATCCTGCATAAAATATTAGTTGTCTATGCCAGCACAGACTACTCCACCACATATCATATGTGACATATTTTTATGTATTTTATCCTTATGATCATGGCGCCATCATTTGGTTCAAATGATGAGGATGTACAATATCTACAAAATAATCATCTTTTTTTTATAATGATAAAATTGTTTTGTTTAAGTAATAATAAGTAATAAAAATGTTTTATTTTGTTTTCTATATTTGAAATTTAACTAGGTGACATTTCTAGGTCAGCTTACCATTTCGAAGAAAACTGTCATGGCCAAGAGTGAGTTGTCCTTGAATCTAAGTGGCTGGTATTAAAATAGTCGGTAGTTCCCCAACCCTGACCTTTTACATTCTAATTTTATAGTGCAATTTATTTCCATCAGAACGGAATGGACAGCTGTGAGATTTATGTAATTTTCATAGAAAATTTTAAAGGTAATATTTACTTGGAAGAGATCTGTGTTCAGCAGTACTTTTTTTTTAAATTTAGTAGGCAAACAGATAAACCCTTACCTACTTGGCACTTTCATGTCCGTACTTCCATTCATACTTTCCATATTAATATTCCATAGATAAACTACAAAATTCTTATGAGAAACTAACTTTTGCTTGCAGCTTGGCTCGCATGCTTTTCCCTCAGGAACAGTGCTTTTTCCCGGGATGAAAAGTACCCTATGTACTTTTCAAAACTTCTATGTATAGCTATGTGTTTGTGAAATTCCAGTAAGATTGATTCAAGAGATAGAGTGTGAAACTGTAACAACCAAATAAACAAACTCACTGCATTTTTATTATTATTATAGTTGGGATTAGTTGAGATTTGTTGGGATTGGGATAAAACTCCTATACCTTACTTTTCAACAATAGTCTTTAGTTATTTAATTGAGTAACTAGTTTCTCATTAGATTTTTCTGTCTATTGATGAAGTTGTGGGTAAGACCTAAGGAAGCCTACTTTTGTTTCCAGTGTTATCTATACCATCTATTTGCACTAATAATAATAAAGCTTAAGTGGTTGTTTGTTTGTTTGAACTCTTCTTTAGATCCACTGGTCGGATTTGAAAAATTCTTTCTGCGCACAATAGCTTGATTCTTGAGGAAGGTTATACACTATAGTACATATACACACATACACTGACGAGAGAAACCACGAAGAACAGCTAGTAAGACTTAAAGCTTGAATCATCTGATTGTTTTATAAGCTCAGAAGTAACACAATAGGTGGACATATTAAGCAAGAGTTAAGAATTATCAGTTTTTGAATATTTATCATGCATGACACATAAGAAGCATGTTTTCAATATTTTATTTATCCAGTGCAGTTACCACTGCACTAGTTAAATGCTTTGTAAAAACTATTATTTATTTTTTATTTTTTTTCTCTTTATTTTGGCATCAAACAGTCATTACAAAAAATAAATCACATAATATAGTAAATACACACATAAAAAGACAATGAGTGCCGAATTTAAAATATACTTAAAAGAAAAATGCAGAGCTAAGTAAGTGCAGATTTATAAAAGCATTTTCCTGATTTTATTTTTAAATGTCGCTAAAGAACAATCGAAAGGATCAAGAACAGAGAATTGTTTGTTATAAAGTTTGGGACTACGTGAAGTAAAACAGTTAGCAGTGTACTGTGTTTTGAAGTTTGGTGGTACAAGCATATTGTTGGCTGGACGCGAGCTGCGCACTATTTATTTATTTATTATGGGCTGCTAGATTGCCATTTATCAAATACCTATAGGTATAGGTAATATATATTTTTTTATTCATCATTAAATTCGAATTTTTTGAATCCTTTATTTTAAAATCAATTAAGTAGGCCCTAGATCTACAGACAATAATAGGGTCATTGAACTTGAGATCTGTTATTTAAACTACAAAGAAACAAATGCTAAATATTCTTATCTAGTTGGACATGTAATTAGGAATGACATGTACAGATAGGTACATTGTAGCAAGCTTGATGTTTGGCCGCAAAAAATAAAAATAACTTTCATCCGATAAAGACATAATAAGAATATTAAAACTTACAGCAAATATTGTGTTCTGCAATCCAAAAGGTATTGGGGTCAGTCTTGCGAAAAATACGATTTTGAAGGCCTGCGGGCCCGAGATCACTTTGAGCAGCGCCCGGGCTGTCTCATTGTCCAAAAACCGCTCCAACGGGAGATAGCTCCGCATCGCTCGCAGTGTGTAGTGGGCCACGGCAACACCAAAATTTGCACTCACTATCACAGTACTCAAACCTTTTAAAATCCCAAACAAATAACCACTCGTTATTATCAACACTAAATAACCAATCGCAATTGGAAAACTCACTATTAAAAACAGTCCCAAACATAATAAAAACACTACCCAGGCGTCCTGACTATTAACCCAAGTTAAAATCTTCTTTAGATATTCCTTGAAGAAATATAGCACTAAAACTAAACAAGTCAGCATTAAAATAGATATAACTATGTTGAATAAATAGCCGTAGGTCGTCTTATTGTTAATTTTAGCCCATAAACTTTTCTTCCTGACCACGACTGGCTCCGCGCGACATTCTTCTACGTCCACAACTTCCATTTTTTTAATTTAAATAAAACAATGTCTATTTAAATGTTGCTCTTGAAATTTTATGCGATACATTTGCCATGATGTACACAGAATTTTAATACATACGCGGTTCACAAATAAATTAAATTAAAACAGCAACAGTATCGCAAATTGCAACTGAACGACTGAAAAATTAGATCTTTTTTTCTTTCTTGTTGGTTGGCTGGTTGGCCGTCCGTCAAGCCTTTGACTTTGAAGCCTTCGACATTGACATTTCTTTCTGATATATTTTGAATTATGTTAATTTGACGTTGACATTGTGATAAGTCCACTAGCAAAGAATTTATATACAACACTAGAATGCTTACGAATAATAAAAATCGCAAAAAACAACATTAAAAATTAATCCTTATTACTCTACTGCAAAGTTGATTTTTCTTTAAAGCCTACATACAAATACCAGAACGTTCCAGAAAAAGGTCCAAAATTTGTAGGTGTCCCTTTTCCTCTTGAATATTATACAACTTACTAGAAAGATATACCTACAAACTTTAGGTGTAATTTCGGGAACGGCTTTTGTCCTCCGTAAGCATTCTAGTGTTATATATAAATTCTTTGGCCACTAGACATGATGCTGCCTATTATTTTTGCATGAGTTGACGTGCGTGACGTGAGCGTTTCACTTTTTACTTTCACGCACGACACGATTGTGCGTTTGTAAGAGCAATCGCGCACTGCCACTGGTGGCTTACCACCATCTCTTAAAACCATGCAAGACCGATTGAATAAGGGAGATGTCGCCTTACATAATGTATTGCGCTATCCCGCTTACTCGCTTAGACGGTAGTAGGCCACAAGCTGCCAGTGCTGCCACTTCAGTCAGCTTCAAGCCCATTCGTTTCTGAACTAAAATGTCACATATCACACTAGCTGTCTGTCAGTTGTCATTGTCATGTCGTCAACTTGTAGTGTAGTGTCGAGAAATTTCATTTCTTTTAGATTTTCTCATTCTCAATGTGATTGAATGTGATCTTGCGTTCTAGTAATAAAATTGCTGCATATAGAAAACATTATTTATTTAAAAACAGAATATATCACGTTAAAATCTCGTTTTGTGTATGTGTTCGTAGGCACTTTAGTTTTGAAGATAACATATAACAAGACATAACCATGCCGCCGAAAAAAGCTCCCAGCGGAGCTCCTAGTAAAAAGACAGAGCAGAAGAAGAAAGAGAAAGTTATTGAGGTAAATGTTTTGGTGGATATACTGAAAATATGGGATAGCTTGGTCTATCAACCCGTCATTAACACTGTTACCTTTGCCCATATTGCTGCTAAAACTTGTCCAATGTAACAAACCTTGGTTAAAATCCTATAACTACTGGCTGGCACTTGGTCATTAAGGGAGAGCAATGTATAAATACCTATTAATTTTTCTCATAAAGTGTTTTGTTATTGTTAATTCAATGAGGTTTTGCTCTGTAGGAGCAAAACTATGCGCTATATACTTCATCACCTAAAGATTATCTAACTCTAAATAGTAGGAGTTAGCTTGACCATCATTAATAGTTGACAAAAATATTACAAACAATTTATTATTTATCATCCCAGCCTTGGCCTGGCTTTCTAATCCATGGCCGATGTCTATTTTCCCTTCTATATACATATACTACTAACCCATATGTACTTATGTCATTGTAATACTGTTGCCTTTTTTTAATGCCTTTTTTGCCCTTGGGAATGCTGTTGTTGGTTTACTATTTTTCATCCAAGATCCAGCTCACCTGCGCTTGGTTTAATTTCTTAATCATATATACATACATATCATCACACCTGTCTTCCATAGGGATAGACAGAGACTAGAGATTTCCATTGGCTATGATACTTACATACCTCTCTCTCGCTTCCTCCACACTCATCACTGTTGTCATACACACTCGCTGTTTTCGGGTACTCCTAATGTCTCCCTTTTTCAAATGGTCTGCAATTTCTTAATCACTACTTACTTATTATAAATATGTTTTACAGGATAAAACATTTGGTCTGAAAAACAAGAAAGGTGCGAAACAGCAGAAATTCATCCAACAAGTGGAGAAGCAAGTAAAGAGTGGGGGCATCCACCCGGGCCGGCCGGTCGAAGAGGGCAAAAAGAAGGATAAGGAGCAGAAGTTAAAAGAACAGAAGGAGTTAGCTATGCTGTTCAAGCCGGTGCAGGTGCAAAAAGTGGAGAAAGGTAGAGGAAAATTAACTAAAAAACTTTTTTTTCAAATATTATTTTTGAACCCACTAACTATTGGGTGCTTATTATTATTATTATTATATTCTGCTGTTGCAACAACTCATTGAGGCTGTTTTTTTTAATGAGACTTTATGGTAGGTTGATTTTTAAAAGAAAAAAACTGAATTTCTATATCTCTACTTACAATACAATATGAAAAAAAAAACAAAAAAAAAAACATTTTTTAGCTATTGCATAGCTTTTATCGTGGGCTTTGAGCGCGGCGAGTGAATCAAGAAATTCCGGAACGAAAAAACCTGACACCCCCTACCATGTACTCGCCCGTCTACCATGTAGCTCGGGCGAACTTATTGCATAACTTGATACTTATTTTAATTTAAATTTTTTTATTTTTATTTTTATAATTTGATAAAAAATGCTATGCAATAGCTTTAGCGCGGCAGTCCCCGAGTGCCACACGTTATTATTTGTCTAACTGTCTATCTGTGTGGTCACGGACTGGAACAGGCTGCCCGAGAGTGTCATCACTGCACCTTCAGTCAACTCTTTTAATAATAGATTAGACAAGATTAAAATCTTCAAACTTAAAATGCACATGCATCAGCTTCATATGCTGCTAGTGTGTTTAAGAATATAAATAAATTATATAATAAATATATAATAAAATTATGAAGTTTGTTTCTGAAATTCGCTCGGAAAGTGTAGCAGAGAGCTTATAAATTATTGACTGAATTGTGCCAAGCCAGGCTCTGATTGACCCCATAACATAAACCATTTACAATTTCAGGTGTTGATCCAAAAACAGTGGTGTGCGCTTTCTTCAAGCAAGGACAATGTACCAAAGGGGACAAGTGCAAGTTTTCACATGACTTGACCATCGAAAGGAAGGTAAGTTATCAAATTGGTTCTGGATAAAAAAAAATGTGTTTAAAATCCTTTTCACTGCAGTATTTTCCTTGAGTTCCAAACCATTATAGCTTAGGAGACCTGATGGAAGATCAGTGCTGAATGTTATTTACTCGTACCTCCAGCATATGCTAAGTCGGGGCCTATTTTTGAGTGTTTGTGTGTTTTTATTTTTGTTATTTTTATTTTAGCTTTACATTTCTCTAAAATAAATTTATTATATCTTTAAGAGCTATGGTCTGCTAAAATGCAGTGTCTTTAGCTGGGTCCATATCAGTATTATCTGGAAATGATATAGGGCAAGAATTGGTTAAAATCTAAAGGATTATGTCTCTAAATGACTACATAGCAGGAATATGCCTTAATCGCAATTGGACCAAATCTTCATTGTACTTAATCTCGATTGCATTGGTTCATTATTTGAACAGACATCAGAGTCACTACATAGTAAAAAACAAAGTCGCTTTCTCTGTCCCTATGATCCCTTTGTATGCTTAAATCTTTAAAATTACGCACGGATTTTGATGCGTTTTTTTAATGGATAGAGTGATTTAAGAGAAAGGTTTTTTGCCCATGCGAATCCGGGGAGGGTCGCAAGTTTAATGATATGAATAATAACATATGTTTCTATAAAAAAAAAAAACTACTAATTCTTATTTAATTGTTTTAGGCTGAAAAGAGATCCTTGTACGTGGACATGCGAGACGATGACGACAACATGGACAACTGGGACGAGGACAAGCTCAAAGAGGTTGTCGAGAAGAAACACGGGGAGGACAAGCAGAGACCTACCACTGATATTGTTAGTATCATACTTCTTTTTTCTTCAATATTGCTATCCAGTGATGACAGGAGGAAATTTATTTTTTTAAATCTTTTCATGTTAAATGGTTCGAGACAATCTTGGTTTTTCTAACTCCAGAAACTTCCTTTTTCCGCTAACATGAGGTATTGTTTAAATACCACTCAGAGGACATGAAGGGCATGATAGAAGATTCACAATTTGAGCACAACATTGACATTGGACCCCGAAATATAAAATTACTAGCTGTTCCCCGCGGCTTCGCTCCGCGTGGGACTTGGTTATATCGCGCCCAAAAGTAGCCTATGTTTGACCTCGGGTCGTTAACTACATCCCTACCAAATTTCATCACAATCGGTCCAGCAGTTTAGCCGTGAAGAGGTGACAGACAGACAGACAGACAGACAGACAGACAATCGCATTTATAATATTAGTATGGATTATATTGGACATAATCTCCCACTAATACGCAAGTAAACATATACAAAAAAGAACAACAATCTGTGAAGGAGAACAACACAGCCTGATATAGACGTATCAGCTGTAACTGCAGCACAAATAGTCCAAAAAGCAGCAAAGCGTCTAAAATAAATTTGAAGAATTAAGACCATCTATAGCATAAAACTAACTCTTATGCATAAAAATTAATTCCCCACAAAAATGACATACAAAGTCACACAAATTAGCTGACGCCCCAAAAAAAAAGTATAGATAAAAAGAAAAAACAAAAATCTTTAGCATTCTTCGGGGGGTCTAAAAACGCCACTTTGAGCAATTCATCGAATCGAATTCATATTATGAATTCCTTTCGCAATTCTGTAGCAATTCCTCTATTTTTTGTAAAATGGCCTAATAACTAAACTTTGCAATTCCTCTTTAAAAAAAATAAAATTAAAAGAAATAGGAATTGCTAAAGAATTGCTAAGGAATTCATAATATGAATTCGATTCGACGAATTGCTCAAAGTGGCGTTTTCAGACCCACAGAACCTTGGATACTCTTGAACCATGGTCCTTAATACGAGAAACAGATAATTAATAAATCGATTTGTCTATGCTTTTCAGATTTGTAAACATTTCCTAGAAGCCGTAGAAAAATCCAAATATGGTTGGTTCTGGGAATGTCCATCCGGCACCAAATGTATATACAGGCATGCCTTGCCAGCCGGCTTCGTTCTCAAACGGGACAAGAAGAAATTGGAAGAGAAGAAGAATGAGATATCCCTAGTTGACCTTATTGAGCGGGAGAGGGCAGCACTGGGCCCCAATCAGACCAAGATTACGCTGGAAACGTTCTTGGCTTGGAAGAAAAAGAAGATTAAGGAGAAACAGGTATGTTATAGAGTATATTAGTGATACTAGAATCCCAACTAATAAAATTAAACTAATCCTATCCTAACTAATATTATGAATGCGAAAGTGAGTTTGTATAGTTGTTTGTTTGTTACCTCTTCACGTCTTATTTACTGAAGCAATTTTACTGAAATTTCGCATACACATAGCTAGGAGTATTGGGAAGGACATAGGGTACCTTTTATCCCGGGAAAAAGCACTGTTCCCTAAGGAATCACACGCGGGTAAAGCCGCGGGCGAAAGCTCTAAAGGCGAAAGTTTGTGAGTATTTTTGTAAATTAATCATGTTTAAATAGTTGGGACAATTTTTATGAATTAACACGTTTTTTTTTTTTTTGGTTTGGTCAAAGTCTGATTGTCAATGGCCAAACAGATTGCAAAACTTTATATCCATACTAATATTATAAATGCGAAAGTCTGTCTGTCTGTCTGTCTGTCTGTCACCTATTCACGTCTAAACTGCTGGACCGATTATGATGAAATTCGGTAGGGATGTAGTTAACGACCTGAGGTCAAACATAGGCTACTTTTGGGCGCGATATGACCGAGTCCCACGCGGGGCGAAGCCGCGGGGAACAGCTAGTGGTACAATAAAGAGTATATCTATCTATCTTGTATAAATCCACCAGCGTGCAGGTATCGGGACACGCCGGACACGTCAAAAGGTGGTCCATCGTCTGGGGGGATGCACCACACTCTTATTTCTTGTATTGTATTCTTCATCATCATTTCGAGTAGGCGTCACGGTCAACCGACCATTCACACCCCGGTGTCAGAGCTCTTCGGAACCGCCCCTCTCCGCCTCTGAAGTGGCTCCTTTAACGACTACCATATGACAGCCGGGACCAACGGCTTAACGTGCCTTCCGAAGCACGGAATCATGTTTATTATCAGCTAGGTGATTCAAGCCTGCAATGTCCTAACCAAACTGGAAACAACTAAACAAAGTATGCTTCCCGTGGGTATCGAACCCACGACCCCCGGGTCTACAGGCAAACGCCTCAACCACTGGACCACGGAGGCAGTACAGTGTATTGTATTGATATTATGATAATCAAACGCCTATACTTTTTCAGGAAGCGTTGGTACAAGCCGAAGAGCAACGTCGTCATGACTACAAGGCCGGTCGAGCTGTTGGTCTTTCCGGACGTGAGATGTTCTCGTTCGACCCGGCACTGGCAGCCGATGCTGACGAGGATGGTGATGAGGCAGTGGACCTCGGGAGATATGATGATGACGAGGAGCAAGACGTTACGGAGTATAGAGAAGTCGATTTCCAGATGATTGCTATGGAAGCTAGCGAGGTAATTTTGTTTTGTCTTTTGGCTGTTGCATGTGGTTTAATTTGCTTGTTATATGTATGAACTCAAGTCTTTAACCTTCTCCAAGAATCAGGCTATCATAATATGTTAAGTTTTGTCATTTTTTGTTTGTGAAAAATATTTTTTACATTACAAATTGACACTTTACAAATTTATTTCTGAATAGAATAGTTAACTTGTATTTGGTTTTTGTTTAAAATCATTATTCACTATTTGTTTAGATTGAATCCATTTTTTCCATATTTTTCCGAGCCCTCTAAGGCAGCAAAATTTTATTTCAAAAGTTAACTGTTAGAATTCCATCAAAAACACAGTCGGCCATTTTTGCAGAGTTTTGTGACGTCATTATTGTGTAAGGTGCTATTTTTGAAACATGATTCTCGCCAAGAACCACAGAGTCGCATGAAAATCATGGGATTCCACAGTTTTGTTGAATGAGAATCATTCGAATTAATGACTTTGATAGAATGACAGAAGTGAAAAATAGGTCTGAACGTCAGTTTACCACAATACTTGCGTTGTGATAGTACCGAATTTTAAGTAAATTTGAAATTGAAATTATAATGCCATCGTGGGTCAAATACTGTAAGAAATGAACATTTGTTGCATCAAAATTGATATAAGTCAATTGGATACAGCTTATTTATACTAACAGAACAATTGATTCGTTGTAGTCAGAAATAAACGTACATACATACATACATATCATCACGCGTGTCTCCCGTAGGGGTATGCAGAGACGAGATTTCCATTGGCTACGATCCTTACATACCTCTCTCGCCTCCTCCACACTCATCACTCTCTTCATACACGCTCGCCGATTTCGGTTACTCCTAATGTCTCCCTTTTTCAAAAGGTCTGCGATTTGGTCGCAGTATGTTTTACGAGGCCGACCCTGACCGCCGCTCCCGCTGTTTATGATCCGCAGGCGGACGACACGGGCACGAAGGCGTCGTCGGACCGGCTGTCGGCGCTCAGCAACGGCGACTCTGTCCGCGCCGCCGCCGCCGCGGACGTGCCCATCAACGAGAACCTCTTCCTGGACGACGAGCTGGACGAGGAGCTGCAGAACTTGGACTTGGAAGACTAGTGTGTTAATGTTATAAGCTGTGAATATATTTTTATCGCATATATATAATGCTGGTGTTTTATTTGGACGGGAAACCTGGGCGTCGATTCTGCTAACGTTAACTCAAAATTGTATCAAAATAGTTTTTTTTTTTTAATAGTTTATACGGCCATGGAATCTAGTCCTTTAAGGCCTTTCTTGAATTTATTAATCTTCTTCAGTCCTACTTAAGTCAGTCGAGTCAAAAATTCAAGTCAATAGTCAAGTCCAGTCAAGTAAGTAAGTCTAGTCTGAGTCAGATGGCTAAGTGAAGCGGTGGAAAAATTTCACTTAGCTATATCATGGAGATTTTGGTGACAAAGATAAAAAGTCACGTAATCGACACTGTATCACTTCCCAACACTCACGCTTGTTCACGAACACTTTGCGAATAATAAACCACCAATATTATGCACAAACACTCGAAAAAACCTAAGTTTTGGAAATTAAATACAGCGCGGACATAGCGACAGTTTACTTTCCCTCCAAAAAACTATCAAAATAGTGTTTCAATTGTAGTGCTTTTTACACACTATTTACAAGAATTATGATAGTATGATGTGATGTGAATGTAGTGTGTGGTGTGACCAGTGTAGCAGTGATTTAAAAAAATATACATTTCTTGAAACTAGTGTGTAAAAAAACACTAAATTGAAACACTATTTTAACACGATTGTGACTTAACGTTAGCAGAATCGACGCCCTGGTGGCTTACCACCATCTCTTTAAACGATGCAAGAACGATTGAGTAAGGGAGATGTCGCCTTACATCATGTATTGCGCTGTCTCGCTTACTCAGTCGATCTTGCATGGTTTTAAGAGATGGTAGTAAGCCACCTGTAGATCGACCTGGCTACTTGTATCGCTCTCGCCACATTTCGCTCGGCTAACACACAAAACGCTTTAAAAAAAATTTTTTTGTTAGTTACAAAGCATTCGACAAACAAAAAAAAAATTTTAAGCGTTTTGTGTGTTAGGCGGAGCAAAATGTGGCGGTAGCGATACAAGTAGTCATTACGAGAGGAGAGAATCGAGATAGGCGGTCGACCAGCAGGTCGACGATTTCATTCATTCATTCATAACCAGTAGGTTATGAATGAATGAATGAAATCGTTTATTTCAAACCACTAAATACACCAAAAGTTATAATTAAAAACCAGCTCACTTTTCTACCCATAAATTTTTGTTTATAATGTTCCATAAGTACTAAATTTAATACTAAGCATTCTCTGTGGCCACTGACATGCGACCCACTCTGCCAAAAATATAAAACCACTAGTCATACTGCCTTGTGTGCGTGTACTTTTTGCTTGTGTTGGATTATTTTGTCAAGTGTGTGCGTAACGACGTGTTAGAACAATGCGTTAGTGTTATTACTTATTGTATGTGTTTCCTCACCAAGCGCTCAGAATGTGGTAGATTTAACTAAATGCGTGTGTCGTCTCTAGTACAAAATAGCGTATCCTGTATCACGATTAAAAAGTCATTATTTATTTATTAAATTATACATTATTAAAATTTCTTAAATTATTTCTTTGAAGGGTAATTCGTCTCCAAATAAGATCAATACATTGTGAGCCATGTAGCAGGATTTTTGACTATGATTTCGTTAATGACGTCAGCAGAAAACCCTTTATCCGGCATCCGAGGGACCACGTTGTTTATGATGTGGGAGTATCCGTGACCGCCAAATGCTGCCTGGGAATAAAAATAAAACCATAGACTAAAAACAGGTGAACCAGATGAGCACGACTTTTATAAAAATATATTAAGCTGATTTACCTTACGCTCAGGCCTTGATTGAATATGGGAATTTGTAGGCGGAAACACACCGTATGCGTTTGCGCCGTATTTTTGGTAAAACACGTTGCATGTGTTTTTAGTTGTCATAGTGATAATAATTTTTGGCTTTTAAATTGACAGTCTTTTATTTAACCACTACAAGAATACCAGTTAATTATTTGTCGTTAGTAACTACGATAAGGTTTTTCTTTCAAATGAGTTGTGGAAAGAAAGGTTAACTGGTAGAGAATACTCTTTGCATTAAGTCCGTCAATTATTATAGTATTTTGTATTTAAGGAACAGTAAAGTATATCGAGACATTAACACCGAAATTATCGCTCCATACCTACTCTTTGCACCAACACGGCCATCCTGTCTAAAGTTCGTGCTTGAGACAGCATTTCCAATGTGTGGCGTATCAGGATACGTAACAACTTATTATTAAGCGCTAAAACTGCTTCATGAAAACACTTACCAGTCTATGCTTAGTGTGTATATCATGAGACATCAGTATTTTGTTGCTCCGTCCCTCCCGTACCAACATGGCGATCCTGTCTAATCTCTGAGCGTCGGACGGCATATCCACTGCGGGGTTTAGTTGGTAGTACGATATTTCTACCCCGAACAGGTCGAATTGGCAGTAGGTCTTGAGGTCGGAGAAATCTAGCAGTTTGCTCTCGTCTTGTAGGGTACCTGGGATTATATCAAGCAGATAGATATTACATTAAGGCTGACTTTTCTTTCTTTTGAAAAGTCATTACATCTTGATTATACTTCCAGAACGCTCTGGGAGGTTGGTATGGGTACTACCGTCTCTAAAACCACGCAAGATCCAGTAAGGGGGATAGCGCGCTACGTGATGTAAGGCGACATCTCCCTTACTCACTGGATCTTGTATGGTTTTAAGAGATGGTGGTAAGCCACCTGTGCATTGTAGACTTGTGGTTGTGGTATCCGGTTCAAGAATAAACGACCCTCTCTCTTCCCATGAGTTTCGTTAGAGGCGACTAAGAGAATATTAGGGTTCTCGATTTGCTTGCACCTCTGTATACCTGGCGGCAGATTATCCAACAAAAGCGTTACACACACATGCTTAATCATGATTTAAATGGCGAATAATACAATATGCTATAGTACCTCCTAAAGGGAAAGTTTAAGTTATCACCATTTAGCAGAACCTGTGCTCTGTGTGGTCATAACATCTTTTTAACCATGCTAGGTCCAGTGAGTAAGCAAGACAGCGCAATACATGATGTAAGGAGACATCTCCCTTATTCAATCGTTCTTAGTAGGACACCTGAAGCCATGTGACTTGTGATGCAACTGGGAAAACTTGATGACTTACGGTCTAAATGTGACATGACAGCCTTTTCCGGTCGTCCTCCGGCTTCGAGATATAGCCTGATGATCTCGAACGGCGCCTCCGGCAGTCGGTGCGGGTGGAAGCTGACCGGACAGTTGATCTGTTGCTGTACCTCCCCAGCAGCTTTGATGGCTTTGCGCTCAAAGTCTGATAAATATATGTTTTAATGTTGGAAAACTTGAAACAACAGTCATTAAACATACTGCTAGATTCATAGTCATCCTTATATTCTTTTTTTTTACGTATTTTGTATTTAATTACCTATATAAATCTATATATATAAAAGCGAAAAACACTCACTCACTCATCACGAAAGCTCCAAAACTGCTGAGCCGATAAAGATAAAATTTGGCAGGAAGGTAGATTGTGACTAAGAGACGTCCGCTAAGAAAGGACTTTTGGGAATTTTATCCCTAAAGGGGTGAAAAAGGGGTTGCCAGTTTGTATGAAACTTCGTCATTTTTGAAGTGAGATACATGAAATTATTAATTTACATTTGAAGTTGGTAAAAAATAATAATGCACCAATCAGATTTTGAAAATTACATCCCTAAAGGGGTGAAATAGGGGTTGCCATATTGTTTGAAACTTTGTCATTATTGAAGTGAGACACATGAAATTTTTAATTTGAATTTGTATTTGGTAAAAAATAATAATGCATCAATCTGATTTTGAAAATTACATCCCGATAGGGATGAAATAGGGGTTACCAGTTTGTATGAAACTTTGTCATTTTTGAAGTAAGATACATGGAATTAAAATTGAAAATGTCTTTTGGTATAATATTTTGTATTGAATTGTATTGTATGTACACAACATATTGTAAAAGGATACAATACGTAATAGAAGATATTATTAAGATTATTATGAGTTCAGTAATGTGTCAATAGATGGCGCCACCATACATTTTAAAAGTCGATATGGTTTGTCGTTCGCATTTAATCATCATGTGTAGTAATTGAAATTTCAAAATTCATAATAAATAAATCAATTTTTTTTTTTTGCTTATCTAACGATTTGATTATGTGTTTAGACGATTTGATACCTGCTAAATATAAAATAATAAAATTAAATTGGAATTGTTTGCAGTATGGAGTGGTAATTGCGGCATTATAATGTATGTATGTAGTTTAATGTCTGCGTTTTGGACTACTCATTGATTCGTTTAATTTAAGTTTGAAAAGTATTTTTCCGGATTCCGGAATCCGGATTTCGAATAGTAGTTTGAAAATAGGTAAATCTTTGTGTTATTTTCCATAAGTTAGTTGCATATTTTAAATATATTGTAAGGTTTCTCAAATAAATTTTAGGTCTTTAAGTATATTTGTATTCATTTCTAATTAGTTAGTAGATTAATATAATTTCTATTTCTATAAAAGAACAAGGGCAATTGATAAATCAACGCCCAGCCTAAACCATAAAAGCTATAAACTTGAAATTTGGACCGATGTTTTATATTAATACGTATTATTCAAATAAGAAAGGATTTTTCAAAATTAGACCTCTAAAAGGGTTAAAATTGAGGGCAAAGTTTGTATGAAAAAAAATTAAAATCTTCACTTATGTACTTGAAACTTGGCAAGAATGCTTCTCAACAAAAATAACTAATGGCGTGTTTCAGCGTTTTTTGAAATTCAACCTCTAAAGGGGTAAAAATGGGGAGGTTAACTAATTTATCATCACAAAACCGAAACTATAAAAGCCATAAATGTGAAATTTGGTTAGTGTCTTCATTATACTATATACTGCCCACATAAGAAAGGGTTGTTCACAATTCCAACTCTTACATCCAAAAAAGGGGTGAATTTGCGTACCTATAGACAAATTCCATTTGAAATTTCGCCAATTACTAACAACGCATGTTGGCCTATCGGTAGAGATCGCGGATATTTTTTTTGAGTAGAGGGTTTTCTAATCCTGCTAAACATGACTTTTTTTACTTACTTTTTTTCGTTTTGTATTAGTTTTTTAAAATTCTATATTTTTGCTTTTAATATTTTAGTAAAGAAATGTTTCAAGAAATAGCTAGATCGAATCCTGCACACAAACAATAATTTTCTGTTTCCGTTTTTTATTTGTTTTCTAGAATATAAGAGAAAAAAAAATCATTTTTTGGAACTTTTGTCTCTCTGGTACGTTATAACTTCAAAACTACTCAACAGATTTGAACGCGGTTTTCACAGGTGGATTACATATAATTAGGAGCGTTGTCAAAACTTTGTTTCGCCAAAATCGGTTTAGGGAAAAAGAAGTTATGGTCAGTTGATGTTAACTTCTAGCACTGCTTCAAAACTTTTAAACAGAGTTGAATGCGGTTTACATAAACGTATTTAATTTAGATAAAGCTAGAATTTCTACTTCGTTTTATCGATATCAATAAAGAGAAAAACACACTGTAGTCTCTATTAAATTTTAATAAAATAACACATTAAATGTGTGTGAGCGTATAATTTAGTTACATAAATATGATTAGATGGCGCTGACTTTATTTTAATTATTTTTTCGCATATGGTATAGCAGATTGAAAATTTTCCTTACGGCAATTAATTTGAATTATTTAAAAAAAAAATGTATTGTTGATTTAGTTCTATTGGTTGGTTTGTTTATCGGTCGTGTTGTATTGTAAGCTATTTGAATTGATTGGTTGGTTTGGTTTGGCTTTGGTTTAAAAAATAATCAAATCGGCAAGTCAGTTCAGTTATTATTTGACGGAACATACGATCGTGTCGTAAGGTTTAATTTAACTAACTTATTGAGATTTTCTCCACTTTTCACGCCCACTATAACTTTAGGAGTGGCTTTTAGGTCCAAATGACCCTGTAATAGGCTGCGTCTACTCTTTTAGAGACAAAGATGTGATAGTATGAACGTTAATATTTTCAGTTTGATATCGTAGCAATGTAATGGCTTTATAAAATTGGCACTGGAATAGGATACTATAGATTTAACTATAGGTCTGGATAGTTGTAGTTTCCACAGGTTACGCGAAAAGCGACCAAAACGCGGGCGGAGCCGCGGGCAACTGCTAGTATATAATATGTTTGTTTGTTTGTTTGTTTATTGTGTACTAAAACACAAGTGAATACAAAATAATAATTTATGTATTGTATGTAGATACTACACAAATATGTATATTCAGTCTAAATATATTTATCAGTTTTTTATAAATATATGTATTCAGAAGACATATTTTAGTTTTATTTTTCTATATGTACGGTATCATAAAATATGTATGTAATTCATTAATTGCCGACAATCAGATTTTCTGCTTGGTCTAATGGTTGACTGTAGAGAGTAGAGAATGCCATATGGTATTAAGTCCACCATTTGTGGCGTTCCAAGCAAAAGGGTACCAGTGGTACTGGTACACATTTGTACACTTTATTTTTAATTTGTACAATAAAGTTTTAAATTAATAAATAAATAATTCTACTTTGTCTTACCTCTCAAAGGCCAGGTGCTGGCGATTTCACCCAGAAACCCGGCTTTCACCGAGCTGTCTTCCTCAAAACCTTCAGTGACGTCTTTCAACATACGTTCATACATGTCTTCTTCTTTGATATTGCTGATTTTAGGTGTCTGTATGTCAGCAATGTAATACCCTGCGCCTGCTACTATCTGCACTGAAGTTTCTTGGGAAACGCGCTTGTAGAAGCCGATGTTTCTCTTCAAACCTTCTGTGGAATTTTCGACGATTGTTCCTGAAATGTGAAAAAATTAATAAAATATTTGATAGTTGGCAACATTATTTTGTTTATTTATTTAAACACTAGCTGTTACCCGCGGCTCCGCCCGCGTGTAGGTCGCTTTTCGCGTAACCTGTGTTACATTGAAATGAAATGACGCAATCGAAGTAGCCAGGACATTATTCAAATATAAACAAATATCATGTTTCAGAGTTAAGTTCAAAGAATCTCTTTGTAGACAACATTAGCAGTTCTTCCCTTAGAGGCTAATAAAAATAGATTTTTGGCGCTACTAACCCGCGAGCAAGCCACATACAGTTGTCCATGCGAGAAACATCTTGTTGACTTGTTCTTAGGTCAATTCCAGCTGCTTTTAGGGTTTGCCCCTGCGACTTATTTATCGTCATGGCAAAGCATACAGCAACTGGAAACTGGGTGCGTTTAAATTGAAAGGGGTAATTGTTGGGGATGATACCAATCGAATACCAATTCGAGGTATGTACACCGTTTCGCCTGAACCACAGCCTGTGAGAATTTCGGCCTGTATTAAGTTGCGCTGCAAAACCGTTACTTTGAGTCGGGTCCCGTTGCGTAGTGTAGGCGGAGAAAGATTTCTTAGGAGCATAATGGGAACGCCGACTTTAAGGGTAACGTTATGAGCAGGAAGACCACTTGCAGCCAATGAACTCAAAAACTCGATAGGGTAGGTGGTAGCATCATCCTGATGCACAACACTGTTATATGACGTGTAAATCACTTCATCCCCGACAATTTCCGCCAAAACCTTGAGTTTCGGTAAACGTTTCCGAAGCCCGAGATGACGCATGACGCTCGCGGTCAGCGGACAACCGAGACTCTGTCAGAAGAAGTTTCTAAAGACCGAGACAGACAATGCATGGCGTTGCCTATCTTCATCGAGTCGCATCTGTCTATCCGCATTCGATTCTTGAGGTCTAGCTAACCTTCTGCTTTTAGCTATTCTAGAATGATGCGACAGATTAGATCGTTTCCTCCTATATAGGCATTATTTAAAATAATTAAAATTCTTTATATAAGGTGAATTTAAATCAACTGCAAATATTTTAAGGGCAGATTCAGACCACTCAACTAAACAACTTTCCTAAATAAACTTATGTCGAAATACGAAAAAAATTTTTTGACCTCCCGTACAAATTGAGAATCAGCTGATCTAGTTTAGTATGGAGAGTGAAAAATAAAATTTCGTATTTCGATATGTTTATTTGGAAAAGTTGTTCAGTATGGTGGTCTGTATCTGCCCTTAAAATATTTGCAGTTGATTTGTGTCCACTTTATATACGACACGATCGTATGTTCCGTCAAACAACAAATTCAATTTTCAATTCAAGCAAGACAACTAACAATAGCGAGCCGAACCGTCCATTAACGAAACCAATCAATAGACAACAACCAAAGAACCAACCCAAAAGAACCACAAAGACAAAGACCATTATATTTTTTAATTTGTTAGGATTAATTTCAATCTGCTATACCGTAATGCGAAAAAGTAACCATAGCGAGTTGTAAAGTCAGGGCCATCTGTTGATATTTTATGTTACTAAATTTACGATCAAATTCAATGTGTTATTTTATTAAAATTAATAGGTGCAGTGCGTGTTTTCGTCTTTATTGATATGGATAATATAATGTAGAAATCCTAGTCTTACCTATCTAAATTAAATTAAATGTAAGTAAACGAATTAAAAGTTTTGAAGCAGTGTTTGAAGTAAATTTTCAATCGACCATAACTTCTTTTTCCCTTAACCGATTTTGACGAAATAAAGTTTTGACAACGCTCCTAATTATATGTAATCCAACTGTGAAAACCGCGTTTAAATCCGTTGAGTATTTTCGAAGTTATAACGTACCAGACAGACATACATACATACATACAGACAGACAAAAAATCCAAAAACTGTCTTTTTGGTTTCTGTTACTCTTTTTTAATCGCACACAATCAGTTTTTTTGAAAAATATTAAATGTACAGACACTCGCATTTTAGTGTCTTATTATATGTTGATTATTGTACAAAATACAGTTGTATAGCACAATAGGCGAACTTAATGCTAAAAGCATTATCTAACAGTCAATCTTACGTTTATTATTTATTTGTTTACTAGCTGTTGCCCGCGGCTCCGCCCGCGTGTAGTTCGCTTTTCGCTTAACCTGTGGAAACTACAACTATCCAGACCTATAGTTAAATCTATAAGTAGTATCCTATTCCCGTGCCAATTTTATAAAGCCATTAGCCATTGCTACGATATCAAACTAAAAATATTAACATTCATACTATCACATCTTTTTCTCTAAAAGAGTAGACGCAGCCTATTACAGGGTCATTAGAACCTAACTCAATAAATAGTGTTATGTTAGTTAAATTAGACCTTACGACACGACCGTATGTTCCGTCGAACAACAACTGAACTGACTTGCTGGTTTGATTATTTTTTAAACCAAAGCCAAACCAACCAACTAATCAATTCAAATAGCTTACAATACAATACAACAAACGACCGATAAACAAACCAACCAATAGAACTAAATAAACAACCAAAATTTTTTTGAAATAATTAGAATTAATTACTGGAAAAATTTCAATCTGCTATAATACCATATGAGAAAAAAATAATTAAATTAACTTCAGCCCCATCTATTGATATTTTATGTAACTAAATTATACGCCCACACACATTCAATGTGTTAATTTTTTAAAATTTAATAGAGATTGCAGTGTGTTTTTGTCTTCATTGATATCGATAAAACAAAGTAGAAATTGTAGCTTTATCTATATTAAATACGTTTATGTAAACCGGATTCAACTCTGTAAAAGTTTTGAAACAGTGCTAGAAGTAAACTTCAATTGACCATAACTTCTTTTTCCCTTAACCGATTTTGACGAAAAAAAGTTTTGACAAAACTGTTGAACGTATATGTAATCCACCTGTGAAAACCGCGTTCGAATCTGTTAAGTAGTTTTGAAGTTATAACGTACCAGACATACAGAAAGACAGACAGACAAAAATTCCAAAAATTGTTTTTTTTTGGTTTCTGTTACACGTCTTTCTTTAATCGCCCCGTATCAGTTTTTTAGAAAAATATTTAATGTACAGACATTCAATTTTTACTGTCCGATTATATGTAAAGATAGATAGATAAGTACAAAATCCATATCCATACTAATACTATAAATGCGAAAGTCTGTCTGTCTGTAACCTCTTCACGGCTAAACTGCTGGACCGATTGTGATGAAATTTGGTAGGGATGTAGTTAACGACCTGAGGTCAAACATAAACTTTTGGGCGCGATATAACCGATTCCCACGCGGGGCGGAGCCGCGGGGAACAGCTAGTACTTATATATTAACGGACTTAAGGTGATACCTCGGTGAACACTAGCGCCACCGTCATTTAAAAATCATTACTCACTGAAAACACAAGTTATCAAAAATTCCTCTGCTGTAATTAAGGTTCTGGATCTGAAGTTAATTTTAAACATATTAAATTATCAAGTTATAATTCCCTATAGTTACAAATTGCATTATTGCTTAAAACGGCCACTTTTAGCAGTTTTGCAATTTGTAACTATATGGAACTATAATTTAATAAATGAATATGATTAAAATTAACATCAGATCCAGAACCATAATTACAGCAGAGAGATTTTTGATAACTTGTGTTTTCAGTGAGTAATGATTTTTAAATGACGGTGGCGCTAGTGTTCACCGAGGTATCACCTTAACGCTAAGAGCGTTCTCTACCAGTCAACCATTTGATTAATCTTCTTTTTCAATGTCGTCAATGACAAACTATTAGATATGATTTGTAAGGGGTTGCGATATCGTTTATCCTGAAATAAATTTGCAAATGAATTTATTTGTTTCTTTTCAAAATTATAAAAAAAAGTAAGAAAATAATTTTAGAAAACAAATAAAACACGAAATCATAAAATTATTGTTTGTGACAGGATTCGATCCAGGTACTTTCTTGAAACATTTCTTTACTAAAGTATTAAAAAATTCTTAAAAATTAATACAAAACGAAAAAAAAAGTAAATAAAAAAAAGTAAGTAAAAAAGCAAGTAAAAGAAAGTAAGTAAAAAAAAAGTAAGTAAAAAAAAAGTCATCTATAGCAGGATTCGAACCCTCGACTTAAAAATATGATCTACGACCTCTACCGATAAGCCATCATACTTTGCTAGAGATTGGCGAAATTTCAAATGGGATTTGTCTATAGGTACGCAAATTCGCGCCATCTATTGAGATTTTATGTTACTAAATTTACGATCAAATTCAATGTGTTATTTTATTAAAATTAATAGGTGCAGTGCGTGTTTTCGTCTTTATTGATATGGATAATAAAAAGTAGAAATCCTAGCCTTATCTAAATTAAATTAAACGTAAGTAAACGCATTAAAAGTTTAGAAGCAGTGTTTGAAGTAAATTTTCAATCGACCATAACTTCTTTTTCCCTTAACCGATTTTGACGAAACAAAGTTTTGACAACGCTCCTAATCATATGTAATCCAACTGTGAAAACCGCGTTTAAATCCGTTGAGTATTTTCGAAGTTATAACGTACCAGACAGACATACATACATACATACAGACAGACAAAAATTCCAAAAACTGTTTTTTTGGTTTCTGTTACTCCTTTTTAATCGCACTCAATCAGTTTTTTTTGAAAAATATTAAATGTACAGACACTCGCATTTTAGTGTCTTATTATATGTATTGATTATTAAGGTAAGTGGGATTATTAACCTACGTCTCTCATCTCACTGTACCCCCATTTCATTCATCGACTCTACATTTAATCAGTCGATTGCAAGTCTTATTTTACCTAAAATTTAATACTTAGTTCGTTCTCGCTTCTCTGCATTTATTTACCTAAAATATGAAAGATAGTACCTACTTAAATATCATACTTCTAAGTATTTCCCTTGGTTAGGTACAAGAATAATAATATCTCAACTATTCAATTTAAAAGTTTGTTACCTAAAACAACGGAAGATGCAGACAGATTTAAACAAAGTAGTCGGTGTGGAGATCTATACCCCCCACCACACACCTACGGACAGAAGCGGACTTTGTGCTAAAATGAATAAGTATAGTGTACTCACCTCCACCGCTTCTCTTAAACATTTTCACGTCCTCCAAAACCGCATCATTTGCGGCTTGGTCGCCCAACTCCAAGTTGAATTGCGAACTATAAGGGTATTGCCTCATGTATCCCACGTTACCCATGTGCGGCAAAGCCTGGAACTGGTCGGCTATCTTCGCTGGTGGAGGGGTGTAGAAATAGCTGAAGCTCATAGCCAAGTGTTCGTGGGTCAGGGTGTGGCCTAGTTGTTCGGGCTTCACATCTCCAAGGACTAAATTAAAAGAAAAATAAGTCTTTATAAATAACATACACGTTGATATGCTAAAAACACGCCGCGCGTGATATCGGTAAGTGTTATTAATCGCACGCACTTAGCGTGTTTTTAGTAAGGGTAAATGTTATATTTGCCGCCACTGTGGCATGTATAGTTCGCGGCTATATAAGTTGGCAGTAAACTGAAATGACCTTTTTAACGTGCGCAGCCCCCCGCACGTACTGTTTGTGGCCAACTTACGTGCCGAGTATTATACTATATACAGATGTACTACATAATCTTACTATAAGTACCGTCTTAACTTTAACAAGTCCTTTTGACTTGTTTTTTCTGCCTTATCGAGTAGGTAGCAATGTCCGCACCTTGGTAGATATCAGTTTTTCGAAACCACTTCTCGGCTTTTGACGTGTTTTTTTGACACCCACCAGATAGCACGGATAGTTAACCCAGGTGATTCAAGCCTACATTATAGCGCCAGAATTCAGTTCAGATAATGTTTACCAACAAATTGAAGAGGCAAAGATGCTCGTGATGTGCATTTGTCTCAATGGTAACCAGCTTTTATCAGTCAGTATTTCAGTAATCATAAAATACATAATAACCACTTGTTTACTACTGTATAGTAGATAAGATATACCTACATTTAATTTAATGTGACAGGTTTTTACCTCCATCCGTGTATTTACAGTATTTTCCATTCGAATCACAATATGAATAGTTAAATGTTGTTATTAAAAATAAAAAAATCATCCAAATAAAAAAACTCACCTGTTTGAACTCTCCCAACCATATTAATGTCTTGTCACAGTAAGAGTTAAGAAGTATGATATTCTATATGTTATGTTACACAAAAAACACGTGCGTTATCCACAGCATTCGGATAGTAACTAATGTTCGTTCGTTTATTATCATCTCGAAACAAACAAACAACCTAACCTAGTTCACAAGCATCTAAAATTAGATTGATCAAACTTTTCCCGCCATTATTTGAATCTACCTGTATTATCTTTTAGAGCATGATGATGATCTTTTTAAAATATAAAAACTACTTAAAATAACATGGGTAAGTATCTTATAATTATAAATTACTATTTCATTCTAATTAATTTAATAAACAAATAAATATATAGAGAGAAACAGGCATAATTGGCAAGCAAACAGGACTTCGGTTCGCATTATGATAGACTAGCTGTTCCCCGCGGCTTCGCCCCGCGTGGGACTTGGTTATATCGCGCCCAAAAGTAGCCTATGTTTGACCTCAGGTCGTTAACTACATCCCTACCAAATTTCATCACAATCGGTCCAGCAGTTTAGCCGTGAAGAGTGAAGAGTGACAGACAGACAGACAGACAGACAGACTTTCGCATTTATAATATTAGAATTATGGATAAGTATATGGCTTCGCAGCCTTCAGATAGCTATCCTACTTCCATGTAGGCACCTCTCCAGCAGCTTCCGAAATTTCTCAAAAAATAGACAAGGATGGCAGAGGTAACCATGGCAATTATTATTTCTATGGAAACAAATCAACTATTTGTTGTTGTCATACCTACTTGTCATATCACTACAGTAAACTGGCGAGGTGAGGTAGTTCTTACTTCAGTAAAAACAAAAATTCATTATTATCAAAAGAAATTTTGAATACTTAGGAAAAAATATGCCGATTTTAGTGAAAGATTTTACGTGGACTCAAACAATGGATACTCTACATATAAGGATACCCATAAGTCCAGTATTCAGGGAAAAGGTTGATATTTTTACATTCGACTCCTACGTAAAGATACATTTCAGTCCTTTCCTATTCGAAGTATTCTTATTGCACGATGTTAATAACGATAAGAGCACATGTTTGATTAAAGATGATATAATAATCCTAGATTTAGTGAAAATAGATAGTTGTAATTGGGAGTCCTTAGAGAAAGATATAACGAAACCAGAGAAAATGAAGATTAGGCAAGAAATATTAGAAAAAAGTCAGGCGAAGGCAAAACAAGAAGCTGAAGATAAACAGGCTAAGAAAACTCAGTTAGATAGATTTACAGTCCAAAAAGCAATGGATTTAGATACTCAGCAGCATAACTTAATGGACGCTAGACGAGACGATCAGAGGAAAAAAGCTATGGATGCTTTAGAAAATTGGAGAGTAAATTCTGTTAATGAAAGTAATACTAAGATCAGAGATACAGAAAAAGAGAGTTCTGGAGTTAAAATAGTCGAACTACCTTCGTCAGAAGACGAAGATAAAAAAACAACAGAAAAGATCCCAACTAAGAAAGTAACTACAAAACCGGCACAGAAAAAGCCAGTAATGACTCCAGTAAGATCTGAATATATTGAGAAGAAGAAGAAAGAAGCAGCAAAACGTGTCCTTCCAAGACCGAGAGATGTAGGCGAATTGATAATCACACATACGCCGAGAACGTTTCCGACGCCTAGTCGCGAATCGACTGCTCAAGAGGAAGAAACGTGGCTCAAGAACATTACATTGGCAAGGAGAGCCACAGGTTAATATAATTAAAATAGTTTAGATTTTTAAAAATTAATGAATCACCTGGTCTACCATGTGACTTTTATTATTTTACACAAGCAACACCATGGCAAATGGCGACAAAAAGTAGTTGAAAAACCTTCTACAGAGGTCAGCAGAAGTAGACTGACTAGTGCTCGTATTCTTTAAAGTACCCTGAAAAAAAAATATAGTGGAATTTCTGATATTCTGCTTTTTAATAACTATTAATATATTATTATTATTTTTTTAATACACTAGCAGCTTAAAGCTGATGCGTGTATAATACTGCACTCATGGGTTTAAATTTTTTAAATGTTTGACAAGTGTGTTTTTAAAACTGTTCACTCTGGGAGCACTTATTTTGGTTAATGTGTTCCACATTTGCACAACACGGTTTAGCAGAAAGTGTGTTTTAAGGATACACTGAGCTTGCTAAGCTTCATAGAGTGCCCTCGTAGTTGAGTGTTAGAATTTCGTGTGAATATATTTTCAATGCCTTAGTGATGATGGAGGATTTTGAATGTCTCTATGAAGACTCTTAACACAATATTCATCGATATTGTATTTCATTAGGTTTCGTTTCCGAGGACCTTCGGCCTGAAGAACAAGACCCTCAATGGTGTAAAGAGAAAGGTGACCAGTTCTTCCGTAACGGCAACTTTTTGGGCGCGATCAGCGCGTATACGCACGGCATCACACTCTCCGACAAATTGCCCAGCTTGTTCGCCAACAGATCAGCAACACACTTTGCTCTTGGCAATTTTAACAAATGTGTAAGTATAAAGTTGTTGCCCCCATATCTGTTCACACAGGAAACTTGGGAATTTAATTGTAGGTACCTAACCTAAATTAGGTCAATATCATTTCGTATTTTCGAGTTCTCGAAGCAGAGACTTTCGAGATTTTGAAGAGATAACTTTATTGTGTGTGTGGATCCTAATATCAGCAATTCGAAAACTAATTATAACTACCCGATTCATATTTTGAAGAGTGGGGATCAAGTGGGGCTCACAACACTACCTTGAGGAAATTTTCTGGAACCGTGGTTTAAAAACATTTAAAAATAAAATAATTATGCAAATAATATATAAACTCCCATAAAATCTAGTAGACTAGAAGATTTAACTCGCACGCTTTTTAATATGTGGCCTTATAGATATTTAGTTCCAAACGCCTCAATAGGTACCAATCCGATAATTTCATATTACTTTTGAAATGGAACACAATAAATGCAAGTGTTTGGCGGCAGAATATAGGTAGGTACCGATTTACGTAAGGGGATCTTTTATTCGAAGATACTTAATTTTGTAAAGCCTGGTATTGGGTCTCCTAAACGAGATTGTAAAAATCATTTTAATCCTTTTCCCTTTATGATAAGGCTGTTTTTTCATAAATTCTGGTATTTAGTGCTTCGCAACAGAGAAGACGTTACATAAGAAGTTGTCACAGACCGTCTAAACAATCAAAATAATGTTGATAATGAATTTGCAGTTAAACGACTGCTCCACGGCTTTAGACCTGATGAAACCGCACTGCGAGGGCAACCGACGAAGCCGCGGGAAATGCATAGCTCGCCGTGCCGCTGCACTTGTGCGACTTGGCTACCTGAGTAAAGGCATCGATGAAATGAAAGCAGCTGTAAAACTACTGCCAGATGATGAGAATATCAAGAAAGACTTGTACGATATGGAGAGGGCTTGGGAACAGAACCCCGATTCTGAATAGAAATGGAAAGTGTCTTATTACTAATTGTATTGTTTCTTTATTTTGGCAAGTTTATATTACGATGTACTAAAGTGATGGGAATTATTTAAATAGTCCTTTATCGTGTCATTTCAAGAAATAAAGAAACTCGCTTATAATAGACAAGGATACATTGAACACCGACAAACAAGAGACTAGCTCTTGACTTTATAATGGTGAACACGAACGGAAGTAAAAAATAAGGATATTAAGAAAATGTCGATTCCAAAAACTTGTTGAAATTAGACACTGAACGAAAGAAATATTATTATTTGTATTAAATACAATACATAACTAAAATAACATTGTTTTATTCTTCTGTTATCTTCTTTGATAAACCTAAATTGTTTAAAAGAGCGTGGGGCGAAGGATCCCTGCCGCGGAACCTTCTGAATACTTCACTAGGGTGACAACTACCCCCATACGCCAAATATGTGTCTCTATATCTCTTCCCAACAGCAAGAATATCTTGATCCCCTTGTCTAGCCTCTTCAAATGCACTATAAATGTCTGCCGCGATCATCTTGGACCACAAATGGCAGTAGTACGCTGCGCCCCACTCCTCAGAAATTACTTTTGTGAATGACAACGGATGCGAATCGTACTTGTCGAATCGCATAATGTGGTATTTAGGCCACAATTCCTTTACGAGATCACGCCAAAAGGTTTTCTTTGAATGCAGTTCTAAGTCGAGACGTGATAAGTATAACTCTTGGCATAGTTTGTATCCTGCCATGTGCTTGCGCACGCTTTTTAGATTCTTTATTATGTCTTCGGGCAGTGGCTCGTCTGTTTTGTAATGTCCGCTGATAGCACGTATTGTGTGGGGATCGTATAACCAGTGTACCATAACGTGACCACACACTTCAGCCGCGTCCCATTCAACATTGGATAGACCTGCTACCTCTGAGTAGTTCGCTTTTGTTAGCAAGTGACGTAACGAATGGCCAAACCTTTTGAATAACACACAGACTTCGTTAAACGTAAGCTGGGAAGGTTTATCATCGCTGGGCGCTTGGAAATTGAAGATTAATGCTGAGAGGGGCGTGGTTTCAGTTGAAGTGCATTTGTTGCGTACGGAAATATGCCATCCCGCGTCATCGTATACACGGATTTTTAGATTTTGTCGCGCGTATGGATCTAAATAGAAGCCAGCTATAGGCGCATTGCTAGATTCGTCGTAAACGTCATAAAACTTGACATCTTTGTGCCAGGTATCTACTCCCGTGCGTTCTATGATTTTGATCTTAAAAAGCGTGCTGCAGAGGTTGAAAAGACTGTGAATGACCCTTGGGAGCGGGAAGAATTCGCGAATTTTGTTATCATCGAAGTTATAAAGCGACCACTTTTGTTTCCTTTGCCAATAGGGGATATCCCAATGTTCAAGCTTGACATCAAATCCTCTTTCATTAGCAAATCTTTGCAGCATTTCAATCTCGACTTCCTGCATCGGAAAAGCAGTTTCGAGGAAGCTGTCCAGTGTGTTGTATACGTTTTCCACAGTGCCAGCCATTTTTGTCTCCATACTCATATCAACAAACGAATCAAAGCCAAGGATTTGTGCTTGTTCGTGCCGTAGACTGCGTATTTTCTCCAAATTGTTGCTGGTTTCAATTTCTTTGTTGACGTAATTAGAACACCTTTGGGTGTAAGCTTGCCACATATTCCATCTTAGCCTTCTCTCTGGGCAATATTGCATGAAAGGCTCATATATATGAGGTTCTAGAGTGGCTAGCCATGGTCCCCTGTTAGGGTCATTGTTACCTGCCATAGCTTTAACCAGACTATCAGGACATTCCTTGATGATTGATTCATCATCGATTGTGCACGTGAATAGCTTATTAGCAGTACTAACTTTCTCTCTATACATCTGTCTTTCCTTCTTCAATGACGCCAAAACGTTGTAAAGCCGATCACGTTTTGTACCTTTTACTTCTAACCCATTGAGTCTTCCTTCTAAAATATATTTATCTAGAAGTCTTTGTTCTTCATCAGTCAGTTTCTTGAGTCTGTTCTTTTCATCAACGGCTGATTGGAAAATGTGAGTGCTGTTGAATTTCGCAGACCTAGCTTTGTGTGCTCGCTCGTGTATTTGGATGTATGATTTTGTGGGCATCAGGGAGCTGTTGCCTAAGTAAAGAGCCTTCGCCATTCCCCATGTTAGTTCCAATTGGCTGTCGAATTTCTCTAGCGGTAGGAATATTTCTGTAAATGCATTCTTGCAATTTTGTGAGGCTTGCTCTATCTGTTTGACACCATTCTCGTAATCTAAGCTTTGCTTGCTGATGACTGCGATACACTTTTCAATAGTGATATCGGTAAACTCTGGGAGACCATTGTCTGAGAGAAGGATATTCTTGTCTGCATCTTCACCTATTTCTGGGATTCTGTAACATTAAAAAAATTACATTAAACTCATTGAAGAAAAGATGGGTAGACAGTGTGAGGAGAGCATCAATCAATCTTCATTATTTTTCGTGTAGGTGTCTGGGTCAAAAGACCATGCAAACCCTAGTGTCAGAGTTCTTCGGAATCGCCTCTCGGCCTCTGTGGTAGTTCCTTTAATGACTACCAGGTGGCAGCCAGAATCAATGGCTTAACTAAACGTGCCTTCCGAAGCACAGAAACATCTTTATTTTCAGACAATTAGGTTATTCAAGCCTGCAATAATATCCTAAGAAAACAACTGAACAAAGTATGTTTCCCGTGGAAATGGGAACCCACAAATACTCTTTATTGCACCACAAAATAATAAAATTACACAAAACAGCTTTACTTAAAACCATGAGGTACAAAGGCAACCCCGGGTCTACAGGCAAACTCCACAACCACTGGACCACAAAGGCAGCAAACAATCAATGTTTTCTATCATTATCTAAATCCAAACAAATATTTATTACACAAAAAATAAAAAAAAGTATAAAAATCAAATATTGAAATACATAATACTCTAAATGAAAATAGTATAACAAGAAGAAACTTTAAAAGCAAACATGAATTAAACCAACAAACATTTTTATATCCATTTTATCAACATTGTAAAAGAATCAAAAACATCATTTTCACATTTCCTGGGGCTGAGGGCATAGGGTGGCATAATAAAAGATTTGGTATTATTATTATGACTTCCACTCTGTTCTGGGAGCAAAAGAAAAACATTTGAATGTATCAGCTGCTTCTCTTCCCGCTCAGGTTGTAAAAGTCAACTAAGGGAATCGTGGAATGGGGGAATTAGAACATAGGCAATGCGGCTAGCAACCCATCACTATTAATTTCATGTTTCCACTACCATCATGCTAAATGTGGTTAAGGTCTTATGACCCTAGGCTCTGTCTAACCCATATGGGGTAAAGACGTGGTTACTTGTATGAATGTTTGTCTAAATTTAGCCTAGGGTCTGCTGTTATAAGTGGAAGCACACATTGTAAAGAGGCAACTTGTGTGCCCAAAGGTCCCAGATTAACTAAAGACGGCTTAAATATTATAGTTAAATCTTGTTTAAGTCTTCATTTAGATTTTGTTTACTAGTCATTTATTTAAAGGGATTATCGAATTGTGCATATAAATATAAAAATTGTTAGTAAAAAATTAAATAAATGGTTTTGGAAAGGTAAAAAGTAAATTAAATATACAGTAAATAAAAATAACTAACCTTAATTTAGGTTCTAAACTACTGAACAAATTGTGGTGAAATTATGTGCAGAGGTATCTGAGAACTTTCAGATGAACATAGTGTACTTTTTAACGGGATTTATCGCAGGTCCACGCGAGAAGAATCGTTGACAACAGCCCGACAGTATCATACATTGATCTTATTACAAAACTACGTTATATTATAAATGATCATAAAAAAATTAAAAAAAATATATATATGACACTAATTTAGAAAATACATTATTTTTATGAATAAATAATCTATGAAAGATAGGAAAATGTGATTTTATTAGAATCCCAGACACTTTACAGGGAAATATGTAAAATCAATAACACTTACAGAACGACGTAGCCATTTCGGCGTTTGGTTTGGTAAAATTGCCTTTTCACTTGTCTAGCGATCACATTACTGCGTAGGAAAGATAAAGCCATAGTTATTTGATTTTATTAATTATTTTTGTGATCAATTCATTTCATAATCGCAAGCCGAATCGCTTGTCAAATTCGAACATATGATGATGACATTCCAAGTGATTGACAACTGACACTGACATACGATGGGCATAAATTAGATAGATTAATAGTTTTTTTTTTTTAACTTTTAATGGTTTTCTTCAGCCTAGAAGGTTACCACGACCCACGACGGCACGATTTAAAAGATGTTAGAACATACTACTTCCAACTGAGTTTATTGTGGGTTTGTTTGTTTGGTAAAGCCTTAGGCCTTCAAGCCCTAATCTACAAATCTCCCTGAAATTTCGCATACACAGAAGCATTGAGAAGAATCTTATAGGGAAGGGTAGGATAGGGTTTCATTCCGATTTTACTTTTTTACTATTATTAGGTACCTATTCTGTTATCCCGGGAAAAAGCACTATTCCCGACACTTGATGTTGATAACCTCGTGTGTACCTATTACCTGTGTACTATTGTTTATTTGTTGTTTGTAATATCTTTATTGCTTTAAAATACATAGTAAATAGAATATTATTAAAATCAGAAGACAATGGCGGACTTATCTTTTGCTGTAGGCTTAAGATAAATTATTTATATATATAAATTTATCCTTATTTCAAATGCATAAATCCACATCTAACATCTTAGCTTGTAGCGTCTATTTTTTTTTTTTTTTTTTTTTTGGTGACTAACCACACAGATCGAGTTAGCCCCAAAGTAAGTTCGAGACTTGTGTTATGGGATACTAACTCAACGATACTATATTTTTATAACAAATACATATATAGATAAACATCCAAGACCCAGGCCAATCAGAAAAAGATCATTTTTCATCTTGACCTGACCGGGAACTAAAACAACTTTACTCTATCAATAATTTAATATCCTAAGATTATTTCACTTTAATACAATCCATACTATCAACCTGCTCATCGACCACAACGCTTTCAACCAAAGGTACATCGACCATTTGACAAGTACATAACGCGTTACAATCATTACAATTAGGCCCATTTTCCTTTTTTATAGATCTTTCCTGATAAGTATCTTTAACTGGTGGACTGCAGCAGAAATCCGTATCCAGGCCCATCTTCTCCCCGTCTTCGAGGGTCTGTGGAAGGTGCTGGTTCAAGGTTTCTGGCAAGAGCAAGCTGGCGATACCACCAGCAACCAACAACGCGCCCATGATGATTAGTGGCAACACCAGGATGTCTGATCCCTGAAATGTTTTTAAGGCTCTTGCATATAACAGCAGTTTAGAATTTTGCAGTATGATAATAGAACCCTAAGTAACTAGACAAGAGAAATTCTTAGGAAAGGTAAGTATAAGTATCTTATCGCATAGATAAATGTTCTCTCTCTCTACATTCAAATTCTTGTGGCTAGTGCAAGTGACTACAAAATGGGCTCTTTAGGTACGGCAAAGCGTCGACACAGGTGTTGCAAATGTCCATAGGCTGTGGTATCCGCATCCGGTGGGCTGTAGGCTAGAGCCCTATGCGTCTGCCACGAGATTTCATGAACGCAGACGCTAGCCATGTGCTAGCGACTGCATTAGGATTTTGTATGGGATTTCTTAGTTATCTTACTTTTCGCCAGGGGTCTGTCATACAAAATCTTAGGTATCTTAGGCGTAATTGGTTACTCAAAAGTAAATAAAAATGGGTGAAATGTATCAGTACTAAATTAAAACCCAAATCCGGGTAAGGTCGCTAGATATAATAAAATAACATAATTTTGGGGAAGGTTGCTAGATAGTACGCGGAAGAGCTAATCATCTCCAGCGGTATATTCGCGTACCCTTTTTCCACGCACTCTATCACTAAGTAAGGTATTACAACATTGCTTTTAGAGGATCCCTAGCACCTTAGACTATACAATCAGGAAAACGCAATCTACAGTACTTACTCCTAGTATGAGATTTAGGCATAAACGCAGACGCTAGCGACTGCATTGGCGGGCTGCGGCATGGCTCTTTCTCTCTTACCTGACACTTTATGTGAAAGAACGAGACGAAACACATTTTAACTAAAATAGGCTTAACAAACGTTTCTTAATACGGGGGCTTATGTTTCCTTACCAAGTAATTGACAAGGGGTATGAAAATGGGCCCCAGCATGCCGAGTACTGAGCTCAAGCTCATCCCCAGACCTCTGACCACGGTGGGGTACAACTCCGAAGCCATAAGGGGAAGCACCACGAACGATGATGATATCCCCATTTTGCCAACACAGTACAAAGCTAATGTTACGTTACTTTCTGAAAAAATAAAAACAACATAAGTACTTCTTATTAATAATTAATAATAATCGATGATATCAACTAAAACAACTAAGTTTAAACAAGTAAATTATTAAAAAACAAAATACCCGACTGCATTTAAAATATTTACGTAAAATTAGTATAGGTACTTTTGAATTTGGCGTCAAAAATTAGCCATATTTGTTTTTAATGTATTAGTGTCTCCCTCTCACACTAAATACGGATCTAACGACACCTCTCAAGCTAAAATCGAGCAAGCCGTTCAGGCTGCAGAGCGCACAGACTAGGAGGAGATACTATACCCAAACCATGCTACCATGCTTACCATGTTGAACCAAAAAAGTCGTCAAGCAGGCCACTCCACCGACTACCATGCTCATACACAAGGTCCATCTCCTTCCAAGCCTCTCCATCGACGGCCAAAGGAACAAATACGTCGGCAGCTCTACTACTCCCGCCAAAAAGAAGTTCAGAAACTCATCGCCACCCAAAACGGGAGCGTAATAAGACAAACCAACATAAACGCTGGTATTTGTGAACCATATGAAAGTGATAATGATGGTTTTCTTCCTAAGGTTTGGAGTACGGAACAGGTCCATGATCCCGTACTGGCGAGACTTCTCTTTCTCCAAGTCCTGTTTTAGTTTGTCTGATTCGTATTTGCGACGGAGGTGGACCATGTAGTTGGCTGGCAAGGATTTGCCATTTATTCTGAAAAGAAAAAAGAATGTTGTGGTTTTTTTTCAACATCATCATTTCCTTATGAAATACTAGTATAGTATCTCCTCCTTAGTCTGTGCTTATGCATCACCCTTGGAGGTTCAAGGGAGAATAGTAAATAAAATAAAAAGCGAGTAGATCGATATCCTAGAATGGCGCGAGTGTTCGAACCGATAGCGCGCGTTAATTGACGGCGAGATCGCGGCCATGCTTGGATTGATCGCCATTTCTATCTTGAGCTCCTCCGTGCTTCGGAAGGCATGTAAAGCCGTAGGTCCTAGCTGTTATCAATAAATGACAGTCTTTAGGCTATATCAGATACCTTTGGCCAACCTGAAAAAATTGATAGGTTGGCCATGGAGATCAGACGACAGTCGTTTCATTGTAATAACCAGCACCTCCAAATCAGGACTATAATTGAAAGCGTATCCTGGGGCCTAAAGGGTAAGCTGAAGATTGCAACTAGGAAACATGCTCGGATGAAGAAGATGAGTACAAAAAAATTAAAAAAATATACCTGGCCATATTCTTCAATATAACCTCCGCCTCTTCGAATCTTCCTCGCGCCAGCAGCCATCTTGGACTCTCTGGCATCGGCCACAGATACAGAAAGAAGCAGATGAAAGGCAGTGTGGTGGCTAACGCTAGATGGCGCCAGTCTCTCACCAGGTAGACTACACCAGCCAGGATGATCAGGCCAAGGGAGTAAGCTATGTTTGACAGGATCGTGCAAAGGGTTCGACATCGAGGCCCAACCAGCTCTATAGCTGTGATAAACAGAAGAAGTTTTGTACAGGTGAGTACAGTACCCCTATTATGAGTTTTTCTAAACGCAGACGCAAGTGACTGTGTTAGAATTTTGTATGGAATTTTTTAGTTGCCTTACTATCCGTCAGAGGCGCTGTACAGGTTTGTCATACAAAATCGCTAACGCAGTCGCTAGCTTCAGCGTTTAGAAAAACTCATACTAGGGGCACTGGTGGTTTACCACCATTTTTTAAAACCATGCAAGAACGATTGAGTAAGTGAGATGTTGCCTTACATCACGTAGCGCGCACGCATCTCGTTTACTCACTGGATCTTGCATGGTTTTAAGAGACGGTAATAACCTTATTAACGGTTATTACCATAACTATTATTACCCACCGTGGGCCACAGAAAACAGTATAATATCTTAGATGTAAGTTTAAAGGTAAGGTAGAACTTAAAAGAACTTTCTTAGCTAACCCACATTAGTTTCTTTTGAGTCGGTTTAGATCTTTTCAACTGGTGTTGTTTGACGTTAGTTGTTTGGGTTAGTTGATTGACGTTGCAGCCTATTCGAATAAAAATAAAGACTGTAAGTAAACCAACCAAGTACGTATGGAGTAGCCATGATAGCAGGGACGGTGAAGCCCACTCCGAACCTAAAGATGATCCACAGGACGTAGTTCTGAGCGAAGGCTGTGGCCACTCCAAAGACGCATTCTATGAGCAGATAGATGAAGAAAGACGGTTTCCTTCCGATGCTATCCTGAAGATAGAGAGGTATTTTAGCTCAATTATTATTTACAGAATTAAGATGAAAATTCATAAGAAAATACTCATTCTTTGTTAAAAAATAAACTATGCGTTTACTAGACACCACGTCAGAGGCCGAAAGGTGGTTCCGAAGAACCCTGACACTAGGGTGTGCATGTTGGATTGATCGTATCACCTACACGACGCTGCGGAACGCGACGCGATGCGGCGCTACGACATGGCCTATTTTTCGTATGAAACTAGTGGTTGCCCGTAGCCTCGACTGAGCTTCGTTATAATAAAAACTTTTTAAAAAACAGACAGACAGAGATTGTATGATAAAACCTGCAAAATGCAATTGAGCTTGAGTAACTGTCTTTAACTTAGTATTCCTGCAGTCTCCACAAACTATCACCAAAATACTTACTTAGTGCGAGCCGTACGCAGCTTCAATAAGGCTGCGGATTCCCTTGATCTCGACCTCTTTGATACGAGCGTTGCATCGGCAAGGCGAAAGCTGAGCCGTGGCTTTTTTTTTCAAAATTAGATAATCTGTTTTTGCCAAAATCGATTTTGTAGGTATAATAAGTATTATTTTCAAAAGAACCTACACTGTAATTAATAACAAAATCTTACTTTTAATCATATTAGATACCACTTATGTTTGCACTTTGTTATTTAAGCAGTTTTCTATTTGTGAGGACCTTTTATTGGCAACCAGTAACTTATTTAAATTAACAATGTTTATATATCTGCTGTTGGTCCTCCTTTTAAATACCTAAATAAATAAATAAATAAATAAACTCTAAGTAGAAACTAGATCGAAACACATGTTTTTATACCTGTAGGTAACCGAAGATGTAGTTTCCAATAATACCACCAACACCGAGGAGCACCAGCCCCAGGGTTGGGTAGAAGTCCTTGTCGCAGACAAGGTTCCACTGGCAAGAGAGGAAACAACGAGTTTATCATTCTGAGCAAATCAAAGACCTTTCTTTTTGGAATAGTACCTACAATACAAAGACTTCCGAGATCTGAAGAAGGCTTTTTTATTTTATATATGTGTAAAATAATCGTTATTTAATATTACTAATTAGGTACCATGTAATTCATATTTGTTTTTCATCCTTAAATGTTACCTACTTACACTGGACACATTTTACAGACCGGCTTTTATCAATGCATGCCGAATGTGTAAGTAAAAACTAAAACATGTGACGTAAACGAATGAACATCCATATGTCATAGATTAAAGAAAAAAAATCCGCGCGCGAATTGATTAAAGACATTTGAGACCGCACGCGCGCGAATGGCGCGCGATTCCAAGTTCTTTGGGTATGAGTATGACCTATAAACAATAAATTTACTGTAATTAATTACTACATAGATTAAAAAAAAAAATGCCTAAGACCGCGCGCGTGCAATTCTTTAATTCTATGCTAGATAGGTACACAATGTTTTTTTTTTAATAGTTTATACGGCCATGGAATCTAGTCTTTTAAGGCCTTTCTTGAATTTATTAATCTTCTTCAGTCCTACTTAAGTCAGTCGAGTCAAAAATTCTAGTCAATAGTCAAGTCCAGTCAAGTAAGTAAGTCTAGTCTGAGTCAGATGGCTAAGTGAAGCGGTGGAAAAAATTCACTTAGCTATATCATGGAGATTTTGATGACAAAGATAAAAAGTCACGTTGTCGACACTGTATCACTTCCCAACACTCACGCTTGTTCACGAACACTTTGCGAATAATAATCCACCAATATTATGCACAAACACTCGAAATAACCTAAGTTTTGGAAATTAAATACAGCGCGGACATAGCAACAGTTTACTTTCCCTCCAAAAACTCCATCGCTAACGCAGTCGCTAGCGTCTGCGTTAAGAAAAACTCGCACTAAGGGCACAGGTACACAATGATTTACGAAATCGCGGTCAAATGCTTTTTAAAAATTTCTAAGCTCACCTCGGAAACAATAGTGTTTTTATAGATACTGCGATCATAGCTCCACCCATGTTTGCACGGGACCACATCTGCTGGCAAGCTAGCGACCCTGACACCTTGGTTCTTGAGAACTTCGCTGTAATTCAACTTGTACATGCTGCATTTGGAGAAATGAGGCTCGTCATTCTTCAGCTCCAGAGGTATGCTGGAAACATAACAAAACTCGTTTCGCTCGTCTCCCCACCAAAAAGTAATAGTAAAGTAATAATTTTTCAATTTAAAATCTATATATATAAAAGAAAGTCGTGTTAGTTACAAAATTTATAACTCAAGAACTAGCTAGTTAATAATAATTTATTTATCTCTACAAGGTAGGTTTACACATCAATGGAACAAAAAGGACTTCCTTACAGATTTAACCCAATCTTGTGTGAGCCTCGATCTTGTTCCCATATTTATCCATTAATTAATTGATTAAAAAAAATTTAGATTTATCTAAGTACTCTTACTAACAAGATGTCGCAAACTACTAACTCACTGTATGCACTTTGTTGTCTGAAAATAAACAATTTTTTATTTATTTATTAGTAATCAAAGGGTCGTACTGTGCGTTTTAAGAAGAATTATCTCCCACGCACGCTAAATATGTGGAAGGAGCTCCCATGCCTTGTTTTTACCTAAGACTACAACATTGGGTCTTTCAAAAAATGCTTGACAAGATTAATCAAAAAACTCCAGATATTGCAAGCGTCAATGAACTACAGTGGCCACATATTTTCAGGTGGGACGTATGCCTGTTTGCCTAGTAAATTGTGTATATTAAAAAAGTGTGTGTAAATTGTGTAAATTTTTTAATTAAGTTTAGTATTATTTAGTTTTATTTTTATTTTTAATTAAGCTGTTGTATACGTACTTATTAATTAATTATTAAATTATATTTTTCATTAAAAAAGATAATATTACTTACCTTAGATTCTTCACCAGTTGTAAGTCAGACAAATGATCGAGCTCGGGCACTCTGCACCAATGCTGGACGTCCGCAGCCATGAACAGCTGCGCGTACGCATGAAACCCGCACGGAATGACAGCCGGCAGTAAGATGAAGTAGATAACCAGCTTCTGGTACCGGCCGAAGGTGCCCACGTCCTCGAGGATTGCGTCGAAATCCATTGCTGTAAAATATTGATTGGACAAACCGACGAAAAGGCAAAAATAAAAATACGTAAGTAAGGTTAGCAGACACGATGATTTGATAAAGAACATCATCCGAGGAAAGATAGAAGGAAGAAGGGTTCCAAGTAGACCAAGGCATAGTTATATCAAACAAATAAAAGAGAAAACAAACGTCGTGTCGTATCAAGAAATAGAGGAACTTGCTAAAAGATAGATAAAAATGGAAGGAACTCCACCGACAAGAGCATAGCTCTTAAGTTTATGATGATGAAGGTTAGCAGAAATAATAGTTTGTACAAAGAATTTGAGGCAAATTTCTTTAATCTGTGAGTCTGTACGACTTCAATTTAAATTATGTCGATAAGTTTTTAGAAGGTCAAGCTTTAAGTGGTTAACTTTCATGGTTTACCTATTATTTGTTTATTTATTTGATACCGACAGTTTGTCCGGCCATCTGGAAATCTGTATGTAAGTAAACTGGTTTATATTAATTTGAAGCAAAGCCAATAACCAACAAACAAACTTGTCGTATTTGTAGCGTACCGTACAAAGAACATCGAATCGCGCGCGGCGAGCCAAATTTAAAAAAAATCTATGGTAGCGTACGTATACTTATAATATAACGTCCATGATTCAATTTAAATTTATTTATTTATCGCATACATGTTAGGCATAAGGAAGGTTGAAAAGTAAAACATTGCTGATCCAAACATGTACCCATATTTTATTGTGAAAAAACCAAGCACACACACCCACTTATTTCAAGTTCCCGTTGTACCCATTTATTATTATAATAGAGACCCGCCCCGGCTTCGCATGGACCAAAAGCCTATCTATTAAAAAAAACGGCATTAAATACCGTTGCGGAGTTTTAAAGATTTAAGCATACATAGGGACATAGGGACAGAGAAAGCGACTTTGTTTTTGTTTATACTATGTAGTGATAGTGATGCTCGTAGCAGATTGTTTATGAATTGTGTAAGCTACAAAAGATAAAATCGTAGCTCGTAGCTCTGTATTTATTTCGTAGCTAAGCTACGATCATAATAACGTAGCATAGTTTACTTATTGCAAGCTACGTGAAAAAATTCGTAGCTCATCTACGATTATAATTTCGTAGCATCAGTTTTCAGTGTGAATGATATTTTATTTGTTGTAACGCTTTTAACTTGACGAATTAAAAAAAAAAAAAAAAATGCACATAGCAAGCTTAATTCTTAAGGAATATGACTGGCAAGTGAATGAACCGTGAGTCATTATCAGTATAGAATAAAAAGAAAATAAAAAATAGATGAAAATAAAAAGTCTTACCTTAATTTGTAAAAAAGTTCAGCTTTCCACCATCAATATGACACGGAGCACCAACATCTGTGGTCTCGGCTGTGGTCAGTGGTCTACTGGACCACAGTCTCGCGATCACCTGAGGGACCCTAAGCGCTACCGTTTTATATACAGGATGATCTAGATACCTATGTCTAAAATTTTAAATGGAGTATGTAATAAATTTACGCAATTGAAACCAGGACAAAATATTTTAATAAACTGAATCACTAGGAATAAGCTCATAATTTCTTAAATTTTAAGATCATATGTTTTAGTTAATTATAGTAGCGAACTATTTGTGCTCGCCATTAATTGGCAATTACATATATAAGATAATACTACAATAATGTAAGTACCTATAATATAATGTGCGATATGTAAATGTTGTAAGCGTGCCTAAATAAATAAATAAATAATCATATTCCTTTTTGCCTACTTAACACATTGGCGGACGGTTTTAAAAACACAATAGAAGTTTAATTGTTATAACATCTATAGACGTCGTGCGTCCGCTAACGTGTTAATATTATAAAAAAGATAGAATAGGTATCATTTTCATCATATAGGTACTATACTATCCTTCAACTACAACGAATTTAAATGCCTCCGTGGTCCAGTGGTAAGGCGTTTGCCTGTAGATCCGGGGGTTGTGGGGTCGATTCACACGGGAAGCATACTATGTTTAGTTGTTTCCAGTTTGGTTCGGAACTTAGGACATTGCAGGCTTGAATCACCTGTTTGTCTGACAATAAAGATCTTCGGAAGGCACGTTAAAAGCTGTTGATCCCGGCTGCCATCTTGAAGTCTTTAAAAACGTCATCGCAGAGGGCAAGATGCAGATCCTAAAAACTCTAACACCATAAACCGATGATAATGTCGATGGACCTTGTCATCTAATTCATAATTCATAATTCATTTATTTTATGTCAGACATGGGTACATTTAAGGGTGTTAGTATTAAATTCTCTAATCTAGACTAAATGATGATGAATTATAACGAAAAAAAGGTATTTTTCAATCACCCATTACATAGCATATAGGATGCGCGTGCGCCAATTATTCCATTTGTCGAGCGCAGTCAGTCAATTCGATTAGTATTTATAATTGGAACGGCGAAAGGACAGTCCCAACAGACCAAGGTCAAAATTGCACATCCATTACCGGATTACATCCAGACAAAAACAGCTTGGATGGTTAAGGAACAGCAATGGATGTGGAAAATAATTGAAAAGTTTGAGTATCTGTCAGGGCCTTTGATATATGTTGTGGCATTGTTGTGGCCGTCAAAAATAAATGAATTGATTGTTGTATTGTGGCAGGAATAAATTGAGAGTAATAGAGCAACGAAGACTTCCGAATTTTTTCGAGAGTGTTTCCTAGCATAGATTTAAAAAAAAAATTGCTTTTGAGCCGCGTTCCTAGTTCTATGGTTTTCTAGCATAGATTTAAAAAAAAATTGCGGCCGCGTTCCTAGTTCTATGGTTTCTAAATCTAGTAAATTAGATTACTTATTTAAAAAAAACAAAATCAGTTTGTGGTTGGATAAAGATCCTTCAAAAAAACGTGTTTTAATATTCACACTAATTTTATGACAAAAATGTATTTTTTTCAATTAAAACCGCAAAAAATTCTATTCGCTACGATTGAATCTATTCGTAGCGAATATTCGCAATTAGAAGGCATTCGCAGCGAGTATTCTATATGTCTGACGGAAGAATTTAATGCTTAGCGTCAGATTAAAAAAAAATGCGTTATAGCCGCGTTCCTAGTTCTATGGTTAGCGTAGAATGCATAGGTACGATTTGTGTTTGACGGGTGCTGGGTTATGCTTCAAAAATGGTCTTAGATTTGGCGGCTTTAGTTATTACAAGGGAACGAGTGCCATCTGACTCTTTTTTCAGGAACCAGACCATTACGATCATGATCCAGACGATACCTCGGTGAACACTAGCGCCACCATCATTTAAAAATCATTATTCACTAAAAACACAAGTTATAAAAAATCCGTGTTATGTAATTAAGGTTCTGGATCTGAGGTAAATTTTAATCATATTAAATTATAGTTCCCTATAGTTATAAATTGCAAAACTGCTAAAAGTGGCCGTTTTAAGCAATATTGCAATTTGTAACTATAGGGATAACACGGAGTTTTGATAACTTGTGTTTTCAGTGATTTTTAAATTATGGTGGCGCTAGTGTTCACCGAGGTATCACCTTCGGGTGTCTAAGAGGCCAACACTTAGATTTTTCAGGCTGCTATAGGCATCAGACACAGTTTAACGACTGCCATCTAACAAGAGAAATTTAAGTTAAAAATGTTTCTATACTAAGGCACGGAAGAGCTCGGCAGATGCTAAATCTGTCTGAAATCAAAATGAGGCCACGCTTGCTGTCGCTTGACAAGCACGATCGTTACGAACATGCTAGGCATACATTTTTTGCAAAGAAAGGAGGAGCCAGATGCTCCCCCTTTCTTTGCAAAAAATGTATGGAAAAATCCTGCAGGAGACTTACTATTTCCATCCTTGTCTTATCTTCGGATGTGCTTGCTTCGCTTGATCACTGCTCAAAAGTGGTAGTAAGCTCATTTAAAAAAAAATGGGTATTTATAGCATAATTTAATAAAATTTAAAATTTACAAGGTTCTAGCGCTTAACTAAGTTATTTCTTGAGATGTGAACGCAGTGTTTTATTGATAGGCTAAAATAAATTCAGTACCTACCCGATTACTAATCATAATTAATGTATGACAGACCTGTACAGCGCTCCTGGCGGATAGTAAGGCAACTAGAAAATTACATACAAATTCCTAAAGCAGTCGTTAGCGTCTGCATTTAAAAAATCTCATACTAGGGGTACAGGAAACAAAGAAGTCAAGCACTTTTCACATCACTCCGATTAATCGAAAACCGTCCTTCACAATCATATCTTATGGCACATTCTTCTGTACCATTCAGGGTCATTCTTCGCCACGGCCTCAGGTCTTCCATCTTTGTGCCTGTAGTGAAACTCCGAGACTCCATTCCCTGGTATATTATTGACGGAGTACTTGCAGAAACGCTCAACCATGCGGGCCTCCCATTCGTCGGACACATAATGAGTGGATTCATATTCTACTTGAACCTAGGAATTAGAAAAAAAAATTGTTTAATCTTATCTGACCTTCGTTAGGTACCATTTTTACAGATATATCAGACTAATAGGAACATGATATGTGTGTGTTAGTAGCCAACAATCTGCCTTAGGTCAGCCAGTGGCGACCAATCGAAGCAAGGCCGCGGTCGTCGTCACTTGACACGCACTATCGTTACAAATACACAAGCCCCGGTAGACCATCGAGCTCCTTAGCAATTGCGATTGACAAAAATTCTACTTTGTCAATCGATAAAGATATGGTTGACGACAAAAGACGTGTTGTTGAAAAACATCGTCAGAAAATGTGATGATACATACCTGAACAGTATAAACCTGTTCTCCAGCACCGAAGCGGAAGGCGTAGTCCTTTGGAGGCAGCCCGCCCTCCCCGTGCTGCCACAGCTGGAGGTCCACCCACTCCACCGGCACCAGATCCCCGTTGGAGAGGTTCACCACGCCCACTTCGAAACTGTGCATCAAACAGCTTGAATGCATTCGTATCATGTAGATTACAAGGACAATTTTGTGGGAGTGGGAGAAATCTTCTTCTATTACTACCTTGCCTTATTATTCCCATATTATTTGGGGTCGGCACTCCTTGTACATTTTCGCCACAAGGCTCTAACTTGGGTCATATCTGTATCAACATTAGCCGCTCGCATATCATTCCGTATAGTCGTCATCCAACTCGTTAGTGGTCGTCCACGTGCGTGGGAGTGGGAGAAATAAATAATAATAATAGTTAGATAGAATGTGGGAATCCCACTAATTGAGAAGCGAATGGAGATAGATGTAAGAAAGTATGCAGCATAAAAGTATGAGAGGCATTAAATGCGAGCACTGGAACGAATGACGCAATTACCAAAACTGGAGGCATAAGAATAAAAACTGTCGTGACGTAATGTGGTTTCTTTACGGACCAACAGACAGCTGCCGGTTGGCTGAAGGGACCAAGACTTAACGTGCCTTAAGCTAGGCTAAGACTGTATATTATTAGACAATCAGGTGAGTCCTGCAATGTCCTAACAAACTAGACACAACATAACAAAGTTTACGCTCTACTCTAAGACTAACTCTGAAGTCCAGTAGTGACTTTTCCCTGTAGGACTGGAGGTCATGAGTTCGATTCCCACGGTAAATGCCACTAATGGCGACCAATAAAGCTAATTCAACTTTGTGACTCACACTGATGCAGTAGAAGTCTGGCTGATGACTCCGACGCTGATGCGGATACCATTCTTCAGGAATATGTGATGGAACGCGTATCTATGCATCAGGCTCCAGTCTCGCTTCTGTCCTGAAATTAATTTCATTTTAAGATCTTGTCACAATTAGTAGGTACTTACACACAAAAGATTGCACTCCGTGAGTGCCGGCAGGTGTCGCCGCGCGGTGGAAAGAGAGGGATATTACTTCCAGCTCTACTCTCCCTCCGTCGCCTTTTGAATTTTCAAACAGTTCACGTGCCTAGACGCGAATCAAAAATTTTTTACCCATACCAAAACGTGCACAACGCCGTTAAACAAGTTTTCATTTCAAAAAGAAAGGAAATAGGGAATAGGAGTAGACCTTTAAATGTACATTCTAAGCCACGTGTTGGCAAAGCCGGGGTAACACCGTTACTACCAAAAAGCAAGAAAGAATTTTGCTCGCGACCAAGTGATATGAAAATTCCTTGCTCTGTGGATCCAATTTCGAAAAAAAGGAAATAAAAAATACTTTTTGTGACCCTGGCAACGAGTTCTTTACGGTCTTTCTTGAATTGATTAGTCTTCTTCTGTCCTACTAGTCAAGTCAAAAACTTCGAGTACCTAGTCTCTAAGTGGCATAGACTACTTAGTAAGCCCACGGAAATGGGAGAGAAGCCGCGGGCGGATCCTAGTATAGTATTATACCTTCAATTCAAAACAACTTACCAAAGCTATGGTCTCTGAAGGAAGGAACAGTGTACATGAATGACTCGTTGTCTATTTCGAATTTACACTTCATTACTCCGAATTGTTCGTAGTGGGATTGGTGAGCTCTGAAAGCATTGAAATAAAAAAATAAAAAATCATCATCCGAACGTGTTTCCTAGTAGCATCTTTAGCTCCGCTTCAAAGCCAAGGGTTTGATTTAAGGTGATACCTCGGTGAACACTAGCGCCACCGTCATTTAAAAATCATTACTCACTGAAAACACAAGTTATCAAAAATACCTCTGCTGTAATTAAGGTTCTGTGTCGGAAGTTAATTTTAAACATAATAAATTATTAAATTATAATTCCCTATAGTTAAAAATTGCATTATTGCTTAAAATGACCACTTTTAGCAGTTTTGCAATTTGTAACTATATGGAACTATAATTTAATAACCGAATATGATTAAAATTAACTTCAGATCCAGAACCATAATTACAGCAAAGGGATTTTTGATAACTTGTGTTTTCAGTGAGTAATGATTTTTAAATGACGGTGGCGCTAGTGTTCACCGAGGTATCACCTTAATGATTCCCCCTTTTTACATAGATACCAGACCAAAAGGCAACTTAACCGAGCATGTTAAAGGCACTGGAGGCCAATAGTGTTAGATTTTTCAGGCTGACACAGCAAAAGTCTGCCATCTAGCGATCATCACTTCGTGTAGGTGACACGGTCAATCGACCATACACACCCTGGTGTCAGAGTTCTTCAGAACCGCCTCTCGGCCTCTGACGTGGTTCCTTTAACGACTACCAAATGGCAGCCGGGACCAACGGCTTAACGTGCCTTCCGAAGCACGGACTAGCTCAAGATAAAATGCCATTATTGGCGACCAATCCAAGCTACACCGCACTCACACTCGCTTGACACGCGCAATCGATCCCAATATGCATACCCCACTAGGCTATCGGGCTATTTAAAAAAGAAGATGTGGTCACGTATTGCTATTTAAAACTGTATTTCCATACGTTTTTAGTCTTTCGAAGTAGTCTCTGCTCCATTTTTCTCTGGCGATAGACCTGATGACGGCGGGTGCGTACAGATCCGTGTCATAATCAAAGTAGTCTGCTGTCGCCGTCCATTCTCCTTCAAATGATACGTCTACCAGCTTGCTGGGCTCGTTTTGATACCTGTAGGTGTTTTGAAGTTATAAACATCATCATCTTAGGGTTTTTGGGTTTAGACCACAGAACAGAGAAATTATCCGAATAGAAATGTTTTGACGCGGATTTTGTTCCAGTGTGGCTAGCGTATTCTCTCTTCTCATCTTCAATTCATACATGTTAACCACACCACACCTTATTAGAAATGTATTCGTAGTTTACAACAAAGCTAGGTACCTAATATTATCGACAGTGGCAATAAATGACGCAATCAAATCCCGCCCATTTTTTCTGAATGAAACGTTGACTTGCAAGCCAAACCAGTGACACGCTTTTCGTGCGCTATGCCACTTCTTGTTTATCGGCCATTCTCAATTTTGGCATTCTTAGTCTAATTACCACCACCCTTTTAATTTTTTGAACTTATTCATGAAATATGAATGTAGAGAGAATGAATATGAATCAATTGTGAATTTAATCGTATTGGCATTTATTTAGCTTATGTAGTATCCAAGTTATCGGTATCTAAAATATTTGATGGTTGTGACAATTAGAAATTATAATTTTAGCTCATCCCGGTAATTAGAAACTTGAATTTTTCCATATAAGTATATTGAATAATGACCGCCTATGTATTTAAAGAAGATATTTACATATTATATATTAATTTTGTTAAGAAACTATCATATAGAACGCAACAATTCAACATTATAATTAGTTTATAATTGTTTGAGTTTGCTTAAATCTAACGGAAATAACAGCTGTTTTGGTTTTTAATTGACGGTGGCGATAGTGTTCACCGAGGTATCACCTTAAATAACAGCTTTTATATACTTATTTTTAAATTTTTAAACAACAGCAGCGATGGCAATTAGAAAAGTTGTGGCAATAAGCGTCGTGGCTCTTAGAGAGAAACATGATTTTCCAAAAAAAAAGCTACTTAATAAACAGAATTCTCATAAAGACACATCATAATCCATAGAGCCCAGAAATCTGCTTTATTTTCAATAAACAATAATAAGTTAACAATAACTCATAAGTTTTTAATCAAGGCTACATGAATTAGAAAAATCGAAAACCAAAGTCATGGCAATTGGATACTTAGGTGTCTAATTGGCGATTACTCGACACAGCGCACAACCACACTCGACGAGTACCTCGACAACACAGACGGCTCGGGACCTGTGCTATAGTGATGTGCCAGAGATTCTTATTTAGGGATGTGCGCCCTCGATTGCAAGTGGTTTTAGCAATTATTGTCCAAGGTCGGACACGTCTTCATTTGATAATTTTGACTAAGAAAGTACTAGTAACTTGTTGTATTTTTAATATGTTGTTAAATATATATTCCTTAATGTAAAAAACCTTCTAAAATAACTAAAACTCTTTCTCTGAATAAGTATTAGACAAGTTTCCAAACTGGGAGAGCGCGTGGACGCGTCGTGGTAATTTAAGAACAATGTTTTGAAAAAATAATTCTGTTATACTATGCAATATAGAGATATTTTTTAAAGTGCAACACATAGAAATAGTTGTTAACTACTTTACAAAAAAAACAGCACATGATATTATTGTTTACATGAAAATTTTGCACTGGACGCTCTAAATTAAGCCTTCTGAGAATGGCCGTTATATTTATACATTCTGTGGTAAATACCGTTATACGCACAAAAAGCTTTAAAAAATTTTTTTTTTGCCATTGTTAACCAAAAAACAATTTTTTAAAGCGTTTTGTGCTTTAGACGGAGCGAAATGTGGCGAAAGCGATACAAGTAGCCATTACGGGAGGAGAGAATCGAGATAGGCGGTCGACCTACCGGTCACCAGTGCGTTTAACTAAACTAACTTTAAAAATTCTTCTTTAATCCTTCCCCGCCTCCTTAAGAACAGTGAACCGTTCTCCAGGGTCGGCAACGCGCTCGCAACGCTCCCTGGTGTTGTAGGCGTCTCATAGGCTGCGGTTACCGTTTCGCTTTGCCCACTTAATAGTATAAAAAAGTGTATACAATTTCAGTTGTAATCAGATAATTTCGAATCGCGCGCGGACGCGAGGCAAATTTTTTTTTTTAATCTATGGTTGTAATCAATTTCAAAATTGTTCAGTTGTTGTCGTGGTAATGTTTGTCTGTAAATAGTTCTTTTGGTCTATGGGTCTTATGTCATCAAATCATTTTTAAATTTCGTAATTTTCGTGTACCTACCTTTTTGATTGATTGTTTTTGACTGATTACAAAAAATAAAGGTTTAGCCAGGGACTTACCACATTTGCCCTTTGTATGTGACGGTCCACTTCTTCATAGGCTCTACGGGCGTCATCTTGATTCCCTCAGCACCGAACTCGCTCACATGAGCTCCGAATAAAACTGTATCTGGGATCTTCTTGCTACACAGTAGCCCTTTACCTGGCAACTGAAACGGATATTAAGTTTAAATTCTTGTGGTGATAGAAAGGTTTTTTTTAATGGCAACCACGCAGTGTCGGACACCGACCGACTAGATGGCGAATGACCTGAAGAAAGACGCAGGCAAGCGCTGGATGCAGGCCGCTTCCAACTGGTCATTCTGGAAATCTTTGGGGGAGGCCTATGTCCAGCAGTAGACTATCTGCGGCTGAGGATAACTTGTGGCGGGAAGTTTATTTATTTATTTCTTTATTATGTACATAAAATACGAATATAGTATACAGTACAAAACTAAATGAGTACAAAGGTACTATTTATTTTAAAAGAAATCTCTTGCAGTAGACCCTTAAGAGTAGAGGTGATAAGTTCTTCCGTTCTCGTGAAAATTTCGGGAATTCCGTTCTTCTTCTACCTATATACTGTAGTTTCAGAGTTCTAACTATGCCGTAACTCATTTATTTATATTGTGTGGGTTGTAAGGTCAATTGACCCTGCGCACCTAGGTGTCAGTTTTTGGAAACCGCGCTTCTCCGAGGCTGAGAGGTGGTTTCGGAAACCTGGGTATGCTGTGTCCATTAACCCTCATGAAGGAGACTTACCCCAATATAAAACAGTCCATTGCACATTCCCATAGGCCTTCGTTCACAACCAGAAATGAAGTATGCAGATATAAAGAATACAGCGTCGAAGGCCTGAAAAGTAAAATTGGCCCATCTCATTTAGATATATATATATATATATATATATTTATAACACCATGCCGCGTTCAATCTAGAGAATAAAATAATCAAAGATAAAAAGTCAAATAAAAGTTAAATAAAAATTCTTTCTTTCATTCATAACACCCTTGTATTCTGTCGGGGGTTAATAATAAAAGTACAGGGTCAATCGACCCTGCAAGTACTTACTTTAGCATGTTCACTCAGAGGCTGTGGTCTGTCCATGTACGCAGGATCCGCTATAGCCTTCACCCCGTGCCCCGCTCGCCCACCCTTACTAGCCGAAGCATTTTTGTTTGAATACTGGAATCAAGATTAATGATTCTTAAGAAAAGCGTGCTTTTAATAAAAATTCTGATTACCGCTAACCGTTTCCTAAGCCTTCCTTCAAATGGTTTTCGCCATATGGGTACTACTTAGCCATATGATACCTTGGTGAACACTAACACCACCATCAGTTAAAAACCATTATTCACCGAAAACACAAGTTATCAAAAATCCGTCTTTATGTAATTAAGGTTCTGAATCTGCAGTTAATTTTAAAGTTAGAGCTTTGAAACTATTCAGTGAAAAATTGTGGAAGAAATTGAAACTTGATACGAAAATTGGTTTGAACAAAATTGATTAAGTACATGTGGGATAGTTTCGATATTTAGGTACATAGATTTACTATTTCGGAATTATCAAATGTCACACTAAATGTCGCTAGGGTCCATGATTATTAGGGCACACTATTAGTATTGTACCTGGGGGCTTAGCCAGTCACAATAGCAAAACGTTTACTACGAGGTACGACAAGAACAGAAGAAGGTTTTTATGTATAAACCACAATATTGCACCTACGGTCGTTAGTAACTAAATATAAAATACTAGCCACCCGCCCGGCTTCACATGGGCATAAAAACCTTCCTCTTGAATTACTTTACCTATTAAAAAAAAACCTCCTCCTTTTTGAAGACGGTTAAAGAAGAATTATTGCAGTGAAATTAGCCTTGAGTAGAAAACAAAAACAGTTGACAAAACTTAATGCATTATCTACTGATAAATTTATTTTCATCAACAAACTACAAACCAAAGGTTAAACATGAGATAAGGAGTTACATCATCTTATTGCAGACATTAGTGCTTCAAACAATAGAGTAACTCGGTAGCCTAACGATAGCGCGTGTCAAGCAACCGCGGCCATGTTTGGATTGGTCGCCATTTGTGGCATTTCTATCTTGAGCTCCTCCGTGCATCGGAAGGCCCGGCTGTTATCACTATATGGCAGTCTTTGGGCTATGTCAAATGCTTTTAGGCTCGAAAATCTGACAGTGTTGGCCACTAACTAACATACCCGAATCATGTTCCTTTTGGTCTGGTTTCCCTGTATAAAAGGGTTACGGAAGACGGGTTGATTCGTAAGCTGAAGATGCAACCGGGAAACGCGCTTGGACGAAGAAAGTGCATCAAAAACACTTAAGTAGGGGTTCTAGTACCATGAGGTTTTGTTTTGCAAACGTAGTCGGTAGCGTTAAGTATTTAATCAGGATTTAATATAAGAATTAAACGCCCTTTCTTTTTCATCCAAACGTGTTTTCCAATTACATGCACAGCTTAACCTTCAGTCCCGAGGGTACGCTTTAATCGTGGTCCTATCATTGGTGGCAGTGAATTTAATTTTGGCGCCCAAAGAAATATGGATTCCGTACTATTTATTTGTATGACTTTATATGAACTACCAAAGCGTAACTAGGATAACTTAGAAACACTCGGATTATTGAGTACTTACTTTTCTATAATAATATAAACAGGCAAACAAAGCATATTTCAAGTAATACCACTTTCCTGGCTGAAAATAAACACCGAAAATAGGCTTCGGCTCTTTATATTTATAAAGATATATTGAGATAATTAACACCACACAAATGACACACAAAATAAACGACATTGTCGGACTTCACTTGGAGTAAAGATAAGTGATATAAAAATATTTAGGTACGAACGATAAGGCGTTGACGACCGTGTAATAGTGATATGGTTTTATTTTTAGGGTTCCGTGAAAGAAGTGAAATATGTATGCAAACCTTTAGCTAATCATTTGAGGTAACTGAGAGGTTCTTGTTGGAACACGGTCACTTCCCTCCACCTCCCATGGTTCTACCAACCTCTCGGTTATACGAGCCGAATCTCGGGAGAGTGCGCTGTACTAGCATTTCGCATCTCTTTCCAGTCGCACCTGCTTGATCTCCCTACAAGTTCTCTATAGTGTCGCCTATCTATGCAATGACGTGCCTTCTGAAGCGCGGAATCATCTTCATTATCAGGCAATCAGGTAATTCGAGCCTGCAATGTCCTAACCAAACTGGAAACAACTAAACAATGTATGCTTCCCGTGTGAATCGAACTTATGATCCTCAGGGTTTACAGGCATACGCCTTAACGGCAACGGAGCAAAGTACTGGTGGTAGAGGCCTTGTTTTTTTTGTGATACCTACTTAGATACTTGATCGCAGACGTCGTCACTATAACCGCAAACACTTTTGGAATAGTAAAAAACCGATAAAAATTTAAAAAAACAAAAAACAGTGAATCCTTTGAAGCAGCTATAACGGAACCCTCGTGCGTAAATTCGACTCGCACTTGTCCGATATTATTTTAAATTAGTCTAATTAAATTATTGGATTTGTTGTATGCTTACCTACTTAGAACATTAAACCAACCGAAGTGGCCAACCCAAACCAAATGTATATCTTGTACTGTGTGCATGTTACTTATTGTGCGTGTTTCCTAACCCCCCGCGTAGAATCTGGCAGACTTTTTTACGTAGAATTAAGTGCGTATGTATGCCATCTCCGTAGGTCGACCGCCTATCAATTTATTTTTTGTTTATATTGTCGAATGCGTTGTCACTAACAAAAAAAAATTTTTAAAAGCGTTTTGTGTGTTAGGCGGTGCGAAATGTGGCGATAGCGATACAAGTAGCCATTACGAGAGGAGAGATTCGAGATAGGCGGTCGACCTACCGGTCAGCTTAATACTCTAAAAGAAATTCTAAGCCCCGGAAACAAATGGAAATATATCATACGGGTGCCTCAGAAAAAGGTGAATACTTGACGTAAGGCTTACCAAGTACACGTTACTGTAAGTGTACCCTGTATAGTATACCACATGAGGAGTTGGATAGCCTAGCGAAGCGGCGCATGCGTGTAACTAATAAGGGACGGCGGGTGGCAGCGCGGTCTAGATTGGATTGGTCATCAGATTCTCTTGTGACATGTCTTTATTTCTTTGATGAAATTCGCAGACGTTGCTCTGAGATATTGCTCTAAGATTTAATACTTTTAATCTGTATGCTTACTCTGTTGCATTGGTACTACTGTAATGACATTGTAAATGTGGAAAAATAAATAAATACATTTCTCTGAGCTCTTTATTTAGAGCTTCTCCGTGTTGCGGAAGGCACGTCAAGCCGTTGGTCCCGGCTGTTATGGCTAGATAGCAGCCTGAAAAATCTGACAGTGTTGGCCACTAACCACGGAAGATATAGATATATTATTACTAAAGAGCAGGGGGTTACTACCGTCTCTTAAAACCATGCAAGATCCAGTGAGTAAACGAGACAGCGCAATACATGATGTAAGGCGACATCTCCCTTACCCAATCGTTCTTGCATGGTTTTAAGAGATGGTGGTAGGCCACCAGGTGTCTAGGAGCATGGGCTCCCAATTGCATAAGAAAAAGAGTGTTATTTTTACCCGACTGCGCCAAAAGGGCGGTTAGGTATTTCGAAAGCAGCTTGAACGGCTCAAAAAAAATTTGTTTGAGAGGTGTCGTTAGATATTTAATGTGACAATGGGTATTTAAATGCAGTCGGCTAATTTTTTTTGTTATAATTTACTTTTTCATTTCAATAGATGGCGCCACAAGAATCGAATGACTTCAATATAGTTTCGGTCTGTGCTCAGGTATGTAAAAAAGAAACAATATATTCAAAAAATATATGCAGTCGGCTAATTTTTTTTGTTATAATTTACTTTTTCATTTCAATAGATGGCGCCACAAGAATCGAATGACTTCAATATAGTTTCGGTCTGTGCTCAGGTATGTAAAAAAGAAACAATATATTCAAAAAATATATTTAATTATAAATGACTTATTTCAAAAAAGAGCATATTATAAGTATACTTAAAGAGATAGGCATAAGTACCTAGTACAATATCATTCCCTAAGGATATTTTTAAAAATAATATAGCACGTTACATCTTGATAACCATAAAAATACAAATAAAAAATCAAATCAACATTTATTCGCAGAAAGGGGGGCTTAGCCAAAGTCACAATTTCAAAACGAACGAATGTCGACAAGAACAAAATGTATGAGATTGACATAACCTCTAAAGTCCCTCGGTATCACGCTAAATCGTGGTCAATCGTATGTCAATTCTATACATTTTGTTCTTGTCGAACTCCGTGAACGTTTTCAAATTGTGATAAAATATTTAGTGCTACATATAGATAACTATTTCACCTAACCAGAAAAAAAATTCAGATAATTGTATTGTAACTTTGTTTTTTTTAGTACCGATTTCATCGATGCCACGCAGTTTTGAGTGCCGGGAAATTCACCCAAATACATTTAAATCAAATAAAAAATAAAGCAAAACATTTTTAAAAGTATATCTGTATTTAAACACTTCTAAATGTATTACAATTAGAAAACCTTATCACTATATAATACTTTTCTTTCAATAGGTTACCCCGAAGTTGATATGATACTGCAGTTCTTAGAGATTAAAATATTTTACCTAGACGTTCTTAATTTTTTCTTCAAAGGTAGGAAGGTAGGTTTATGCTGTAATATAATGTCTCAAGTCTTACGTAAAATTCGCTGCTTTAGTATATATTATTTATTACAATACATATAGGTAAGTGCCTATATTTCTCCAAAAATCCCTCTACATAGAGTATATCAATAATTTCAGGATTCAAAACAAGGAAGTGAAACAAAAATAAAATGATTACAATTTAGTAATAATACCTAATCTTAAATTCCAATATAAGGTGATAATTGTGAAGTTAATAAAATCAAAATCAAAGACATAGTCCTGGCTGCCATTTGAACGTTTGTTACTCTTTAAATTGTGTACTCGTATTGCGATTAGAGCCTTGATGTCGTAAACCCAAATGAGGGAGAATATTAAGGTTTCCAAGGACCCGAAGATGAGTTGAGAAAATTGGTCCCTAATGATGCAATTTGCGATTCCTGTAAAAGAAAAAAAGGATTTTGTATGTATAACGTCTGGCGGGTAGTAAGGCCACTAAGAAATTCCATACAAAATCCTAACGCAGTCGCTATAGCGTCTACGTTAAGAAAAACCCATATTAGGGGTACAGACCGATTTTGGCCACAGCGATTTGGCATCTGACTACATACTGTGCCCCTAGTATGAGTTTTTCTTTCAGGATTTTGTATGGAATTTCTTAGTTGCCTTACTATCCGCCAGAGGCGCTGTACAGGTTTGCCATACTAAATCGCTAACGCAGTCGCTCGCATACTAGGGGCACTGAGAGCAACGTTCATAAGCTCTCAGGTGATCGACATAGCCAATCGTGGAGAGAAAGTGAGAAAATATATTATATCCGATGGATATCCCTAGTCTGTTATTGCAAAAACAGATTTCTAATTATTAACCGACTTCAAAAAAAGGAGGTTCTCAATTCGTCGGAATGTTTTTTTTTAGGGTTCCGTACAAAAATGTACAACGGAACCCTTATTCGTTCACTCGTGTGTCTGTCTGTCCGTCCGTCCGTCTGCCACAGCCAATTTTCTCCGAACCTACTGGACCAAAACAGATGAAATTTGGTAGGATGGCGTAATCCTGTGACCCAAACACAAATGTGCAAAGTAAAGTTTCAAAAATGCGAGGTATTTAATCAAAAATGCGAGGTATTTACAACTTTTTGATTGTAATATATCGTGCTCGATTACTCGAAGACCACTTAATCGATTTGTAAAAATCTGTTTTTGTTAGAAAGGGTATACTTTCGAGATGGTTTCATAGTCATCAGATCAGGATCTGATGATGGAATCATGGAGTTATCGAGGGATCTCTTCAAATTTTATTGCGATTTGGGTATTTTTTGATATATTCCATGTCAATAAGGTGACACGACGCTGATGACGTTTACCCGACTTTCCAAAATGCAACGTGTTTACAACTTTTAGTTGTAAGGTATTGCGTATTTAAAACTAAAAAGTAAAAAATAATTGTTTTTGCCAAAAAAAACTAAACAGACTCCAATTCCACAACTAAAAAGGATGAAATAATTAATACATTGTTGTTTAAATGCTTCATATCAAACATTTTAATAAATTTGAAGTTGGTGCCTATTTTACAAATTCGTTGACTAGCTGCTGGCTCGTTTATTAGCATATTTTATGAAAAGAATCGGCGCCGACTTCAGATTTATTAAAATGTTTGATATGAAGCATATTTAAACAACAATGAATTAATTATTTTATACTTTTTGTTAAGGAATTGGAGTCGGTTTAGTTTTATTGGCAAAAACAATTATCTATATATATAAAAATGAAACCCGTTGTCCGTTGTCACGACATAGCATGAAAACGGCTTGACTGATTTGGCTGATTTTTTTTTTGTAGTTTTCTAATACTCTGCACAAGGTTCTTACGAAAAAAAATATTAAGAAAATCAAATTTACGCTAAGGCGGTACGAAGTTCGCCGGGTCAGCTAGTTTTTAATAAAATGAAGTGATTATTACTTACCACAAAATATTATGAAGACATTTGCTGATAGAAGTGCATGGCCCATTCCAGAAAAGTCATACTTTGTAGATATTGCTAATATTATTAGAATGATGAAAACTCCGAACGTTATACCAAAAGACACCAAACACAGGAACTGTTAAACGAAAAAAATATTAAATACTAGCTTTTGCCCGCAGTTTCGCTCGCGTGAATTTCTCCTCTCTTCCCTCATCATCAAAAAGTTATGAAAGGTACCTACCCTATGTCTTTCACACACAATACTTCTAACTATGTGTATGCAAAATTCAAGAGATTGGTTCAGTGGATCTTGAGTTATAAGTGTAGTAACTAACACGACTTTCTTTTATATATAAGGTGGACACAAATCAACTGCAAATATTTTAAAGGCATATTCGGACCACTAAACTGAACAATTTTTCCAAATAAACTTGGATCGAAATACGAAAAAAAAATTTTGACCTCCCGTACCAATTGAGAAACAGCTGATCTGGTTAAGTATGGAGAGTGAAAAAAATAATTTCAGATGTACAATGACATCTTCCTTACTCAATCGTTCTTGCGTGGTTTCAAGAGATGGTGGAATGCACCCCTCGTGTGAAACGTGCATTAAGTACATAAATAATTCGACGAGATTGGTTACATACGTATACTCATTTACTGTGCAAGCTATACGACTCTGGAATGCTTTACCCAATGACATTATGGAGACCTCAACCAAATTCGCCTTTAAGAAAAAGTTCAAGCTCTCTACTGAACTCTCTCTAACCTAAAAGTTTAAACTAACTTGCGCCACACTTAACGTTTCTGTTTTTCCTAATGGTTGACTGGGAGAGAATGAATTAATTATTTTTACTTGTGGTACAATAAAGTTATATAAATGAATACTTACAAATTTATATTCGTAGTTAACGTTTACAATGAAGATTAGTGGGGCTAATACTATCGTGATATACACACTGGAACATGTGGTTGTGACTATTATACCTCTTTTTTGGAAGGCGCAAAGAATGCCACTTACAGTGGCATTGTAGGCTGCAAGAATACCACACCTGGAAATGGAAAAAAATATGTCGGAGTTTTTGGAGGGAAAGTAAACTGTCGCTATGTCCGCGGTATTTAATTTCCAAAACTTAGGTTTTTTCGAGTATTTGTGCATATTATTGGCGGATTATTGTTCGCAAAGTGTTCGTGAACAAGCTTGAGCTTTGGGAAGTGGTACAGTGTCGATTACGTGACTTTTTATCTTTGTCACAAAAATCTTCAAGTTTTAGCTAAGTGAAATTTTTCCACCATTTCACTTAGCCCTCTGATTAGACTTATTTACTTGACTGGACTGGACTAGACTACTGACATGACTTTTTGACTTGATTTGTCTAAAATAGGACTGAAGAAGATTAATAAATTTAAGATGGGCCTTAAAGGACTAGTTTTCAAGGTCGTAAAAAGTATTATTAAGAAAAAGGAAATATGTCTGGTGTTTTTTGACATGATTGACTACTGACTTGACTTGACTGTAACTTGACTAAATGAAAAGAATATTCAAATTAAATTTGATACTGGCAAAAATAAGCCCTTCATTACCATACAGCAAAAAAAAGTATGTTGTGGTGTTTTCTTTTGGTATTAAATATTTTGTGGACCTCCTTTTTAGGGTTCCGTACAAAAATGAAAAAAAAACGTAATCCTCATAGGATCACTTGTGTCTCTGTCTATCCGTCCGTCCGTTTGTCACAACCAATTGTCTCCGAACCTACTGGACCAAAACAGAAGAAATTTGGTAGGATGGCGTAATCCTGTGACCCAAACACAGATGTGCAATGTAAATAAATATATTTTTTTAAATAAGGGTCGTTTTCGAGAGAAAAATTAGGAGTTAAAAAAAATTGAGAACCTTACCGAGTTATATATCAAATGAAAAGGCTCATTATGTCGATCTCAAATATATTTTTGTTATTATTGTAACATAAATAGTTTGATTTTATTCATGAACTAGCGACCCGCCCCGGCTTCGCATGGGCATAAAAACCTTCCTCTTGAATCACTCTATATATTAAAAAAAAACCGCTTAAAATCCGTTGCGTAGTTTTAAAGATTTAAGCATACAAAGAGACGTAGGGACAGAGAGAGCGACTTGGTTTTAATAGTGAAGAAGACGAAAATTGACCATCCCCCTCTGATCTCCGAAACTTCTAGGATAAAATATTGAAAAAAAAAATACAAAATGTAGTTATTGCCTGAAGAAAACCTACAATCTATCAATTGACAATAAGGTGGTAAGTAAATTAAATATAAAACGTTCATTTCCTTAAAATAGATCACTAAAACACCACTAGATGGCGATAGTAGTAGTTAGTTGACACACCACAATTAAATATAAAAACTGTCATTGGCATTGTACGGAACCCTCTCCACGCGAGGTCAACTCGCACTTGACCGGGATTTTTTTTTTATTCAATTCAAGTAGGACCATAAAATATTACTATATATTTATAATATATTATGTTAATATTATGTAAGTACAAATCGAGGGAACTTTAAGTTTTATTGCGATTTGGGTATTTTTTTGAAATATATCATGTCAGTATATTCAGACGATGCCGGAAAGTTTAACCTACTCTCAACTTCGTCTATATGTCACAGGCATTTTGTATGATTTGTCAATTTACAAACGGCTTCGGCATTTTATTAACATGAAGCGTTTTACAAATTGCCGAAGGCAAATTGTCAGCCTATTCCAAAGTGTGTGTCGTGTGTGGTGACCATGATTTGAAGAAAAACAAATTTTAACAGTTTTAGGACAAAATCTCACACTTTGGACTTCCAGCACCACTATTTTTACTAACTATTATTTTTTTCAGTTAATGCAATATTCGGTAAAAACTAACTAGGTACATAATATTTTTTATAATCTAAAAGAGCAAAACAAGTAAAACTATGGTAGTCTTCAACATAATTAGTTTTTATTATTATTCTTTCCTAATGAGTCTAATAAAATTATTCAAAAAGTACAAAATTCGAAAATGGTAGGTTACGATAATATGAACCACCAATAATCATGACATACTCCAACGGCAGTCCATCGGACACCAGAACCACCAGAATTGATGGCCACCAAAGCACTTTAATATGATTATAATAACCGCCAAAAATTTTTGTTCTGCCTGCGGTGTTAATTCTGCTCCCGTTCGCGGTTCATAAAATTTACTTAACTCAGTACTAAATTCTTGCACATTCTGTGTATTGACACACGAATTACATACGTTTTCAATTTGTTTTTAACCCCCACTTTTACAACACTTCGCCATTTTTACTGTTTTAGTGGGCAGCGCCACCCACGCGTAAATAAAGAACTAACACGAGAAAAATGCCGCGGCAAATAACAAACGGCGCTACCAATGTCATAAAACATTTTATAAATGGACAATTTTCCTTTGGCAATTTGTATAACGCTTCATGTTTAAGTATAAAATGCCGAAGCCATTTGTAAACAGACGAATCATACAAATTGCCTGCGACATATACATAAATTGTTGTAATAAACAGCATACGAACGCGTACAGGTAGGTAAATTTTGTACTAAGAACCCCTTACCATTCTCTGCATCACTCATTTGCGTGATACAAAAAGCCTCACAGAATATAAGCCCGTCCTTGGCATTTCCCCAACTGCTACAGGGGGGTTAGGTACTACCGTCTCTTAAAACCATGCAAGATCCAATGAGTAAGCGGGACAGCGCAAAACATGATGTAAGGCTACATCTCCCTTACTCACTGGATCTTGCATGGTTTTAAGAGACAGTGGTAAGCCACCAGGATATACTTACACAATAAAAACATCACTTAGCCTCATCACCTCAAATAGCAGTTGAAACTCAATCAGCAATAAGAAGCACGTGGTAAACAGACCCTGTTACAACAAGTAAGAAGATTTAAATCTATATCTACAGGGTTAATTTAAATCAACTGCAAATATTTTAAGGGCAGATTCAGACCACTAAACTGAACAACTTTTCCAAATAAACTTATGTCGAAATACGAAAAAAAAAATTGACCTCCCATACAAATTGAGAATCAGCTGATCTTGTTTAGTATGGAGAGTGAAATAGTAGATTGTTATACAAGGGAGGAAAGGAATAATTCCCGTGCGAGGCATTTAGACGCCCGAGCGTAGCGAGGGCGGCTATAATCCGAGCAGGAATTATTCCTTTTACCCGTGTTAAACACTCTACTTTTTATTTCGAATATAAGAAAAGTAAAAAAGAGATTTTTTTCTAAAATTAATAATATTAAAAACATGAGTAGTGCCTTCTTAAATGATATTGTGTTGGTAATTTAGTTTTAAATTTTAAATATAGAACATACCGCGCGCTTCATGGGGGCCTCTCCGTTCCGCTTAAGATCAGCGCACACCAAGAGCACTGCAGAGGGGTTACCATCAACTGTTTGAGCGAGTTTAGTTTTATCAAAAAATAAATAAAATGAAATCCATACTTCCATATCCATACTTAATATTATAAATGCGAAAGTCTGTCTGTCTGTCTGTCTGTCTGTCTGTCACCTCTTCACGGCTAAACTGCTGGACCGATTGTAATTAAATTTGGTAGGGATGTAGTTAACGACCTGAGGTCAAACATAGGCTACTTTTGGGCGCGATATAACCGAGTCCTACGCGGGGCGAAGCCGCGGGGAACAGCTAGTATTAAATAAACCTCTTACCGTGATGTTCAGGACCGTCGGAGGGCATGAAGCGTTTTCCACCCTATACTCAGATCAGGAAAACACTACTTTCCGAGTATGATGATAATGAAAAATAAAATTTCGTATTTCGACTTAAGTTTAATTTAATTTAATTTAATTGTATGTGCACTATGGGCCATTGTAGCCCGAAATAAATGGATTTTTTATTTTATTTTTATTTGGAAAAGTTGTTTAATATAGTGGTCTGTATCTGCCCTTAAAATATTTGCAGTTGATTTGTGTCCACCTTGTATACATATAATAAAACATTAAAAATATTTTGTCTGTACATTTGTAATGTTGACTGGATGAATAGAGGGACACATAAAAAGAATAATAGAAAGCAAAAAATTTTTTTTTTTATTTTTTGTCTGTCTGTCTGTTTGTCTGTATGTATGATCACGCTTGTCTCCGAAAGTACTGAACCGATTTGTTTAAAACTCACTAATTATTTTGTTTTAACTCGGAAGAACATCTAAAGTTTGTTTCATGAAAATCGGTTCATTAAAAAAAAGTTATCGTCATTTGAATGAACTCAAGGCATGTATGCCTGCAAATGTATAGCAATTTCAAACAAATGCACCGAATTGGATAATTCTTTTTTTTGTGTTGGTTATTCTCATAACAAACTTTGTATATAAGAAAACAGGGATTCCCGGGTATCACCGTTTTATTTTATATGAAGTTTGTCGAATAGTTGCGAATTTCGGAATGTATTTTTTTTTTTCAAAAATGATAGAGGTGTCTGTTAAACAGCTTTACTCGAGACCATGGTTCAGGGTATCAGAAGCTGAGGCATTCGCTTGCTAATACAATTTCTTTCCATGTAAAAATACTTATATCAAAAAATTCCTATACATAGAACTAGGAATAGCGTGAGGCAATTTTTTTTTTTTAGTATGTATAGAAAACTGATTGGCAATAAAGGATTTTTTTTTTAAATTTCATTTATGGTTCATGGCGGCGAGGAGCTCGATAGCTTAGCGAAGCATGCGATTTCGTAACGATAGCGCAAGTCAAGCGACGGTAACCGCGCTCCATCGTCATTTTAAAGGCACGTTATACCGTTGCCTCCTATTGTTATCGATAGATGGCAGTCGTTAGGCTGTGTCAGGTCACTTAAGGCAGACTGAAAAATCTGACAGTATTGGCCACTAACACACACGGATCATGTTCCTATTGGTTTGATTTCCATGCAAAAAGGGTTACGGAGGTCAGACGGCAGTCCACCATTTTAAGGTGATACCTCGGTGAACACTAGCGCCACCGTCATTTAAAAATCATTATTCACTGAAAACACAAGTTATCAAAAATCCCTCTGCTGTAATTAAGGTTCTGGATCTGAAGTTAATTTTAAACATATTGAATTATAATTCCTTAGAGATACAAATTGCATTATTGCTTAAAACAGCCACTTTTAGCAGTTTTGCAATTTGTAACTATATGGAACTATAATTTTATAATTGAATATGATTAAAATTAACTTCAGATCCAGAACCATAAGTACAGCAGAGGGATTTCGTAGTAGTCTTCACCGAGGTATCATCTTAATAACATGTTTGAAGACGTACCCTAGGCTAGAAAGAACAGAACAGAGAAATTATCCGAATAGAAATGTTTTGACGCGGATTTAGTTCCAGGATCAGTGTGGCAGCGTATTCTCAATTCTTATCTTCAATTAATACATGTAAACCCATGTGAACCACACTTATTAGAAATGTATTACGTATAAAAGCAACCTAATATTATTGACCAATAACAGTGGCAATAATGACACATTCAAATTCCCCGCCCATTTGTTCTGTGTGAAAAGTTGGCTTGTAAGCCAAGCTAGTGACACGTTTTTCGTGCGCTATGCCACTTCTTGTTAATATTTCTAAATTCTGTGCTAGAAAGCGTAAACTGAAACCCAAATAGAAAACAACCTGGCGTGGTGATTATTCCCAAGCGGGGTTGACGTTAGGCGGATCAGTCAATATAAATATGTCATAAGCTATCAGATACTTACTCTATAAGCGATATATTTTCTGCTAGTCTTTTCCGTGAAGTCATAGAAACGGGCCGGATCCTTGAAATAATTTAAAAAGTTATTTATAAATAGCCCTTGCCCGGGCCTCTGCTCCCGGAATTCCGGGATAAAAAGCAATATCCATTCCAAATTTCAGCCAAATCGGTTCAGCCGTTTTCCTATAAAAGAGTATCAAATATACACACCTACACACTAACAAACTTTCGCCTTTATAATATTAGTGTTTTTATGTATCTATACGTATGACAAACTAGTAAAAATATTTTGTCTGTACATTTAGCAATTTTGACTGAAATGGATAGAGGGAAATTTAAAATGAATAATAGAAAGCAAAAAAAAATTGAATTGAATAATACAAGTCGCGGGCTACAGTTAGTATCTAAATAAATTTCTTAAAGCAGACCCGCGATAAAAAACACATATTATAAAAAAAAACTACTTTATTTGTATACTGAGGACAACTTGAACTTTAAAAGATTAGAAAAACTCAAACACTTAGTTGTGCAGGGTCAATTGACCTAGTACTCACATATACTACAAATAAATGTTTGTCCAAAATATTATTTTTCCATCTTTGTTGAACCTTATTTAAAGCAAATAAATTATTTTGAATTTGTGAATTTTTACGATAGCAGATGACACCTAGGCATCATGGTTGATTGTCCACTGTGAAACCACAGCGTGCAGAGTCAAATGATCTTGTAACCAACACAATATGAATTAATACCACGAACGTCTATTAAAGTTCTTTTTACCTATTTTCTGTATTAAAAAGTATTATATACTAGCGACCCACCCCGGCTACGCATGGGCATAGAAACCTTCCTCTTGAAAAACCGCATCAAAATCCGTTGCGTAGTTTCGAAGATTGAGGCATACATAGGGGCAGACAGCGAAAAGCGACTTTGTTTTAAAAATACTATGTAATGTAAAGATTTATTTATAAGTAGTTAATATTAATCTACCAATCATCACTACATAACATAAGTAGTATAAAGCCGCTTTCTCTGTCTTAAATCTTTAAAACTATGCAACGGATTTTGTTGCGGTATTTTTTAATACATAGAGTGATTCAAGAGGAATTTTTTTATGCCAATGCGAAGCGGCGGGTCTCTATTTCCACGGTTACCCTATATATGTAGGTAGAGGAGACACCGCTTTCGCAGAATGAAACATGATACATTGTTTGTTTCACAGAAGTGATAAACACTTCCTTTGAATATAAGTATATCCTTTGAATATATTCCATTGAATATTACCTTTTGTGGTTGCTTTGACCCTAGGCTAGATGTGTCCGTTGCCAGCGGAGGAGCCACTGGAGTCTGTAATATAAGAAACATACATATAATCACGTCTTTATCCCATACGGGGTAGACAGAGCCTAGTGTCATGAGACTTTAGACCACGTTTAGCATGATGGTAGTTGAAACAGGAAATCAATAGTGATGGGTTGCTAGCCGCATCGCTTATGTCATGTCATGTCATGATTCCCCCATTGAGGGCTGAGGGAATCGTGTCCCTCAGTCAATTTTAACAACATGCGCGGGAGGAGAAGCAGCTGATACATTCTTTGTGTTTCTTTTTCTCCCAGACCAATTCGGAAGATAAATCTATTATAATGATACATTCTTTGTGTTTCTTTTTCTCCCAGACCAATTCGGAAGATAAATTCATACTTCCATACTAATTATAAATGCGAAAGTCTGTCTGTCTGTCTGTCACCTCTTCACGGCTAAACTGCTTTACCGATTGTGATGAAATTTGGTAGGGATGTAGTTAAAGACCTGAGGTCAAACATAACTTTTGGGCGCGATATAACCGAGTCCCACGCGGGGCGAAGCCGCGGGGAACAGCTAGTCTATTATAATAAAACAAAGACGGGTTTGTTACAACTCGAGATCTGCTGAACCAATTTTCATGGTTATTGATTCGTTGGATTTGTCTCCGCCCCGAATAGCAGAATACATCTTAAAAACATTGGAAAAAGATGAAAAAAATAAAAATAAAAGAAAACATTTTCCGAAACAAAATGTCCGTGGGCTGTAAGGTAGGTGTAGGGTAGGTGTAAGGTAGAGTAGGTGTACGGTAGTTGTAGGGTACGGTAGGTGTGCGGCAGGTGTAGGGTAGATGTAGGGTAGGTGTGGGGTAGGTGTAGGGTAGGTGTAGGGTAGGGTAGAGGTAGAAAAAAGGGCAGGACAACGTTTGCGGGGTCAGCTAGTAATCCATACTAATATTATAAATGCGAAAGTCTGTCTGTCTGTCTGTCACCTCTTCACGGCTAAACTGCTGGACCGATTATGATGAAATTTAGTAGGGATGTAGTTAACGATCTGAGGTCAAACATAGGCTACTTTTGGGCGCGATATAAGCGAGTCCCACGCGGGGCGGAGCCGCGGGGAACAGCTAATACTATATAAACTGAAGTTAAATTGTTTATCACTACATAGTATAAAACAAAGTCGCTTTCTCAGTCCCTATGTTCCTTTGTATGCTTATATCTTTAAAACTACGCAACGAACGGATTTTGATGCGGTTTTTTTAATAGATAAAGTGATTCAATAGGAAGCTTTTTATGCCCATGCGAAGCCAAGGCGGATCACTAGTGATGAAATAAATGACAACTTTACATATACACAAAGGGCAGGTAAAACCATGGAACACAGGTAGTAAATAATAATAATATACTCACATTATTTCCTATATTCAAGTCCTGAGGGTCGAGAATTGTTACCTTCATGACGACGACCTCTTCTCCTGCAGTAGCCACTTTAAGCATGCCTTCAACTGTCGAAAGTTTGTTAAATTTAAATAGTAATTGCCGTATTAAGAAACGTTTGTATGAGTATTTTAGTTAAAATGTATTTCGTCTCGTTTTTTCACATGAAGTGTCAGGTAAGAGAGAAAAAGCCAAAACATATTTTAGGAAAAAGAACCAACACTATCACTACATAGTATAAAATAAAGTCGCTTTCTCTGTCCCTATGTCTCTTTGTATGCTTAAATCTTAAAAACTACGCAACAAATTTTGATGCGGTTTTTTAATAGGCAGAGTGATTCAACAGGAAGGTTTTTATGCCCATGCGAATCCAGGGCGGGTCACTAGTAATACTAAAAGTAGATTACCTTTAATTAAGGCGGACTGCCTTGGATATTCACAATGTTTTTCCGTATATTACCAGCGAAGACCAGCTTAGCCCACAACACACTGAAAATATAGGACAAGTAACCCAACTCAGGAATGCATGTAGATGGGAGTGGGGTTGAGTGGATGAGTACATACACCAGCAGTAATATGTAGGAACTATATTTCTTAAGTCAATGCAATAAGGTCTTAAATCGAATACAGTTGTGCTTACTCTGTACATAAACAATGACGATATTTGACTATCGACTTCACAGAATCGATTTGGTCTCATATAAATTGGTCTGTAGTTTTAAAATGCATGTCATTACGACTGGTGTGGTATGCTAAGTTGAAATGCGGTAATTCCCCTATGATTTTCGACTATACCTTACATGAGTTTAGAAGAACACAGAGAAAGTAACATACATAACACAACTGCGCTCAGGGGGGTTACTACCATCTCTAAAAACCATGCAAGATCCAGTGAGTAAGCAAGACAGCGCAATACATGATGTAAAGCGACATCTTCCTTACTCACTGGATCTTGCATGGTTTTATGAGATGGTGGTAAGCCACCTAGAGCTCGATAGCCTAGCGCGGCGCGCGTGTCCGTAACGATAGTGACTATGATAGTTCAAGGTTCAAGCGACGGCGACGGCGAGTGCGCGGCCATGTTTGGATTGGTCGCCATTAGTGGCATTTCTATCTTGAGCTCCTCCGTGCTTCGAATGCGGCTGTTATCGAATGATGGCAGTCGATAGTTTATGACAGATGCCTTCAGGCAGCCTCAAAAATCTGAAAGTGTTTGTCACTCACAAGCGGATCGTGTTCCTATTGGTCTGATTCCCCTCGTCCAGTCGCTTCACTGTAAAAACCAGCATCGCCAAATCTAGAACCATGATTTAAAAGCGTACCCTGGGCACCAAAGCAGCCTTTTGTTTTTATTTGGCGACAAATAAAATAAAATAAATAATATAAAAAATCCCGATACATTTTGTATTCAGTGGTGAGGGTCGCCTGGTTTCCCCCCACGTATATTTCCAGACATTAGGTATTTTCCCCACTTATACCCTCAGAGCTCCTTTATTGAGCATATTATTTTACGTGCACGTGATGCGCTTTCATTTAAGACCCCACTCGAGTATATTTGCAGACATTCGGTTATTCTTCCCCACTTTCACCCCACATCTTATGAACAGCTCAACCGATTTTCATCAAACATGTCTAACTCGGACGTAAGTCATCTTTAATCCAAAAACAACGCGCTTCTTCAGAATGTCGACACAGATAGACATACACGTCGAACTTATAACACCCTTCGTTTTGCTTGGGGGGTTAAAAAAAGGCTACTTGGGACGAATTCAAAAACTTTGTATCAATTTGACATTCTCTACTTAAATAAAAGAAAAATAATATGTGTATTTACAAATACGCAAAGGATATTCTTAAAAAACAGAAGAAATAAAATACAAAAAATAGTAATTACTGGGCTTTCAATGATGGCATCACAGCTAAGAAGCAATGTCGCCCTTGCCAAATTACAGAACAAAGTTGAGCAAGCCGCTTACGTTACGTTATGTTACGTACGTACGTTGACTTTAGAAATTTTTGAAAATGAAGGTCATTGGGTTTTTTGCAATTATCTCAAAAAATACTTGCTTAGTAAAAAATCTGGTTACCGCAAGCTGTTTCCTAAGCATCAAAACGGTTTTCGAATTAAACATCTTTGTAAAAAATTGGACTAGCCAACTATGTGTATCCAGAACTTGTCTAGTAAAGAGTATTTAATAGATTCAGGTGGCTTATCATCATCTCTTTAAACCATGCAAGAACGATTGAGTGTGGGAGATATCGCCTTACATCACGTAGCGTGCTGTCCCGCTTGCTCACTGGATCTTGCATGGTTTTAAGAGATGGTAGTAGGCCACCAGGTGTCTTTGCGGAAGTCAAAGGTTCTAGTACTTACTAAATTACTTTATGTGCTTCCGCCACCAGTTAGTTCATGCAAATTACTGCCCGCCATATTAAAACTTCAGTTCCCGCCACATATAATACCTGGCACATAAGTTGGCCGCAAACGGAACGTGCGGGGCTGCGCACGTTAAAATTTGTATGAAAATTGGCTACTGCGCATTCAATGTCACTTCGAACTATACTAGATTCAGTAATAGTTGATGGAGGCAAGAAGACGAGTTTGGCATACATACATACATACATATAATCACGTCTTTATCCCATACGGGGTAGACAGAGCCTAGAGCCATAAGATCTTAGGCCACTATTAGCACAATGGTAGTTGAAACAGGTAATCAATGGTGATGGGTTGCTAGCCGCATCGCCTATGTCACGAGTTTGGCAAAATAAACAAAATCAGTAGGAATGCTTATAATTTAATTTATTTCATGATACAACATAAGTAAAGTATACTTAACTTAGTATTAAAAAGTTACAAACACCTCTGTGTGAGAGACCACAGACAAAAAAAATGCACAAAGATAGACAACAATAAATTGCAGATCTCTTCATTTATATGATTTATTAAGGTGGACTCAAATCAACTGCAAATATTTTAAGGGCAGATTCAGACAGCTATACTGAACAACTTTTCCAAATAAACTTTTATCGAAATACGAAAATAATTTTTTGACCAACCCATACAAATTGAGAATCATCTGATGTAGAAGAGTGAAAAAAAAAATCGTGTTTTGATATAAGTTTATTTGAAAAAGTTGTTCAGTATAGTGGTCTGAATCGGCCCTTAAAATATTTGCAGTTGATTTGTGTCCACCTTATATACATAAATATAAAAATCCTATATGGCATCTTAGACCTATACGGAGTTCATCACCATTGTTTCGTGTACCCCTAGTGTCCTCCCTCACACAATCCATCCATCTCTTTTTTGGTCTTCCTTTACTCCTAGATCCTGTAATTTTCCTAATCCTAACTAATATTATAAATGCGAAAGTGAGTTTGTTTGTTACGCCTTCACGGCCTATCTACTAAACCAATCTTCCTGAAATTTCACATACACATAGATCGAAGTATTGATAAGAACATAGGATACCCGGGAAAAAGCACTGTTCCCGTGGGAAATTCACGCGCGCGAAAGCTAGCGTGTCAATAAATAATCGTAATTTTAAATGAATGAATATAAAGATAAGATTCGTTTTTCGGAAACAGATAGCAAGACCGAAAGTCCGGTTTCGGTTTCGGCTGAGAAATCAGTTTCGGTCGGACAATAATATCCCTTTCTGGGATAAGTCCGCCATTGTACTTTTGTTTTAATATCTATGCTTTTGTATTCACTTTTGTTTTAGTACAATAAAGTTATAACAAACAAACAATATCAGTATAGAGTATTGATTAATTAGTCGAGATTCGATAAACTAACACTATCGACGACCAACCAAGGCTAAAATGCGTATGAAGAGGTTAATAACATCCAGGTAGAGGCTCAGAGCAGCAAAGATGTACTCCTCAGGTGAGATGGTGTACTTGTGTTTCCCGCCCATCATGAGTTGGGTGTCGTAAACGAGATAAAGGGAGAAGAGCAGGGCTCCAGCGGCCGAGTAGACAAGATTCAGTACTTTGTTCGGCATAAGGGCGCACATAATTCCTAAAAAGATTATAATCATCTTAATATCAGAATTGAAAACCGGTATTTTTGAGAATGTTTGTTTTTTTTTACCTATATGTAAATAATAAATTTATTTTTAAACCAAAAAATAACCGTTTAGACGTCTTTTTGCCCTAAAAAGCATAGATTAAAAAAAATTGTAGAGACCGCGCGCGATTCGAAATTCTTTACTAAAAACAAAAACCTATACTTCTATTTATATACTTGGCAAAATTGAAATTTGACATATTAGAATAATTCAAACACCTAGGTGTGCAGGTTTTATCGACGTAATACAACATAGACATATTATTAAGTACTTAAGTATATAGCTTTTTATAACCGTCACAGCCGCTGTAACGGTTTATACCTACTTACTTGACGTTCGATTTCTCATGGTATTTATTCCTATGAGTTGTAACAAGCTCGGTTGACCCTGCACACTATGGTGTCAGAGTGATCAATAGACCTAATCCTTAAATAAACCTTGGTATCATTGTTTCAAAAATAGGGTACTACCACCGTTATCATTTATATTTGTAGTATATAGATTAAAAATAAAAAAAATTGCCTCGTTGACCCCGCGCGATTCGAAATTCTTTGTTGTAGTCTATGTGAGTACTTATTAGTACTCACATTACAACATAGTATTAATAATAGATGTAGTAATTGACCCTACACACTTAGGTATTTGAGGCTAGAGGTTCTAATCTGTAAGCTTCAGTAATAAATGGCTGTCGGTTTTCTTTTTGGAAAAAAAAGAAAAAAAATGAGGTCGGTTTTTTTTTTAAAAAAAAAGAAAGAAGACATATTGTACTCTTACCAAATAATATGAGAATAACTAGAGCGCAGAGAAGTCCACCGCCCATCACGGTGAAGTCGTACTTAGTTTGGAATGCAAAGAGAGTCAGGGCGAAAACGACAACAGCTGTTATACCCACCGCTATCATCACCTGGAAAATAAAGAAAATTAAGAAAACAAAATTTTACTTTTTATTATATTGTTACCGCTTGTGTTCGCACTTTGTTATTTAAACTAACAATGTGTATATATATCTGCTGTTGGTTTTCCTTTTACATACATACATACATATTATAATCATTTATTTATTTATTTATTTATTAAAACTTTATTGTTCCATAAGTACAAAATACTTATACAATTGGCGGACTTAATGCTAAAAGCATTCTCTACCAGTCAACCATTGGGAGAAACAGAAAAACTGTGCGGCGCAAAAAAGTTACAAGGGAAAATAGGTACTTAAAAATAAACAAATTTACCACGATGGGTATTTTAATGCATATCATACTAAACTACGTAAACATACATAAACAATACATAAATATACATACTTATACCCTTACTTATATATCTACATATATTAAATATATATATATATATATATATATATATATATATATATATATATATATATATATATATATATATCTATGCACATACATACGAGTATATAAATATACATTATATAAGCCTACATAAATACTTTTACGAAAACTTTCACAAAGAACTTTCACACGCAGAAGTGAGCATAAACTCTTTTTTTAAAGGTAAATTTAGAAGAAATTTCTTTAAATATATCGGCAGGCAAAGCATTCCAGAGTCGGATGGATGTCTTTATCCCATACGGGGTAGACAGAGCCTAGGGCCATAAGACCTTAGACCACGTTTAGCATGATGGTAGTTAAAACAGGAAATCAATAGTGATGGGTTGTTAGCCGCATCGCCTATGTCATGATTCCCCCATTCGCATTAAATCCCTATCCATACTAATATTATAAATGCGAAAGTCTGTCTGTCTGTCACCTCTTCACGGCTAAACTGCTGGACCGATTGTGATGAAATTTGGTAGGGATGTAGTTAACGACCTAAAGTCATACATAGGCTACTTTTGAGCGCGATATAACCGAGTCTCACGCGGGGCGCAGCCGCGGGGAACAGCTAGTTAATAAATAAACAGGAAAATGAAGACCATGCAAGAACAAGATGGTTAGGTGACCTAATAGTTTTCGTTATGGTGTAAAAATTGTAGCAAAGGACGCGTGGAAGGAATCAGGGGTTTTGTCCAGCAGTGGGACACAGCTCTATTTAAAAAAAAAAACATTACATTTTAACCCCGACGCAAATACGACGGGTGTCATAAGTTTGACGTTTCTGTGTACGTGTGTCTGTCTGTCTGTGCCATATACAGTACAGATACCTCAAGAATTATCGAAGGAGTGATTTAGTCTGTAAGATTCCTTCTCGTATTTAGATCCTGTTTTGTTATAACTCTATATAGGCTCCCATTGCCCTAAAAATAATTTGTTTATCATTATCATTACATAGTATAAAACAAATTTGCTTCCGCTGTCTGTCCCTATGTAAATCATTGAAACTACGCAACAGACTTTGATGCGGTTTTTTAAATAGCTAGAGTGATTCAAGAGGAAGGTTTTTATATCCGTGCGAAGCCGGGACGGGTCGCTAGTTGAATATAAAATCGTGGTTACTCACAGAATCAACATCGTAGGTGCTGGTAACCACGCCGAGTAGGTAGCTCGTCGCCAGTGTGAACAGTCCAAGGAATATCGAGTTCGCGGGCGCTTTTCTCCGCAACTCGCTGCAGCAGATCAGGATTAAAGCCATCCCAAAGTACATTACTACAGCGGTTAACCTGTAAAAAAGTTTTTTTTTACTTATATAAAAATGCGAATTAATATAAAATACCAGTGGGTCTAAAAACGCCACTTTGAGCAATTCATCGAATCGAATTCATATTACGAATTCCTTAGCAATTCTTTAGCAATTCCAATTGCTTTCAATTTTTCTGAAGAGGAATTGCAAAGTTTAGTTGGCCATTTTACAAAAAATAGAGGAATTGCTACAGAATTGCTAAGGAAATCGTAATATGAATCGATTCGGTGAATTGCTCAAAGTGGCGTTTTTAGACCCCCAGGGCGACCGAGCTTCGCTCGTTAAATGCAAATAATCTTTTTGCGTGAAAATATAGGTAAAATGAATTTTCCCAGACATGGAACCTAGCTAGATTATCTTTTTAACTATGTAAGAACTTATGTTTAAAATTTCAAAGAAATCGTTAGAGCCATTTTCGAGACGAACGCGAGTGCTGCCTCTCGACCTCTGACGTGGTTTTCTTTAACGTCTACCAGGGAGCCTAAAATCGCCACTTTGAGCAATTCATCGAATCGATTCATATTATGATTTCCTTAGCAATTCTGTAGCAATTCCTCTATTTTTTGTAACATACCCAACTAAACTTTGCAATTCCTCAATTGCTAAAGGATTGCTAAGGAATTCGTAATATGAATGCGATTCGATGAATTGCTAAAGTGGCGTTTTTAGACCCACAGATGGTAGCCGGGACCAACGGCTTAACGTGTCTTGTGAAGCACGGAATTTATTATCAATGGTGATTCAAGCCTGCAATGTCCCAACCAAACTGGAAACAACTAAACAAAGTATGCTTCCCGTGGGAATCGAACCCACGACCCCCGGGTATACAGGCAAACGCCTTAACCACTGGACCACGGAGGCAGTTGATAGGAAACATGTGACTAGCTACTTACAACATAGGACAATATTAGAAGCATTGCTATCTTGAGCTCCTCCGTGTTTCGGAAGGCACGTTAAGCCGTCCGTCCTATGCTGGCTGTTATCGATAGATGGCAGTCGTTAGGCTATGTCAGATGCCTTTAGGCAGCCTGGAAAATCTGACAGTGATGGCCACTAACACACCCGGATCTGTTCCTGTGGGTCTGGTTTCCCGGCTGGTATAAAAGGGTTACGGAGGTCAGACGGCAGTCGCACCATTGTAATAACCAGTACCGCCAAATCAGGAGCATGATACAAAATCGTACTCTGGGTTCTGAAGCGTAGGTTGATTGAAGATGCAACCAGAAAACGCGCTCGGATGAAAAACTACTTACAACATAGGCATATTACGATATGTCAATCTTTTGACCGGTTCACAGAACATAAACAGCGCTATAATGGCAATGGTGACGAGTAGTTGACACGTCAGAATGCCGTACACCTGAAAAACGAAAAAGTTGACATTTTATAGATAGGCTTACGCCCGAGTACTCAAACGCTACTCAATAATCAGAGCTGCTCAAGTATCATGCTGTCGCGTTGAACGTTAGCGATATGACAGTGACAGCATGATACTTGAACAGCTCTCAAAATTGAGTAGCGTTTGAGTATTCGGGCATTAGAGCTTTAAATCAACCGGAGATACCACGCGCACCTATTACCACAGATTTACAGAAAATACCTACAAACCTAATCCTAACTAATATTATAAATGCGAAAGTGAGTTTGTTTGTTTGTTTGTTTGTTACGCTTTCACGGCCTATCTTCTGCACCAATCTCCCTGAAATTTCGCATACACATAGATATAAGTATTGAGAAGGACCAAGAATACCTTTCATCTCGGTCCCGTTAAATAAAAATAAAAATAATTACTAGGAATGAATTATTTTAAACAACAGAATTCTGGGTATCTACTAATAGGCTTGTTATCGGAATCAGACTGGTAATCTGTTTTATGAAATGGCAAGGGTCAAATTTCTGCTAGTAAGTATTAGCCGATTTGATAAGTCGACTGGCCAAAAACAATACCTATACGATTCACCGAAATATTTATTAAGGGCCCTAAAAATAGATGCCTAAACCGTTCCTACACTTTGTAACTTAGATATGGGTCCTTTTTTTTAGGATTTATTTGATCTGTATTATTAAAAAAAACTACATACTACTACTATATGGTTATTATATATCATTTCAGTAATTTTAAGGGCAACAGCTTTTAATAACTATCCGTTGCCCGCGACTCCTTCCGCGTGGTCGGGGTTATATCGCACCAAAAGCCTATGTTTGACCCCCGTTACAAATTTAATCAAAATGGGTCCAGCGATTTAGCCGTGAAAGCATGATATACCGAGTTTCACATTTATAATATTAGTATGAAAGTATGGAATCTTTAATAAAACAAAGTTCCAAATCCATACTAATAGTATAAATGCGAAAGTCTGTCTGTCTGTCTGTCACCTCTTCACGGCTAAACTGCTGGACCGATTGTGATGAAATTTATCAGGGATGTAGTTAACGACCTGAGGTCAAACATAGGCTACTTTTGGGCGCGATATAACCGAGTCCCACTCGGGGCGGAGCCGCGGGGAACAGCTAGTACAAAATAAATAAGATTATCATCACGTGTTTTATATGAAAAAAAAACACTAAACTATAACTTTCCTAAATAAACTTATGTCGAAATACGAACAAAAAATTTTTGATCTCCCATACAAATTGAGAATCAGCTGATCTAGTTTAGTATGGAGAGTCAAAAATAAAATTTCATATTTCGATAAAAGTTTATTTGGAAAAGTTGTTCGGTATAGTGGTCTGTATCTGTCCTTAAAATATTTGCAGTCGATTTGTATCCACCTCGTATAGTGGGTGTGACCACATGATCATTTTTGTAAGTATAGGTATGAATTTCTTGATTTCTATTTGAATTGTTTCCTTGTTTCATCATTTTTAGACACTTTTTTGTCGTGTCCGCTTATAGTTTTTTTAATTTGATTTTTATCATTTAATATAGTATGTTTTCTAAAAAAATTAAAATAAATAAATTATATCTACCTTCTTAATAAAACCGGCTCTTATGGTCTTCTCTGTGAAATCAAACATCTTGAACTGGCCATCTTCCCCACCACTATGGTCTGTTCTATAAATCTGTTAACAAAATAAGAAATTGAGCAGTCTTGTAGGTGACACGGTCTGTCGACCATGAACACCCTGGTGTCAGTGTGGGCCTCTAACGTGGTTCCTTTAACGCCTTTCAAAGCAGGCAATCATCTTTATTATCAGACAATCAGGTGATTCAAGCTGTCAATGCCTTAACCAAACTCTATCAACTTAACAAAATATGCTTCCCAGGAGAATCGAACCCCCGTGTCTATAGAACTGCGGTTAAAGGGTTAAAAGTGAGTTTAACAGTAACATTACCCTTCAGCCGCGTAGGTAACCAGAGTTTTGTAACCAGTTACATAAAAATAAAAAATGATCCTCATAGGAAACTGGTATCCAAGTGATATATTTATAGATTAAAAAAAATTATCCCGTAACCAGAGGGCTGGTAATTACCTAGCTGAAAGGATAAGCATTGCCATTCAATATGGCAATGCCGCCAGCCTTCTTGGTACTCTACCGCAAGGCGCGACTTAAACGGGACTGTACAATTTGTAGATAATAGGATTATAAATGTTATTTAAGGTTTTATTATTGTAATATTAGATATACTTTTGAAATTTAATAAATATTATATAGGAAAAAAAAAAGTTTATAAAATTGTGACATTTTGTTTCCGATTAGATTATATCATAGATTTAGAGTTAACACTGGTTATTTGGCCTTTATCATTAGTGAGCAAAAAACAAAAAGTACCTACTTAAGTCTATTTTTTGTCTGCTTACTGGGAATATCAAATGAGTGGGCGAGGCAGGAAAGCGATAAAACATGAATCCAACTCCGTCATTTGTGTACTGTGGGACTATCATTCTACCTACTATGAGATATTTCAAACTATTCTATATGTTCATTTTTCACCTTATTTTCTTAAATACCTGTCGATGAAAAATATATCGAAAAGAATATAGCTATCATAAAAATCGTTAACATAAGCCCTATCGTTTAATTTAATTAATATATCTTGTATTAACAATAAATAAAAATACCTACTACTTATAACCCTCCTAAAGTGACCCATACCATACCCGGATCTTTTCTTATTTTTTTTTTCAATTTATCTACTTTTGGCTTACAGATATTACCAAAAAATCTAATCGGTACAGGAGTGCTATTTTGAGATGTATGACTCACCCAAAACCAGTGAGTCGAATGATTATCGTCCGAGTCACCGGTTACGTCGCCTGAAAATCATTCGAAAACGAACGATAATCATTCGGACTCATCGATTTTGATCCCTTATAGCAGTAATAAGTAATAATATAATAAATGTGTTCTTACGATACTGTCATCAAATCCTGGCGTCGTAAATATTGGTGGACTCGTTGGGTAGTTTTCTTGCGAAGGACTCCCTGAATAGGGCCCCTGTGGGTAAACTCCATGTAGGTAAGACCCTTGTGTATTAGAGCCTTGTGGGTAAGCTCCAAATAGATAAGACTCCTTTGAATCTGTTGCTTGTGGGTAAGGTCCTTGTGAATTGCCCCCTTGTGGATTGCCCCCTTGTGGATTATTACTATTTAAATGATTTTCTGGCACTGGTTGTGGAGCACTTGGATATGTTGGCGGATAAGCTTGTGAATGACTTCCTTGTAGCGTGGCTCCTGGAGGGTAGTCATCTTGTGTTGCCCCCAAATTGGCTACAATTTGTGGACGATTTGAGCTTGCGACGAGGGCGTTTCCTTGGGTGTGATCTGTAAAATAAATTATAAATTAACTTTTTATTTATACAAGTCCATTCAGGTAAGTATATAAACTTACACACTATATCACTTTCTACTAATATTATAAAGCTATTGAGCTACCAAAAATATCAAAAGCTGGTTCAACAACTGATACGAGTATCTTGGATTAACACATATTACCTATTTATCCTGAATAGTAAGAGATTCTCATTGCTTTGGTCAAAATAAAGTTGTTTTAGTTTGTATGGTCAAAAAAAATTTTTTTTTTTATTTAAAAACTATATAAAGAACTATTCTTTAGATAGTTTACGTGAAAAATTAAGATTTATGTATTCAGAAATAAATACAACAGTACTAGCTTTCCATACTATTAATACTACATTGACGCTTATTACTAAGTACAAGCGCGTTTTACATAGAAAATTTATTCATGTTGCACGAGGAGGTAAAAGTGTGAATAATAATTATTTAGAAGATAATATTGCAATGCAATACTATCGATACTATCCCTAGGTCTATCGATAGGTAGTATGGCCTTTTTCGATTAAAACTATCGATAGTGCGGCAACACTAATGTAGAACAATGTAGAGATTCAGTTCAGGTAATGACCGAACCGGTTCCTTGAATTTGGCTAGACCTCAGTCGAGGTCAAGTATTGCTTAAAGATGATTTGGCATTGTTTGATAAATAAAACAGTAGTTACTAGGTTTTTTTACCATAGGCACTAGTTATTGCGCTCGCCACACGCTCGTTTTTTACTCTATAATATCGTAGATAGAGACACATGTAATTTTTTCTCTGTGCTAAATTAATTATTTAATTACGATCTCTGCTGCAATAAAGTTTAAATAAAAATTAAATATCATAGAAAATAGAAATACAGTCGTTCCGTGGGCTTACAAAAATAAGAAAATAACAATATACCTACTTAAAATAAACATGATCTCCGAATGAATGGTGACGATGATCCGAAGAACTCTGACACTCAGAAATGAATGAATAAACATGATCCATGGTTGATTTAATAAAAAATATTTATGACCTCTAAAACAATGCAAAAAACGATTAAGTAAGGAAGATGTTGCCTTATCATCATGTATTGCGCCATCTTAATCACTCGTTTTTGGATCGTTTGTAAGGTTCGAGCAACACGGCCTTTGTTGGGCGGGGTGTTGCTCTATAAGTGTGTAGGAGAATAATTACTTATTTAAAAAATCATTGCCACTAATATATAATGCAAAACGAATTTTATATTAGGTATCAGAGAAACTGAGACATCGTACCTACCTAATATAGGATTTTATCAAAGGAATTTATAACTACTAACATCAACTTCATATTAAACCAAAAAAAAACAAAGTTGGTATTCGTATCGGAGATACGATGCCACAGACAGATAGACAAATAAACTCTTCTTTATTAGTAATCGAAGGTCAGAGATTCAAAAATGGCGCCAGTATATTGGCCACACCACAAAATGGTAGATAAGTAATATATCAAGATATTTCTAAAATGTAAGTTTCTAAAAGCATGGAATTGTATTAAAATAAAATATTGCACTTAAAATACCTTTTGAATCGGACATGATAAATGAACACAAAAAAACACACTATATTCACAGATTTTACACCCAAAATCCACTTTCAACTTGATAGAATTAAGCGTCCATCCGGTTAGATGACGCGTCTCATACTGTTTTATTTCTAAAATGTATACCTATAGCTACTGATAGAATGTTATGTTTACGTATTTTTAGTGCGGGGCCAGCCCCAGTACGTAAGTTGTGAACCTGGGATGTAAACGATTGGAATTCCTAAGAAATGTAAACATTGAAAGGAGAAAGTCCATTCTCGTCCATCCCTATGAGGTATCGATAACGTTATGTAGAGATTTTCAATTCACTTTATTTATTTGCCTTAAAACATGGCAATTGGTAGTACAAAATGTTTCAGTAGATAAATAGGTTCTGTTACCTACTATTTTTGCTTTTGAAATAGCATGCAAATAAAATTTGTAGATTTTAAATAAGATTTATAATTTAATAATTATAGGCATACGATTTATAGTTTTATAAATGAGTAGCGGTTCCCCGAGGTTTCACACGCCCGATATGTGTGTATGTATATAATATAACCATACATATAACCTATCTCCTAATAGTCAGGCGCTTATTTAGCCATATATGAAAGTATATTTTCTAAGACCAGTAGTTTTCAAGTTATAAGCGTTCAAACAAACAAACAAACTCTTCGACTTTATTATATTTACAGTACCTATTATTATATTCAGTTTATCTACCGATTTAATCAAAATTTGAGCTTACCCATAGTTATTATACAGATTTCAAAAAGTTATATTTTTTTTTTCTTGTTAGCCAGTTCGTTACATTACCCTGCACGACATTAAGTTCTAAAACAAACTAAACAAGATTTTTTAGATCGTCTGACAAGCTTTTACTTTCGGCAGAGTTGATGCATCTTAAATGCATTGTCATATGAACTGAAGCCACGTGTTTAGATTTTAACTCTGTAGAATACTTAAGTGTTCGAATCAAAACCTTGTAAAATTTCAGGACCTAATCCCTAGGTAGGTACTTAGTTTAAAATAAAAGCTTGTATAAAACGATTGTAAGGTTCTATTTTTAATCGACGTCCATCAAGTAAATTATTTTAAAGCAAAATGGAAGCCTGTGACACGAAACACTCGATAAATTGCAAAAATTGGCCTTTGATTATTTTAAAAAATTGACTAAAGTTTAAAATCATACAGTAAGTAAATTCTTAGGCAGTTATTTCTCATTTTTTAAAGGGTACTTTCATTCTCCTTCATTTATTGAATCTAAAAATAAGGTAGGTGGATAGTAAGTAGAAATCAATTTATTTAGTATTAATATATAATTTAAATTAATCGTAACTAAAACTTATTAGCTTTGTATATAACTAAAGCTAAATTACCTTGATATTACGCGTATAATTAAAGCGAGTCTCACACAGGCTGAAGCCACCTAATAGTCACCTAGATATAGGTAATGCCTTTTTTTAGATAAAAATACTTTTTTTTGCATATGGCTTTCTGACTTTACTAAAGTAGGATTGAAGAAAATTAATACTTAGGTAGATGTTTGATTTTTTATCAGAAATACCGTAACAACCAAGAGCGTCATTATTTAAAGTACTATTTATTTTTGAAATTTGCATTTATATAACATCTGATCTCAATACATCGAGAGCTTAAGGAAAACGACACGATTTTCCTTATATAAGCCGCTGCTTTAACAGGTTTTAAATAGTAATCAAGAAGCTATAACACGTAGAGGCTGCGCACGAACTAAGTAGGTGGTGCATTTGTATCAATTAATTTCTAAACTTGTTCCTATAAATAAAATTTCGTAACGTTTTTCCATTAGAAACACTTTTCAATCAACTTCCAAAAAGGAGGAGATTCTCAATTGGGCCGAATATTTTTTTATGTTTGTTACAGAGGTACCGATTATAATAGACCGATATAAATGACGAAGATACTCTTGTCTCCGTCATAGATATAATTTTTAAAATTAACTAAGTCAAATAAATTAAGCATTTTTGAGTTTTCGTAAGTTTACAATTGCTTGCTTGATGATGCATAAATTTAGAAAGGTCAATCGACCTCGTATGCCTCTACAGTATCAGTGTTTGTTGTCGTAGAATTGCCATTTTTTTGAGGAAATCACGTACAAACTGTTTCAAAAAAGTATTTAGAAGAAAGAGATCTAACAAAATTTTTAAATAAATGTTTGTGGTCTACTTATATAGGTAGGTACTGTAGATATTCGATGTTCTTTCTTGACCTCTACAATAAAAGTTGTAAAAACCTAGGCACACACAAACATTATTAGTCAACTTAATTAATATTAAGTACGCTAGCTTTAAAATGCATTTTTAAAATATTTAATGCCATTCTTAACATTTTAGTTTTCAAATCAGTAAGTTTTTTTTTTTGCGAGATAAGATTATTTTTTTATGAAAATTATCTATTTATTTTAACGTTATTGCAATTTTAAAAAAATACAAACAGAACAGGGTTATAAGTATAAGGAGGAGAATAAAAATCGAATTAAAAGTCATAAAGTTTATTAGTAAGTAATTCTTATGCTAAAACAGCGAATTTTAAAGCCACAGTAATAACGATTACAGTGAAACGCATTAATTTAATAACATAGGTAGTTAATTTGCTTAATGTACAGTGGGCCACATAAATATGTAAGTACCACAGATAATGGGAAAGAGTAACCAAGCAAGTAAAATTTTTTTTTGTTAACATTGTCGAATGCATTGTCACTAATAAATTTCTTTTTTAAAGCGTTTTGTGTGTTAGGCGGAGCGAAATGTGGCGATAGCGATACAAGTAGCCATTACGAGAGGAGAGAATAGAGATCGGCGGTCGACCTACTGGCGCACACATCCTTGTGGCCCACTTCACACATATACAGTACCTATGACTCTTAGATATAATTAATATCTATAAGTAAATACTTTTTAAATTTAATTATATACTTTTTTCACACATATAGCCAAAGAAAACTAAAATTTAAGCTTTTAAGATTATAAAACCTAATTAATCTTCTTTAATTTTAATAAATATTTCATAATTTCCATTTAATACATTATTATCCTAGGGTTGTAATTTATTCTTTAAATACATGTTTAATATAATAATACTTACACCATTAATTTTTTTATTAACCTGAAAAAAGTTCAGTGTCGACGACTTGTGGTCAATTTTTTTTGGTTATATATTAGAAACTGAACACTGACTTAGCGAAACAATATCGAAATTCGGCAGCATGTACTAAGAACACCGAAATATTAACTTGACAATTATGAGCCAGAGTCCAAAATTAAACTTAAATGTCTAAATGTGATGCTCACGACGATGGAGTTTGTACATGTATTCAATTATGCACTGTATGACAATATTCATAAAGTTAATATTTCAGTGTTTTCACTTTTGCTAAGCCTATTTGTTTATGAATTCTTATCCATTATTATTATAAATGCTAGAGTTTTGATGTTTTTTTACTCATCCACGCCGATTAGCAAAGTAAGTACTTAAAAGTTTAGAAAAAATATAGTACAGTGGGACACATAAAAGTATTCCAGATTATGTAGGTAAGCACAGAAATGTTAACATATATAGCATATATGCTATATAATTTTTTTGTGAGGTAAGTGTAACTTTGTGTTGTACTTGCTTGTACGTTAGCAATATTGTATTAGTGATGGGTTGCTAGCCGCATCGCCTATGTCATGATCCGCTGATTTCCTCAGTCGACTTTCACGGCTTGCGCGGGAAATAAAGCAGCTGGGATATACTGTTTTTCTTTTTCTCCCAGACCAGCATGTAAGGATCCTACCTCTTATGTTTGTCTTACTGCGATGGCTCAGCGACCTAGAATGTCCCTCAACAAAAGCCCTAGGGCTTCTCCTACCGCAAATTTTTATTAACGCGGTCCTCAGGACTGCGTTAATAATATTTATAATAGATTGGATTTTGTATGGAATTTCTTTGTTTACTATCCGCCAGGGGCGCTATAGAGCTGAGCTCTCCACTTTCCCTGCTCAGTGCCACCTCTTGCCAGTCGGTTTTTTTAAAAATTATGTCTTAGCTAATGTGTATTTTTAAAGCAAGATAAATAAAGCATTTTGTACAAAATGCACATGACAGCAATTAAGTCCCACTGCTGGGCAAAAAGATAGAGAAAATCTTTGGTCATAATAATTAGTATATGTACCTGTACCACCCGTGCCTCTAAGCAAAATATCAATCTATGGGTTTGAAAATTCTGCGTTTGTTTCATATAGCGAAATGTACATTTTTGCATAAAGTACGTAATTTTTATGTTTTGTATTCCAATATTGCCACTGTTTTTAAGCCCAAGACAATACATCAAAAGCATAATATCTCTTATCAGATCGTATTACAAGTATTTACCAAACACACACATATCTGTTGTGAGTGCAAACTATTGGTGGCGAGCAAGCTGCCAACCTGCAGACCTCAAAACGCTTTAAAAAAAAATTTTTGCCAATGTTAACAAAAAAATTTTTTTTTAAGCGTTTTGTGCGTTAGACGGAGCGAAATGTGGCGAAAGCGATACAAGTAGCCATTACGAGAGGAGAGAATCGAGATAGGTGGTCGACCTACTGGTAGGCGCCGGCTGGCAGTAGTAAGCAAGAATTAAGTAGTGTGGAAGCACACAAAGTACCTAATTTGGAAAGTACTTGTAACATTAACTTGACTGTATCTGTTAAACGGCTTATATAATTTTCAACACATTATTAAGCTACGTAATACAGCAAGTAATTTAGCACAAATATTTTTGAACAAAAAATGAATCTCCCTAGATTTTAATCAAATAATCTGAATTTCTAAAGCAACTTTATTTTAATTATTATTTATTATACAGACACAGACGGATTAAGTTTATAAATATTTGATTATTTGGTTTATTATCTATGGTTATTGTATTAACTACACTGGTTCATAGACACCAGTATAGTAAGGGCAACACGGTCTCAAGAAAGAATTAAAAAACAAAGACTCGTACAAAAAAGAAAAAAAAAAGATTTATTTCTTTACAATAACAGTCTACATAAAGCCGGGGGCACACTCGCACATTTATCACATCGATACAAGTGCGAACCCGCCGTTTAACACAGAATAAATAAATATTAGTTACAAGACTACCGTTTCTATCGTCGAAACACATCAGCCATTGAAACCGGGGAACAAAAAAAAAATATTTTATACGAAAAAAATTACAAAAAAAAAATATTGAATACTGATAATATTTCAAAGAAAAATTAATATCTCTATGACTTAAATTATTCTTTGTACATCTTTGAAAACTATAATATACCATCAACTATTTGTATTTCGCTCACATATAACAGAGACGGAAATATTTGAGAATTGCCTTTTTAGAATTCCCATAAAAAATTAAACACAAAGTAATAAAATAGTTGTTTTTTTTTTTTTTCAAAAGTCTGTTTTTACAGTTTGCGTATTCAACAATGTGCATAACGGCCAATTCGCAAATTGGACCAATTTGCAAATCGAACATTTATCAAATTAAGAAATTCGCGAAATTGATGAGACTTGCATCTTTTTCCCAAAAATATGCCATCTCCGTTACAAACACTAAAATGAGCTTTATAAGAATAAACAGTCAAAAACGTTCGAACGAAAAATATATAGCTGCGCCGACATAATTCATAAGGTAACCTCTATTTTCAAGTACCTAAAGACCGCAACATACATAAGGAATTTACGAACGCAACAAATGCATATAGGTACTCGTAAAATAAAGAATCCAGACTATTTTACCTTACTGTACAACATGTATACAATTAATAATGAATTAGAAAAAAAAATGTTAAAAGTATTATTGTTCGAATTCCGAATTCCGAATTCAATTTCTAGGGAATATATTCAGTTCTATTCGAAAGGAATTTCGTTCGAATTTAGAATTCCGAAAGCAAAAAATCAAGCATTCATGTGTTTTGCACACGCTAAAGTTCGTAATTAGGATTTTATATGGAAATCTGTTAGGAGCATTTGGCATATAGTAAGATTTTCAAAAATCCCAATTAATAATGCTTGCGAACGCGTTTGCATAAACAAATGGTTGGGGAAAAGGACCTGCCTGGAATATTCAACAAACTTTTAGAGACAATTTTAATATCTTTTGTCCCTTACTCTTTTTTTAGAAAGTAACGAGACAAAAATAATACTTATTTTATTTCCTTTCGCTGTCATACCTCTAGACGCAGATAACATTAGAACTGCTCAATTTCTTGTTTACTGTCAGCGAAAGTGTTAAATTATTTCTCGTCCAATTAGTTTTTTTTTTCTTTTTTTTTATTAATTAAGCGGTTAGAATCCGGAATGTATGTTTTGGCCTTATATTACCCCGATTTCGTCATTTATATACAACCACTCACACATCGACAAGTGCTTTCAAATACAATCGAAATGCACGGTCCGTAGACAAAATTAATATTAAAAAAAAAAACAATAAACACACACATAAAACTAATTCGATGTTTTGTTAACGCATTACATCAATTATTATAAGTAAGTTAAGGTGTTACATTTAAATGTATACGACCTCGTTTTTTTGAAGTCGGTTAAAAGACGTTACCGAGTTAAAATGCACACAACTTTATAAACAAACTCATACAAAATTGACTGTTACTTAAATTTGAGTCTTATATGTTAGGAATAAAGTTGATTTCGGATCAAACCAACACATTTATTTATTACTGTTACTCAATTACGTACGATTTAGATCTTAAAGGAATTATGTTAAAGTCTATTTCAGATTAACCTACAAAATTAAATTTTAAAATCCATTTAAATGTTCAAATCAGTTTCGACGTTTGTAACTGGTTACCAAAATACCATTTCCTCATAGGTTACGAAACACGATAGCTGCCAAAACGGAAATAAATCAACTGATTACCAACAAAAAAAAAACACAATATTTTCTCTTTTATTCAATCACAAATATTGAAAATAGAGCTTCGAACATACATAAAATAAAACACAAGACGTAATGCGTTAAAAACACCATACAATATACCGAAAAACAAGACCGCGGCCCTTAATCCGTATCCTAATTCCTCGACGCGCCAATAATTGTCAAAATGTACAAGAAAATATTAACAATATCCAAATAGAGGTTGAGAGCAGCGAATATGTATTCTTCCGGCGAGATGCTGTATTTGTGTTTCCCGCCAAGCATGAGTTGGGTGTCGTAAACGAGATACAGGGAAAAGATTAGGGCTCCGAGGGACGCGTAGACCAGAGTGACGATCTTGTTGGACGGTATGAAAATGCAGACAATGCCTGGAAGGTAAACATTTATAATAAGCTTCATTTTCAATTTGAACTCTGACACCAGGGTGTGCATGGTCAATTGACCGTGATATCTACACGAAATGATGGTGAGCTTCACTGCATAGTATAAAACAAAGCCGATTCCCGCTGTCTGTCCCTATGTATGCTTAGAACTTTGAAACTACGCAACGGATTTTGATGCGGTTTTTTTAATAGATAGTGTGATTCAAGAGGAAGGTTTCTATATAGCATTGCACCCGTGCGAAGCCGGGGCGGGTCGCTAGTCATCTATATGTATATATATAGAAATGATTGTCGTGTTTTTTACACCATTTATAACTCAAGAACGGCTGAACTGATTTGGCTAAAAATTGGTATGGAGGTAGCTTAGAACCAGGAGAAAGACATAGGGTACCTTACATCCCGGGGAAAAGTTCCCGAGGGAGGTTCACGCGGGCGAAGCCGCGGGCAAAAGCTAGTTTGGTATCAATTTAGGAAAAAAAACTTAAGAAATCGTGTTTTAATAATTCTTCTTTTTACTATAAGCTATGATATTTTTTTGTCGACTGCCGATATTCATACAAATTTTCTACTTAATGCTATGGTAATATGGACGAAATTCGCCAGCTAGTCACTATCACTACATAATATAAAACAGTCGCTTTCTCTGTCCCTATGTCCCTTTGTATGCTTAAATCTTTAAAACTACGCAACGGATTTTGATGCAGTTTTTTTAATAGATAGAGTGATTCAAGAGGAAGGTTTCGCCCATGCGAAGCCGGGGCGGGTCGCTAGTGTATAATAAAAATTCAATCTCACCAAATATCATGAGGATGACGACAGCGCAAAGCAGCGCGCCGCCCATCGTGGTGAAGTCGTACTTGGTTTGCAACGCGAACAGGGTTAAAGCCAGGCAGACGGCCGCCGTTAAGCCCACTGCCATCAGCACCTGCGAAAAAACGTCATTTTTATTTATCTGTTTACGTAAAAAATTATACAAAATTTTCAAAAGTAATTTGGACATTTACTGCCTATACAAAACGCGGCAATAGTTTTAGGCTTATATATAAGGATATAGGGTTAAACCACACAGATTTATTTAGCTCGAAAGTAAGTTCGAGACTTGTGCTATGGGATACTAACACAACGAACTAAATCTTTTTCCAGAGCGCCATCTATTACTTTGTGAATTAATTAATTATCTTTGATATACTCACATCATTGCTAGAAGAGACGCCAAGCAAGGAAGCAAATTGAATACCCAGGTGAGATTAGACTGATGATTTTATAACTCTTCCTAGCGCCATCTATTAATGGAGTTTGGGAACTAATAATTTTTTATCTACTCACAGCATCCACATCGTAAACGCTAGAAGCGACGCCAATCAGGAAACTGCGCGACCGTGAATGAAATATCCAGGGGAATATAGTGATATTTTCATAACTATTCCAAGCGCCATCTACTAATTGCTTTTACGAACTAATTAGATATTTATACTCACAGCATCCACATCGTAAACGCTAGAAGCGACGCCAAGCAGGAAACTCTGAGCGACCGTAAATATCCCGAGGAAGATGAAGTTCATTGGCGCTTTTCGTCGAACGTCTCCGCAGCACGCCATCACGATCAACACCACGAAAACAGTCGCGAACGCCACCCAGCTGGAATTAAATAAATAAATATGTACTGACTAGTTTTGCCCGCGGCTTCGCCCGCACGAATTTACCTCGGGTACAGTGCTTTTTCCCGGGATGAAAGGTCCTTCTCAATACTGTTAACTATGTGCGAAATTTTCAGATAGATATACTGTCAGATTTTTCAGGCTGCCTAATGTGGCATCTGACATTGCCTAACAACTGCCATCTACCGATAACAGCCGGGACTAATAGCTTAATGTGCCAACATGGCCGCGCACTTGCCGTCGCTTGACGCGCGCTATCGTTTCGAGCACCCTCGCTTCGCTAGGCTATCGAGCTCAACAATAATGTATTATTACCAAGAAAATATAAAATTGCACCAAAACTTTACTAATATATGCAGGAACAATATAAACCAAAAGCTATTATTAGATTTATTTTCTTAAAATCGACCTCCATTACCAAGTTAAAGACTATTTTTGGGTTTAAAAAAAAACCGGTTCTCATCCCTGGCCTGGCTTAAAACAGCCAAACTGTGTAAAGTAAAACAACTCGGTGTAGACTTACAAAAGAGCCGGATTCCTATGCGCCCATTGCTTGGTCGGCGCGTGGAACAGGAAAAGCGCTATGAAGCTCATCGTGATCAGCAGCTGACACATCAAGATGGCGTACACCTGGATACAAACGACGACAATTTAAATAAACCGCCTGCGCTAGTATTATTAATATATTAGTCACCATAGGGAGTAACAGAATTCAAAATGTCACAGGCAGTCGGCTGTCACTAGAATAGAATAGAAATTTATCACACACTAGCTACTCCCCGCGGTTTCACTCGCCCTTTGTGTGTATGTACTATATATAACTTATAACATTTCCCAAGAATCAAGCTATCATATGAAGAAAACATTTTTCAGCTCCGACAAGTAGTTCCCAAGTTATAAGCGTTCAAACAAACAAACTCTTCAGCTTAATAATGTTAGTATAGATACAAATAAAGGATAAAGATAACATACAAGAAATGTGACAAATATCTCATTAGGAGGCGCCTCAGTATTGCACTAGACATGTAAGGATGTCTAGCACAGAGTTTTATATGGATAAACTAAAGTGTTTATTGTTTATGTTAGATGCTTGTTGTTGTCAAAATAATAATTCGAGTTGGCAGACTTTTGAGTAAATAGACAGAGAAGCGCTTTTTTGACATTATCCAGTTATTACGAGCGTAATTAGGCTACGGTAACCACGCGCCCATCTTTCGCAGGCTTAAAAATTTTCTGTATCCCGGGTTTCGGCACCAATTTAAAGAACAGATAAAATCTACTTTCCGCTAAATAAAAGTTAATTAATTATATCAAATTTATTTGTGCAAGTGTATCACACACATGAAAAATTATAGGGGAAGAGGGACAGTGTTGCCACATAGATAAAAATATATCATAAATTGTGTCTCCCATTGACTGTTAACATATTTTTAACTGGGTGACAGCGGAATTAACCAATGGCTTAATATTAATGCCTTCGGAAGTACGGGATAATTTTTATTGTCAGAAATCAAGAGATAATAGTCTGCAATGTCTTGAAACAATCAAACTGGAAACAACAAAGCATGATTCCCGTGGGATTCAAATCTAGACTTGTATACATACAAATCTTTAGGCAAACAACTAGACCACTTTGTCCATAGCCATTTAAGTTAATATCATACTTACTTTCCTGACGAAAGCCTTTCTGATGGTCTGCTCGGTGAAATCGAACCCCTTGACCTCTCCATCCTCCCCAACACCTGGACCAGGAGGGGCATAACCCGTAGGCTGGAATAATAAAAAAGAAATAAGTATAATATATAAATAAAAGGATTCACTTCACACTGATTAAGCTGGAAAATAAGTTCGAGACTTGTGTTATGGAATATCAACTTAAAGATACTGTAATTTTATTTTATAATCATTACATATATATTAAAATACTAGCGACACGCCCCGGCTTCGCATGGGCATAAAAATCTTCCTCTTGATTCACTCTATCTATTAAAAAAAAACCGCATCAAAATCCGTTGCGAAGTTTTAAACATTTAAGCATACAAGTAGGGACAGACAAAGCGACTTTGTTTTATACTATATAGTGAAACATCCAAGACCGAGGTTAATCTGAAAAAGATTATTTTTCATATAGAATTTAACTAACCGGGGATCGAACCCGAAACTTCCGGTGTGGCAGACTGGCATAATGACCATTAAGCCACAGAAGTCGTTTATTGAGTTATCAGCTTCTCAGCGATTGGATGGTCAATTATTCTGGTTTTTAAGAACCCAAATTTAGGCCGTCTGTAAAGCGTGTTGTTGCGTAGGTAATTTCTAAATATCAAATACCAAAGTAATTTTAACTCAGTCTTTTCAGACATAAAGCGTAACAAATAAATTCTTTAGCTTTGTTTTCCGAGCTTAATAACATAACTATATATCTATACCGAATTTCATCAAAATAGGTCCAGCGTTTTAGCCGTGAAAACGTAACAGACAGACAGACTTTCGCATTTATAATATTAAGTATGGATTTATTTAAATTTAATGGGTACATATAGATTTAAAATCGAGATTTTTTTCGCAACAAACAAAAAGTTTTAATATGCGTTGAACGAAAATTACTTTCAATTTACATTAAGCGCTGTCGCAGTTAAAAAACGCATGGTTCATCGTCACGTTTTAACTTAAAACCATAATTTACGAGTAAGGTTAACTTTTAACTCGATCACATACGATTTGAACACCAAAATAAAACTATTCGGTTAGACTTTGACGGAACTATAATCCAGTTGGTTACACAGTTTCATGGACAAAATTCTATCTATCTATAGGTACTAATACAAAGAGCTGAAGTGTTTATTTGTTATGCATATAACTTTAAAACTACTGCTCAGATTTTAAAAATTCTTTCTGCATATGATAGCCTGATTCTTGGGGAAGGTTAAAAGCTCATTATAGAACATACACACTACAGGAGAGTAAAACCGCGGGAACAGCTGGTTTTCCCCGCGGTCAGGCTTTATTTGTGTAATTTGTCCTAATGAAAACAAAAAAAAAAGTTTTTTTTTATTTCGTTCTTCCATAAAGGTGGTATAGAATACTATAGAATAAAGTAGAGCCGGGAAACTAACTATAGGGGCAATGACAAAAAAAAATAACTATCTTGAAATAACAGCTATATTGACATGCTACCAGCTTACTTAAAGCTTAACGTATCTCCTATCTTATCTGTAACATAACAACCACTAATACCCTCAAATATGCAAATTATCGCCATAGACAAACAATACGTGCAAACCCCAACACGCACAGATATAATAAGAAATAACTTTTTAATCACTTCTACGAACCTGTGACATGCTTGACACTAAACTTTTACAAATTGTGAACTGAGTCAGGCAGGGCAACATACTATTATCATTATGTTGATAAGATAAACCGGTATCCGCTGTTTTTTGTAATATACAATGGGACACAAATAAACACAAACCTACGCAGACTTTAGACATTGTCACTGAGCAGTTTTATCGTCTCTATCACTACATAGTATAAAACAAAGTCGCTTTCTCTGCCCCTATATCCCTTTGTATGCTTAAATCTTTAAAACTATGTAACGGATTTTGATGCGGTTTTTATAGATAAAGTGATTCAAGAGGAAGGTTTTTATGTGAAGCCGGGGCGGGTCGCTAGTAGTATATAAGGTGGACACAAATCAAGGGCAAATATTTTAAGGTCAGATTTTGTCAATCAAATTAATCCAAATATTTAAACTTATGTTGAAATACGATTTTTTTTTTCACTCTCCATACTAAACTAGATCAGTGATCCTCAATTATTATAAGATTATATTATATACCTATCTACTCATATCTAATCAGCAGTGACGTGCACAGAGTTTTTCCCCAGGGTAGGCAAAATAAATCGGCCAAACGCGAGTCCAGTTTTTGAACCAAGAGTTTCGTTAAAACAGCAATAGAAAATCTACCTACCTAGACTGCGGAAATCTCTAAATATATGAAATTATGAATAGTTATTACAGCTTACGAGAGACACAGCACGCAGGGACGGTCCGCACAAATCATTTGTATTCATGTAATGAAATTAAACTAAATATCCCTAAAGTACATAGTTTCCTATGCATGTATCAATTAATTAATGTATTAAATATCTTCTTCAGCTTACCGCTTATTTGTACCCAATCGGGAATTTAGGTAAGAACTTCAGCTGATCAAATCCAGGTCAACCTTGTCCCAATGCTTGCACATAATACCTACACTACGTGAATTACGTTAAACTTAACTATTTGTAAACATTTACAATTATTGTTATAATCACTTTTCACTTGTAACTTTTGTAATGTTTCAAAGCTCACAAATCAAGTAGAAGCAGACTGATTCATCTGTTTAGTTATAATTTATAACTTATAAACATATTTTAAATCCTACTTTCTGAATAACCTTATTAAAATCACATAAAAATACAATTATGAGTTTGTTTGTAAACAACTAAAATGGCGGAATGCCGCGCCAGCAGCGCCAGTTGCATAAAACTTTATGGATGCATTCATGAAATACAATCAGTGAAGAATTTTTTGATCAATGAAAATAAATTAAATATATAAAATCTTCATAAAAAAAAATAAAGTACGCAATCCAACAGCATTCGAAAATCAATTTATTTTAAACCAAATTACTTAATTAATCATGTTTAGCCCAATTCACATTTTATTTTGTTGGGAACGCATCGAAAAGACCTCGTCTTATTCTACGTAAAACGGCCAATCAAAAATTACTTTGCATAACAACTACATGCTCGCAGCGCCTGTCTGTGCACAGACTCGATATGCACACAATAGAGAGTGCTTGCTGTCTATGTGTGTAAATTAAGACGAGGGCTTGGATTGCCTTGCCTGTCGGTCGCATCGCGATCGCGTATTTGGTTGCTTTGCGCGTCTGATGATAGCAGTGCGCGAAAATGTATTGTAATGTATTTTGTTAGAGTTTAAAATTGTAATGCGCGTGGGGCGCGTGTTTATCAAATATTGTTTAAATGAAAATAAAATGTATGTGTGTAAGAAAGCCCAGGGTAGGCAACGTCTTAATGTCTTTATGGGATGCACGTCACTGCTAATCAGTTTTACTTGTTTAAATAAGTTAAGTATTGGTTCTATATCGAAATTCCTCGAAACTGTATGAATAAAGTTTTTTTGACTAATTAATTGTACCTACAGATGTCTTTTTCATAATATTGTCCAAAAATACAAAAGTTAATTAATTGATTACATTAAAACAAATTAAACAAACCAAATTATAAACTAAACAAATAAATAAACTAACATAAATATAACTGAAATAATGATTTACAAATTGTACAGTCCCGCCAAAGTGTCACACCGCGGTAACGTACCCAGAAGGCTGGCAGCATTGCCGAGTTGTATGGCGAAACTAAACCTCTGTGCCACGTAGGTTCCAGCCTTCTGGTCACGAGATACGCCTATCAGCTTTTTCGACATAAGACGAAATAGCTGATGAGCCGATGGACCCCACGGGCCGAGAGTTTCTACCCCAAAAGGCTCAAATATGTAGTTATTACTTATACCTACATATTTACGCCTTTTTCATATATCTTACTAGCTGTTTCCCGAGGGTTTTTTTACTTGTTATTATTTTTTATAAGCTGTACTGACTGTGTAAAACATAAATTAGTGTTTTTTCTAGAAAATTCTGCAGATTTCTATCGGACTAACGACCTTTATGTATAGTGAAAGTGACTGACGGCGTGAAGTATACATTACATTGTATGAGTCATACAAATCATATGATCTTATAATTACTAGAAGACTACACAATTATCTTTCTGTGGCTTTATATTGGTGTTAATATTGGTACCAATATTGTGCAATAATAATAAAAATATGAGACATTGTATCGCTATCACTACATAGTATAAAACAAAGTAGCTTTCTCTGTCCCTTTATCCCTATGTATGCTTAAATCTTTAAAACTACGCAACGGATTTTTATGCGGTTTTTTTAATAGATAGAGTGATTCAAGAGGAAGGTTTTTATGCTCATGCGAAGCTGGGGCGCGGGTCGCTAGTACTATAATATGAAAGAGAAAATAATCATTATCATCATAGTCCAATCAAATCGTTTATCAATACATATAATAAGACACTAAAATGCGAGTGTCTGTACATTTAATATATTTCAAAAAAACTGATTGAGTGCGATTAAAAAAGAGTAACAGAAACCAAAAAGACAGTTTTTGGAATTTTTGTCTGTCTGTATGTATGTATGTATGTCTGTCTGGTACGTTATAACTTCGAAAATACTCAACGGATTTAAACGCGGTTTTTACAGTTGGATTACATATAATTAGGAGCGTTGTCAAAACTTTGTTTCGTCAAAATCGGTTAAGGGAAAAAGAAGTTATGGTCGATTGAAAATATACTTCAAACACTGCTTTAAAACTTATAGACAAAACCCATTTGAAATTTCGGCAGTAATAAGCAAAGCATGTTGGCCTATCGGTAGAGGTAGCGGATCATATTTTTAAGTAGAGGGTTCGAATCCTGCTAGACATCACTTCTTTTGTTTTTACCCTTTTTTTGTTTTGTATTAATTTTTTAGAAGTCTATTTTTTTTAAATATTTTAGTAAAGAAATGTTTCTAGAAAGTAGCTGGAATTTTCTGTTTTCGTTTTTTATTTGTTTTCTAGAATTATTTTGTTACTTAGAGAAAGCTCTTAGCGTTAATCAATACATATAATAAGACACTAAAATGCGAGTGTCTGTACATTTAATATATTTCAAAAAAACTGATTGAGTGCGATTAAAAAAGAGTAACAGAAACCAAAAAGACAGTTTTTGGAATTTTTGTCTGTCTGTATGTATGTATGTATGTATGTATGTCTGTCTGGTACGTTATAACTTCGAAAATACTCAACGGATTTAAACGCGGTTTTTACAGTTGGATTACATATAATTAGGAGCGTTGTCAAAACTTTGTTTCGTCAAAATCGGTTAAGGGAAAAAGAAGTTATGGTCGATTGAAAATTTACTTCAAACACTGCTTTAAAACTTATAGACAAAACACATTTGAAATTTCGGCAGTAATAAGCAAAGCATGTTGGCCTATCGGTAGAGGTAGCGGATCATATTTTTAAGTAGAGGGTTCGAATCCTGCTAGACATCACTTCTTTTGTTTTTACCCTTTTTTTGTTTTGTATTAATTTTTAGAAGTCTATTTTTTTTAAATATTTTAGTAAAGAAATGTTTCTAGAAAGTAGCTGGAATTTTCTGTTTTCGTTTTTTATTTGTTTTCTAGAATTATTTTGTTACTTAGAGAAAGCTCTTAGCGTTAATTCCATTAATATAAAAGCATTTTGTACTTATCTATCTATACATATAATAAGACAGTAAAAATCGAGTGTCTGTACATTAAATATTTTTCTAAAAAACCTCTACGGGGCAATTAAAGAAGAGTAATAAAAACAAAAAAAAAACAATATTTGCACTTTTTGTCTGTCTGTCTTTCTGTCTGTGTGGTGCGTTATAATTTCAAAACTACTCAACAGACTTGAACGCTGTTTTCACAGGTGAATTACATATAATTAGGAGCGTTGTAAAATCTTTGTTTCATCAAAATCGGTTAAGGGAAATAGAAGTTATGGCCATTTAAAGTTTACTACAAGCACTGCTTCAAAACTTTTAAACAGTTGAATGCGATTTACATAAATGTATTTAATTTAGATAAAGCTAGAATTTCTACTTATATCAATAAAGACAAAAACACACTGCAGTCTCTATTAAATTTTAATAAAATAACACATTGAATGTTTGTGGGCGTATGATTTAGTTACATAAAATATCAATAGATGGCGCTGACTTTATTTTAATAGCAGATTGAAATTTTTCCTTACGGCAGCAATTCATTCTAATTATTAAAAAAAAATTTGGCTGTTGATTTAGTACTATTGGTTGGTTTTTTTATCGGTCGTTTGTTGTGTTGTATTGTAAGCTATTTGAATTGATTGGTTGGTTTGGTTTGGCTTTGGTTTAAAAAATAATCAAATCAGTGTTTGACGGAATAATACGGTCGTGTCGTAAGGACAAATTTATCTGACTTATCACTATTTATTGAGCTTTTCTCCAATTTTCACGCCCACTAAAACTTTGGGAGTGAATTTTAGGTCCTAATGACTCTGTAATAGGCTGCGTCTACTCTTTTAGAGACAAAGATTGATAGTATGAATGTTAAGGGCTCCTTCTTCTGAAGGTCCGTTGTCCGTAAGCCGCGTAGTCGCGGCGCTCACTCATTTTGTAGACATTAAGACATCATATTTGGGAAAATAACACTACAAAATCTACTTCAGCTATTTTCACTATATAAATACTTTATCTAAAGGTTGGTATAAAAAGCAGGACAATAAGTTTATTATTTTAGGCATAGTATTGAAAATAAACTTCCAAAGGAGGCAACTTAGATTTTTCTATCGAGCGAATTTTGTCTGATATTGGTACTGTTACTGTAAGCGAATTTCACTCTGCTATATCCTCAACTAAAAACATTTACGACTGTTTAATACTGATTCCTATTGATTTTAAAAACGGTATTTGAGAAAGAAGTGGCCCTAATATTTAATGATATTGTAGCAATGTAATGGCTTTATAAAATTGGCACGGGAAAAGGATACAATAGAATTAACTATAGGTCTGGATAGTTGTAGTTTCCACAGGTTACGCGAAAAGCGACCTACACGCGGGCGGAGCCGCGGGCAACAGCTAGTTTTCAATATAGGATATTCTTATGACTTATTGACGTCAATTGTTACTTATTTTAAGTTTACCACCACTTTCAAAGCGCAAGTGGAGAAGAAGCGGCGCCACAAACTTCACTGCAGCATTTTTTTCAAAAACGTCATTTCACAAAATTTTAGTCAAAAATAAGTGTAATATTAAATATTGAAAATTATTGAATTAGTTTAATAAAAATGTCAAGTAATAAAAGGTGTCACGGTCAATCGATCATGCACACCTTTGTTTCAGAGTTCATCGGAACCGCCTCTCGGCCTCTGTTGTGGCTCTTTTAACGACTAACAGATATACAATACAGCCTTATTTTCGCATAATTAACAAGCGATTTACATAATCTGTGAAAATTTGTAGGTGACCATTACGGTATGACCTAACCTGATGGCAAGTGATTATCGTAGCTTTTTAACGCCAGCTAACTTCTTTTTGGTAAATATTTTTACTAGCGACTCGTCCCGGCTTCGCAGAGGTACAAAAACCTTTCTCTTGCATATTATCTATTAAAAAAACAGCACCAAAATCGATTGCGTATTTTCAAAGATCTGAGCATATATAGCGACATACAGCGGAAAGCGACATTTTTTATACTATGTAATGATTTATAAGTAAAAAACTGCAGGGAGTTCTGTTAAAATTATGATTCATATATGCAATGAAGGTTAGTGTACTGGTACGTTGACTCATACTCTGAATACGTAACACTTTCAATAAGGAAATCCCCATTTATTTCCTCCGAATGCGAACAGTAATTGGGTACAGCGGGCTGTCTGACTTAGTCTTCTTGTATTATGATTAATTAAAGTCGTCTATTGCCTAGAAATGAAAACTACCATATTTTTTTAGGAAGGAGAGCGGAACTTTTACCCTAGTATGACATTTTATAAACGCAGATGCTAGCGACTGCGTCAAAGATTTTATATGAAAAACCTGTACAACACCGCTGGCGGATAGTAAGGTAACTAAGAAATTTCATACAAAATCTTAAAGCAATCACTAGCGTTTATGAAATCTCATTGAGCTCCTATCCTAAGCAATCTGAGGACGCCGGGAAAGAGCTAAGATGAAAGTACTACTATATTTTTTTGGCATAGAGTATGAACAATTTATATATTACTTTCTAAAAACAAAACTCATATGTAATTCATTCAATTAAAAATGTATAATTTAAATGGGCTTAACATAAGCTAAATATAATAATTAAGAAAGTGGCAAATTCTTCGTCTAGAATATCTCGTATTATTGATAAAATGGTTGTTTATATTTACAACAAAGAGAGAGTCCATTGACACTAGAATATGGCGCTTAGTGTTCATGTTGTGACTTATTTTTTACTAGCTGTTCCCCGCGGCTTCGCCCCGCGTGGGACTCGGTTATATCGCGCCCAAAAGTAGCCTATGTTTGACCTCAGGTCGTTAACTACATCCCTACCAAATTTCATCACAATCGGTCCAGCAGTTTAGCCGTGAAGAGGTGACAGACAGACAGACAGACAGACAGACTTTCGCATTTATAATATTAGTATGGATAGTATGGAAGTATGGATATGGATTCTGTTATTATTATTATTTTTATAATCATTTACTTTTTTAGATAAATAGTTTCATAAAAATTTACAATCACGTAATTCCTTTCCTCTCTTTTCAATATTTGACATAGAAAAACGAGAGAAAACATATAACACAACATTAAAAATGAGTAATGTTATGGTGTTTTTAAATATTCTTACAAAATAAATCGTTGATTGTCTACCAGACAACCGACAGATGATTTTGAAAAAAAATTATGTAGAAGCACAGTTAACATAATACAGTTCGAGAAAATGAAACTTTTTTTATCAAAAACTAGCTGACCCGGCGAACTTCGTACAGCCTTTCTTAATATTTTTTTCCGTAAGAACCTTGTACAGAGTATTAGAAAACTACAAAAAAAAATCAGCCAAATCAGTCAAGCCGTTTTCATGCTATGTCGTGACAACGGAAAACGGGTTTCATTTTTATATATATAGATTGATAAGCGTTCTCAATAAAATAAACACAAAAAAAAAAAAATATGTAAATTTATCCCCTCTACTTTGTTTATTTTTTTATAGAATTTATCATTAAATTATATTAACTTTTAATTGTCATATTAATTAACAAGTTTGGTTAGGTACTAAACTTGTTCTTGCACAACGTATGTTAATTTTGAAGCAACTTTGATGAAATAGTATAGTAAATAAAGTAGTTTTAGTACACAGTGTATAAGAAAATTTAAAATAAACAACAAGAAAAAATACCTAAATTACCAGTACCTATTTAAAACGATTCGTACCTGTATAATACCTTTCGACCCAAAAAGTACACTTCTTTAAACATCCACTTCTCAAAAGGGCAATTCTTAAAATGACAATTCCCGAAACGCCCACTCCCCAAAAGGACAATTGTCAGAGGCCGCGAGGCGGATCTATAGAACTCTGACACCAGCGTGTGCATGGTCCATTAACCGTTACGCCTACTCGAAATGATGCTGATGATGAAATAAAAAGTTGAATCCATACTAATATTATAAATGCGAAAGTCTGTCTGTCACCTCTTCACGGCTAAACTGCTGGACCGATTGTGATGAAATTTGGTAGGGATGTAGTTAACGACCTGAGGTCAAACATAGGCTACTTTTGAGCGCAATATAACCGAGTCCCACGCGAGGCGAAGCCGCGGGGAACAGCTAGTAAAAAAATATTTAGACAAGAACTTTCGTTGCCTAATCAAAAGACAAATAAATCGGACCACATATTTTGTTATTTAATTATTATTATTCTAAATAACCTTTTACACATTTTAAACGAACATACCTTCATATTCTGATAGGGCACGCTAGAATCCTCCATGATACACAAATGTCACACACTTAGCACGATATAAAAAAAAACAAAACCACAGCACAAGCGCTCTCATAGAAGTGACATCTGACACTAAAATAGAAATTCTATCAAACTTGTTTCGTTCAAGAATGAGAGACTATTTGGTTCAATACAAGTATAATAATGACGCAATAACGAGATCGAATCTGTCACAGACTATTGAATTAAACTGGACGGAATGTAAACAAAGGAGCGTTCATTATGAAAGTATTTATGTTAAGTGAAATTAAATCAATCCTAGCATAAAATCCGCCTTTTGTGAAATAAAAAACCCCTGTTTCAACTAAAGTGTGTTAACTATAGCTCCTTCTTTTACGGTAACTTTCGATAAGAGAGAAAGGGCCCAAACATATTATAGTTAAGTTTAGTTAAAATGAGCTTATTAATACCACTTAGTAAATAAATAAAATTGTACTTCATTGCACTACAGATTTTATCACGTATTAAGAAACTTTAAGTGCTATCAGTGCCTTTATTCAATAAATAAATAAATGCTCAACAAACAGTTGAACCTTTCATAGCGATAACCGCTACTGGTACAGTGTAACTTTATTAACTTTACGATTGAGCTTTAGCGATAAAAGCCAGAAGATAAAGCAAGCAGACCTTAATCAAGACATGTCAAAACTAAACGTGAATTGATAAGCGCAAATAGCCCAAATTAAATGTTTTCGAAAACAATGAAAACACTTGTATGTACATATTTCTTGAATGTATAAAATAAAATGAAAAGATTTTATTTTTTTAGACTGTCCAGCATAAACATTTAGATGTCATTGTATCAAACTGACACTCGGAAGTCAAAAAGCAAGATGACCTTGCGCATGTGCACAGTTTACTGCACGCGCCGGTAAACAAACCAGCAGAACAAAGATACTATTCCAGTAATTTCAGGGTTAGTTTAGTAGATACTTGAAAGAAAATTTAACAAGGAAACAATATTATGAGTGCTGGACCGATTTTGATGAAATTTGGTATGGATATAGTTAAGGGCCAGGGGTAAAACAGGCTGATATGGGCGAATCCACGAGCAACGGCTAGTATATTATAAATGCGAAAGTCTGTCTGACTGTCTGTTACACTTTCACGGCTAAACCGCTTGATCGATTTTGATGAAATTTCGTATAGATATAGTTTAAGACTGGTAGTCAAACATTGGCTAGGCTACTTTTTGGCGCGATATAACCAAGTACCATACGGGCAGGGCCGCGGGTAACAACTAGTCTCCTATAAAAAAAAGTGGCATGGGTCATAATTTTCACGATAGCCATTATAATAGGTAATTCAACTCTAAGTAGGTAATACAATCTGTGACACATTCTATTCAGATATACAGGGACTTCCCCATCCACGACTGAAATAGATAAGGCGATCAGACAATATTGAAGCACATTCGTTAGCTACACATGCAATAAAGTGTATACTAGCTAAAGAGTACGTTTATTAGAAGTGATGACTAATATTTGACTACTATTCGTTAGGTATTATTAATATTATTCTTTATTCAGTGACTGCAAATAATCTGAGAAATACATAAATGCGAAAGTGGTTTTTTTGTTACGCTTTCACGTCCTATCTACTGAACCAATCTTCTTGAAATTTTGAACACACATAGTTATTAATATCGAGAAGGATATAGGGTACCATTTATAGCTCGGGAAACAGCTCTGTTCGCGAGGGAAATGCAAAAACTGGTATATTGTTGAAATAACAAAACATTACATTTGACTTTAAATTCAATACACAAGGCTTAATTAACCAGACATTTCTCTTCAGCAATGCACAAATATTTCATTTGATAGTCTAATTATTAAAGAAAAAAAGTCTAAGTCGCATTATGTCCATAGTTAGCAGAAAGTCTAATCCGCTAACTGTTACTAAGTTAAAATCATATTCGACAGTCGTCATACCATTTTGAGAGGGTCGCAGATTTCGAAAATAGGGCTCCAGATCAGAGATTGAATGATAACCAAAAGAACATGAGTAATGTGAATAATAATTATAAACTAGCAGCTTTTGTAAAAAAAAGTTTTCCTTACCTCCCCATATCCAGCGGGATAACCACCAGCTCCATAACCCGGCGCCTGGAATCCTGCTTGAGGTGGGGCTCCCGGAGGATAACCGGCTGGAGGGTAACCACCCTGGGGGTACCCTCCCTGGGGGTAACCTCCCTGGGGGTAACCTCCTTGAGGATAGCCACCTTGAGGGTATCCTTGGTTCTGATCTATATTGAAAGAATAGATTATTTTTTATTGTGATTTCATAATTTAAGTCCCTCGTACGTATAACAACTGCTTATCTATATACTAATATTTTAAAGAGGAAAAATATGTATTTTTGAGTGTATGTTTGTAATGAATAAACTCAAAAACTACTATATCGATTTCAAAAATTATTTCACCATTACAAAGCTTAATTTTACATAGGCTATGTATGTGCCACGGGCGAGGCCGGGGTGGACTGCTAGTAAATAATATATCAATAATGCGTAGTATATATTTATTTTAGCTTACTGTTATTCATATTTAATGTCCCTCTATCCATTTCAGTCAAAATTACTAAATGTACAGACAAAATATTTTTACTATTTATTATACGTATAGATTAAGCAGAGCCGTTGAATACGTACGAGGTGTTCATTTAATTCGGTAAGCAATGTCAAGGCACGGAAGATATATAGAGGGTCAAGGCACCAAGCTATATGTTAAGTGGGTAACACATGCCATGGCTTGACATATATAATAAGCAATGTACAGTGGGCCACACAGTCGAGTATAACATTGTACCCTTACACTTTCAGTTGTAGTATGGTCAATGTGGCCTACTGTACATGAACAATTGAACATTTCAGCCGCCAGCACATAACAGAGAAATTATCCGAAAAGAAATGTTTTGACGCGGATTTAGTTTCAGGATCAGTGTGGCAGCTCTCTTTTTATCTTCAATACATGTAAACCCATGTAAACCACACCACACCTTATTAGAAATGTATTACGTAGTTTAAAAAAAGCCACCTAATATTATCGACCAATAATAGTGGCAATAAATGACGCAATCAAATTACCCGCCTATTTTTTCTGTGTGAAACGTTGGTTTGCAAGCCGAACTAGTGACAAGTTTTTCGTGCGCTATGCCATTTCTTGTTAATATTTCTAAATGATGCCAAGTAAATGTTTATATTTTTCTTAAAATGCTTCGTAATTTTTTATACATAATAGTAAATCATTCGCAACATGCTCCGACAAAATAGAAAGAAAAAAAAAAGTTTAATTTAACTTCTTGTTTGTATTCATAGAAAACAGTACTTAAATATCGAAGTAGATATTTTTGATTGTAGTTTGTGTGAATTTAGAAGTTGCATTAAAATAAAAAATAAAAATTAAGTTCATAATCGAATATTAATTTTATAAATTAAACATTTGACAATGTAATTTGTGAATCCATTAGCTTGTATATAGAAAATACCCAATCAGTTACACGTGGTGACACATAGTAATCGACTATTCAATATCGATTTGAGCAAGCCTTGTCAACTATTATTTTCTCTATGACCTACCTACTCAAGCCCAAACACAAGGTAAGTAACTGCTATAAATTTTTGAAGAGTTCCCTCGACTCGACTTTTTTTTTTTATAAACAAAAACAACAAACAAGAAAAAAACATTTACATCTTATACTAAAACCACGAAGGTTTGTATGGAAGCACTGCGATTTGCATACCTTTGGCTCCATCATCAGATCGACTTCAGGAGTGCTATTTTTGAAATGTATGACATAGCCAAATCCGTGAGTCGAATGATTATCGTTCGTTTTCGAATGATTTTCATGCGACATAACCGGTGACTAGAACGATAATCATTCGACTCACCGGTTTTGGGTGAGTCATACTTCTCAAAAATAGCACTCCAGACCTTAATCATAGTTTTTGAACTGTAAGAGTGATTAATGTTTCAACCAGTTTCACCCTACTAGGTCTGGAATTCTGATCTGGCACAAATTAGAGTTGAAATTAGGAAAATAACCTGGTATTTTTGATAAAATGCGTTTTTGGTCTTTGAAGATTTCTATCTAGGTATATGTTAGTATTTATTATAATATATAACATTAAGTATCCCGTAACACAAGTCTTGAAATAGTTGGGGTTAGCTTAATCTGAATCATAACCATAAAACTTAAAATAAGTAACAATTGACGTCAATAAGTGATAAGAATATCCTTTATTGAAAATAAACAATTTGAATTTGAATCATTTTACGTATTTATTTATTTTTGCTAATTTTGACTCCATGAATTCATAAATCGTTAAAGTCAAGCTACAGTTATTGGTATTATATATTTTTTTAAATTTACATTTAGCATAATTGCAAACTTTTAAGTTCGACTCATGAAAGAATCCTGCGTTCTTCCAATACTATGACCCTTGCTACTCCTTCTCACCGTACCGGTTTTCTCTCTAATTCTTTCGCTGTGACGGCTGTCAGACTTTGGAATAAGCTTCCAGAATCCATCAGAACAGCCTCTAGCCGCGCTAACTTCAAATGGCTTGCCTACAGGTTCTTACTATCACAGAACGCCACAGTTTAAGGAGCAAAATTAGGTAATAATTACGGGTACATTTTGAGTTGCTGCTTTATCTCGTAAATATTTTTGTCATATATATATATATATATATATATATATATATATATATATATGTGTATATTGTTATTTATGTATTTATATATCTAGGTATGTATGTAAGTTTATGTAAATTTATATTACTATTATATTAAACCCACATTACGATCTCTGCTTGACCCAAAGGTTGACTGTTAGATAATGCTTTTAGCATTAAGTTCGCCTATTGTGCTATACAACTGTATTTTGTACAATAAAGTTTAAATAAAAATAAATAAATAAATAAATTGTGCAAAAATAAAACTTCCTACAACTTATTTTTCCTAATATTGATTCTTATTTTGAAAATATAAAAAAAAATGTCCATTCTATTAATTTCAAAACTCTATCTATTATTAAAGTAACACATTCTGTGAGTTTTTTTTTTCTTTTATGTGAAAACATACCTGTTGTCATTTTAAACTTAGCAACAATTAGAATTAAATTAACACTTAACGCGGCCAAAGTCCCTCAGGTTCCGTTTTATCTATTTTGCACGACAACCAACAAATCAACATATGACAGTCATACCAATAATATAGTAAACACTGATAGCATAACATATTTTTACAACACCTTTAGGATCAGTAGACATTGCACCAACACTTACACACTACTCTATTTTCACTCAAATAAGACCAGACTATGTTATTTCTTACTTGCTTATCAACTTTGGTGACGATTTCCAAATCAAGATACAGTCATAAGTGTATGTGTCATATAAATATAAGTAGTTGATTAAAACCCGTAATGAAATCAACATAAGGTGTATTATTGTTTGTATTTTATTTAATTGTTTCTAGTGGGATGATAGTTAGCGTGATACTGCGAAGGCTGCGTTGGACTGTGGGTGGTAAATACAGCGGAACGTTAATCGAGACAATATGTACTTTATTCCAACGTAATAAGGATAGATGATAAAATATTTAGGCGGATCTGCGGCTCTCTGTACCATTTCTGATGTTTCTGTCGAACAATGCTATAACGAGTAGGTATTGATGTATTGAATAATGTCGGTAACATAATTAGGTAGCTCTTGTACAGATAGGTATTAAAAAACGTCTGTGGTTCAGGCGTTTGCCGAAGACTCGGAAGGTTGTTTCGATTAGGACATTTGCAGGTTTGCATGGCCAAATCACCTGATTGCCTGATAAGATGATCCGTGCTTCGGAAGGCACGTTAAGCAGTTGGTTCAGACTGTCACCTTACCACCAAGTAAGAGATAGTTTCGCGGAACTCTGTTCCAGGGCGTGCAGGGTCAATTGACCTTGTAACCCACACGATTCCATATTTTCATAATAATACTATAAATGAGAAAGTCCGTCTGTCTGTCCGTCTGTTTTTCTGTCTATTGAGCTTAACCGCTGGACCAATTTAGATGAAATTTGGTATGGATCATAAGTTGGGTGTCGAACATAAGGTACTTTTTTTGCGCGATTAAACTGAGTACCAAGCGGGCGGAGTCGCAGAAAACAAGTGTCATGTGACACCTTCAATGTAACAAGTAGCATACCAACCAAGTGATTTTCACAAAATGGATTTGTTAACAAACGAAGCACCAGAAATATGCCTACTCCGGGAGAAAAAATATATGAGAAAAATACTTCTTTAAGTATATTGATTAGCATGACGACCAAAAAAACCTAAAGAAGTTTAATGAGACAATTTATTCCATCTCCCACATAAAGCCTGTCTGCTGATCACTCAATTTGTATGAAAGGGGGTGAAAAGGGGGAATAAATTATCTCGTATTTCACGACTGATTTCTTTATTTAAGTTGCACGTAATACTGTAGTATTACATGATATATTCATTTTCTCATAGCCGTGTGGTAACCAGTTTAAGAATAGACCACTTCCTCTTCTCCCGTGAGTTTTGAGGCAGGAAAGCATGGTTCACCTAGGTCAACTAAGTAGATGTATAGTCGGGGGCAGATAAGGTCGACCCCTTACCTTAATGCCGGGGGTCAGTTTATTTGCTCTCTACTGTACCACGGGGAAAGCCTAGTGTATTATGACTGATGATGAGCCAAATAATAATTTATTACCGCATAAACAAAGTACGACGTGACCTTGTGCAAGTTCGTCTCATTTCTCTTTATTGGTTTTCTTTCATTTGAGTTCATGCCAATTCATAACGTCATCACATTTAGTGGCGTCGTGTTCAAAAAGCTTCAGTACATTCTCACATCTAATGTCTTGTAAATAAAATTGGTAATCAATTATTGTTTCGTGTTAAAAAATGCGATTTTTCGTTAATAAGATTGTTGATTAGTTGCTGTTTGCTAGGCTGTTACTAGCTGTACAGCGGCTTTGCCCGTGTAAAACCGTTATCGCGTGATTCTCACATAAAAACCGTGTTAAAATAAAGGATATGGTCTATCTAAGTAACAAATTCTTTCAAAATTCCCTTAAAGTTTAAAGAGTAATTGAGTAACAAACATTTGTAAAATATTAGTAGTAGAAAAATAGGATGCCACTTCTAAAGCAATTATAAGCTCTACAATTTTATATCCGCAATATATTATTCTACGACTTTTTATTTATTTATTTTTTACTTTAACTGTTATTGGAAGAAAAGATTTAATGCTAAAGCATTCACTAGCAGTCAGTCATTAAGAACGATCCAGGGGCAAACCACCAACGCTCTGAATTGACCGACCCTATCCTTGCAAACACAGCAGAATAAGTTGGACTGGAAAAAACTAGCTGCCAATTTGGATTATGGTGGTCACGACCCTCAGCTATGAGGGACAATCCGTCACTATGGTCCTATTCACTCTTGACTAGTGTGACACACGTGTTGAACAGATGACAAATGGTTTTCAATGACGATTATGATTTTAGGTATTAGTGGTAATTAGCATTAAGTTGCTTGTTTAATTGGTCGTTTTGTAATACAATTGACAGTGAGTGTGTGTTGCGTGTGTGTGATGTGAATGTGACGTCACAATGTTAACTACACAAGTGCTGGTGCAATATCTTGGATTTAACATTGGTGATTTAAGACTTATGTCGAGAATGGATTTGAAAACTATTATTCCTAAATCTAGTAACATAAGGAACTTCAAATCTAAAAAAATTTTGTCTGTTTCACTAACCCCGTTGAGTTGGACAATTGCCATTTTCATAAACCCATTGGCTTGTAGAATCCAGACACAATAGAATAACTATTGTTTTATGACAATTGTGTTTGCAAACTGATTAAGAGTATTCATGTTATGGTGTTGGATAACCCAGCAGATATTTGTTATGAATTATACTGATATTTCTACCTAAATATCCAATTTTATTCCTACTTATTTCCCCACTTAAGGACCCGATTTTCCTACAGTAAAAATAAATATAGATACTTGATCCAATATTTTCTACACACGAAGTTACTAGAAATATCTTATCAAAAGCATTTACAACTAAGTCTATAAATCATCAATATTATAACATCACAGTGGGACAATGAAAAAAGAAATTTAAAAAGAACCTCCGCCCGGATAAACTCCTGGATTTGGCCACATCCTGTGTTAGTTAGTCTGCAGAACAAAAAAGGAGATATTAAAAATAGATATACATACACATTGTACTGTAGTTTGGCTGCTGATTCGTGTAAATCTTTTCTGAAGCCGTTTTTATTGACTTAACTTACACTCGGCAGCTGTAAAAGAAAAAAAATATTATTAAACTTTGTTACGATGGTATTTATTTGTAGACTTTGTCTTAACGTTATAAAATTCGGGTAAACCACTCTAATGAACTTGCAGCAGATCTGATTAATATTGATTACCATAATCGAATCCTTAATACATCCCTGATCCATACCTTCAGTCAACACTTTTAAAAATAGATTAGACAATGTATAGAATCTCCAAACTTTAGATGCACACGCATCAGCTTTATATGCTACTAGTGTGTTTAAGAATATAAATAAATAAAAAAACACTTGAAGCAATTTCACATTCAGGAACTTGACTCCAGAAAATAAGAAAGATTGCTGCTGCTGGGAAGCATCTTTTCCATAACATATGCCTGCACCAAATCCGCTTATAGTCAACTGACAGATTGCAGATGAAAAGGCTATATTGTATTAAACTTTGTTAAAAAGTTGCCTAAGGGGCTATCATAAGCCAACTAGCGCCACCAATAATTTTTTTATTATTTTTTTAGTTTAAAATCAGATCAAATTGAAAAATCTAGGAAGGCAGGTCATTAGTAAATAACGTTTAGTACTTTTGTTGTTACTTTCATTATTTTTCCTTTGGTCAATAAAGAAAAAAACTGACAGAAAAAAGTGGCCGCTTTTGGCCATACTGAGTCTTTTTAACGAGAAATAACAAAAAAAAAATTATGAAATGTAATAACCAAAAATAATAAACGTTATTTACTAGTGACCTGCTTTTTTAGATTTTTTTAATTTGATCTGATTTTAGAGTAAAAGAAATAAAATGATTGGTGGCGCTTGTTGGCTTACGATAGATACCCTTATAATTAAGATCCTCTAGCTCTGGAGAGATCAATAGAACAGCAACCATTAACACTTTTAAAAGTAAATGCTAGTATAATTGTAGTTGTTTGCAAGAACATGTGAAGTGGTCTCATGAGAATGTGTAGGGTTTTTGAGAATATGTAGGGATTTATATGAGACAACAATAGCATTTAATGCCTATTTATGTTGAGAGGATTTATTATAGTACCATCAAAGGATTAAATGTCACCAATCATACAGACAATACTTAATTATAAGCCTCTATATGGACTACAAAAAGACTTAAATGCATTTATGTTTTAATCTTGAAATTCTATTAAATTGACACACAAATAAATATTATGTGAAACCAAGGGACAAAGCCAGTACCATATGCTCAGTAATGTTGACAGAAGAATTTCTGGTGAATATGGTCTTCAGATTTGCATGTAAATTGACGGATGTTGAATAATACTTCATGAAGGCTACCGATCTCGCTACACTATGACTCATGCTGATAAAATAAACAAGATAATCATATCAGAAAAATTCATGATAGTGTTAGACTTTCTACGAAAATGGCAAGATATGATGATTAGAGAATTAAAGATTTATTCGATTAACGATATTTTGTCTACTACTTACTTGGGAAATAGTACGAAATCTATAAAAAATATGATTCTATTGATATAAAGAACTAATGGAACAATGGGAAAATAAGTAAATAATGACGAGCTATATAATTTCTTATTTAAGGCCATTATTTTCGCAACTTAATTTGTGCCATGATAAGTGGCGATAACGTAGAAAGCAAGCAGGGAAAACGAATTGCTGGTTTGGAGAAACCTAGAAGTTACTAGACGTATGGCGCAATGATCGATCTGTTTTCAAATTATGGCAAATACGGATTACAACAAAATGTGGTTTACCTGAAATTGTACCATACACTGAAGCACTTAAATATTTAAGATTGCAGGCGAAATTGAAGAGATTAGGAACACTATTTTATTTTACAATTTACAATACAATTGTTTGAATCGCTTTCGAGCTTGCTCAACAAAAATATAGACTAAAAAATGACTGATATGTTGTTTTTCTTTTGAGGTTTTTTTTTAACATAGATTCATAGATTAGATAGCTGGAAAGTACCATAGACAAAATACCACGATGTCTTTTATTCAAGGTAGGTATTATAAGGTAAGGGCACAGATATAGGAAGTATGTTCTTATGTCTGTGGGTAAGGTATTGGCGAGGAGGATTTTGATTTGCTTGTTGTTTTTCATTCGACTTGAGTGACTCTTGATTGATCCAGTGAGTAAGCGGGATAGTGCAATACATGATGTAAGGCGACATCTCCCTTACTCACTGGATCTTGCATGGTTTTATGAGATGGTAGTAGCCACCCGTAGAAAGATTGAAGAAGACTCGCGTTCAAGGCCGTGAAACTTAAAAGAAATACAATTTGATAATAGATTTTGACAGCAGGCCAAACGTTGGTTGACATTGACATTAAGCTAAAGTAAAAGAAAGGCCTTAAAGGACTAGATTCCACGGCTGTATATTAAACTATTCAAAAAAAAAAAAAAAACAGCCCAGCTATTTTCACATACTATCATAGGAGTTTTTGGAGGGAAAGTAAACTGTCGCTATGTCCGCGCTGTATATAATTTCCAAAACTTAGGTTTTTTCGAGTGTTTGTGCATAATATTGGTGGATTATTATTCGCAAATTGTTCGTGAACAAGCGTGAGTGTTGGGAAGTGATACAGTGTCGATTACGTGACTTTTTATCTTTGTCACCAAAATCTCCATGATATAGCTAAGTGAAATTTTTCCACCGCTTCACTTAGCCATCTGACTCAGACTAGACTTACTTACTTGACTGGACTTGACTATTGACTTGAATTTTGACTCGACTGACTTAAGTAGGACTGAAGAAGATTAATAAATTCATGAAAGGCCTTAAAGGACTAGATTCCATGGCCGTATAAACTATTCAAAAAAAAAAAAAAAAAATTCATACTATCATACATAACTTATGAATAAAACATTTTTTCTATAAAAAATTGCGACATATATTAAAATACCATGTCAAATTTACTAAGATTCAATAATATATTTATCCGTAAGTTGATTCTTTTTAGAAATCTCCAATAGGTTATGTTTTATACTGATTAATGTGTTTATTTCAGTTAGACGAGCATTCAGCAGCACTTCGGTACATTATACAAAAGCCTGGCGAGTGTCTCAAGGTTTACCGGTGAACCGCAACGCCGAGGGTATCCTCACTGATGGGCCAGACTACACCTTTTTAGATGGCCGGCCTACTCCCCTCCTGGTAAGTAAAATCCGTTTAAACAAATGTACTTATATAATTTATGGTCAAAAGTAAAGTTATAGTTACCAGTTGACTAAACATTACGATTACAACAGACTATAAATATAAAATATGGTTACATTTTTGGAACCAATCATCATTTCAGCCATGCTGTCGGTAGCTGGATTGATTGTTAGGAGCGGCCTACATCCAGCGCTTTCCTGCGACCTTCTTCAGGTCATCTAACAGTCTGGTTGGTGTGTGTTAGATTTTTTTCTCTTAACACAATGGTTGACGCACTATGTCTATAGACATTATAAACTTCTATTGTGTTTCTACACCATCCACCAACATGTTAGTTGACATTTAGCTGTATGGATTATTCTGTTACTAGCTGTTTCCCGCGGCTCCGCCCGCGTGGGACTCGGTTATATCGCGCCCAAAAGTAGCCTATGTTTGACCTCAGGTCGTTAACTACATCCCTACCAAATTTCATCACAATCGGTCCAGCAGTTTAGCCTTGAAGAGGTGACAGACAGACAGACAGACAGACAGACTTTCGCATTTATAATATTAGTATGGATTGCTATCATATATATATTATTTATTATAGATCATAGAAATTGCATTAGCGATAAGTGCGCTTTGTACTAATTTTATTTTTGATCATGTAATTGGTGCAATTAAGTGTATATTCATTCATACTTTATATATATATATATTTTAAATGCGAATCTGTCTGTCTGTAACACTTCATGGCCAAATGGCTGGACCGTTTTTGATGAAATTTGCAGAAAAGCCCAACTTGTCTGCAACATTCAACACTATAACTAGATGACGCTTACCCAACTGGTTAGATGGCAAATTAACTAGGGTGACCATTACTTAAGTATGTAATTTGAAAGAATAGGAAAACTTTGTAATTTCTTGGGAGATTTTTCTAAGATTAAGAGGTAACTAAAAGTTGAAATAAGTAACAAGAAAAACAAATAAATAATAATAACATTCTTTATTGCACCAAGCAAAAGATTATATACATTACAATATACATTACTGAGTCAATATTTCAAAATAAAAAAATGCTAATGTTTTTGTGTCCGTAGTCTATGGTTATAACATAACAGACTTCTATCAGGTCAGCAGTTAATCTAATCTATATTATACTTTTTTTTTATTTCAGCATAAACAAAAGCTAAGGATGTTGAAACAACGGGAATATGCATCACAGATAGTCGAATTGAGTGCGGAGCTTGAATTTGCGAAAGACCGCTACCAGAAATTGCTGAAGGGTCAGGCAGAACATAGACAGAAAATCATAGAGAATAGACTCAAGGCAAAAGGGAATGAGTTGTATAAGAAAACTGAAAAATGATGATTTAGAGTACTTTTAGCTGTAATTAAATTGTAAATAGTTAATTTTTCTTTTATTGAGTTACTAGCTTTCGCCCGCGGCTTCGCCCGTATTAGGATAAAAGGTACCCTATGTCCTTCTCAATACTCCTAGCTGTTTGCATGCGAAATTTCAGGAAGATAGGTTTAGTAGATAGGGTGTGAAGATGTAACAAACAACCAAATAAATATACAAACACACTTTCGCATTTATAATATTAGTTGGGATGGGATTGTGTGTTGCAGAGAGCAAATTTTTTTTTATTAATCTATTATTACGAACATGCGTGCTCACCTAGACAATTGAACTCTTTCTCTACATGACCAGATTAAGGTGATACCTCAGTGAACACTAGCGCCACCATCATTTGAAAATCATGAAAACACAATTTATCAAAAGTCCCTGTTATGTAAGGTAAGGTTCTGGATCTGAAGTTAAACTTATGTTTTCAATTAATAATGATTAAAATTTTTAAATGATGTTGGCGCTAGTGTTCACCAAGGTGGATGTTTATTGTTTTGTTTAGTTTTTGTGTTGCAGAAAGCAATTTTTTTTATCTATCGTTACGCGATTAGCATGCTTAAATGACCAGATAAAAACAATACCTTATTTACATTATCATAAGTGTGAAATTGCATGGAAAGCTAGATAATGTCGCTCGACAGTGGTTTATTGAAAAGGTTCATTCCGGCCGGCCGAACTTTAATGGCCGTCCAACAACTCGCTAATCGAAAAGTACCTATACATATAAAATTGGCAAATTGACCTTTTCGCACGACAGCAAGTTTCCGGATCCGGGTCAGAGGAGGTAATGGGGAACGGTTTATTTGATTGACATTTTAGCGAAGCGTGGTTTGCACTAATGTAGTGGTTACCTGCCTCTGTGGGTTAGTGGTTAACGCGTTTACCTAAAGACCCGGAGGTCGTGGGTTTGATTCCTAGGGGAGCATACTTAGTTGTTTACGGTTTTGTTAGGACTTTGCTTTAGGCATCTAACCGCGCCACGCAATATTTTTTATCTGTCGTGTAGGTAACGAGAAGGTATTTTATGCTACGTCAAAGACTACGTCGTCGTAGCAGAGTGCTGTAGTGGCTCTACGTCGTACAGACCGCTGTAGTGGTTTTACGTCGTAGCAAAGTGCTGTAGTGGCCTACGTCGTAGCAAAGCGCTGTAGTGGTTCTACGTCGTAGCAAAGCGCTGTAGTGGCCTACGGCGTAGCAAAGCGCTGTAGTGGTTCTACGTCGTAGCAAAGCGCTGTAGTGGCCTACGGCGTAGCAAAGCGCTGTAGTGGCTCTACGGCGTGGCTACTACAGGTTCAGGCCTTTTCACTTAAAAACGTAATAATTATGGTGTTATTTTTTGAATAGAAGTAAGACTATATAGTGTATGGTTTCTCGTACTATGCAGGTAAACAAGCATACGGCTTAACCGATGGAAACTGGTCAGCACGACCAATATAAGTATTTATGTCGCTTAATGTTAACATAAAAAGTCATCATCCATATTTCGTGTAGGTGCCACGGTCAATCGACCATGCATGACCTAGTGTCAGAGTAACTTTGACGTAGTTACCAGCCTACCAGATGGCAGCCGGGACCAACGCTTAAAGTGCCTTTTGTAGTATATAAACAGTAAAAGTAATTGCTATCTTTTTACCCAACTGCAAGGAAGGCAGTCTTTATTACCTCATATCTTCCAAATGGCTAGACGCATTTTTACAAATTTAATCATTTATTTGGCAAAATTGTGGGCCAGCTATTAGTTTTGTTGCTTAATGTATGTATAATGTATATGACCTAGTAAGGCATGCATGGATTGACCAAAAGAGGAATATTTCAAAACAGAAAAGTGCATCTGTAGTCTATGATAAACACCAGTGGGCAGTAAACCTGATCACATATGCACATTTTTTTTATTTCAGCAAAATCATAAGCAAAAGATGTTGAAAGATCAGAAAAATATTTATCACAGATAGTTCAAAATATCACACAAACATTATTACTACCTCTTCTTGTTCATCCGAGCGTGTTTCCCGGTTACATCTTCAGCTTACGTTTCAGAGCCCAGGGTACAATTTCAATTCATTTATTGCAATTCATATTGTACGATTACAGTTCTAACTACAAACAAAGTCGCTGTCTTAAAATAGGTACAACATGAACCCTGTCGGGTATCGCAATTTAAGAAAAAGTACGCTTATCAATCATGGTACTGATTTGGCGGAACTGGTTATTACAATGAAGCGATTGCCGTCCGACCTCCGTAACACTTTTTCGAGGGAAACCAGACCCACAGGAACATGACCCAGGTGTTATTGGCCAACACAAACAGATTTTTCAGGGGGCCTAAAGGTATCTGACATAGCCTAACGATTGCGATTTACCGATAACAGCCGGGACCAACGGCTTAACGTGCCTTCCGAAGCACGGAGGAGCTCGAGATAGAAATGCCACTAAAGATGACCAATCCAAACATGGCCTCGCCGCCGCTTGACGCGCATTATCGTTACAAACACACGCGCTAGGCTATCGAGCTCCTCTACCACATTATTACTACCTATGTACCTTAATTAATTTTCCAATGATAATGTGGTAAACAGTAATTCCAGTCGTTTAGTGAAGCAATTTCACGGAAGTGACGGAGGTAATTAAAATCACGGCAGTTGATGGCAGTACTACGGCGAACTCGATTATTTATTTATACTGCCACCGTGGTCCAGTGGTTAAGGCGTTTGCCTGTAGACACGGGGGTCGTGGGTTCGATTCCCACGGGAAGCATACTTTGTTTAGTTGTTTCCAGTTTGGTTAGGACATTGCAGGCTTGAATCACCTGATTGTCTGATAATAAAGATGATTCCGTGCTTCGGAAGGTATTTTGAGCCGTTGGTCCCGGCTGCCATCTGGTAGTCGTTAAAGGAACCACATCAGAGGCCGAGAGGCGGTTCCGAAGAACTCTGACACCAGGGTGCGCATGGTCGATTGACCGTGACGCCTACTCGAAACGATGATGATTTTTTTATACCTGGGATATACAGGGTGGCATGGTATACACCGTTATCATTCAAATAGTGGATACAAGTACATAATAAAAGTATCTGATGAGGTTCTCGAATGGCGACCACGCACCGGTAACCCACCGACCAGATGGTTAGACGATCTGAAGAACGTCGCAGGCAGGCATCGAATTCAAAACTCAAATTCAAATTGTTTATTTTCAATATAGGATATTCGTATCACTTATTGACGTCAATTGTTACTTATATTAAGTTTACCACCACTTCCAAAGCGCAAGTGGAGAAGAAGTGGCGCCACAAACTCCACTGCAGCATTTTCTTCAAAAACGTCAATTCACAAAATTTGAGTCAAATCATACGAGTTTACATTTGAATATTTTTATAATTACAATAAGTTTATTATTAAATTATTAAATATTGAAGATTATTGAAATAGACTAATAAAAATGTCAAGTAATAAAAGATGTCATGATATAATAAAAATAATAATAATGTATTATATGTACATATGATCAATTCTTAGCTATAGTTTGGAGGACTCCGCACCAAGCTTAAGTTACACATTCTTGTCATTGAGAAAATCATGAGCGCTTATAATCTACATTTTTACAAAGTAAATTCGAATGTTGTTTTTTATATTTATTTTGAAGTCTTCCTACTCATGATAATGAACCTCCAGTATCAAAGGTAATGGTGTTTACCCTGCCACCCTCTATTCAGATTTATGTGTGTAAAGATTCATGATAATATATCTTGTAACCCACACAAGATTAATGAATTCTACCTGCTCAACATCATTTCGACACGGTCAATCGACCATTCTGGTGTTAGATTTCTTTGAAGCCGCCTCTTATACCTACTTTGAACTATAATTACTATTCGTAGAATAGGGATTCTACGAATATGCGAAATGAATATTTGTGAGTTTGGGTAGGTATCTGTTATACCATTCAGTAGATTTTCATGAAATTTAGTAAGTATGTGGATATTTTGATATCCGAGAAAAGACATGCCGCGAGCAAATGATCATACTATAAATGCGAAAGTCTGTCTATCTGTTACGCTTTCACAGCTAAACCGCTAGAACGATTTCAACAAAATTTGGTATGAATATAGTTAGAGTCAAACATAGACATTTTTGGCGCTTTATAAGTAAGAATCACGCGGGCGGAGTCGCGGGCGACAGTCAGTTTAAAATAAATGAACTAATTCAACGGGCGTCTTGGCTAGAATTGGGAGAATAACTAAGTAATTTGATTAAATAGAAATGACTCCGTCCCTTTCCATTTGGTTGAATTGTTAAGTTAATTTCGAGTTCACTTAGTACTGACAATAGCTACGGCTACGGGTTTCGCTTATAGCAAAGAAAACGATAATGTAAACAGAAAAGGTGTCGCGAACCAAATATACCTACATTTACTATCATACCAAATATCACAAACAAAATTTTAATCTGAAGTGTGTAAGAAGTGTGGAAATAGTTATTATTGTGTCTGGATTCTACGAGCCAAATCCATCATCTCTCGTGTAGGTGACACGGCCAATCGACCATGCACACACAGGTGTCAGAGTTTTCGGAACCGCCTCTCGGCATCTGGCATGGTTATCAGACTACCAGATGGCAGCCGGGACCAACGACTTAAAGTCCGAAGCACGCCAAATGATTCCAAAATTAGATACCTATAACACGCAAAATAGTAATCAATTAAACATTCTCAGTTTACATTCCATTTCGTTCTATATTATTGTAATAGTAGTACCTTTATCCACGCAACCTGAAAATACAACGTAAAATAGCAAAGGTAAGTGTCCATTAGTCCCTTTAATTGGCTTTAAAATTACCCACTTTTAGATATCCATTGATATCAGAAACAACGGTAGATAGGTTTAAAGGTTCATTATAGATGTCGCCACTTATATAACTACTACATTCGAATGCAAGTTATGTAATGTATAATGTAAATGTAATACGTATCTATATTCTGTGCCCCTAGTATGAGTTTTTAGCGACTGCGTTAGCGATTTAGTATGGCAAACCTGTACAGCGCCTCGGGCGGATAGTAAGGCAACTAAGAAATTCCATACAAAATCCTAACGCAGTCGCTAGCGTCTGCGTTAAGAAAAATTCATACTAGGGACACTGACCGCCTTATTCATAAAAATTAACATAAATTTGTTGAGGAATTATGTGTTTTTTCACTGTCTGAAGAATAGAGACTAGAGAAGAGAGATAGGACAAAACGTATTAGTCAAAAGGGGCTTAACAAAGATTTGTTTATTTGTATGAATAAGCTGTTAAGGCAAAGTAAATGATTTATAAGTTTGACTAACGGTCGGTTTCGCATGGACATAAAAACCTTCCTCTTGAATCACTCTATCTTTAAAATAAACCGCATTAAAATACGTTGCGTAGTTTTAAAGAGGGACAAAGAAAGCGACTTTGTTTTATTCTATGTAGTGATAGTGATAGCGTCATAAGTAGTCACTGTTAACCGAGTCTTCTACTCTCTCTCTCTCATCTTAACGCTTTCCAGATTGCTTGTTCAGCATACTGCGTCGGAGCCCAGGGTCCGCTTTTCTGCATTTACTCCTTTATTTCACCCGGTCTGTCTATAGCTAACTATCCGATTTTTGTAGTCTATACACATAAAATATACGACTCCATTGGCACGGATTTGAAACATCAATATCCCTCGCCTGTGCCTACTCTATAAAATTATTATCTCTATGAAGAAAGAATCCAATTTAAGAAGATTGATCGTATTGTCAGAATTGTAAATTAAGGATTACGAAGAGGCTGTATTAAAGCGAACTCCTGATATTTGTTACCTTATGATAAGGCCAATGGATACTGTATGCGCTGGTATGTTTTTCTGAGGGTTATTTATGTAACATCATTACAGTGATGTAGGGCGGACTGTGCTAAAGCCCTTTTCTACCAGTCACCATAGGATGGTGCGGAGAAAATAATAATTTTGAAGGTTAAGTGCTGTTAACAGTCTAGATTTTTACTTTTTACTATAGTATTTGTAGAAATATAAGAAGGTATCACGTCTACATAGTATAAAACAAAGTCTCTTTCTCTGTCCCTATGTCCCTTTGTATGCTAACATCTTCAAAACTATGCAACGGATTTTGATGGTTTTTTTTTGATAGAGTGATTCAAGAGGAAGGTTTTTATGCCCATGCGAAGCTGGGGCGTGTCGCTAGTATTTTATAAAAAAATATTATTTACGATAAGTATGGTTTCCCTATAAACGGAAGTCAAACGGCAGTCGTATTTATTATAGTAACTAGTAAACTTTGAACCAAAACTAAAACGTACCATGGGATTTGAAGTTAGTGTAAACTGTTGATGCTACTGGAAATCATGCTGGATTGCATAGATAGGCGACAATATAGAGAACTTTTAGGGAGATCAAGCAGGTGCGACCGGAGAGAGATTCGAAATGCAAGGACAGCGCACTTTTCCGAGATTCGGCTCGTATTACCGAGAGGTTGGTAGAGCCATGGGAGGTGGATGGAGTGGAAATCACGCTCAGTCAATCATATCAATTAATTTTATCAAATACACGCTGCAGGCAAAATTGTAGGCAAAAGATACAACAATAGCATATTTTGGATTAATTTAATATTAACGGCGATACAGCCTACTGCCTGTAAATGGGTCGACAATATCATTCATAAATCTGGCTGCGTGGCAGAGCTCCCGCAAAGTTCTCCATTTATTAACTTAACCCAATTTTATTACAATTATTTTCGCGTTCAACCATACGGCCCGCAAAAGACAGGTGTGCAGTCACCATAGCCATTTTACGCTATTGATAAGAGTGCCAATAGCACGCTGCTTACTCGTGGCCTAAGTTTAATCTGAAATATCTTGAGTAAGTGTCATAAGATGAAAGAAAAAATAAGACATCATGGCTGCGGACCCTTAAGGTCTAATTTTTAAAATCGGTGACTCGCTCAAAATCAGTCTGAGACAGATTTGGTTACCGAAGCCGCTGGATTGTTTTAAGGCGAAAATAACGCCATGATGAGCAGCAAACGATATGCATGCTAATGGTCTCACAACTAAAATGCCAAAGACCGGGCGAAGTGGAGTAGAAAAACAGGAAATCGGATCCGGGCTCCGAAGCAGTCAGCCGAAGAAGCAACCGAGAAGGCTCTAAGATGAGAGAGAGAAGGGGTTTTTCAAAAAGAGCGTAAAAAGGTTGAAAAAGGCTGGTGTTTCGGGCGTCCATGCTAAGTTCCCGCTTCCCATCAGGTGGGCCGTATGCCTGTTTGCCTACTAAATGGTATAAAATAGGAGAGAGATTACGATGAAACACCGAAGCAATACTTATAAGTAAAAATTCAATCTGAAATTTTCGTAAATGAAAGAGAAACTTGGCTCTGTTTTTAACGTGAAACATTTTGATGGGATTTTAATTTCTGCATATAATTTCCATGCCTTTCACAACCTTAATTGCATTTTGTTGCAGGTTTCAACAGCTTGCTCGAATTCCGACATATTAGTCAGCACTTCATTTTAAACTTACTTCATGTTATGTAAGCGAGAATTAATGCTTATATTCGGATATTATTTTGCATTGACTTTGGTCGACCGGGCGGTACTTACCCGGGTATCGCATAACAATAGCTTTTCTATTATGTCTAGATTAGCGGTAATCGATCGATTACCGCTACGTTATAGCGTTTTTTGTAGTATAGTCTCTCGAGGGACTATACTACAACAAACGTTATAACGTACGTACTTAGCGTACATAGCGCGAATAATCGATGAAGACAGGTTTTCGAATGGTTAAGATACATGTTTTTACTACCATTTCTAAAGGTATTATTATCTATGTAATCTATGTGCAATAAAGGGTTTTGTATTGTACTAGCGACCCGCCCCAGCTTCGCATGGGCATAAAAACCTTCCTCTTGAACCACTCTCTCTAATAAAAAAACCGCATCAAAATCCGTTTCGTAGTTATTAAGATTTAAGCATAAATAGGGATATAGGGACAGAGAAAGCGACTTTGTTTTATACTATGTAGTGATAGTGATGTAGCCACACTTGCACACGCATTTTTGATGATATGCAGTGCATATCATCAAAAATGTCACAAAAGTGCATATTATGCACTTTAGTGAGGCGGCTGGCGGACGAACCGCGGCCGCTCAGTCGTCGTTAGGCAGTGGTTTGTAGAGTACTGCAATAAATTATATCTGGGATTCCTCAGTTTGCTTTTAACCCCTAATCACCTATAGATACCCCTACAGTGAAATCATTGTAACACGCACCGACAAGCGCAGTTTTGGACACTCCCCAACCATGGTCAGAAGTCTTAAAGAAAGTCAAGCGAGGGCTGGAAGCAGGCCGTTTCTAAACGTCATTTTGGGGGATCTTTGAGGGGAGCCTATGTCCAGCAGAAGATAGCCTGAGGCTGAATACATGATGATTCGCGTAACCTAGCGTGCGAGTCAGCACGGAAGAAATAAACTCATTTTCCTTTAATAGGTGCCGAAACCCTTGGAAACGTACAAATTTCATTTCATTGAAATTAATTCAAATAAATAAAAATGTGTGTCAAAGCGTTATAAATACGAATCGTTTTCTTTTCAATATATAAATTTACTTTAAGAGAAATCATCGCGGTGCTTCGACGGTACTTGACGCTATTGATGCAAATACTGAACACACTGTAAATCAAAACAATTTTCGCTGCATATGTATGGCGACCCCTACCACTGTCGCGTGATGTTTTTGTTAACTTTCGTTTTCGAATAAGTAAAGCAAATTTTAACGGTTATTTTAAAGGTGAGATGAGATATGAATGGCTACTTGTATCGCTATCGCCACATTGCGAGAGGAGAGAATTGAAATAGGCGGTCGGCCTAACTGGAGTGCTATTTTTGAAATGTACTTATGAAATACACAAAATCGGTGAGTCGAATGCTTATCGTTTGTTTTCGAATGATTTTCGAACGATACTCGTTCGACTCACCATACACACAGTCATACATTTCAAAAATAGCACTCCTGGGCTCTTGAAGCAAGCTGAAGATGCGACCTAGGTCGACCGCCTATCTCGATTCTCTCCTATAATGGCTATTTGTATCGCTTTGACCACATTTCGCTTTTAAAAAAGTTTTTTTTTGTTTACATTGTCGAATGCACTACCAACAACTAACTACAAAATTTCGTTTATGTTTTTTTAAATTTTAATCGATTTGTGTGTAAGGCGGAGCGAAATGTGGCGATAGCGATACAAGTAGCCATTACGAGAGGAGAGAATCGAGATAGGCGGTCGACCTACGGGAAGCACGCTCGGAGTATGACGCCTCGTGGTAGAGACACCGTCTACTCGTACGATATTATCGGATGAAGGGCAGCCATCCGTGAACTTTTCACTTACTTCGTTTGTAAAGTTTAAAAACTGCCTCTCGACGCGGTTGACGCAGCACGAATGAACTTGAAAGCTGCTAAACGGAAAAATGTTTTCAAGCTTTTTGTTATTCAACACTAAACTGGCTTGGGGAATTTTAGTTAGCACGGCTTGTCTTTTATTTTTAGATATTAAAAAAAAATAGGATATTGCAAAATATTTGATAGTTTTGTTGGGAAAATTGAGCTGTTATATAAATAAACTAGCGACCCGCCCCGGCTTCGCATGGGCATAAAAACCTTGCTCTTGAATCACTCTATCTATTAAAAAAAACCGCATCAAAATCCGATGCGTAGTTTTAAAAATTTAAGCATACAAAGGGATATAGGGACAGAGAAAGCGACTTTGTTTTATACTATGTAGTGATGATAGTGATGTAGTGATACATTTATAACGACAAATCTCACAAATTGATCTTGTATGTTGCCTTTTGTATTATCTGCTTTAGATTTTACTCATATTTTTACCGGTGCAATAAAGAATTTTTGTCTTGTCTAACACCAAAAGTAAGTTTTTAAAATTATTTCATGAGTTAATAACAAAAATATTTCGCGTAGTGTACCTATATTTTTTTTTACAATAGGACCATATTTTATAACAAATCAATATAATAAACATCAATTACAAGCATTACTCAAGACATTTGAAAAATTCTATAACAACATGGAATTTGTAGGCAAATTTCTTTAATCTATATATCCATTTCGAACAAATCAGCTTTGAAACAAAATCCGTCTATTTTTTTTGGGCACTTACGTCATAGACCAATATCCTATAAATACACAGACACGTCTAACTTATAACAGCCCTCGTTTTGGGCAGGAGTTACAAAGGATCGGTGCGTCCTGTAAACCGCTATGGTAGAGCAAACCAGAGTCTCTCGCTACACTAGGTCCATTGTTTTTCAACAGACCTGTCGAACCTAAGCCCTCAAAGATTAAATAGAACATTTTCACTGCGCCATAAGAACTGAAAAACGACGACAGCTTTAATAAATTCGTTCTATTTCAAGTAGGCCAGATTGTACGTATTATTGACTTGAGAAAGCTTTGAAAATTGGAACGCTTGCAGTTGGCAGCTCTCAAATGTCAGTGGTGCCAATTTTCAGGCATTATTTTACTCATATCAACTCATTGTGTTTGTAGTTATCGACAGTAAGTATAATTTTTAGATCGTTAAATTATGGTTTTAAAACGAAATAGCACGCTTATAGATTATCCCTACGTTAAACCTATGTGAATTAAAAGTATATATAGAGAGAGACAAGGAGAACAAGCACTTTTGAAACTAAAAAAGCAATAAAATAATAAATAAAATAAAAATTTCTTTATTTAGACAAATAGTCCATTGAGTGTTAGTAAAGTAATTAAAAATCTTAAAAACTATGTTAGTACATATAGCTTATTTATTTTCATTTCTCATACTCGGAAAGTAGTGTTTTCCTGATCTAAGTATAGGGTGGAAAATGCTTCATGCCCTCCCACGGGCCGTACTCATAATAACCACTCATAGTAATCACTTTCTTCCTTTCTTCCTTAGTAACTCATAGTAATCACTTTCTTCCTTAGGGCGGGAAAGAAATTTCAAAATTAGAACATAATTTTGCCTGTGAGTTTGGAAGGAAATCGGCAATAAAAAAATTCAACAACAAAAAAAAAATGTGGAAGTATAAACAGCCAGTGTTAATTTAAAAAATATTTATTAGGGTCAGCACTCACTAAGAGCAAAGCATTTTCTGATAACACTAAAATATTAACTTCATGAATATGGGCATACAGTGAAAAATAAACACATGTACAAACGTGACGGTCCTGAACATCACGGTAAGAGGTTTATTTAATTTTTCATTTAAATTTTTTTGATAAAACTAAACTCGCTCAAACAGTTGATGGTAACCCCTCTGCAGTGCTCTTGGTGTGCGCTGATCTTAAGCGGAACGGAGAGGCCCCCATGAAGCGCGCGGTATGTTCTATATTTAAAATTTAAAACCGAATTACCAACACTTTATCATTTAAGAAGGCACTACTCATGTTTTACTATTATTAATTTTAGAAAAATTTCTTTTTTTACTTTCCGTATATTCGAAATGAAAAGTAGAGTGTTTAACACGGGTAAAAGGAATAATTCCTTTCCTCCCTTGTATAACAATCTACTATTGTCTCAAGCAACAACATGTTATTACCAATAGGCCCATATAATATATAACTTATTCTAAAAATACATATTATATTTTTTAGTTTGGTTGTTTGTTGTGTTTTTGGTTAGTACTGGACAAAGGCCTATATGTACACCAAATATTTCGAGAATGACCGGTTGTCGCGGCCTGCATCCAGCCTGCGACCTTCTTCAGGTCAACTGACCATTATGACCATTTACGACTGCGCTTGCATTAATTAATCAAAAATAAAACTATCCCATTAATTTTTGTAACTTTCTTGCGCCGCACAGTTTTTTTGTTTCTCCCAATGGTTGACTGGTAGAGAATGCTTTTAGCATAAATCCGCCAATTGTATAAGTATTTTATATTTATGGAACAAAAAAGGTTTATTAAATAAAAAAATAAAATTTTTTTCTTGGGAATTCGTAGTAAAGTAGCACACAATCTACTAGATAGTATTTAACGCGTACTAAATAGCACAGTTATTGTTTCTCACAATAATTATTCTATGATTTAGGACCCACAAATCGACCGTTATTATTTTATTTACCAAGTTGAAAGATTGTTATTTTTTAAAAATCTTCCAAAAAAGGAGGAGGTTCTCGATTTGTTTTTTGGGAAAAAGTTGTTAGGTTTTAAAATACCGGTCTCTGTCTCTGTTCGGGATATGTCCCGAACCTAAGTTTAAATAAGTTATTGCATTATTTTTTTGACTGCCCGTCTTGACGGACCCTCCACCTCCCATGGCTCTACCAACCTCTCGGTTATACGAGCCGAATCTCGGGAGAGTGCGCTGTACTAGCATTTCGCATCTCTTTCCAGTCGCACCTGCTTGATCTCCCTACAAGTTCTCTGACTGCCCGTCTAACATAAACATTAAGTTTTTTTAGGCTTATATACTAGCTTTCGCCCGCGGCTTCGCCCAGTGCTTTCTCCCGGGATAAAAAGTACCCTATGTCTTATAATCAATCAATCAATTCAAGTCAATACTCCTAGCTATATGTATGCGAAATTTTAGGAAGATTGGTTCAGTAGATATGGCGTGAAGAGGTAACAAACAAACAAATATACAAACTCACTTTCGCATTTATAATATTAGTTGGGATTGCGTCCATTTCTGTTCTCTCATTTTGTGTATTTAGAAGGATCCTCTGTGAATTTAATTCATTACTGTCACTGTCCGCTGCTGTAGTTGAATTTTAACATTTTACCGTACATTTGCATAATTTTGGAACCGACAAACGACTGTTAGGGTGCGTTCTCAAGCGCCCACAACGCCACAACTTTTGAAAAGCTTGGCGAGCTTTACACAGTACACATACCTAATCATCATCTTAGCGTTTTTCTTGCACCAATTACATAAATACATCATTGGATTGTACAGGATTGATTTGATTTCAAGGTCATCAATATTATTTCGGAGAGAGAGAGTCTGTATGGGGTCCTTGGAGACGAAGTGGACACGATCCATCAAATATACTTTGTTGTCAGAATTCTCCGGAACCACCTAACGGCCTCTGGCGGTGTCCTAAATAAAATAATAATAAAATATAAATATAATAAATGAAAATAAAGAAACTGACAGAACAGAGAAATTAATGTTTCTAAATTCTGTGTACAAACACAACAGTGATTTCTTGCAGGCAACCCTTTCGGAAGGAAATAGTTGAGATAGATAAAAAAATTATTTGCTCGCTCTTACACACAAAATACAATACATTGACAACATACCTACAAATTTAAAAAATTAGACAGCCACTTTCTTAAACCTATGGGAGGTAGGCACAACAAAGATATGAAGTGTATATTAAAGTGTAAAGAAAGCATCTGTAAGGATCGTAGCCAATGAAAATGTATAGTCTCTGCCTACACCTGCAGGAGGTAGGCGTGATGATATGGTATGGAAGTCTTGGTTAAATCCTGGAACTATTGCTAAATAAGGTTTTAATGTTTAAGGTGATACCTCGGTGAACACTATTGCCACCGTCATTTAAAAATCACTACTCACTGAAAACACAAGTTATCAAAAATCCCTCTGCTGTAATTATGGTTCTGGATCTGAAATTAATTTTAATCATATTTAATTATAGTTCCATATAGTTACAAATTGCATTATTGCTTAAAATGGCCACTTTTAGCAGTTTTGCAATTTGTAACTATATGGAATTATAATTTAATAATTGAATATGATTAAAATTAACTTCAGATCTAGAACCATAATTAGAGCAGAGGGATTTTTGATAACTTGTGTTTTCAGTGAATAATGATTTTTAAATGAAGGTGGCGCTAGTGTTCACCGAGGTATCACCTTAAGTAACTGTTCCTATGTAGTTTCAGTTCGGTGAATTCTTGTAATAAATAAAGGAAACTAACTCTTTATATATACAAAAAACTCTTTTAGTGAGTCCAGTCACGCACAAACAGAAACTCGGTTCGTTTATCACGTTTTAGTTCTTTTCCCCATTTGTTGTTTTAGAAAAATAACAGCGCTTTTGTTAGAAAAAGTTACCGACATAGGGCTTGTCGGTTATATTATTTACATCATCATAATCATTTCAGCCCAAAGATTTCCAGAATGATCGGTTGGAAGCGGCCTGCATCCAGCTCCTGCCTGCGACCTACTTCAGGTCAACTGACCATCTGGTCGGTGGGTGTCCGATGTTGCGCTTGTATTAAATGATTATGTAAATCACACTATTCCACTTAATTAGTGGGAATGTATATAATATATATGTATAATCCATACTAATATTATAAATGCGAAAGTCTGTCTGTCTGTCACCTCTTCACGGCTACACTGCTGGACCGATTATGATGAAATTTGGTAGGGATGTAGTTAACGACCTGAGGTCAAACATAGGCTACTTTTGGGCGCGATATAACCGAGTCCCACGCGGGGCGAAACCGCGGGGGAACAGCTAGTATTCTATAAGACTCAAATTTTGTTAATTGACGTTTTTGAAGAAAACGCTGCAGTGGAGTTTGTGGCACCGCTTCTTCTCCACTTGCGCTTTGGATGTGGTGGTAAACTTAATTCAAGTAACAATTGACTTCATTAAGCGATAATGATATCCTATATTGAAAATAAACAACTCGAAATTAATTAATTAATGAAATAAATTTATTGAAAACATATAATCACGTCTTTATCCCATGCGGGGTAGACAGAGCCTAGGGCCATAAGACCTTAGGCCACGTTTAGCATAATGGTAGTTGAAACAGGAAATCAATAGTGATGGGTTGCTAGCCGCATCGCCTATGTATTGATTTCCCCATTCGGCGATTCCCTCGGACGACTTTTACGGCTTGCGCGGGAAGAGAAGCAGCTGGTACATTCTATGTTTTTCTTTTTCTCCCAGACCAGCATGGAAGATTAATTGAAAAAAAAAATCTAAATTTTTATAAAGACGAGTTTGTGTATGATTCTTCTTCAAGCTCAAATGACTGGAATGTTCTTCTTCGTTGCTTTAAAAGTGCATTGGTATTATGTTAAAATATATAATCCATACTAATATTATAAATGCGAAAGTCTGTCTGTCTGTCTGTCTGTCTGTCTGTCACCTCTTCACGGCTAAACTGCTGGACCGATTGTGATGAAATTTGGTATGGATGTAGTTAACGACCTGAGGTCAAACATAGGCTACTTTGGGCGCGATATAACCGAGTCCCACGCGGGGCGAAGCCGCGGGGAACAGCTAGTCTTTTTATATATATATGTTACAGTCAAAACTCATAACTAGTAAAAACCATTGTTGTCCTTAGTTAAAAACATTTTTGATTGATTTTCGCAGTCAAAAGTGTTCTTAACTAAAGACGTTGGTCAAAAATACTTTTACTGCAAAAAACAGTGAGAAGTGGTTTTGCCTGGTTTAAATTGTTAGATTTATTCATTTAATTCATCATTCATTAATGATTTTATTAAAAATTCCCACTCCAAGAAGTTTTGACTAATATTTTTAGTCAGAACCACTTTTAACTAAAACACTTTTGGTCACAAACATTATTACCCAATATCTTGCAGTTAAAAGTACTTTTGACCAACGTCCTTAGTTAAAAACACTTTTGACTGCGAAAATCGGTCAAAAACGTTTTTAACTAAAGGCAGCTGTCAAAAATACTTTTGCCTAATTTTTGCAGTCAAAAGTGGTTTTGACTGGTTATGAGTTTGGACTGTAACATATATATCTCATTATTACTGTGATGTTCTCCATCAAAGACTCTTTCGTTTATTTACGTCCATTGCTCAAACCCTGAACTTCACGAAGAGCTATCATCAGCTATACTTATGGTATCAATATTTTTGCCAGTAAAACGGTCTTTTTGCGACCTCTTTGCAATAAAATGACTATTGCTAAGTAATACTCTGAGATGTCAGTAGAATCGGGTGACAAATTAATTTTGCTGAATCTCCAAAAGGCTAAGGTACTTATTGGTTTTTGAAGAGTCTGTAATTAAGTTGGGGGAATTTCTGTGACATTGTTAATTAAAAAGTAGGGTTGTGACAATAGTATTTGAGTGATATTTTGACGAAGCTTGGCTTAAGGCGAAGCTTATTGTCACATGTCTGACTTTTAATTAATAAATGGTTAAATTTGATTAGCGACCCGCCCCAGTTTCGCGTGGCTATAAAAACCTTCCTCTGTAACCGATCTATTAAAATAAACCGCGTCAAAATCCGTTGCGTAGTTTCAGAGATCTAAGCATACATAGGGACAAACAGCGAGAAGCGTCTTTGTTTTATACTATGTAATGATAATGATTTGACTGATAATTGTTCACTTCACATCACGTGGTACATTCACCGTTTGTAATCCATACTAATATTATAAATGCGAAAGTCTGTCTGTCTGTCTGTCACCTCTTCACTGCTAAACTGCTGGACCGATTGTAATGAAATTTGGTAGGGATGTAGTTAATGACCTGAGGTCAAACATAGGCTACTTTTGGGCGCGATATAACCGAGTCCCACGCGGGGCGAAGCCGCGGGGAATAGCTAGTAGAACATATGTTTGTAACATGTTCTATTACAAACAATGTGTGTTCTTCAAGTTTAATTAATCGTTTTTCTTTACGATAAATGAAACTAGAAGAAACCATGTCAGAGGCCAAGAGGCAGTTTAAAAAGAAACAAGGTGAAAACACTGGAACTCATTGTATGAGATAAAAAAAGCCGTGCGCAGGTTACCTGACTTTCAAAACATACATATAATCACGTCTTTATCCCATACGGGGTAGACAGAGCCTAGAGCCATAAGACCTTAGGCCACGTTTAGCATAATGGTAGTTGAAACAGGAAATCAATAGTGATGGGTTGCTAGCCGCATCGCCTATGTCATGATTTCCCCATTCGGCGATTCCCTCAGACGACTTTTACGGCTTGCGCGGGAAGAGAAGCAGCTGGTACATTCTATGTTTTTCTTTTTCTCCCAGACCAGCATACTTTACTTTCACTACTAGACTTTCAAAACATACCTACAATATAAATATATAAAATTAATTTTGCTCGGCATGCGCTCTGGTTACCTAAAAATGTTCGGACCTAAAGAAAAATATAAAACAAAGACGTACTAAGACCCTTTCTGATTCCGATTCGCAGCCCTACAAAAAGGCCGAATAATCATCCAATCGGGCAACCTTTCTAGGGCTTCGCAATTCGGCTACAAAATAACAAGTAACTTTCCAAATTAGAATATAACTAGCTGTCACCGGTGGCTTTGTCCGCGTAAACAGTAGCCAATGTCAATTTTCGGCCTCTAACTACAACTTCGGATACAAAGCCTGCCATAATTATTATTAGGTGTTTATTTATTTTATTTATTTATACTTATGCCTGCCCATGAAAAAGGCGGGTCGCTAGTTCTCCAATAAGAAATAAAATCATTTTCATTGTTGTTACCAAGCATGTTGCCTGTTGGATCAAACCTATGGACTCCTGGTCAAATAATATCGGTCTGTTTGCCTTCAGTCATCTGTATAAGAAGCTTGGAAATACAGAAACCAGGGCGTACAAGATCAGTTAACATGACAATCCACAAAAATCAGAGCCAAAGAAATAAATGATATTATGGCAAAATTTACCTCGCAATTTATAATTAAATATAAGAGCTTAAATACAGTAAAGGGATAAAGTAGGCAAGTACTTGGTAAATAATTAACATGACTCCATAAAATTAAGCCTTCAAGTTTTATCTTAAATACAGGTAATTATTTAATATCTTTTGCTAAGAGGATTAACAATGGTTACTTACCGCATAATTAGAAACATGATTAAAAGCGTACCCTGGGCTCTGAATAAGCTGAAGATGCAATAAAAGATTAACATTAAATATCAATTAAATAAATAAATAAATAGGTATTATAGGGACAAATCACACAGATTGAGTTAGCTCCAAGTATGTTCGAGACTTGTGCATACATATATAGATAAACATCCAAGACCCAGGTTAATCAGAAAAAGATCATTTTCATCTTGACCTGACTGGTGATCGAACCCGGAACCTCCTGAGTAGCGGTCAGGCATGTTAACCATTATGCCACGAAAGTCGTCAATTAATAATTCTTCAAATATTTCATCTTATGGTCTGTTGAGTTGAGGCGCATCCACACTATTCTTCAGAGCGCACCTGTTAGTTTTTTAACCAACTTCAATAATAAGGAGGAGGTTCTCAATTCATCGAGTTTTTTTTTCTTTTGTGAGCGTAACTAAAAGGAATAGTTAAGGTGCGCCGGAATAAGATTGCGCTTCGAGGAATCGCATTGGAATTATTTTCACCTAGGTACATACTTAAGTTTAAACTAAGTACTTAAGTTTAACCTAGGTACCTCATAAACCTGTGCAAATTGCCCTAGCTTATAGCACGCATTGGGAAACTATAAGTGCTATCAGTGCCTTTTTTCAATAAATAAATAAATATAGGTACGTAGTATGACTAGCGTACTAGTACATTTTCCCAATTTAAAAAAATAATGTACAGTGTAACATTTCCTCTAAAATAAACCAATTTTTTATTTAATCCTTTGAATGCCCGATGTGGTGGGAGCTGTGCTCGACCGCAGACGGATGTTCTTCGCTACATCACGTCGGGGTATTATGGCAGGAAATGAGAGACGAGGTGAAGTGTACACCGTTTATTCTCTCGACGACTGGATAATATTAACAAAATAAAATAACTATATATACTAAATTAAGACTTAGTTCATAACACGTATTAGCTAGACGTGACGCGATGAACTTGCAATAATGATTTGCTTACAATTTATAAATATTTCCTTGACCACATCACGTCTGCTAAATAGGGACGCAATACCCGACACCTGCTTCCTTCCAGGCTGGAGCGTACTTTCATTGCTGACTCAGAAATGGATTCTTAGTAGCTCAATGTAAAATTGCAGTTCGATAGTGTTGCAAGTGTGTGTTTAGGATTTAATATTAAAATGGACATTGCATAGACATAAATAGCGATCTCCTATCTTATCCATCTATCCTCTTGATAGGTGAATTTGTATTTTTTGTATGTGGCATTAAACGTCGAAATGAATCTATCTTGCGTCACAAGAAAAGTCTTTACAATAAAGGCTATTTTTACTTTTTTTTTGTAAAGACTACTTAACGTATAAAAAACCTTTCTGGTTTATTGAAATATGTCAAATCTAATTTTATGTAAAACTAGCTGACCCGGCGAACTTCGTACCGCCTTAGCGTAAATTTGATTTTCTTAATATTTTTTCCCGTAAGAACCTTGTACAGAGTATTAGAAAACTACAAAAAAAAAATCAGCCAAATCGGTCAAGCCGTTTTCATGCTATGTCGTGACAACGGAAAACGGGTTTCATTTTTATATATAGATAAATAAAACGCTCGAGCCGTGCCATAAGTAGAGACAGGCGGTAGATAAAACCCCAAAAGGTATTTACCCAGATTAATGATCGATTTGGATGTTTGGGTATTTACCTGAAGAAACCTATTTCTAGCTGTAAGATTATTAACCGGCAATTAATTTTATCTGACTTAATAAAAAAAACTCTGGTTTATTAGAGAAGTTTTTCTGTTCTCTGCGACTAACAGTAGTGGGTGGGCGCCGGCTGGCAGAAGTTTGCATGAACTAACTGGTGGCGGAAGCTCGTACAGTAATTTAGTATAAGTACTTGTAACTTTGAGTTCCGCAAAGTAACACCTGAATATATTAAATACTAGCTGTTCCCCGCGGCTTCGCCTCGCATGGGACTCGGTTATATCGCGCCCAAAAGTAGCCTATGTTTGACCTCAGGTGGTTAACTACATCCCTACCAAATTTCATCACAATCGGTCCAGCAGTTTAGCCGTGAAGAGGTGACAGAAAGACAGACAGACAGACTTTCGCATTTATTATATTAGTATGGATTATTCGGCATTTAAAAAATAATGTATTACGTATTTAATTGGAGATGTTAAACTTGCTTTAATTTGGAGGCAAATACAGTGTCAATACAGCGAGTGAGTCTATTATGAGCGGTAAACTGCACAGAGTTCTAACGCTTGTTTTACCCGACTACGGTGAAGCCAAAAGGGAGGGTTATGATTTTATCAGCTAGGACCGAATTACCCGTTCGCGTCCAAGCATTGGCACTAATCACGGTAAAGATAGGAGCACCAACCTCGCTCCTATCACTGGGATCCAGCCTTAAGCGTACCAATCCCTCGTCCGTGCCTACCTATGTTAATCTACAGTTATACTTTCACATAATTAAATTAGCAACAGTAATATAATATCAATATCAAATACATATACAATAATACAGAACACGATTGTGTTTGATAAACTTAATACTAAACTAAGAAGCCCCAAAGGCGGTAACGGTCTTAGTCCCGAAGTTTGTTGATTAGTAACAAATTAACAGTGTTATATAATGTACTCCATTTTACCTAGTTAGCTACATTTTTTATTGTTATTGTACTAAAGAAACAAGTAAATAATATAAAAACAAAACACCCGACTTGCATATCCAGGCTCTAAGGGGCCGCAGATTTGAAATGGTATTGGTATTAAGGTGATACCTCGGTGAACACTAGCGCCACCGTCATTTAAAAATCATTACTCACTGAAAACACAAGTTATCAAAAATCCCTCTGCTGTAATTAAGGTTCTGGATCTGAAGTTAATTTTATTCATATTCAATTATTAAATTATAATTCTCTATAGTTACAAATTGCATTATTGCTTAAAACGGCCACTTTTAGCAGTTTTGCAATTTGTAACTATATGGAACTATAATTTAATAATTGAATATGATTAAAATTAACTTCAGATCCAGAACCATAATTATAGCAGAGGGATTTTTGATAACTTGTGTTTTCAGTGAGTAATGATTTTTAAATGACAGTAGCGCTAGTGTTCACCGAGGTATCACCTTAAGTTATCGGAGTTAGAATCTCAGTTTCCCAAGTGATCGATAGATGGCGTTAGTAAGTCTCAGTATGGGGAGACTACATTGGTACACTAAAAATAGGCGCGCTTCTTTGTATGACGGTTGAATATCTGTGCTAGTATAGCATTCTATAATCTGTGATAATATAGCATTCTATAATCTGTGTTATTACGGTGACCAATGCAAGTCAAGCCGCGCTGAGTATCACTTCACAAGCACAATCGTTATATACGTAGGTACATACAACACGCTTAACTATGGAATAAATTAACCCTCAATAATTTTGAGTAATTAATACCAGTTGCAGAGTGTAATAGAATAGGCGGGGTTGTACACAACGGCCGGTAGTTCTAATTGTTCAACTATGATTAAATTTGGACCTCTGGAATGTGGGGTCGAGTGATTAAGGTTCGGCGTGCCTTAAGGACCCACGATTATAATCGACTGCTCACAATAGTTTAAGAGGTTAAGTTTGTCAGAGGTGCCTACAAATAGTGTACTTAGGAATTTCTTTTGTATCAAACCGTATATATATATTACTACCAACTGTCGGTCAAGTCAAGAAGAAACATGATTTTTTCTGATTGGTTTGGGTCTTGGATGTTTATCTATATATACCTATACCTTTTTGTTATAAAATATAGTATCGTTGAGTTAGTATCCTATAACACAAGTCTTTAAAGATTTGTCCCTAAATATTTATTTATTTATATTTACTTACTTTTTAACCGACTTCAAAAATAGGAGGAGGTTCTCAATTTGTCGGAATGTTTTATTTTTATATAAGGATTAATATATATATGCAATTTTTTTAAATATATGGATTAATGTTTGTACTATAATACGTATTGACTGGGCAAAGCTTGGTACGGAACCAGTTCCATAAGAGTATAAAATAAAAGCCTAGTACGAGAACAGTTCCATACCATACAGATGTCTCTTAGTCCCGATCACAGAAATTTTAACTGATATTATTAAAAAAACATGCAGTGGCAACCCCAGCCTAGAGTCGGTCAAAGGTCGCTCGCATAGTCTATGGTGCGCTATAGGCGGGAAAATAGATGAATTACAGAAGACAAGAGTCAATGTGACTGACGGAGTTTTTGGAGGGAAAGTAAACTGTCGCTATGTCCGCGCTGTATTTAATTTCCAAAACTTAGGTTTTTTTTGAGTGTTTGTGCATAATATTGGTGGTTTATTATTCGCAAAGTGTTCGTGATAAAGCGTGAGTGTTGGGAAGTGATACAGTGTCGATTACGTGACTTTTTATCTTTGTCACCAAAATCTCCATGAAATAGCTAAGTGAAATTTTTCCACCGCTTCACTTAGCCATCTGACTCAGACTAGACTTACTTACTTGACTAATGACTTGAGTTTTTGACTCGACTGACTTAAGTAGGACTGAAGAAGATTAATAAATTCAAGAAAGGCCTTAAAGGACTAGATTCCATGGCCGTTAAAACTATTCAAAAAAAAATGTGACTGACGAGTTTTTGGAGGGAAAGTAAACTGTCGCTATGTCCGCGCTGTATTTAATTTACAAAACTTAGGTTTTATCGAGTGTTTGTGCATAATATTGGTGGATTATTATTCGCAAAGTGTTCGTGAACAAGCGTGAGTGTTGGGAAGTGATACAGTGTCGATTACGTGACTTTTTATCTTTGTCACCAAAATCTCCATGATATAGCTAAGTGAAATTTTTCCACCGCTTCACTTAGCCATCTGACTCAGACTAGACTTACTTACTTGGCTGGACTTGACTATTGACTTGAATTTTTTACTCGACTGACTTAAGTAGGACTAAAGAAGATTAATAAATTCAAGAAAGGCCTCAAAGGACTAGATTCCATGGCCGTGTAAACTATTCAAAAAAAAAAAATGTGACTGACGATTGTATTTTGTTTTGCTCTGTTTTTTTTTGATGTGCCTATGATCCACACACAATATGGCAATCAAACTTATAGCTTATTTTTGCCAGTATCAAGTTTTATATAAATGTTCTTCATTTTGTCGAGTCACACACAGCAAAGAGTCAAGTTAGTAGTCATGTCTAGTCAAGGGCTAAGTAAAGAGGTGGAAGTTGCACTTAGCATTATCTTGGGATATTTTGGTGACAAGGATTAAAGTCACTTATACGACATTGTACCACTTCCCAACACTCACGCTTGTTCACGAACACTTAAATCCACCTTTATTATGCACAAATACTCGAAAAAAACACAAATATTAGAAAATAAATACAATGACGATAACTGAGCGATTTTAGCTTGGCGCCAAAACTCCGACGATTGTATTTTGTTTTGATTTTTGTTGGGATATACAATAACATTGTTAAAGCCATTCTGTCGTATTATTTCTGGACTTAAAACTATATTAAAATATCTGTCATATTTACATAATTTTATGTAGGTTTTCTCTTAATTTTTATTCAGGTAAACACACCAGTACTGACTTCAAACGCGGAACTTTCCAAACTCATGTATATGTTAATCTGTGTGCCCTAAACTCCGTAATCCCGCTCCGAATCAATTATTCCTGTAACCCACGGATAATCGCGGTTTACCGTGGTACAATCGGGTTTTGAACCTGAGGAAATTACCCGATCTAAGTTTTGCATCTACAAAGGCTCCAGTCATGAGAAACTACCTACTACTATGTAGATAATACTTATTAATATCTACTACCTACTAATAATACAAACTAATCTATATCTATATATAGGTATATATAAAAGAAAATCGTGTTAGTTGCAACACTTATTCATAACTCAAGATCAACTTCGCCCGCGTGAGATTCCCTCGGAAACAGTGTTTTTTCCGGGATGAAAGGTACCCTATGTCTTTCAAGATACTCCTAGCTATGTGTATGCGAAATTTCAGGAAGATTGGTTCTGTAGATAGGGCGTGAAGAGGTAACAAACAAATATACAAACAAACTCATTTTCGCATTTATAATATTAGTTAGGATACGAAGGTGGCGGTCACTGATGATGCTTTCTTTCCTTAAATAATTCTTGATCAATCATTATAATGTCTATTTATTGATAAAACAAAGACATGACATTTTAAATAACAAAAAACTCTTCATTTCCTTTTGTTTTCAAATCATCACAAATTAAAGTAAGTACAGAGCGTTATAGAGTAAGACAAAAGAGAAGCGTTTCAGAAGATATTTTGTTAGGGCATTGGATCAAAAGGAACATGAAGGGGGAATCCATCATTCTCACTAGTTCCTTCAGCAAATAATATTAAATTAATGAGTTTTTTTCTTAGTTGTTCTATTATATTTATTTATTTAATTCATGTGCACTCAAATACAAACATAGGAAACTTAAAATTGGTGCTACTTTCTTCCATAGAAATTTCTTCCAGTTGACCCACGATAGGAATTTAAAAACAAAAAGGCAATTCTATTATCAAAGCATATGATGCCGATGTACCAAGTCAGAAAGATTCAGAGGTCTTAAGGCAGACCAAAGCACAGTTACAATACAAAGGAGCTGGAGCTCTCTTATGGATAGGAATAGAAGACTGAAATCGGTCAAGTGCATATCTTTTTTAACCGAATAAAATAAAATGAATAATTGCAGTCTGTCAAAAAGTAGGGGCGCCACTTTCTCGCCAGTTCAGATAAAACACTCGCACATATTATATCTGTATCATCTTTTGTATAACTTAACTAGCGATCCATCCCGGCTTCGCATGGGCCTAAAAACCTTTCTCTTGAATCACTCTGGCTATTTAAAAAAACCGCATCAAAATCCGTTGCGTAGTTTTAAAGATGTAAGCATACAAAGGGATATAAGGACAGAGAAAGCGACTTTGTTTTATACTATTTAGTGATGATGATGATGTATTTTGCAAATAATCGATTCTGATTCTGAATTATTGCAACACTGGATACGATTTTTTTAAAAATAATTACCATTCATTCAATATTTGGTTCCATATCACGACTTTTTTCTGTACTGTCGGTATTTTCTTCACTGAAGACTCAATTGAATAATAAATGAGGCGAATGCGTTTGACGTATCTGTTATACATCATTATTTCATCGAGTTTATTCGGGACACACTTTATTTCTATCCAACTGTGTTAAAAGGAGGGTTGTGTTTTTAAATAGCATGATGGTGGCTAAATAATCAATAGATGGTGGTTTCTTTGGCACTGTAGTCTAATTAAGTAGTGATATATTAAAAGGTGGGGATTGTTGTATCTTCAATAACTGCCCTTTGTTTTCAAAATGTATTCAAATTTTTTTATTAGTATTTAGCATTTCACGTCCATCACTTCTCACTTTTAAAACGCCTGTTATAATGCTAGTAGCCTAGAATTGATTGCTAAGGATTCCTTACGCCGTTGTAGTTGTAAGGGTCCGGCTGTTATCGCTAGATGGCAGTAGTTTCGCTCTGTCATTATGCCTTAAGGCAGTGGAAAATCAGACGGTAATATCTGAATAGGTATGTTCTCGTTGATCTGGTTTTCCTGTACATTCGTAATACTGTAGTCGCTTCATTGTCATAGCTAGTACTGCCATATGTACCATGACAAAAGCGTACCCTAGGCTCTAAAACGTACGCTGAAGATGCTAAATTAAAAATGTTTCTCACAGTAACGTCACCCGAGTAAGGCACCTCAGGACTACATCCGCCGCCATTCATGTTCGTATAATTAATTCATTTATTCAATAAATAGGTATTTGAAGAGGAAAAGATACGTAACGAACGACATAAAGTAATCAAATTTATTGTCAATCAATTTATTTACAATAAACACTAACTACAAATTGTACACATATTGATACTTCTTATTTAAACTGTGGTACGTAGGAAATAGTAATGACACATTTTAATTTGATATTACATTTTTGGCAGATCGGTAAATAAACATGTTGGGACAATTGATACGACACGATGATTTGATGAAGAACATCATTGAAGGAAGAAGGGGTCCAGGTAGACCAAGACATAGTTATATTAAACAAATAAAAGAGAAAATAAACGTCGTGTCGTATCAAGAAATAAAGGAATTGGCAAGGATAGACAAAAATTGAAGGAACTCCATCGACAAGAGCCTAGCTCTTAAGTTTATGATATTGATGATTAAATAAAGTTCATTTCTATTCACTGATCTGCGAAAAATAAGAATAAATAAATTACCAACCCTCGTATTAAGAAGCCCATTTTAACTAAAATATGTTTCGTGTCGCTTCGGCGTTGCAATATAACTCGGCCGTAAATTGCTACATTTTTGTCCTCGACAGTTATGTACTATTAAAAATAAAGTAATCAAGCCTTTCAAAAAACTTTTATTCTATTCGGTAAAAAGTGTGATTAGAAAAATGTGTTGAAAAACCAGGTTTCCGTTCCCTGCTCAACAACAAGGCAAAATAAATTTATTAAAGATGTAAAAATTTGTTTGATAATTAATCGAAAATTCCTTGATGAAGTAGCTCAAATAATCCTATCCTTACCTAGTTGTACATAGATACTTATATGTTATCATAGCTCCACAAATTGTGCAAAAATGCATATGTTTGGTAGGAATTCTCGTGTCAATCGTAGGTACTACAATGGTTAATGTGTCGTACCACAGTAATATTAATTTATATTTTATATACATCGCATCATACATTCCGCAAATGCATTTATAATACTTATTTGTCTACTTATTACGAACTAGCCGTAAAATCAGATATTTTATAAGTTATAATTTGAAGCGAAATAATTAAGTAAAACAATAAATGAAAGTAACTAAATGTTTAGTTTTTTTTAACCAATATTTGCAACTTGAAAGATCAAAAAGTGTTGGCTACTAAACACACCCAGATCATGTTTCTATTGGTCTGGTTACCCTGTGAGAAGGGTTACGGAGGTCAGACGGCAGTCGCTCTATTGTTATAACTAGTGCCGCCATATGTAGCTAGAACCATGATTTTTTTAAATATGGGCTCATCAACATCATCATGCCACGGTCAATCGACCATGCACAACCTAGTGCCAGAGTTCTTCCCTCCCCTTTGAGCCCTGGGCTTTGAAGTTACAACTAGTAAATATGCTTGGATAAAAAATAAGGTCTATAAGCGCAAAAAGTTTTTTAATTTATAAGTACCATAGACTAACTCAGTCTTGAAGTTGGTGAAACAGTACTTATGCAAAATACATATAATGGCTTCTACAAATTATCACTAACACAAAAAAATATCTGATTTTACGATAAAAAGAGTATATATTATATTCAACCCCCTCTTATACTAATTTGATATAACACAGAGGGGTACAAACTATTATTATTTATATACTAAATTATTTAACCACTTAAAGGGTGGGTTTAAATATGCTAATGACAAACAACTAAAGGTTTAAGTTCTAATACATTTAACAATAAAAAGGCACTGTCTTGAATCGTATTCCAATTTTTTTTTTTATTAGGAAGATTTGGGATTTAATTATAATTATTTCATTTTAAACAAAATTATATAGTTATCCAATTGCTCGAAAAAAAAAGAATAGATAAAGATAATGTTATGTTAAAAGTTTTAAAGATGCTGGGTATGTTTCTCATTTTTATTTTATTTTTTAGTTCGAGTGCTGTATTTTGGGTTCCGATATAATTAAGTGCGTTGACCGATTGTGTCTTATAGTTATACTAGCTGTTCCCCGCGGTTTCACTCGCTATAAGTGTATATGTACTATAGCCTATAACCTTCCCCAAGAATCAGGCTTTCATATACAAAAATAATTTAGCAAATCCGATCAGTAGTTTTTAAGTTATAAGCGTTCAAACAAACACACTCTTCATCTTTATTATATTAGAAGAGATTTTATAAAGGGGAAAAGTGTGCAATTGCAACGGTGGGATGGTAATGAGATGACTTAGAAAGAATTGATACCTTGTGCTATGTTTATAATTGTAAAATTTTGACCAATTTATCTGATATTGAAAATACTCTACTGAGAAAAGCACTGCTCTTCAATTAAAGATAGACACTGACATGGCAAATTATCTCTATTAATTAATGGCTAGCGATTGATAGTAATTCCAATTCGAGGCTTAAAAATGGTGCCACATGATGTTAGGTCTTATAGTGTTATGGCGTGTTGAGATCTGATCAATTTTTGATATTGCAAATCATTAACTTCGCCTTCGCATCATTTACATGATGAAATGTTTTTGATAAAATAAATTATACGACTTTGTTATTAAGGCATAGTATTAGGAAACCCCGGGCGCCCGAGATTTTTTTAATCTATGCGTCTAGGCAATTTAATCGTGCCGGAGCCAAAGAAAATATACACTACGCCAGAGCCCCATTTTGTAAGGATTGAGAGCTCTATGGAATTATTCAATACTTTACAGTCGGACTTTTTTATTTTTGACAAAATACTAAGTACTTATGATAAAGTAGGATACACTTTCGATTTAACTAATTGGTAACCATCTAATAACATAAGTTTTTTGTAAAAAATGTAATAATACATTTATAATATAACAAATACACATTGCATTTACAACATCAAATCCATTAGTGCTTGCGCATATTTTATGTACAAACGTTTTGATATATTTTATTGATATATACATATACGATATTTCTACTTATTTCAAAAATACATATCATGTAAAAAGGAAAAAAAACGAGTTGGTTTTACATTAACATGATCAGATGAGTGTGAAAAAAAAAAACTTTATTTTTTTCAAATAAGTAATCGTTAAGGAAAAAATATTTCGGGTAAATAAACATTTACGGTATATAATTAAAATTATTTTATAAAATTAATAAATGCTTAATAGCACTATAGACATGATTGATTGATAATAATTATAGAAGACTACTAATGATTGATTTGATATTAATTATAGTAGACTGCTAATCTTCCTAAGACTGCCTTAGTGAAGACTGTGAGGAATTATGTTTAATGGATCGTAATTCTATTCTGTATAGTTTTTTATTAGAAATAGGTTCACTTCTTCTTTATGTACTTAATTATTTATAAATATGGAACTTTTCCTAAATTCGCTACATTAGGATACAAAGAATACGGAATCTTAGGTTATTTTATTAGCAGACGGAAGGAACATTGTGGACCCAATTTTATTTGTTTCGAAATAGGAAGAGTAAAATATCGAAGAAAAGTCCCGTTTTCTCAATAATGAACGAATCTAATATTCGCTAAAAATTCGGGAACAATAGGAAAACAATGGATGCTTTTGATAAGGCATAATTTATAAAAGTAATTATTTCTTAAAACTTTATTGTACCATAAGTACAAAATACTTATATACAATTGGAGTACTCAATGCTTAGATCATTCTCTACCAGTCAACCATTAGGAGAAACAAAAAATCTGTGTTGCGCAAAAAGTTACAGGGAAAAAAGAAATAAACAATTTTTTACAATGTGGATTTTATTAACTGGGCATAATTTGTGCTCATGAAAATTTACCGCCATTTTAAGAAAAACTAAATTGTCTCTGATATATTGACGAGCGCAGGTCAAAAAATTGACTCTACATTTTGGCAGTATTATAAAATAATGCTACGATTTATTTTATCGATTATTATTAAATGTATCTAAGTATATCATTATATAAATGGTCCAATTTATTCATCTAATTTACGATACATTATTAAGTGTTAAGAATATTGCTGATAATGTATATCCTGATAACATTGGAAATACTGTACTTTTCCACTTAATCTTTAACTTAACTTTAATACGTATATATTATTAAATTCTCTCAAAAATTGGCACATAATGATTACAATGATAATAAGATAATAATACCAAGAATTACAGGTTGGCAATTTACAATATATTTATCTAAACTAAATGATACATTGTCCGGAATCACTAGTTCAAATATGAAAATAACGAGTTACTAAGTAAATAGATATTATCTGAGAGCTGAACCGTACAATGCGTGTAACATAATTATAAACAACTTGTAACTGGCTAAATACCTCGCCTGTAAAAGCAATAAAAAAAAATGTTAACAATAGAACTGATTTTGGTTACATTCGAAATAATAATACCAAATATTACATTTTAAAATTTAAAATCCATCGGACGTTCCGATTTCAATTTTTAATGGTATTTGTACTTTGCACTAGCGCGGACAGTGTATCAACCTAATGACAACACATCACTGAGTCTTTTAGACGAACACTGGTCCGTCATTATCCACTCACAGAACATGTAAATTTTCACAGTTTTTGAATTTCGTATCTTCTTTACCAAAGATCCATGTGAACATTTGGCGCGCTTTCATACTAGCGCGGACCATTCCTCGGGATTTGTACCAATGGGCTGGTGAGGACTCCCTGCCACCTTCAGCGGAGTATTGCTGCTGTTTCAGCCTTATTTGGTTGAGGATACCTACTAGAAGTTCGTCTACGTTGTGGTTGATGCCTACTGATACTTCGATGAATTTCGCCTTGTAGGTGCATGCGAGGCATTTTCCATCTGTGAACAAAGTATATTAATGAAAATTAAGAATGTTAGAGTTTCTAGGTTATTGCAAACAGCCATTTGCATTTTTAGCTTACGCTTCAAAGTCCATGGTAACCATTTTAATCATGGTTAAAGATTTTGCGTAATTGGTTATTATAATGGGGCGACAGCCGTCTGACTTCCATACCTTATGATTTTTACAGAAAATAAATTGTGCTCAAATAGAAGAAGAATGTCATAACCAAACTGGAAACAACTAAACTCCGGGCGTACAGTCAAATGCCTTAACCACGGAGGCAGTATGACAGTCCATAACTACTGGCTAGTACAAGATAATTCTGTACTACGAATACTTCTTATTCATATCCAAAGAAATAGATCCAAGCAGCCATCAAATAAATTCTTATGAACATCAAAGAGCTGCTCACGATAAATAAATTCCTCCAATAAAACCGCCGATGTCATATAACTCCAGGGAAATCAGTTGCGGTCCGTATAATAGGCCGTAATGAGAAGGATGAATTGTATCTACAGCGTAAATGGATGAAGTGACACTGAATATTTTGTTAAACATTTGTTAGATAATTTGATAATTTACGTAGGTACTAAATTTTTTTTTTAATCTTAAGCTTTTCTGTGCTTCAGAATGCAGGTTGGTCACGGCTATTTTCGCTCATCATCCTTTCGCGTAGGTGACACGGTCAATCGACCATGCACAACCTGGTGTCAGAGTCCTTCGAAAACGCTGCTCGGCCTTTGACGTGGTTCCTTTAAAGACTACCAGATGGCAGCCGGGACCAACGTCTTTACGTGCCCTCAGAAGCACAGAGTCATCTTTATTATCAGACAGTCAGGTGATTTAAGCCTGCTAACTAAACTGGAAACAACTAACCAACGTATGCTTCCCATGGGAATCGAACTCACTACCCCTGGGTCTACAGGCAAACGCCTAAACCACTAGATGACCACGGAGGCAGTTATCAATTAGGTATCCCTAAATAGCAGTTGTTAGTACTCGTTAGGCTATGTGACTAGCCTTTAGGCAGCCTAAAAAATCTGACAGTGTTGGCCACTAACACACCCGGATCATGTATATTGACTATTGGTCTGATATACCTGTATAAAGTATGGAGGTAAGACGACAGTCGCTCCATTGTAATAACCAGTAGGTACTAAATCAGTACTATGAATAAAACGTACCCTGGGCTCTGAAGCGTAAGGTAAAGATAAAACTATGAAACACGCTCCGACGCAGAAGTAGTTACGTACTTAGTAAGTATAAGTATTGTTATTGAAAGGGGGTCAGATTTATCTGCAGCCCACTGTAAAATAAAAAACAATACTAAACGTACATGCCAATTGGCCCTTTAAGTTCCTATCGCAGGTCTGCTGGAAAAAATCTGTAAACTACTAGGTACATGAAACAAATAAAAAACATAAGTACCAGTTTCTTTGAAAAGAAAAGTTAATTAGGGAGTAAAAATATCAAGATAGCGTGGAATAATATTTCATCCTTATTACCAAGACTTTTTCTCTTTGACAGCCTTTGTTAATGATAACAGGTAAGTACACCAATATTTTTAGAAGACTAATTGGCTTGTAAAACTTGGCAACAAAAGCTGAGTTTTTCATTTTTTTTTTGTATCGATTTGTATAGACTAATTGCTTTCCATTTCAATCCGTGTTGCGGTACTTCTGTTTGAAGACTGTCTCATTTGATAATCAATAATCATTTATTTATTGTAAACATGTAAAAATAAGTAGGGTACCGTCTGCTGCAGAGAAATCTGACCCCCATGCCACAAGTATCACTACTGAAAGGGGGTCATATTTCTCCGCAGCTGACTCTACATAAGTATTATAGTACATACATGTTTGGCCTATCTGGCATATTTCTCCTTCTGACCATCCTGAGGTCGCAGTACCATCTTAGTTTTTGAAATGAAAACTTCGTTACGGGGCGCTGTGCACATTTTGTGATGGGATAAAAATGTAACTCGCGTCAGGTCACGTGACCGCCAGACTTGTCAGATTGAAAATTCATAAGACGGACACGTGATCTTAGTCATCTCCTGCTTAGTCTTTTGGAAAGACGCCTTGTCTACCACGGATGAGTTTGGAGGTTCCTATCTTTCTTATTCCTAGATTTATTCTGGGCCTAGTGCTTGGCATGGCCTTGAATGCGCAGTAGCCGATTGTCATACAAATTTTAACGTGCGCAACCCCCGCACGTCAAACGCCATCTTATGTGCCGGGAATAATACAAGGAGTGGGTCGGTCCAATAGGTTAGTGGTTTGCCCCTACCAACCGTAGTAACTTTCCCTTCTTCTTAAGTCTAAATAGCCTGACTAAAAAGCTATTTTGACTTAAAATATGTTATTTCTACATCTGTACAATTCATACCTTGTGTTGACACAGCTCTGCTCCTCGCTAAGTCAATCTTATTTGCCACAAGCAGCACCGGCCTGCAGCGCAGCATATCGCAATCTATTAGTCTGGCCAGCTCCTGTTCAGCCTTCTGGAAGGATGCCTTGTCCACTACGGAGTAGATCACCACAAATGCGTCTGGAGGCTCCGATCTTTCTATTTCCTCCTAGAAAAATATACAGCTTTACAAAAATGACATTTTTAGCATTAAAACTGTAATGTGAATGAGGATGTCGTGACGAAGATCGAAAAAGGGATGTTGAGATGGTTTGGGTATGTAGAGAGGATGAATGAAAGGAGACTGACGAGAAGTATATACAAATCAGAGTTGGTTGGAAGAGTCGGTCAAGGTCTGCCTTGAAAAACATACTGCGACCAAATCGCAGACCTTTAGAAAAAGGCCAGACGTCAATGGTAAGTGGAATCCACCCCCATAACAGTGAAACAAATAAATTAAGACTCTACGCTGAAGAGTTTGTTTGTTTGAACTCTAATACGAGTAACTCGTAAACTATTGGTCAGTTTTAAAAAAAAAATCTGCATATGATAGCCCGTTTATTAGAGGAGGTTATAGTACATTAGTACTATCTTATATCTTATATATATATATAAAAGAAAGTCGTGTTAGTTACTCCACTTATAACTCAAGAACGGCTGAACCGATTTAGCTGAAAATTGTCAAGGAGGTAGTTTAGAGCCAGGAGAAGGACATAGAATACTTTTTATCCCGGGAAGCCCACGCGGGCGAAGCCGCGGGCAAAAGCTAGTCTATATATATAAAAAAAAGTTAGTTACTCCACTTATAACTCAAGAACGGCTGAACCGATTTAGCTGAAAATTGTCAGGGAGGTAGTTTAGAGCCAGGACAAGGACATAGGGTACCTCTCATCCCGGGAAAAAGCACTGTTCCCGAGGGAGGTTTACCGGGGCGAAGCCGCGGGCAAAAGCTAGTTATACATATATTCTGTGCCACGGGGAAGTGAAACTGCAAAGAACATCAAAAATGAGGGAGAGCATACGGCCTAGTTTGAAAAAAATATCCTGGGTTTAAAGTATAATAATATAATAGGGATCCAGCTATAGACCAATGACTGCAACACGAGGTATTTAAAATGGCCGTGTTAAGATTTCTTCAAAGTCGCGACTGCTGTATCTTGATACGACTGATGCTGCAGGCGTTCAGAGGCTAAGGCAACCGCTTTCCATCAGATATCTATGCTCAAAGTTTTTTTTCTGATGTAAATTTATTACCTTTGTCGTGGTGCAGTTGACGAAATAAAGCTCGGACTCCTCGCCATTCAGCATTATTGATACCTTCTGTTCTGTACTGTCCACGTCTGAAAATAAAAACATTATAATTAATTACAAGTAAATCCGCTGTAGTTTCCTTTGTAAACATTTCTAAAAACGGCCACCTTTGACACTTTTTGTAAAGGTTTCTAAACCGGGTTGTATTTAAATGACTTTCGAGGTTCTAATAAAAGCTAAGGATACTAGCAAAAAAGTTGCACGAGGATTTCTGATAAGCTCACTTACAGAAAGATATTTTTTTTTTGGAAGTGGCACTAGTGAGACCGAAGGAGGAGCCTTAATAAGCTTCTCTTACTTAAGTCTACAAAATATCCGAAACTCATATAAAATTTATTCAAATTAAAGAATGTGTAAGAAAGTAAATGTCGTACGGCGGGATCGCGATCTATGGGCAAACCACCAACGCGCTGGACCGACCCTCTCCTTGCAGCATTGAAATGTAACAACCAAGAGGCCATACACCGGGCCCATAATAGATATGACTGGAGGATACTAACTGCCAGCTTGGATTATGGTGGTCACGACCTTCAGCTATGAAGAACACGACTTGAAAGAAAAAAAGGGAAAATTGAGAACAGAAGAGGAGAAAAAGGGAAAAACGAGGACATTTAATACGGCACAACGACTTCATGATATAAACATTATGGAGGGCAAGACGGGGAAAAGGTAGACTAAGTAGAAGTTTTGTAGATCAAATAAATGAAAAAGTGGGAGTCGTGTCGTATCAGGATGTGAAAAGGCGAAGAAGGAAGGAGGAGAAAGAAGATAGAGACACCTGGAAGAGACTCCACCGACAAGAGCACAGCTCTTAAATTTTAGAAAGGATAACGTAAGAGACCATAAAGGTAGACTTTGTAAAAGGTGGTCTCTTTGAGTGACTCTTTTTCTTTATCCAAGCGTTACCCTAGTTGCATCTTTAGGCTTCAAAGCCATGACGGTCTAATGAATGAGACTTTATCGATTTTCGGCCCAATTTAGTACGTCCACCCGCATTATTTGAACTGCAAAGAAAAATTCCAAAAATTCATGCATTTTCAAATACAGTGACATCGCTTAGCCATAAAACGTAATGGCTTTATAATATTTATAAAGACAAAATGGAATATTTCTCAGGAAATAGGTTATATTTTGAAATTTTACCTTTAAAAAGACATTGTCTATTTTATATTCATGAGGGTGATAAAATATCAAACAAAATAATAAAAAAGTTTGTTGATGGAGTCTTTTATTCATTTTTTAAATAAAAACAGGCAAGAATGAGTTGAATTTATATCTTGGGTTTCGATCCGACATGACAGTTTCAAGGAATTATATTAAAGAGTTCAAATGAAGATAAATTTCAAATAAGTACTTTTTTTTGTATAGGAATAAGTAGGAAAGGTTTATTTGGTACTTGGCCGTATTTATTATTATAATTTGTTGTTATAGTTACAATAAAAAAAAAAACAATTGTCTATACATATAGGAAATACCTCTAATATTATAAATTTGAAAAACTGTCTGTCTGTATGTTACGCATTCACGGCCACTGGACCGATTTTGATGAAATTTAGTAAGAATATAGTTAAGGGCCAAGGGTAATAGATAGACTACCTTTGGGCGGGATATAACCGAGTCACACGATGGCGGAGCCACGGGCATCAGCTAGTTACTGATAAGTACACAAATTGAAATGTTTATTTTGGTTAAAAAGATATAGGTAACAAAGCCAATTATATAACCCTAACAGCACAACCCTAATATCAGTTTTTCAAAAATCGTCTATTGGTCTCTGATGTAGTTTCTTTAAGAACCACCAAATAAAGTCTGGAACCACCACCTTAACGTGCCGTAAATTTAAAAATAAATATTTTAATCAGTAAAAGAACAAACTCACATTCGCAATTTCGGCAAAACACGTTCAAAAGGGTTTCAAATCACTCCCAAATCACCCCAAAATTACACCCTACATATACAAATTGGCCTTATGTATGTTTACTCACAACATTGGTTCAAGTATCCCTAATTGACATGTAATGACGTCATTTGATTGATGTAGTATGTTATGGCAGCAAGATTGCTATAACATATTTAGGCCACAAGTCGAGAGAGCACGAGATCCCACGCCTTTATAATGACCATAAGTTTGATTGAAGACCTGAGACCACAGAATAAATAACCCAAATTTTTTACCAATTCAGTCAGGGCCAAATTGGTAAAAAAATATTTTTTAATCATTTTCTACCGTTCTTGTTGGATCTTCAGCTTGCGCTATTAATCATGGTCTTGATTTGGCGGTACTGGTTATTACATAAAATTAGGAATCGCGCACCAAATTCTTTAATCTATGGGTTATTACGATAATTAGAATAGATGTGTTAGTGGCCGACTGTCAGATTTTATAGGCCTATAAGGATCTGGCATAGCCTAACGACTGCCATCTATCGATAATAGCCGTGGCTTAACGTTTTTTTCGAAGCACGACATAGCTCGAGATGCTATACTAATGGCGACCAATCAAAACAGTAGGTCGCTTACGGCGCGCTATCGTTACCAACGAGGCTGTATCCAAAACGTCACTTTGGAAATCCTAATAGGAGGCCTGTGTGCAGCAGTGGACTGTGACGTAACATCATGAGACAACATAACCCACCGTGTGAGTCCTATAAGAAGTATCATATGACAGGGGTACATGAAAGAAAAGAGGAAGCTTTTGCCCAGCAGTGGGACACATAAAGGTAAGAAAATTATTTTCTGTCTCTTTTTCCTTCCTCAATTTGAAAAAAAAAAAATTGCATTGAATTATAAAATCGCATGCGGTTTGGCAATTTTTTTTATTCTATGCTTTCTTGCCTCAATTTTACGAAGTGTCGATACCACAGCCTTCCCCATCACATAGATAACCTATCATTGTTTTCAATGACAGCTAATCATTGACCAGCTTGTTAGAAGCCGAGCGCTATACTCGTAATAGCTACAGATTGGCAATCTCTAATCCGAATTAAGCCAAGATTAGAAAAAAAAAATTGCGCGCGATTTCGTAATTCTATGGAGTTCAGCATAGAACTAGTCTTTTTTTTAGTCTATGGAATTCAGTAATCTATTTTATCTTTTGTGTCTTGCTTGATTTATCAGTGGGAGTCTGATTGTCTATAGTGGACTTTGATTTAATAATCAAAGCTAATATTTTTAGCCATAGATTCAAATCAAATAATTCCCGCGCGCGATTTCTTTATTCTATGTTTTTTGGTGTGTTGTATGCAGTTTTGAGATTTTACCTGTTTTCCAGATAACCGACAATAACGTCCATTTTCATTTGCCAATGGCTCCAAGTGTCAACGAACATGCACGACACCTCGAAATTCGGTTAGCGATGAGTGGCGAGGGAATTTGAATAGCAAAGATTTTAAAAAAATACCTCAATTCTATGTTGAATAGCTACGTTTTAATTAACATGATGCTGCTGCTTTTGACTTTTAAATAAGTCATCTCCGTATCATCCCGTACCATACTATATTATTAAATAGAATACTAAGAATAAATAGGTATATAGAGAATGCTTTGACCATTAAATCCGCCATTTGGTTACGTATCATTTACTTGTGGGTTATCAAACATATTTTTGACAACAGAATATCCATACTAATATTATAAAAATGCAGAACTCTGTTACGCGTTCGACAGTAAACTGCTAGACCGATTTTGGTGAAATTTGGATATAGTCAAAAACCGGTTTTGGCGCGATATACCGAGTGCTACGCGGGCGGAGCCACAGGCAATACCTAGTTATGTTTTTAATTTATTTATATCAGTATGTTGTAGGAGTGGCATTCAAAAACAGTCCAATTTCGACAAATTGTGTCCGGAAATGTTGATAGAAGTGCATTTTCTAAATGTCTGTTTTATTTCGACCCAAAACGTAGAGACAGGAAATGCTTAACTATGATTGACTTATGCAAATGGTAGCAACGTTGCATGGTTGGTATAGTTATATGCTATAGCTAGATATAAATTAGTTCATACAAGAGCAAGGTTGGCAACTTAAAATTAACAAAATACAGATTAAAATCACAATATGCTGAAAGCATAAATTGTATTTATATAAATTATTATAAATTTTTATATTATATTTATATAAATATAATATAATATAAAAATTAATAATAATTTAATATAAAAATTTATATAAACATAATATAATTAAGGCATTAAAGGCAATATAGAGTATTGTAATGATAAAGTTTTAATTCTGAACCACATAATAAAAAAAAAATTTTGTTTACATTGTCGAATTTTAGAGACAAAAAAAATTATTTGAAAGCGTTTTGTGTGTTAGGCGGAGCGAAATGTGGCGATAGCGATACAAGTAGCCATTACGAGAGGAGAGAATCGAGATCGGCGGTCGACCTACAGGACTACCAACATTGTTTACAATGAGGTGAAAAGATAGAACTTTTATTTTTAACAAATTTACTCAGTTATAGTTTTAAATGTCAAAATTTTCATGTGATTGTTGTAAACCGAGTGTTTGTTTACAAAAACTATAAAATGATGCGCTAAGTAATGTTCCTTTTGACGAAAAAATGGCAATAATAATAAATGGACGTTATCAACCGGGATTGATTGGATTTAGTTGAAGTGAAGGGTAAGCTAACAAGAACATTATTTAACATTATTTTCGAATTAATATGTTTGCTATGCTTTTCCAAAACTCGTCTCGGAAATATTTTAAGGGCCCAAGTATATGTACCTAAATGATCAATTTATTTTAATTTTATTATCTTCTTGTTCGTTACTGTTTTAATTGTAACTCAAATATACCTAAATTATAAGTATAAATTAAACCAGAAATAGTTCTGGTCTAGGTAGGTTTTTGCCTACACTAAGGAAAATGTCTGTGCACGTCACTGCTACCAACGTGGCAACCCTATCGTGAGTTAATAGCGCCGACACGAAACCGATACATCATGCTACCAGGCTCCGCACATCAATGCTGAATTTATGTTGATACAGGCCTATATCCTGATCCTTGGTCTGGTTTCCCTGTAAAAAGGGTTGCAGAGGTCAGACGGCAATCGCTCTATATAATTACCAGTGTCACCATATCCAACTATGCTAGCGTAATCAGTATGAGATTTAATATTTACAGCATTAGCAATTTTGTAAAGAAAAAAATCTTCATTAGGGGGACAACAAAATGTAAAATGCCCTTAACACTTTCGCTGCCAGTAACGCCTCTCGACTTAGATAACAATTAACTGTCCGCGAAAGTGTACCTGATCCTCAGCAATTCAACGTTAAAAACACTTGACGGATAGAAAAAAAAACCACTATGAAATACTGTACTGTACAATATCTCTGGCAACACTGACGTGATAAGTAAAGTTTGAACTTTAAGAAACACGATTTTATAACTGAAAATTATCATGGTATTAAATTGAAATTCTAACTAAGTAGAATGGCAACCCTATCGTGAGTTGATGGCGTCTGACACGCAACCAATACATCATATTATGCTTCCAGGCTCCGCACGTCAATTCTGAATTTATGTTTAAACAAGGCTTAGTTCATGACAAATCATAACTAAAGCTATTATATATTTGGAGAGCATAAGAGAGAGCGAGTCCGCTCAAACTGTGTAATTTTCCGAGGTATTCCTCGAAACGCAGTCATATTGAGGCGCACCTAATGAAGCCACCCTTATTCTTCGGAGCGCACCTTTTAGTATAGCGCAACTACGATAATTATGGATTATTTATTGATATTACTTAGCCAAAAGACGACGACGTGAACAAAAGCGTCAGCCAATCAACCCATATGGCACGTCTAGATTGTTGTGTGGAGAATTTGAAAAAAGACTGTACAAACACGGCGCGTGCGACACGGATTAACGTAGCGGCGCTCAATGATTGAGGCTGCGTTTCGAGGAATACCTCAAATTTTCCTCTACATTTATTTATTGGACTGTTGTTGAACACAGTAATACAAAACATACAAATCGCAAAATATACTTAATAACAGTGATCTATACTTGTAAAATACTCGTAGTACGACTACGGAAAGCACAGTAAGAGAAGAAAGGTCACTGCCAATTTGTTGTATTTTTTTTTTAATTTAATACTTTTTGTACACAGTATGTTTTTTGGTACAATAAAGTTATTAATATTAGCAGTCCATAAAAAAATCAAATCTTTTCTCTTTATAATATAAGTATTAAAAACAAACAATATACGGTAATCACTTTCCTCAGGGCTGTAAAGGTTGTCTACAAAATTAAATAAAAAAAATTGTTCCATTATAATTTCATTATTATCACGCCTTTCTTTCAAGTTATCAAAGTCAATTTTTTTTTACAAAAACACTTGAACCGACTGTAAAGTCAATTACACGTTTTGATGGAAGTTCTAATCCCAGTGGTCTTATTAATGTTGTCTATGTGGGTCGAAGTCGGCTGTCTTCATGTTGATTGAATTTTCCGCCGTCGGCCGTATGGGGTGAGGTTCGGGCTATGAGACGGGCGGGGAAAACCGGAATCTATATCTTATTTATAAGAATACGCGGTTTTTAAAAACTATTACTAGCTGTCTCGACAAACGTTGTTTTGTCATATTTTTTTTTAGTTAGAAGTAGTATATAAAATAAGTAATATATATAAATCTATTTAGATAATATACAAGAACTCGAGATTTTATTCAATTTTTTTTTTCATTAGTGGAATTTCTATCTTGAGCTCCTCCGTGATTTGGAAGGCACATTAAGACGTTGGTCCCGGCTTTTATCGGTTGATGGCAGTCGTCAGGCTATATCAGATGCCTTTAGGCAGCCTGATAAATCTGACAGTATTGGCCACTAACACACCCGGGCCGGGCATGTATGTTTCTGTGGGTCTGGTTGCCCTGTGAAAAGGGTTACGGTGGTCAGACGGCAGTCGCTTTAACCAGTACCGCTAAATCAGGACCATGATTATTAGCGTACCCTGTGCTCTGAAGCATAAGCTGAAGATGTAACCGGGAAACACGCTCGGACGAAGAAGCCCATGGGTTTTGGGCTCGTTGTTGTCAACATGCCGAAAATTAAATAAAAAGTATTAATAAAATCAAATAAAATATAATAACAAAAATTAATTACAATTATAAATCTATGTTTGTTGTTTTTTTAGTTTTCGTTAAACTTGTTTTGAGTAATTATCAAAAATCTAAAACATATCTGGTATATAAATCTTTTAGTCTGTGTGGACAAACTCGCAATTGCCGATATAACAGAAACTACTTTAAAAAAAAAAGGGAAATTTCAAGGTTTTGTGGCCACACCCAGGATAACCATCACTTATTGCCTGTCGATTCCAAAAGATTAGAACTTATGGCTTTTTTATTAGTACAAGACATATAGGATTTTTTAAATTTGGCACTAGGAAATAACTATAGAAACATTAACAGAAAATACGCTATATTCTTACAAAATTAAACATATTTTTTTCCTGTTTTGTGTGTACAGTAAACACCGGATTGGACAACATTTCATTTTTTTGCCATTTGTTTTCTTATGCTCAGTAAATAGTATTTTGAAAACTAGGAAACACGTATTTTTTCTTTTCGTGATATTTTAGATCTAAGTTATAGAAAAATATTTTAAAAATTTTGTAAATTCAAAAATGCTTTAGAGGATAAATAAACCCATTACCTTTGCCTACACGAGTTAAAAAAATAAAAATAATGAAATTGACATTGTCACGATTGACGTTTGACGTTTGTTTGTTTTTGTTTTCGGTTGGTAGTGGTGATAACATAGATTTAGAAATAATATAGATGTAGTTATGTTTTGTCATTTCCTGCGAAAATGAGATGGCGAAATAGGAAAGTCCATCTTCTGTCTCATGTGCCGCCATGCTATTTGTACATCTATAGGTACATGATCTAAGGTGATAGGAGGAGGATGATAGGAATGCTCAAACCACAGACTATCTCTTTATTTGATTTGACAATGACATTTGACACCTCAATTTTTTAATTATACTGTATAAATGTGCAAAGGTATACACGACGTTAATCCGCCATTGGGACTGCACAAAGTTTTTTGGGAATATTTCGATAAATAAGCGATAAAAATGGCCGAATTTTTTTTACGGTATTATTAAAACATAAACTTCAAAATAGTTAACAATTTGAGGTACCTATAAAAAATTGAAATGTTGTGAACATCATAATTATTTCAGCCCCAGGATGTTCACTGCTGGACATAGGCCTCATCCAAGGATTTTTTTTGTTATTATTCCATTTTGGAACAAAATTACGGCTTGAGCCATCGGAAAAACGCTGGGATCACACGGGAAACATAATTTAGAGCTTGTGTAAGATGGCTTAAGTATAAAAAAAAGAGTGAGGAAAAATCAGGAAAAGCCTTTTGTTTCAAATCATAAACGAAAAGGCTTTCAAGCTACATCGAAATGAAGGCTTTGTCAATAGATTTTTTATGTTTCTGTTTTTTAGAGCCAGCGAGCGATCCTAATCCAGTTTTCTGTGGGGCGGGGGAGTGTGGGGGAATTACAACTGGTGTTACATGAGTAGATATACAGAGTAGAGAGTATGCTAAAATTAAATGTACGTTGAATTTGTGGAGTGGATTCATCATTATAAATTTAAGGGCTATGTTCTTGTCGGTGTAGTTCCTTCCATTTTTATCTATCTTTAGCAAGTTTCTTTATTTCTTGATACGACACGACGTTTGTTTTCTCTTTTAGTGGAGTGGATTATGCCATATTTATTTTCGCAAAATCCATTTCAATAATCTGGCTATTTAAGGGATTAGTAGGATTCCAAACTTACTAAAAAATCGTTACCTTAAAATACCGGAGCGCAATATTTTTTTTTTACTATGAAGTTAATAATACAAAAATAATGAAAAAAACTAATTCTGCCGATTTTGCAAAAATCGACTTAAAAATCTATTATATTTTCATAACCCTTTAGACTCTCTTTAGACCTACCAGTAAAACAAGAAACATAAGTATAACCTTTTTACAATCCGATATTTCAAATAACTTCTCTAAACGACGGCAGATTCACTGCATACATAGCATCACATGTGGTGCTAAATATGCAGTAACTCTGCCATATAATAGTAGGGAAGCCTGCAGGCTTCCCTTTTATGATAGACAAGAATGGATAAAACTCCACCTCTTTAATTCATCATCAACATGAAGTGCCATCTTCGAATTGAAGTTTGGAGTTCAGCAAACGGACACCCTCGCGGCTATGGGCCACTAATTTCTGTTGGTTGTATCTAAGTCCGGTCCAATCTTTTATGTCACCAAACCACTTTCGTCGAGAATGGCCAGGAGATCTTTTGACAAGAATTTTGCCTTCTAGAATTAATTAATTGAATTCATAATGATGATGATAAAGCAATTTTCTATTTACCATTTAACTACTCATATCCTGGTGTGTCGGAAAGTCATTAATCCGAACAAAAGGTTTAAAAAACACAAACAAAATACAAAGTTTTTTCCAACACGTGTCGAGTAATTATTTTCTGCTGTACACTGTGAAAATAAGGTTTTTTTATTTCGGTGGCCTTTTTAAAAAAAGGTAATTAATGTTTGGTCATTGTTAGGACTTTCTTGCTCATTTAGCAAGCCTTGTTTATTCATAACTAGCGTCCCGCTCCGGCTTCGCATGAGCATAACCTTCCTCTTGAATCACTCACGCATCATAATCCGTTGCGTAGTTTTAAAGATTTAATACATACATAGGGATATAGAGACAGAGAACCTGATCTATTCATAAAAACAAAAAAAGAATCACATATCGATAACATTATAAAAAAACTGATCAAAGTAAGGGATTATAGGTTTGTTTTGTATATCAAAGGCCGTTTTATGTTTTCTAAAGAACCTCCACTTTCATTACTAACTTATTTTCTTAAAAGCAGGTAAAACATTAGACATATACGATTCACATCTTAGTTCATATTCGAAATGATATAACCTTATTAAGTAAATATTTTTAAACCAAAAATATTTGTTCTTTCTTAGTAACTATTCCTGGGGTTTCTGGGGTGATATTTCAGAGATCGAGAGGTGGATTCGAAGAACTCTGACACCAGGGTGTGCATAGTCAATCGACCCTGTAATCCAAACGATATGATAATGAATAAATATAAGAAGAATATACGTATAAAATATACATATTTATACTTTAAAGCTTTAGTAAAGTTCCCGACTTGCTGGCGACGCTTCCGATCGCGTGTCGGCATACGGAATGAGACAGTCATTTACTGTGATAAATCTGAATACGTAAACACCGTGCAAAATAGCATCGTATTTTATTTACACTATATGCATCCACATTATATGGGACTAAGTAGCCATTTCCTTCGTAGAAGTCGAGGCCGACCCACGCTCAGATAGTCGGATGGGGTAGAACAGTACCCCTAGTACCTACCTATGAGATTTTATAAACGCAGACGCTAGCGAATGCGTTAGCGATTTTTTATGTCAAACCCAAGTAGCCAAGTGTCAAACGCGATTCTCTTTCTGCCAATTTTACGAATTCGTTGACTAGCTGCTAGTTAATTAGCATATTTCATTAAAATAATCGGCACCGACTTCAGATTTATTAAAATGTTTGATATGAAGCATATTTAAACAACAATGTATTAATTATTTCATCCTTTTTAGTTGAGGAATTGAAGTCGGTTTCGTTTTTTAGGCAAAAAAAAATTATTTCAATCTTTGTAGCCACCTAAAAGCTTCAAACATAGGCTATTTTCGGGCGCGATAAAACCGAGTCCCACGCGGGCGAAGTCGGGGGCAACAGCTAGTTTTATATATTCCATCTATTGTGTCATACTTAAAGCAATGTCATCATTCATTCATTCACAATCAATCAATCAATTTATTCAGTCATTCATTCATTCATTCAGTTAACATTCATAGTAACAAACTAGCGACCCGCCCCGGCTTCGCATGGGCATAAAAACCTTCATCTTGAATCACTATCTATTAAAAAAAAATTATTTTTTTGATTAAAGCATACAAAGGGACATAGGGACAGAGAAAGCGACTTTGTTTTATACTACGTAGTGATAGTGATAACATGAAATCTTACCTCTCTGTCTATCATACGCATTAATACATTCACTGGTTTGAAACTGGCTGATCAGGGCAGTCTTGCCAACACCGGGCGCGCCGACCATTGCCACCCGATGGCAAGCAACCGGCCTGCGTTCTTGTGGTTCGGGAGCCGACTGGGCGGGAGAGGACGGTGCTAAGCTGCCTGAACGGGATCTTCGTCGTCGGAAGGAATCTCCGCGATTTACTATGCCTGCAAAGAAAGAAACATTACAATTAATTGCATTAACATTGTACAATAACAGTTATAACTCATCATTAATTTCGTGTAGGTGACATGGTCAATCGACCATGCACACCCTGATTTCAGAGTTCTTCGGAACCGCCTCTCGGCCTCTGACTTAGTTCTGTTGGTTGATGACAGCTATTCGGCATTTTATCATAAAAAATTAAATGAATAAATCACAGAATTAGAAAGCGCCCCAACCCAACTCAATAACTATGAAATGCTTGCTTAATTTTTTCCGACCTTTAGCAGACGCGCCTAATCAAGGACGAGATTTGCACGGGCTTATACCAAAACTCAAACATTCCTAATTCCCAATTCCTCTCCGCATAGAAACTAAATCCGTGCGTTATAAACTCGGCCACGAAATCAAAATAAATCCAAAACGTATCCACGTGTAGTTAAACTTCTGTTGCATACTCGATTGACGTCAGACGTCGCGCCCGACGGTTATAGCCGTCGACGTCATTCCTTGCACAATGGTGCCGAATGTGAGTGTTTTGAAATGTTTTTAATACATTTTAGGGATCAGTTTTCCTAACGTTATTTTTTATAAACGCTCTTTGCGCCTAAAACTCAAAATCTATAGTAATATTATAAATATTATTGGATTGTTTGTTTCTTTACTTCGAATAGGCCTCGAAACCAGTGGGCTCATTTGAAAAATCTTTCACCGTCGGAAAGCCACACTATCCCCGAGTGACGTAAGCTACACTTGTATACCACGGGCGAAGTTGGGGTGGACTGCTAGCTGTCTGATTATTTTGAGGCCGTGTTCTCTATACAGACGCCTAATCCTAACGTTAATCTAAATTAAATAATCTATGTAAATCAGGACTTATTTACCGGCAAAAATCTGATAACGTTACCTCTAGCACACATAGGTGTCGCTTCTTTTCAAGTAAGAATGCTAATTCTTTATTGGGTGCTAATTAACAATGTACAAATATCATGATAATTTTCTAAATGAGATTCATTTGTAAGTTGACTTTTACTTTTTTTTATTCTATTTATTCTTATTTATTTTATTGTATCACAATAAATGTAATCATAACAAATATTTAACAAAAGAGCCCGTACCGCGCTGCAATTTTTTCAAAACTTTATCAACAATTTCTTGAAAGAAAGAAAAGAAATAGAGATGAAAAACATCCAATTTTTTGTGAGACATAGTAGGGTACATAATAATGCACATAGAATATTGATAATTAAGATTTTCAAAAGTTAAAAGAAAAGCCTATAAATATTCATTTCACGGAACCCTCTTCAAGCCGAGTTGAACTCTGGCTTGTCCCGCGTTTTCCCCGACGTCAGGTCTTGGCACCTATCACGGTAGTAAATTTTTCCCAGTCGGGGATTTTAAAAGAGTTCGATTGTGTTGCGACACATTGCGTAAGCAAGCAGGCGTGGTTAGAAAATATGATGGGTTGCCAATGATTACACTTTCTTTATAATTGTCATATGACTAATAAATGATGTTCAGAAAGGAAGGTTTAGCCAATGACACAATCTCAAAACGTTAACGAGGTACGACAAGAACAAAATGTATGGGATTGACTTTAAGATTGACCACGTGCTTATGTCAATCCCATACATTTTGTTCTTATCGACATTCGTTAGCGTTTTAAAATTGTCAGTTGGCTATGGGTGCGGTGTTTCATGTCACCACAAACCTCTAAGTATGTGAATTTAATTAACTATATGGGAATTTTTCATTACTGAAAACAAGAAAACAAAGTCTCAGTCCGTAAACCATAGACTGTTAATAATTTGTTTACTACTATTTAGTAGTATTTCGTGATCTGCGCTAGTATACACATACACTATTAACCAAAGAAGTGCGAATCGCGCGCGGGACGCATTTTTTTTTTATCTATGCTATTGACACATACTGTTAAAAAATAATTAAAGGATCAAGCTATTTCGTTTCGTTACGAAAAAGAAATGACTAGTTTTGAAAAACTTTACCGGCTGCAGTAAAAGCTTTTTTATTAAATGAGTCAAGTCAAAATGCTATCAATAAATGAAAATTTTATTCGTCAAACACCATCGCGCAAAACAGAACTTTGTTTGACTGGTAGAAAAAACCTCAGGATTTAAGTTCGCCGTTTACAACTGTGCAATAAAATAAAATCCATACTATCCATCCATACTAATATTATAAATGCGAAAGTCTGTCTGTCTGTCTGTCTGTCACCTCTTCACGGCTAAACTGCTGGACCGATTGTGATGAAATTTGGTAGGGATGTAGTTAAAGACCTGAGGTCAAACATAGGCTACTTTTGGGCGCGATATAACCGAGTCCCACGCGGGGCGAAGCCGCGGGGAACAGTTAGTAAATAAATAAAATAATAAACACTAGCGCTCTTTATACAGAGGCCAAGACGTCACAAGTTCTATTAAATACTATATCTGTAGGCAAGATTCAATTCTAGTAGAGCTAACAGAATAACAATTCAACTTTCATTGAAAGTATTTAATCTTTTGAGACCCTTTTATACAGACCGGTGCTTGAGACAGTTAAATTACACACATCGGTTTGTTTCTCATCTATTTCGGTTGCATAAAATGCCTTTGATCCTATAAACCCTACTTAATGCCCCTTTTGATGTCAATGCGCCGTTCATATTCCCTTCGGTTGTAAAATAAGAGCTATTCGTCTTTCAACAGATGGAACGGGCGTCGTGAAGGTATTAATGCGTATTACTTATATGTATATTTCGAGGTATTCTGCGAGATCGATGTCCCACTTTTCTTTCAGTAGATTTTGTATTACTCTAAGAATATTTTAATGAAATAGATTTTGCTCGCGGTTATCCAGCATTTCTCGGGATGAAAGGTACCCTATATCCTTCGCAATACTTCCAACTATTTTGCGTATGCAAAACTTCATCAAAATTGAAATTTTAATTAAAGACCCTGCAGTAAGGTTACATATCGGGTATTGGTATTGTGTGCCCAAGAATAACGTCGCCTAAAAGTAATAGTGGATAGTAATACAAGGGAGGAAACGAATTATCCCTTTCCTCCCTTGTATAATAATCTACTATTTAACCATACAAACAAAAATAAAAAAAACAATGCTACAAAACCCGCGAGATTTCCTACCATAAATGGTTTGAATGCTTTTGGATTTAAATTAACTGGTCGGATTTAAAAATTTCTTTCTGCATATGATAGCCTGATCCTTATGAAAGGTTACATGCCTTAGTAAATACAGACCAAGAGCGAGTGAAACTGCGGGGCATAGATTGTTGTAAAGCTCATGCAAACGTGGCAATAAAAACTGGCCAACACGCCCTGGTGGCCTACTCGTACTATCCCTAAACCATGCAAGAACGATTTGAGTGAAGGAGACGTCGCCTTACATCATGTATTGCGCTGTCTCGCTTACTCACTGGATCTTGCATGGTTTTAAGAAACGTAGTAAAGTAGTAACCCCCCTGGATAGCGTTTAGTTAGCGTGGCGTTTTAAGGCTGAATTCTCTTTGAAAATACCCATTTGGCTACCTACTTACATGAGACAAGCACTATGCCCATAGAACTAGGAATCGCGCGCGGATCTAACCAATTTTTTTTAAATCTATGACTATGCCCGATAGGCAATTATCAGCTGTGCTAAATTTCGAAATGTCAGTGTAGACAGAAACTCGGTTGATGACGTCAAACGCATTCGCTCTTAACTAAAAATACATGTGTTATCAAGCCCTTGCTTTGTATATTTTCGTTTCCCGCATGCTAACGCGAGAGGCTGCAGTCATTACAAAAATATAATAGTTTATTAAGTTACGTTTGTGTGCTTGTTAAATTATACAAAATTTTATTAACGATGCGAGTGTTGACGTTAAATTACGACAGACGGATGAGTAGTCTACAATTGATACCTACGACATAATACATATACCTACTTAATTTGTTTTTTAAATTATTTTCTTTTGTAACTTTTTTGCGTAAAGCAAATCCACATAGTTGCATTCTCCCAATGGTTGTCTGGTAGTATATGTGCTTAGTATTAAGTTCACTAATTGCATAAGTTAATTGTATTTTACAATAAAGTTTTATATAAACAATACACGAGACTAGTTTTTTTGGGTTTTCTGTGCCTTTACATACAAAATGATTATACGACATACGAGTAGATAAACAAAATGGCGTCAAAGACCGCGCTAATTCATACTTTTATACGTTTTACGAGATGTCAACAAATTTTATAGGAATGTGAGCAAAGATCCTAAATTATTTATAGCTAATCTCGGATCTTTGATATCATAAAGCTTTTATGTACAGTACTGTGAATGTAGATTAGGGATATAAAACAAGGGTTAGTCTGAGGACCACCATTCATATGTTGTCAGGAGTGATTGCTTGTAATCTCCTGTTATATTATTGATCATTTCTATTTCGCTGAATTATTATCTTTAGTATTGAAAAGGTAAAACATTGCATACGAGTAATAAGGTTTTTTATTCTTTTTGTTGGTTGGGTAGGTATCTTACTACATTTTATAATACACTAGCTTTTGCCCCGGCTTTGCCTGCGTGAACTTCCCTCGGGAACAGTGATTTTTCCCGGGATGAAAGGTACCTCCTTCTCCTGGTTTTAAGTTAGGTACCTCCCCACCAATTTTCAGCCAAATCAGTTCAGCCGTCTTGAGTTATAAATTGTGTAATGTGTAACTAACACAACTTTCTTTTATATATATAGACTAGCAGTCCACGCAGCTTCGCCTGTGGCACATCCATAGCCCATGCCATTATGTAGCTTTCCAATGGTAAAATAATTTTGAATTCGCCACAGTAGTTTTTGAGTTTATTCATTAAAAACATACACACAAAAATACAAATATTTCCTCTTTATAATATTAGTATGCCTGTTTAAAATTTTTCATTTTTGAAAACACACTACAGCTAAATATTAGAAAACTAAAGTAAATAAAAGATGAATTAATTCGCGGGCTATGCTTCACTACTAACAAAATTTAGGAATTTGATGACCTGGGTGTGCATGGTCGATTGACCGTGACACCTACACGAAATGAATGAATCATGTTTTTTGTGTTGCATGGACGATTAAGTGTTGTCTATTCGTAAATTCAATTCAATTCAATTTATTTATTCCAGACATTTCAGTTTTTATGAAAAATTCCATATTTGTTAGTAATTTGTCCTATCCTATATTAGTAAAATATTGCAGTATATACAGAAAATATAGTATTTTAAAATCTACGTCCCTGGGCGGACATTCAACAACATTTAAAAAGAACATTGAACTTTGACTGGGTTATCGTAAACTTGCCACAAAGTTAATTCGTCACGAAAAAAAGTATGCGTAAACTTGCCACACTTTTATTTTTTTATAGTTAATTCGTCACAGTCTAATATTTAGTATAGTAAATTCGTCACACTGATTATTTTTGTACAGACAGCAAGAAAATTAAACAAAAATTTAAATAACAACATTTATTTCTTTCATCACAGTTTTGGGATATTAACCTTCCCTACATCTATTACAAAAATCACAGTTCTATCTGAATGATTTACTTAAATATTACGTACAAATATAACCAAAGAAGAAGCAAACAAAAATAAATTTGCTGTTAATTTCTAGTGTAAAGGTGGTGTGTTAGGAGACTAATTGATAGACCGAAAGATGAGTTAACACTGAACTATATTTCATATTAATCACTTATAAATAGGTTACATTGTCTTACCTCTACATCTCCCCCGCAGGAGAAATTAAAATAAAATACAGTTTTGTTTTAATTTTATCGATACACAAGTTTATATAATTTTATTAATATCAACTTATATGTAGCATACAATTTAAATGTAAGCAACAAAACCATGTACCGTATAATAAACTATGTAAGTACCATATAATAAACTAGGTACCGTATAATAAACTAAGTACCGTATAATAAAATAAGTACCGTGCACGGTTTGGTACATAAAAAAAAAAAGTAGATATATTTTTTTTTTTTTTTTATTTATTTATAAACTTTAGTTTTACAATACACTAATTCAATAACATTCAGGTTGCAAGTGCAAGCTAAAAATAGATTAAGCTGATGCGACATTACAGTATACAATGCAATTGCAAAAAGTTCTAAGTAACTGTTAAATCATATAGTTGATTTTTTATTTTATAGAAAGAAGTAGATAACAATAGGTACTGATCTATATTAAGTTGTAATGTACTTTTAACTGTAATACTAATAAAAGTATATGAGTAATATGTATATATATATTTTATCAAACGCTATACCGTTCTACAATGTTTTTTTTTTTTTTTTTATATGTATATAGGTATAATAATTTATAAAAGTTTATATTGTTTATTGACTTATTCCTAAAAAATAACAACGCAATAATTAAAAAATGTTCTACAATACAAGTACAGCTTAAAAATAACTTTCGTTGACCTGACATATTCATTACACAATGCAATCATTAGGTATTTTATGAATCATTCCGACTGTTATCTCTTATAGGCTCATGATAAAGTTTGGTTCTATTTTTATGAACTAAATCCATTTTATTATTTTTTATTATTTCCACATTTGGAGGAATTTCCTTAACAACCCTGTAAGGACCAGAATAAATACTTTGGAGTTTATTGCCTGTTTCGTTCTTTAATAAAATAAGATCATTTTCTTTGTAAATAATAGAGTTGCTATTTCGATCATACTTTTCTTTCCTTCTGTTTTTACTTAATATTAAATTATCTCGCGCTTCTTTCTGAGAAGTTTGTATCCTGTATCTTAATTCTAAGGGATAGCTATCTACATTATATAATGGATCTACATAATCCTTTGTGAGGTTTGACGGCAAAATACATCTCTTACCGAATACAAGCTCAAACGGTGTAAACTTAGTTTCACTGTGAACGGAAGTGTTGTGTGAAAAACACCAATATGGTAACCATGTACTCCAAGTCTCAGGATGTTTTTCACATTGTATACGTAGATAATTACCCAAACTTTTGTGAGTGTTCTCCAAGCTACCCAGTGTCTGATGATGATAGGCTGTTGACTGCAACTGTTCTATATTTAAAAGTTTACAAACCTCTTTGAAGATTGATGATAAAAACTCTGTTCCTCTATCTGTCGCTATAACCTTGGGAATACCATACCTTAATATAAAATCGTTTACGAACTTCTGAGCTATTTCAACACTACTTTTTGTTATCATAGGGTACGCTTCAACATACTTAGTTAATTCACACTGAATCGTGATTATATACGAATAATTATTATTATCCCTATCTATAGGACCTACAGTATCAAGAAAAATCTTCTCAAACGCTGAGTTAGCAGTTGTCGTCACTACCATGGGCTCTTTTATGTAATGTGAAGAATACTTCATTCTCTGACACTTATCACAACGTTTTATGAATTCCTTTACGTCATTTTCAAGCCCTGGCCAATAGTAATATTTTTTAATATTTGTAAACATCCTTCTAATGCCTGCATGGCCACTTGTAGGCAAAAGGTGGAAGTCATTTAAAATAACTCGTTTTTCATCTTTATCTTCTATCCTTTTTATATCATTTAAAACACACAACCGTGGTCCGGACCACTCTTTTATTTCTTTTATAGCACTAATTAATTGCTCAATAAATGTACAATTATTTTTATTTTTAATAAAACATACTTCACTTATGTCATTATTTTTACATAAAACACTCAGCTCTCTCGCAAACTCGCCTGACGAAATTTGTGATTGAGAAGCTGGATTAATAAAAATGCTCTTTTTCTCTTCAACGTATAATAATGTATTTGTTTTACTACTTTTATATCTAATATTTTTTAAAAACTGCATGTCTGTAACACTCGCAAATCTTAACTCTATAGATGTCTTGGGTTTAATATGTGTTCCTATGACTCTCGGGTGATCAGTCCAATCGTTAGTAGGTATCATATTATTCCCGGGATCTTTAATTATCTCATTCTCACGTCTTTTCTGTGCACGCGTCATTACACTCACCATTTGCTCATTCATTTCCTTTAATTCATCAGATGATATCCTTAAGCGAGACAATGCATCTGCAGCTGCATTATCAGCTCCTCTTATATACTCTACCACAAAATCGTACTCTTCTAAAGCCATTCTGAATTTCATCAACCTACTTGACGGATCCTTCATATTAAACAGATAAACAAGCGGTTTATGATCTGTCTGTATAATGAATTTTCGACCGTATAAGTATGGGCGAAAATGTTTTATGGCCCAAACTATTGCCAGTAATTCCTTTTCGATAGTTGGATAGTTCTTTTCCGCTTTATTAAGACTCCTACTTGCATACGCTACTGGTTTGCCATCGTTGTTATTTAAAACTGCACCTATAGCATATCCCGATGCGTCTGTCTGAATTATAAATTTATTTTTCTGAGATAAATTGGGATATTGCAAAACAGGGTGAGAAATTATTGCATTTTTAAGAGTTTCAAACGATTTTTGACAAGCATCATCCCACACAAATGTTAAATTTTTTCTGCATAATTGATTTAATGGATGAGCCTTTTCAGCAAAATTTGGAACAAATCTCCGATAGTAATTAACAAATGCTACAAATCTTTTTGCCTCATCAGTTGTTTTTGGAACAGGATAATTTTGAACTATTTTGATTTTTTCTGGGTCTGGTAAAACACCAGTTGACGAAACTACATGACCTAAATATAGAATATCTTTTTTCAAAAATTCACATTTATTCGGATTTAATTTAAGATTTACTTCTCGGAGTCGTTGAAAAATATCCTGTAAGTTTTTATTGTGACTTTCTAGGTTCCGTCCCATACATATTAAATCATCTTGATATACCATACATTTTTTATACGTAAGACCTGTCATAGCTATATTCATCATCCTGGAAAAAGAACTAGGACTAGTTTTTAAACCCATAGGCATCCTAGTCATTTGAAATTGACCTGAACAGAACGCAGTATATTTTCGGCTACCTTTTTCTAAGCTGACATTGTAATAACCTTGGTGAAGGTCTAAATGTGTATAGTAAACACATCCCGATAACGAATCTAATATTTCATGAATATTTGGAAGAGGAAACTTATCCTCCTTAATAACATTATTAATTTTCCTATAATCTATTACCAACCTCCACTTTTTCTCACCTGTGGAATCAAATTTTTTTAGGAACCAATGGTATCGGACTTGACCACTCACTTTGACAAGGTTCTATAATACCTTCACTAAGCATTTTATCAATTTGTTTTTGAATTTCATATTTTTGTGAATGTGGTAATCTGTACGGTTTCACGAAAATCGGTTCAGTATTTTGTTTTAATTGTATGCTATGTTCATAAATATTAGTTGTTGATAATTTGTCTGAAGGTAAATAAAATATGTCTGCATATTTTGCACATATATTTTCAATAGATTTTTGCTCCTCCATATTAAGATAATCTAACTTTAACTCCATTAATAATTTTCTTACTCGATCAGCATTTATATTACATTTTCCAAACGCACAAATTTGATAATCACTAGCTTTGTGTACTATAGGTTTTATTTCACTTAATGTCAAGTTCTTTTCAGTCGTATTCAAAATTTGTACAGGAATTTTACCGTTCTCAGGTTTTACTAATGTACTAGCTATGTAAACACCATCACATATTTCAGACGAACATACAACACTTTCTTCTATCAAATCTGTATCAATATAATGTATAGTCTCACATCTAGAAAGAATATTAAAGGAACACTGATTAGTTGTTAAGGGCATGACTATCTGTTTATTTTCGTTCGTATATAAACATAGCGATTTATTTTCAAAATTTAATGTCGCTCTATATTTATTCAAAAAGTCTTGTCCAATTATTCCATTCGCCTTACAAGGTAACGTATCGAATACATAAAACTTCTGAGTAACGCTGTTCTTCATAGGTGGTATGAATAGCTGTAAACAAACGTATCCAATTGCTTTAACTTTACCGCCTATGCCGTCTATCACTATGTGCTCTTTTTGGAGTGGAATATTTCGCTCTCTGACATGTTTATACTTTATAGCCGATATGGACGCGCCGGTGTCAACTAACCAAGAATATGCACAGTTGTTAGACATATGTAATGTTACATGACAAGTATTGTTGCTAGCCAATATTTGATGTTTAGTCACGAAAAAACTGAACACTAGAATTCGTTTCAGCTTGTCCCTCTACGTCATCATGTGAAATCATATGAACTTGATTATTCTGGTTGTTTGTTCTACCTCGATAGTTCTTTTGTTCAAAATTTTGGCGAGGAGTCGAACCTCTATAATTATTATTACGACCACCTCTATTGCGCCATACTCTCGTATCTTGGTTTCCTCCTCGTTGACCGCTATACACCTGTTTCACCTGATTATACTGAGTGTACCTACCTTGATATACTCTTTGACCTCTATTGTAGATACCACGGCCTCTAAAATAACGATTACCATTATAACGATAATTCCTCATTGCCATAACATTGTTGGAAGTCGATGGGGATGCGACATCCTCCTCCACCGCTGCTTGAACTGCATCTTTTAAGGATGTAAATTTCTGGGCTAAAATAATAGTGGAAATCCTACGATTTCGCAATCCTTCAGAGAACTGTCTAATGGCTTGATTTTCATTTATACTTTTTAAAGTTTTATACTTTTCCGAATCTCCTTGTGACTGCGAAATGGTAAGATTTACAAACATCTCTGAAAGCTCTTTTCCATATTCTACAATCGACATCTCATTCTGTTTTAATGATAATAATTGTTTCTGTATTGCTGTTGCTGATTTTCTAGCTAACAAGCACGATCTCATCGCAAGTACTAAATCAGTAATAGTGTCATATTTATCATTTAAAAGTAATTTTGCACTTTGTGACAACCTACTTTTCAATACAAAATTTATCAATTTCTTTTGTGATTCACTGTCTAGTGTTTCTGAATAATACTCAATAGTATCGATTAGGTGTTTGGTGCTATTTTCCTCATCAGTCATAACAGGTAATAAACCCAAAGCTACTTTATGGTTAAATTCCTCCATTGTAACTATATTTTTACTACTTTTACACAAACTTTCTATCTCTTTAAATAAATCTTTAAATAAATTACAATGTTTACACAATAATTCGTAATCTTTACTGTTAAAATCACTTAACTCCTCGTATACCTCTTCTAGTACATTCTCAAATTTTAATTTTATCTGTTTAGCTTCTCTTAATTTCTGTTCAAGAATTTCTCCTATTCGTCTAGAAGGTCCTATTTTTATTAAGTAAGTACGTACACATAATAATTCCTTGTATAAATCATAAATCAATTGAGCCATAACATTACATCAAATATAAGAGCTTACCCTTAACTATTGTTTATTTTTCGTCCATCCGTACACGGAGCCGTATCGCGTTACACTCTTCACTGCACTTCATATTTATTAATCGTAATGATTTATTTTTAGATTTTTAATTTTTATGCATTATTTTTAAAAGTCAGTGTCCACTTTTATATATATATTTAAAGGTTCTTTACACATATATATATATATATATATTATCACTTCACTTTTATGCCGACACTTGTATTGTATTACACCTTTTCCGCATTTTACGCCTTAGACCTGCTCGACCTTATCTGCATATACTTCACGTCGTCCACGCCATGACCTCATCAGAAATGACTCTCTCTTATTTGTTTGCCTTATCTCGTCTCTAATCCACTTTCTGTGGCATTTTTTGTAAAAATGGTAAATGACAATGCACACCCCGACAAATAGAACAGTACAAATAATGATGAGTATAATTTTCGTTAAGCCCATATGTTGTTCTATTGCGGCTTGATTGAAAGCTCCACCACCAGCTGCATTTTGCGCCAAAATGATTTCCTCCTTAGTTTGAGATGCACCCATTTTGAGGAATTAAAATAATTACTTCACGCGTTGATAGATAGAGAATAAATATCGGACTGCCCATTGTGCCTTGCAGTGTACCGAGGCGAAATTAGAAACTACGCGCGTCATACCGACACCAAATATGGCAGGGTCGCCATGTAAAGGTGGTGTGTTAGGAGACTAATTGATAGACCGAAAGATGAGTTAACACTGAACTATATTTCATATTAATCACTTATAAATAGGTTACATTGTCTTACCTCTACACTAGGAAGGTTCTCAAAATTTACAGCTGTTTTATTTAAAATATTATGTAACAATTTGTAAAAATCACAGTTCTCTTTATAAATAGAAAGCGGCTGATTTGCCTAGGTAACATGCACAACCTACCTACTACCTACCTACCTTATTGATATACCTTACGTGTATAACATAAAAAAAAAAACAAAATATATCTACTTAATGAATCACAGATAAAATCACAGTATTTTTTGTCATAATTCATCACTTGCCTTCCCCTAAAATCAAAGATTAAAGTCGTAATTTAAAACTTAAGTATAGGATTAACTACATCTATGTAACAAATTAGAACAACCTACAATAAAACAATAGTAAAAAGAACTTTTATTATATAAAGTAAAGATATTGCTTTTTGTTTATAACATTAGTTTTCCTTTGAAATCATACATTAAAATTATTAATTTAAATCTTAAATGTAGAATTAACTACATCCATGTTACATTTCTTTAAAATGCTGCATATAAGAAATTTTCAATATAAATTCAGACAGGGGCATGTTATTATAATTTTCTAAAAGAGTTTTTAACTCCCTGTCATATGCAATTGACCTGCGCGTTCTTAAGTTTGATGGTATGGCTAGATTCAATTTTTTTATTTTAATATCTACATAATCAGCTTCCTTTTTGAGTGTTTCCAGAAACTGAAGCATTCTAGGTTTTTTTTGAGGCATCATATTGTTCAAACGCTTATGCCATGCTTCTGCGAGATTTATTGTCCTATGACGAGAACCATGTATATTCCAAATAAATTGTATATTTTTATTTTCTAACCACTGGGATACGAAATAATCATTAAATGTTGTTACTGTTTCACTCTGTGGCGCATCTTCCATAATCCACAACCAACCGTCTTCAATGTCTTCTAGCTTTACATGCGCCAATGCAGCACACAAAGCCAAGTGTCTCTTTTCGTTGATGCTGTTCATATTTAAGGCGTGAGCTTTTTTAGCCAATGCTTGTTTGAAGTGGAAGTTACATCCTTGTAGTTTAATATGTGGAAACATTTTTTTTATGACGTTGATAACTGCAATTTCAAAATCGACAATCATTGTCACCGGGTTCCAATATGGCAAATTTTTCTTGAGAGCAATAAAAAGTCGCTCATAAGACCGTTCTTGCTTATTAGGCACTAGCTGTTGCCCGCGGCTCCGCCCGCGTGTAGTTCGCTTTTCGCTTAACCTGTGGAAACTACAACTATCCAGACCTATAGTTAAATCTATAAGTAGTATCCTATTCCCGTGCCAATTTTATAAAGCCATTACAATGCTACGATATCAAACTGAAAATATTAAGATTCATACTATCACATATTTGTCTCTAAAAGAGTAGACGCAGCCTATTACAGGGTCATTAGAACCTAACTCAATAAATAGTGTTATGTTAGTTAAATTAGACCTTACGACACGACCGTATGTTCCGTCGAACAACAACTGAACTGACTTGCTGGTTTGATTATTTTTTAAACCAAAGCCAAACCAACCAACTAATCAATTCAAATAGCTTACAATACAATACAACAAACGACCGATAAACAAACCAACCAATAGAACTAAATAAACAACCAAATTTTTTTTGAAATAATTAGAATTAATTGCTGGAAAAATTTCAATCTGCTATAATACCATATGAGAAAAAAATAATCAAATTAACTTCAGCGCCATCTATTGATATTTTATGTAACTAAATTATACGCCCACACACATTCAATGTGTTAATTTTTTAAAATTTAATAGAGACTGCAGTGTGTTTTTGTCTTCATTGATATCGATAAAACAAAGTAGAAATTGTAGCTTTATCTATATTAAATACGTTTATGTAAACCGGATTCAACTCTGTAAAAGTTTTGAAACAGTGCTAGAAGTAAACTTCAATTGACCATAACTTCTTTTTCCCTTAACCGATTTTGACGAAACAAAGTTTTGACAAAACTGTTGAACGTATATGTAATCCACCTGTGAAAACCGCGTTCGAATCTGTTGAGTAGTTTTGAAGTTATAACGTACCAGACATACAGAAAGACAGACAGACAAAAATTCCAAAAATTGTTTTTTTTGGTTTCTATTACATGTCTTTCTTTAATCGCCCCGTATCAGTTTTTTAGAAAAATATTTAATGTACAGACATTCAATTTTTACTGTTCTATTATATGTAAAGATAGATAGATAAGTACAAAATCCATATCCATACTAATACTATAAATGCGAAAGTCTGTCTGTCTGTAACCTCTTCACGGCTAAACTGCTGGACCGATTGTGATGAAATTTGGTAGGGATGTAGTTAACGACCTGAGGTCAAACATAAACTTTTGGGCGCGATATAACCGATTCCCACGCGGGGCGGAGCCGCGGGGAACAGCTAGTACTTATATATTAACGGACTTAACGCTAAGAGCGTTCTCTACCAGTCAACCATTTGATTAATCTTCTTTTTCAATGTCGTCAATGACAAACTATTAGATATGATTTGTAAGGGGTTGCGATATCGTTTATCCTGAAATAAATTTGCAAATGAATTTATTTGTTTCTTTTCAAAATTATAAAAAAAAAAGTAAGAAAATAATTCTAGAAAACAAATAAAGCACGAAATCATAAAATTATTGTTTGTGACAGGATTCGATCCAGGTACTTTCTTGAAACATTTCTTTACTAAAGTATTAAAAAATTCTTAAAAATTAATACAAAACGAAAAAAAAGTAAGTAAAAAAAAGCAAGTAAAAGAAAGTAAGTAAAAAAAAAGTCATGTATAGCAGGGTTCGAACCCTCGACTTAAAAATATGATCTACGACCTTTACCGATAGGCCAACCTACGTTGCTAGAGATTGGCGAAATTTCAAATGGAATTTGTCTATAGGTACGCAAATTCGCGCCATCTATTGAGATTTTATGTTACTAAATTTACAATCAAATTCAATGTGTTATTTTATTAAAATTAATAGGTGCAGTGCGTGTTTTCGTCTTTATTGATATGGATAATAAAAAGTAGAAATCCTAGCCTTATCTAAATTAAATTAAATGTAAGTAAACGCTTTAAATTTTTTTAAGCAGTGTTTGAAGTAAATTTTCAATCGACCATAACTTCTTTTTCCCTTAACCGATTTTGACGAAACAAAGTTTTGACAACGCTCCTAATCATATGTAATCCAACTGTGAAAACCGCGTTTAAATCCGTTGAGTATTTTCGAAGTTATAACGTACCAGACAGACATACATACATACATACATACATACAGACAGACAAAAATTCCAAAAACTCTTTTTTTGGTTTCTGTTACTCCTTTTTAATCGCACTCAATCAGTTTTTTTGAAAAATATTAAATGTACAGACACTCGCATTTTAGTGTCTTATTATATGTATTGATTAGAACGTATATGAGAGGAACTACGTTTGTAAAGTTTTCGTCACTTCTCACATCACCATGTATGCAGTAAAGCTGATAAAATGGTTTACAGCAGCTTGAAAAAGTTCCATCCGAAAAATATGTTCGAATATTTCTTACAGCTTCACGAGCTGTCTCAGTACAGAAAGCTATTATTCTGTTCTCAGGATCACTGTCGTCGTCAAATAATAAAAAACAATCTGTATATTTGAACGGGATTATTACATCTTCACATTTAGCAAAATGTGTTTTGGGTACGTTTAATTCACGATTCCTTACGATATAAAGTGATCTTGAAAAGTGTTTAAATTTCGGTAAGGCACTTAATAAATCGTAACCCGCGTCTTTTTTTGGTTGAAAAACTTCTTCAAATAGTTGAGGCATAGGTGTGCTGGTGTTTGCTGCTGCTTCTTTACAAAGATTCTTTGTCTTGATAATCTCTGTTTTCACTACATTTGGTTTACACTTATGAGCCGCTTCATGCAAAACTCGAACGCTATGATTCTCCGAAATTTTTATACTTGCACTGCATGCACGATTCGTACATCTCCAAACAGTTCCAAGCTTAGTTTCCCGATGAAAGGTGTACATATAACCACCTCTCACAAGCATTCTCCGTCCCCTTTCAGTTTTCGTAAATGTGACCTGAAAAGGTGTTGAAATAGTATCATAAATTTATCTATACTTAATACTATAAAGAGGAAAAAAAGCTACTGGACGGAATTTGATAACTCTTTCAATATAAGAATACTCTTTACTCTTAACAACAACGGAAATAAATGCCGCAATTGAAGTCACGGGAAATAGTCAGCATTTTATAAAATCACCATAAAAATTACTACATGCTTTAAAACTAAACGGGTATAGTATAGAAATTTGTAATTGTGTTTGTCTACAGAAAACAATAAGCATAATACATGACAAATTTCACAATGTATGATTAATCACACCACCGCTGGCGTCTGAGCCGTCGGCCATTTTGTTTAAAGTTTGTCATGCGTCATGTCTAGTTAAGACAAGCAGCATAAAACGGTATGATTTAAAATTATATCTAAAGTTTTAAACTGTACCTTTGCTAATAAATAAAATAAGAAATGTGACTCTTTTATTCAAATATTTATTTAATTATAATTAATAGTTCGTATTAGATCTAGTGCAGTTTAACTTGCAGATTATAATTACTAGAATCAATTAAATAAACACTTGATTAAATTGACATTGCTGTGAAAATAATGAGGGGTCAGTTAAGTATTAATTTTGTTTTAAAACCATAGGCTATCTAAAGTTAAATTAAATAAAATCATTGTTTAATAACTGTTATTAAAATCGAACTCCTTTTATATAAGAGCATTTGAGAGATAAAATAATAAACAAATAGCACATATTTTTTTTTGTATAGAATTAAATTTAAAAATACTTACACCATGTCCTCCCGTACTTGTTCCCGGCTGATTATCCATTTTTTCAAAGATGCACAAATTACAACATTTAAAATTGCACAGTAATTTTGCAAAACACGTCACCACCCTCTCGCAAGGTCATGTGAGTCACTGGACTGATAACAAGAATGCATTGACCGAAAGGGTTAGTTGTTACATTTAGAAAGAGATAGTTGCAGCGAGCGAGAGAGATAAAAGCATGTGCAGGAGTGCTACCTAGCTGTCTGATTGTAAATTTTCTCATCCTCATATAAAGGATTATTTAAAAAGCACCAACAGCCTCCTAGGGTATGAATGAACTCAAGATAACTATCAACATTTTGCAGCTAAAAAAAAAATGATGTCCTATTTGAATTGATCAAGTGATCATTAATTTATTCAATAATAATTCATACATTGCATTCCAATACATAGATCACATGACAATAGAAAAATAAAATTGAGTAATATAGAAAATTAAATTATATAATTTGGCCATCATTAAATTCAAATAAATAAACCCCTGTATGTAGTTGAATACTTTAGACATTTGTAGTAAATAAATGTATTTAACTTGTTGTCCGCTTCAGTTCCGCCCATGGTACATACCTTCATCTTTACAAGAGTGGTTTTTTTTTGTAAATCTAACCTGTCGTCATGTCATAAAACCAAATAAACAAACTCTTCGGCATTTTTCATATTAGCGTAGATTTAAACCACTAAATAAATAAATCACTTTGCTTGCTGTCGGTACTTTGCTAATTGTGGCAAATTAACTATAACGCATACCTACCTGTGACGAGTTAACTAATACTTTTTTATGCATGTGACGAATTAACTTTGAATGTATGGAGTTTTAAAAACGTGACGAATTAACTATGTGGCAAGTTTACGATAACCCCTTTGACTTCGTTAATCTGTGGCCTCCAATCCTCCTTCAACTAAATTATATCCATCACATAGAGAGTCTCTAAAAGCTGGACACTTTACGGTGGCTCATCAGCACTGCACGACAGTTGGACTCGTAAAGCCTTGGATCAAATTAAAAATATTACAGATGTTTATAAAGTTTGAAAAGTTTCCATTCTTTAAACCCGTGTCGTACAAAGCTAAAAGAAAGCCAAAGTTTTTTTTTATCTTACCATGTAGACACAGACTGGAACAGCCTCTCCGAGAGTGTCACTACGCTTTCAGTCAACGTCTTTAAGAATAGGGGGGTAACTACCGTCTCTTAAAACCATGCAATATCCAGTGAGTAAGCGGGACAGAGTGCAATACATGACGTAAGGTGACATCTCCCTTACTCACTGGATCTTGCATAGTTTTAAGAGATGGTAGTAGCCACCCAGATTGGGCAAATATATAAAACCTCTAAGCTTTAGATGCACGCATCAGCTTCATATGCTGCTAGTGTGTTTAAGAATATGAATAAAATAAAGTAGGAAGAAAGCATTTGAATGGTTGACGGTGGTCGAAATAATAAGATGGATCAAATGTATAACAAACAAAACGTAATAACCGTAATGTCATACGTCCGAAGCGCAAGCGGAAGATCCAACTAGTTAAAATGCTTGAAGAAGTTCAGAAAACAGTAGCATTTTTAAAAGTGATTGCGAACAGAAACAGGAATAAAAATTATGGTCCCAGGTCCCTTATATTTCTTAATTTCTTCATATTTGACCGTAATTTTCATTCACCAGGTTAAAAATCATTCAACGAATACCAGACTCCATCCTCGGTTTTCTAAATCTTAGGATTTTCACACTAAATTCTAATGGAGTCGTTAGTTTGTAATTTCTTTATTGTACTTACTATATTTATAATACAAATAAACACAAGAAAAAATAAATATTACCAATGACAGTAGTTAGAGACTAACTAATTTAAATTAATCATGTATTGGTGATATCTATCTGTACACTCTTTATTTTGTAGCTGACTTTTTATGGCGAGAAACATCACACGTGCAATTTTATTATTCATTGTCACTCACACAGACCAAAATTGATGAAACTGCGTCGAATAATATTTTATTCTCTTTTGTAATGTCCTTTGTTTGAATTCAGTGATCCTTTCAGTATGTAGGAATAACTACAGTACTATATAACTTCACTACATAGTATAAAACAAAGTCGCTTTCCGCTGTCTGTCCCTATGTATGTTTAGATCTTTAAAAGTACGCAACGGATTTTAATGGGGTTTTTAATTAGATAGTGATTCAAGAGGAAGGTTTATATGTATAATACATGTATTAAACAGCACTGCAGCCGTGCGAAACTGGGGCGGGTCGCTAGTTATTGTACAAAAAGGACATACAATTACATAGAGAGAAGAAACAAAATATACATAGGAACAATGGTTGACTTATTAGATGTAGCGATCTCTTCTAGAGTCTTCCAATCAACCAGCGTTAGATTGAGAGGAAAAGTATATCATAAAAAGGGTAGACGTGTTGTGTGTTATGTTTTAAAACTAGCTGCTGCTCGGGACTCTACTTCCGTTCTCGTATAAAGTTGAGACACGTTTTTTTAGTTGGGGTGGAGAGCTCTGGTGTCGGAGGCCAAGATCCTATTTGTGTTGCTGAGCCATCGCAGGTTCAGGCTAGTTATTACAATGGAGCGACTGCCGTCTGACCTTCATAACCCTTTTGTACAGGGAAACCAGACTAACTGGAAAATAATCCGGGTGTGTTACTGGCCAACACTGTCAGAGTTCTCAGGCTGTCTAAAGGCATCTGACATAGCCTAAGGATTGCCAGCTGACGATAACAGCCGAAACCAATGGTTACGTGCCCTCCGAAGCACGGAGAAGCTCAAGATAGAAATGCCACTAATGGCGACCAATCCAAACATGGCCGCGCACTCGCCGTCGCCGTCGCTTGACGCGCACTATCGTTACGAACACTATCTATCAAGCTCCTCGAGGATATTAAGACATTAAGATTACGTCATATTTAGATCTGATAAAAGAACAGAGATGAAAGTCTGTGTTGAATATTGTACGATTACTTTGATGTCTTCACCACAGATAAACCAAAATTAGGTGACGTATTGATAGCTGGAATAGTTTAGACTTGGTGAACGTTTTAGTAGCAATAAATTAAAATGAATTATTTTATACGCAAGCTGGTAATTTTAATGTATAAATCTGAAACTTCCCAATACTATCCGCTGTAGTTACCTTTGTAAAAAAATAACTAAAAACGGCCACTTTTGACACTGATAGTATTTCAATGACTTTCGAGTTTCTAATGTAACTTAAGGATACTAGCAAAAAAGGTTGCGCCAAGATTTTATAAATGAAAATAAATATTTTTTTGCTGTATTTTGAAGGTTGCTAGCGCTGGTATCATCCTAAAAGGAATAAAGTCAGTCAAAAACGAACTATTAACCGGTTTTATCCACTTATATCCGGTACTTCATTGCTGACGCGAATGGATTGATAACTACATTATTCATGATTGGTGTTATAATAAGGTGGACACCAATGTGGACACAAATCAACTGCAAATATTTTAAGGGTGATTGGAATGACGTCCCGTTATATTTCTGTATGTTGGTAAACCGCTTAACTTTTTGACGTAAATAGAGTTAAGGATGTGAATTCTAAGGCAGTTTGGAAAAAAGATACTTTAACACAACATACACTTATAACCGGTTCCATCTGCTTATATCCGGTTTTCCATCAGCGGCGCTTAATGAAGCGTGGGACAGCCGGGCGCACACCTGTCGCTGTGTTTATCAGCCGCGGTGGATCAAAGGTGTCGGAGGCTTTGTGCCCCCCCCCATCTCCCCCTCCCGCTCCCCCTTCCGTCCCTGCGGAGATACCTGCTGTTGTTTTTAGGTTATTATTTCGGCAATGAATGGTCGTTATGACGTTGTCACTCACTGAGTTTGCGAGATAACATTGAAATTCGATGTATATTAATTTAACTGATCTTGATAATTGTTACAATTTCATTTAAAAGTTGGTGTTGTGTAGCAATATTATCTATTGCTACACAACACTCTTTCTTTTATTATGACGGCAGCGATCGGAAAATTGGTTTAAACAAAAAAATCGGCCAAGTGCGAGTCGGACTCGTGCTCTGAGGGTTCCGTTCCAAAACACAATACTAAAGGCATTGGGTTTTAAAAATATCGATTTTCATTTCTGAGTGGTTGTAGAGGTCGTAGTTTTAACGTCTCGTTCGAGAGGTAGTGTCAAAAAACTCACACCAGGTTGTGCAGGGACAACTGTCTTTTTAACCTACAGATTGTGACGCTGCCACCACTACTCCTGCAGCCCGGACCAGCCGCCCCTCACCGCGACTTGCCGAGCGCCTTATAAATGGCTCGACTGGTGGTTGATCGTTCTCTTTTGCTTGACATCTGCCAATTGGGTACTTTACTGTTCTGTCTCTAACTTTGTGCTTGAACTATCTACGATCCTAACTTTAATTGTATCACTCTTGAAATAAATACCAATATTATATTTCTATTTGACAGCTTTTATATAACTCATACTCGTGTATAACACAAACGTTACTCGTATAACAATATAAATGAATGGTCGAGGTGAACCCAGTCCACTAAAAGACGACAAAATAGACGTCAGATACAAATTGCGATTACATAAAAATTTCGTCGCGCTGATCCCCAGACAGTTGTGTCTCGCATTCGGATATTGCTTGGGGACTGAAACCACGCAACTACTTAAATTTTGTTTTGGGGAATAACTTCAGTCTTTGGTAAAGAAATGAGGTATATCATGATCTTCCTAGCGCTTAAGGGAGAAACGTATAACCAAAAGTTTATTTATTTATTTGTGTCTTTGTTTTGTTACCCTTTCATGTCCTATCTACTAAACTAATCTTCCTGAAATTACGTATACACATAGTTTAGAAGTTTTGAGGACATAGAATATCTTTCATTTCGGGAAAAAGTACTGTTCCCAACGAAAATTCACGCGAGCGAAGAATTTTGTTATCCTTCTGTCTGTCAAACCTAGGATTTAAAAAAAATTTTTGCGCCGCGCGCGATTCGATCTTCTTTGTGTCAAACCCTTTTTTTCTGAGGAAGGCATGAACGTATCAAATTGAAATTCATAACATATATTCAGGTTTACGGTCTCTTTTGGATGTAAAATAAACAAAACTATACGACCAAAGATTAAAAAAGAAACATTGCCGAGATCGTGCCAAATTCTATGTATTCAATGGGATCGGAAGATATGTTTGCAGTTTGCAAAAACGTTTATAGACGTACAGTTGTCATAAATCTTTGCTATGAAAATCAATATATTTTATTTGATTTTTAGTTGTTTTTTCTGTTAGTTTTTTTCTTCCATGCTGGTCTGGGAGAAAAAAAAAACATAGAATGTACCAGCTGCTTCTCTTCCCGTGCAAGTCGTAAAAGTGTCTGAGGGAATCGCCGAATGGTAAAATCTTGACATAGGCGATGCGGTTAGCAACCCATCACTATTGATTTCCTGTTTCAATACCATTATGCTAAACGTGGCCCAAGGTCTTATGGCTCTAGGCTCTGTCTACCCCGTATGGGATAAAGACGTGATTATATGTATGTAGTTTTTTGTATTGTTCTTTGTATATAATATTGTAAGTATGTATCCTTGAACCATAATATCTCATCGTTATAATAAAGTTGTTAGTCTTCTATATATTTTATTTATGAGTATTTGTAAGCTCTACCGCTCTCTACTGTCTGCGATATGACTGCGAGCAGACGTGCCTCGGTTTTGAACGCATTCGATAGGTGTCGAAATATCGATTCAAGTCTGTACTCGATGTCTGCATCGATTTAGTTTCCTGGTATCATTCGTTTTGAACGACTTTAGCTCGGGCATTTGTGGTCTACCCCCTCTCTTCTCGGTTTTAAGGCAATCTGATGGTGCTGAAATATCGATTCAGTATGTACTCTATGTCTGCATTGATTTGGTTTCCTGGTATCATGCGTTTTAAACGACTTTTGATATAGCATTGGTTCTTTTTTCGGAGTTTGTATTATGATAGCCACCAATTGTAGCTAATTCCCCAAGATTCTGTTTGATATACGATCCCATATATGTTTCATCAATATTGGTTTGGTAGTTTTTTAAATAAAAAGCTCAAATAAGCTTTATGAACAGTAGCTGAAAGTAACAAAATACATCAAAGCGATTTAAAATGTGGCGACAAACTAAATTGATTAAAGCTGTTGGAGCTATCATCTATATACTATCCTACTGGTCTATATGTGAGCCCCGTAATAGCGAGGAAATCCTTGAACTGACCAGGGATTGAACCCGGGACCTCCAGCAGACAGCTTGCCATGATAACCTAGGCCACAGAGATCGTCAAAATATCTACTCCCTATATGTATAGGAGCCGCAGGCAACAGCTAGTGTTTTGTAAGTAGAGAGGTGGACAAAGTCAAGTGATCGAGTGTTGAGATATTATTGCCCTGAACTAACTGCTTCCGTAGTCTCCATGTAGACCTGGGGGTCGTAGGTTCGATGCCCACGGGAAGCATACTTTGTTTAGTGGTTTCCAGTTTGATTAGAACATTTGTTTTTCTTACATTTTCTTGACCACAAGAATGTCTATAAAAAAGATGATTCCATGCTTCGGGAGGCACGTTAAGCCGTTGGTCCCGGCTGCCATCCGGTAGTCGTTAAAAAACCACGTCGGAGGTCGAGAGGCGGTTCCGAAGAACTTTGACATCAGGGTATGCATGGTCGGTTGACCGTGTTATCTAAACAAAATAATGATGATGATTGTCCTGAATGGAAAAACATTTGGTAACCCAATACCTCAAATTGATTGCTTACGAACAGGTATTACTCGGCTAAAAATAAATACCATTCATTGCTAAATATAACTGTTATAGTGGAGCCATTTTGAGAATATTATTTTTACACAAGAGCAAGTGTACTGTGAGTACTCACTGTTGGTGCCACGGAGTTTAGAAGGAAATGGAGGTAAAGTCATTATTGTAAATAGTTTTGAAGAGAAATCACATAACACTAATATTACCTAAACACCTAATAGTTCCCTAAGCTTTTATAAATTTAAATAAAGACAGTTGAAGACGATTGAAAACGAAATGTAATTTAGAGAAAGACATCTCTTACTACATTTGGTTCTAAGCTTCCTGAACGATCTGAGTGCTGATATGCGTTTGCGCATATTATTCTCAATTAATATAGACGTTCTTAGAAAGCCACTGTAAATATTAGGTGTGGCCTTAATGGTTTAATTTTGGTACAGCTGTTTGTATTAATAGTTTTACCTATCACGTGTGAAGGTGTGCTGGGTGGCCAAAATTCAGAACGATTTTCCGCGCTACCTTAAGATATGAATAATTTTAATATTTTTGATTGAAAACAACAGCCATACTACTTACGTAATAATGTTCCTTATTCCATATTTTAAGATTTTATCTAATATATAAAATTCCCGTGTCACAATGTTAGTTACCTTACTCCTCTGAAACGGCTTTACTGATTTTTACCAAATTTTATATGCATATACAGTTGGTCTGAGAATCGGCTACTATCTATTTTTCATACCCCTAAGTGTCGTTCACCCTTAAATTACCTAGAAATAATTTATATGGCAAAAAACGTTTGCGGGGTCAGTTCTTCTGTAAATTTGGTAAATCTTACTTCTTACTATGAACGCGAAAGTTTGTATGAAAGTATGGATGTTTGTTACTCTTTTACAGGAAAACGGCTGAACCGATTTGGTTGACATTTGGAATGGAGATTTCTTAGACCGTGGAACAACACATAGACTATATTTTATTCCGGATTTCCCACGCAACCGGAGGCCCGAGCAAGCTAGTGAATTAATGAACAAATAACTCCTTTTTGCTTAGTCGCAGTCGGTTGGTTTCTTCTTCTTCTATCGTGTCAATGCTAAAACTATATAAATTTGGCCCAGTAAGATGCAACATTCACGGCCGAGTCAGAGGCCACAGCCAGATCACCCTTTGTACATGAGGGCGGGCAGCTGGGGCACGACAGCAGGTGGTCTATCGTTTGTACCGCGCCACAGACACAGCCGTCACTGCTGCATAGACCCCGCTTCTTCCTATTCTCCATGCACCTGGAGTGCTATTTTTGAGGTGTATGACACCCAAAACCGGTGAGTCGAGTAATTATCGTTCGTTTTCGAATGATTTTCATGCGACATAACTGGTGACTCGAACGATAATCATTCGACTCACCGGTTTTGGGTGAGTCATACATCTCCAGGTCGGTCAGCTAGGAACTTGAATTAAACACCTACGAGATCAAAGCCCTGAGGTAAATAACTTACAAGTGCCCCCTGAAGAATGAAGTTTGTAAGACTTTATTGGAATTCCTTAGAAAGATATGAAAACTCTTTTACGAGAGCCATTCACAGCGGATTAAATGAAGTGCACTCAGATTTTATTGTATAGTCGACGATTCCTTTAAAGATTAAACTATGTTCAGACTGAGGAGAAAGTTAAGACTGTACTTGACTTAAATTAAATAGATTGAATGTTCTTTGGACTTAAGTAACATTGTAGATATGCATTTGAATTCTAAAAATAATATCAAGACAGAATTATACCTATAATAATTCTAACGTTATCAAGATTCAAGATTCCTAAATTACTCACAACAACTATCTGCTTTACCCAATTAAGAAATTTAATATTCAGGTGTTAGGTACTTGCGGAAGTCAAAGTTACAAGTATCTACTTACAAAAACATTTTTTAAAGCTAAACATTTGGGATCAATTAGAAAGAAATAGATATAAATAAATATTTATTTATTTATTTATAAAAAAATAAATATCCTCTTAATTAAAAAAACTAATAAATTTAAATAATTCTCCATTGTTAAATATGTTTCCATATTGACTAATGTAGTTGATGATAGCGGCGCGATGATGGTTTTGTTTCAAACTTAGTGCCTTGGTGCCTGAGGATGCCTCGCGTGAAATATACGTGTCACAAGGAATGTGTGTGATGCAAACTAAAAGTGGCGGGCATGCTGGGACTAACAGTAGTGGGTGGGCGCCGGCCGGCAGTAGTTGGCATGAACTAACTGGTGGCGGAGACACGTAAAGTAATTTGGTATTTACCAATTATTTTACTTACTAAGGGTAATTAATACCCATTTAAACTGTTAGTTAATAATTTTAGCATTAAGTTCACCTATTGTGATTTGAAATTTGTATTTTATTATTTGGTCTGGTGCTCTATTGTTTAGGAAGACAAGATATACTCTAGGTCGCTGATGAAGGAATGAATGAATAACTTTATTGCATCAATTACATAAATACATAATAAGATTGTACAGGATCGAAATTAAAAATTAGTACAAAGGCGGAAGGGCAAACAGAAGATTTATTTTGCAATATTCTTATCAAAACAAGTCAAGTCTTTGCAGTTGACAAGCAGGAGCTCTAGGGAAATGAGTCTACCAACTATCCAATATTGTCACTGAATTTTTAATGACTTTTGAAGTTTGGTGTCATTAAAACTCAAGACTTTTATCAAATTCTAGCCTTATCTCCGAAGGGACCAGGAAAATAAATGTCTTTACCAATTCAGGCTAAAAAAAGACCCATTTGTGGCAAAATATCGATGTAGCCTTACAACACAGAATATTTAATAGTGCTAATGTACGTATAGAATTTTTTATTTTTTATTTTCTTATATTGTTATTACTCAGCTTGTTTTAATAATTACGGACCAAGTAAATATTAAAGAAAATTTTACAAGGAGTCCACTGTACGAGTATTAAGAGTTGGACCTGTTAGAGTAAAAGTTTATTTTATTATTAAATTTCTTTATGGCACCAGTAAAATATATGATGAGCAAATAACAAATATGATAAATTAGTAGGCGGCTTTATCACTTGTGCAATCAATCTATAGCAAGTATCTTGTAAGATACTAGTAACTATAGGATTCATTTGATTTTATAGAGCTGAGGCACTATCCATACTGCCATACTAATCCATACTAATATTATAAATGCGAAAGTCTGTCTGTCTGTCTGTCACCTCTTCACGGCTGCTGCTGGACCGATTGTGATGAAATTTGGTAGGGATGTAGTTAACGACCTGAGGTCAAAAATAGGCTACTTTTGGGCGCGATATAACCGAGTCACACGCAGGGCGAAGCCGCGGGGAACAGCTAGTAGCATTAAAAAATGCTTTAAGCAGCATAAGTGAGACTCCTTTCTCTCCATATCTTTTGAAAATGCTGTTTACCAACTTGCCACGGCTGGGGATCGAACTCAGAACCTCCTTTACACAGTGGTCAAGCGTCAACCATAATACCACGAAATCCTTTAAAATGTAAGTATGGCATTGACATGAACTTCGGACTTAAATCACTTTGCACTTGAATAAGCTACAAGGCTGACATAATTGGATTATCTAGTCTATTTGAAGTTCAGTCACCCGACCCCTCAGACCGAACAGATTCAACCGCAGTGATTTTGGCGGATCCAACTCAATTTAAACTTATCTTTGGAGCTAGTCGGTCCGTTTCTTTTATTTTACTATTGCTTTATATTATTGTAGTATTCTGTTTATATACTATCTTCTTTTTTTGTTTCATTCATTCATAAATTTTAGAGTTAGACTTTCCATGTTTGTCATAGATAAAAAAAACATTGCCTGGGCCGCGCGCGATTCCAAATTCTATGATTTTTGTCTATAATTTGCGAGTTCTTTTATTTCTTGATACGATACATTTGTTTTCTCATTTATCTGTTTCATATAGCTATTCCTTGGTCTATCTGGAGCCCTTCTTCCTTTTATCTTTCCTTTAATGATATTTTTCATAAACTTTCTTTGTTTATGTGTATTTATTTATTAAGTTCCTTCTTTTTCATAACTTGTTACGACCATCAGCAACCGTTTGAATGTCTCATGTGGGTTTATCTTTTAATAGTTAAATAAGGTTGGCAACGCACTTCCATACACTCCTTTTATATTGTAGGCATCCATAGGCTACGGTAACCACTTTCTGTCAGGTGGCCTGTTTGCCTACTTAATAATATAAACAAAACAGTAAAGTATTTCAGTAAGATACGTCAACGGGACGTCGACGGAGGTTTTTAAAAATTGAATAGTACAGAAAACTTATAAACTAGTAGTCAGCGATTGACCAGGACTTACTCTAGCGATCAACGATTGATCGGCGAGGAGTCACAGGACGCGTGGTGATAGTTCGGACTCTCGACTCGCTCTGTCTGTCCGAAGAAGCTCCCAGGGTGGCTTCCCATGCAGGTGGCTTCGTGTCAGCAGTTTCCACAGTGATTCATATGTTATTCTTAAAGGTTTCGTAATTGGCGTTGGATCCGTGGGAATGTTATGTATAAGGAGAGGGCTAAGAGCCCGTAACAAGTAGATTAAGCTATTTTCGTCTAAAGAATCCTAACATTCAGTATTTTCATGGTACAATGGATCAAGTACAAAGTATACCACTTTACCCTTACTTATACCCTAGTTGGTATACTTTTATCTGTGTCCCAATGTACATTCAAATAACACGATCGTCTGCAATAAATTCTATACAATATCCAATACTTTAGCTTTGTTAGAATGAGGTCATGCCGTAATACGCCTTAGAATCCTCCAGTTTCTTTTATCTGGGCATTAGAGGCACCTGGGGCGCAAAATATTGTGAGTGCGGATGTGTAACATGTAAAATATTTACTCTCATACTCTCATTATCGGTTTTCATCTATAGGTTTATGTTATGATGCACTATTAAACCTGTCTCTGCGATATCATGAGTATGCTAAATTATCTATCTATCATAATCCTTGTTTAATTTACAAATTGATGTTTCAAAAAATCACTTTAACATCTTACGTCGTATCGTATCGTGCGTTTTTTGGCAAAATAATGAGAATCTTGTTATGATAATTTGAGTTAAAATTTTGTTCTGGTCTCTGCAATCAGTTCTCGACTATAAGCGGATCTGTTGAATGATCATGTCTAGTGGCGCTAGAAATCTTTCGTTTGAATACTAAAATACACACACAATATTATAATATAAATATCTTAAAATTAAAGTAAAAAAAAAACAACATGACCAACAGCGTGTGTGTGTATTGTAGTAGGTAAGTCAAAAAGGTCTCCTGGTTCTAAGCTACCTCCCCACCAATTTTCAGCCAAATCAGTTCTGGGGGTCTAAAAACGCCACTTTGAGCAATTCATCGAATCGATTCATATTACGAATTCCTAAGCAATTCCTTTATTTTTTGTTAAATGGCCAACTAAACTTTGCAATTCCTCTTTAAAAAAATTGAAAGAAATAGGAATTACTAAAGAATTGCTAAGGAATTCTTAATATAAATTCGATTCTATGAATTGCTCAAAGTGGCATTTTTAGACCCACAGCTGTTCTTGAGTTATAAATTGTGTAACAAACACGACTTTCTTCCCCACTTGTAATTAATTACTCAAATCTCTTCATAGCTTGAATTTAGGTATCAACTCTATACCCTCATTATTTACTAACTACGCTGTCAAGAGAAAATACGCCGTTTAAAGAAATGGAGCCTTTCTATTGGATGTAAGTATGGATTGCTATCCAATTAAATTGTAAAAGTTTCAGTCGCTATTTATAACTTGCAATTTTATGCAATTTTATATCAAAAAATGCCTTTAGTCTAGTTGCCTTTAGACACGGGGTCGTGGGAAAGCATACTTTGTTTAGTTATTTCTAGTATTATCACATTCCAAGCGTGATAATAAAAAATATTCCGTGTTTCGGAAGGCACGATAAGTCGTCGGTCCCAGCTTTCCGTGACAAAAAAAGGCTCGGGGGCAACTCACCGATGTGTGAGATTAAGAGACTGTGAGTAGCCACCTATGCCTGTCATCTGGTACTCGTTAAAAGCACCATGTCAGAGGCCGAGAGGCGGTTCCGAAGAACTCTGACACCAGAGTCTGCGTGGTCGATTGACCGTGTCACCTACACGAAATGATGATGATGAAATGCAATTTTATTTGTATAATGAATATATATAAATAAATAATGACTTCAGTGTATGTATGTTCAGATCAGTTTTTCCGTCTACAAGCCCATTATATGCTGAATGCGGTTTCTAAGTTTAACTGTATGTCTATCCTGCAGAAATAATGATGTGAAAATTCGTCCTCTACACCAACAGGTTTGAAGACGGATTAAAATATATATTATAAGAGCAAAACCGCGCTCGGAAACTAGTTCTAAAACCACTTACAATACAATCTGCTATACTGATCCCCGTTTCAGTTGCAGGCTGGCTTCAATCAAATTTCAAATACACTACACCAGTACATGAATAGATATCGGAGCAGAGAAACAGCTTTAAACAACCACGGATTTTTTTATTCATGTCGTGAGAGTTTTAAACAGGGACTTAAAAACACCATAATAAGGGTAACACTTTCATAAGGGTTACAAAATTAAAAATTTGTTACAGAAATATTCCTGTAACACATTTGAAACATACGTTTTCTGTTTAAACCTGTTTTTATAGGGTTTTAATTTTTTTAAGATCAAAACAGTGTTTTTAACATGTTCGAAACAGTTACCGCTAAAATCCCTGCTTACAAAAACTGTTTAGGCACAAACAGAAAAACGGAAATGGAAAACAGTGTTCAAAACACTTTATTTAGGTACCGCTAAAGTCCCTGGTTTCTTTAATTGACCCTTCGATAACCGTTGCGACGACATTGGGACTGGGACCAACGTTTATACGCACCTTCAGAAGCATAAAGGAGCTTATGATAACAGCTATTAGTGGCGGCAACTTATCAAAGCCGCGACCATAAAGAATTTTTTTTTTTTTTTAGTGCACTAAAGTTATTACAAAAAAACAAACCATTAGGCATTCGACAACCAGGTGATTCAAGCCTAAAGCCCACGTGAACATATCTTGGATCTGTTTATGTAAATTATATGTATTAAATACGTATGGTAGAAACAGTTCCTTGACAATACACCTCTTACTCGCGTTAGTACACGTCATTTTGTACACAATTTAGTAGGCAATCAGACCCAATGACCCAACCATCTGACCGTTCATAGCGATTATAGAAACATTCTCTCTGTTCTTTATCTACTCCTGTCTACCAGTATAGAACACAACAGCCGCATATCAAGTCATTCCGCATGATCTTTATGTCTCCGCAATAGGTAACATATTTCAATGAATTTTGATGGCTGTATGCTTTTGTCCGTACGTGTTTCGAATTCCAGTATTCACCGTCGATACTATAGTATGAGATACATTGATCTCTATTTTGCTGGATTGAATTTGACATTCCTTTAAGGTGATACCTCGGTGAACACTAGCGCCACCGTCATTTAAAAATCATTACTCACTGAAAACACAAGTTATCAAAAATCCCTCTGCTGCAATTATGGTTCTGAATCTGAAGTTAATTTTAATCATATTCAATTATTAAATTATAGTTCCATATAGTTACAAATTGCAAAACTGCTAAAAGTGGCCGTTTTAAGCAATAATGCAATTTGTAACTATAGGGAATTATAACTTAATAATTTAATATGTTTAAAATTAACTTCAGATCCAGAACCTTAATTACAGCAGAGGGATTTTTGATAACTTGTGTTTTCAGTAAGTAATGATTTTTAAATGACGGTGGCGCTAGTGTTCACCGAGGTATCACCTTAAATGATAATTCTTTGAATGATGAGGACTTTCTTTAACAATAGCAAATAATTTGCACCAATTTTAAATGATAGTTATTTAATATGATGATGAGGAATTTCTTTAACAATAGCAAAAAATTTTCACTAAAACCACACTGCTTTAGAATAGAATAATTTACTTTATTGCAGCTTGCAAAAATATTACAAAATCCTAGCTGCGATCCACGGTTTCAACCGCCCGTGATTTTTGATATGACAAATCCATACTAATATTATAAATGCGAAAGTTTGTCTGTCTGTCTGTCTGTCACCTCTTCATGGCTGAACTGCTGGACCGATTGTGATGAAATTTGATAGGGATGTAGTTAACGACCTGATTCAAACACAGGCTACTTTCGGGCGCGATATAACCGAGTCCCAAGCGGGGCGAAGCCGCGGAGAACAGCTAGTACTTATATGTATATATTATATTTCCAAGAATAAGTAGGGCTTTTATATGCTAAAAGAATTTTTAAATATCAACTATGACTTTTTTCAATCCATCAATTTATATGTCGAGCGGAAACGACGGATCTCAAATAAGTAATGGATTACTGCAAATAATATGGCGAAACATAAGTTGCGTGCGAAATCTGCACTGTTGTAGGTAATGATCGCAAAAACACGCGAGGAGTGATTTCAGTCAAAGTGCCTATAATGCCTGTGTGGTGCAATGGTTAAGTGCCTGTAAACCTGGGGTCGTGGGTTTGATGATTCCCACGGGAAGCATACTTTGATTAGTAGTTTTCAGTTTGGTAAGGACATTGCAGGCATTTTTTAGCTATTTATGTCCCACTGCTGGGCAAAAGCCTCGCCACTAACGACGACCACGTTTTTATCGAAAGACTGTAGTTGCAGGCTTGAATCACATGATAATAAAGATGATTCCGTGCTTCGGAAGGCAAGTTAAGCCGTTGGTCCCGACTACCGGTCTGGTGGTTGTAACAGTAACCACGTCAGAGGCCGAGAGGTATGCATGGTCTATTGACCGTGTCACCGTAATTATGATGATGAGTCAAAGCGCTATCCAGTGTCGTTAATACAAGTCAGTGGCAGAAAGTAACACAAAGCGGCTCTAAATGGCACGGATCGTATTGTTAACTGGCTTCTGACGTAATCTCTATTTATCAATGGGACAGTCTACCTGACTGTGACTTATATCGGTCAAAGCAATTTATAGTTTACTAGCGACCCGCCCCGGCTTCGCATGGGCATAAAAACATTCCTCTTGAATCACTTTTATTAAAAAAAACCGCATCAAAATCCGTTGCGTAGTTTTAAAGATTTTTAAGAATAAAAAGGGACAAAGAACGCGACTTTGTTTTATACTAAAACTAGTCATCTAAGATTTTCCTATGTAAAAGCACAAAATAGTAGAACTAATATAATAAAGAGCTAATAATTAGCAATGCCAAATAGTAAATGTGGATTTAAGAACAAGTATCTGACAATGTCGCTTCTGCCAGGGCGTAGTTAAGATGATACCTCGGTGAACACTATACGTTAAAAATCATTATTCACTGAAAACACAAGTTAGCAAAAAATCGTTTTATGTAATTAAGGTTCTGGATCTGAAGTTAATTTTAAACATATTGACACAGGAACATGATCCGGGTGTGCTAGTGGACAACACTGTCAGATTTTTCAGGCTATTCACTAGTTCCTCAAAGTCTATAATGATTATGAAAAATTAAATAAATAAAATTAAAACAAATTTTTAATTGTAAATTACTTGAACAAAGTATTAAAGACTGTACAATTTAATCACCTTAAAACAAAAGTTAAGCAATATTAGAATCTCATTTCGTGTCCCAACTCAACTTTTATTTTTCTTTCTCCCGTCGGCAGTCGGAAGCAATCCTTTGATTTTTACAATGGAAAAACTTGGCATTTTAATACACCCGCAAACGTACGTAAGAATTCATCTATTCCTTTATTCCTCCAGTTTTGTTTGTCTTATTGATTGAAGTACCTATCACTACATAGTATAAAACTAAGGCGCTCACTAAATCTTTAAAACTACGCAAAGGATTTTGATACGGTTTTTTTAATGGATAGAGTAGTTCAAGAGCAAGGTTTTTATGCACATGCGAAGCCGGGTTTAAAATAAACTTAGTATATTTTTTATGACATAATTTTACTTCTTCTTTTTCAGTCCATGGTTATCAATGCTGAATGGCATCTAGCAATGCACGCCATTCCTCTCGGTCTTGCGCTTTCCGGCAACTTTGACCAGGCCATCGGTCCATCTCTGCATCTGATATCAAGCATCTGGCAAAATTCTTCTAAATATTAAAACTTCTTAAATTTTTTGTAAACAAATCAAAGCGTGATGTAGAAGTCTGATGAGAAGCAGGCTCACCTTTACATGCCCGTCGGGGGCATGTAAAGGTGAGCCTGCTTCTCGTCGTCTTCTGCACGATATTATTTTACAAGCATATTTAAAAAAATGTTCTTTGGTCATCGTCATTTTGTGTAGGTGTCATTAAGCGAGCATGAATACCCTGTTGTCAAAGTTCTTCGAAATTGCCTCTCGGACTCTACGTGGTTCCTTTAATGACTATCAGTTGGCAGCCGGGACCAACGGCTTAACGTGCCTTCCGAAGCACGGAATCATCTTCATTATCAGACAATCAGGCAATTCAAGCCTGCAATGTCCTTACTGGAAAAAACTAAAAAAAGTATGCTTCCCGTGGGAATCGAAGCCACGACCTCTGGAACCTTAAGCCTTAACCACTGGACCACGTTAGCAGCTATCCTGGATTTTATACTTACACTTGACACGTAGATTCTAAATCTGTTTATTAAATAGAAGTGAGTTTGTGGAAACATTGTGTGGTATTTTATATCTGAAATAACCTTTAAAAGTCAAACGACCTTTATCGATAAAAATCTTGTATATTTTTAATAAATTCTCTTTTTATTACTGATTTTAATTAGTCAGCGGGAGATCGTTGTACACTAAGTAATATATTAACGTAAGTTTTGATATTTCAGATAGGAATCAAAACCTAAGGGGTACTTCGCGTTAAAGTAGAATCATCATATTTAGTATTATAAAAACTAAACAAATTTTCATAAAATTTCTATGTGAATGTTGAGAAAATTAAGCTTAGTCACATCCAAAATTAGAAGTAGTGAATATCACACGTTCTACTAATCCGGGATACATTCTTCATGTGACATTTATCGAGTGTTATAGCCGTTATTGAACACAGAATTCATTGGATATACTTAATTGCCTATTAAGAGGATTTTGGGATTACTTTTATTGCCTTTAAACTCTACTTTCTTGTAATAGACCGTGATTTTTAAATTAATCGACAAACGAAAACCATGGATTTAGTCTGTGGTACCACAGATTATAGAATACTACTGAATTATAAACATAATACAATACAATACCCTTTATTGCACATAAAATAGGATTATAATTTTGTATGCCATTAATCCTGCGTGGATTTTCAATTCCCAACGAGAATAATCTTTCACTGACATTAGGTAGACGGTTGATAATAAAGTCATCATCCTCATCATCTATCATAAGTATAGTTTTCTGTCATCTATGCTTAACACGTTGGCGTACGGTTTTGAAAACACAATCGAAGTTTAATTATTATAACGTCTATAGACGTCGTGCGTCCGCTAACGTGTTAAACTTACTTGCGCCGTACTGAACTTTTCTGTTCATCGAAATGGTTGACTGGGAGAGAATGCTTTTAGCAAAGTAAAAGTATTTTTACTTGTGGTACAATAGTTATATAAATAATTAAATCTTTCGTGTAGGTGACACGGTCAATCGACCAAGCATACCCTGGTGTCAGAGTTCTTCGGAACCGCTTCTCGGTCGCTGACGTGGTTCCTGATGACAGCCGGGACCAACGGCTTAATGTGCCTTCCGGAGCACGAAATCATCTTTATTATCAGACAGAAAGGTGATTCAAGCCTTCAATGCCCTAAACAAACTGGAAACAACTAAAAAAAGTAGGCTTCCCGTGGGAATCGAACCCACGACTCCCGGGTCTACAGGCAAACGCCTTAACCACTTGACTACGGATACATGGATGACATTATTAAGAGGATACTTCACTATCACATAGTATAAAACAAAGTCGTTTTCTCTGTTCCTATGTCCCTTTTTAACGGATTTTGATGCAGTTTTTTTCAATAAATAGAGTGATTCAAGAGGAATGTTTTTATGCCCATGCGAAGCCAGGGCGGGTAGTAAATAATAATGTAAGTCTTCTCCCCTCATCATAGGGGGAAATTAAGACACACCACGCTTCGAAGCTTGGAAGAAGGGAAAACAATTTTCCCATAAATAGCGTTGTCTCTTTTTATCCTAAAATAGATAACGGCCAAAGGAAATCTAATTTGTTTCGATTGTCGCCATCCCGAGAACGAATGTGTTAATATATTGGCAAATGTTAATAAAGGAGACAGGAAACTGATGCCGAATCTCGCTCAAACTATGTTGTTTATTTACACGCCCTACGATTTGGTTAAGTTTTATGTTTCTAATGACGCTCCGCTGAAAATAATTGGTTAGTCCAATTAAAACAATTGCCTGAAACATGATCTAAGCCTGAAACTTAAACAAGTGTCAGGGAAGAGACACATGAACAGTATGCTAAAAAAAAAATTGTGAAACCAAAACCTTTTTTTAGTGTATTGTTTATGTGTCCCACTGCTGGGCAAAGGCCTCCACTCATCCCTTTCCATGGAAACCTGTTTCACAACATAGATTAAAAAATTTGCATGACGCACGCGATTTTGTGATTTTATGTTTCACAAAAATATATTGTCGACCTCCGTTGCATTATGGTCAACACGACAGTCTGCTAGAAGTTTTAGGTTCGATCCCCAGTCAGGGTAAGATGTTGTTGTGTCTTTTAAAAATTGTCCTAGGCCTTGGATGTTTATCCATACTACAGTCATATTATAAAAGTGAAAGTGTGTTTGTATGTTTGTCCCTCTTTCACGTCCAAACGGATTGTATACCTACTAATCAAATAATAGTGAAAGGAATCATATTTTCTGCCTACTATTATCTATTCTATACTCGTACACAAAAGAGTTAAAAGAAATTATTCTGAAATAAGGTCAAGAATTGCGTTGGTACGCGTTCGGCTATTTTCGGACGGCTTCGGCCGTGCGTTCGGCTATTTTCGTGCGGTTCGGCAGAGTTCGGCTATTTTCGGCAGCGGTTCAGATTTAAATTTGGAAATCGCGTGCATTTCGCTTTGATGTGAGACAAATGGTGTTTATGAGTATTCATGCGTTGCAAAACAGCATTTGTGTTTTTTATTGGGCTACATAGAAAAGTATACCAATTTAGTATCAAGTATAAGTTTGACCTATGACGACCTCTGTGGCGTAATAGTTTACATACCTTTTAGCTACTTAGGAGGAAGGTTCGATCCCCGGTCAAGATAAAAAATCTTCTTGTTCTGACTGCCCTGGGTTTTGCATGTTTATCTAATGTTTATTTGTTATATAGTATCTTAGAGTTAGTATTCAATAAAACAAATCTCGAACTTTCTTAACTTACTCTAAGTTCAAGAAGGCATTTCTGCCTGCGCATACATGCTAAGGGAAATAATATGACATTACGTAGTTAAGAAGAATAGTGTAATATTGTCATTATTTTTACGAGTTGGATATAACCAAATGTTAATTAATTTAGACGGAACATTGTTACAATTAAATGATTTTTAATCGATTAAGTACTTAATACTATATTGCGTGAAAACAAGTAGCTGACGTAAATGTGTTTTAATCTATACTTTCATTATTATAAATGTCTGTTGTCTGCGTGCTTTCGTGGCTAAACCGCTGGACAGATTTTGATGTATTTTGGTAAGGAAATATTTTTTATTTCACTGGAAACTATAAAATGAAATACAACACTGCTCTTTAGCGACAAGAATAGAATTAAGTATACTAAGAAGTAACATACGTACATAGTATACTAACATAAAAGTACTATGACAATAATTAATTTACCGTTTTAATGTGGATCCTACAGACTTACTAATAAAAACCGTAAGTCCAGTGGGCCGGTTGCCATGGCAGTATGTCCAATACTTCTAGCCCATTGGGTCGTAGTTCGAGCCTCGGCAAATGGAGTGTGAAACCCACTGGACTACTAAAGACGGAACCAATTTCCGATTCCCCATCAAAATCGCAATTTTTAAACAGAATTTACGACGGTCTGCCAAAAAGGTTCATTGTCTCTATTTTTTTTAGTGGTTATCTAATCTATATATTACTAGCTTTCGCCCGCGGATTCGCCCGCGTGAGATTCCCTCGGGAACAGTGCTTTTTCCCGGGATGAAAGGTACCCTATGTCCTTTTCAGTAGTCTTAGCTATGTGTATGCGAAATTTCAGGAAGATTGGTTCAGTAGATAAAGAGTGACAAACAAATAAATAAACAAAGAAATATACAAACTCACTTTCGCATTTAAAATATTAGTTGGATTATATAAAAGAAAGTCGTGTTAGTTAGGTACACTTTTTAAAACTCAAGAACGGCTGAACTGATTTGGCTGAAAATTGGTGGGGAGGTAACTTAGAACCAGAAGAATGATTGAGGGTACCTTTCATCCCGGAAAAAAGCACTGTTCCCGAGGGAAGTTCACCGGGGCGAAGCCGCGGGCAAAAGCTTGTATTTAATATAATAATCAGATTTTTTTGTTAAAAATATTATAAATGTAATAAATAAGAAAAATAATTTATTTGCTGCACAATATATGCTACAATATTACAAAGAAAAACTAGTGTAATATAATTATATAGCCATAGCCTTATTCTTGGGGAAGGTTATAGGCTATGATGTAGCAATAAAGCTAATAAATAAACTTAAAACACGACCCCGTTCATTAGCGATAAGGCTGCCTTTGTACTAATTTCATTTTCGATCCTGTACAATCCAATGATGCATTTATGTAATTGGTGCTATAAAGTATTTATTCATTAATTCATTCATTCATCCCCAATAAGTCATATCAATATTATTTATTATTATTCATTCATTCATCAATGTTTACATACATTTTCAATTAATTCTTAAGATCACGTTCACCCTCGCAGATATATGCAATCGAATTGAGATCCACTTCAAGCAGTTAATTGAAATTCAACCCCTAGGGGGTGGGAGGGGAATAATTTGTATTGTGGGCAGGGGTATACCGTTACCAATTTACCTGAAGTTTGTTATTTTTTAAATAAATTGCACCAGTCTTGGGCCCGGGTCAGCTTAAAATGTCAGTGGGTACCAAAAAAAGGCAGTGAACGTGGAAAGCTTGCCATCTGAATCATGTTCCTTTTGGTCTGGTTTCTCTGTAAATTGGTAACAAAAGTCAGACGCCAGTAGCTTCATTGTTATAACTTGGTGGCTTACTACCATCTCTCAAAACCATGCAAGAACGATTGAGTAAGCGTGACAGCGCAATACGTGATAAATTTAACTATTATGTAATTTAACTCAATAGTTTTTGCTTGCTAAAACAAGTTTGGTGAGTCATCTTCGCCCGAGCGTGTTTCCCTGTTGCATCTTTTAGCTTACGCTTCAGAGCCCAGGGTACGCTATCAATCATGGTTCTGATTTAGCGGTACTAGTTATTACAATGGATCAACTGCCCTCTGACCTCCGTAACCTTTTTTTTACAGTGAAACCAGACCCACAGGAACATGATCCGGGTGTGTTGGTGACCAACACTGTCAGATGTTTTAGGCTGCCTAAACGCATTTTAACAAGCCTTCCGAAGCACGGAGGAGCTCAAGACAGAAATGTCACTAATGGCGACCAATACAAACATGGCCGCGCACTCGCCGTCGCTGATACTTGACGCGCACTATCGTTACCACAGAACAGAAAAATTATCCGAATAGAAATAACGCGGGTTTAGTTCCAGGATCAGTATGGCAGCGTATTCTCTCTTCTTATCTTCAATCAATACATGTAGACCCATTAAACCACACCTTATTAGAAATGTATTATGTAGTTTACAACAAAGCCACCTAATATATCGACCAATAACAGTGGCAATAAATGACGCAATCAAATTCCCCGCCCATTTTTTTGTGTGAAACGTTGGCTTCCAAGCTAAACTAGTGACACGGTTTTCGTGCGCTATGCCACTTCTTGTTAATATTTCTAAATTCTGAGATTGTTTCGCGCCGCGCTAGGCTATCCGAGCTCACAAGTTTGGTGAGTGTTCCCACGAAACGGGAATATAAACTTTTGCGCGCAAATTAATCTTGTTAACTACATGTTTACACGAACGTAAACTATTTTTAGAGTTCTCAAAATGAGAAACGATTTGGCAATGAGGTTAGTAGGTATATTGTATTGTTAGTAGTATTAAGTTAGTAAATTTTCCAGTTTTTTTACGATAAGGGTGGTCTTAGACCACACACATGTGCACTTCTTTATCCCGTTGTTTCCCGGTTGCATTTTCAGCTTAAGTTTCAGAGCCCAGGATATGCTTTTAACCATGGTTTTGATTTGGCGGTACTGGTTGTTACAATGGAGCGACTGCCGTTTGACAGCCGTAACCCTTTTATACAGGGAAACCAGACCAATAGAAACATGACCCTGGTGTGTTAGTGGTCAGAACTGACAGATTTTTCAGGCTACCTAAAGCATAGTCATAGCCTTAGGACTGCCATCTAACGATACGAAAGATAGACAACGTCTTAACGTGCCTTCCGAAGCACGAGCAAAATTCTTCCTTGCTTTGTGATGTGTAAGATATAAAACATTGGCAAACCTTTTAAAATGTAACAAATACGAAAAAAACTTACAATAGGTCTACTCCGCAATATTTATTAGTTTGTTACCTGTAACAAAAAGGTTTTAATTAGTAGAAATTACAATTAATTCATTCAAATTACAATTCATTCAAATTACAATTCATTCAAATTACAATTCATTCATTCAAATTACAATTAATTCATTCAAATTACAATTATTTCATTCAAATTACAATTCATTCATTCAAATTGTATGAGGTACAAGGTCAATCAAACCTGCACACCCTGGTGTCACAGCTATTCGAAACTGCGGCTTTTGACTATCTTCAATGACTACCAGCAGGTGGTACCAACAGCCTAACGTACAGTCAGCTGCAGAGAAATAGACCCCCTTTCAATAGTGATACTTGTGGCATGGGGGTCAGATTTCTCTGCAGCCGACTGTACTTTCCATTGGTTTAATACACTAGTTTCCGAAACACGAACTCATCTTTGTTATTAGACAATCAGGACCTGCCTGTTTCAAGCCTGCAATGTCTTAAATAAAACTGGAACCAACTTAATAAACTTTGCAATATACTTTCCATGGCAATCGAACCCATGACCTCCAAGTCTTCAGGCAAATGCCTTAACCGCTCAAAGTAACTTGCTCACTAAAATAAACTAATCCATCTTCCAATCCAAACTAAAAAAAGTCTGTGTGTCTAGGTATCTGTCTGTTACTCTTTTTACGGCTAAATCGCTGCATCAATTTTAATAAAATTTGGTATAGATATAATTAACGACCAGGGTTCAAACCTAGGTTACTTTTGGGGGCGATAAAACCAAGTTCAACGCGGGTGAAGCCGCGGGCAATAGCTAGTAAAATGATATAAGGTAAGGATTTTACCCCCACACAATATCTCACACAATACGAGGACGATAATTAGGTACTCGTAAATCAAAAGCATCATCCAAGCGTGTTTCTCGGTTACATCTCCAGCTTACGCTTCAGAGCCCAGGGAATGCTCAGCAAATACAGCGATTTTCCTACCTACCTGCTCCAAATAGGATAGTACAGTCGGTTGCAGGGAAATCTGAGCCCCATGCCACAAGTATCACTATTGAAAGGTCATATTTCTCTACAGCTCACTGTACAACAATGTTTGTGGTTCTCCTAATTAGGGGCGTGCGGTTGTTCATAGCTGAGTTACATGCTATATTGGTAACTTAGGTGTATGTTCCATTATAATAATTTGGCTTTTGGCAAACCGCTATATTAAAATTTCCGACAACAAATTATTTGTTTTAGCCACGACATGCGAGTGTTTTCCACATTTACTATTTTAACCTACGACGAAAGAGAGGAGTGTTATTTATTTTCACAAATAAAGCATTTTATAATCTAACTAATTTAATTATAGCTGATGTTTGTTTTTATAAAACTATGGTCGAATTTGAAAATTCTGCTTACTATACTTTCCAAGAATCATCTAAAGAAAGGTACAATTACGAGGAGGGTCTTCAGAAGATTAAAAAAAATATATAACAGAAACATGAAGTGTACACGAATTAAATAAATAAATAAAAATTAAGTAGGTATATTAAAGCATTAATTAATTACACGCGTCTTAACCCGACGGAAGGCCAATTCTATTCTATTCTTCACTTTTAATAAATAAATCAAATCTGATATTTTATAACATTTTTTGTTAAATGTTATAATAAATTCAAATCTTACGCGTTATTTACTCGTGTGACAAGTTTTCCAGGAGATAAGAGGACAAGTATATGAGCTCGTGTACAAGTTTACATTTTCAAATGACCGCAGCTCCTATATGTGCAAGTACGATAAGTACTTGTAATGATGTAGGTTATCACATCAGGTTCTTACGTTTGCAGATTTCTTAAAAAAGAAATACATAAGGAGTGTATGACGAAAGTGATGAATGTAGAGGACGCGCGAGGCTGTAAGATACACCCTAGACGCTCATGCGCGCATGATGGAAAACCATCAAACAAAGGCATGGTACTCGAAAAGTGAATTGAATCGACTGATTTCCAAACAAAAAATCCTAAATTTTTTTGTTTAAATCAAGAATTTGCGATGATTTACGATGGAACAATTTAATCAACTGATTTCCATACAAATCATCACAAAATTCTTAATATAAATTAAAAAAACTAAAATGATTTGTTTGGAAATCAGTCGATTCAATTCACCTTTCGGGTAGCATTCCTTTGTTTGATGGAAAACCATCATGCGTGCATGAGCATGTAATGTGTGCCTATGGATCGTAGCCAATGGAAATCTCTATCTCTGCCTTCCCCTGCAGGAGACATGCGTGATGATATGTATGTATGTTCTCTCGTTGATTTATAGCTCGTATTTGCGAATACTGGGATGTCAGAACAAGCGGTGCGCTAGGGCTGGCCTAATGGAAAGTCAACAAATTTTAATAGGTCATAGGTATTTAAAAAGAACGATAACAAGCGTTCGAAATGTGTTGGTATAAGTTCGTATGAAAGGTATAAGTTGGATGGAAAGAAGACAAACGAGGAAATGCTGGTTCTGTTCAATGAAAAGAGGAAATTGTTACCTAGAAACAATTGATTTGAGAAGAAGAACGATATATGGTCACCTTGTACGATGTGAACAACTAATAAAAACAATAATCGAAGGAAAGACAGATTTGAATGAATGCATGAAATGCAACAAATAAATTGTATTGAATTGAATTAAGAAGATAGGTAAAAGAATATCTTTAACCATAGTTCCAGTAATGTAACATCTTCTAAACATAAAACAACAATATAGGCAGTGCTGTTTGGCAGCAGATATAAGTGACGTAGCGCCCTTTGTAACACTTACAAAAAATAGAGTGTGTTTCATAAAATTTGTGATAATTTATGATCCCTGTATTTACAAATATGTGACTGGCAAATTCGAAGTCGGAACAAGCGGTGCGCTAGGGTTGTACCGAATGGAAAATCAACATTTCCGTCTCGTATCTCGCGCGCAGTCCCGATTTAATTAATTGCCAAATTATGGCGCGAGCTCTCAGATACGTTTTTATTTGTTATTATTTGCACGTTAATTAAAACTGGCAGCAAATTCCAATTTGCTGAATATATTGGAACGAAGCTCGCTCGTTTACGAGGAGCTCGATAGCATAGAGCGGTGCGCGTTTTCGTAACGATAGCACGCGATTGGTCGCCATTAGTGGCGTTTTCTATCTTGAGATCCTCCGTGCTTCGGAAGGCAAGTAAAGCCGTTGGTCCCGGCTGCTATCGGCAGATGGCAATCGTTAGGCTATGTCAGATGCATTTAAGCAGCCTGAAAAATATGACAGTGTTGGTCAATAACACATCCGGATCATGTTCCTGTTGGTCTGGTTTCCCTGTAAAAAGGGATACGGAGGTCAGATGGCAGTCGCTCCATTGTTATTATTGTTATTACTGGTTATTACCAGTACCGCCAAATCAGTACCATGATTAATAGCGTACCTGTTACATAATACTTAGCATTAAGTTCGGCTATTGAAATATAAATATGTATCATTGCAATAAGATTTAAATAATTAAAAAATAAATCTCATGATGATTTACACAGCCCTGCTAATGGGTACCAGTAGATATTGTTATTGTGTAGCCGGGTATAATCTGCAAGCTCAATTAATTAATCATTGCCCTGTTATTTAGACGGAGAGCATCGATTATTATTGAGCTTATTTGTATCTATACTATTCTATACTAATATTATAAAGAGGAAAGATTTGTATTTTTGAGTGTATGTTTGTAATGAATAAACTCAAAAAATACAGTGCCGATTCCAAAAAAATATTTTACCATTCAACAAGCAATTCAACGAGCAACGATACAATTCACCAAGCTACGTTCACCCTGTGAGACATAGGCTATGTATGTACCACGGGTAAAGCCGGGTGGACTGCTTGTTTATCAATAAAGTAGGTGTATATATCGTAGAATTAATAAGTTAACAATTCATTGGGCTATTTATTTTTGCATCATTATATCGTATATCTATTATTTAAAACATTTCTCTTGTCGGTGGAGTGGTTTCCATTAAAATATGAGAGGGCAAGTAAGTCCAAGGAGGGCATTATAGACCAAATATAATTGTTTTTGCCAAAAAAACGAAACCGACTCCAATTTCTCAACTAAAAAGAATGAAATAATCAATACATTGTTGTTTAAATATGCTTCATATCAAAAATTTTAATAAATCCGGAATCGGTGCCGATTCTTTTAATAAAATATGCTAATTAACGAGCCAGCAGCTAGTCCACGATATCGTAAAATTGGCACCAACTTCGAATTCATTAAAATTTTTGATATGAAGCATATTTAAACAACAATGTATTGATTATTTCATCCTTTTTAGTTGAGGAATTGGAGGCGGTTTAGTTTTTTTGGCAAAAACAATTATTTTTTACTTTTTAGTTTTGAGTACGCAATACCTTTTAACTAAAAAGTTGTAAACAAGTTGCATTTGGTAAGTCGGGTAAACGTCATCAGCGTCGTCTCACCTTATTGACATGGAATATATCAAAAACGACCCAAATCGCAATAAAACTTGAAGAGTTCCCTCGATAACTCCATGATTCCATCATCAGATCCTGATTTGATGACTATGGAACCATCTCGAAAGTATACCCTTTCTAACAAAAAAAGAATTTTACAAATCGATTCAGTGGTCTTCTAATATTTGAGCAAGATAGATTACAATCAAAAAGTTAAATATAAATACGTTGCATTTTTGAAAGTGGGTTAAATTTTCCAGCATCGTCTCACCTACGTCTCACTTTGATAACTTGGAATATATCAAAAAATACCCATGCCCAATACAAAACTTGAAGAGTTCCCTCGATATCTCCATGATCCCATCATCATTTCCTGAACTGCTGAATATGGGACCAATTGGAAAGTAAACCCTCTCGAACCAAAAAAATATTTTTTGCAAATCGGTCCAGCCGTCTTCGAGTAATCCGGTAACATACATAAAAAATAATAAAAATAAAACATACCTCCCGACGAATTGAGAACCTCCTCCTTTTTTTGAAGTCGGTTAAAAAGGAAAAGCCTAAAGTTGTGTAGTATATAAATGGGAAATGCATGAGTGCAAAGACAAAAGATACATTTAATATCTTATAAAAAGGCAAAAATTAAAGGAAAACAAAGTCGGACTTATCGCTAATACATTTCTACCGAACCCAAGGGTAGAAAGAAACAGAAAAAATATAAATCTAAAAAGTGCCAGAGTTCCGTACGTAAAGTGTGAAAAAAAATCTTTTGTCTTTTCCTATGTCAGTGAACTCTGTTCGGAAACCATAATAGAAAGTTAGACACATTTTCAGTTGAAAGTTAAAAATAAATACATAAAACATACCGACGAATTGAGAACCTCCTCCTTTTTTTTGAAGTTGGTTAATAAAGATTGATACGTTATTTTTCTCCGTGCAGTGCAGATTATACCCGGTTATATTATAACAAAATCTACTAATACTCATTCGATTACAGAAAATATTCATAAAAATTCAACCCAATTTACAACCTAGTCCTTTTTAGAGGTCGACGAATAAAATGACTGCCAGATCTTGATTTCGTTATAATTTTCCATTTTTCCTTAAATTATTCCTTTCTTCAGTTCACTGAATTTCGTTCTCAGCATCTGTGGCCCCTTTCCACTTGACTGAAAACGCTGCCCCAGACTTAAATGCCCATTTTTAGAGTTCCGTCCATACTTCCATACAAAATATTATTTATTTATTAACTAGCAGTCCACCCTTGCTTCGCCCATGGTACATGCATATGCCTATGTAACTCAGGTTGAACGTAGATTTTGAATAGTGAAATAATTTTTGAAATCGGCACAATAGTTTTTGAGTTTATTCAGTACAAACATACACACAAAAATACAAATCTCTCCTCTTTATAACATTAGTATAGATTACAAAATTTTGTTGCATAAACTAATTTTGTTTTTCTTAACAGTCATTCTTCAAATTTATATTTACACTAGCTATAGCCCGCGACTTCGTGCGTGTGGGCTTTCCCGTTATCGTAGAAACTTTGGGAAGTGCTTCCGAAATTCACGCGGGAATCGCCTGGGAATTCCCCTTTTTATATATAAAGTTTGTCATGATATGACCAACACAAAATAAGAATTATCCCATCTGGTTCATTCGTTCGAAATAGCTATATATATTTGCAGACAAACAAGCCTTGAGTTAATTCAAATGACGATAACTTTTTTTTAAACAAAACTGGGTATACTACAGCAAAGCAAAGGTCCTATAGGACATAAATGGCAGCGTGCAAGTCACACCCATTAGGAATTAAGAGCATCACTTTTTGACAAGCTTGACTTTCAAAGTTTCAGATTAATATAAAAAAAAAACACCCCAGTTAATCAAATTTCCATTCAGGTTATTGGAAAAGTTGATTGCGTTTAAAGAAAATTAGACCTTATTATGTATTCTTCAAATATTTTTATAAAGATATTACGAATAAGTATACCTTATTTAAATAATGATATTCAGATTTAAATTAAGGGTGAAGAAGATGAAAAAAATCGACAAGAGCCGGGGTTTTAACAGTGATTTAAATTTTATTTAAAACAAATAAATTATTATGAACTTTAAATTTATAAAGTAGACGAGTACACATAACATAGGTTAGTAGGTTAGGTACTTTTTCCACAGTTTTAATCAATAGGAGACTGATAAGATAGTGGTGTTCTCTATGTGCTTTTGTAATGATATCGCAAGTTAAGCAAATTAAGATGGGCAGCGGTCACCATAGCCTTAAAAAGTTAAAGAAGGTGAATATAATAGAACTTTATTTGCGTTTGTATAAGGTATTTATAGAAGACTAGCTTTCGCCCGCATGAATTTTGGGATAAAAGGTTATGTATGTTCTTCTTAATAATCCTAGCTATGTGTATGCAAATTTTAGTAGATAAGGCGTGAAGAGTTAACAAATATACAAACTCACTTTGCCATTTATAATATTAAGTTGGGATGAACAAACACATAAAAATTATCTCTTACACAGCCATAAACTTATAGAATACAAATTTTCAACAATACATCCACATCTTTATGTTTTCTCTATTCCGCGTGTTTTTCACACACAGTTGCCTTTCTTGAGCAATCTGGAAGTCAATTATAAGCCTTAATGCTGGTGTTGTAAGATTTATTTATTTATTTAATCATAGAAAAATTGTACAAGATAAAAGTTCAACAACGAAAGCGTTGCACAACTTAAAGGACACAGGTTCACCCATCCTTTGCACAAAATAGTAATATTTCTCTCACTAAACGCTCGAACCTGTCAGCAAAAAGATCACATTCAACACCTTGAACCTGTACCGATGATAGAAGGAAAGATGTCAAGAAAGCCGTGGTAGGTGGTTTCTCTGAGAGCCTGTGTGACTGCGGCGCGATGCAATCGATGGCTCACATTTTATCTTGCTCTATTTACCCTCTTCTCTCTCTCTCTCTATCTTTTATATAAGCAATCATACTCTAATCTGGATTTATTCAACTTATCTAAAGCACAATTAAATAATGACATTGTTAAGTTGCACAAAAAGTAAACTGGATGTTCCGCAATTCTTGCTTATTCTTTTTAATCTTTTATTAATTGTAGTAAGTATATTGTTAATTTTTTTTTGTGGTTCGGTTTTATTTGTATGAGGGAGTGCATGTAAATTTTAAGCATGCATAAATGAGATTTGTATATCATCAATAATTGTATTTTTGATATATCTGTGTAAACCTTTTTTGGACTTAGTTTAATACATTAACTTATAATATAACAATATGTATTGTATCGCTGTTTTTACAGTTAAATAAAAAATAAAATAGAGGACCTAAACGAGGGTCAATGAAGGGTCCATAGAGGCATTATGACAGACAAAGAAGAAGACTAAATAAGTCAGTGACCTTTTTATGAAGGAAACATAGAAAACCCATTAAAATATCGAGTAACCTATATTGCTGTGGGTGTATTCTCGTGTCTATTCTAGACGGGAAATTGGATGGTGGAAATTGACGCGGCCGAACCCGCGGGGCGTCAATTGCTTGTAGATTCTTGCGATGAGAATGCCGTTCCATTTATAAGATAACTAGCTGTTGCCCGCGGCTCCGCCCGCGTGGGACTCGGTTATATCGCGTCCAAAAGTAGCCTATGTTTGACCTCAGGTCGTTAACTACATCCCTACCAAATCATCACAATCGCTCCAGCAGTTTAGCCGTGAAGAGGTGACAGACAGACAGACAGACAGACAGACAGACAGACTTTCGCATTTATAATATTAGTATGGATAGTATGGATTGAGTTTTTATTGAACTAGCCAGCATCTTTACACGCCTGTTTTAGAAAAAAAATAGGCTCGGCTCTATAGAATTTTAAAAATCGCGCGACATTTTTTTAATCGATGCCCGGCTCTATTGCAAAATTTAAGGTTGGAATGTCACATCCGAAACTAGAAATCATAAGAATTAGGAATTCGCGCGTGCCAAGCAATTTTTTTTTATCATGCTAGAAATAAATTTTTCTCGCAATTTTCAATTTAATTCTATATTTGATATTATATTTTTTTTAATTGTGTTCATAAATAATTTCTATTCATTTCTTTAATAAAATTAAGGATGAGGTCTTTTTTCGATGAGTTACTTAATATTTCATCATTATTTTTGAAAGACCCTTACATGAGATGGTACTTATTGTTCTTCTACAAAAATTCCAAATGACCAAAATAACAGGCAAAAATGAGTATGTGTATCGCTGAAAATAATAACGAGATAGAGTTATATTCTAATCTTTTAGACATAATCCTCAACCGTTACGGAAAAAAACTAACTGGAACTATTAATTGGCTATAATCCAACTAAGTGGCTTTGTAGAATAGAGAAGTTAAGCCGTACAAGAGCATCGGAGCCAATTAAGGGATGAAATAAGAAGAAATTATTGGCTACTAATGCTGTTTTTAACTTTAGAACTACATTTCATATTTAATACACCTGTGGGTCTAAAAACGCCACTTTAGCAATTCATCGAATCGAATTCATATTACAAATTCCTTAGCAATCCTTTAGCAATTCCTATTTCTTCAAATTTTTTTGAAGAGGAATGGCAGTTTAATTAGCTATTTTACAAAAAATAGAGGAATTGCTACAGAATTGCTAAGGAATTCGTAATATGAATCGATTCGATGAATTGCTCAAAGTGGCGATTTTAGACCCCCTGCATTTCAAATATTAAATTATTTAAACTTACATTAATTTATCTACATACATACATATCTATTCTATACATCATATCATATAAAATAAAATAGTAAAAATATCTTGTTTGTACATTAAGTAATTTTGATTGAAATGGATAGAGGGACATTTAAAAAAAAATGACTTTTTAGTCCGCCTGTCTGTATGTATGATAACTCTTATCTCCAAAAGTACTGAACCGATTTGCTTTAAATTTTCCCCAATTGTTTTGTTTTAACTCGGAAAAACATCTAAAGTTTGTTTCATCAAAATCGGTTTATTAAAAGTAAAGTTATCGTCATTTGAATGAACTTAAAGCATGTTTGTCGGCAAATATACCTATTGGTTTTTTAAACGAATGCACCAAATCGGATAATTCTTTTTTTTGTGTTGGTTATCATGACAAACTTTGTATAAAAGAAAAGAGGGATCCCGGACAATTCCCGTGAGAATCTCGGGAGCAATTCCCGAAATTACCACGATAACGGGAACAATGCCCACGCGTACGAAGTCGCGGGCTACAGCTAGTCTATAATAATGAAGCTGGAGTTGTTTGTAAAATAAAACAAAGCCGCTTTCTCTGATGTCCCTTTGTATGCTTAAATCTTTAAAACTATGCAACGGATTTTGATGCGGTTTTTTTAATAGATAGAGTGATTCAAGAGAAAGGTTTTCATGCTCATGCGAAGCCGGGGTTGGTCGCTAGTTGATTATAATTTACGCTCACCACACTTGCCTAGTGACATTAATAACTTTATCGATGGTAAAAGGTCGTAGCCTTGTCGTAGAGGCTCTACGACGTAGGCGACTACGGGCGTAACGACGTCACGCACGTGTGACGTCATTGTTTGTGGGCGGACTATGTCACTTTCGGTCAATACCTTTTATGACGTATAAGGTTATGGATACTTATTTTAAATTATTTTGCTTTAATTAGAAATTAATTGTTTTGTTTTTTAAATAAATTCGTGAAACTGGTGTTGGTTGCGTTTGCAACTAGCTGTTGACTGCGGTTCCGTCTGCAAGGTACTTAGTTATATCGCCCCAAAATTGGCTTATGCTTGACCATTGGCCTTTGACTATATTTATAACAAAATTCATCAAAATCGGTCCGTAACCGCTAGCCGTGAAAGCGTAGCAGCCGGAAACAACAAATCATTAATTTAATTATCAGCTAACACCATAGCCCTTAAAAACAAAAAAAAAACACGTGGTGAAACACGTTTAAATAAAGGCTAAAGCCACATTTTACTCCCGACACATTTACAAAAAGACAATATTATCTACAAAGCAAATTGGACGGTACTTTAATAGTCACAGGGCTTATTCTCGCTTACTTGAAAGACTGAAACAATATAAAGCTAATGACACACTTGCGGCGCGTTCGTAATGTAGTACTTGTGAGCTCCCGCTGTCATGTTCCGTATTTTGAATGAACAATGGGAACTGAGTGAATGATACGGAAAATGTATAGAGTTCGGGAGATTCTACTATTTAGCTCTGTTTTTTACACACTTTTTTTTAAAAGAAACTGGTCTAGTGAATTATACCTTATGATCCGAATATTGTAAGTTCCAGTTTTTATTTTATTTATTAATTTATCACAAAATCCACAGCTCAATCATTTTAAAATAGTTCCTAATACTACACTGACAGCCAATAACGATTTACATTATTTAGGTATAATGTAAAAAACGAGAAGATATTTTAGATATATTTAGACGTTAAGCTTGATGCCATAAACAAAACAGATATGATATGCTTGTAAAGAGGCAACATTGCGTATTCTTAACTCCAAGTTATAAAAAATCCAATCCCATGGGAAGGGTACTATGTTTATGATTTTTCCTATCAATTTTAGGACATTGCAGGCTTGAATAATCTTATATAGGATAATAAAGGTTCTTCCATTCCTAGGAATTCTAGGCGTAAAAGTTTACGTCCAATCATAAGCTGGTGGCCCAGTTTTGGGCGTCCAAGGATATTAAAGGTGAACGTCGATAAGCTAAGAAGAAAGAGAAGCTGAATGACGGCTTACTAGATTAAATCTAGTGAGTATTTTATAACAAAACATATTTTTGCTATCTATATTATCATGCACTATCACTACATAGTATAAAACAAAGTCGCTGCCTCTGTCCTTATGTCCCTTTGTATGCTTAAATCTTTAAAACTACGCAACAGATTTTGATGCGGTTTTTTCAAAAGATAGAGTGATTCAAGAGGAAGGTTTTTATGCACATGCCAAACTGGGGCGTGTTGCTAGTGTAATATATACTAGATCTCACATTTTTTATTTCGCATTTCTTATTTACGTTGGCAGTTCTTTTTTCAAATAGTCAAACAAATTCTAGTCTGCATCCGCTTCGCATCTTCCATTAAAACGAACTAATCATCGCGCCCGCTCCATTGAACAATGAACGCTTTGTACTAATGAGTGAACTAAACTCACCTGTGTACATACGGCCTTGAGTACATATCAGTTACACTGAGTTTAAATAAGCGCCTTGCATGTTTGCAATACTCAATACTTTATTGCATCCTTAATGTACTCGTAAGTAACAGGTCTTATTCTTATATTTAATTGTAACAATTAATGACCCTTTCGGGCGCAGCATTATTAATATTAAGATGGACCGCGTGAACAGAGTACCTTAAGGTAGCCTGAAAACACGGATCATGTTCCTATTGGTCTGATTTTCCTGCAAAAAGGGTTGCGGAGGTCAGGTGAGATACTACCATCTCTTAAAACCATGCAAGATCCAGGGAGTAAGCGGGACAGCGCAATACATGATGTAAAGCGACATCTCCCTTTTCACTGGATCTTGCATGGTTTTAAGAGATGGTGGTAAGCCACCAGATGACAACCGTTCTACAGTAACCAGTAACACCGAATCTGGATAATTAAATACATATCCTGGGCTTTGAAGCGTATGCTGAAGATGCATCTATAAACCATGCTCGGATGATAATAAAATGATCCATACTTTCTATTATCACAGATTACAGAAAACTATACTATAGTACAAATATTTGGCGCCACTTATTAGCTCGAAAAAGAACTAAATCTTTTTCTAAAGGAATAGGAACATATGCTATAGTAATCTGTTTCAAAGCTCTAATAACTTCAGCATTGTACAAATGGCATGAGTTGACTGGTATTACTTGTGGCCCAAAGGGTAAGGGTCTATTAATTATTAGGCCTGTCTTATTATACAGTAGTGAAGCATGGACTGTACTTGAACGGCACAAGCAGCAGCCGATCGAGCGATAAAAAAAACGGAATAAATAAATAAATATATAGGGACAAATCACACAGATTGAGTTGGCCCCAAAGTAAGTTCGAGACTTGTGTTATGTGATACTAACTCAACGATACTATATTTTATACCAAATATATATATATATAAATAAACATCCAAGACCCAGGTCAATCAGAATAAGATCATTTTTCATCTTGACCTGACCGGGTCGAACCCGGGACCTCCTGAATAGCGGTCAGGCATGTTAACCATTACACCACGGAGGTCGAAAACTGAATTGAGAACCTACTCCTATTTTGGTAGTCAGTGAAAATACTACGCTGGATGTGTGAAGTGTCGCAAAAAGAACGCATGAGAAACACCCACATTCGGGGCAGCCTTCATGTCTGTGACATGGCGGACTAGCTATTGGAAAGTAGCCTACGACGATATAACAAGAAGAACGAGAAGAACGATAGACCGGCCTATAGTAACGTATAATGTCGAATTTTATTATAGCAATATAAATAGCACTTCATACTGAAACAACAAAGATATGTCGAACCCTCGTCCACACACAATACAAGTCAAACGCAGATTATTCTTGGATTATTGATTCAAAGCCCTTTTCAGCAGTCATATTTACCGAATGCCATTAATTGGCATCGTGTTCAAAACGCATTTTGAACTTGTGAATACGTTTTCCAATTTGTGTATCATGTAAATTATTAACTTTTCTATTCTAGGTACGTAAGACATAGAATTATTAAATTCGCGCGGTCTATCTAGCCAAGCAATTTTGAAAAATCTATATCGTAAGCAAACATTATTTTTATATAAATATAATATTTTTCTCTTACGCATTACATCATGAGCTGAATCTTAGACCTTATCTGCATTGAACATCAGGTGGAATCGTGGTCAATCCCTGTACATTGTAAATATGTATGTATATATAAAAGCTATTAATCCTTTCAAAAGCCAGTTTACAACCTTAGCTCTATATGCTCCAAAAAGAAGAAATAAAAACCTCTTTACAAGAGCCAGAAAAAGTCTGAGTTATCCACTAACACTGGTGGATAAAACTGATTTTCCTGGTTTATCTAAGTGGATATTATATATTTTTAAGTGCAATAAAAAATAATGTCCTTATATTGGTCTGGTTTCCCTGTAAAAAGGGCAGTAATAACCAGCACCGCCAAATCGTCTTTTAAATCTTATAATGTATAATGACGTATTTCACACAAATAATTTTTCTTTTTTTCTGTCTGGAACTATTATTAAAAACGTACGCTGAAGGCTAAGCGTATGCTGAAAATGCAACTAGGAAATACGCTAGAAGGCTGGCCTATATTTGGTTTAAAGATTAACGTTGTACGGCAATGCCGCCAGCCTTCTGGGAACATTTCCAGTTGACAGTGATGCGGAGGAATATTTCGACGCTTAGTGGTTTGCAAGTACTTTTTTTTGTGTAATTATTTATTTATTTAATTACTAGCTGTTCCCCGCGGCTTCGCCCTGCGTGGGTCTCGGTTATATCGCGCCCAAAAGTAGCCTATGTTTGACCTCAGGTCGTTAACTACATCCCTACCAAATTTCATCACAATCAGTCCAGCAGTTTAGCCGTGAAGAGGTGACAGACAGACAGACAGACAGACAGACAGACAGACAGACAGACAGACTTTCGCATTTATAATATTAGTATGGAAGTATGGATATGGATTTTAAGTGTGTATATAGGAAGTAGTTAGGTTTGGAAACACGCTCGGATGAAGAACTACTTTATTTTATACTATGTAATATGTAATCTTATTGCATAAGTCGCGGATCATAACCCGCATATGTTTTATTTCGGAGGCGTGGTCCGCGTCAGCCATGACTTGGTCTTTGAGTATTTGGTATCCTTCCAAATGTTATACTTACTGTGACTAGGTTAACTGAAATCTATTCATGGACGCGACGAGTTTTGATAGAATAAATGACTAATTCAATACGAAATTCTAATAAAGAGACTATTAACAGCACAAAAGATGCGAGCGTCAGCGAAAGTATATAACTATGTTAAATTTCAAGCCATTGTGTGTAGAAAAGATTTAGTAAGAGTAAAATTACTTAATAAATAAATAAATATATACGGACAAATCAAATAGATTGAGCAAGCCCCAAAGTAAGTTCGAGATTTGTGTTTTGGGATACTAATTCAACGATATTTTATAACAAATACATGATTTGCCTGGGTCTTGGATGTTTATCTATACAGCCAAGAGCCAGGCCAATCAGAAAAATACCATTTTTCATCTTGACCTGACCAGGGATCGAACCCTGGACCTCTTGAATAGCGGACAGGCATGATAACCATTACGCCACGGAGGTCGTCGTGTGTAGGTTTGTCATACAAAATCGCTCACGCAGTCTGCGTCTAAGTATAAAATCTCATAGGTACTAGGGGTACGGTTTCCCACCCTGCGACAAGCATGTGTGAGGTGATTTAAGCCTGCATTGTCCTACCCAAAATGTAAACAATTAAACAAAGTACCTATGTTTCCCGTGGGAATCGAACCCGATAATAAAAAAATGCATAATCTAAAACACACGGAATATTTCGAAACTCAATATTTTTCTCACATATCGTCGAATTTTCTTTAAAGCTGGCAACACATTTACTAAATTGTATGACGAAAAGCTGATACTATTTTCTGTGGCGAGAAATATCGAGCATGCTTTCATTTCAATGACCTTGGGATGCGATTATATTAAATCCGTCTTTTGTAATTAAGGTTCTGGATCTGAAGTTTATTGTAAACATATAAAATTATTAAATTATAGTTCCCTTTAGTTACAAATTGTAATATTGCTAAAAACGGCCACTTTTAGCAGTTTTGCAATTAACAACTATAAGGAACTATAATTAAATACGATTAAAATTAACTTGAGATCCAGAACCTTAATTACATAACAGGGATTTTTGATAACTTGTGTTTCCAGTGAATAATGATTTTTAAATGACGGTGGCGCTAGTGTTCACCAAGTTGTTACAACATCATTTTATACATACATTCATGCAAATAAAGATATTTGATTTGATTTGATTTGGTATCGTCTTAAGGGATTTTTTTAACTACTATACCGTTCGCAGTTTTTTTTTTCAATATAAATAAATAATAAAAGAAAGATAAGTGTATTAAGTCGATACTATAAAAAATACATTAAAACACATTTTAATGTTCACGAGATAATTTTTATTCACCAAAACCCCTTACAATAAATACGACCGTCGTTTCAGGCTTTGTTACGCAGAGGCTGTTAAAAACGAACCTTAAATGAGAACGCCATAATTCTAACAATATTGGACTCCCCATAAAATGTCATTATACTTATTTCGTAGGGTGATTTCATTAACTGCGACAGCCGTGTTTTTGCTTTAGAATAGACCTCCCATGGCTGTCGTAAAAGGCAAACAAGGGAAAAACAGAAATCACAATTTATTTGTTTACTAGCTGTTCGGCGCGGCTTCGCCCCGCGTGGGACTCGGTTATATCGCGCCCAAAAGTAGCCTATGTTTGACCTCAGGTCGTTAACTACATCCCTATCAAATTTCATCACAGTCGGTCCAGCAGTTTAGCCGTGAAGAGGTGACAGACAGACAGACTTTCGCATTTATAATATTACTAGCTGTTCCCCGCGGCTTCGCCCCGCGTGGGACTCGGTTATATCGCACCCAAAAGTAGCCTATGTTTGACCTCAGGTCGTTAACTACATCCCTACCAAATTTCATCACAATTGGTCCAGCAGTTTAGCCGTGAAGAGGTGACAGACAGACAGACTTTCGCATTTATAATATTAAGTATGGATCTGTTTGACATCAGCATTCTCAAGGACGCCAGTCGAGGTGGTCATAAAAATATTGACTAGTTTTACAAATATCTTAAGAACCAAACCCCTAGAACCAAAAAACTAAGTACATGCCAACTGCCATTTTGTTTTTAATTCGGGTCTGCTGGAAGAAATTTCTATAGAAATAAATATAAGTGTCCTATGTTTATATTTGAGTTTACATAAATTAAATAAATAAGCAGCGAAGCAGCTTAAATACGGAATTGAAGGCACGCTATAGTTTTGTCCCTATAGCTGTTGAGACCATGGGGTGCAGGGGACATACATACATAGCATCACGCCTGTCTCCCGTAGGGGTAGGCAGAGACTAGAGATATCCATTGGCTACGATCCTTACATACCTCTCTCGATTCCTCCACACTCATCACTCTCGTCATACACGCTCGCCGATTTCGAATGCTGGGGACAAGACGCTAAAAGATTTATCAGCGAATTAGGTCACCGTATAGCCGATAAGAATAGTGACTCTCGCTCCGGTGGCCCTAGTGTGAGTTTTTCTTAACGCAGACGCTAGCGACTGCGTTAGCGATTTTTTGCGGCAGACCTGTAAAGCGCCTCTGGCGAGATTGTACCAGCTTTCTCCGACAGTTGTTTCTCCTTTGGACTGATCACCAACAGGACGATCGAATAGTAAAGCAACTAAGAAATTCCATACAAAATCCTAGCGCAGTCGCTAGCGTCTGTGTTAAGAAAAACACACACCAGGGGCACGGGTCGTATCTGGTGCAAAGGATGGCCATCGCAATCCAGCGTGGCAATGCTGCCAGTGTTCTGGGCACCTTTGCGCCGGATACTTTATGGGGCAACTAATTATTACTATTTTCATTGTTTTATTTTTTAATTCTTTAGTTAATATTTATATAGTTAATGACTATTCTGTATTTTTTATAACGAATTATTTATATATTAATGATACATTAAAAAAAATTGAAATATATTAAAAATATAAAATATTAAATAAATAAATAAGTCATCGAAGTAATACGGCTTTTGAACTTAATGATCTACCTTATCTACCTAGTTCACCATTGGGACATATGGAAAATTTGTTCAGAGGTTTATAAAAACAAAAATAAGTAAAAGCAATCATAATTATAATAATTTCCCTTTGATACGTCAACCTATGGTTATACAAATCCATTGTTTCGCCACGAGAATTCCGGTCGCGTGTTAAAACACTGGCTATTTTGGAACTCCACATGAAAAAATATATGACACGGAGGAAAAACTTCACCATCGACCTCGCACAATCGTAAAGCACATTTGTGCGTCCTGCGCTTATTCTTCATTATATTTGTCACATAATCAATCTACAGTGAGCTTTTATAAAAACTTTTTTAAAATAAATAATATTAAATAATTTTTATTTTGTACTCAATAATCAACAGTCTTTTGTCCAAAAAATTTCGAATCGCGCGCGTTTTTTTTTTAATCAATGCTATTAATGCATAGTATAGAACAAAGTCGCTTTCTCTGTCCCTATATCCTTATGTATGCTTAAATCTTTAAAACTACGCAACGGATTTTAATGCGGTTTTTTTTAATAGATAGTGATTCAAGAGGAAGGTTTTTATGCCTATGCGAAGAAGATAGCGGGTCGCTTGTTTACTTTATAAAGGTGAGTTCACTTTTGTGGTCAAACTGACAATGCCTAAGGCAGTGTTAACGAAGGTGCATTCCTAACTAAGTAGACTGATTATTAAATGATGATTAAAAATGCCCATCGTGGAAAATTTGTTCATTTTAAGTATTTTCCGATGTAACTTTTTTGCGCCGCACTGTGTTTCTGTTTCTCCCGATAGTTGAATGGTAGAGAATGCTTTTAGCATTAAGTCTGCCAATTGTATAAGTATTTTGTACATATGAAACAATAAAGTTTTAATAAATAACTTGTATGAAGTAAGCTTCCCGTGGGATAAGGATGCGCAGCGCTAAAACAAGGTAAGACAAGACGAAAATTCTTTATTTTACCAGTAAAATATCAAATGAGAAAACTACGAACGTACTTAGATAATAAGGGAAAAGCAGAGGTCTAATTTCATTGTACCTCTGTCCGAATGCTTTATCTCTGTTCCGTTTATATAGCTCATGCATCTCTTCTATTTTTGGGTTGGCCATGATTAATACAAGTTAATTTATTATCCATTATATTTCCAGTTTATACATTTATTTCTCGCGTAAATGTCAGCTGCTAGGTATTATCCACAGGAACGGAGCTGCAAGATGCTTTGCACAACTGGGCAGACAAAAAATCGGCTCAAAATATACATCTCATCAGCTAGTTTAGCTTCAGTTGAAATAGTATTAGCGGAGTTGAGAAGAATGAAATTTAAATGTTTTAAGGTCATAATGGAGCATTGTAAGAATGGAACTTATTTCCTTACCTTTTTCCCTAGCTCCCAAGTAATTTTTCACCATTTTTGGCGATATAGCATCATTCCTAACAATAAAAAAAAAAAATCTAACATTTAAGTCTCACAGTTTATATAATAGGAAATCAAACGCGACAAACAATTTTTTTGTTATATACATGAACCAACTTTTGTGAAGCCCATTATCTCGTTCTTCGGCGTTAAATTTCTCTAAAAAAGAATGTGACTAAACATATTAGTATTATTTTCGATAAAATAAGCTTTAGAAACGTTTTTAATTTTTATAAGTAAAAAAGGCGGTCCGTCACGGTTATTAAGAATTTATGGTATAATTAATCATTTCTGACAAACGTGATAAAAAGTCTCGCAAATACGTATAGGGTATAGGGCAGCGTAGCTGATGGGATCTCTACAAATGTCTAATGGGCAGAAAAATGGCGGATGTATGATGACTCGCAAAATAAAATACGAAAAATATTGTAATAAAAAACACGACTCAGCCATTATTATTTAAGCCCCGTTCTCAAGGGGTAATAAAGCTTGAAAGTAATTTTCAATAAATTCGGGGATCGAACCCCATTACCGGAAGAAATGTCCCCAACTTACTCAGCGAAATCGACGCAATGGGAATAAATAAATATTCTGTAACAGTTATAGACAGGTTTTTTTATAGTCATAAAAAAGCCTATAGACAGATGTAATATCTTGATGCCAGCTGAAGTTCGACGGCCTAGCGCCCCGCCCTCTAACGATCAAGCATGTCAAGCGATTGCAAGCATGGCGTATTTCTATCTTGAGCTCCTCCGTGTTTCGGACGGTTGGTCTCAGCTGTTATAACAAGATGGCAGTCATTAGGCTATGTTAGAAGCTGAAAAATATGTAAGTACTAGCTGTTGCCAATCCTGAAGGAATAGCTTATTCCTTCAGGGGCACTAGAGAGACAATGAAGGACAAAAAATAAGACATTGCTTTCAGAAGAACCTAAACTCCCAAACAGGAAAGGTTGGGAGTAGGCAGTAAGCCTTTGGGAGTAGAATAGGTAGCAGGTATTATACAATTGGAAAATCGCTAAGACGAAGGAGAAGAACCATTCATAACATTTTGTAACGAGTTCAAAAACTCTAGACAGCACGTAACGGCAATCGACTGCCAATATTAAGTAGAAAAAAATGGAAAACTAACCTTTTCAAACATCGCAGTCTCGGTTCGTTGGACAGTTGCCAGAAATTATTGATAATATATTAGGTAGATGCTTGATAGCCACTTAAAGAGTGAATGCAGGAAGTGAAGTCAATATCACGATATTGAATTGTTTTACTCTGACGAATCAGAAATGAGGAGTCAGTCACAAAAGTTGCCGACATAGCCCAGAAGATTAGTTTTTTGAAGTGGCAGTGGGCGGGGCACATGTTGGCCGATGGGGCAGAAAGGTTCTTAAATGGCGACCACGCATCCTCCAGGCAGATTGGTCTAAATAAGGCCGCAGGTAAGATCTGTATGCAGGTTATTTCCAACTGGTAGGTAATTTTGGAAACCATTGGGGCCGCTTTTGTCCAGTAGCGGACAGCCTATGGTCGAAATGATAATGATGACTCTCACACCCATATTCTCAAACGTTTCCTCAAACTCCACTCATCCTCACTCGACCTCAATGGTATTCATAGTTGACACTAGCTTCCTCACCTTAAGGAAATTACTCAATGGAGGTGAGGAATGAACTGTCAAAATATAAGGTTGATCAAGAGGTACCTTAAGGAAGCCTCGAATGTTTCGTTTAACGAAAAGTAGGTGCTTTTATTGAGGACCAGATTTAAAAGAACTCGTACTTACTATAATAAGATCTTTATGTATAAGGTATTTTGCTGTTTTATAATAAATCTATGCTAGTAATCTAAAATTGAAAATGAAACTATCGTCAAAAAATCTCGTAACGTCAAAAAGTTAAGCGGATTACCAACATACAGAAATGAAACAGGACGTCATTCCTTGACTCATCCTCACTGGAGTTTCCTCAAGGAACCAATCAAGAATACCATTTTTAAGAAAAGTTGAAGGACTTCCTTGAGGCGTCCTCGAATGAGGTTGAGTGGAGGTGACCTATGAGGAAACGTTTGAGAATATGAGTGTCAGTCACTTACACCCATATTCTCAAACGTTTCCTCAAACTCCACTCATCCTCACTCGACCTCAATGGTATTCATAGTTGACACTAGCTTCCTCACCTTAAGAAAATTACTCAATGGAGGTGAGGAAACTGTCAAAATATAAGGTTGGTCAAGAGGTACCTTAAGGAAACCTCGAACGTTTCGTTTAACGAAAAGTAGATACTTTTATTGAGGACCAGATTTAAAAGAACTAGTACCCACTGTAATAAGTTCTTTGTGTATTAAGTATTTTATTGTTTTATAATTAATCTATGCCAGTAAGCTAAAATTGACAAAGAAACTTTAACAAAAACTCTCTTTACGTCAAAAAGTAAGGCGGTTTACCAACATAAAGAAATGAAACGGAACGTCATTCCTTGACTCATCCTCACTGGAGTTTGCTCAAGGAAACAATTAAGAATACCGTTTTCAAGGAAAGTTCCTTGAGGCGTCCTCGAATGAGGTTGAGTGGAGGATACCTATGAGGCAACGTTTAAGAATATGGGTGTTAGTCTCTGCGCTAATGTAAGACATGTTTACACTGCCGAAATATGTTGACGTGTTATCTTTTGAGTTTTTAAGTAGACATTTATGATTGATAAAAATAAGTTGATGTACAGGATAAACAATACACTTTTTAAACTATACAATTCCCACAGCTGGGCAAAAAACTCTTCTCTTTCATAAATTTCAGTACATTTATGTTAATTTCCAATCTTTAATATAGTTTGTCAAATCAACCATTTTATTTGTACTGCCTCATTTTCTTCATCCGTTTCTTTAAAACTTTAAAACAATACACTTATATTAGAAAAAAATATTTTGAAGACATGGCGCCACATTTCATGTTTGATTTTGTATGGGATCGTGCATCTACGTAATATGTAGTCAAAGCCAGTTTCTTTTTTTTCATCGCGTGTGGAAAAATGAAGCCGGGGCTTTAGGAAGACCGAACGAGTTATGGGAAACGTATTTGCTTTTTATTAAATCGTCTATGAGTCACGGTGGCTTAAATAAATAAACGTCTATATCATATAATACATTACAAAACCCTTTATTTCACATAAAATGAATTACATTATTTAATTAATTCAGTTTTCAGAATAGGCTAGTTGACAAAATTTCAATAACTGCTTAATATTTTAGCTTATTAGGCATTTTATCGAAAAAAAAGGTTTATTTATTTTTAATCGAGCGTTTACATTATAAATTTCGCGTTTTAAAAAACCATTTTTCAATTTGGTTCCAAAACGCACAAGACTGTCATGGCGTCTTGAATGACGTCACGCCGTGCGAAACAAACCAAAGAGCGATCGTGTCTTCGTACGTTATAGCTAGTTTTAGTCGTTTAAAAATAAATTTCTCATATTATAAGTACTTTATAGTGCCCCAGTGTGATAGCACGACTATAAAAACGCCAAACAAGTTATTTATATATGTTCCAAACAATGGAGAAATACGGAAAAAGTGGCTAAAACTTGCAAGAAGAGATGATGCTCATACTTTAGAGATCATACTTTATGCTAAGAGATCCCTTCCTGGGATAAGTCCGCCATTGTCTTCTGATTTTAATAATGTTCTATTTACTATGTATTTTAAAGCAATAAAGATATTACAAACAAACAAACTTTATCAACAGGTTCAAGAATGTATTTTTGTGAAGATCATTTTGATTAAGTATTTCACACAATACAATCTATTGCTTAATTCGAGCAAACTAGATGTGTTTTGTAGAATCCCTATTTTCTAAATAATAAATACATGAGTTCAGGTTAAGTTGTTTCACTTTTAGGAGTGAACGTTTCATTTTAGTTTTCTAATTAATGTTACAAACATACTCTTTTTATTATTCTAGTTGCCAAATGATATGACTAATTATATGGAGTATCATATGAAGGGAACAGTAAAATAGTAAACAGTATCTTGCAAAATGTACGTCACAACATTAAGTTCTTGTGTACCGAACTGAAATATCACATAGCATTTAAGCTTATAATAAATATTTTATACTTACAAGGAAGTTTTAACATTGCGAAATTCAGATGAGCAAAAGTTACTATTCAACGCGAAAAAATTTCCAAGCATAACGGCATCGATTCTGGGCAAATTATTACTGTCTGCTTTGCTGAATCCAGATTCCATGGTTAATTCTTTCAAATTATAATTAGCAAAAACTGTATCAACTTGATATTAGTTGTTAAAACCAAAATTTTATCAAGAACCAGTAGTGATACTCGAAACGTCAGACAAGATTGGAGTTTCGCACGGCGTGACGTAACGCTTTCTGATTGGTGTTCACTGTCACGTGACTAAAGGTTTCATTTTACGAAATTTATTTTTAAAAAATATTATTAATCTTTAACGCTTTTAATAATTAAAATTGTTTTTTATTTTCTCCATAATATAATTAATTATTATAAACCCCTATCCATTATATTTATTCTTAATGGAAACAAGCCTATTATATAAGCGGGATTATCTCCAAAAACAATTACTTCCAGGCAACCTTTAAAAATTGTAATTATATTGATTCACAGACGGTAGGGCATCATCTAAGCGCTTTCCCGGTTGAATCCTCAGCTTCGAAACCCAAGGTCCACTTTCCTACGTTGACTTTAAATTTAACTAATGGTTTTTCAAACCGTTATTCGATCATATTCACGTGTTTATCAAACTACCATTCGTTGGCTGAACCATTCAAAACTGGCAATAATTGAGGCAATTCATCAACTATGTTTATTTATTTAGCACAGAAAAAGTCATTTGTAAAGATTTCAAAATTAAATAGATTTTTTTTTTATTAGATTAACTGACGAAGAACGTTAATATGTTGATTGATTTCCCTTTAGTACTACGTATATAAGCGTATGTCCTAACAAGTTTTTCATGTATTGGCAACGATATTCTATCCAATAGGTAAATATTATTATATATTTCCGTCTCGGCCAATGTGATTTACTATGTTTTATCGAATTTGAGCTGTAAAATCCAAATTACGTACAGTCGGCTGCAGAGAAATCTGACCCCCATGCCACAAGTATCACTATTGAAAGGGGGTCATATTTCTCTGCAGCTCACTGTATATACCACAATCAGATTTTTCAGAAATTAACTTGTTCCCATTTACTTTATTTATTTATTTATTTACTTTATTTGACGACCTCCGTGGCGTAATGGTTAACATGTTATGGCCGCTACACAGGAGGTCCCGGGCTCAATCCCAGGGTCAGGTCAAAATGAAAAATAATCTTTTTCTTATTGGCCTGGGTCTTGGATGTTTATCTATGTATATATTTGTTATAAAATATAATATCGTTGAGTTAGTATCCCATAACACAAGTCTTGAAATTAATTTGGGGCTAACTTGATCTGTGTGACTTGTGTCTATATATTTATTTATTAACTAGCTGTCCCGGCGAACTCCGTACCGCCTGAACCTGCACTTTACTCACCGTTTAAACCTTCCCTGAACTTCCACAAATATTTCAAGACCAAAATTTGCCAAATCGGTCCAGCCATTCTCAAGTTTTATCGAGACTAACGAACAGCAATTGATTTTTATATATATTTACTGTCCAAATTAGTCCAAATAGACATTTCAACTGGGCGTTCCCGCCAACGGGCCCAGATTTATGGTCGCCCGTCACGGAAAGTGTCTGACATTATGTATACAACCTCACCATTCAGCTTTGTTCTGGTTTTGTTGCGGTTGTAACAAATCTTATGTGTGTATGTGACATTCTGTTCCGTCCGTTCTCATTGCATTGTGCATTACTATTTAGAACTTGGGAGTAGATATTTTTACGCAAAATACCCAAAATGTTATGGTTGGTATTTTTTGTATGTGGTATTAAACGTCGAAATGGATATTACTGCCACCTCATATATATATAATAACAGCAGAACAGCAGAACTTGCACTGTTGACTAAATTTTCTCTGATTTACATACACTTAGTTAAAACAAAAATGTAGTGTATGTCATCTTAGAAAAAAATACCGATGCGTGGCATAAGTAAAAACTAACTTTTATCAAAAAAAAAAAGTGAAATGTTAGGTACATATCTGTAAAAAGATGAAAAATAGGCAGGTTTAACAAATGCTACCTTTGTGATAAGAAATATGATTGCTTTAAGGTTTCAATAAAAATTCAAACAAATCATTACAAATTCAATAAATATGTAAAACAAAGGTAGTAAATCTTCCATGCTGGTATGGGAGAAAAAGAAAAACATAGAATGTACCAGCTGCTTCTCTTCCCGCGCAAGCCGTAAAAGTCGTCTGAGGGAACCGACGAATGGGGAAATCATGACATAGGCGATGAGGCTAGCAACCCATCACTATTGATTTCCTGTTTCAACTACCATTATGCTAAACGTGGCCTAAGGTCTTATGGCCCTAGGCTCTGTCTATCCCGCATGGGATAAAGACGTGATTATATGTATGTATGTATGTATGTACAAAGGTAGTATTAAGTAAAGAAGTAGCGATCCTAAAATTTAAAACAATACGTTTTGAATTTCAGAATATGTGCTGAATTACTAAATACGGTTGAATATATCAAATAAGCTTAAAAAGGATCGCTACTGTGTCAATATTAGAGTTATTACAATACAAACATGAGTAGATATACGGAAAAGAGAGACCTACTTGAAAACTACGATAGGTTAGGTTAGGGAGGGGTTTTAGTGGGTAGTCCGGGTACTCGGCCTGGGAGTCCCACACTCTGTGCGTAAATGCATTTCTCCTCCGATACTAAAAAAAAGGTCAGGGCCCCCTGCCCAACTCTGTATGGGTAAGTTAGTTATTATTATATATTCTGTGGTATTATAGTGTCTTACTCCCAATATATCATTTTTTTCAGTGTATCGGGATGTATAATCAGTAACTAACATGGCTGTTGTACATCGAAACAAATTGCACCAATTCAAAACACGCCTAAAGGATCATCAGATGCTTTCAAAATTTGATGAATGCCTTTATTAAAAAAGTTAAAATATATTCTACAAAATGTGTCTAAAACCTAATATTTCCTGTTGACCATTCAAAGATATAAACATTTATTTGCATATTACGAGTTTTATAGTTACAGATGTATTACAGGTTCCATCAAAGCTACTCTCCAAGTATTGCAAAATAGAGGTAGATAGATGCCATTAAATTATTAAATAATACACATAATATCATGGTCATATTCGAGAGATAAAATCAAATATTCAAAACAAAGAATTAAAAAAGAAATGTATAAGTATTCTATAGTAAAGCAGTGAATTGGCATTTTTATTTTTAAGATATTTATTAATAAGTGCTTCATTACAGTCACACAAGTTTACGGACACATGATTCGCCTCAAGTTCTTAAAAGCTTTCTCTCTTTTCCATATCTACTCATGTGAATATTTGCTACAAGCAATACTAAAATCTAAAATAGTAGGGCGCACGTGCAGCTCGCCCACATAAGCAGACTATTGTTACAGAATAACAACATTAATTTCGGCGAATTACGCAAATCTACGAAATCTAAAATATTCGCTTTACAATTTAACATTTGGTCTCCTATTGTGCCAAATTAACCCGCTCAATCCAGACAATAGAAAAACGATTGTTATGGGGCATAATATATGAATTTTTTTTTTTTTTTGTTAAATATATAGGGATAAATCACACAGATTGAGTTAGCCCCAAAGTAAGTTCGAGACTTGTGTTATGGGATACAAACTAAACGATACTATATTATTATAACAAATACAATATACCTATAGATAAACATGCAAGACCCATGCCACTTAGAAAAAGATCGTTATTCATCTTGACTCTTCCAACGAGATTGTAAATGTACAATCTCGTGGGGCACATAGCGCGACCAACCGATGGCCGATGGTTCTCAAATGGCGACCGCGCACCGGTAAGCGCAGCATCGGACACCCACCGACCAGATGGTCAGATAAACTAAAGAAGGTCGAAGGCAGGTGCTTGATGTTGGCCGCTTCTAACCGGTCATTTTGGAAATCCTTGCGGGAGGCCTATATCCAGCAGTGGACAGCCTGCGGCTGAAATGATGATGATGAGATTGTAAATAAAAAAATACTCTTTCAATATGTCTGACTCAATCGGCCTTTGATCCGCAATTTTGTGCTCCAATGAAAACTCAAATAGCGTTGAAAAAAGAACTCGAATTCGCTTGCCTTGCTTGCATGGAATCATGGGCAATTTTAGCGGGAATAGTCAGGTTATTGTCGTACATTGTACCGCCAATAAATGTCAAATACAGGAAATTGCTTCAACGGATTGTTAACAACTTTGTTTTTACGTAGGATATACCTACCCACCTTCAGTTAGCGTTAGCGATTTTGTATGACAAACATGTAAAACGCCCCTGTAAGGTAACTAAGAAATTCCATAAAAAATCCTAACGCAGTCGCTAGCGTCTGCGTTTATAAAATCTCATACTAGGGGTAGGGAGCCAAATATTACTGAGCAAGGCGGGTACGACTTCGTTGGCTGGGTCACGTGGAGAGGATGGGAGCATGAAGTAGGTGTAAACCCACTCTATCCTTCCAACCTCCTCCATAATCAGGCCTACGGTCTGGAGAGACCGTACGCCTGAGTCATCATTGCAGCCGCAGGCTGTCCACTGCTGGACATAGGCCTTCCCTAAGGATTTCCAAAATGACCGGTTGGAAGCGGCCTGCATCCAGCGCCAACCTACGACGTTCCTTAGGTCATCTGACCATATGGTCGGTGGGTGTCCGATGCTGCGCTTACCAGTACGTGGTCGCCATTCGAGAACCTTTCTGCCCATCGGCCATCGGTTCGCCACGCTATGTGCCTGCCAACTGCCACTTCAAAGGCCTGAGTATATGTTTTGAATTTTAACTTGATACGTTCATGCATTCCTCCGTAAAAAGACAGACAGACGGACAACAAAGTGATCTTATTAGGGTTCCTGTTATCGAGCTAATGGACTGTATGAGGAAAATTGTGCAGGAATACCCACCTTCAGTTAGCGTTAGCGATTTTGTATGACAAACATGTAAAACGCCCCTGTAAGGTAACTAAGAAATTCCATAAAAAATCCTAACGCAGTCGCTAGCGTCTGCGTTTATAAAATCTCATACTAGGGGTAGGGAGCCAAATATTACTGAGCAAGGCGGGTACGACTTCGTTGGCTGGGTCACGTGGAGAGGATGGGAGCATGAAGTAGGTGTAAACCCACTCTATCCTTCCAACCTCCTCCATAATCAGGCCTACGGTCTGGAGAGACCGTACGCCTGAGTCATCATTGCAGCCGCAGGCTGTCCACTGCTGGACATAGGCCTTCCCTAAGGATTTCCAAAATGACCGGTTGGAAGCGGCCTGCATCCAGCGCCAACCTACGACGTTCCTTAGGTCATCTGACCATATGGTCGGTGGGTGTCCGATGCTGCGCTTACCAGTACGTGGTCGCCATTCGAGAACCTTTCTGCCCATCGGCCATCGGTTCGCCACGCTATGTGCCTGCCAACTGCCACTTCAAAGGCCTGAGTATATGTTTTGAATTTTAACTTGATACGTTCATGCATTCCTCCGTAAAAAGACAGACAGACGGACAACAAAGTGATCTTATTAGGGTTCCTGTTATCGAGCTAATGGACTGTATGAGGAAAATTGTGCAGGAATATGATGGAAACACTGAATCAACTAGAACTATTAGTTTAATTTGTAAAACTATTATAAATTACTGTTTACACAGGCAGGACACTGACACAACTGAGCAAAACAAAAGATCACGTTCTTAATTATAAAAACTGAAGTTTTCAGTATAAAATAATATTGATATAACTACAAAAGAGGTGGCAAAAAAGCCAGTCGATAACAGTTCCATTTTTGCCTTTTGAGGCACAGAACCCTAAAAACGGATGCCGTGAAACGGTGAAGCTCACTTTATAAATAAATAATAATAATAATAAATATTTATAATAATAAAGTTATTACAGATATAAAAATAAATTATATAATATATAAATTTTATAATAATAAAGTTATTTTGAGGCACAGAACCCTAAAAACGGATGCCTCTAAACTCTAAAACAGTGTATACATATTTTCTTTATCTCAGGAAAAGAATAAGGCCCAATCTTTGATTATCAATTAATCAAAGGGCCCACTCTTGAGTCGTAATCGTCAATTAATCGATTAAGCCACGATATCATCTCATAACTTTTGCTACACACATATTTACGCCCATTATCTTCAACATACAAAATCAGCGAATCCCGGGTGTGTCCATAATATTCCAGTCACGTCTTACGAACAAGAAATAAAGTGGGATCTAATAATTATTCGGGGTGGCCGACTGGGTTCAGTACAACAATTTTACGGTACACGTTTGTGGAATTAGAAAATTGTTGTATACATGCGCCAGTTTTTACGAAAAAATATCGTTTAACCAGAATTAGATTCTATTAAATTCGAAAAAATCGAAAAAAAAAAGATTATGGTCCAATTTTAAGCATACAACTAGCTGCCCGCTCCTGCTTCGGTTGGGTTGTGGACTTAAAACTGTAATAGAAAATGCTCCTAAGTACTCTTAGCTTGTTACCTGCCTCCGGTTGGCTGGAAGAGATCTCTTCATGGGATAAGTCCGCCGCCCGTTGCATTTATCTTGTAAATGTATTTTTGTTATTTTTGTGCAATAATAATTTCGCTGTGACGGCTGTCAGACTTTGGAATAAGCTTCCAGAATCCATCAGAACAGCCTCTAGCCGCGCTAACTTCAAATGGCTTGCCTACAGGTTCTTACTATCACAGAACGCCACAGTTTAAGGAGCAAAATTAGGTAATAATTACGGGTACATTTTGAGTTGCTGCTTTATCTCGTAAATAATTTTCTGTCATATATATATTTATATATATATATATAGATAGATAAATAAACACTTGGAAAAAAAAGAATGAAATCAGTCAGTTATGACAGACAGGGCCTAGGGTCTTAAGAACTTAGGCCACGTTTAGCATGATGCTAGTTGGAACAGGAAATCAATAGTGATGAATTGCTAGCCGCATTGCCTATGCCATGATTCCCACATTCACTAATTCCTTCGACTTTTACGACCTTAGCTGGAGGAGAAGTAGCTGAAACATTCCATGTCTATCTTTTTCTCCGAAACCAGCACAAAAGGGCAAAATGCAATCGGATTATCGCTAAAACGAGTGGGAAGAAAATCTCCTATAAAATAATACCACGACTTATAAAAGTCGTTTTGTAAGTAAACATCGTTATGGCTAATAGTGTTTTCCAACTTTAAATTACCGTCATATTCACAACTAAAACGCGATACGAAAACCATAAAACCACGCGGCTCCCTCCCGTGGGGGTCGATGATTTCAATGAAGGGTTGAGGACGTTTCGGTAGGTCTGACGCAATAAAATCAATCGACTATCGGTTTTGAGAATCACACTCAGTTCAGAGCCTGTACGAAGCCTAGTGGCTTCCGTTTGGGGCCAAAACTCACTGAGTTTGAGTTAGGGTCCTCACAAATATAATTAGCCAGTCGTCTTTCTGACTTGAAAATTTGCTACAGATTGCACTTCGCAGTGTGCTCAGAAATCGCATGAGTTAATTCCACCGACTCAGATTGGTCACCGAACAACCAGGTATGGTGATATACTTCATCTATATGTAGTTGAAATACCAACAGCTAAAAACCTTAGCAAAAAATGTCAAAAGTTGTCGTTTTTAGTAACTTTTACAAAGGAAACTAAAGCGGATAGTATTTCAATGACTTCCGAGGTTCTAATGTAAGTCAAGGATACTAGCAAAAACGTTGTGCGAGGATTTCTTATAAGCTCACTTAATAAATAAATAATAATAATAATAAATATTTATAATAAACTAAATGAAGTTATGACAAATATAAAAATAAATTATATGATATATAAATTTTATAATAATAAAGTTATTACAAAGACCAAGACCCAGGTCAATCAGAAAAAGATCATTTTTCATCTTGACCTGACCGGGGATCGAACCCGGGACCTCTTGAGTAGCGGTCAGGAATGTTAACTATTACGCCATGGAGGTCGCCAATAATAATACTTACAGAAATAGATTTTTTTTTGGGAAGTAGCGTTTGTGAGGCCTAAGTAACAGCCTTAAGACCGAAACAGACACGACCCTTGAAACGCAGCTCGTATGTTATCGTTTTATGTCACCGCTTTAATAAAACGCGTGATGGCAGATATTTTGTGAAATTGAATCGAATTGGATCGTAATGGAGGAATTGTTTTCGATTTTTTGTCTTATGTTTTTCGTGTCATGAATATATCAGTTAATTATGGTAAACTATACTAATATAATAAAGCTAAAGAGTTTGTTTAAACGCTTATAACTTTATTATTATAAATATTTTTTTACACTTTTAAATATACCAGCCACATTGATGAATGATTTTACCTGAAACAAACAAATAAGACATTAGTTTTTTTTTAACGTGGTTTATTATTCAAAAATAGAACACCAAAGTCTTCATCAGTCATCATCCGAGCGTGTCTCCCAGTCGCATCTTCAGCCTAGTACGTACGCTTTTAATCATAGTCCTGATTTGGCATTTTACAATGGAGCGACTGCCGTCTGACCTCTGTAAACTAAATAATTGTTTTTGCCAAAAAAACCGACTTCAATTCCTCAACTAAAAAGGATGAAATAATTAATACATTGTTGTTTAAATATGCTTCATATCAAACATTTTAATAAATCTGAAGTCGGTGCCGATTCTTTCAATTAAATATGCTAATTGACGAGCCAGCAACTAGTCAACGAATTCATAAAATTGGCACCAACTTCAAATTTATTAAAATGTTTGATATGAAGCATATTTAAACAACAATGTATTAATTATTTCATCCTTTTTAGTTGAGGAATTGAAGTCGGTTTGTTTTTTTTTTTGGCAAAATAAATTATTTTTTACTTTTTAGTTTTGAATACGCAATACCTTACAACTAAAAAGTTGTAAACACTGCATTTTGGAAAGTCGGGTAAACGTCATCAGCGTCGTCTCACCTTATTGACATTGAAAATATCAAAAAATACCCAAATCGCAATAAAACTTGAAGAGTTCCCTCGATAACTCCATGATTCCATCATCAGATTCTGATCTGATGACTATGTAACCATCTAGAAAGTATACCCTTTCTAACAAATTAATCGATTGGCGTGATATTGAGCTATTAATTGTCCATTTGTTGAGCACATACTTAATGAAAATTTCGGACTTTTCATGGATGCCATTGTCAGAACTGGACCAAATTGCTTAGGACCAAACGGGAAGCACCAGTTTTCAAATAAAATAAAAATATCCAAATCGGTTCACCCAGGCAAAAGTGTGAATTGTGTGGTAACAAACATAAAAAAAATACAGACGAATTGAGAACCTCCTCCTTTTTTTTAAGTCTTTAAAAAAAAAAAACTAGTCCAATAGGAACACGATCCGGGTGTGTTAGACCGTCTTCATAAGTAAAATCTACAAACAAACTTTATAAAAGAAACAAGAAAGAACATACAATTCCTTTCTCGACAAGGAAGCAACATGTGACGTCATATTTCATTACGGCTAGACGCCCGGGGAGCGGAAATCCGCACTTACCCAGCAGGGGGAGGGGGGCGGGGCAACCCCACTGATAGTCACTTTGTTTTCGAAGACTCGCTTTTAATTATTTTCTTCATATAGATCAAATTATTGTGTACTAGCTGTAGCCCGCGACTTCCTGCGCGTGGGCTTCATTCCCGTTATCATGGGAATTTCGGAAATTGTACCCGAAATTCCCGCGGGAATCCCCTTTTTATACAGTTTAGTACTTTCGGAGATAAGCGTGTATACATACATACATACAGACAGAAATATAAACAAACACATCAAAAATAATTTTAAGTTATCAATAATCAAGACCTTAAAGAAAATATTAAAAGAATTAAGAAAAGTAGCAACCGGGAAAGCGCTAAGATGTGAGAGAGAGAGAAATAATAAGAAAAATATCTAAGACCGTTGCCGTTATAGCAATGTCTGCTTTTTATATTTTGATTTTTTCATCTTTCTTAGTAGGTAAGTAGGCTACATTTCTAAACCATATTTTTATTTAAATTTATTTATTTAAAAAAATTATGTGATCCTTTCACTTTCCCAGGATTCCAATTAGTGCGGAACCTTCGCACTCGCGCATGACTATTTCATTTCTAGTTCTGACCCTGACCATTCATAAATTGCCTAAATCATCAAAACGTCACGTCGCCGAGAAAGAATTCTGTAGGTAATGATTACGAAGACCTATATCCCCAAAAAAAACTCAATAACTTAACACGTTCTATCTTATTGATATTTGTAAACCAAAGCAATTTTGTCTCAGCTTACTGATCTGTTATAATTTTCATTGAATTTTAAACACTATATCAATCACAATAGGACCGAACATCGCTCATGTCACTTGAATTAAGGGTTAGATCCCCGGATACCCCACGATTCGTCATTCCGGTATCGTGGTATTTAGTAGAGATGCCAAGAATGTTTGGATTTTATTCGATATTCGAAAATTTTCGGTTACTTTTTTTAAATAAGTTAGTAGGAAGGTGAATTTTCGGATTCCTCAACAAAGACTCACAAAATAAAGGAGAGAATCCTATTATTTGGTTTTTTTGTTATTATTTTAGTGTTTAATATTCCAAATGTCGGTTTTTATGGCTAATTTATAAATCTACACACGAATGTAATAAATCTAGTGTTTGTTTGAATGCTTATAACTTGAGAACTACGGTCGGATTTGAAATAAATATTTTTACATATGACAGCCTGATTCTTAGAGGTTATAGATTATATAAACATAACATATTCATCACAGGCGAGTGAAACCGTCGAGCACAATTAGTCTTTTGATATTAGTGTTTGCTCCTGTCGTTGTGCTCACAAAAATAAACAAAAAATATTCCATAACAAATTAGAAAATTTGAGACCTCTCTGGGTGACTTGGTTTTTAATTTATAAGTAACTAGCTTTTGCCCGCGGCTTCGCCCGCGTGTACTTCCCTCGGGAACAGTGCTTTTTCCCAGGATGAAAGGTACCCTATGTCCTTCTCCTGGCTCTAAACTACCTCCCTGACAATTTTCAGCTAAATCGTTTCAGCCGTTCTTGAGTTATAAGTGGAGTAACTAACACGACTTTCTTTTATATATATAGATAACTAGCTTTCGCCCGGATGAATTTCCCTCGGGAACAGTTATTTTTCCCAGGATGAAAGGTACCCTATGTCCTTTGCAATACTCCTAGCTATGCGTATGCGAAATTTATTTAGATATATTTAGATAGGGCGTGAAGAGGTTACAAACAAACAAATATTCGTTGGTATGGGTTGATTGTTTTTAGTCTTTTATTAATAGAAAACGGCCTAAACGAGATTTTGTCAAATATTTCATTAACAAGAAACATGATTTTGATGCTAGTCGATGGTTTATTCATTTCGATATCGATAACAACAGGCAATACTGGTGACATCTCTAATGTTTATATTATACAGGAGATTCATGGATCAAAATATGTCAATGCAAACGATTTGGTTTCAATATCTAAAGGGCTTATTGCTTTGGGGTTGTTGTGGTATTTCTATTTTCTCTGATTTGTATTCCTTTTTTTTGCACGATTGCCTAAAATATCATCTCAACCACAGAATATCAATAGGTACCTACCTAATCAAAGTCCTTATACCTTTGGGTTTATTAATAAGTATTTTCCCTAAAACTGCTTTAAACCTTGGTGTAAAGTTAAGCCGTACTTTAAACTGGTCTCTGAATAAGTTATTTGTATTCTAAATGAGTAGATTTTGAGAATTAAATTGATGAAATTATTAGCTGTAGCGTCTTATATTGGAGAAAGAAAAAAATACGGATCGCTGCTGTAGCAGTTTTGAAGATTTCTTCTACAAACGAACTTGTTGTTGTATTTGTCTGTTTGTACGAGTAACACGCAAAAACTACAAAATGCAATTAAACGTAGTTTTCACAAATGTATTCTTTAAATTCTCTCTAAATTCAAATTCAAATTGTTTATTTTCAATATAGGATATTCTTATCACTTATTGACGTCAATTGTAACTTAAGTTTACCACCACTTCCAAAGCGCAAGTGGAGAAGAAGCGGCGCCACAAACGTCACTGCAGCATTTTCTTCAAAAACGTCAATTAACAAAATTTGAGTCAAATAAGACGAGTGAGAAATAGGCGATGCGGTTAGCAACCCATCACTATTGATTTCCTGTTTCAACTACCATTATGCTAAACGTGGCCTAAGGTCTTATGGCTCTAGGCTCTGTCTACCCCGTATGGGATAAAGACGTGATTATATGTATAAGACGAGTTTCTTTTTTTTTGTTTGAGAGTTAGTAGTAGTAGAGAACGTTTGAGATTCTCTCTCCATTTTAGTGGTGAAAAATCTCGCCTTTTTAAATGTATGAAGTTGGGGGAATAGGCAGTATAAAATACAAGCCAATATTCCCCAGTCTAGCCTGGCCTTTATTAAGGTCCTCCAGTACATAAGGGTCCACTCTCACTGCGACCTGGCTAAGTGCCACTTCACTGAAGATCGAATATTCTAGGTTGTCGTGTGAATACCAATAGCTTAGTTAGGTATATCAGGACTATTTATGGAACAATCATTTTTAAGGCTCAAATTGCATCTGTGGTTGAGTCGTTTGTCTAAAAATCCCGAGGTCATGGGTTTGGTGGCCACGAAAACATAGCCTTGTGTGGTAGCGTTGGATAGGTCTTTGTAAATGATATGGAGGTTCCTACAACAATTCTTTGATTATTGCAATATTCTGTGGAAAAATTCGCTTTAAATGTAGTAAAAAGTCTGTGTGAAAATTTGTGAAAAATGAGTATATAATTCCAAATCTTCAAACAAAAATTGGTTTGAACAAAATCGATCAAGTTCCGGACCACTCCATATGGGATAACTTTGAAACTTACATTATACTATTTCGGAATCTGTACAAAGTGTTTCTCGACGGCGCCAAATGTCACATGACGCCGCAAGGGCCCATGATATTTGATAAGGACATACTTTAAGTATTGTGTGATAGTACGGAACCCTCAGAGCGTAAGTCCGACTGGCACTTAGCCGATTATTTCATCCAATAACACTCACTCACAGTACAAATTAAATTCGCTTATTGAAACTTCCTAATCCTTTTAAAGTGTGTTACTCCGTTCAATAAATGTAAGTACACTCCTTTTGTTTTCGAAGCACTTTTCCACTCAAGTATCTGTTTGTTTAAGTGCACTCGTAAAATGGCGGGAAATAGTTTGTTCTCTTTCATTAAACGGCCATGGCGTGAGAATTCCCCATTTTTGGCATTTATGGCTTAAGTTAAGCCCCATTCTTCTTGCCTTACGGCTGGCTTAGCAGTAAGCCTATAAAGGTATTAAAAGAGTAATTGGATACAAAGTTGTGCTACCGGCTTAAGAAGCCGCCATTTTTTGGACCAAATTAAAAAAAAAAAACATTTGTATTATTTAAAAAAAAATAAAAACATTTGTATTTGTAAGAAATCATTTTTCAGCCGACTTCCAAAAAAAGAAAAGTTCTCATTTCGTCTGATTTTTTTAATGTTTGTTACTTCATATCTCCGTTATTTCTGCACCGATTTTGAAAATTCTTTTTTTGTTCAATTAGATATACTTTCAATTTGGTCCCATTAAAATTTTATCAAAATCGGCGCCGTAGTATGTTTTAAAATTAAAATAACTGGAATACGTAAATCGGCTAAGTCAGAGACCAGACGGCAGTCGCTCCATCCTAGTACCGCCAAATCAGGTCCATGATTAAAAGCGTATCATTGTTTCTGTTGATGCAACTAGAAAATATGGTCGTACCAAGATGATATATCCTATTATCATAAAACTACATAAGCTAATCTGCTAAGCATTTCTTTAATAGAAAAGCAGCCTTAATCAGTAAGTGTGAGAGACAGGAATTAAATGAATGTGCATCATTTAAGTTCTAACTGCTCCTGAGAACAATTACGGCAGCACTTAGTCTAGATTAATGAGGTTGCGTTTAGGCTGTCTAGCGTACTTGAAGTGGATGAGTTTACATGTATGTAAGTAGAGATATTTCATGTTAATTAATATAGATAGAGGAAAGGAAGAAGATAAAACGACCTTGGACGTAATGGTTAACATACCTGCCCGTTACTCAGGAGATCCCGGGTTCGATTCCCAGTCAGATCAAGATAAAAAAAAATATATTTCCGATTGGCCTGTCCTTTTGGAGAAGTTGCCAAAGAAACTAGGATCAATTGTTTTAATTTCTTCAGAAAACCACAGGAGTCCGATTCAAGAACCGTCTGATACTTAACGTCGGCAGTTAAAAGTTACAAGTGGACATAAAAACTAAAGTTTAGCAGCAATCACTGGAAACAACAGTTTGTGGAACTTTGCGTTACTTAATCCACTTCACACAGAAAATTATACCAAGCGGAGACGCCAAGCGCACTTATTTCTATGTAAAAAATAAAACATTCCGTTGAATTGAGAACCTCCTCCTTTTTTTGAAGTCTGTTAAAAAAAGTCGGCCATATTCTGCGCGCGGGGTAAGGTAACAGATACAAATGCATTATTCGATAACGTGGCTACGCCAAAATTATATAACACAAGCAAAAAATACACGCACACAAATACATACAAGCAGTATGGCCAGCGGCATAGAATAAATAGGAAAAGGCACAGGATTAATATTTTTTTTAATCTAAGGACACAACCATACTAACTCTTTTTTACACGAACCAAAACGGTTGCCATCTCAAAATTTTAAGTTGCCGTGTTTTGGGATCTGGATTGCCGTGTTTTGGAATAATAACTCCAAAATCGCCGTGTACATTTTAATTTATTTTAAAAATTAAATTAATTTGTTTGTTTGCATCGAATAGGCTTCGAAACGACTGGACCGATTTGAAAAATTCTTTCGATACTGTAAAGCTACACTATCCCCGAGTGACATAGGCTGTATGTACCATGGGCGAAGCCGGGGTTGACTGCTAGTAAGCAATAAATAAAAGACCAAAAAAAGATCAACCCTAACTAATATTGCGAAAGTGAGTTTGTTTGTTTGTTAGTTACGCTTTCACTCCCTATCTTCTGAACAAACCTTCCTGAAATTTCGCATATACATAGATAGAAGTATTGAGAAAGACATAGGATACCTTTCATCTCGGGAAAAAGCTCTATTCCCGTGGAAAATTTGTCGATTAAGCGAAAGCTAGTCTAATATTTTTTGCGAGGGCTGTATGCTTGTTCGCCAACTTATTATTCTGCGAGGTTTATGTATATTGTACTAGCTGTTGCCCGCGGCTCCGCCCGCGTGGGACTCGGTTATATCGCGCCCAAAAGTAGCCTATGTTTGACCTCAGGTCGTTAACTACATCCCTACCAAATTTCATCACAATCGGTCCAGCAGTTTAGCCGTGAAGAGGTGACAGACAGACAGACAGACAGACAGAAAGACAGACAGACAGACAGACAGACTTTCGCATTTATAATATTAGTATGGATGGATATGGATATATTGTCTTTTCAACAAAGGACTGCACCCTTCGACATTTCGGCGACCCGTTTGTGTAGTGACCCGGACGTATTAGATGCCGTAAGAACCTCTAGCAGCAAGCAATTTTTTGTGCTTAGTTTTTCATACAATAGTTTGTTATTTTCAGTAATTTCCTTAATTTACAAGTAAATCATACTTTTGCATCTACTAGAAAATTGCTAAATGCGACTGACCACTTCGCTTAGCCATCAGACTTGACTAGACGATACTTACTGACAAGTTAAATGATTATTTATTTAATATCTTCACAAGAGCTGATTTTTCAACTGAATATAAAGTATTCTATAAGTATAAAAAAAGAAAGACAACTACTATATACACAGTTAATATTTAAATCTATAGGTACTTAAATAAAACATAGAAAACATTACGCATTGAAATATTCCTCCACATCACTGTTGACTGAAAAAGCATTGATTAAAAATTAATAAATTGCACACCTGCAGGGCCGTGAAAAAATCAAAAAATAAAGAGAATCTATTAAACGAAACAACGCGTGCTTATAAAATAACGCGAACAATCCTCAGGTAATTCTAAAAATCTCTGCAAGATAATTAGATTACAAGAAAATATATGCCTGAGCATTATTTGAGCAAAATAGGGGCTCATTGCTTTAGAAAGTTGAATATTTAAAGAAAAATGTATTATAATTCACGTTCCATAATAACCTTATTAAGTTTATTCAGTAAAATCTCACATTTTTAAGAGAGTCTCGTTTTTATGAATTCAGCAAAATTTTCTTTCGTTTTTTTAGCTGTTTTTTTTACTGGTCGAGTCAGGTTGCGGGGTCGATTAAACTTGTATATCTTGGTGTCAGTCTTGATTTTGGCTTATTTGGGCCTCTAACTAACCTTTGATCTTCTTTATGACGAATCCAAGGTGTTGAGTTGGCAGCGTGAGGGTGGAGCCATCAAGATACGGGCCGTATGCGATTGCAAACATATGTTTTAAAAAAATTCTACGATAACTGGATTATATTAGTGGATTATTATTCGCAGTGTTCGTGAATAAGCGTGAGTATTGAAAAGTGGTACAGTGTCGATAACGTGACTTTTATCTTTGTCACCAAAATCTTCAAGTTAGTTATAGTTAAGTGAAAATTTTCCACCGCTTAACTTAGTCATTGGACTCTAACTAGACTGACTTACTTGACTGGACTAGCCTACTGACTTGACTTTTTGCCTTGTCTTGACTACAGTAGGACTAAAGAAGGTTAATAAATTCAAGAAAGGTCTTAAATGACTTTTCATGGCCGTAAAAACCACCTCTCCAGCTCGAAAACGATTTTTTGCCGCATAAAAAATCGCAACTAATCAATTTAGGCGGCTGTGAGTTTAGTTCCATTTCATTCGAGTCCATTCGAAATTCGAATCACTTGTTATCTCGCTCCCAGTCGCAGTCCTCGGAGAATTTGATTTTTGGCTTGCTGCGATAAATTCCAATTCCGAATTCAAACCTTTTGATATATAATAACAGGCACATAGTAATAGCACAGTATAACCAATCCTTACAGTAGGCCGACGCCTTTGAAGTTGGGAGATGCCGATACCTGTATAGGTATTTACGCAAATACGAGAGCAAAGTAGTAATCCCAACTTCCCAACTAATCCATACTAATATTATAAATGCGAAAGTCTGTCTGTCTGTCTGTCTGTCTGTCTGTCACCTCTTCACGGCTAAACTGCTGGACCGATTGTGATGAAATTTGGTAGGGATGTAGTTAACGACCTGAGGTCAAACATAGGCTACTTTTGGGCGCGATATAACCGAGTCAGCTAGTATTATTATAAATGCGAAAGTGAGTTTGTATATTTGTTTGTTACCTCTTCACGCTTTATCTACTGAACCAATCCATTGCATACACATAGTTAGGAGTATTGAGAAGGACATAGGGTACCTTTCATCTGAGGAAAAAGCACTATTAAAGCTAGTGTAATAATAAGTAGCAATGCCTTGAAATCACTCGAAGCAATTAAACTACTGAGTGAACTTACAAAACAAAAAAAAACTTTTTAAACAACGGTGCAGATCAAACTACTAAGCAAAACTTATTTGTTTTGGTCTTTAGCCAAGAGATTTGGATAAATTCTTATATAAAAATACCAAACAAAACTTGGTTTTCGCGTCATAGCATTCGTCGACCTCAAAATCCGCGCGATCCTTTTTATCCATTGGGTTTTCAATCTTCCGTCTCGGGCACGACCCCTAGCGGGTAATCCGGGATACTTCTTACCCAAATCACATGAGTAGATAAACTATGAAATAGAGACAAAGCTTTGTAAAACTGCGCTAAGATTATGTATGGTAAAGGCGCGATAATTCCATCAAATAAGTTTTTTTTTCAAAAGAGGCGCGTAAATTTCAATTGCAGTCTCGAATATGTCGTTTTCAAAATTCAAACTCAAAACTCAAACTCAAATTGTTTGTTCTCAATATAGGATCTTTGAAATTCTTATCACTTATTGTCGTCAATCATTCATTACTTATATTTAGTTTACGACCACTTCCGAAGCGCAAGTGAAGAAGTGGCGCCACAAACTCGACTGCAGCATTTCAACCATGATGTCAGTCGACCTCCTTAATTGTTAACATCTCCACTTGTATGTTTGTATGCTTTAAAACATGTTTTTAATGCAAGACACTTGTACACAAATATGATTGATGTGAGGTCACATTAAGACTACTCTCCTTATCCCACTTTCTTATGTGGGGTTGGTTGGTCCAGTACTTATATATGTAAGTTCCTTCCACTTAGATCTATTGCCAGCCATTTCTTGCCTCACACAATCCATCCATCTCTTCTTTGGTCTTAATCTAATCCTAGCTCGCGCAATATTCATTTTAATAATCTTTGCGTTACATGGCTTTCCTCCCTCACAACATGGCCATACTATCCTAGAATTTTTTCTAGTTTCTCATTTATGGGTGCCATTTTCATACTTCATTTTACATACTCATTCCTTATAGGTCACCTATTAAGACTGTCATGTTAATTTGTTTGAAGTGTTTTCTCTGTTTTACTAACACAAGCTTCTTCTTTCCCTCTCCTCCGTATATCTACTCATGTTCCCAAATCCCCGGGAAATTATGTACACTGTCTATGGCATGTTTTGTGTCTTATTTATTGCATGATTATTACATTAAAGGGTTCCGTAGTCAACGGATGTAAGGCCTTAGGCCTTCGAAGCCTCCGCTATCTCTCAGTCCGTCTTTGTGCAAGAATAAGAATCATTTATTTTGCAAGAATACATGTATAAATGATGTTACAATTCTTAGTCTTAGTTAGTTAGTGTAAGAAAGCTTGTTTGTTTGTAATTACTATATTGCACAAAATAAACAAAAATACATTACACAAGATAAATGAAACGGCGGACTTATCCCATGAAGACATCTCTTCCAGCCAATTCTATTCTTGAAGAGGGGGATATCCCTATTAGGGATAAGTCCGCCATAAATGTTGTATGTTATGTTTTTAATGTTCTTTCTATAAGTACAATAGCCTTTTTATATACATGCATACATACTTATATATCTGTTATGTAACACAACAGTTGGTCCCGAGGAATTCTTACACCAAGATCTACCTATATAAGGTGGACACAAATCAACTGCAAATATTTAATGGGGAGATTCAGACCGCCATTCTGAACAACTTTTCTAAATAAACCTATATCAAAATACAAAAAATTTGACCTCTCATACAAATTGAGAATCATCTGATCAAGTTGAGTATGGAGTTAAAAAAAAAGTTTCGTATTTTGAAGTTTTTCATATTAACGGTTTGAATCTGCCCATAAAATAATTGCAATTGATTTGTGTCCACCTTATATAGTCAATTGACCCCATAACCCACGCTATATAATGATGATAACGGCGATTGAAACCCCGAAACACAGTTAGTATTAATACCTACCTAAATAAAACTCAATTAATTTATTTTATTTATTCACCAAACAATGCACTTAACGAACGAAAATAAAACAAAAATAAACATTGCGGATCATTCAGAATGGGTTGAACAGTTTACCGCGAACCAATAAACGAGGTCAAGAGTCTTTATCCCAATCCGCTTGAATGATGGATTGCCATCAACGAAAAATGTTTGCGGTTTTACTAAAATAAGTTTTTTTTTCAATACAATACTTGGTTGGTTATTAATTTGTGAAATATTTTTCACTAGCTGTTGCCGGAACCCCAGGCTTTTTTAGTAAAACCGCAAACCATTTTCGTTCCCGTGGAGATTTTGGGAAAAATATAGCCTATATGTTGTTCCAGGGTCTAAGCAATCTACATTCCAAATTACAGCCTAATCGGTTCAGCCGTTTTCCTATGATAGAGTAACAAACATCCATACAAACGTTATTATTATTATGTACTAACGACCCGCCCCGGCTTCGCTTGGGAATAAAAATCTTTCTCTTGAATCAATATCTATTAAAAAAAAACCATCAAAATACGTTGCGTAGTTTTAAAGATTTAAAGCATTGCATACAAAGGGACATAAGGACAGAGAAAGCGACTTTGTTTTATACTATGTATTGATAACATCCCTTTGCAGAACTGGATATTTATACATCATCATCATCCTCCTCGTCCAGCGCAGCATCTGACACCCACCGACCAGATGGTGGTCAGGTAACCTGAAGCAGGTCGCAGGCAAACACTGGATGCAGGCCGCTTCCAACCTTTCATTCTGGAAATCTTTGGGAGAGGCTGTGTTTAGTGAACATAGCCTGCGGCTGAAATGATGATGAATGATGGTCAGACTCCTAGCGAGGATCCCGTCGTGCGATAGGGCTGCTCAGAAAATGAAAATGAATAATGTTAAAAGGTTTATCTAGCAAGTCATCCTTTACGTTCAGCAGTCAGCCTAAATTATCACTATCACTACATTGTTTAAAACAAAGTCGCTTTCTCTGTCCCTATGTCGTTTTGTATGCTAAATCTTTATCTTAAATTTTTAATCTTTTTTTTTATTAGATAGAGTGATTCAAGAGGAAGGTTTTTATGCCCATGCGAAGCTGGGGCGGGTCGCTAGTGAATAAATATATTTATTTATACATTCGGCACTTTCAATCTAAAATAAGAATGTTATCTTCGATAGTAAACTTTAATAAACCCTTTTGCTTTTACGAGCAAAGTATCGATAATAGACTATGCCGGCCGAAATAAAGGCGGGAAGGGATGGAATTCTAAAAATATATTAAATTCCATAGAATTGAAGACGCTGGATAAGTAGCCATTACGAGAGGAGAGAATCGAGATAGGCGGTCGACCTACTGATGGTAGCCGGGACCAACGGTTTTCCGAAGCTGGGCCAGTGTGAATAGGGGTAAAATAGGTTCCGAAACAGATTGTAGTTAAAAGTAAAACAATTGAAAGTACATGCCAACTGCCTTTTTTGATTTTGAATGCCTATCGCGGGTCTGCTGGAAGAAATTTCTATAGGAATAAGAAGCACCCTTGTACTAGATTTCTAGATTTTTATTTAGTGTACATGAATTACATACATACATATAGTCACGTCTTTATCCCATACGGGGTAGACAGAGCCTAGGGTCATAAGACCTTAGACCACGTTTAACATGATGACAGTTGAAACAGGAAATCAATAGTGATGGGTTGCTAGCCGCATCGCCTATGTTATGATTCCCCCATTCGCCGATTCCCTCGGTCGACTTTTACGGCTTGCACGGGAAGAGTAGCAGCTGGTACATTCTATCTTTTTTTTTTCTCCCAGACCAGCATGGAAGGTACATGAATTAAATATATAAATAAAAAAAATGGATAACCTTACAACCCAAATGAAATGGCTACATCATAATGTTTGAACTACGCGTGCCTACCGCCAATCCCCATTTCCGTTTTCCTTTTTGACGTCCCGACCTTTCTAATCCCGTGTACTCCATTACAAATAAATGATTCACTGAGTTTCGTGCCAAGTCCGAACAGTCACGACTCAGTTTATGACAAATCAAATAGAGACTTACATAAACTAATAAATATATTATTATTTAGTTCTGCGACAACAACACCCTTAAAACCCGTTTATAATATCACACATTATAGAATACTATACTAGTAAGTACACATCACTATCACTACATAGTATAAAACAAAGTCGCTTTCTCTGTCCCTATGTCCCTTTGTATGCTTAAATCTTTAAAACTACGCAACGGATTTTGAAGCGGTTTTTTTAATAGATAGAGTGATTTAAGAGGAAGGTCCCATACGAAGCCGGGGCGGGTCGCTAGTATTTGATAAAGATCTAAATCAGTTTGTGGTAGAATGACGATACTTTAGAAAAACGGTTTTTTTTAATGATTTACATTATTTTTATTAAAAAAAAATGAAAAGCGTATTGTCGTATCAAGATAATATGAAAAATAACTTAGAAATGACTGAACTAAAATTGAGGGCATCCGTTTTTAAGATAAATCATATCTCCTAAACAGATGAATCAATTTCGCGACACGGATTTTTTGTTTGAAAGCTTACTTGAGCTTTGAGCTTAGCTTTTTGTTTCATACTAGCTGTTCCCCGCGTTTTTACTTGCCCGATATACCTATGTATGTTCTATAGCCTATAACCTTCACCAAGTCAGGAATCATATGCTGAGAGAATTTTTCAAATCGAACTAGTAGTTCTCATGTTATAAGCGTTCAAACTAACAAATAAACACTTCAGCTATAGATTTTCATCTCTAATCTAGAGTTATGTTTGTCTACTTTATTGCTCTAAAATACCATAATGTTACAATATTTCTTAAAAATAATAATGACTATGGCGGACTTTCTACTAATATCCATACTTCCATACTAATATTATAAATGCGAAAGTCTGTCTGTCTGTCTGTCTGTCTGTCTGTCACCTCTTCACGGCTAAACTGCTGGACCGATTGTGATGAAATTTGGTAGGGATGTAGTTAAAGACCTGAGGTCAAACATAGGCTACTTTTGGGCGCGATATAACCGAGTCCCACGGGGGGCGAAGCCGCGGGGAACAGCTAGTAATAATATAAAGGCAAAAGTTTGTATGGATGTTTGTTATTATTTTACAGAAAAACGGGTATACAAAATTGGCTGAAATTCGGAATAGTGATTGCTTAGACTCTGGAACAACACATAGGCTATATTTTATCTCGAGGTTCAGCAACAGCTAGTAGCTCAACTAATAAATAAAAATATTTTAATATAAAATTAAATTTAAATTATGTAATTGGTACAATATACATTTCTTTAAAAAAAAATCTATACACGTCCAATTAGCTAAGCAGAATCTCTCATCATGACGTCATCTTTTTCGCAAATAAACAAACAGTCATCTATATAAACGCAGTCGCTTTTTAATGGAATTTTTTCGTTACCTATCGTACTATTTGGGTCATAGATTAAAAAAAAATTGCGTAGAGAGACCGCGCGCGATTCGAACTTCTTTGATTTAGGTAGATATGCCAACATCACAATTTCAAAACACTAACGAATGTCGCCAAGAACAAAATGTAAACTTGTTATTTAAAAGTACATGTCAACTGCAATTTTGTTTTTAAATTACTATCGCGGGTCTGCTGGAAGAAATTTCTATAGATATTAGTAGCACCCTTGTACTAGATTTACTGCCATCTACCGATAGCAGCCGGGACCAACGGCTTAACGTGCCTTCCGAAGCACAGAGAAGCCCAAGATAGAAAATGCCACTAATGGCGACCAATCCAAACATGGCCGCACACACCTATCGCTTGACGCGCACTATCGTTACGGATACGGACGACACGACGACTATCTTTGAATATGCGCACCAACAGGTGGCCTACTATCATCTCTTAAAACCATGCAAGTTCCAGTGAGTAAGCGAAACAGCGCGCTACATTATGTAAGGCGATATCCCCCTTACTTACTGGAACTTACATGGTTTTAAGAGGTGATAGTAACCCCCTAGACTGTCGAAAACGCTCGTTTGGAACTTGCTGTGTGTGACATCATCATGTGTATCATTCGCAGCGAGTATTCGCTATATGTGACCTAACCTTTAGCGAAGCGTAAATTAGAATCGCTACTGAGCGTTTGACACCCTCTAATGTCATGTGGAGATGCTTTTAACAATAAAACGTTATGCCGTGCCTACGCCTATACCCTTCAAAACTCTACTCCTTAGTCAAAATATATGACAACAGGAACAGCTCAAAGATAGCAATTGGATAAATTTGCTTCAAAGTCACGTATAGCGGCCACTCTGGCGACTACGTTAATATTCATATAGAAAACTGTATATTTGATAAAACACAACACAGAAAGGGTTTCCCCTTCGTACCCTTCTTTCTCACGTAGGAATTTTCCCATCAGCAATTCATGAGATTCGATAAAGAGAACGAGTGTTTGATGTGACGTATGAGTATATGTATGTCAGAGACATTAGCTGTATGCAAAGAAGTTCGAATCGCGCTGTCTCTTTTTAAATGACGCATTTTTTTTTTAAATTATGGCTGTATGTAACAATCTCTTTTGAGCAAAAAACAGGCTGACTGCAGTACGACATTTTTGTGATTTCATATCCTAACACACTTTTAAACATATAAGTTTTATATTTTGGTAATCTGTAAAATAAAAGGTTAACATAATAATAAAAATATAGGGCAAAAGGTGATGATAACTAAGCGCCTTTTGCCCTTTATTTGAATACTAAGCTTATTAGTTTTGAAATAAAATAAATTAACAAAATAAGAAGTTTGGCCTATGAGGTAAACACCTCATCGGCTTCTTCCAAAAAGGAACTTCTGAATTAGGTTAGGTTTTTTTAAATGTTTACTTACCTCATATCTTCGTCATTTCTGGACTGATTTAAAAAATACCTTTTTTTTCGATAGCACATACTTTGAATTTGTTACCATAGCCCCCGTATACGGCTATAAAAACCCGATCATAGAAAAAAGGTAGTAAGTTGGAATAATAATACACTAAATAAACCATGTTAGAATCCCTTCAAGCTTGTCTACTTCCATTATAGCACCGTCAATTAATATTAACTACTAATAATATTAAACGTGCGAAATGAATAATTGAGTTAATGGGAACATTTGTCAGTGACGTCGTTTCGAGTGAGTCAAGAATCGGACGCAAGTACAGTCAGCATGATGACTGAGGTATACGCCGATTGTATTTTTAACAATCGCAGACCTTTAAAAAAGGGAGACATTAGGAGTACCAGAAATTGGCTAGCGTGTGTGACGAGATTGATGAGTGTGTAGGAAGCGAGGGAGATATGTAAGGATCGTAGCCAATGGATATGTCTAGTCTCTGCCTATCCCTATGGGGGATAGGCGTCATGATATGTATGTATGTATGCATGTATTATCTCTTCCAGGCATATTTTTACTGTTTTATTACATGTATTGTATAGATAGCTTAGCTACTTAACTTTATAGGGCAGTCAATGCGAGGCGGCGTAGACTCGATATAAAAATCACAATGGCTGTGTGTTTCCCTTCCTGTAGGTTTCGCAAAAGAAATCAGGTACCTACAAAATATAAAAAAAACTACAAAATGTAATAACATTTACATGATATAAATCAAATCAAATCAAATCACTTTTATTTGCAGTAAATAGGGTTTACAATGTTCTTGAAAAATTTGTGGGTTAGTGCTTATGTCCTATTTAGCCAAAAATATTTAGCATGCGCAAAATTTTTGAAATGTCTATGCATCGATTATTCAATTAATGATATATTATTAATTTAATTTTCAGAACTCAGATATTCCGAAACTGAATAGAACGTTTTTATCATAGATTTAAAAAAAAAATGCGTTAGAGCCGCGTTCCTAGTTCTATGGTTTTTATTAATGTCAAATTTTTAATGTCCTCAGGTATGTGATTGTATATTTTAATGCACATGACATAACAGTTTTTTTGAGTACGCTGTGTTTTGTGATCCATATCCACAACTAATTTATCTGGATATCTAAGACTTCTTTTCGATAAATCTTTAGCTCTAAAAATAATAATAGTGGACTTATTCTAGGAAAGGATCTCTTACAGTCAACCGGCAAATAAATAAAACAAATAATAAAGACAATGAAATAGAATGGAATGGAAAGTATGAAGTTTGTACAACAATGACTTCCATTTGATAAAATTATAATTACGAAGACGAAAATATTCATTAAGTCTGTTCTTTCAGGAAATAGAATTTCTCGCCCGATTTCGCAAAGTCCGCCCCTAAGAATTATAATTGGTAACTAATGTCGGGGTGTCGTAAACTTGCTCTCTCAGGAACTGAGTGGCTGGAAACTATTTAAGATTCTAATCCCAGGATAGACACGTATTTAGGTATGTTGGGAAAATCGGGATTTTGAGATTATTATACAGTTTTGATAAGTAAAGTTTTTGGAGGTATTAAGCTAATAACTTGTAAGGTTTTTCCCTAAACCCGCCAAGATATGGTAAAGTTTATTTTAACAATTATAGGCTCTATCTTCTCCGTGACACACTAAATGAAGATAAAAAATTATGCATAGAGAAACCATTAGTAAATATTATGGAAGGCAAGATAGAAGGAAAACGGGGAAGAGGTAGACCAAGAAGGAGTTTTATAGAACAAATAAAGGAAAAAGTGGGAGTCGTGTCGTATCAGGAGGTGAAAAGGCTAGCGGAAGATAGAGACACCTGGAAGAGACTCCATCGACAAGAGCACGTAGTTCTTAAATTTTTAGATATATAGTGGAACCTACAGCCTTCAGGTCCTTGTATCCTGAGACCGACAGATCGGGGTCAATTTGCTGAATTACTCTATTTTGAAGCTATTATATATGTAGGAATGCAGATATAAGAATGTAAGATGACGGAACGCAGCCATGAATGAGAGCGGAATGAAGGAAGGCGTGAATGGATGAATGAGACTGAATGAGTGAGAGGTACGAGTTTAAAAGAGAGGACTAGAATGGAAGACGTTACGACAACCCACGCGCGGTTTTTGGATTTATTCCGCAATAAAGAAGATTATTTTGGCGATAAAATTTGTTTCGGATAAAAACATTCATCAGACAAATATATATTCACGTTGAATTTACTCGATTCGGATAATCGACAAGTATTAGTTTTGGTACAACACTACCGGGTTTGGACGCGCGTGACGCCATGACAGTTTCAGTCTGCATCATCGCGCGGCCGCGGTTAGATGCATTCCTCTTTGTTATTACCTGTGAAGTCTCGGGATAGACCATTCTAATACGATTCGCGTTCAATCTTCGGGAATAATTGCGCATTGATATCATGAGTGAGGCCCGGTTGCCTAGTGGATAAAAGTTTAAAGTTTATTGACAATTTAACACTCGTCAGTGAAATAACCTATGTGGAGTGGACCTCTTCTACCCGAATTCGCCGTGCTTCGCTGGATCGACACCGAATTAATAGGGGATGTGTAGGAATCTCATGGGAAGGGGCATAAACGGGTTTAATTAATTCGGATTAATAAGCAAGTCACGCCCAAGCGCGTAAGGTACTTTTCTTTTGTTTATTTTTAGTGTTCAGCCTAACTTTTCTATCATTCACGCTTCCACTGCCAAATTTAAACATTCTGGTAGCAGAGTTGGCTGAAACAAAATTGTTTGATTCCTGGACCATACATATATCTGTTACAAATCAAATCAAATCAAATCATTTATTGCTTCCTTAATGTTACAGTTTCAAAAGTGTTTGAAGCCAACCATTCAAATAAGTGTTACAGGAATATTTCTGTAACAGATTTAATGGGTAACCCTTATGAAAGTGTTACACTTATTATGGTGTTTTTGTAGTCCATTCAATATTAATTAATAATTGTGTATTAATTTAATTTATTGAATTATTCAAAGTATTTTTATTTTAATAATCCAAGGGAAAGATTGCAGTGTCTATAATTACTGACGGACCGTTGATGCCAATTAAGAAAAACTCGACCCTCGACATTGCTCAAAAAAAAATTCTTTGAAGGGAGACAAATTAATTGCGTGCAATTTAATTGAAAATGTTTAAAAGTTAATAAGGTCTTTTGATTTCACGCTCTGGTTTCCGGTGAGAAAATAAGATCACTCCTTTTTATTAGATAAGCTGTTGCCCGCAACTCCGCTCGCGTGGTTCTCTCGGTTATACAACGCCTAAAAGTAGCCAATGTTTCCCGTCAATCTTTAACTATATCCATACTAAATTTCATCAAAATTGGTTCAGCAGATTAGCCGTGAAAGTGTAACAGACAGTAACACAATTTTGCATTTATAATATACTAGCTGTTTCCAGCGGCTTCGCCTCGCGTGGGACTCGGTTATATCGCGCCTAAAAGTAGCCTATGTTTGACCTCAGGTCGTTAACTACATCCCTACCAAATTTCATCACAATCGGTCCAGCAGTTTAGCCGTGAAGAGGTGACAGACAGACAGACAGACAGACAGACTTTCGCATTTATAATATTAGTATGGATATGGATGTATGGGCATGTGCCCGCATTGCCTCAGAAAAAGATTTAAGTTGTTGTTTTTCTTGCTTGGTCTGTTTACAAGAATTAAAAAAAAAAACAATTTAGTTAAGATTTTTGGAGAAAAAGAGGGTGAACTATTTAAAGACGATTTTTCAAACTATCGTCATTCCTATTACAAACTTTTTAGTGCTATATTTAATAAGTTATCGGATTTAGAATCACAGTTTCTCAAGTGATTGATGTCTAAGTATGAGATAAGGACTCTATTAATACAGTAAGCTGCAGAGAAATCTGACCCCATGCCACAAGTATAGCTATTGAAAGGGGGTCAGATTTCTCTGTATGGCCGTTTCTTTGTATGGCGGTTGAACTGTACTAGCATAGTATTCTGTAATCTGTGGTATGGATATTAAAGTATGTATTTATTATAAAAATCATCGTCACATTAAAGACATTCCTTCTTCATTATCTCTTCCAAGAGCCGTTCATTTTCTTTTCCATTCGAGCCTGTTTCAGCTTGCGCTTCAGTGCCCAGAGTACGCCTTAATCAGGGTACTATACGGTACCTTACATATTACAATGGAGCCACTGTGACTGACCTCAGTAATCACTTCATAGTATAAAACAAAGTCGTTTTCTCTGTCCCTATGTCCCTTTGTATGCTTAAACCTTTAAAACTATGCAACGAATTTTAATACGGTTTTTTTAATAGATAGAGTGATTCAAGAGGAAGGTTTTTATGCCTAAGCGAAGCCGGGGCGGGTCGCTAGTTAGTTCTATGTCAAAAGCCATTTATTTTAACACATTCGAGGACGTTTTTGAAAACACAATAGAAGTTTTATTGTTATAATAACTGCTTTATCAGTCGTGTGTCCGTTAACGTGTTAAAAGGTAAAGTAACGCAATGTAAACGCACGTTAAGCAGTTGGTCCTGGCTGCCATCTGGTAGTCGTTAAAGGAACCACGTCAGAGGCCGAGAGGCGGTTTCGAAGAACTCTGATACCAGGGTGTGCTTGGTCGGATCGAAGAAGATTACGGGATCAATGAGTAGAGGAAGACCAAAAAAGAGATGGATGGATCGCGTAAGGAAGATATGACAAGGAGGGGTGTGACGTAATAATAGATCTAAATGTAAGGAATTAACATATTGTGCCAACCTCTCATAAGAAAATGGGATAAGGTAGAGCAAAAGATAAGAAATAGTATATACCCGCCATTTTGTCAAAGATACATACCTCTACGTAGAGGAAACTATTACCTAGTACCAAGGCTCGGAAACCTGGTTAGAATAAAAAACATACATTCTTACAGCGACCGCTAGCATTACGGTTCCGCTCAACCGTTATTTCCTATTAGCTAGGACCGAATTACCCATTCGTGTCTAAGCTTTGGCACTAATCACGGTAAAGATAGGAGCACTAACCCCGCTCCTATCACTGGGATCCAGCCTGAAGCGTACCAATCCCTCGTCCGTGCCTAACTATGTTAATCTACAGTTACATTTGAACACATATTAAAATTATCAACAGCAATATCATATCAAATACTAATAAAGGCCATGCTAAATCACTAGAGCACAATACACGTCTGCACCGCTCGGCGAACCCAAGGAGAAGAGAGCGTTATACTCATACTCACCCCGACACTACTACTGCCAAGAGGGGTTTACCTGTAGTGGGGAGATATCTGTCACGTGATGTTACCGGGCGCTAACATTCCCCAAAAATAAAGGTGTTTAGGACCCTAAAATCGACCGTACTTGTTCACCAGGTTAAAGACCGGTGTTTTTGGGTCTTTAAAATATCGGTTCCGAGCCCTGCCTAGTACTTCCGACTAAATACGAGTAGATGAGCCTGGAAACTCAGGATAAGTAAGGCGTTACTAACTTACATGAACTCCAAAATCCCTCCTTTTCAAATTGGTTATAAACGCCGAACATCAATCAGATTACCCTAATAAAAGTTTAATGGGACGTTAGGAGCTTTTATCAGATAAAAGACCGAGCTTTCGCCAACTTTAAAGATCTGTAATGATCCCTTCTTTGCTTGAAAAGTTTTAAAGATCTTGATGTTATAATGAGAAATATTTTGGATAAGGTAGTATGTGTGTTTTAAAGGGGACGATTGGTGACAGAACCTTAATGAGTATTGGATTTTGTAATGTGTTCTAGTAAAGCTGACTTTTGACTCGCATTTAACAGATTTTTGGTGTCACTCAGTCAGTGATTGTGAGGCGTTTTAGTAACACTAAATATATTAAAAGTATATCACTACATAGTATAAAACAAAGTCGCTTTCTCTGTCCCTATATGCTTAAATCTTTAAAACTACGCAACGGATTTTGATGCGGTTTTTTTTTAATAGATAGAGTGATTCAAAAGGATGGTTTTTATGCCCTTGCGAAGCTGGGGTGGGTCGCTAGTATATATATAAAAATCTATTGCTGTTCGTTAGTCTGGCTAAGAGAATGGCTGGACCGCTGGTTAATTTTGGTCTTTAAATATCTGTGGAAGTTCAGGGAAAGTTTAGACGGTGAGAAAAGTGCGTTCAGACGGTACAGACTTCGCCGGGTCAGCCATTGTTTTAGAAATACGAAATTTCGCTAAGGCTGCCGTTTCCTAAAACTATTTAATTTTATTTTGTCAAAAAAGTTAATATTAAGATGTTTGTAAGAAATATATAAAGTAAGTGTAAATCAAACTAAAACTAAAATATAAACTAAAACTAAAATATAAACTAAAACTAAAATATAAACTAAAACTAAAATATAAACTAAAACTAAAATATAAACTAAACTATAAATGATCCACTCTCCGGAAAGTAGCCGGCTCAAAGGTCCCCATAATGCTTGCAGCATTTCCGCGCTGTATAGCTATGGAGACCTGTTGAACCATATACTGACCGGAGCGAGGATCACAGCCCCTATCTATAAGTCGGCGTCTAAACTCCCGGAACAATTCTCTGCCTTCCAAACCCCAAGGGCCAGCCGTTTCTACCGCGAAAGGTACGAAGTCGTACATTGGTTCCAAGGCAATATATTTGTCGTGTTTCGATTTTGCCGCTTTTTCAGCAGCTGAACCTGCTGATTTAATCGAATCAGTTAAATGGGATGCAGCGAATGTGCATACGCAAGTTGCATCCCAGATTAAACAACGACCTTTTTGCCATGGAACCAATGTCAATCCGTCCGGCCGCTTTCCGTCAGTGCGGCATAACCCTGGGGGCTCCAAAAGACAAGGAATGTTCAGGGAGGACATAGCCCTGTGAATAATTTCATTTAAAGTGTGATGCCTCGAGAAACGACCTGCACTTCTTTGGCAACTTAAGCCGTGGAGACCTTTTTCTTCCACCATTTTGCCGCAGATGCAGCGATGTGGCTCGCATACCTTGCACCCAAGCCTCAGGGCCACTGCGATCCGGAGAGAATCACTATTTAAAAGTGTCCCGAAGTGAGGTGAAGGCAAAGCCTGTAGCCAAGCCCCAGATTCCGGCTTGCTAGCAGCCTTTAGGCGAGCCACATCTGTTAAGATGTTTACAATACGAAAAGAGACTCCATATCAATATAAAGTGCATCACAAGATTCACACTGTTGACATAATTACTTTCTATATTAGTCATAAACTACGATTGAATTTAATTCTGAAAGTCCCATGGGAACGAAGCTCCAAACACTTGCAGTCGATAACAACGTTACGCGGAGAGTGATAGCAAAATCAGAAAATTCACGTATCAATAATCGATATAATCTATCGATAGCTGTTGTTATCGAGCCGAGCGCCGAGTCCCGTGTCTATTCAATATGCATTATGATAAACAGACGCCAGCATTGTTTCCCGAAGTGCCATCTTGATAACTCTACCGTTGGAAACAGGGCCAGATTCAGTGGAAACCTGTGATAGATTTTCAAAAATATTACGACCTCTTTTACTTATGTTCAACAATAAAGAATATTTGAATTTGAATTTGAATTCTAGAAGTGATCAATAAATTAAAAAAACTAACATATTAAATATAACTAAAATAATGATTAAGGTACTATATTTACAATACCTATGTACCTTAATCATTATTTAGTTATATTTAATTTGTTCGTTTTTTAATTTATTGATTAACTAAAATTCGAACATGTTAATTATTTTGAATTCTATTTGTGAAGTTTAGTGAAAACTTATTTGAGTGTGTGTTACCAGTGATGACTTACGGGTCCGAGACGTGGTCCCTTACTATGGGCCTCATAATTTCTTATGCTCAAGATCGCCCAAAGAGCCATTCAGAGAGCTGTACTCGATGTTTCCTTACGAGACCGAATCAGAAATGAGGTCATCCGTAGGAGGACAAGGGTTGCTGACATAGCATAGCCCAGCGGATTACTGGCAGTTAATATAGGTGTAAGTCAGTTAACCAATCAAGTTACCTTTGTATAAAGGTTGCCTTGTCATTGTGATATTTTCATCTTAGTAAATGCCATAGAAATATGAAATTTGTGCGGTCTCTCTACCCAGGCATTTTTTTAATCTATGGAAAATGTACTGGCGAGCTCCGTGGCGTAAAGGTTAACATGCCTGCCCGCTACTTTGGAAGTATCGGGTTGGATCCCCAGTCAAGTCAAGTTGATCTAGGTCTTGGATGTTTATCTATTATAAGTAATTTGAGTAAAATGTAGTACCCCATAGCAAGTTGCGAACCTACTTCGGTGCTTACATAATATGTGTTATTTTTCACTGTATATTATTTTATTTACTTATAAAGACTACACTCATGTGATTTCTGGTGTCAAAAATTTACCCATATTCCAGTGCACAGGCGTTGTAAGTTCAACGTGTAAAATATATTATTACACCTTCTACCTTACTAAAACTAATAGTGTAGATTATAACATTAAACCTTTTTAGGGTTCCGTGCCTCAAAAGGCAAAAACGGAACACTATCATCACTTTGTTTATGGTACTTTAGCACTTAAGTATATTTTGCGGAAATTCCCAAAGGCATGTGTAACGGTTTACATTATGGAATTCACACGCTATCTTTCTATCCGCTAGGGACACTTTAAGTATAATATATAGATACGGATTTCAATACAAAATCCTAAATACTGATGGTAGTGATTATAGTTTGCAAAGCTTATCGAAAGGACCTAGAGTTACTAGTATATTTTAAAAACTATTAACTTATTATTTCGAATATTTGATATCATATATATTTTATAGTATTGTAGCTGATGTTGTTTTTATTTACTAGTTTTATAATAGGAATTCATACATATGCCAAGCGTATCAGATCCCAATTTCGACTGTTCTGACAATGAAAATTTATCTCATCACGTTGGGCCTTATGTTCCTTTGAGTTATTAAATCCAATCAATCATTATGAAATATTAATGCATTAATAATAAATGTTATCGTATTCACTATTTGAAGTATTTGCCAAATATTTGAAACCAATAAATCGATTGACACATCGATATATTCAACATCGAATGTTTTGAAATATTTTATACATCAACCTTAATACCGCCCTGGTCAGAATCCCTCCCACTCCTCTTCTGCTATACAACTTTCCGCGCGATTATATTTTTCACACCTTAAACTACAAACACGCAAGTACAATTTTCAACTCCAAGAGTTTGGAACAAGGACATCGAAAACGCAAATCCAGGTTATTTTTAACCTCAAAATGGAACCCTGAACATATCAACTCTGATTTACGTCCAGCTCGTAAACTCCAGCATGATTCACGGTGTTTTAACGACGGTTTTAACCGGGTTTTGGTCTTCGCCTTCCGCGTCTCTTACGCAAAAACCGAGATAAACACTTAAAAACTCATCGCAACCAAAGCCGGCCCTGTGCCAAATTTCCGTTCCGAAATCAAATGAAAAAAGTACACATTCTTAAATTAGTCTGAGGTGAACGAACGGTTCTAGTGGATCTAGCACTGACCTCCTTTCTGTGTGATGTTGAACGTTCGGAGACGGTAAGAGTCCTCGTCTGGCTCTTCCTCTGGCTGGTGTGTGGTGGTTTTAGGGACGTCCAAGAACGCGTTAGAGCGTCGCGGCTGATTGTGCTGTCCTGGAGGTGGTCTGCGCCTTGCTGAAGCTTGTCGGCGGACTTGTGGTGGTGTTTCCGCTTCAGCAAGCCTCGGTTCAGAGCTGTACCGAGCTCTGGTCTCTCTATCCAATTGCTGTTGTTGCTGCTGCCTCCGCTGTCTAACAGAACGTCCGCCTGTGATCCTCGCAGACTGAGACCTGGCGGCAGGTCTTCGGCGAGGAGCCGGCGTGGTTTCTAAAGGCGCAGCGAGCGCCTCCATACTCGCGGAAGCCGGCGCGCATATCGATTGGGAGCGCTTCGTACGTCCGTTCGAAGCCATGGTCGCGAACTGACTGAGAACTCCCGCCCGCCCTCCGTTTGGGCGGGACTTGTTGCATCGTCGACTACAATGCCGGTTGTACACACTCGCCCAGTTAAATTAAGAACTCATAATCCGCCTAAATTGCAAAGGCTTAAATTTTGCAGCAAAATGAATTGTGAATTTCTTCTCCGTAATTTAGACAGATTACTTTGATCTTTGTATCAACAAGAGAGTACAGCCGGCAGTCAGATCACTGCTCTTTTAAATGCCACTAATTCGTATGAATAATAGATTTGATCGTGTTTTATGAATGCCGGATTGAGTTAGTTAACTTGTTTATTGAGTTCCGCTTTATTATTTAACTTTTGTACCTAGTTAAATTAACTAAAGTTTCGTTTGATTCATTAGTGAAGTTTCGGCAACGCGGGTCTGCGTTGTTTGCTTATATTATTTAGTTTATGAATCTATATTGAATATCTATAATATATCCTTCCATGCTGGTCTGGGAGAAAAAGAAAAACATAGAATGTACCAGCTGCTTCTCTTCCCGCGCAAGCCGTAAAAGTCGACTGAGAAAATCGGCGAATGGGGGAATCATGACATAAGCGATGCGGCTAGCAACCCATCACTATTGATTTCCTGTTTAAACTATCATCATGCTAAACGTGGTCTAAGGTCTTATGGCCTTAGGCTCTGTCTACCCCGTATGGGTTAAAGAAGTGACTATATGTATGTATGTATGTATGTAATTAATATATTGAAAGTTAAATTTATCTAAGCAAATAATTTATATCAAATTTTCGGGGAAGGAGCTATTTCGTGATGATTTATAGCCTTCTTTATATATTCAAAGTTCATGAAAACCCATTACTTTTATCATCAACCTTTCGAAAACATAAAGACCATTTCTATTCTTAAAAACCACACGGTGAGAATATATTATTAAACTAACTATAATAAATTACTATGTCGTGACATTGTCATAAAATATAGGTATGTTTTACGGCTGAACAATATTTATGAAGAAAAATAAAACGAACGGTTTGAAAAGTGGACAGGATTTCCGGAAATATATCCAATTAATTTAAAAAAATATGAAAAGTTCTTAAACATGTAAGAATATAAAGTTTTATTTACTGTAGCAAAACAAAGTCGTAAATTAAAAAAAAATGGGTTAAGTATTTTGATTTTTACCCTACTGCACAATAGATAGTTATATGGTTGATCTGTTCGTACGTCTAGTTGTGAGAGGTCCCGACGGAAGATCAGCGCTGGATGTTAAAGACCTCCAATATAAAGTTGGAGCCAATTTTTGAGAATGTTTGTTTTTTAATAATACCACCAGCATTTATTATTATTTATTAGCAGCTGAATGTTCCAGCTGATTCTCTTCCCGCGCAAGCCGTAAAAGTCGACTGAGAGAATCGGCGAACAAGGAAATCATGACATAGGCGATGCGGCTAGCAACTCATCAATATTGATTTCCTGTTTCAACTATCATCATGCTAAACGTGGTCTTAGGTCTTTTGGCCCTAGGCTCTTTCTACCCCGTATGGGATAAAGACGTGATTATATGTATGTATGTATGTATGTTGTTTTTTATATTTTGCTACTTTTATCTTTCTTAGTGTAGGTATCTAACCTACACTACATTCCTCAAAGATTTTTTTTATTATTTATATCTATCATTGCTGTTATATGTGTACCTACCGACATGAACTGTCAATAATATTCACATGATGTTATGAAGGTGGTATAAAATAAATCAGTTGTTGTCTTGCACTCATGGTGTTTCATTTAAACATAACATGGTGACAGCGGTGGCGAATAAATACAAGTAATTACGGGATTATAGTCATCACAATTATTATAATAAAGTGTACAGTGTGTTTAGAAATATAAAATTAGCTATTATCGGAAGTAAAGAGGTGATTTGTTGTGAACGATGGAGCACGCCCGACCTCCACCGGAATTAAATATGGACGGCGGTCCCGTTAGCAGGGCTAACGCGTGGAAAAAGTGGAGACAACAATTCATGCTGTTTATAAAGGCGTCAGGAGCGCATTCTGAGCCGTCAAGCGTACAAGCTAGTCTGCTGATTAACCTAATCGGCGCCGATGGTTTCGATATCTACCAAGCATTTACTTTTGATTCAGAGGCTGAAAAGGAGGACGTGCAAGTTGTCATTAAAAAATTTGATAGCTACTTTGGCACCAAAGTTAATAAGACGCTTAGGCGTTATAAGTTTTTTACGCGCAATCAAGAAGATGGTGAATCGATACAACAATATGTGACAGCCTTGCGGTTACTAAGCAAAGACTGTGAATTCTCAAATCTCGAAGACGATTTGATTAAGGATAGAATTGTTTGTGGTGTACGCAATACAACATTAAGAGATAGATTATTGCGATGTGAGGATCTCAATTTGGATAAAGCTATGAAGCTGTGCCAGGCCGAGGAACTATCGCAGGAAAGTGGATTACAGTTAAATGGCAATAGTTCAGTGAATGTGAATGTGGTAGAACGTCGAAGTGCGTATAACAAGCGTAGTGTTCAGTGGCGCGGTGACGTCGGTGCGAGCGCGGCAGGCGCGCGCGGGCGCGGCTCGGCGCAAGCGGCGCGTGGCGGGCGGCGCGCGGCGGCCGCGGCCCGTGCGGCATGTCAGCGCTGTGGCAGCGCGCGCTGCGTTGACGTCGAGTGTCCGGCACAGCAAGTAGATTGCTTTGTATGTGGGAAAAGGGGTCATTTTGCACGTACATGTAAGTCAAAATTTAATTCTAATAATAGTGAGAGAATCAAACGAGTTTACGACATCGAGGATTATCAAAGTAGTGATTCTGACTGTGAGCTGTTTTATGTTTCGGTAATTAAGGGTCAGAAAAATAGAACAGATGAATGGTGTGAAAAAATAATTTGCGGTAACGGCGTAGAAAAATTTAAACTGGATACTGGCGCCGATATAAACGTATTGTCATATGAAAGATTTTTGTTGTTAGGTTTTAAATCAGAAATAATTAAGCCCGATAGAATAAAATTAGAATCGTATAGTGGCGATTCGATTCCAATAAAAGGCATTTGTTATTTGCCTTGTGTATATAAAAATAAAAGTTATAACCTTAAGTTTGCTATAGCAAATATGATTTGTCAAAGCGTGTTGGGACGGAAATGTTGTGAAGAACTAGGTTTAGTTAGTAGTGCAACGTATTCACTCAATTAAATTATCTGATTATAAAGATTTATTTAGAGGATTGGGCTGCCTCCCAGGTGAATATCACATAGTAACAGACGAATCTGTGCGTCCGGTAGTGTGCGCCGCGCGGAAGGTTCCCCTGGGTCTCCGCGATCGTTTAGCGGAGGAACTCAAAAGAATGGAAGGTTTGGGAGTTATAAGGAAAGTCACCCACCCAACCCCATGGGTGCACCCATTAGTAATAGCTGCAAAAAAGAACAACGGTATTCGCGTATGCCTCGATCCACGTGAACTAAACCGCGCGGTTCAACGTGCTCATTTCCAACTCCCGACGGTATCAGAGTTGGCTGCGAGATTGCATGGCGCTCGTGTGTTCTCAGTATTAGATGCAAATTCTGGATTTTGGATGGTTTTATTAGACGAACAGAGCGCTGATCTCTGTACATTTGCGACTCCCTTTGGCCGCTATCAATTTCTGAGGCTTCCCTTTGGCATATCTTGTGCTTCAGAAGTTTTTCATGGGAAAATGCGTCAGTTATTAGAAGGTTTGGAAGGGGTAGAGAGTTTTGTGGACGATATTATTGTATGGGGCTCTAATCGGCAGCAACATGATGCTAGACTCAATAATTTAATGATAAGAGCAAGAGAAATTAACTTAAAATTTAATAAAGAGAAGTGTAGAATTGGAGTTCAACAAGTCACATATTTAGGCCATGTATTTGATGCCGAAGGAATGCGCCCAGACTACAATAAGATAAAAGCTGTAAAAGAGATGCCTATACCAAAAGATAGGAAAGGGCTAGAGAGATTTTTAGGAGTAATTAACTACCTATCCAAATTCATACCTAACTATTCGGAGCTGGCTATTCCTCTAACAAGCCTCTTAAAAAAAGATGTTGAGTGGGGTTGGGATGAAAGTGCCCAACAAGCCTTTGAGATCTTAAAACAACGAGTATGTAGCGCACCCGTGCTGGCTTTATATGATGGTACTTGTCCCGTGGTACTGTCCGTGGATGCGTCCCGAGACGCTTTAGGCGCGGTGTTAATGCAGGGCGGGCGGCCGGTCGAATATGCGTCGCGGACTCTGACGGACGCACAGAGACGATACGCGCAAATCGAGAAGGAATTGTTAGCTATTGTTTTTGCATGCGAAAGATTCCACCAGTACGTGTTTGGAAGAGAGAAAATAATAGTAGAATCGGATCACAAGCCGCTTGAGAGTATTTTCAAAAAGTCTTTAATGTCCGTCCCAGCCCGCTTGCAACGCATGATGTTGCGCATACAGGGCTATGATTTAGTGGTTAGTTATAAGCCTGGTAAATATATGTATATTCCAGACACCTTGTCTCGTGCACCCCTCCCAGAGTTATATAGCGAGGAAGTACATGAAAACATTTTATATCAAATACAAATGATAGTTAATAATTTACCAATGTCAAAAAATAAGTTAGAGCTATTAAGAAAGGAAATTTCGCAGGATTCAGACCTGAGTGAATTATTAAACTACATAAAAAGCGGATGGCCTGATCATAAATGTAAATTGCAAATTAACTTACGGGAGTATTGGTCGATGAAAGAAGATTTATTTGAAATAGACAATATAATATTTAAGGAAAACTTGGTACTTATACCAAAGGCGTTAAGAAAAGATATGATTTATATTGTGCATGAAGGGCATTTAGGTATAGATCGATGCAAGCGACGCGCGAGACAAGTGATGTTCTGGCCTAATATGTCAAGTGAGATTGAAAATTATGTAAGACAATGCCGAGTTTGTCAGGAGAGTTTAAACGCGCCCACAAAAGAGCCATTAATTACTATAGAAATCCCCAAGCTTCCCTGGAACAAAGTAGGATCAGACATTTTTGAATTTCAGAAAAAATATTTTCTTATTGTAGTTGATTACTATTCAAGCTATGTAGAAGTAAGCAAATTAAATAATCTGACTTCAAGCGTTGTTATTCAAAGCATGAAAGAAATATTTGCACGTCACGGAATCCCTGAGATATTGATAAGTGATAATGGAACGCAATATAGTAGCCGAGAATTTAAAAAGTTTGCAGATGAATGGGGTTTCACTCATGTGACATCATCACCGCATTATCCACAAGCAAATGGTAAGAGCGAGCGTGCTGTGCAAACAGTCAAATCATTACTCATTAAATCTGTTAGAAGTAATGGTGATTTTTACTTATCTTTGCTTAACTATAGGAATACACCTAGGGACGGATTAAGCTCTCCGGCACAACTCCTAATGAGTCGTAGGTTACGTTGTAAATTACCAGTTTCCTCTAAATTGTTAATACCAAAAACTGCAGAGGACTTTGAACATTCTCGATTACTTCAAAAACAGCTTCAGACGAAACAATATTATGATAAACATTGTAAAAAATTACCTGAACTTGAACAGGGTGATGAGGTTATTTGTGTTGAGGGGAAACAAAAAACCAGAGGCACAATCGTAAGTAAAGCACATACACCTAGGTCATATATTGTGCAAAACAGATTAGGCAATCGTTATAGACGCAATCGCAGGCATTTAATTAAGTGTCAATTACAAGACAAACCTGAAGATTTTATTGAGGACAAATATGTAGATGCGAGTGAGGATATAGGTTTTAAAAATGAGCTGACTAATAAAGATGCTATTATACCACCTAGAGATGTAGCTAATAGACCTATTTCACCAATGCTTACACGCCGACGAGCCAAGCAAGCTGCAGAGCAGTTATTGTAACATGTAATACCTAGTCTTAATATGTAATCATATTTGCATACATATAGGATTCAGGTTTGCATATATTTAAATTATAAGGTTATAGATTAGTACATAAGTCTTAGTTAAACAGGTGATGGATTTATTTTTTTTAAAAAGGGAAATTAAATGTACTTAGAATATCTTTGTTTTAATTTAAGGGGAAGATGTTATATGTGTACCTACCGACATGAACTGTCAATAATATTCACATGATGTTATGAAGGTGGTATAAAATAAATCAGTTGTTGTCTTGCACTCATGGTGTTTCATTTAAACATAACAATTGCTTTATCTTAATAGTCCAAGTTCATCATCATTATCATCATCACGTCACCTTGGTCCCGGTTTCTATCGTAGTCGTTAAGTGAATCACATCAGAGGTGGTTTAGAAAAACCCTGCCACCACGGTGTACATGGTAGATTGTCCTTGTCACCTACACGATGATAGTCTGAATTTGACTCAATATATTAAAATCAAAAAATGGCGGATTTTCGTTCCGAATTATGAATGTGTTTTAACATTTCTGAAAGATTTTATTAGTTAAAATCAGAAAAACAAATCCTTGTACCATACATATTACAACTGCCTCCATGGTTCAGTCGTTAAGAGTGCGCCCAACGCCAAAATTTGAAAAACAGACCTATTTTTCAATCCATAGTTTAGCGCGAAAAAACCTTATAATTCAGATTTAAAAAATACTGTAGGTAGGCAAAAAACCTGTAGAAGCCGAGTAATCGAATAGAATTTTGAAAAATAAACAGGTTTTTTTTTAAAAAATACAAACTTCAGAACGAAAAAAAAACAGTATTAACTCAAATGCTCTGAATTATCAGCGACAACCCCAAATTATTTTTTACAAATAACATAGCCAGACTAATGTTTTAGTAGAGTAATCGATTACATTTTTTATTTTATGTCTATATTTTTAATAATTAAATAAAATCTCAACTAAAATTATAACCTGGAGCTCAAAGCCAACTCGTCGTTAACTGAATCATGCGATTTTCGACTCTAAACAAAGCGTAGTAGATAGAACAATTGTGCACGGGCAAATGGTTACTTGTCGGGCAGCGCTCGACGCGGAAGGTTGTTCCCGGACGCTCTGTACCTTCTCGGTACTGACAATCGAACGCGTAATTTATTTGGAGCGGATTTTGTTTCTAGTGTGAATAAATATTGTAAATTAGACCGTATGACGTTTATTATAGGGTACATAATTGTATATAGTGGTTTTTAGTATTATCATAATTGTAAACAGTGTGGTGTGTGGACGTGTAAATAATAGTGTATAAATAGTTTTGACAATGGGACGAAAAGATAAAAAAAGAGAAATAACGTTTTTGAGAAAAAGAATAACTAAAAAACATGACGGAATGTTTGGGTAAGTTGTTTTTATTTCTACAAAATAATGGATTTAGTACAACAGTAAGTACACGCTTTATTTACAAACTAAAACCTACTTGTACAAATACTATACTATACTATACTAATATTATAAATGCGAAAGTCTGTCTGTCTGTCTGTCACCTCTTCACTGCTAAACTGCTGGACCGATTGTGATGAAATTTGGTAGGGATGTAGTTTACGACCTGAGGTCAAACATAGGCTACTTTTGGACGCGATATAACAGAGTCCCACGAGGGGCGGAGCCGCGGGGAACAGCTAGTAGCAAAATAAATAGATAGTAGGTACTTATATATTTAAAAAAGTCATAACTAACCCTTATCTCTTATAAATAGGCTGTATTTACAAGAGATAAGGGTTAGTTATGACATTTGATCAAACTGAGCTCCGTAGGTACCTATATAGAGTAAGCGCGCACGGGCAAACGTCACAAATGTCAGCTTACAGTATATGTAAAACAACCATTGTTAGACGACAACAAAATATACGAGTACCTATATATAAAAGGTCTTTAAAAGTAACTGTGTTTTTTTTACAGATTGATTAATTAGTGATTTTCATTACAAAAAACGTATTTTTTATTCTATTTTTGATAATGATAATACAGGTGTTGTACAATTTAAAACTAAAGATGTAAAGAACTCTAGTCGAGTCCTACTCGTAAATATTGCGCTCGGCCCGCAAATTGACGACTCGACTCATTTCAATAAGACTATGTGCTCTTGAGCGCAGCATGACGCTCGAGTCTTGTTTAGCGCTCGAGTCGTTGGTAGGGATCACCCTGGTAACAATGTATTTAAACATAATTAAACCTTGATACGCTCAAGACATAAGACTCGAGTTCTTTTTTTTAAAACTCGTGTTCGTTATAAGAGATATGTATTATCATGAGTATAAGTTGTAATGTTACAAATGGCTCAATATAAATTTTGATCTTTACCTATATTTTACTTTGTTTTAGATCTTTAGCGCTGAGGACGCTGCTCCAGCAGCTAAGCTCCGCAGCTGGGCGCAGCATCTACAAAGCGGTCCATAGCACTAGTGATCGCATAACTTGAAAGCACATATGTGGTCACGATCCTCAGCAGTGAGGGACCGATGAAGAAGAAGAATTTTTATTGCTATAAAAAATATTTTTCGCAAATATTACTTTATATAAATTTATTTCTGTAATTAAACGCTTTGTTTTACATTGGCAAAAAATAGTTTTTTTTTTCTCACAGAGTGCTAGCGTACTTACATCATGATTAAAGTTTCGCGTTAATATATAACTACACTAGCTGTTCCCCGCGGCTTCGCCCCGCGTGGGACTCGGTTATATCGCGCCCAAAAGCAGCCTATGTTTGACCTCAGGTCGTTAACTACATCCCTACCAATTTTCATCACAATCGGTCCAGCAGTTTAGCCGTGAAGAGGTGACAGACAGACAGACAGACAGACAGACTTTCGCATTTATAATATTAGTATGAATAACCAGCTTCGGTGAACTTCCCTCGGGAATAGTGCTTTTTCCCGGGATGAAAGGTACCATATGTCCTTCTCCTTGTTCTAAGCTACCTCTTCACTAAATTTCAGCCACATCAGTTCAGCCCTTTTTGAGTTATAAATAGTGTAATTAACACGACTTTCTTTTTTATATATGGACTAGCTTTTTTCCCGCGGCTTCGCCCGCGTGAACTTCCCTCGGGAACAGTTAAGCGGGATGAAAGGTACCCTATGTCCTTCTCCTGGCTCTAAACTACCTCCCTGACAATTTTCAGCTAAATCGGTTCAGCCGTTCTTGAGTTATAAGTGGAGTAACTAACACGACTTTCTTTTATATATATAGATATAGATAATAAAACAGTAAAAATATTTTGTCTGTACATTTATTATTTTTGTCATAAATGTATACTTGAATAGGGACACTTAAAAGAAATAATAAAACTTAAAAACAAAATGTTTGTTTTCAAACTTTTTATTTTTGTTTGTATGTCTGTCTGTATGTATGTATCACGCTTATCTCCGAAAGTACTGAACTGATTTACTAAAAACTTTCACCAATTGCTTTGTTTTAACTCAGCAAAACATTCAAAGTGTGTTTCATCAAAATCGTTTCAGTACAAAACTAGTGGTTCTGTGAACAGTAGACCTCACGACCCTCCTGCCTTGACTTCCCTCCCTTCCCATTTTTTCATAACTATATGTCTAGGTATAAAAATAAAAATAAACACGTGTGCCAAGTTTCATTAGGATCCGTTCAAACAACGTCACAGAAAACTTTCCCTCTTTTTTCCCCCATTTTCCCTCCAATCAAAAAAATCTCTCGACATAAAATTGTAAAAAAAAATCAAGGAACACGTGTGTCAAGTTTCATTAGGATCCGTTCGTAAACAACGTCACAGAAAACTTTCCCCCTTTTCTTCCCCATTTCCCCTCCAATCAAAATAATCTCTTGACATGCAATTGCAAAAAAATCAAGGAACACGTATGCCAAGTTTCATTAGGATCCGTTCATAAATGCGACCTCCAGCCCGGAACAAACAAACAGACAGACAGACACACATCCGGACAAAAGCAAAATTTTCCAGTCTCGAAATGGAATGGAGGACAAAAAGTGATCGTCATTTGACTGAATTCAAGGCATGCGTTTGTCTGCAAATATATATCGCTTTTGAACGAATGCTCCAAATTTAATAATACTTTTTTTGTGTTGGTTATTGTCATGTCATGACAAACGAAAGAAAACGGGGATTTCAAGCGAAGCCCGCGACATCGTACGCGTGAGCGTACGATGTCGCGGGCATGTTCAATATTTAAATAAAAAATCATAATTGTAACTGCTGAAAATCACTATTTCTACTTCCTAATTTTCTATCAATTCACTTTACTACTACTTTCCTATTACTTGTGAATATGCTGCCACTTTACCAACTTCCAATTAATATTTGGTTGACTGTATCTATCTACCATACACACACTCCTCTAAAAAAAACTACATTAATATTTCATTCTAATAAATAAGTATTTGATTTTTCTGACTTTATCGCTTATACTATACTCTAACTCACGAGTTCACGACTAGCCACGGCGCGGCCAGCCGCTAGCGATCGCAGCGCGCCGTGTTGGTTTTTAGAACTAGAGCGGAGGGTATGCAAGACGTGCGGGTGAAATCGGAATTTTTGTTGGCGTTAGGCGCCCTCCTTTAGACCCGGTTGTTGTTTTTGTTGTTCCTTTAAAGACTACCAGATGGCAGCCGGGACCAACGGCTTAACGTGCCTTCCGAAGCACGGAATCTATTGTCGGTGGTTCACGCCCGCATTGTCCGAAGCAAACTTTCCAGTTTGGTTAGGACAATCAATTTATTAAGACATAGACCTAAACAAAGTATGCTGCCTGTAGGAATTGAACCCACAACCCCCGGGTTTACAGGCAAACACCTTAACTACTAAACCACGGAGGCAGTTATTATTAGAAATACAATGCATACAAAAGTAATTAAGTACAAATACTTTATTCATACAAAGTAACTTTTGCAGTTGTTCGTATATGTATAGGTACACGTACATATTTGATTAAGCTTCCCTTTGTACATAGTAATCCAGGCAATCTGAGATTCTAGCCTAAATCTAACCTATAATCCCTTCTGTTTGGACAAAGGCCTGTCCTTTGAGCTATATGAGATACAACTACCTATAATCAAATATTGTGGTTGACCAATCACCACCATAGTATAAAACAAAGTCGCTTTCTTTGTCCCTATGTCCCTTTGTATACTTAAATCTTTAAAACTACGCAACGGATATTGATGCGGTTTTTTTAATAGATAGAGTGATTCAAGATGAAGGTTTTTTATGCTCATGCGAAGCCGGGGCGGGTCGCTAGTTAAAAATATACAATAATTGAATAAAAAAACTCTATTGCGTCAAATAAATATATATAAGGTGAACACAAATCAACTGCAAATATTTTAAGGGCAGATACAGACCACTATACTGAACAACTTTTCCAAATAAACTTCCCATGAGAAATTCTCGCAGGCGAAGCCGCTGGTGAAAACTAGTTTTTTTTTATAATCTACTAGCGATCCGCCCCAGCTTCGCATGGGCATAAAAGCCTTCCTCTTGAATCACTCAAAATCCGTTGCGTAGTTTCAAAGATTTAAGCTTACAAAGGGACATAGGGACAGAAAAAGCGACTTTGTTTTACGAGTATACTATGTAGTGATAGTGATGATGCCACACGCCTTGATGTCATCATAGAAAATGTCGACATTTTCATCGACTACATTCGTAATAATATGCTCGCTACTAAAATGTTTAGTGAAGTGAAACCTAAGCTGTTTGTAGTCATGTAAAACTGCAAACAAAATGTTTGTGAATCAATTTATACACAAAACCGAAAGTTTGCGCTGCGCTGAGTGCAAAATGGCCGCCAGTTCAGATCTTATATTTTTTACCTAACTGCAAAAGGACGGTTATGTTTTACTATTGTTTAATCTTCTCAACTACCACCGAAGAAAACAACAGATACAATAACGTTACGCGATCACCCGCTACCCCTTGCGTGCTAAAGCAAAATACTTAAGTATGTCATCATCATTTCCTGAAGACTGAAGTTGACACGGTCAATTGACCACGCACACCCTGGTGTCAGAGTTCTTCGGAACCACCTCTCGTACTTCCATGCTGGTCTGGGAGAAAAAGAAAAACAAAGAATGTACCAGCTGCTTCTCTTCCCGTGCAAGTCGTAAAAGTCGACTGAGGGAATCGGCGAATGGGGGAATCTTAACATAGGCGATGCGGCTAGCAACCTATCACTATTGATTTCCTGTTTCAACTGTCATCATGCTAAACGTGGTCTAAGGTCTTTTGGCCCTAGGCTCTATCTACCCCGTATGGGATAAAGACGTGACTATATGTATGTATGACCTCTCATCCTTTGACGTGATTCTTTTAACGACTACACCACATGGCAGCCGGATCTAACGTCTAAACGTGCCTTCCGAAGCAAGGAATCATCTTTATCAGACAGTCAGGTGATTCAAGCCTGCAATGTCATAACCAAACAGCAAACATGTAAATAAAGTATGCTTTCCGTGGGAATCGAACCCACGACCCCTTTTAAAGGTCATTTATGGATAAAAGTAAATAAAAGGTCATGTATTTAGTACCTTCGTCCTACCTCCTACATTAAAAGCATTAAACACATGAATAATAAAAGTTGCACTCAAAACCTCGTTAAGCCTTCAATTTGAACGGGCAAGGTAATTGTTATGGTAATTGGGCCTCACAAAAGGTGTTATTTCACCTAAACTACCTCAGTAAGTGAAATTGGGTATTGTGACAAGTTGGCAGCGCACGAGTGGCATCTCAAAGGTGCTACAAATAAGTATAGGCTTTAAAGTTTTCGGAGCCATCGTTTTGAATTTATTCTATAATCAAAAAATAATATTTTTTTATTTATTTAATCTTATAAAATACTTTTTTTTTTGCGAGGTACCTAATTTTATCAATAAACGAAGCTTGGATGTTAGCTATCTGCCAGTGAAAGTGTCATCAAAATCACTTCTGCCCTTTAGGAGACTGAACAAACAGAGAAAAAATATACTTAATACCTACTTTTTTTTTTGTTATGAGTAACGTAGTTAGGTATAATGTAAAAAGCTAAACAAAAATGTTTCGACTTTCGCATTAATAATATTCGTGATTTTGGAAGTATGGATATATGGAGGGCATGAGACATAACATCATACTAAGTACATTTGGCCACTCTTTCTCTAGTTCCGCGAACCACACATCAAAAGCGATCGTTTGCTATAACGTCGGGTAAAATTAAAGTACTCATGCGCATTAAAATAGCATAGTTTACATTTCGGTCTACACGCCATTTGCTGCCGCGGTACGTTCGTAAATATTTTGGAAAGAGAAGTACTTATAAAACTGAAGACCGGCCCTTCTATAGTCCAGGGGGCATCTAAAGTCACAATCTCAAAACGTGAATGAAGTATTACAAAATTTATGGGATTGAATGTCAAAATTGAATGTTCCATACATTTTGTTCTGTCGCGTGAGAAAGAGATAGGTAAATAAAAAGTATCAAATAGAAATCTAGCACTGGTGTTTATTTCCAGAAATTAGAATCAGGGTCTGTTAAGAATTAAAAAGTTAGCATCCAAATACTGGCCGCTTAGAACTCTTCAAAAGAAAAAAATATGTTAAACACAAAACTCGTTGTCTTAAAAAATTTAGTCTGTCACATCATTGTATATCCCGCTCTTTTTGAACATATGTGAAAATATTTTGTAAAATTTTGGAAAATACAGTTATCTTTTAGTTTGTTTGAAGACTAAAGTTATAATCAGGGCGTAAGAAGTTCAAGTACAGTTTTTACGGCAATGTCGGGGAAGAGAGACCAGTCATCTACCAATCGAGCTATTTATTCGTATAAAGTGCTCGGGACACATTTTATTTTATCCACAAAGATTATATTTAGATCAAATAAAAATTAAGTTAAAAAACTATAACCCGACTACGTGGTGTCTGAAAAGGATGAAACAAGGAAATAAGTGAGTCCAAAAATGCATAGGTACAAAAATGGTCATGGTAAAGCCGTGGTCGCACCCATTGTATAGGTTTACCAACAATGTTCGTTTAGGTGTTCCTATCATCCATCCTCATGACTAAAGGCACGAAACGTAAGGTTGTGGTGGATGGGCAAGTAATGCATTATGTATGATGGGCAAGTAATGGGGTAAAAACAGTTACTACATTCATCTCTGTAGCCGTGGTGTGTGCTAGAGAGCCTCATTAACATATAGATTACCCACTGTTCGTGGCTAGTCCAACAGACTGTTAGTCCAATGAAGTTTTAATTAAAAGGCTCTTTAGACTATTACTACATTAATATTTTAGTCAAGAAATTTTAATGTTAGTTCGATGCACCAATAAAATACTTCATAGCTTTTTCAAAGGGCTATGAAAAAGGCTAGAGTGTGTGTTTCCCTACGAGATCGTATTAGAAATATGGAGATTTGTAGAAAAACATTAGTTACTGACATTGCCCAGCGAATTGATTCTTTAAAGTGACAGTGGGCAGGATACATAGCGCAAAGCACCGATGGCTAATGGGACAGAAAGGTGGAATGGCGACCACTCACCAGCAAATGCTGCGTTAGAGAACCCTAACTTGATAACCTTAAGCTGGTCGCAGGCAAGCGCTGGATGCAGGCCGCTTCGATTGACTAAAATACCCTTTGGGTCGCTGATCCATCGCAGTAACCAGTCTTCAGGTACAAAATTATAGCATTTTGTACCTGAAGACTGGTTACTTGGAATTTACTTGGACAATCATTGGTCTTGACTATTTACAAATATAATTTTGCAATTTATAGTCATTCTGTACACAGACCAGTATAACCGGAGGTCATTACCGCGAGATTGTAACATAGTGTTATCGTCAAAGAAGTGGCACTTCTGATATTTATTTATTTATGGTAATGGTAATATATTTTAAAAATATATATCTATTTGTTATCGAATCAATTAAGTTAGTCCTGAGTTGTTTTATATTATGACTGTGTAAATTTAATAGATTCAGAAAAATAATGTATATTTTATAATAGTTTTAAAACTTTTAGCAAGTTTATTCTAGACTATCACGAACATGTTGCCTACATCAGTTCAGTTGATTTTCAGAATTCAAAGGTCAGGCTACAATTTATAGTTAAACCAAGCGTTTCGGTATTTTAAAAACTAAACCTTGTACAACTGTGTAGTTTGTTTTTAAAATTTCAAAAAAAAAAAAAAATTTACTACAATCATGTCACTATAGACTAACTCCAATAAATAACTTTAAATTTACATATATTTATTATTAAATTTAATAACTTGCCACTTCTTCAACATTTACACGTCTACAGATGCGCAGGCGCACCTGAAGATTGTCGTATGACCACCAGTCGGCCTCAAGACGTCAGACAGTGCGGTCGACATGGACGTGAAAATAATTTGTCTCCTGGCGTGTTTAGCCTGCTGCCACGGACAACCTCGGGCCCAGCAATATATCGTTCCAGCTGCAAAACTCGAGGCTATTTACCCTAAAGGCTTGAGGGTCTCGATACCAGGTAGGAAGTTGTAGATAGATAGATATACACTTTATTGTATAATTTAACAAGCAAACAAAAATAAACAATACAAAGAATGCACTTAAATAATTATGTGCAAAGTATTTATTTATAAAAAATGTATTTTTTTTTTTGTTTGTGGTACAAACAGGACTTTTAAAACGAGCGATAAAAATTACTTGTTAGGAGTAAACCGGAAATAGCGAGTGTGTATGTTAGGTGAGTGTGGAGGAGGCGATGCGATGTACATCTTTAGTGTTACTCCTGCGAGAAACCGGTGTAATGATATGTATATTCAACAAAGTCATTCAAATTGTGATCCTTTCTTATGTAGATCGTTCTTTTATCCAACTAATCCAATCCAACTAATATTATAAATGCGAAAGTGAGTATGTTTGTTTGGCTACGCTTTTTTGTTTGTTTCTTCCATGCCCTTCTACTGAACCAATCTTCTTGAAATTTTGCATTCATATTGCCAGAAGTATTGAGAAGAAGAACCGCCTCTCGGCCTCTAACGTGGTTCTTTAAGAATACCAGATGGCAGTCGGGTTCAACAGCTTAAAGTGCGTTCCGAAGCACGCAATCATCTTTGTTATCAGGCAATTTGATGATGTGAATCATCAAATTGTGCAGGCGTGAGCCTGCAATGTCCTAACCAAACTGGAAACCACTAAGCAAAGCACAGAGAAATTAAATATAAAATGCATCGTAACCTCCTCCTTAACCTCCGTGAAACAAAGTATGCTTCCCGTGGGAATTGAACCCACGAACCTCGAGTCTACAGGCAAACGCCTTAACCACTGGACCAAGGAGTCAGTTTTAATTAATTATAGCAATGCAATCAGTGTTTTGTTTACTTGGGCTTGGGTCAGATCATAAAGAGCAACGTGCAAAGGCAAGTTGTTATCAAGTTTTGTAGTAATATTATACTAGCTTCCGCCTGCGGAATCGCCCGCGTGGATGTCGGTTATACGATACCAAAAGTAGCCTATGTCCATTCTCATGGTTCACTATATATATGCCCAATCCCCCAAGCCATAATTCATTGAAATGTCACTCCGTTTAGACGTGAAAGACAGGCAAACAAACAGAAGTATACTAATATTATAATTGAGAAAGTCTGTCTTTCTGTCTGTTTGTAACGATTTCACGGCTAAACCAGGGCTAGACTGATTTTGAATCAGCGAATGGAGGAATCTTGACATAGGCGATGCGGCTAGCAACCCATCACTATTGATTTCTTATTATAACTACCATCTACTAAACACTCACGATCTTATGCCCCTAGGCTCTGTCTACCCCGTATAGAATAAAGACATGATTATATTTATGTTATTGTGACAATTGTGCAAAGGACAAATAATATTATACAATAAACCCTCGTCACAGATGTCTGCCACGACAATGTTTACGTTTTTTTTTCTTTTCCGACCACGTGCCGGAAAGTAAACATTTTTCTGAGTCATTTGTCGCTGTTGTCAGTTTTGTATTTATACCGTCTTGTTTCTCTAATATGTCCAACATGCTAGAAGATGCTAGTCCAGAAGCAAATAAAAAACAAAGAATGTCAGCCAAGCAAGTAAAAAGCGATCAGGGAAATTGGTCAGCAATTCTATAGATCTGAAAGTATTTTCCTCTAATTTTCTACAAGTCCAATAAGTCAATGGTGACTTCTAGCTTAAACTCTGACTACACCGTAAGGGAAACGTTAAGGGTATACCAGGATACCGAGGAAAATATTTCATACTAGATTTTAAATCAATAGGTTTACAATACCCACAGAACAGAGAAATTATCCGAATATAAATGTTTTGACGCGGATTTAGTTCCAGGATCAGTGTGGCAGCGTATTCTTTCTTCTTATCTTCAATTAATACATGTAAACCCATGTAAACCACACCACACCTTATAAGAATTGTATTACGTAGTTTACAACAAAGCCACCTAATATTATCGACCAACAACAGTGGCAATAATTGACGCAATCAAATTCCCCTTTTTTTCTGTATGACGTTGGCTTGCAAGCCAAACAAGTGGCACGTTTTTCGTGCGCTATGCCATTTCTGGTTCATATTTCTGAATTCTGTGACAATACCTGTTCCTCTTTAACAGGATTTCGTATAATATTCAAAATATCGTTATAAATCAAGTTATACAGATCAAGTTGATATTTTTCCTTAACGTTTATATTGTAACTGATTTTTAATTGCAATGGCCATCGGAATTTACAATTTTTGTCATATTTTCCTTATATTGTCCGCAATTTTATAATGACTAAAAAAAACACTTTTTCGGAAGAAAACTGTACTACTAGTTATAATATCTAAGTACCTACATACACATTTTTTTTTATCTCTTTCGACATGTTACCTTTTGTAATTAGAGTCATTGATTACATGCTTCGGTGCTAGAGAGTATGTACTTATCATCTGTAAGTAGGTATGTATAGTATTTACTTTGTTATTTCATTGTATGTGTCAATATAAAGATGACTATGTAATAATAATTGGCACATAGGTAACCTTTAGAATTCTTCACTATATTTTTTCTTTTTTTGGTTTGCTTCAAACAAAAAAAAAAGAAAAACTATTCAACAATAAAATAAATTGTGAATTTAGGCGGGAGATGAGTGTGTTATATATAATAATTGGCACATAAGTGATATTTAAAATTCTTCACGATATTACTATCCAAATAAATCATGAATTTAGGTGAGAGGAAAGGTGATCGATTATATTATTTTGACGATGTAGATCTCGGCACATAATTTGTATGAAAATCGGCTTCTACGCATTCAAGGTAATTTCAGTTTATTGCCAACTTATATGCCGCGAACTATAACCAACTTGGAACTACGACGATACCAAGGAGTTTTGACTAGGATATTGATTTGGTAAAGTACTACCTTACCCCCAAATATCAGTCGCTGTCTTTGTATAAAACGAGAAAAAAAAAACTGAATATTTCCACGGAAGAGGAACATAAGACAATAACTAGTAATATATTATTTTATTACAATCCTCAAAACAACTTCCAACGAGCATCGGTCAACGACTTAAAAGTTTTTCTCAAGATTAAGTCTAGTAACAGTTAGTCCGGGAGGCAACGACCTATAATACCACGACAGATTTCACGCTAGCAAAACAGGTTCAATTTGACGGAAGAAATTAATCAGTTAAATCTTTCAAGTATTTTTTGTTTCGTAGAAGAGTTGTTGCGAGTCAATTTAACAGATTAAAAACAAAATAACAGTACTTTTGAATGAATAAATAAAAAAAATATTGCACCATTGGATTGTACAGGATTGGATATAAAATTCAAACTTATCGTTTTTGTTTTCTTTCATAATTTTAAAAGCTATTAATACAGTTTTAAGTAATTTGTTATATCAAAACAACAATTTCTTTCTTTACAAAAATAATATTAAAAAATAATTACGAAATCACTCTTAAATTTAATTTAATATAATACTGTAATGTAAGTCCTGTATTGCATTGTGCCTAAATATGACTAATTTCATTTAAAACTAATTTAAAAAAATAATAAGAAAACCTAGTCTCAAAAATGACCTAAAATCTAGATACAATTTGAAGCATCTTGCTATTATATTTTAATTTGCAGACGATGGCTTTTCCCTCTTCGCTTTCCACGGCAAGCTGAACGAAGAGATGGAGGGTTTAGAAGCAGGTCACTGGGCGAGGGACATCACGAAAGCCAAGGAAGGAAGGTGGACCTTCAGGGACCGCAATGTGAAGCTCAAACTAGGAGACAAGATCTACTTCTGGACGTATGTCATCAAGGATGGACTTGGTTATAGACAGGATAATGGCGAATGGACTGTTACTGGTGAGTTCGTATCCCACGGGTACTTTAAGCATGGCCTATGACACATGAAATCAGCTTCTCTCCTTAAACTTTGGTGCATTTGTTCTCTTGCTCTGGGTGCCATGCCTGGACCCTGAATGGCCTATATGTAAGTAATACATTTGGAATACATCACTACATAGTATAAAACAAATCGCTTTCTCTGTCCCTATGTCCCTTTGTATGCTTAAATCTTTAAAACTACGCAACGGATTTTGATGCGGTTTTTTTAATAGATAGAGAGATTCAAGAGGAAGGTTTTTTTTGCACGTGCGAAGTCGGGGCGGGTCGCTAGAAAATATCACTACACAAATTTGTTACACTACACCCTGTATATTATTTGGCAATATTTGGCGTCTGACAAAACCGTTGAAGTTGCTTCTTTCGGGACTGACAAGGTTTGTCCATATCGAAACGAAAGAAGAAGATAATTACTCTATTATCTGAGGACAAACTTGAATCACCTTATTGACAAATAAAAATTTAACAAATAAATTATTTATTTCATTTGAATTTCATACAAGCTATACCTATGTAAAAAAAACTACAAACTAAAATAACTAATATTAATAAAATTAAAACTAAAACCTCAATTACTAAAATTATAAATAAAACTTAAAAATCTAAAAATTGGTGTTCTTGCGGCATGGTGCCAAGAACCCAAAAAGATTAAAATAAAAAAGCAAATAAAAAGATTTATTTATGTTTAATCATAGACAAATTGTATAAAATTACAAAACGATTCGCGGCTTCCGCTCACAGGTTTCCTTTAGAAACGCTCTGGTGACTTGTATCACAGGTTTCCTTCAGAAACCTACTTCAGGCAGCTCAGCAGATCTTTACAAATATGGGTTTAACGAAGAACATATTTTTTATTTAACTTCATTACAATGATGTAAAGGGCGGACTTAAAGCCAAAATCTAGCTACATAAATTTCTAAGCGCGCGCGGTCTCAGCGAGGCAATTTTTTTTTTTTAATCTATGGCTAGCTATGATTTCAATATCACGCTGTACATTTATCGTTGTCTCTAAACTTGTTTGTAAATAAATAAAATACTGACGCCAGGAATACTCAAACTACTCAATTTTGAGAGCTTCTCAAGTATCATGCTGTCGCGCTGAACGCAACGAATATAACAGTGACAGCATGATACTTGAACAGCTCTCAAAATTGAGTAGCGTTTGAGTATTCGGGCATTACTTTACCTACGCCATTTCCTTTTATAGAATTCGTGAACGAAGACGGCACTCCAGCTGACACGAGCCTCGAACCCACTCCTGCTCCCACACCAGACATACCAGCTCAACCAAACCAACCACAACCCACCTCTAGGCCAGACCCGCCATGCTCCGTATCCGTCACAATGGTCGATGGAAGAAAAGCCGTTTGTCAAGGAACCCTGCTGTTCAGTGAAGAGTTTGAAAAGCCAAGTCTAAAGGATTTGACCAATTGGGAGGCGGAAGTCAAGTTTCCTGAAGAACCGGTAATTGATTTTGACTTGAGACTGAGACCAATTAGCACGCATGTTTATTTGTTTAAATTTATAATCATTATCTACAAGTTTCATTTCAAAATATTTATACAAGAGATTGATCGAACAAATATCCAACACTGCGACGACCAAAGAATTTGGAATCGCGCTAGGGGCAATTTTTTCGTTTTTAATCTAAGGCGACGACAGTTCAGGTGACTTACTATCACCTCTAAAAACCATGCAAGAACGATTGATTGAAGGAGATTTCGCCTTACATCATGTATTGCGCTGTCTCGCTTACACACTCGTACACCTCTAAGAACCAAAACCAGAAAGAATTAATCAAATCTGACCAGTAGTACTCAAGTTAGAAACGTTCAAACAAATAAACAAACTCTACAGCTTTATTAGTATAGAATTATTTAATTCAAATCTTATGTTACTCAATCATTCTCAATTTCATCTGGAAATTCCCATGAACACGAAGCCTCGGGCTATCTATAACTACGAACTAAACCCAAGCATCTTGTATCACGGATCAAAACTTCCCTAACTGACTCCACTTAAAACTTGCAAACAGCGTCGAATTACTGTATTTATCAGTTTTATTTTTCCCCAATTTGGGAGTTCATATAAATAAGTTGAGTATTATGTTTCCTTAAATACTTTTAAGGGTATTTTGGGAAATCCTATCTTATGAAATATCATCGCTTAATTAAAAACTAAATAGAAATGTTGATCGGCGTCTCAATAGGCTTGTTTCCATTAAGAATAAATATAATGGATAGGGGTTTATAATGATTAATTATATTATGGAGAAAATAACAAACAATTTTAATTATTAAAAGCGTTAAAGATTAATAATATTTTTTAAAAATAAATTTCGTAAAATGAAACCTTTAGTCACGTGACAGTGAACACCAATCAGAAAGCGTTGTCTTTGACGTTTCGAGTATCACTACCGGTTCTTGATAAAATTTTGGTTTTTAACAACTAATATCAAGTTGATACAGTTTTTGCTAATTATAATTTGAAAGAATTAACCATGGAATCTGGATTCAGCAAAGCAGACAGTAATAATTTGCCCAGAATCGATGCCGTTATGCTTAGAAATTTTTTCGCGTCGAACAGTAACTTTTGCTCATCTGAATTTCGCAATGTTAAAACTTCCTTGTAAGTATAAAATATTTATTATAAGCTTAAATGCTATGTGATATTTCAGTTCATTACACAAGAACTTAATGTTGTGACGTACATTTTGCAAGATACTGTTTACTATATTACTGTTCCTTTCATATGATACTCCATATAATAGTCATATCATTTGGCAACTAGAATAAAAAGAGTATGTTTGTAACATTAATTAGAAAACTAAAATGAAACGTTCACTCCTAAAAGTGAAACAACTTAACCTGAACTCATGTATTTATTATTTAGAAAATAGGGATTCTACAAAACACATCTAGTTTGCTCGAATTAAGTAATAGATTGTATTGTGTGAAATACTTAATCAAAATGATCTTCACAAAAATACATTCTTGAACCTGTTGATAAAGTTTGTTTGTTTGTAATATCTTTATTGCTTTAAAATACATAGTAAATAGAACATTATTAAAATCAGAAGACAATGGCGGACTTATCCCAGGAAGGGATCTCTTAGCATAAAGTATGATCTCTAAAGTATGAGCATCATCTCTTCTTGCAAGTTTTAGCCACTTTTTCCGTATTTCTCCATTGTTTGGAACATATATAAATAACTTGTTTGGCGTTTTTATAGTCGTGCTATCACACTGGGGCACTATACAGTACTTATAATATGAGAAATTTATTTTTAAATGATTAAAACTAGCTATAACGTACGGAGACACGATCGCTCTTTGGTTTGTTTCGCACGGCGTGACGTCATTCAAGACGCCATGACAGTCTTGTGCGTTTTGGAACCAAATTGAAAAATGGTTTTTTAAAACGCGAAATTTATAATGTAAACGCTCGATTAAAAATAAATAAACCTTTTTTTTCGATAAAATGCCTAATAAGCTACAATATTAAGCAGTTATTGAAATTTTGTCAACTAGCCTATTGGTCTTGTTTCCGGGCATATTAGAAGAATTTAAGTTTACTATTTTAATTCGCCGGTATTTGTTAACAATAAATCCTGTTCTATTTGCTGAATGTTATTATATGTCTACTCTTCTCAAAGAAGTTCGAATCGCGCGCGGTTTTGACGCTATTTTTTTTTAATCTATGACTCTTCTTGTTTGTGAAAAGCGTCTCCTGTCTTAAAAAAGTCTATATAGTTATTTAGACCTCTTCTCACCCTAAGTCCACCCGCTGGGCTGATCCTCTCTTTGAAGTTTTGAAATTCTACACCCAGGCTATACACCAGGTTTGAAATTGCATGGCCTGGAAGAAACAAAATGTTAATTTGAATAAGAAATCCTTCAGTTCGTTGGTACATCCACGAAGAGAGAGGGAGAATGACCTTTTGAAGCAAGCAACTATACTTATATTGTATTTTATTTGTTGTTATAGGACTACCCATTCAACGTGTACATGGTTGATGGTACGCTCGCTATGGAGGAAGGGAGCCTTATTGTGACACCCAAGCTGCTGGAGTCACACTTCCATGCTGGAATCCTGAATGACGCTTTAGACTTGACTAACAGGTATGAAAAAACATGAATTGAATACAAATCGATATGAACAACCCATAGAAGTATAAACTCGCGCGATATGACGCCAGGCAATTTTTTTTATTAACCCATGGAACAACTCTATAATTTCCACCACTAAATTGTCTTAGTTCTGTGGTTTCTGAAATTCGAAATGAAATGCAATTTATTTCGTTAACAATTTGGAACACAGGTGCATCATTTAAAATTTTTTGATATTTTAAAAATTTTAATTTATTAAGATATCAAAATTTAATTTAATTTTAAACTATTGAATTAATTTAACTCAAGCAAACATGACAGAATAGACTTGACAACACGCACTGGTCAGCATGGCGATTTAAGGTTAATAACTCTTCTACGAATATTTAATACCAACTTCGCATAAATAGTGCCAAAGCTCAACAGTTTCTAAAATTGGACTGATGCACATTGAATCGGACAACAACGGCTGCCTGATGTAAATCATGTACCTAAGGACGCTTTTCGGCCAGGTTATCGCAAAAAAAGAAGAAATTGACGGATGTAGGAGTCACAGCCAGCTGGAATGAGGATCAACATCATTCCAGCTGGCTGTCCACTGCTGGCCAAGCCTTCGGCAATGATTTCCAGAATAACCGGTTTAAAGCGGCCTGCATCCAGCGCTTGCCTGCGATCTTCTTCAGGATGAATGACTAGCAATTGATACACATCGTAACTGCCAGTATTAGCGAAGAAGCACTAGCAACATCATAGTTTCTACGCTTACCTAAGAAATAGGGATCCACCTATAACATGATGTTGACAGGTGCTAGCAATTCATTCATCTATTTCAGATGCTCTGGTCAAGTGGACACGTCAGAATGCAGACGCCAAGCATCTGGTGCTCAGATACTGCCACCAGTGATGACTGGGAAGATCACCACGAAGAACAAGTTCAGTTTCAAGTTTGGAAGGGTCGAAGTGAGGGCTAAGCTGCCTGCAGGGAACTGGCTTATACCTGGTGAGGTCTATTATCATCAAAAAATGTTAGTTGCATCCCAAACAGCATGGTTTCGAAACTCATCACTACATAGTATAAAACAAAGTCGCTTTCTCTGTCCCTATGTCCCTTTGTATGCTTAAATCTTTAAAACTACGCAACGGATTTTGATGCGGTTTTTTTAATAGATAAAGTGATTCAAGAGGAAGTTTTTTATGCTCAAGCGTAGCAGGGGCGAGTCGCTAGTAGTCTACTAAAAGGACTCAGGATTTCCCTCTAAAATAGGATATTTATAAGTTTTTTTATGATCTACGGCCTGAGTTCCTTCTTGGTTATGTAAGCTACTGTTGGTGGAACCCACAACTAGTAAAAAAGAGGTTTAAGTATATTGAGACCTCTGTTATTCCCTTACTCGGTCTTACGACACCCACTAGAAGAGATGCGTTGGGGTATTATCAATAGCGACTCTAGACCCTGTTTATTCCCTAAGTTGCCTCTTACGACACCTACGCGATTCTTATCCCGCACGGCCAGAACCAAAACTAATTGAATAAAAATAATTTATAATAAAAAATATAGTATCGTGGGTTCGATTCCCACGGGAAGCATACTTTGTTTCACGGAGGTTAAGGAGGAGGTTACGATGCATTTTCTATTTAATTTCTCTGTGCTTTGCTTAGTGGTTTCCAGTTTGGTTAGGACATTGCAGGCTTGAATCGCCTGATTGTCTGATAATAAAGATGATTCCGTGCTTCGGAAGGCACGTTAAGCCGTTGGTCCCGGCTGACATCTGGTAGTCGTTAAAGGAACCACGTCAGAGGCCGAGAGGCGGTTCCGAAGAGCTCTGACACCAGTGTGTGCATGGCCGATTGACCGTGACGCCTACTCGAAATGATGATGATGATAATAAAACTCTCTTCCAGAAATAAACTTGGAGCCAAAAGACAATGTATTCGGATCCCGTCGATACGAGTCTGGTCTCATGAGGGTGGCCTTCGCCAAGGGAAATGCTGTATTTGCCAAGAAGCTCAATGGAGGACCAGTGCTGTCTGACACAGAGCCCTTCAGGTCTTTGCTGATGAAGGAGAAGATTGGAATCGATAATTGGAACATTGATTACCACAATTATACCCTGATTTGGAAAAAAGGTGAGTTGGCGATGTATTTTATCACTATGGTGATCAAAAACTTGTCTGGATCCAATACCTAGATGCCCTGACAAAGCAGGAAAGTATACCCGACCATTTAAGGACATTACCGGGAATCAGTTAAGATGCGAGTGAAAGACTAAAAGGTCGATATTATGCGGTTATTATGCTATTTCTTGTTTATGTATAAAACTAAATTTAAGCCCGCAAGTCTTAAGCAGTCTGATAATAACCTGTACAAGGCAGATAGTGATAAAACTGAACGAGTTATAACTACCTTCTCTATTATAATGTAATATCTGTAAGACAAGTTTCTGGTAGGCAAGATTGCTTTTTTTTAAAGGCTTTAGTGCACCAAAATCCTTTATTGACATCATTACAACGGTGGACTTATCCCAGGAAAGGATCACCAAGATCTCTTACAAATGTATCATTGAAGTCGTTGGTTATATCTTTTCTTTCACTGCTTTCTTCACTTAATAGTGAAGTTCACTACATAGTATAAAACAGTCGCTTTCTCTGTCCCTATGTCCCTTTGTATGATTAAATCTTTAAAACAACGCGACGGATTTCGATGCGGTTTTTTTTAATAGATAGAGCGATTCAAGGGGAAGTTTTTTATGGCCATGCGAAGCCGGGGCGGGTCGCCAGTCTAGAGATATAATTTCCCGCAGACGGCATCGACATGCTGGTAGACGGACAGTTGTACGGCAGCGTCGACCCCGGGGAGGGTTTCTACGCCGTCGGCCGCGAGCACGCCGTGCCGCACGCCGCCCACTGGCTGCGCGGCAGCGTCATGGCGCCGCTTGACCAATACGTAAGTCACTAAGTGTATAGTAGTCAACGTAGAATATACTTATAATCAAATAAATACTAAACTTGATATTTAAAAAATAATAATTAAAAATTAAACAATCTAATTTTTTTCTAGAGAAAATTTTTTTTTTTTTTAATTGTAATTAAAATATATTATTAAAAAGAGTCCCTTTTGGCAGAGTATTGTTCTTTCCAATTTATTTATTTTCAAAATTAAATTCATAAATATAATACAAGAAAAAACATAGAATATAGAAAATTAGTTCAAGGGTGCTGCTTATTTCTCAAGAAATCTCTTCCAGCAGACCCAAGAGAGGAAACGAGAAGAAAAGGGTAACAGGCGTGTACTAGAATATTATGATATAATTAACATACATACATAAGTACATACAAACTTAAATAAATATATACCATATAAATACAAATATACTTACATAAACTAAAAAAATATTTATTATCCTAAAGAAAGATAATAATAATCCTTTATACGTTTCTTGAAAACAGAGATAGATTTTGAGTCTCGTATGTCGGCCGTATTTATATTTATATACACGGCCGACGGAAATAGTAGATTGTTTTACAAGAGAGGAAAAGAATAATTCCCGTAAGAGGCATTTAGACGCCCGAGCGTACCGAGGGCGGCTATAGTCCGAGCAGGAATTATTCCTTTTACCCGTGTTAAACACTCTACTTTTAATTTCGAATATAAGGAAAGTAAAAAAAGAAATTTTCTATAATTAATCATAGTAAAAACATGAGTAGTGCATTCTTAAATTATATTTTGTTGGTAATTCAGTTTAAAATTTTAAATATAGAACATACCGCGCGCTTTATTGAGGCCTCTCCGTTCCGCTTAAGATTAGCGCACACTAAGAGCACTGCAGAGGGGTTACCATCAACTGTTTTAGCGAGTTTAGTTTTATTAAAAATATTAAAATGAAAAATTAAATAAACAACGTGATGTTCAGGACCGTCGCGTTACATGTGTTTTATTTTTCACTGTATGCCCATATTCATGAAGTTAATATTTTAGTGTTATCAGAAAATGCTTTGCTCTTAGTGAGTGCTGACCCTAATAAATATTTTTTTAAATTAACACTGGCTGTTTATACTTCCACATTTATTTTGTTGTTGAAATTTTTTGTTACCGCTTTCCTTCCAAATTTACAGGCAAAATTATGTTCTAATTATGAAATTTCTTTCCCGCCCTAAGGAAGAAAGTGGTTACTATGGGTTTTTTCGGCCCGTGGGAGCCCTCCCACGGGCCGAAAAAACGTTGAATGCATGAAAATGAAGCGTTTTCCACCCTTTATTCAGATCAGGAAAACACTACTATCCGAGTATGAGAAATGAATTAGATGGACAAGGGAAGAAAGGACTAATTCCCGTGCGAGGTATTAAGACGAGCGTAGCGAGGGCGGCTATAGTCCGAGCAGGAATTATTCTTTTTACCCGTGTTAATCACTCTACTTTTCATTTCGAATATAAGGAAAATATGTTTATCTAAAATTAATAACAGTAAAATCATTAGTAAACTTAAACTTAAAATATGAAATCATTTTCTTCATTCTCCATACTTAACTAGATCAGCTGATTCTCAATTTGTATGTGAGGTCAAACATTTTTTTTCGTATTTCGTCATAAGTTTATTTGGAAAAGTTGTTCAATTTAGTGGTCTGCATCTGCCCTTAAAACATTTGCAGTTGATTTGAGTCCACCTTATATATAGTACCTACATACACACCAGGGGCGAGTGAAACCGCTGGGAACTAGTCATGTATAAGATAGATAATTTTACAAATAATCTGTCGATTATATCGATATCACCGAAATTACTCAGATACCTGCGATATTTCCAAAAATGAACATGTAAATATTTTGTCCCAGTTCTTCCTGTCACTTGGTCTCCGAGTGGGCGGTGTCCACGACTTCGCAGACTCCCCTGACAAACCCTGGAAGAACAGAAGCAACAAGGCCGTCCTGAACTTCTGGAACGACCGGGATAACTGGTTCCCAACCTGGTTCGATGCCAACCTGAAGGTGGACTACGTTAGGGTTTATGCTCTGTGATAAATTAGTGATAATGATATACCCCCGTATTAAGAAACGTTTGTTAAGCCCATGTTAGTTTAAATGTGTTGCGTCTCTTTCTTTCACGTTAAGTGTCAGGTAAGAGAAATAGAGGCAAAACATATCTTAGTTAAAATGGGCTTAACAAAGGTTTCTTAATACGGGGGATAGTTTTTAAGACTGATTTTTTTATGCTAATCGGTAGGCAAATGCATGCAAGGCATGTGACGGAAAGCTGTTACCGCTGTCTCAGGGTGATATCAAGATTACGTCAGCGATTTTCAACAAATTTATTGCGTTTGCTTGCAATTTGAGTAAGTACGAGATTGTCTTCTGTGGAATATTGAATGAATCCTTCAGCATTTACAGCAGATATATTGTAACCCGAACGAAATTATGATAATGATTGCGAAGACCTAAACACATTAACACGTTGGCGGACGCACGACGTCTATAGATGTTATAACAATTAAACTTCTATTGTGTTTTCAAAACCGTCCGCCAACGTGTTAATAATGTGTTTAGGCCTTATAAACAAGGTCGCAATCATTATCATCATTTCGTGCGGGTTACAAAGTCAATCAACCATACACACCCCGGTATCAGAGTCCCTCGGCTTCTGAGGTGGTTTCTTTAACGACTATCAGATGGAAGGTTTTTAATGAGTAAACATGACTATTATCTAGTAGTTCTGTAAACCGTAGACCTCTAAAATAGTGGGGCCAATAAATCAAGGAACATTTGTGATAGGTTCCGTAGGGATCCGTTCAGAATTGCGACCTCTAGCCCGGAACAAACACCGTTACCATAAATCTAAACTGGCCAGTTTTAAAATGGAGATTGACTATGACTATTTAAATATTGTACTTAATTAAAAAATAATGAAAAATAAAATAAACATGTGACGCAATCTTTGTTTTATTTAATAAGTGTTAACCTATCATTTTTCTTCCGTAGCCAAAGTGACAATTTCAAAACCCAGAATTCGAGAACAAGGATTGACAAAAGCATTTGGTCTCTCTACGAGGCAGTTTTTTTTATCTATGGCATTGACATAAGCTGCGGTAAATCACGTGGCCAATCTTATGTCAATCCCATACATTTTGTTCTTGTCGTACCTCTTAACGTTTTGCGATTGTGACTTTGGCTCAGCCCTAACGTCCATCTGTCTTAGAAATTCATCTTAGCGCACGCAAACTCAGGGTCATAGTTCTATTTCTATGGGTTTGCTCCTAAGCCGTAGTAAATAAAGATTTTTTTTAAATCATTGTAGGTGTAAATGTTATAATGACAGCTATATAGATATATTTATATGATAGATATGTATGACCCATTGACCCAGGATTCCCCCAGACGTAACCTATCTACTAGAATAAAGTAAACATTGATAACTTAATTAAGCATATAGGTATTACATAATATAGTATAGATATTGTAACTACTTAATTACATATGCTAGCTGTTGTTGCCAATCTTTAGAAGCTCGATTTTTATGGTTCTGTAATCAATTGGTAAAAACGGGACAATATTACTAAAAGTCCGCTGTTCGTCCGTCTGTCCGTCTGTACCTCGTGAATCGTGGTAGCTAGACATTTGAATTTTCTAAATATGATGTAAGTATTTCTGTTGTAGCCATAACAATAAATGTTTTTTTACGCCGGTGTTTTTTTTTATTCCCCCAACTCCGTATGTTTGTTACCTACGCTCAAACTATGGGCCTTAAATTAAACTGTAGGTTTGGTCAAAAGTCTGAGAGACAATGGCATGGAAGCAGATGGCGTTGCAGTGTATGATAAATAATATGAGAAATTGAATTAGCGATAAGTCCGGCTTTGTACTAATTTTGATTTTAAATTCAGTATAATCCAATGATGTATTTATGCAATTGGTGCAATAAAGTGTTTATTCATTCATTCATTCATAAACCGCCGCTAACATTGTGGGGTGCAGCTAGTCTTCCATAATTACGGAATTTGAGGCGTGTAAAATCTCAAGAAGGTCAGAGAAACTGGATATAGAAATAAAATAAGAATTTATTCCCTGGGATTCAAATCCTAAGTAATGGGTTTGAATCCCAGTTATTCAAATTCCCAGGAATTCTTCAGTCTCTGTCTACCTCTGCGAAAAACTACGATAAATAAAAAAAAAACATGATTAAGTGTATGTACTTTCAGCTACACATCACTATCATATAAATAATAAAAATAATTAAGATTCCACTTTACCTATATCATTCGATATCAGGTTTTCTGAGATCATAATATATAATGAACAAAATCATCAAATACCTACCTAAAAAGAACAGTAGATAATTGCACTTAATTGATGTAATGCCGTGTTCACATTGCACCACTTTCTGATTTTTTGCAAAACGGCATTCCGAAATTAGGAATGGCAAGCAGCTATTAATAAAATAATGTCAAATCTTATTTTATTGCTTTCGTGAAGGGAAATCAATAAGATAATAAAGCGGATCCCGGGTTGCAAAGCCGTGGGGCTTAAGGTGATACCTCGGTGAACACTAGCGCCACCGTCATTTAAAAATCATTACTCACTGAAAACACAAGTTATCAGAAATCCGTGTTATATAGATACAAATTGCAAAACTGCTAAAAGTGGCCGTTTTAAGCAATATTGCAATTTGTAACTATAAGGAACTGTAATTTCATAAAAAAAATTAACTTTAGATCCAAAACCTTAATTACATAACACGGATTTTTGATAACTTGTGTTTTAAGTGAATAATGATTTTTAGTTGATGGTGGCGATAGTGTTCACCAAGGTCTCGTCTTAAGGCGCAACTGGGAAAACACTAGGAAGATAATAACGGCGGCCCTTATGTTACAATACAAGGAAAAATATCAAATTATCGACAGCATCAATTCTCCTTATCATCAATGTGATTAAAAATTCATCTTATTCATAGTAATGAAAATAGAAAAAATTTACTTCAAGTATAAAACCGCAAGCCTTAATGAACAGCAACACAATGTCTTTACTTAATTTAGTATTTTCCTCCTACAACCGACTTCAAAAGTGTATCTAAGTGAGAGGTTTTGAATTAGATAGATAGAAGTACTCTTTTACCATTTACATACACATTATACATGTTGATACAAATACAAACAATGTGTGTATACAAAGGTGGATTTATCGCTTAACGCAATTTCTTCCAGCCAACCTTAGGGTGGATAGGAACAAAGTGGAAAAAACTAGTTTCATTTTCTCCTTTTTTACACAAAAATTAAATTTTTTATTTAAAAAAAATATACCTACCATAGTTGATTAATCGTTAATTTTGATGCCTTCAGATAGAAAGCATACAAATACTGCCATATAAAAAATTTTTCGTTTATTTTCTTTCCCCCGTATTAAGAAACGTTTTTTAAGCCTATTTTAGTTAAAATGTGTTTCGTCTTGTTCTTTCACATGAAGTGTCAGGTAAGAGAGAAAGAGCTAAAACATATTTTAGTTAAAATGGGCTTATCAAACGTTTCTTAATACGGCGGTTTATCTTTACAGTCACACTTTACATCTATTTTAGTATAAAGCAAAGTCGCTTTTCGCTGTCTGTCCTTATGTATGATTAGATCTTCAAAACTACGCAACACATTTTGATGCGGTTTTTTTAATAGATAAACTGATTCAAGAGGAAGGTTTTATATAACCGAGCAAAGCCGGGGTGAGTCGCTAGTAAAAAAATACTAAAGAGACTAGAAGTCATGTAGTTTTTTTTTTTTAATTAACCAGTGTGAACAGTGCCTTAGGAATCGCTTCCGAAACTACGACAGTAGTGTCCGAACTCGCCATGAGATCAGGCGGATTCGCAATTTAATTTTCTATCTCTATTACTCTTGTGTTGTTAAATAAAGACAAAACTATGTTGTTATTTATATTTATTAGTTGTTTGAGTGTTGTGTGGTGTTACGAGGTGCCGCCTGCGAAATTGGAAGCGATATACCCTAAAGGATTGAGGGTTTCTGTACCAGGTGAAGTTTTTTACTAATTGTAAATGGTAAGGGAATCGCCGAATGGGGAAATCATGACATAGGCGATGCGGCTAGCAACCCATCACTATTGATTTCCTGTTTCAACTACCATTATGCTAAACGTGGCCTAAGGCTTTATGGCTCTAGGCTCTGTCTACCCCGTATGGGATAAAGACGTGATTATATGTATGTAAATGAATGGTTTTTCATACGATTACGTTGACAATTAAGAGCAAAAAAATTAGCTATAACAAAAATACAAACTACAAAGAGGGGTAGGTAGATTAAATACCGTAGTAGTAGGTTTTTAGATTTCTAGATATTCGGATATTGGAATTGTAGGGTGAATACATTTTAACGATAAATTGTGGGAATTAATTTATTATTAAAGTATTTTTTTTTTTATTTGATCAGATCAGATCAGATAATAAGTAGTTATCTATCCAATATTTGAATGACAATGGTATACCTCGCCACCCAGTATATAAATAAAAATTTGCGGGCTTAAAAGTAGTTCTGTTGACGATGCGACAAAAAAGGCTAAAATTAGTAAGTTTACCTTTATAGAAATTATAGAAAATATAATCAGGGATCGGAATGCTAGTCAAAATAATGAACCAGCTCATTTTTCTGTCCATAATTACCTATCTACAATTAACAGCGACTTAAGCCTTTTGCTATAACTCCCGAAAATATAATGGTTTTTACCAGGTATTTACCTAATTAGTTCCCTAAATCTCCTCAACTTCCATTCTCCAGTTTAAATCTCTGAACACAACAATAATAAAAATTACCTTACACTTCTTTTTTACAACTTAAATTTTTAATATTCAACTTTTTTACATCCATGCCATAAAAAAGTACCTACCTACTAAGCTAATGTCAAAACTGGTTGGCTGAGTTCATCAAAACTCAAATATTATCCATAACAGTATACATTGAATATTTGCCAACTATAGTCCACAGACTTATGTAAACTCCAGACATAGTTTCACATATAACACGAGTGAAGCCCGCAAACTAGGACCGTTTTGTTTGTCATACTTATATGACTTTCACTCACTTAAATAAACCAGCTAGTTACGCTGACGTCCATCGCCATTACTGATAAACGCAAATGGGCAGCTATTTTTGAGCTTCACTGTTAAATCAAAAACGATTTGTCTATAGTTCTTTTAAGTCTGTGTTATAGTCAACACAATTAAAGGAGATTAAATATTCAAATAGGCACAGATTGAACATAGTTAAAGATTATTGGATTATACGCGGTATTTAAGTAAATTGAAATCGACGTTTTAGCAGAATTCAATACATTATCTAGCCTTAAAATAAGCGTAGCAGATTTGATGAATTTTATCGCAGATCTTTTTTTTGTCGACATTCTTATTTTTTGCATAGCTTTTTTAGCTCAGCTTACACTGTGATTTTTACAATGGAGCAGCTGCGATCCTCTGTAACCCTTTTTACCAGGAAACCAAAGAACAACCAACACTGTCAGATTTTTCAGGCATCCGACATCTGACACAGCCTATCTGACTGCATTCTACAAAAAACAGTCATGCCTTCGAAGCCAAATGCCACTAATTGCGACCAATCCATGCTAGGTGGCACTCGCCGTCGCTTAACACGCACGATCTTTAAAAAACCTTTATGTCAATATGTCAATGTAATAAGGATTCTTCTTCTTCATTGATCCCTCATTACTGAAATAGTGTCCACATATGTGTTTCCAGAGTGCGCGATCGGCAGTACTACGGACCGCATTATATATGCTGCCTCCAGCAGCTCTCCTCACGCTGTCCACCCATCTCGCTAGAGGCTCTCCTCTGGCGCGTATTCCCTCTGCTCTGCCCAGTATTATGAGTTTTTCCAGACAATGTCTAAGTGATCACATGATGTGTCCGAAATAACTTAGAGCCCTTTCCTGGCAATACAAATAGAGTTTTTTGATGCTGAGTTTCACAAGAATAGAGTCGCTTATGCTCTTAGCAGTCCATGGTATCCGTAGCAGTATTCTCCAGCACCATATCTTGAAAGCATAATGAGGATTAGTATGTCGCTAATGCCAACTCGGCTCGGCTGTATTTCTGATGGGCCGAAGTTGATTCCGTGTCGATAAATGTAAGGATTTTCTAAGTGAACCTAAATCTCTGAAGCCATGCTTGAATGCAACCAAAAAAACGCTGTGTTAATGATTTCTTTTTCACAGATGATGGCTTCTCACTATTCGCTTTCCACGGGAAGCTCAATGAGGAAATGGAGGGTTTGGAAGCTGGTCACTGGTCCAGGGACATCACGAAGGTGAAAGACGGTCGGTGGATATTCAGAGACCGGGAGGCGAAACTGAAGATCGGAGACAAGATATACTTCTGGACTTATGTTATCAAGAATGGGTTGGGGTACAGGCAGGACAACGGAGAATGGACGGTAACAGGTAATATATTCTTTGTGAAAAAACAGGGCTGTATTCTAGGTTTTAGATTTTCTTCTAAGGTTGCCTCTCTTACTAAGGTAAGGTAAGGCAAAGTGATGGAAAATCGTGTCCTCTGCTCTTTGCGCAGTCCTGAATAGTATTTATTTAATTATATCACTATAAAACACGATAGGTTAACAGACATGACTTTTGAGTTCTTCTTAGTCGGACACTCTTGGCAGAGTGGTCGTGGCTGTAGATGAACCGAGTTGCGGCCCCCCGTCACCGCTCTCTTTCAGGGCTGCAGCACGTCTTGCGATGTCCCTCCATCTCTTTCGACTCTCTCTCTCGACTTTTGAGTTATATATCCATATATTTAAAAAAGAGTTTTGCGCGATTTAATATTTATATGTATATTTCTGTTCGAATACATGTGACAGATTATAAAATGATCTACTAATCTAGACAACCAGTATCATCTGCTCAACACAAAGCTTGTTAAAGTATTTCTCTTTTGGTATCAGAGTTCCTAAACCCATCTACATTCTCAGACGTGTTAAAAAGTTTAAAAACGAACCTTAGGCTCCAAAGCAATCAGCCGAGAATGCAATCGCGAATTAAGAAGAAAAAGATTCAAGACCGCAATGTCCTTACCAAACTGGAAACACCCAAGCGGTCACTGGTGGCTGCATAACATTATGGATTATATTTTTTCTTCCAAAACCTGAGAGATTAAAAAAAGCAGATACATACACCATTGTATTTCCAAACTTGGGTGTCGCAAAAACCAAGTAAATAAATAAATAAATACGGAAAAATCACACAAATTGAGCTAGACCCAAAGTAAGTTCGAGACTTGTGTTTTGGGATAATAAATCAACGATACAATATTTAATAACAAATACATATATAGATAAACATCCAAGACCCAGGTCAATCAGAAAAATACCGGTGCTCGACCTCTTGAATAGCTGACAAGCATGTTAACCATTAAGCCACAGAGGTCGTCAAAGACAAAAACAACAGATAAACCAAGTAACAGGGTCGTGTTTGGTTTTGATTTTTTTTTATTTTGTTTTGGTCACAGGCTACGTCGACGAAGCAGGAAACCCAGTGGAGCCTGGATCCATTCCCGTGACGACCAGCTCGCCAGCGCTGGTACTTCCAGAGGTAGACTTTATCATTATAAATAACAGTTAACATAAATACAAAATTTTTTGACGATTTTTTTTACTCTTTAAAGAGCAATGTAGAACTACTGTATTTCCAACTAAATGTTGCCCGCTGCTCCGTACTCGGTACGTGTTTAATGTTCGTCAGTTTAGTTTCCTATGTTTGACCGCTGGTTTTCAACTATGTACATACAAAATTTCATAATATACGGTCCAGCGGTTTAGCCGTGAAAACGTAACATACTTTCGAATTTATAATATTAATTATGGATATGATAATATGGATGGATAAATCGGGCCTGATCGTTTCATTTTTCTCTAGGTACCCCATGGAACAGCCCCAACTGTCGTCACTCGGGCTCCAGACACCAAGTTCCCCTGCGACATTTCTGTCACCACTGTCTCCAACCCTGGCTTCGTCTGCAGAGGACAACTCCTCTTTGAAGATAACTTTAATTCAAAGCTTGAGAAGGGTAACATTTGGATGCCCGAAATCATGTTTCCTGGTGAACCCGTGAGTATCAAATTATATATTATTTTAAGGAACTATCCCTCTTCTTCTAGTTTACATTTGTTCGGTGCAAAAGAGATTTTTTTTTTCTATTCTATTATATCCTTCTAGTCTTGTGTTTGATCTATTAACATAGTGGAATCAGCCATCCCACAGTATATATCTACGGTATTTACTACGTGTTAAAATTATTGAGTTATTTATAGGTTATTTTTAAGGGTCTTAAATTATAGGAAGCGCGTCGAACCTTTGGGTCTTTTTGTAATTTCTTGAGTATTGAGATAAGTACCTACAAAAAAGTAGTAAAATGAAAATTGGCCAAATATGATTTGTTGTTTTATTAGCTATCCGACCGAATTACCCATTCGTGTCTAAGCTTTGGCACTAATCACAGTAAAGATAGGAGCACCAACCCCGCTCCTATCACTGGGATCCAGCCTGAAGCGTACCAATCCCTCGTCCGTGCCTACCTATGTTAATCTACAGTTACATTTGAACATATAATAAAATTATCAATAGCAATATCATATCAATATCAAATACTAATAAAGGCCATGTTAAATCACTAGAGCACAATACACGTCTGCACCGCTCGGCGAACCCAAGGAGAAGAGAGCGTTACACTCATACTCACCCCGACACTACTACTGCCAAGAGGGGTTTACCTGTAGTGGGGAGATATCTGACACGTGATGTTACCGGGCGCTAACAGTTTATGTTAAAACATCAAATGACATAACCACGGGACATAACTAACTAAGATGACGCAGGGATCCAAAGTGAGTCTTAGCCTGTGAAGGATCACCATTTTGATCTGTCCTGCGCCATCTCTTGCCATTTGCCCAACTAAGTCCCAGATATCGCTGGATTGACGAGGTGTCCTCTTTACGTGGTTAATCAGCGATTAGCATCAAATAACATATCAACATTTATTAACAGGACTATCCATTCAATGTATACCTTAACGACAATAATCTCCGCGTGCATGATGGTCGTCTGATCATCAGACCGATCACGCTGGAGTCCAAGTATGGAGAGGATTACGTTAGACAGTCTCTAGATCTGACGAACAGGTGAGTAATTTGAAGTAATTGCTCTTAAGTATATCGCGTTTATGGTCATCTTAATCTTACATATCCTTCCTACTAATATTATATACGCGAAAGTTTGTATGTATGTTTGTTACTCTTTCAAAGTAAAACGGCTGAACAGGTTTGGCTAAAATTTGAATAAAGATTGCTTAGACCCTGGAACAACACATTTTTACCCCGGAATTCCCACGGGAGCGGATCCCGTGCAACAGTTAGTCCTAACATAGAACCTTCGCATGCCATTAAGCTGAATGTGTTGTATGCAATTCATTTTAACAACCTACCTAACCATTTTTACAAATAAAATGATTTGCTTGCTGAGATCCAGGGGTTTACTAATTTTAGCCAAAAATTCATTCCACACATGATATTTTAGATATTTCCACGTCATTGTTTTTCATTCATGAAATAAACAGAGCCTCGGGTTGTGAATCATAAAGAGCCACTGTAAATAAACACCTTGCATGGCATTTTGCAACCATCATGATTGCAAAGGAAATTCCAAAATTATGAAAGGTTTCTAGTGCTAGACCAAGCCCAGAGTCAATCCATATCATAGGATCCATAGAACATCCTGGCTAGAGCTGTCCAAGACTGTCAGTTAAAAATGACAATGGATAATACCAAAAAAAGCAGTGGGCGTGGAAAGGTTAATTTTAACTTCTGTTTTGGTAACAGAACAACGATTTCCAAGCACTAAATGCACTACGCACAAATGAAAAACTTGTTAATATGGTTAAATTTTTGATTATTTATACATAGCAGGAAATAAACATCATAAATTATATTTTCCTTAAGATGTATGTTTAAATTAAACTTCAATAGTGGTTTAGCATCACGAACTCTATGTTACTAAACCACAAAATACATAAGTGATTGGTTTTCATCTTTTCATCAATCTTTGGTATTTGTATGGGAGAAAAATAAATATATAGGGACAAATCACACAGATTGTGTTAGCCCCAAAGTAAGTTTGAGACTTGAGTTATGGGATACTAACTCAAAAATAATAAATTTTTATAACAAACACATCCAAGACCCAGGTCAATCAGTAAAAGAACATTTTTCATCTTGACCTGACCGGGGATCGAACCCGGGACCTCCTGAGTAGCAGTCAAGCATGTTAAGAATTACGCCACGGAGGTCGTCAAAAGAATGTACCAACTGCTTTTCTTCCCATTCCGATACAGGAATCATGACATAGACGATGCGGCTACCAACCCATCACTATTGATTTGCTGTTTCAACTGTCATCATGCTTAAGTGGCCTGTGGTGTTATTACCCTGGGCTCTGTCTACCCCGTATGGGACAAAGATGTGACTATTATGTATATGATTAATTAATTTCTTTCACCAGATGCACAGGAACCATTGGTACAACGGAATGCGCCCGAGTAGCGTCAGGCCCTCAAATCTTGCCTCCTATTATCACAGCTAAAGTCACGTCCAAGAAGAAGTTCAGCTTTAAATACGGAAGGATCGAGGTTGGAGCCAGAATGCCACTTGGAGACTGGCTTATACCAGGTAAACTTGGTTAAATCATACCATGTTAATGTTGCTGAGGGAATCGGCGAATGGGGGATCTATCATCATGCTAAACGTGGTCTAAGGTCATATGGCTCTAGGCTCTGTCGACCCCGTATTTGATAAAGATGTGATTATATGGATGGATGATACTGTTCTAAATATGTAAGAAAATCAGTCTTTTCCAACTTCTCTAATATGAAGGTGTAGAGGTAAAACGCCCGGATACTCAAAAGCTATTCAATTTTGAGAGCTGCTCAAGTATCATGCTGTCGCGCTGAACGTCAACGATATGACAGTGACAGCATGATACTTGAACAGCTCTCAAAATTGTATAGCTTTTGAGTATTTGGGAAAAAGTGTATCTTCTGTACTACTCAATTCTACCTCACACTGTCAAGGGATGTATCTGATTAGCCCACGTCTGCCATGCTAAGATTTTTATTAACACTGGGCTTCTTTTATCAGATTTTCCATCTGCGGTTTGGGCTACTTTTTGCTTCTCGTTACCCTAAGGTTAGCTGGTGGCCTACCACCATCTCTTAAAACCATGCAAGATCCAGTGAGTAAGGGAGATGTCGTCTTACATCATGTATTGCGCTGTCTCGCTACTCACTGGAACTTGCATGGTTTTAAGAGACTGTAGTAACCCCCCTGATAGAAATCACGTAAGGCGATAGGCGATGTACTTATATTGGTTTCAGATTTTGCAAACAATTATGTAAGTAAATGGTACAATGAAGTGTTTATTCATTAATTCTTTCTTCAGTCGGTTCGGTATCCTACTATCCATACTTCCATATCCATATCCATACTTCCATACTATCCATACTAATATTATAAATGCGAAAGTCTGTCTGTCTGTCTATCTGTCTGTCTGTCTGTCTGTCACCTCTCTCTTCACGGCTAAACTGCTGGACCTGGCTGGTAGGGATGTAGTTAACGACCTGAGGTCAAACATAGGCTACTTTTGGGTGCGATATAACCGAGACTCACGCGGAGCTAAGCCGCGGGGAACAGCTAGTATATTATAAACGCGAAAGTTCGTAAGAATGTATGGATGTTTGTTACACTTTCACAGGAAAACGGTTGAACCGATTTAGCTGAAATTTGGAATGGAGATTGCTTAGACCCTGGAACAACACATAGGCTATATTTCATCCCGGAATTTCCACGTCTGCGGAGACCTGGGCAACAGCTAGTACTTTTAATAAAATTTAAACTGTATTTTTAGAGATCCAGTTGGAACCAAGAGACCATTTATACGGTGTTCACAACTACGCTTCGGGAATCCTGCGCATAGCGACTGTCAAGGGCAATATCGAGTCTTCTAAGAAACTTTACGCTGGACCCATTTTGTGCGATACGGAACCTTACAGGTAAGGATTCTCATTGATTTTCTGACCAGGGGGCTTAGCCAAAGTCACAATCGCAAAACGTTAACGAGGTACGACAAGAACAAAATGTATGGGAATGACATACGATTGATCACGTGATTTACCGCAGCTTATGTCATTCCCATACATTTTGTTTTTGTCGACATTCGTTAGCGTTTTGAAATTGTCACTTGGCTGTGTGCTGTGAGTTTCATCTCGCCACAAACCTCAAGTACTTATGTGAATTGAATTACATGAGAAATTTTCATTAATGAAAACTCGAAAACAAGTCTTAGTCCCTAAGCCATAAACTGTTAATAATTGTTTACTATTTTGTATAGTCCATACTAATATTATAAATCGGCCATTCTCAGAAGGCTTAATTTAGAGCGTCCAGTGCAAAATTTTCATGTAAACATAATAATATTATGTGCTGTTTTTTTTGTAAAGTAGCTAACAACTATTTCTATGTGTTGCACTTTAAAAAATATCTCTATATTGCATAGTATAACACAGAATATTCATGAATAAGTTCAAAAAATTAAAAGGGTTGTGGTAATTATACTAAGAATGCCAAAATTGAGAATGGCCGAAATGTGAAAGTCTGTCTGTCTGTATGTCTGTCTGTCTGTCTGTCTGTCTGTCTGTCTGTCACCTCTTCACGGCTAAACTGCTGGACCGATTGAGATGAAATTTGGTAGGGATGTAGTTAACGACCTGAGGTCACACATAGGCTATATAACCGAGTCCCACGCGGGGCGAAGCCGCGGGGAACAGCTAGTATTCCATATATATTTCTTTGTTTAGTAGTTTATACTACGGGTGCAGTTTGGCACTGCGGAGTCTAGGGTTCACTCCATAGATTTCTCCACTTCGCCATATGCGCACTTCATTCGGACCTAAGCATTTTTGATTGGAGATGATTTTCATACATATCCAACGACACAGCATCAAGCCAGCACATCTGGTTTCTTAGAGGCAATGGTTATTTCTTACTTATGTATGCTTTCTTTCTTTTTTTCGAGTCATAATGGCTATATGGACTCTATATTAGCCCAGTACTTGGCTACATCCACCTCCGGTCGTTTGCCTCGTTCAAATCCCTCATTGTGCAGGAGACAGGGCATCTAGGGCACGACAGAAGGTGAGCCATCGGCTGCATCACAAAATGACTGTACTATTGACTTATGTATGCTGAATAGCATCATTTTTTTATATTTGCCTAGACCAAACTGTTTTTTGTTTGTGTTTTTCATTATTGATGAAATGTTCTGATTTCAGAACTGCCAATTTGAGAGAAAAGATTGGCTTCGACCACTGGAACAAAGCTTTTCACAACTTCTCACTGGAATGGAGGCCAGGTAAGACATAAGTTAATTCATTCATTTGTATTGTATTTTAACGACCTTTGTGGCGTAATAGTTAACATGCCTGTCCGCTTATCAGGAGATCCATGGTTCGATCGTCGGTCAGGTCAAGATTCAAAATGCACACCCATCAGTTTAAAAAAACTGCTAGTGTGTTCCAATAATCATACTATCATATCATCATACTAATATTATAAATGCGAAAGTGAGTTTGTTTGTTACGCCTTCACGGCCTATCTACTAAACCAATCCTTCTGAAGTTTTGCATACACAAAGCTAGAAGTATTGAGAAGGACATAGGGTACCTTTCATCCCGGGAAAAAGCACTGTTCCCAAAGGAAACGCAGGCGAAGCCGTGGGCAAACGCTAGTATATGATAATTATAGCTTGGGTCTTTCTTTTCCTCATGCTGATACAACCTTTGTATATTTTTAAATGCTGTTTTTTTATAATGTTTAAAAATATGTTTGACCCTTTACCCCGAATTAACTAAAGTGATAATAATAATTTAAGGGGCTATGGTTTTGCAAAGGGGGGTACTTTTAAAAGAAGAATAAAATGGTCCTCATTCTACAGATGGCATATCTCTCTTCGTTGATGGTGAGAAATACGGAGACGTGACCCCTGGAGAAGGCTTCTACAACGACGCCAGCAAGAACAACGTGCAGGCTGCTTCGCAATGGCTGAAGGGGACTTCTATAGCTCCTTTTGATGACTTGGTACTAAATTACTCTGTTGCCATAGATTAACTGCCTCCGCGGTCCAGTGGTTAAGGCGTTTGCCTGTAGACCCGGGGGTCGAGGGTTCAATTCCCACGGGAAGCATACTTTGTTTAGTTGTTTCCAGTTTGGTTAGGACATTGCGGGCTTGTATCACCTGATTGTCTGACAAAAAAGATGATTCCGTGCTTCGGAAGGCACGTTAAGCCGTTGGTCCCGGCTGCCATCTGGTAGTCGTTAAAGGAACCATGTCAGAGGCCGAGAGGCGGTTCTGAAGAACTCTCACACCAGGGTGTGATGGTCGATTGACCATGACACCCTTCTCGTCCGATAGCGAAGCAGACCCAATGTCCGAAGAAGGAACAGACGACCTGCACGCTCTAACTGCGCGTCAACTTCTATCTAGGGCCCATAAGGAGGCGAAGGGGGTGGCCTCCATCGCGGGTGGCCCCACGAGTAAGTTGAAGAAGTCGGACCAGAGTAATATAAACGGCCATGTAAGCACCATTCTGGAAATCGTTGCCCACCTGGCGCTCGTAGCTGAAGAGGGCAAGAAGGACATCAAGGTGGCCCAAACGGAGAAGAAGGCCATTGATGAAGCGCGAGAGCGCGAGAAACAAAGGGCCGCCCAAGCAGAGGCGGCCAGAATCGAAGCGGAGGCAGCCAAGGCTCGCGCAGAGGAGCAGGCGGCGGCGGACAGGGCTGCCGCGGCCATCACTGCAGCGTCAGCAAGCGGTGACGGGACTTCCTACGCCGAGAAGGCGAAGAAGAAACCGGCAGGACCAATTATTGCTATATACCCTACAGACGCGGATATCAAGAGCGCAGAGGAGACAAAGAAGATTCTGAAAAGCTCCGTTACCCCCGCCCAGCTGCAGATACATGTGGACAAAGTGCGCAGGGTCGGCAACGCGGGCGTTCTTGTGCAAACGAGAACAAAAGAGGATATGGCCAAATTGAGGACCGCACTCCCGGCTACCCTTAAGGCCAATGAGCTTCAACATCGGACCCCGCTCCTGTGTATCAGGAATGTTGACGGGAAGGATCTGACACTCGACGAGTTGCTGCCGATGGTTCATGACCAAAACTTTAGGAACGACTCCACTTGGACCCTTCAAAAGTTGAAGGACAACTGCCGCCTGGCCTTCAAGAAGAGCAAACTCGGAGGCAGGATGACGACGTTCGTCCTTGCATGCTCCCCGGCCCTACGCTCTACGCTGAAGGTGATGGGCAAACTAGCCATAGGCTGGGATGTGTGCCCAGTCGATGACTTCACAACGGCGATAAGGTGCCATAGGTGCCAACAATACGGCCACCCAGAGAAACGCTGCAAAGGCGATAAGGTGTGTGCTAAGTGCGGAATTGTAGGCCATGATAGCAAAGGGTGCAACGAAAAGAACACCGTGTGCGCTACTTGCAAGCGATTTGGCAGAGGCGAGCTGCACAGTCATGAGACTGGCTCTAGAGATTGCCCAGCCCGCATTCATGCGGAGAACAGGATGAAGGAGGACACTTCATCCTATTAATGGATTACGGCCCAAATATGAAACCTACAAAACTCAAGCTAGGCCAGGTGAACCTGAGCGGGGTATGCTTGCCACGACCGAGATTCCACAGGTAGCCGAAGAACTGGATTTAGATGTAATACTAATTCAAGAGCATTACTCCCGACTTCGGGAAGAAGAAGCGAATAGGTTCCTCCAGTGCGGCGGCACGGGTGCCAAGGCGTGTATCTACATTCGGCGCGCGGACATCCCTTGCGCCTTCCTCCGCCACCTGTCGGGGACCCACTGTACTGTGTGTCACTTGCAGGTTGGCGGTGGGGGCGTGTACGTGGTGTCCGCGTATTTCCAGTACAGCGACGATGTGGATGTGCATCTTGAACATCTGGGTAAAGTTTTGGACGCCCTTAAAGGGAAAAATGTCATCATAGGTGTGGATTCTAACGCCCACTCACCAATGTGGTTCTCCAACGAGAGACAATACACAGGACGCGGGCCAGACGTCACGCACCGCAAGGAGTCTGTGGAGGCGTTTATCCTGGCGAGAGGTCTAGAAGTGGCCAATGTGGAGGGAGAACCGCACACATTTCAGACATCGAACGGAGCGTCAAATATAGATCTTACGCTTACTACCAGAGGTATTCCGGTGGCAGAATGGAAGGTGAGGGTGGGGTTGATTGAGAGTGATCACCGACTAATTACATTTGTCGTGGCAAGCGAGGTCGCTTCAAACGACGAGCCTCTAGAAGAGCCCATAAGACTACGGGATCGTGGTGTGTGCTGGGAGTGCTTCGAGCGTGTCATACATGGGCGTGTAGGAGACATAAAATGGAATTGCCCAGCGGGAGAGGTCTGCGAGCAATTTACTAATTTGATACTACGCGCAGCGAGAGAGACGTTAGGCGTGGTTAAATCGAGAAAGACAGGTAAGGGGTATGAATGGTGGACTCCGACGCTAAGCGGTCTGCGCGCGAAGAACAATAAATTACGGAAACGTTGGCAGTCCCTCCGTAGGGTGGGGGGGCATAGAGAGGAAACTGCACGAGACGAGTTCCATGCGCATAGGAGTAGGTATAGGGCGGCCATGGAGGAGGCGCAGCTTTTGCATTTCAGGAAGATCGCTGACTCCGGTGACTTGGACCCCTGGGGACAAGCGTACCGGGTCGCGAGCGGGCGGCACAGACCGCCCAGTAATGTTATTAATGGTACGGAATACGCACAAGGTTATGCTGAGGATGTGGACGGGGCCATGCACGGTCTCATGTGTGCGCTGAACCCGGATGACGACGTGTCTAAGGACTCCGCGTACCACAGACAGGTGCGTCGTGTGGCTTCGTTCATACCGTCAGGAGAAGATGCGCCTTGGCCATCGGATGAGGACATAGGGGACATAGTTAGAGAACTTCCCAGCACTGCTCCGGGGATCGATGGGATCAGCGCACGTATTATCCAGCATGTCTGGAAAGCCGCGTCCGTAGAGTTCTCGGAAATGTATAGGCGATGTGTCAAGGAGGGCTGCTTTCCGAACGTATGGAAGGACGGTAGGCTAATTGTCTTGCCCAAGGGCAACGGCAAGCGGCTTACCGACCCGAAAGCGTACCGCCCCATCGCGCTGTTGCCGATTCTAGGTAAGGTTTTAGAACGTATCTTGATAAAATGCGCTCCGCAGATGACCAGAGGTCTTTCAGAATGTCAGCATGGCTTCACGCGAGGTCGGTCAACGGTAACCGCGCTAAATTCCATCTTTGGCGCGGCTCGGGATAGCTCGTCTAAGTACGTTCAAGTGATCTTCTTAGACATCTCTGGTGCCTTTGACAACGCCTGGTGGCCGATGATCCTGCTGAAGGCAAAAAGGGGAGGGTGCCCACCAAACATCTATAAGATGCTGGTGGACTACTTCACTGGACGCCGTATCGGCATGTTCGTTGGAGGAAGGGCCTTGTGGAAGACAGCAACAATGGGTTGCCCGCAGGGATCGGTGCTGGGGCCCATGTTATGGAACCTGCTCATGGACGACTTGCTTCGGCTCCCGCTTCCGGCGGGGGTTAGGATTGTGGCGTATGCCGACGACGTGACCATCTTGATCGAAGCTCAATCCCGAGCGAGCATAGAGACCTCTGCCTCTGCTACTTTGAAGCTCGTTGGCCAATGGGGGGAGAGGAACCGACTGGAGTTCTCGTCGAGTAAGTCCGCCACTATGACAATCAAGGGGAAATTCCAGCGGCCACCTGTCATCAGGTTCGGTGGAGCTTCTATCAAGAACGTCACGTCGGCTACGGTCTTGGGAGTGGTGGTCGACTCGAGTCTCTCGTTCGCGCAGCATGCGTTGTCGATAGGGATGCGCGCGGCAAATTGCTTCGGCAAGATGTCACGGGTATCGGCAACCTCATGGGGTATTCGGTACAGGGCACTCCGGGTCCTGTACAAAGGCACTTACATCGCCACGGTAACGTATGCTGCGGCGAGCTGGTTCCATCGTGCGTCACTGCACGTTGTGCGGAGCGCGCTCCTGCGCACCCAGAGACCCGCCTTGATCCTTCTGACCAAGGCGTATCGTTCGACAAGTACTGCCGCTCTACCAGTATTGGCTGGTGTTCTGCCGGCCGACATCGAGGTGGGCCGTGCTGGTAGGTTAGGGGAAGCACGCGAATCCGCCGTTACCCGGGAGGAGCTACAGCGCGCGAAACGTAGCATTGCGGAGACCGCACTGGCCACATGGCAATCGCGTTGGGACGCATCGACCGATGGTAGGGAAACATATCGATTTTTCCCGGATGTGGCGGGTCGGCTCAAGGCAACTTGGGTCGAACCGGACTATGAGACCTCTCAGATCTTGTCTGGACACGGCTGCTTCAGGGGTAGGCTCCATCGCATGAAGCTTTCGGACAACTCAGCCTGCTTCTGCGAGGAAGCGGTCACTGAGGACGTCCATCACGTACTTTGGGAATGCCCGATTTATGAGGAGGCGCGTAGGGAACTATTAAATAATGTTGTCCCGCTCGGGGTGGGCCCGGTCTACTATTGCGATCTCGTGGGATCTGAGGCGAACCTTAAGCGGCTAAAAGAATTCTCGCATCGGTGGCATAAAATTCGAAGCGGCCTCGAGAGGGGCATAACTTGAAAAGTAGGAGCACATTAAGAATACTGCCACAAGCAGACAAAGAAGACGAAGAGAAAAACTGAAACTGTGACAAACTCAAAGACCTAGAAGACAGAAGCTGGCCTCTGGCCGAGAAGGCAAGCGAGGCGTACTTGTGAACGTAAGCCCCTTAAGGATGGGGGAGAGTTATTAAAATGCAATGATTGCATAGATAGGCGACACTATAGAGAACTTGTAGGGAGATCAAGCAGGTGCGACTGGAAAGAGATGCGAAATGCTAGTACAGCGCACTCTCCCGAGATTCGGCTCGTATAACCGAGAGGTTGGTAGAGCCATGGGAGGTGGAGGGAAGTGACCATGACACCTTCACGAAATGAATGAATGAATGCCATAGATTACAAAACACTTTACTAGTACATATTTGCAATGCCATAGAAGGAAAAAGCGCAAATTTTTAGCCGACTCCAAAAAAAGGGGGCCGTTTTTCAATTCGACAGTAATATTTTTTAATATACCAATAATACTCCACATCGATCCCATGAGACTCCGTCTTTCTCAATCTGATAACTCATCATCATTTCGTGTACGTAACACGGTCAATCAACCATGCACACTCTGGTGTCAGAGTTCTTCGGAACCGCCTCTCGGTCTCTGCCGTAGATCCATTAAAGATAACTTCAAAATATCACAATTTTATATCTGAACTAAAATTTTGTTATTTTTATTTGCTTAACCTACATTTCTCACAAATAATGTTTTTATTTATTTATTTATTTAATATATTTTTTGATATATATTTTTTTTCTTGAAATTAGTTTCCTTAGTTGAGTCTGTCAGTAAGTCAGTTGAGTTTTTATTTCCAAACACTTCATTAACAGTTCTACATCTCCATTGGTTTAAACGTGGGTGGTGTCCACGAATTCCCGGATAGCCCGAACAAGCCCTGGGTTAACAAGGCTACCAAGGCCATGCTGAACTTCTGGAACGCTCGGGACCAGTGGTTTCCGACTTGGTATGAAGACACCAGCTCACTGCAGATTGATTATGTCAGAGTTTATGCGTTATAAGGTAACATTTTTGAACTATATTCATTTACTAACTTTCGCGTGCATTTCCCCCGGGAACAGTGCTTTTCCCCGAGATAAAAGGTACCCTATATCCTTCTCAATGCTTCTTACTATGTGTATGCAAAATTTCAAACATATTGGTTCAGTAGATAGGTCTTGAAAGCGTAACAAACGCGCGCCCATCTTTCGTAAGCTGTATGGGAGAAATCATATGTGTGTGTCTACTGGCGACAGGTCTAATGGCGACCCATCCGAGCACAAGCATATCTTGCATTGCTTGACTAGCAGAAACACTGTCACTATTTACAAGTTTCAAGAGTTTAGAAAGAATTTTTTAATGAATAAAATTTATTACGAGGAATATTAAATTTATGACTTTATGAGACTAAGATTCTCATAAAATTAGTAACAATAGGCTATATTTAGCAGACATAAAAATAAGAGAATTAAATATATTTTTTAACTTTTTAATGATATTTCTGTTTTTTTTTTTCAGACCATGCCGGGGCTGCATCTTCCTAGGATTTTAGTCAATTATCTTTAGATTGCAATAAAATAAATTAATTCATAAATAGTACGGGTTTTATTTACTGCCATAGGATAAAATTAAATAGTTATTATAGCAAACCCTATAAGTAGCCAGACGCGAAGCGATGAAGTTTCAATTAATATTTGCTTACAATCCTAATCCTAACTAATATTATAAATGCGAAAGTGAGTTTGTTCGTTACGCTTTCACGCCCTATCTACTGCTTCAATTTTTCTGAATTTTCGCATACAAATAGATAGAAGTATTGAGAAGGACATAGAATACCTTTCATCCCGGGAAAAAGCACTGTTCCCGTGGGAATTTCCCGCGGGTGAAGCAGCGGGCGAAAGCTAGTTTATCCATATTTCTTTCACCACATCTAGTTTGCCAATCAGTAGGTAATAGGTACCTATAAGATTTTATAAACGCAGACGCTAGCGACTGCGTTAGCGATTTTTTATAACCGTGGCAAATAGTAAGACAACTAAGGAATTCCATACAAAATCCTTATGCAGTCGTTAGCGTTTATAAAATATTGTTTGTTTAATGGCTCCCATCCCTGGTACTAAATAGCTATGAAAAAGCCTAACTATATTATACAATTGTGAAATTAGGTTAACTTTAAAATCAACAAATATAAATATACTAGCTTTTGCCCGCAGCTTCGCCCGCGTGCGATTCCCTCGGGAACAATGCTTTTTTCCGGGATGAAAGGTACCCTATTTCCTTCTCAATACTCCTAGTTATGTGTACCTATGCGAAATTTCAGGAAGATTGGTTCAGTTGATAGGACGTTAAGAGGTAACAAACAAACAAATATACAAATATACATACTCGCTTTCGCATTTATAATATTAATTCGGATATACTAAATATATATATAAATCTTCGATCGATGAATTATTAGAATAATCCACAAATTCGCGAAACAAAAAACACTCAACTCTGTTTGACTTTATACTTCCTTGTATAGCTAACGCCAAAACAGGTTGAATAATTAGTTGTGTTAAAGTAATGACTCATTGATTCCGCCAGATCGGGTAAGTACAGAAACCGAGTGAATAAAAACCAAATGATGACGTCATGACAAAGGTTATTGCCATGGGAAGATAACTCAAGACTAAAGTTGTAGTGGGAATTCACACAAAGTATTTTACAATTTCCATTTCGATCTTTGACAAAACCACAAGAGGTGGTTCTTGCTAATTGGTGTGCAGCACTGATCCTGATGCAGGATGTAGGTACAGTCGGCTGCAGAGAAATATGACCCCCGTTCAATAGTGATACTTGTGGCATGGGGGTCACATTTCTATGCAGCCGACTATATACAACAATGGGACCACCTCCCATGGCTCTACCAAACTCTCGATTATACGAGCCGAATCTCGGGAGAGTGCGCTGTACTTGCATTTCGCATCTCTTTCCAGTCGCACCTGCTTGATCCCCTACAAGTTCTCTATAGTGTCGCCTATCCATGCAATCAATGTATTTTAATAACTCTCCCCCATCTTTAGGGGGCTTACGTGTTTGCCTTCTTCTTGGCCTGAGGCCAGCTTCTGTTTTCTAGATCTATGAGTTTGTCTCAGTTTCAGTTTTTCTCTTCGTCTTCTTTGTCTTCTTGTAGCAGTACTCTTGATGTGCTCCTACTTTTCAAGTTATGCCCCTCTCGAGGCCGCTTCGGATTTTATGCCACCATTGCGAGAATTGTTTTAGCCGCTTAAAGTTCGCCTTAGATCCCACGAGATCGCAATAGTAGACCGGGCCCACCCCGAGCGGGTCAACATTATCTAATAGTTCCCTACGCGCCTCCTCATAAAAACAGTGGGACTACAAGAAATAGTTCTCCCTCGTGGTCCCATCAGTGGAACAAAATCCTGGGACCACGAGAAAACAGCGTGCCAGTTCACCTCGTCAAGCCAGCGATATCTGGGATGGCCGACCGTGGCATCCCTTCGGATCCTTATTATCAGAAGCCAGGACTTACTTCGCTGCGCCACCTAAGATAGTTCTTTTTCTTCTTTTTATAATATAAAGCAAAGTCGCTTCCCGCTGTCTGTCCCTATGTATGCTTATATCTTCGAAACTACGCAACAGATTTTGATGCGGTTTTTTTAATAGATAGACTGATTCAAGAGGTATGTTTTTATAGTATAAAAGCCGGGGTCGCTAGTATTATATAATTTGGGCAAAAAACATTTCGGCCTATTGGTCTGGTTTCCTTGTAAAAGGGTTAGGCGGCAGTCGCTCCATTGTAACTACCGCAGTCCCGTCAAATCAGAACCATGATTAAAAGCGTACTCTGGGCTCTTAAGCTCGTAACTAAATAATACCTAGTTCTGGCAATCCTTTATGGGGGAGTCGATTTAGAGGACAGCCTAAAACCGTCACCGATCTGGTGAGTAAGCGAGACAGCGCAATACATGATGTAAGGCGACATCTCCCTCACTCAATCGTTCTTGGTGGTAAGCCCTCTGATTTGATTACAGTCAGTCAATGTTAGTATCAGTTTTTACCAGTCGTATTAAGATCACATTTATCAGACATAATAATCTTTGACCTTTACAATCTAAATATATAGTAGGTACCTATAAGTATTTTGTTTCAAGCATTATTTTATTGCCGGTACCTAACTTGTATGGTTCCAAATTTCCTTAGATGAATGAATGAATAAACACTTTATTGCACCAATTACGTCATTGTACAGGATCGAAGATGAAAATTAGCGTTTAATGTACAAAGGCGGACTTATCGCTAATTAAATTATTATTTTAATATATTATTAGATTAATTATAAATTAAATGATGAATAACACCTGAAATATAATAATAAATCAATCAGCTAAATGCAGTGATGGATTCACATATTTGTCTCACGTAGACAAAAATTTTGTCGCCCCTACGGACTTAACAATTAATAACTTATTTTGTACCAACTTCTAATTTTATCCAATTTTCCATTTATCAAAGCCAGTGGTATTCTTCGAATTATATTTTTTATGCCTCAAATTGCAACAAATCATTTGATCTCTTACACAAAGTATTTAAATGCAGTTGACACAGGTCCTATAGTATGTTAGATAGAGATTTATAAGGAATCAAACTAAGACAAACTGTTTTGTCTGTTTTTAAAAATAAGAATTATTATTTTAAGAAATTGTATTAATTTTGTCTCCCCTTAAAGTGCCGCTTTTGTCTCTACTCAATGTCTAAGTTAGAAATAACGAAGGTTTACTAGGTCAAACACGTCTTTTCAGCGCAGATAAAAAATATAAACATGTTTTTTTTAAGGTTTTTTAGCTTAGTATCTGACACTTTTTTAGATAAGAAAGAATTTATCAGCTGGCTTGGGAAGACCCGTGGCCAACTCAATGATCAGATTGTTTACACTTGAATTAATTTGGCCAATCCAGTCACAAACTAAATAGAGATATGAATCCAGTTTCAAAATGGCGTCGGTGCTGGCCGGTTGTGTTGTGATTGCAATGTTTTTAGATGCGGCGGTTTTAGCGCAAAGTTCCGTTGCGATACCGGATGTGAAAATTGAGGTGTTAAAGCCGAAAGGAATAAGGGTTTCTATACCAGGTAAGGTTTATTCAATTGCTAAATTATAATTAATGTTTTTTTTTTTTTAATATACTTGTTTCTTTTGCTTGCCTAAGAGCTTAACAGCAATACAGTACCTACTTAAGGTGATACCTCGGTGAACACTAGCGCCACCGTCATTTAAAAATCATTATTCACTGAAAACACAAGTTATCAAAAATCCCTCTGCTGTAATTATGGTTCTGGATCTGAAGTTGGTTTTAATCATATTCAATTATTAAATTATAGTTCCATATTGTTACAAATTGCAAAACTGCTAAAAGTGGCCGTTTTAAGCAATAATGCATTTTGTAACTATACGGAATTTAAGGATACCTCTATCTCCTTAAGGGGGATCGAATGCCGTGCAACTAGCGCCACTAATCATTCTATTTTATTTCTTTTACTCTAAAATTAGGTCTAATTGAAAAAATCTAAGAAGGCAGGTCACTAGTAAATTTATAACGTTTAGTATTTTTGGTATTTTCATTATTTTTCCTTTGATCAATTCAGATTTTTTACTGTATTACTACTAGTGACCTGCCTTCTTAATTTTTTTTTTGAATGATCGCAAGTGGGTAAAATAGAGATCAGTACAAAAAGTGTGAAAACGGGGACCTTATTAATAAGTCTCCGCTCAGAAAACTACAAAAAAAAATCAGCCAAATCGGTCAAGCCGTTTTCATGCTATGTCGTGACAACGGAAAACGGGTTTCATTTTTTTATATATAAATTAAATTAAATAAATTAAATTTAAATTTAAATAAATTAAATTAAATTAAATCTACTCGCGCTTCGTTGATTTTATTCCCATTACAAAATTTTTCGTCATTACGATTATAATTTACAATTAAAAACACCAATTTCGCAAATAAAAAATGATTCTGATTCCAGATATACCAAAAATGTCTTTATTCGTTTTCAATGGCAACCTGAATAAACCCATCAACAAAGATGACGTCGGCACCATAAAAGGGGAAGTCCTCAGGGAGACCAATGGGAGGTGGGTGTTTGAAGACCCCAACGTCACTCTGAATGAAGGAGACGAGATCAAATACTATGTCTTCGTGTCTTTAAATAGAGTCGGTTATATCAAGGACAATCAGGTGTTTAAATACACCAGTAAGTATTATAATATTCTTCGTCTTGCATCTTCAGCTTAATCTTCAGAGCCCAGGGTACGCTATTAATCTTGGTCCTGATTTGGCGGAACTGGTTATTACAATGGAGCGTCTGACCTCTGTAACACTTTTTTCAAAAAAACCAGACTCACAGGAACAGACCCGGGTGTGTTAGTGGCCAACACTGTCAGATTTTTCAGGCTGCCTAAAGGTATCTGACATAGCCTAACGACTGCCAGCTACGGATAACAACGGCTTAACGTGCCTTCCGAAGCATGGAGGAGCTCAAGATGGAAATGCCACTAATGGCGACCAATCCAAACACGGCCGCGCACTAGACCTCGCCGTCGCTTGACGCGCACTATCGTTACTAACATACGCGCCTAGGCTATCGAGCTCCTCTACGGCAGTAAGTATTATTTTATCATGTGTGTTTTTCTTATTAATTAAGGGTTAAACGAGGTCGGGCTGACGACGGTCGAAAAAGACCTGAATCTCGAAGAACGCCGATTTAGCTCAAGACAGAAAAGGATGACCCCAAGTAATTGGAGTAAGGTCATAAAGAATCGTCATCGTTATTTCATGTAGGTGTCACGGTCAATCGATCATTCACACCCTGGTGTCGGAGTTCTTCGGAACCGCCTCTCGGCCTCTGACGTTAACGACTACCAGATGGAAGCCGGGACCAACGGCTTAGCGTGCCTTCCGAAGCACAGAATCATTTTTATTATCAGACAATCAGGTTGATTGATGACAGGTGATTCAAGGCTGCAAGTTCTTACCATACTGAATACTACTAAACAAAGTATGTTACCTGTGGGAATCGAACCCACCACCCCCGAGTCTACAGGCAAACGCCTTAACTACTGGACCAAGGAGGCAGTTACTGTACCACGGAGGCAGTTGGGTGCTCTCATTATTTCTAGCTAGACATTCGTACCCATCCTCTCCTCCAGTGTCAGCAACAGGGGGGTTACTACCGTCTCTTAAAACCATGCAAGATCCAGTAAGAAAGATGTCGCCATACATCATGTATTGCGCTGTCACGCTTACTCACTGGATCTTGCATGGTTTTAAGAGATGATAGTAGGCCACCAGTACCTCCCTGCTGCAGATGCACATAATCTACAGCCGCCGCAAACCATCAGGTGTAAGACTTTGCTTACATAAAACATAAACGAATGAATCTGTTATGATGACAGACAATTAATTTATTTTCCACATTGACAATGTTATTACTTTAAATTTAGCTAACTATATGTTGGATTGTCTGGCTATTCCAGGTGTAAACAAAAGAAATGGGGCTGAGACACCGGGGAACTGTGAAACGTCACAAACTGAAGTACGCGGGAGAACAAATCGCATTTGTTCTGGAGAAACTATCTTCGAAGACCACTTCGAATCCCTGAACGAGAACGCCTGGCAAATAGAACAGTACATTCCTGTTGATAATCCAGTAAGTTGACAACTCTTCAAAGCCGTATTCTCGATGACTGCTGGCGAAAAACTGTAGTTACTCTCCAGTCGCGCGGTCTCTATGCGCTGGGATTGACGTTTTGCTCATAATAAATCATGCAGAATGAAACCATTTATATAAAAAGACGATATCAACGTCGTTCAGACATGTTCGCTCGCCAGCGAATATTATGACACTCGCTACAAAACATTACGCTCTTACAACGCCACAAGAACTGACTCGGAAACGGGTGGCTTACCTACATTATCTCTTAAAACCATGCAAGATCGAGTGCCACATCCCGCCCACAGTCGTCGAGAATACGGCCTAAGCTAGGGTTTCGTACCCAAAGTCTTTTAATACGGGACCCTTTTGGCCTTCGCTGTTTTGCACTAGGGGCGATAACGAATCCAAATCAAGGTTGCTTAACTTGCAGATCTAGTTCCGTTTCAAGGACAATGGACCCCTGTACGCTGGGTCGAAATGCTACGAAACTATTTCTCGGCCTCTGACGTGGTTTCTATTATGGCCACTACTTGGCATACCGGACCAAAAGCTTAATGTGCCTTAAGCACGGAATCACTTTACTAGAGGGTAATCAGGTGCTTCCCGGATTTTAGAATTCACGACCTCTGAGTCTTCCAGCAAACGCCTTAACCACTGGTCTCCAGAGGCTTTAGATGTTGCTAACCCTGACAAATTGTGGTACACCTACGGTCGTTGAGACACACTTTTCATTTCATTATGTAAAGGTATGAGACTACTTCATAGTTTAATGATTACCTTATGTTTCCATTGAAGGAGTTCCCCTTCGTGTCCTACCAACAATCAGCTGTGTCAGTTGTTAACGGATTCCTTCGAATTGAGCCCAAGCTGCAATCGACAATGCCGGGGTTCAGTAACATGTCCATCATAGCTGACAATCTAGACCTAACTAGTGGGTGAGTCTTTTCGTATGTTTAAGCGATCATAGATTACTAACTACTGCTATGGCTCAGCGACACAAAGAGAATAGATAGATAGATAGATAAAAGCTTTATTTACCATAGGATCTTGACCTTCTCTATCAGAGATATCCAACTCCTGTTCAGTTCCGCCTCTTGCCAGTCGCTTTTAATGCGAGGGGGGGAGGAGCAATGAGTAATCGCGGCTTTGATGCAATCAGGATATGGCCTAGATGATATTGTCCCAAGGTAACCTAGGCAAGTTAAACCGTATTATCCCTGATCTTCTGGATATTTTTATCTTTTCTTTCATCTTTTCCCTTACCTTACCTCACTTCCTTATGTGGGATCGGCACAGTTTGTACCTAAGTTCCTTCCACTTAGATCTATTGCCATATCCTGCGTAACGCCTTTCTTTCTAATTTTCTTTGACACAATGCATCCATCTCTTTCTTACATATTCATTTTTACTTGTTGCAATAAACAGTTGCACAGCACCAGCGTGCTCCAAACAAGCATCAGGATCAGACATTCTACCACCAGTGGTGTCTGGAAGAGTGATCAGCAAAGGGTTCTCGTTCAAGTATGGGACCGTCCACGTCCGGGCGAAGGTGCCACAAGGGGATTGGCTGTATCCAGGTTGGTTCTCCATATAGAATTATTTATTTATTTACCAGCTGTTGCCCGCGACTCCGTGTTTGTGCAATAGGCAATAGCCAACACAAAAAAATAATTATCCAATTTGGCACATTCGTTCGAAATTGCTGTATATTATAGTAGGCAAACTCGCCTTCAACTTCTTTTTGTGAACTGATTTTGATGAAACAAAATGTAAATTTTTTCAGAGTCAAAACAATTGGTAAAGTTTGTAAATCGGTTCATTACTTTCGGAGATAAGCGTACATACATACATATAGAAGATGCCTTTAGGTAGGCTGAAAAATCTAACCGTAATTTTGTTTTAGAAATAATGCTGGAGTCTTTTCTAAAGAAATACGGACCCCTAAATTACGCTTCCGGAGTGCTCAAAATTGCTTCAGTTCGAGGCAATAAAGAACTAAACTCCGTCGACACCGATTTTGGAAACAAAGTAGGTACTTATGACTTTTCTTTTTTTTTGGTAGTCGGTTGAAAATAATTTTTATTCCTAGTTAGAACCGTTGGTTTGCAAATCCAACACAAAAATAGATAATTAAGAAAAAAATAAAGAAAAGGGGTTCTACCGTAGTTAATAGTAAACAATTATGGTAAATGGTTGGTTTTGGTTTAATTTCAACCGTTGAAAATTTGTGGTGGCAAGGCCAAGATGTGCAATGACAAAAAATTCCTCAGATCATAATCCCATTTCACAAATAGTAGTGCACACACAAATGTTGGTATCACAGATAATTATCAAAATATTAATGAATATCTTCCTTTGACAAAGTTTATAAAGAGCAGACTTTGTCCCTGGGCTTAGAGCAATAAGCTGAGGACGTAACCGGAAGTCGAACATTTGAGAGAGATAGAAAGAGAGAGAGATGTTTGAGTTTCAAATAATTTGAAATCACGCGCGGTCTCAATCTATGTTTAATATAAAATAATAAGAAAAAAAGTTCAAGACAAAAAGCTAGAACCTTTTTTTTCAGGTGTTATATGGGGGACCTTTGATGGACTTCAAATGTCGACATCAGCTGCTGGCCAAGAAAGAATCTTCCAGTTTTTGGGGAGATGATTTCCATGAATATTCTGTGCATTGGGGACCAGGTAAACCTTAGAATTAGTTATTCTAAATAGACCGAAGAATTTTAATTACTGTGAAAAATTCATAAAGAGAGTTCAAGTATAGTTATATAGGAATAAGTAAGGTCGCGTCATATAAGAAGAACGCTAGAAGAGAGAGGAGGGGGTAAACTTGCGCAACAAAAGCCTGGGTTTATGTACATACTAATCATATTATGTACATGTAAGCGAGAAATAAATAAACACAGAAAGCTAACGAACCAATCGCGTGTAAGCTTTTTATGCCCATGCGAAGCCGGGGCGGGTCGCTAGTCATCGATATATCGCCTACTGCGCAGCTTAACCGCCAGCGTTCATCTTATGTCATCATCATCATCATTTCATCGGCTGCTGTCCACCGCTGGACATAGACCTCCCCCAAGGATTTCCAAAATGACCGGTTGGAAGCGGCCTGCATCCAGCGCCTGCCTGCGACCTTCCTTAGGTCATCTGACCATCTGGTCGGTGGGTGTCCGATGCTGCACTTACCGGTGCGTGGTCGCCATTCGAGAACCTTTCTGTCCGATCTTATGTGACATGTAGTATTTTTAGGGATTTCGACGTCAAATCGGCTTCAGCTGGTCTTATCTGAAAAATTTAGTTATGTTAACCAATAAGGGTCATTGCCACTTCATCAGCACTTCCGAGTCCAGCCGATGCGAATGGCATTATTGACAACCTTTGACATACAACTTATTCTGACTGGCTAATACCGGCTCCGTAGAGTCTCCCTTAAACTAAGATTAATTTCCATGATGTGTATTTTAGTGTACACAAAATAAATAAAACAAAACATACCTTAGTGGCTAAATTTAAGACATGGTTATGCCCTTCGTTGTGTTGTTGTGTTATAAAGTAAAGCTCACAAAATTGGTTTCCATCAGATCGCATCATACTCTCAGTAGACGGCTCGGAATGGGCTCGCATCGAGCCAACGTCTACTGGTCTTAGCGGCAGACATCCTCATACATGCACTCAGCTGCCGAGAGCTTTACTCTCATCTGGATCCAAGATGGCGCCTTTCGACAATCCGGTAAGCATCTTATTTTCACAAGCTGCTGCTATGTGATAAAAGCGAAGTTATCCGCAGCCACACCTTGATTTTCTTGGTTTGTCTGATCAGCAAAAGCAGTACTGTTGACTATGGTTGTTGACAAACAATAGTATAAATATTCTCCGTCTCTAACAGTACCAAGTAGAATTGAAGTATGGAAAGCGGCTCAGGGAGGGAAAATTCTATTCTATTCTGAAACGTGGTCCGGTGGTTAAGACATTTTCCTGTAAATCCGCAGGAAGTCACAGATTCGATTCCAACGGGAAGCATCTTATCTTAAGTATGGGTACCTATTAAATTATAGGAAACACGTCGAACCTTTAGGTCCTTTTGTACTTACCCCATCCCTTAATCACCCACACTGGAATTTCTGAAGAAGGACTGCAAGAGCGAACATCACCCGGTGCGAAGTGCCTATAGTCCTCCAGTTCCGGGTTATAATACTTAAAACTAAGTTGTTCGAATGGTTTCTTGTAATTCTTTGACAAACATTAACAGAAGATTACCTTAATCACTCATTTTCAGTTCCACTTAACCCTGGGAGTAGCTGTCGGAGGAATATCCGAGTTTCCTGACAACGTCAAGAGCGGCACCAGGCCAAAACCCTGGAGGAATGGTGCCCACAAGGCCATGCTCAACTTCTGGAATGATGTGAACTCTTGGATCCCCACCTGGAGTCAACCAGCGCTGATCGTAGACTATGTGAAGGTCTTAGCGTTGTGAAGTGCCATTATATCTAGGTTGTAAATACTTGACTGATTATTAAACTTATTTAATTACTAGGACGCATTTTGACTTAAATCTTTTCAACTTATAAATTTTAAACAACGCATAGACTTTACCCTACCGCCTTATTACAAAACGCGGACTATCAATAGTTTGTTTGTTTATTGTACAAAAATACATTACACAAGATAAATGCAAAGGTAGACTTATCCCATGAAGAGATCTCTTTCAGCCAGCCGGACTTTCGGCCGGCAGGTAACAAGGATACAATTTTTATGTTTAAACCAGTTAAACCCAAAATTTAGAAATCTGAGATAAGGAAAGTCCTGGTTTAAACTTAAAACTATTGTTAGATTTTTACGGGAATAGATATGTATGGATCGGAATCAAAGAGTGATGACGCGTTATGGCTACAACTAAAAAAAAATGAATAAATGTAACCTGACAATCTATATTAGCCATGCCAACTGCCTTTTTGTTTTGAATCTCCTATCGCGGGTCTACTGGAAGAAATTTCTATAGAAATAAGTAGCACCCTTGTATTAAGTTTTCTAATTTTTAGTTTCCTATATTTCCTATATTTCTGTATTTCTAATTTTAAGTGTACATTAATTAAATAAATAAAATAAATAAATAAAATTAGTACATATTATAAAGCTGAAGAGTTTGTTTGTTTGTTTGAACGCTTATAACTTGGGAACTACTGGTCGGATTTAAAAAATTCTTTCTGCATATGATAGCTTGATTCTTGGGCAAGGACTATAGTACATAAACACCAAGGGCGAGTGAAACCGCGGGGAACAGCTAGTAATACATATGCGATTTACATTTGAACTCTTTTCAAGAAGAAAGAAGTTTTTGCACATATATCTGCAATATGAAGTGATACATTTTAATAAACTGTATCATTTATTCATTAGCTGATAACTACAAAACATAATGTAAATATGTGATAGATATATAATCTAAGCATGCATACATATTTTATTATTATTTACATTACTGCTTATTATCGGCGGCAGTTCAAAATGTCGACAATAAAGATAGCTCGCGTTTCTTCGATTTTTATTATTTGCTTAGTTTTTACTTCGATTTTAGCTGAAGACTCGTATGTGATACCTCCAGTGAGGATACAAGCATTCAGACCTAAGGGAGTCCGTATATCTATTCCAGGTAAGTTCTTCTATTCAAGGGCAATTGTAATATGATAAATTTGGAATGTGCAAAAGTCAACCAACCGCAAAAAACATCTTGCAAGGAGTATTATTCTTTGATATATTTATGAGCTTTTTTCAATAAAAGCTAAGCCATATCCACAAAAGCTTTGGTCCCAAAATGTCTAGCGTTAAATGTGTAAATATAACTTATTTATCTGATTCTTTATTGTGTTACACTTCTTGTCCCCGGCACAAAAGCAATTTAAATGAAATTTGGCAGACAGTTGTCCATAAAATGTCCTTTTAGATAGGTACTAACTTAATTTACTCTTATCGTTTTTAGGGTCGCCTGGAAGAGATTGCTTAGGCGAAAAGGCCGCCTCTTGTAGCGATTTTAATTTCGTTTTTTTGTATTAAAGATGACTTATGTGCGAGTGTTCTTAGAAATGTTTGATGAAAATCATTAAAGTCGTTTATAAGTTGTGGGGTTCAAAGTTAATATGATTAATTAACTATTAATTTATGCTATAAGCTTGTCTCTCATTTTCAGATGTTCCAGGCATAACTTTATTCGCCTTTAACGGTAACATCAATAAGGAAATTGCTGCTGTCGTGGAGTATGGACAAATACGGGCAGAGGTCAAGGCCCCAACGAACGGGAGATGGGCATTTAGCAACCCAAACGTCCAGCTGAATATCGGTGACGTCATCCACTATTACGTCATACTGGAAACGGGATTAATTAAAGGCACAACTTTTGTGTCGGGACATTACAGTGGGAGCTTGCGATACAAGATTGAGCGTAAGTTGGATTATAATTTTCATGATTAGGTTTTAAGTCAATAAATATAAAAATACCGCACAAGGAATAGGGAGTAATACTCGTAGGGAGCCACAAAATATCCATAACCTAACAAGAACCTTAACCTACCACATGTTTAAAAAATAAATTGGACGGTCGAACAATCAGAAAACAAGTCACAAAGTAGTTCGACGGTCGAACTAATAAAAGAAATTCTCACTTCTACAATCGAACTAGTGAGAAACATAGCGAAGGAAAACGGACCCTGGGATCTGAAGCAAACAGGGAACGAAAACTGGAAAAGCACTAAGATGAAAGAGCTAGCATATTTAATAGATTCAGGTGTTACTTTGTGGAAATCAAAGTTACAAGTACTTACCAATTTACATTGCGTGGTTCCGCCACCAGTTAGTTCATGAAAACTACAGCTGGCCGGCGCCCACACTCCACTGTTAGTCGCGCGACAAGCTCACCCACTACTCTTAGTGCTAGAGGATGCCTTAGGCACACATTACATGCTCATGCACGCATGATGGTTTTCCATCAAACAAAGGGATGGTACTCGAAAGGTGAATTGAATCGACTGATTTCCAAACAAATCATTTTAGTTTTTTAAATTTATATCAAGAATTTTGCGATGATTTGTTTGGAAATCAGTTGATTTAATTGTTCTATCGTAAATCATCGCAAAATTCTTGATTTAAACTTAAAAATTTTGGATTTTTTGTTTGGAAATCAGTCGGTTCAATTCACCTTTCGAGTACCACCCAACTAACATTTTGGTTATAAGAATAAGTGCTACATGAGCTGCTTAAGAGAATTTTCAGAACTCAAGGTTCTGCAAAGGCACTAACCATTGGGCGATAAAGCGTTCTATATCTCTCTTATAAACCTAATTTGGGCCTATTCCTGCTATAGCTTATCCCTTTGTTGATGGAAACCCATCATAAGTGCATGAGCATGTAATGTGTGCCTTACGTAGAGGTGAAACACGTGTCGCAAGGGATGTGTATGCAAACTAATGGTGGCGGGCATGCTGGGACTAACAGTAGTGGGTGGGCGCCGGCCGGCAGTAGTTGGCATGAACTAACTGGTGGCGGAAGCACGCAAAGTAATTTGGTAAGTACTTAGCGCTAGTATGATGATTCCTCCTTTTTTATGTCGGTTAATAAGTATTTGCTGGTTGTTTGTTTAGGTATCATACTTATCATAGATAGTATCTGACTTTTTTTTATCTTTAAACGTAGGTAGTTGACATATTTGTAGTAATTTTTCAGTAGACACATATGTAGTATAATGAAGTATTAGTGTCAAACTTCGATATTTCTACAGTTTTAGAAGATGTTTCATCAGCATTACTCACAGAAGAAGGTTGTAGACTCTCTGTGTCTGAAGTATACAAGAGAACAGAGCGAGTCTGTTCAGGTCAGGTTCTGCTAGAAGACCGGTTTTTTACCATAGACAAAAATGTTTGGCAGATTGAGCACACTATTTCTGTTGATAATCCTGTAAGTATAAATTATCATTTCGTGTAGGTGACATAGTCAATCGACCATGCACACCCTGGTGTCAGAGTTCTTCGGAACCGCCTCTCGGCCTCTGACGTGGTTCCTTTAACGACTTCCAGATGGCAGCCGGGACCAACGGCTACCCAACTAACAGTGCCTTCCGAAGCACAGAATCATGTTCGATATCAGACAATCAGGTGATTCAAGCCTGCAATGTCCTAACCGAACTGGAAACAACTAAACAAAGTATGCTTCCCGTGGGAATGGAACCCACGCCCCTGTGTCTACAGGCAAACGCCTTATCCAATATTACTAATTCTGTGCCACTGGGGGTTACTACCGTCTCTTAAAACCAGGCAAGATCCATATTGAGTATAAGGCCGATGTCGCCTTACATCATGTATTGCGCTGTCTCGCTTACTCACTGGATCTTGCATGGTTTTAAGAGATGATAGTAAGCCCCCTGGACCACGGAGGCAGTAGTTATTTAAGTGCTTCTCCTTCTTGACGAGGCGAAATGGCTAAAGACTGCACTAAATGGCTAAAGATTGAAATAGCAGAATAGAGTAACATTTTAACGATCTTTGTGGAAATCAAACATCTTTATTTTATTATTAAACTTTAATATAGTTAAGATATTTAATGTTTTTTGATCACATATTTTTATTATGTAGTTATCTATCCACTATTTTAATGTTAACGGTGTTCACCCTGCCACTCTGTAGGTATATACCTACGTACAGTCGGGTGCAGAGAAATATGACTTTTCAATAGTGGTATTTGTGGCATGGGGGTCAGATTTCTCTGTAGCCGACTGTACATACAAAAACATCACTACATAGTATATAACAAAGTCGCTTTCTCTGTCCCTATATCCCTTTGTATGCTTATCTTTAAAACTACGCAACGTATTTTGATGCGTTTTTTTTTAAATAGATAGAGTGATTCAAGAGGAAATTTTTATGCCCATGCAAAGCCGGGGCGGGTCGCTAGTACTTACTATACAGACGTATAACTTGTTACCTGATAAAATGCTCTCACGAGGTTCTTTCAACAGGAATATCCATTTTTGTCTTACCAACGAAGCGCTGTGACTATAGAGGATAAGTACCTGAATATACACGCGAAATTACAAGAAAATGAGCCAGGGTTCGGCAACATCACCATCTACAGCGGAACCCTGGACCTCTTTGATGGGTAAGTAATGTTATCAAACCATAATTAAACCATAGCATTTGTATTCGCTTTTGTTTTGGTACAATAAAGTTATAATAACTGTTACCGATTTTACGACAAACCAGTTTTTCCTAGGCCAAACCAGATTCTTAAATTTCTGGATTGGTAACGATTTAATTTTTATAGCTTTTTTTTTGGAGCGACGTATGGGAGGTCTGTAGGTTAGGTTATGGTTATCTTGTGACTCCTAATATAAGAAAGCGAGCACAGCGAGCTAGTATGGCCTAGGATAAACTAGTTTGTAGTATAACATAACAAACAAACATACCACCTTAAAAGATAGTTTTCAGTTCCCGAGTTGCCTTTTTTATACAATTTAGTGGAAAACAGGCATACGACCCACCTTATGGTAAATGTTCATCGTGGCATTTGCAATATCAGTAGTGTTACATACGCATTGCCGACCTGTAAGGAGCCTTTAAATACAACATGTTTTATTTAGTGGTATTTTGTTTTTTTGATATTTCTAGCGGCTTGTCTAACGATAAGTATCAAAAATTTACTAAATGCCATCCAACAAATCTCAAAAAAGTATCTTGAAATGAAATTAATAAAAATATAAAATTTGACGACCTCCGTGGCGTAATGGTTAACGTGCCTGACCGCTACTCAGGAGGTCCCGGGTTGGATCCCCGGTCAAGTCAAGATGAAAAATTATCTTTTTCTGATTGACCTGGGTCTTGGATGTTTATCTATACATGTATTTGTTATAAAATATAGTATCGTTGAGTTAGTATCTCATAACACAAGTCTCGAACTTACTTTGGGGCTAGCTCAATCTGTGTGATTTGTCCCTATATATTTATTTATTTATAAAATAAATATCCATACTTCCATACTAATATTATAAATGCGAAAGTCTGTCTGTCTGTCTGTCACCTCTTCACGGCTAAACTGCTGGACCGATTGTGATGAAATTTGGTAGGGATGTAAGTAGTTAACGACCTGAGATCAAACATATACTTTTGGGCGCGATATAACCGAGTCCCACGCGGGGCGAAGCCGCGGGGAACAGCTAGTATATAATATATATATCCATCCAAGACCCAGGCCAGTCAGAAAAATATCATTTTTCATCTTGACCTGACTGGGGATCGAACCCGGGACCTATTGAGTCATGTTAACCATTTACGCCACGAAGGTCGTCAGTAAAATCTGTAATTGTGGATGCTATAGAAATCCATAAACCCCAGGTGCACAAGACCGCGATGTTCGCAGACCGCGTCCGGACCGGACATCGTGCCGCCGGTCGTGTCCGGTCGTATCACCAGCAAACGGTTCGCGTTCAAATATGGCAGCGTTCATGTCCGGGCCAAATTACCTGTGGGTGATTGGCTATATCCAGGTTGGTTCAGAATACAAGCTGTTCCCCGCGGTTTCACTCGCCATTAATGTGTATGTACTATAACCTATAACCTTCCCCAAGAATCAGGCTTTCATATACAAAAAGAATTTTGCTAATCCGAGCAGTGGTTTTCAAGTTATAAGCGTTCTTGAATCTTGAATATTGAATCTCAAACAAACAAACTGTTCAGCTTTATTATATTAGTATATATAAATATAAAATTCTTTATTTATCTATCTATAACTCGAGAATGACTGAGCCGATTTGGCTAATTTATGTCTTGAAATATTTGTGGAAGTTCAGGGTGCGTTCAGGCGATATGGAGTTCGTCGAATCAGCTTGTTTTCAATATAGGAAAAGAAAGCTTTAAAAAAGCCCGTGATAAGATTTATTCAGTGTCAGCAACGCGCTTGTACATATAATACTAGTGTTACATGCGTCTATTGGCTACGGTAACCACTTTCCATCAGATGGGCCATACAACTTACAGACTGTTGTCATTTATTATCTACTTATATTAAATTTACTACCACTTTTATTTTATTTTCTTATTTTATTGTTTTATTGTCGCACCTTCATCTTTGGGTTTGTTGATTTGTTGTGAGTGATTGTAAGTGGTGCAATGGTTTTGTAGCTGATTACTTGTTGGATTTTATAGAGAATTTGGATTACGATAACCTTATATTATTATTATTTTGTCTACTGGGGTGGAGGGTTGATAACCTGAGATACAGGAATCATCCTAGGTAGTTCAGGTATCAATCCACCATAAATGTTACACTAGAATCAGGTATGTACCTATTGTTAACACCTAGTTTTAGTATATTTTTTCGAATCATGTTTATCATATGGTGAGCAATAAACTTTCTTACTTTCCTTATCAAAATTAAGAAGCGGTGTCACCTCCACTGCAGCTTTTTCTCCGAAAACATAAATTTTAAGTACCGTTGAGTTATGTAACTTCAAGGAGTATGCATGTAGATCGTGCGTGATAAGTGACGGCGAGCGTTTGGATTGGTAATTTTTTGTAGCTCTTTCGTTTTATCGTCAGTCCCGGCTGTTAGTTGCCTTTGTCAATCCACAAGATCCATTACAAACACGAGTAAAAAGAGATTCAAAATTTATTTCGACATATATGTCGATTCAAAATTCAATTCGATATAAGTATATATGAGTTACTAGCGACCCGCCCCGGTTTCGCATGGGCATAAAAACCTTCCTTTTGAATCACTCTATATCAAAATCCGTTGCGTTGTTTTAAAGATAGAAAGAATAAGCATATTAAGGGACATAGGGACAGAGAAAGCGACTTTGTTTTATACTATGTAGTGATAACTCTTCATCAGAATTAATGTTAGAACCTGTCTCGAAGAAATATGGCATAATGAACTACGCCTCTGGAGTGCTGAAGATAGCTGCGGCCAGAGGAAATGAGAATTTGGTAGCTGGCTCCAAGGAATATGGGAACAAAGTGAGTACGTATTGTAGAGCAGTAGTAGGTACAGAGGGCTGCAGAGAAATCTGACCCACAAGTATCGATTCATTCTTCGTTTGTCCCACTAATAAATTTCTTAGTTTGTCCCAAACATTATGCTTCCTTCGTCCCGATGTACAATTTTTATTATTTTATTCCTAGTTGGTCCCACTTTGCATTCCTTGTTCGACCCGTTGTTTTTTATAAGTAATTTTCTTTCTAAATAATATAGGTTTTTGTTTGTTATTCGTTCAAAATACTTTTTTGTTAGCTGTACCTTTAAAGTACCTTCTTGTGAACTGGGACAAACCGGGAATATAAAAGTGACTGGGACAAACGAATCATTTTTTGAAATGTGGGACAAAATTTCAGGACGAACGAAGAATAAACCCAAGTATCGCTATTTAAAGGGGCTCAGATTTCTCTGCAGCCCACTGTACCTACGAGTAGAATAAAAATTAAATTTACCAATTTGAAATTAAATTTAGAATTTTTGTATGTTTTTTTTTATTCAACTCAAAAATGCGACATTTGATTGTACCCGGCTCAAATGCTGGCTGCATTCTCTTTGGTTAACTTATTTACTTAGTTACTTTTTTTTTGAATAGATTATTTAACAACTGTGAATAAAATTTTAACAAAAGTTAAAACAATTAATTTTCTCACATGTGACCGTGGACATTTTACTCTGAGGACCACCCACTCTTATAGACTCATTATACAGTGAAGTTGTTAAGTAGACTTTTTTATGGAACATTTACTTACAACATGTAAAATAAACAAAATTTATACTTACTCTTTTTTTTTGTTTGTTATCTTTATTGCTTTAAATACAAAACAGTTACTGTTTGTATGGCAGGTTCTGTATGGTGGTCCTGTCATGAGTCTCGACTGCCGAGAGCAACTGCTTAAAGAATTTAAACAGACCGAAAACAAGCTTTGGGGAGACGATTTCCACACCTACTCAGTAAAATGGACGCCAGGTAACGATTATTTTCAAGTCTAAGTTGCTACGGACTCTTTTATTTTATTGACTGAACCAGAAATTTTCACAGGATTTTATTTTTACCGAATTAATTCTCAAATACACTCTCATAGCCTCTAACTCATTAGAATATGCTTGATGCCACGGCTCTACCTGTATTCTTCCCTTATAAGCGCTACTTCTAATAAGCATAATTTCTGAATCACAAATTGAAGGGACTAAATATAAATAAGATTTTTCTTAAAAAGCCGCTCTTTCTTGCCGAAATCAGTAGGCATTTGTAATCGCACACTGATTTATTCAATATCGTACATTTGTTTGGTACAATAAAAAGTCTTTCTAATCTATGAAACTTACCTAAGTAGATGGCTAAAAAATCTATTTTTCATTATTCATTTATTTTCTAGATTACATATCAATGTCCGTGGATGGTCAAGAGTGGGGGTATATAGAGCCTGGTAAAACCAAACTTCGTGAAAAATTTGCGGGAAATTGCAATGTCAACATTCCTGCTAATGAGACTAAGATGGCGCCGTTTGACGATTTTGTACGTATGTCAAAACTTCTTCTTTAGCCCATCGTCACCCAATGCTGAGTGTAGGCATCTAGCAATGCACGCCATTCCTTTCGGTCTTGTAGTTTCTTAATCCAACTACTTTCGGCAACTTTGACCAGGTCATCAAGCCATCTGGCATGGGGTTTACCGACACTTCTTCGTCCGGTTCTGGGAATCCACTCAAGCACCAACTTTCCCCAACGGTCAGCTCTTGTACGGCATATGAGTCCCCCCCCCCCAATCGCCACTTTCTTTCCGCTACCACTTTGACTATGTCGGTGAGTATCGTCCGTCTTCTTATTTGTCAATAATTATCTACCTTCACATATGAAAAACTGGGGGTACGAGGGACACATCTGTCGCAAAGATGATTGGAGATGGAGCCAAAAAGTCCCCTATTGCCTCCGAACAGGAAAACGAAGTGTGAGCAAACCAGCAGCTAGATGGTGGGACGATATTAAAAAGGGCGGACCTGGACCAGAACCACCGCATTACGAACCTTATGGAGAGCCATGGAAGAGGCATATTTCCAGCCAGCAGTGGACGCAAAAATGCTTAGAAAAAGAAAAACTATTTATAGCCTATGACAAATAAGTTGGCTTAAATGTGGGCTAGGAGTTTTTGGAGGGAAAGTAAACTGGCGCTATGTCCGCGCTGTATTTAATTTCCAAAACTTAGGTTTTATTGAGTATTTGTGCTTAATATTGGTGGATTATTATTCGCAATGTGTTCGTGAACAAGCGTGAGTGTTGGGAAGTGGTACAGTGTCGATTACGTGACTTTTATCTTTGTCACCAAAATCTCCCAAGTTATAGCTAAGTTAAATTTTTCCACCGCTTCACTCAAATTCAAATTCAAAATTCAAATTGTTTATTTTCAATATAGGATATTCTTATCACTTATTGACGTCAATTGTTACTTATTTTAAGTTTACCACCACTTCCAAAGCGCAAGTGGAGAAGAAGTGGTGCCAAAAACTCCACAGCAGCATTTTCTTCAAAAACGTCAATTCACAAAATTCGAGTCTCACAAAACTTAGCCATCTGACTCTGACTCACTTGACTAGACTACTGACTTGACTTTTTGACTTGACTAAAGTAGGACTAAAGAAGATTAATAAAATGAAGAAAGGCCTTAAATGACTAGTTTCCATGGCCGTAAAAAAAATGTGAGCAAGATAACCTATGACAACTTAAACTTAATTTTTCTTATCATTTCCAGTTCTACATAACATTAGGGGTATCAGTCGGTGGCATATCAGAATTCGCAGATGACGTGAAGACCAAGAGCGGTTGTCCAAAACCGTGGAAGAATTACAGTCGGAAGGCCATGCTGAACTTTTGGCGGGGCCTGAACTCCTGGTTTTCGACGTGGAAACGACCTAGGTTGATCGTTGATTACGTTAGAGTAATCGCATTGTGATATTAAGAGTAAAGGCTTTGTAATAAGGTTCTAATTCAAATTTCTTTATTGTACTCTCCAGAGCACATCGACTTGGCATGTGGCTACTGACAGCAACGGTCTTGACCTCAGAAAACTTTTTCACTAGGAATCCCATCTACTTGGACGTACTGGAGATTGAAGGCATTTTTTTAGTAATCACTTTGATATATAGGATTGATTGTTTACAATAACTTTATTGTACCAAAACAAAAGTGAATACAAATCATAGAAATAAAGCAAAAGTACAATGGCGGTCTTATCCTAGAGGTCCCATTAATGGGACAAAATCCTGGGACCACGAGGAAAACAGCGTTCTTTCTTTTCTAATGTATTGTTAATACCTATTAATAGTGTACAATATACATAATTTTTAATATAAATACGGTTGTAAAAAAAACGAGTTGATAATTTTCGGACTATGTTTATTCAAATTGTGTTCCTATGTGTTCGTGATTACAGTTCAAATCTCATTATCGCCTGGACCTTATTGAGTGGAGTGTTACAACCATTTTATAGACCGGCAAATTTTAACGCGTTCCGAAGTTTAAGTATTACAAGAGATATTTTAATGAATGAAAAGTGAACGATATTGAATGATATTCCTTTTTATTGCGCTTATGTTTTAAAATAAAAAGTTAAAGAGTTCATTTAGTAAAAACATCATTCATTTCATTCGCTCTTTAATTGAAAATTTGTATGAAGTTGGCAAGAGATTCAGCGGAATATTAAACTTACATTGTTATACTTGAAATGTTCAATGAATGAAATGAAGATTCGGTCAGTAAGCCAGAACTCGAACGAATCGCCGGTCTACTAATATGATGGGTTATACAATGTTATCTTGACAGAAAAAAAGGCTAAATTTGTCCTTTTCCATGCCCATATTACATGCATTTTTACCCTGAATTAAATCAGTCAACTAGTTGGTCAGAATTGATTTTAGAAGCAAGTTTTAAACCAAATGTCTGATTGCATAAACCTTTTGAACGCCAGTGACGCCTATTGACATTTAGAAGTCAATTTCAAGTTTATACGACCCTATACATGTACTAGTCTGCCCGAATACTCGAACGCTACTTAATTTTGAGAGCTGCCCAAGTATCATGCTGTCGCGCTGAACGTTAGCGATATGACAGTGACAGCATGATACTTGAAGAGCTCTCAAAATTGAGTAGGGTTTGAGTATTCGGGTATCACTCTCACTTGGTAAATGTAGACCTTGAAATTTGGAAAAGGACTAAAATGGCCGGCCGCGTTTAAAGAATAACTTATTTCAAAAAGTTTGGCCGCCATTTAATCAGCTTTTAGACAACATGAGTACAACAATACAGTGTCGCCATCTATGTCATGTGGTTTTACATTGAACGTCATATTATGAACTAACTCTTCTTTTTGTGAGACATTATGTTAATTTTATTCGGATTTAACATTTCCTTACTAATAGAGGTGAAAATAGAGAGTTGTATGTAGAATACAAAATATTGACTGATCGTGACATTGTTTGATTAATTTTAAAAGACTTTTCTACCTCTTTTTATATTTATTTGTACCATACATATTTTGAGTGATTTTTAAAGTACCCTAAATCTGTCAACCGACTAAAGTAATGGTAGCTAGACTCTAACACGTACAGAGAAGCGGTTTCAAAGAACTCTTAACACCAAGGTATATAAGGTCGGTTGGCCTAGTTACCCACACGATACGAACGAACACGTCCTCTGTTCCCTAATGGTAATCATGCCAGGCGGCCACACTGGAGGTTCCGGGTTCGATCCCCGGTCTGTTCAAGATAGAAAATGATATTTCTCAGATTCCCAGGCCAATCTTGGATGTTTATCTACATAAATATTTATTATGATATATAGTATCGTTGAGTAAGTATCTGATAACACGAGTCTTCGTCAACTTTGGGGCTAGTCAATCTGTGTGAAATATCCATACCTACATATTATTAATTGTCTTCTCTTTTGGTTCAAAGCGCAGGGTTTAGCGATAAGTCCGCCTTTCGTGCCTCCGTGTAGTGCAATAAAGAGTATTTGTATTGTATTTTATTGTATTGTATTGCCCGCTTTCCTGTTTTGTTTCCACTTTGTCCAGTCTTCGACATCCTTATTTGTGAGACCATTTGCATATTCTCACGGCGACATCTAACCAGCACTTTTGGGACTAACCCCTTCTATCATGATGGCTAAAAGGTAGATAAAGATTGATTGATTGAAATGTAAATTTATCAAACAATGTCACTGCCAGACAACTTATAAAACACTATAAATAGTAGATCAATATAATTTAACATACATTAACATACTACGATAAAGACATTAAATATGCAATACACTATCTACATAAGATCTATCTCTACGTATCCCTATTATAGGTATTTTAACATCAAAATGTGTGCTTTATGCGATGATACGTCATCATCAAGATTTTTACCCTTTAAAAAAAGAGGTTCTATGTTTGACTGTGTGTTTGTTTAATAAGTTTGTCAACTGGAAAAAAAATACGGTCAAGTGCGAGTCGGATTCGAATACGAAGCGATATCACGTACCCTATCTTATAGTACACCTGTTGCAGTTATAAATTTCGAGCAAAAAATCTCGTATGTTATATAGTAACCCCACTTAAATATTTACTTTATTCTGTTTTTACTATTTGTTGTTATAGCGGCAACAGAAATACATCTGTGAAAATTTTTGCTGTCTAGCTGGGTACGGAATCCTAAAAAGGTCTCTGAACCTTTGAGACTAAAATCATTTAAGCCCTGAAATCAAACGTATCATCGCCAAAAGTAACAAATAGCAAGATGACCAATTACTAAGGTTACGTTACAAATACATTAGAATATTAAACGACTGTCAAATTTACCCATTAAATGTAGATATGACTCAGAATCACCAATAATTTTACCAAAATCACCAATCATTTTACAATACTTTTTTAGACATATATCACTGTCCAGTTAGAATTTGAAAACTTTTTTTTAATAATTAGAAAATAATAAATAAATATTTTTTTATTAAATTGTTCATAACTTTGTAGAAACAAGAATTAATACAAGACACTTAGTTTACAATATACAGGACCATGAGAGCACAAGAATAATTACGATAATTGAATAAAAATATATAAAAATAGAGATAATAAATTTATACGTGGTTAATTTCCCGCCATTTTGTGAACAATACGGCGGCCATTTCAAATGCGTACTGATTTGTATCTAAATAACAGAATACAGATTCACAGATATTGTTTTATAATACAATGAAACTGCTTAAGTGAATATGCGTTTTATTCTGTTGTGATAATAAATTTATTATGTCACTTTAATCTAGACGGATAGTACAAATACTGTTGCTCTTTCACCCGATTTCGTTTCATTTATAACATAATAGATGTATTTGGTTTTATTTATTTTAATGAACAAAAAAATGATTTGTCGATTTTAATAAGTTTTATTTAAAACAAAAAAAGTAAAAGATATAACAAAAAGACATTTCGAGTTTCACATTACATAAAAACAAAAATTGTTTATTAAAGATTTATAAATAAATAGTTACCCTATTCCGTCGCAAACATTTCAAGCACCATTCTTAGACCAAATGCTAAGTTGTTTCACTCCTCCCTATATAAATATGTGATGTTTCTTAATATTAGTATTAGTACTTCCTAACTCACTATTCTAATGATCATATCATTGCACAATATCAATGTTTAATATATATAAATTTGAGAAAATCCGTAATATTTGCAAATATATATTAATAATAGATTAAAAATATCATACATATTTATTCAATAACTAGTAATAGCTTCTTTCTGGCATATTAACTAATATATATTACTGAATCAATTGGTGACGAGACATGGAATAAAAAAACGGCCAAGTGCGAGTCAGACTTGCACATTAAGAGTTCCACGCAATTATCTTACTCACTTAAATATTTATTTATTCTGTTTTTATTATTTGTCATTGCGGCAACAGAAATACATCACCTGTAAAAATATCAACTGTCTAGCTGTCACGGTTCATGAGACTCACCCTCGTTACCGACAGACGGACGGACAGCGGAGTCTTAGTGGGTCCCGTTTTTACCCTTTGGGTACGGAATTATAAAATTCAACTGAAGCCCAGCCCATTTTAAGGGTTCTGTTCGAAAAATGATCAGGGAGTAGTTTTATAGAACTGCATTACTTTGTTGAAAGATCAAAAAAAGATGTTCTTCTAAGAAAACGAAAGATTTGTCATGATATGGCCATAATTTTCAATGTCTTTGTATTGGCATACAACGTTTTATCACATGTCATTTCCAAATCACGACGAATTGGCTTAGGAAGCCTTCAAACTTCGAGCAACACGGCTTCCGTACCGGAGGGGCTAAGGCCTGCCTTAGCACTATTTGGAATAGTATCCAATAAACCAAGCATTTTTTGCGAGGGGAAAATACACACAAATACAGTTCTGCATACCTACATACAAAACTTATACTGTCACCTGACTGTAATGATGAAACTTTCAAATTAAAAAATGAAACAAAACACAAATAATTTGGGTACAGGTTAGACACTAATACATTGCATATGCCGATTCGGCTTCTACTTTGACGGATGAGAAAGCAGCGTATGGCTATTCCCTTCTGGTATGGAGGCCAGGTTACTTGAAGCCTTCAAACTATGTTACTCAATTCATGTCAGGCTTCTCATAATTAATTCCGATAAATAAAAGCACGACTTCACGTCCGTCATTTATCTTTATTATAATATAAAAATAAAATTGTGTCTAATATAAAAATAAAAAAGATAAATTAAGAAAAATAAAGTTTATTGTTATGTTTATATGGATATGTATTTTAATAAAAAAATATATATATATTTAATAGGCGCAAAATAGATACTTACGACAAACAATCTACATATATTACATTTTATACAATAAATAAAAAAAGTACAAAAAAATATTTGAATAAATGCATTTTTCGTACACATATAGCATGCCAGTAGAATCGCAATTTTCTACAACTAGTCTTAAATCAACATTGACAATGTCATGCTTTTAAATTTACATAACAAATTGCATTATTTTAAAAAAAAAAGAAACATTTCAAATAAAGGAGTGAGAATTGAATGATAGAATCATAGAAATTTTTTTAACGACAGAATCATAGTCAATTTTTTTTAAACGATAGAATAATAGACAATTTTTTTCAAGCGCAAATTTTTGTATGATTTTTAGTTTCTTTCACTATTTAGAATTCTGGCTTTTGCAAAATCCCAAAGTACAGATTTTAATTCATGAATATACTAAAAAGTTACGACAGTTATTTTTTAATACCATTTATTAGGCACACAGGCATACAGCTCACCTGATTGGAAGCGATTACCGTTGCCTATGGATGCCTGCAACAGTTAGGTTTACAAATGGAAACAAAATTATTTTATACAATATTATAACAATTTTTTTTGTTTATTACGAAAAAAATTGTATCGACATTGATTAAATGATATTATGATATTGTGCAGAATATTGTCATCTCTTTCTTATTCAAGATGAAATACTAAGCGTGAAAGAGACAAAGCGATATGTAACACGCAAAAGTTTACCCGATTTAATTTTTTACAGGGGTTTTTAGGTTCTAATATAAAATTATTATTACATTATACCGTATAAATAAACTTTAAAATGACATATTCAAGTAAAATAAATAGGATTTAATATCAATGAATGTTTTCATTTGAAATGCGAGTGATCTTATAGTTTGACCCATAATGGATTTATGATATAATTATATTATTTAATCTGCTACACCTAATAGATTCAAATTGGTTCCTACTAAGACATTTACAAAGGATTTTGAGCCCTAAAAACAATATTTCATTAACATGTTCACAACATTTTGCTTTGGTTTTAATAATCGATATATTTAATGTTTGAGACGATACCTTGGTGAACACTAGCGCCACCATCATTTAATAACTGAAAAAATATTCACTGAAAACACAAGTTATCAAAAATCCATTTTATGTAATTAAAGTTTTGGATCTGAAGTTAATATTAAACATATTAAATTATAGTTCCCTATCGTTACAAATTGCAATATTGTTTAAAACGGCAACTTCTAACAGTTTTGCAATTTGTGACTATAGGGAACTATAATTTAATATGTTTAAAATTAACTTCAGATCCAAAACCTTAATTACGTAAAACGGATTTTTGATAACTTGTGTTTTTAGTGAATTTTTAAATGATGGTGGCGCTAGTGTTCACCAAGGTATCATCTTTAAAATGAAACTAAGTGTATAAGGGACGCGAAATTCGAAAAAAAGACAACTTTATTTTCACTGTGTTAAAGTTCTAATTCGGACTGTTGTCCACAATTGGTTTAAAATGAGTAAGCTAAAAAGTTACCACAAAATGGCTTCATATAATTTATAATTATGATTATTTTCACCTAACATAAATGATTACTTGTCAAAATCGACATCATGCATTCAAATTTTTTCATATTTCAACACAAAAAGATTCACTAACGCATAACACCAACTACACTCCAATTAGACTACACCCGAAAGATCTAAGCGACACTAAACATCAAATAAACCTAATCACTGATAAATTCACTAAGACACTTAAGCGTTACAATAAATAAATTAATTAAAAAATAGACAAAAATAAAACGACACCAAGAATACTGCGCAGAGAATAAATTAAAAACGAATAGGAATATCAATTTTGCCGTCAAAAATCGAAAACGGTCTATTTTGTCCACTGCCGCCGCATTGGCAATTGTCACTGAAAATGCACGCGTTGTCACTTCGATTTTCAAATTTCGAATCGTCGACGCGAGGCATTTCCCGGGTGGCGCGCGGGCTGTCACGCTGACAGCTGTCACGGTGACAGTGACAGCTGTCAGAGTGACAGCGTCTGCGCGAACTCCGCGGGCCGCTTATTGCGCTTTCCTCTGGGTCTCGTGTCATACGAAATCCATCGCGTCGTGCCCCTTCGTGGAGAACTTACCGAACGCTCGCTTTTTGAGTGCTCGCTCGATTAGCTTCTTCACTTCGCTCACGATAAACACACTGGACGTGAGGCAGACTAGAAAGATGAGATCTGGAAAGAGATGGGAATTGTTTGTTTTGACTTTTCTTTTTTCTTTGTAGATGATTTAAGTTTTGAAAAAATAAAAAAAAGCTAAATGCAGTCATACCATGTCCGGTGAGCGCTTCAGTCTGGAAGATCCTTTGCAGCGGCGGAAAGTATATCACCAACATTTGCCCCACCAGGCTCAGCGTCACCGCTATCAGGAACATTCTGGAAACATACCAACGTTAGGGTTCCGCACGAGGTGACAAACTCATGTTCAGTTATAACCCAGCCCAGTGACGTGCAGGCATTATTCAATGAAGTGTGATTTCGTCCGCATACCTTTACAAAAATAAATCTTTCCTTTTATTAGTATGGAACATATAAGAGGAAAGATTTATTTTTGTGTGTATGTTTGAAAAATCTCAAAAACTAATTTGCCGATTTCAATAATTCTTTCACCATTTGAAAGCAACATTCACCCTGAGTGACAGTACATACAGTAGGCTGGCTATGTATGTACCACGGGCGAAGCCAGGGTGGATTGCTAGTAATTAATAAATTGATTTAATAATTTTTGAATGGTGGTAGCGCTAGTGTTCACCGAGGTATCTTAATTTATACGTCTTGACTAAAATTGCAATTGTTTTTCTTAAAGTTTCTCAATAGATGGCGTTAGTGTCACTGGCGCCAAAAGCCACTGTACTTGCTTCGACAGTACTTCACTAAAATTTTATTTTATTTATCCTATACTAGCTGACCCGGCGAACTTCGTACCGCCTTAGCGTAAATTTGATTTTCTTAATATTTTTTCCGTAAGAACCTTGTACAGAGTATTAGAAAACTACAAAAAAAAAATCAGCCAAATCGGTCAAGCCGTTTTCATGATATGTCGTGACAACGGAAAACGGGTTTCATTTATATATATATATATGTATATATATATATATATATATATATATATATATATAGATACGTACTTGTTAGAAAACAGGCCGACTTGGAACACCGACTTGGTCTGCGATCGACACGACAGTGCGTTGAACATGTCGAAAAGCACGAAACACGTGAACGTCATTGTCGTGTCGCGAGGCGTTATCTTGTTGTCGGACATCTGGAACAATATGTATATAAGGTGGACTCAAGTCAACTGCAAATATTTTAAGGGTAGATTCAGACCACTATACTGAACAACTTTTCCAAATAAACTTATGTCAAAATATGAAATTATTTTTTTCACTCTCCATACTTAAACAGATCAGCTGATACTCAATTTGTATGGGAGTAAAAAAAAATATTTTTTTTCGTATTTCAATATAAGTTTATTTGGAAAAGTTGTTCAGTTTAGTGGCCTGAATCTGCCCTTAAAATATTTGCAGTTGATTTGAGTCCACCTTGTATATAGTATAGGCTAGTCGAATTGTATTTTATTTAAAATAATAATATAAATTGAAAAAAAAAAATTGCATACGATAGCCTGGTTTCTGGAGAAAGTTTTAAACTGTAATTCATACAAACCACAGGCGAGTGAAATCGCGGGGAACAGCAAGTTATATGTCTGAAATAAAGTTATACTAGCTGTTGCTCAGAGCTCCGTTTCCGTGGGAATTCCGGCATAATCGCCTATCTATGCAATCTATTAGTAGTGTCGCCTATCTATGCAATCTATTAGTTATTTCTATTAGTTATTCTATTTATGCAGTCTATTAAGATTGCATAGATAGGCATCCCTACTAATAGATTGCATATTTAAATTCTAATTGTTTATTTTGAATATAGGACATCTTTATCACTTATTGACGTCAGTCATTACTTATTTTAAGTTTACCACCACTTCCAAAGCGCAAGTGGAGAAGAAGTGGCGCCACAAACTCCACAGCAGCATTTTCTTCAAAAACGTCAATTCACAAAATTCGAGTCAAATCAGACGAGTTTACATTTGAATATTTTTAAAATTACAATACGTTCATCATAGATAGGCGTTCCTACTAATAGATTGCATAGACAGGCGATCTGTAAGGGATGTAACTTCCTTACACTGGTAATATGATATTGATAAATGATAGGGGTTGCTTCGGGGATGATATGATATAAAACAACCGAATTGAGTGAACTGATATATTGCACTAAATTAAATATATTATTTGATACAGAAATCGGCGAAAGTGCCGCATAAGCTAATTGAAAATGCATTCAATCGCTACTAACAAAATGATTAGGGTTCAGTAAATAATGTACGGTGTTCCGTACATCCTGCCCACTCGAGCAAGAAAGCGACATAATTAAGAACCCTAGAATGAAATAATATTAACAAATTCTAATGATTCAACTAAAATAAATGATATAACATTATTTTACATGATACAAAGATGATAAACAATTTAATTATGCTATCTATAAACTATTCAATTTTCTTTAAAGTTCAAATTACGATTTTCGCGCACTCATTCACTGGGGAGGTTAAATTGGACTGATTGCCGAGAAACCATGGGGGACGAACTTTTATCAACACTGAGAACTGATTGTCTTAATTCACTAGGAATTTTACACATCTCATGCACTTTACTATCGTCGTCACTCGTAGTCGTAGGCTCCTCCTGCGGCGGCCTCACCTGAGGCTGCGGGACTGCTGCTGCGCGCAAGCGTCGAGACTTTCGAAATTTTAGGAAAATGATAATAGCACCAATGGCTAGAAGAATGCTGATAATGATATAAGAGATTACATAGTGGTGTATGTCATGTATACTGAAGTGGTCATGAGATTGTTCCTTTATAGTGTCAATTTGATTTTTAAGCTGATGATAAACTTGATCATGATTTGGAAGTTGTTCGGTAAAATTGGGGTATAATGATGTGCTGACAATAGAGTTCAGAATCGATACCTTAGGCGCCTCGTACTCGTACTGCTTGCTCATATTGCTGATGAAATTGTTGTGACTGTAGATAGTGAGGTCTTTGCCCTTGAGAACGCATCCCTGACCTAGAGTTATAAGGCCATTTCCTTGTAGCTGCTCCATTTTTAATTCATTATTACAAAAAATGCGGACCTTGCATTCCTGGCAACACGAGAATAGCCAGACATTAGGACGCTGCAACTTGATCCACCTGTCGGCGCACGCGACTTGATAAGACTTGCAATGTGAGCCGATTGTTTCTATGTTTATTATATTGCTATCACATAACGATTGATTTTCTTTTAAGTTATAATGCGGTTTATTTAGAGAGCAAAATGTTTTAGGTGGGAGATGGATACAAAATTGTAAGTCTGTATCAGAGAGTAGTACAAATAGATCTTTCTTGAGATTGAATGATATGTGAGACGCCGTAGAGATGATGTAGTGGGCGTTATTGCTTGATGTATGAGGGAGGCTGATAATTTTGTCCAACTGAAACACTTCATTGCCTATGAGCGGGATTGTTGCTTCTATGATAAGATACCTTTCCGTGAATCGTGCGAATACCTTGATAAGTTTATAGAGGTCCATAATATTTGATTTTTCCACCGGGAGGGTGACGTCGCCCTTCAGTTGTGCTGCTATGATATTTAACTGTCGTTGGAGCTCCTCTGGAAGCAGCAAAAGGGTGTCAATATGACCGTGGCTGATGTCAGTAACCGTTTGAATTAATGTTTGTTGTATTCGCCGTATGTTTGATATTATGATTTGTGTTGATAACGATGATGATAATATGTAGAGTCCTTGTTGATTTTCTTGGCGAGATTGATTTGATACTGATGATAAATTGCGAATATGCTGCTTGATAAGTTTAAACTGTTGGTTCATGATACCTTCATTGTCACGCAAAATCTTATACTCTGTTTCCACAATGCTTGTTTGATTTCTTATTAATTTTTGTAGGTGATTCTCATTCTGATTGATCTTCTCGATATCCTGTTGATACCTTTCAGCGAAACTTTCATCTAACACTCCAAATAAGGTATTTGCTATCATTCCGACTCCGTTTATAAGACCGCGCTTTCTTCTTGACCGAAACTGATTCTTAAGCAGCTTGTTGTAATGTTCAATTTCCTTCATTTCGTGTTCTAATTGTAACGCAATGCCCATGTATTGTGTACTCGTGCCGTAACATGATTCACTTGTCTTTTTAACGAAATATGCTAAGTCCGATACTCCTTGCCAATACGAAGACATGTTATAAAAGATGACAAGTTTCCAATCGTCTCTGATATATTGGAGATCTGTTATTTTGTCGAAGTAGAGACTCTGATTATTTTTAAAGTAATCGATATGATATGCGGTATGATTTTCTTGTTGAAAAGTGGGTGATATAAGAGTCATAATGAAAAATAACGCTATGCATAATAGGTTCTTAAATGTTACTTTCTTCTTCGCTCTTCGTGTCCTTGGCGCAGTTTGACTAGCGGGTGGTATACTTTTCGATGGTGATGATTGTGTGTTTGGCTTATCGAAGTCGCCCGAAGTTTCATTGACAGGTAATAAAACTAATTTGATGATCGGACGTTTTATAATGTTGCTGCATGTTTTGATTGATACTACGCGAACGTGCCCGTCGCTCCCCGGATGCAGCTCTAGCACTCTTCCCAGAGCCCATTTGCCGGGCGGCATGTTGTCTTCCTTGATGAGCACGATGTCGTTGACCTTGAAGTTGGGTGTCGTTATATCGCCGCGTTCGAATATCCCAGGCCGTATCGTAATTGTCCGCCGAGATATGAAGATGTTGTATTAATCGTTCCGACTCGCCACGAAGCTTGCCCTTCAGATGCTGCATCTTCTGAGCCTTCGTGATGGTGTTATTGTTATGGATGGCCTCACTGAATAAATCATAGAATGTAGGCCACAAGGTATAGTCGCCAGTGCAAACCGTGATTTGTAGTTTAGGGGTTGATTCAACAGTGTGCGCTGTAGCACTAAGAAGCTGATTTAATTCGCGTTTGATAGATTTATATGATGACTCGATTTTTAAAAATTCGTCTTCGTAGAATACATCCGCGCCCTCAAGGATGCTGTCGATCTCTTAATGGAGTTTATCGATAGTTTTCCAGCGTATCTGAAGATTGTTGATTTCGTCCTGTATCTCCCACCGCTCTGATAGTTGAGAAATGTTAATGTTCCCTAACAGTCGTTTAAATGCTCTAAAGTTTGCTCTCTGATTTGCTAAAAAGTCGTCAAGTTTGCTGCTAGTTTGGACCGTTTGGTCCGTATAATCAGATGACGAACCGGGTTGCATTACTTTATGCGAATTAATGGCCTGATAAATTGATTGATAAACTTGATGGGTGTTATCATAAATGTTCTCTTTAAAATACTGATGTTCCCTATCCTGGTCAGACGCACTGTCCAAGATTTCGGTATGATTCTGATCAAACTCTTGCCAGAGATTTTGAATAGTTTTAAGACGATTTTGTAAATATTGTAAGGTTTTCCGGGACTCGGAATCCTTACCAAAGTTGATTTTAATTCTATGGAGACTTTGAAAGATCTCAGCTTGTCTAGCTAAGGAGGAATCCATGATAAAAATGATACAGTTTAAAGATAAAACTCAAGAAAATAGGAACAATCTTACTTTAGCCTCGACGCGTTGCCGATAGTTGCGTAAGCGTAACGCAACGAAGTTGTAGCTACCGTTGATCCGTGATGATGATGATGATATCCAACTTACAGCTCCCTCAGCTGTAAGGCTTTTACACGCGAGACACCAGATATGATAAATGATAACTCCGACCGTCGCCGGGTCCTCCTTTTTCACTTCGAATGGACAGTGAAAAAAAGGTAATCGAAGGACCAAAAAACTATGTAAGGGATGTAACTTCCTTACACTGGTAATATGATATTGATAAATGATAGGGGTTGCTTCGGGGATGATATGATATAAAACAACCGAATTGAGTGAACTGATATATTGCACTAAATTAAATATATTATTTGATACAGAAATCGGCGAAAGTGCCGCATAAGCTAATTGAAAATGCATTCAATCGCTACTAACAAAATGATTAGGGTTCAGTAAATAATGTACGGTGTTCCGTACACGATCTATTAGCAGGGCCTGTGTCACCGACCTCCCGGTTGAACACCCACAGCGTGCCGGCGATGATGATGGCGGGGTCACCGACCTCCCGGTTGAACACCCACAGCGTGCCGGCGATGATGATGGCGGGGTCACTGACCTCCCGGTTGAACACCCACAGCGTGCCGGCGATGATGATGGCGGGGTCACTGACCTCCCGGTTGAACACCCACAGCGTGCCGGCGATGATGATGGCGGGGTCACCGACCTCCCGGTTGAACACCCACAGCGTGCCGGCGATGATGATGGCGGGGTCACTGACCTCCCGGTTGAACACCCACAGCGTGCCGGCGATGATGATGGCGGGGTCACTGACCTCCCGGTTGAACACCCACAGCGTGCCGGCGATGATGATGGCGGGGTCACTGACCTCCCGGTTGAACACCCAGAGCGTGCCGGCGATGATGATGGCGGCGGCCAGCAGCACGCCCAGCAGCAGCCCGCGCGAGATGATGGCGGGGTCACTGACCTCCCGGTTGAACACCCACAGCGTGCCGGCGATGATGATGGCGGCGGCCAGCAGCACGCCCAGCAGCAGCCCGCGCGAGATGATGGCGGGGTCACTGACCTCCCGGTTGAACACCCACAGCGTGCCGGCGATGATGATGGCGGCGGCCAGCAGCACGCCCAGCAGCAGCCCGCGCGAGATGATGGCGGGGTCACTGACCTCCCGGTTGAACACCCACAGCGTGCCGGCGATGATGATGGCGGCGGCCAGCAGCACGCCCAGCAGCAGCCCGCGCGAGATGATGGCGGGGTCACTGACCTCCCGGTTGAACACCCACAGCGTGCCGGCGATGATGATGGCGGCGGCCAGCAGCACGCCCAGCAGCAGCCCGCGCGAGATGATGGCGGGGTCACTGACCTCCCGGTTGAACACCCACAGCGTGCCGGCGATGATGATGGCGGCGGCCAGCAGCACGCCCAGCAGCAGCCCGCGCGAGATGATGGCGGGGTCACTGACCTCCCGGTTGAACACCCACAGCGTGCCGGCGATGATGATGGCGGCGGCCAGCAGCACGCCCAGCAGCAGCCCGCGCGAGATGATGGCGGGGTCACTGACCTCCCGGTTGAACACCCACAGCGTGCCGGCGATGATGATGGCGGCGGCCAGCAGCACGCCCAGCAGCAGCCCGCGCGAGATGATGGCGGGGTTACTGACCTCCCGGTTGAACACCCACAGCGTGCCGGCGATGATGATGGCGGCGGCCAGCAGCACGCCCAGCAGCAGCCCGCGCGAGATGATGGCGGGGTTACTGACCTCCCGGTTGAACACCCACAGCGTGCCGGCGATGATGATGGCGGCGGCCAGCAGCACGCCCAGCAGCAGCCCGCGCGAGATGATGGCGGGGTTACTGACCTCCCGGTTGAACACCCACAGCGTGCCGGCGATGATGATGGCGGCGGCCAGCAGCACGCCCAGCAGCAGCCCGCGCGAGATGATGGCGGGGTTACTGACCTCCCGGTTGAACACCCACAGCGTGCCGGCGATGATGATGGCGGCGGCCAGCAGCACGCCCAGCAGCAGCCCGCGCGAGATGATGGCGGGGTTACTGACCTCCCGGTTGAACACCCACAGCGTGCCGGCGATGATGATGGCGGCGGCCAGCAGCACGCCCAGCAGCAGCCCGCGCGAGATGATGGCGGGGTTACTGACCTCCCGGTTGAACACCCACAGCGTGCCGGCGATGATGATGGCGGCGGCCAGCAGCACGCCCAGCAGCAGCCCGCGCGAGATGATGGCGGGGTTACTGACCTCCCGGTTGAACACCCACAGCGTGCCGGCGATGATGATGGCGGCGGCCAGCAGCACGCCCAGCAGCAGCCCGCGCGAGATGATGGCGGGGTTACTGACCTCCCGGTTGAACACCCACAGCGTGCCGGCGATGATGATGGCGGCGGCCAGCAGCACGCCCAGCAGCAGCCCGCGCGAGATGATGGCGGGGTTACTGACCTCCCGGTTGAACACCCACAGCGTGCCGGCGATGATGATGGCGGCGGCCAGCAGCACGCCCAGCAGCAGCCCGCGCGAGATGATCCGCTTGCTGACGTCGCGCGGCCGCCGGGCCACCACCTCGTGGTCCACGGGCTCCACGCCCAGCGACTGCGCGGGGGGGCCTGGCACCAATAAATGAATCGACTATTTTATAAACAGATTGATTATGAGGACTTGATCTTATTTGACATGTTTTTTTTACACTTTCTATGCAAGAAATGTATTCTATTTTAACCCCCGACGCAAAAACGACGTGTTACAAGTTTAACGTGTTGGGATGTGTGTCTGTCTATGTTTTTTTTTTATGTATTCAATGACCAGCGATTGACCACGAGCCCGCCTGTTGGTCGGCCGCCTATCTCGATTATCTCCTCTCGTAATGGCTTCTTGTATCGCTATCGCCACATTTCGCTACGCCTAACACAAAAAACGACCTTCGATAATTAACAAATATTTTATATTCTTATTTTATTAATAAACCAACAACGTTATAACTTTTGAATCTATCTATCTATGTAACTACATTTATGCAAATATAATGATTGGATTTGAATCATAATAAATATACTAGTGTCCCATATTTCTTAATACTTGTATAGACAGCCGTCATCTTTATATACATATACACAGATAAAACGTGTCGATTGTATAAGTAGCAAGCACAAAAATAAATATATCTGACGAACCCGAAGTAAAAGTACGAATGTTTTAAAAAATAAGGTGCCGAAACCCAAACAGGGATTTGAAATTATACTTTTTTTTGCCGTAACTTGCCATAATAAGTCACTAATGCCCGAATACTCAAACGCTACTCAACTTTGAGAACTCTTCGAGTATCATGCTGTCACTGTCATACCGCTGACGTTCAGCGCGACAGCACGATACATGAGCAGCTCTCAAAATTGAGTAGCGTTTGAGTATTCGGGCGTGATAAATACTAATGTCTCACCGTCCATAATAATGTTGATCCACAATATCTGCATAGCGTTCAGAGGATTCGGTATTCCCATGAGCGTGGCGAGAGCGATTAGCGACAACGCGGCGATCGACGTCGACAGTTGAAAGCGAACGAAGTTGCGGATGTTGTAGAATATGCATTTGCCTTCTTCAATTGCCGATCTGGAAACGGAATTTTTGATTTATTTGCTAGCTTCCGCCCTCGGATTAGCCCGCGTGGATGTATATTATGTTATTTATTGAATTTCCAGCACCAAAATAATATGTACATATTTTTTACTTTGCCAAACTGCTTGGCAGTTTGTCGGCAAATTTGTGCCTCGCTTTTACAATAACACTTATGAATATACATACATATGTCAAACATGTCAAATACACTTATAGTTAAATTTTATTTTAAACTTAATTTTGGCGCAACACGCAAATTAAGCTATCAATGGAAAGCCAAAAAGGGTTGATATATAGGTATATTTATTCTGTACATGTGTTTGTTACATGATCCCTCCTAGACAGCTGAACCGATTTGAATGAAATTTTGCTGTTTGTACTATGTATCATGTTAATAGGTAATTAATATGATACATAGTAGTAGCAGGTGATATTTTGATAATATTTGCTAGCTTCCGCCCTCGGATTAACCCGCGTGGAAATAGGTTATCGCGATCAAAAGTAGGCTATCCATTCTTATTGCTCAAGGTATCCCCATGCTAAATTTCTTTCAAATCCATCACTCCGTTATAACGTGGGTTACCGTGACCAGACATAAATAAAATCTTGTAGCAGTAATGTAATATAAGAAGATGTTCTTCTCTGCAACACCGGTTGTTTGATTGGTAGAAAAAGCTGTAAATCCACCATTTACATTGTATGTAACTAGCAGTCCATCCCGGCTTCGCCCGTAGTACATACATAGCCTATGTCACTCGAGGATAGTGTGGCTTTCCAACGGTGAAAAAAAATTTCAAATCGGTCCAGTGGTTTGAAGCTTATTCGATACAAACAATTAAATCTTTTCCCTTTATAATATTAGTATAAAGTTAAATAAATTATTTATTTACATAGGTGTACGCATGCATATATATTCGTTAATACACGCTAGGCGTGTTTTTCACGCAGTCAACCTGTTAAGTGCCATATATGACGACCTCCGTGGCGTAATGGTTAACATGCCTGACCGCTACTCAGGAGGTCCCGGGTTCGATCCCCGGTCAGGTCAAGATGAAAAATGATCTTTTTCTGATTCACCTGGATCTTGAATGTTAATCTATATATGTATTTGTTATAAAATATAGTATCGTTGAGTTAGTATCCCATAACACAAGTCTCCAACTTACTTTGGGGCTAACTCAATCTGTGTGATTTGTCCCCATATATTTATTTATTTATTTTTTTATATAGATATAAAAAGACATTATTTCTTCAGCCGGAAAAAACGCTGAAATGACATAACAAATCCAACTCACATGATAGTAGCGAAGTCGTCGTCTACCAGTATCATGTCGGCAGCTTCCTTGCACACGTCGGTGCCGTTCTTGCCCATCGCGATGCCGATATCTGCTCGTTTTAGCGCTACACCGTCGTTCACTCCGTCACCTACGAATAATTATATAATTACTAGCAGTTCCCCGCGGCTTCGCCTCGCGTGGGACTCGGTTATATCGCGCCCAAAAGTAGCCTATGTTTGACCTCAGGTCGTTAACTACATCCCTACCAAATTTCATCAGCATCGGTCCAGCAGTTTAGCCGTGAAGAGGTGACAGACAGACAGACAGACTTTCGCATTTATAATATTAGTATGGAAGTATGGACTAGCTGTCCCGGCGAACTCCGTACTGCCTGAACCTGCACTTTACTCACCGTTTAAACCTTCCCTGAACTTCCACGAATAATTCAAGACCAAAATTAGCCAAAACGGTCCAGCCATTCTCAAGTTTTAGCGAGACTAACGAACAGCAATTAATTTTTATATATATATATATATAAAAAATTTGAACTAGATACCATCCATTTATCTTTTGTTTTTATTTCAGACCAGTCTCTCACACTGTAACACTATTATTAATTTTATCATTACATAAAGATATATATATATATATATATATAACCCTATATTATTATATACTTAAAACCTTAATTTCTTTATTCTTAAAAGAGAGAGATAGATATATATATATATATATATATATCTCTCTCTTTTAATATATATATATATATATATATATATATATATATATATATATATATATATCTCTCTTTTAAGAATAAAGAAATTAAGGTTTTAAGTATATAATAATATAGGGTTTTACATAAATATTAATAATTCTGAGGCAATTCGAAGTTCGCCGTGTCCGCGAGTCTATACTTAATATTATAAAGCTGAAGAGTTTTTGTTTGTTTGTTTGAGCGCTCATAACTTGGGAACTACTGCGGCCCTACCGCCTAACTCGATTGCTATCGCTATGGCTATGGTTTATACGTCATCCTGTCTTTTCGAACTGCCAAGCAAAGCGATATTGCTTTTACACGTATTCTATGGACCAAGACATTGTTTTAGTCTTGGTCTTGGACATGTGAAAGCAATATTGCTTTGCTAGGCGATTAGAAAAGACAAGATGACGTTATAAACCATAGCCATAGCGATAGCAATCGAATTAGGCGGTAGGGCCGCTGGTCGGATTTCAAAAATTCTTGCTGCATATGATAGCTTGATTCTTGGGAAAGGTTATAGGCTATACTACATACACACCAAGGGCGAGTGAAACCGCGGGGAACAGCTAGTTAATGATAAAATGATCTCTCTCGAATCTCACCCGTCATGCCAACGATATTGCCAAGCCTCTGTAGTGACTTGACGATCGCCAGCTTGTGTTTTGGTGTCACCCTGTAGAATACGCTCACCTTAAAAAATAAAAAATTACTTCATTGATTTTAAAATTAACTATCCGACTATCTAGAATCCAGACTAAACTAGAAAAACTATTCTTATGCGGTACTCGATAACCGCCCGGTCGTCAAGGTGTTAATAGTTAACAAGCTTATTATTAAAAAAAAAACACGACTGAAGATAGTACAAACAAACTACTTTTTTATACTCAAAACTACATTCAAACATATAAATTACTAGCTGATTCCCGCGGCTCCGCCCGCGTGGGACTCGGTTATATCGCGCCCAAAAGTAGCCTATGTTTGACCTCAGGTCGTTAACTACATCCCTACCAAATTTCATCACAATCGGTCCAGCAGTTTAGCCGTGAAGAGGTGACAGACAGACAGACAGACAGACAGACTTTCGCATTTATAATATTAGTATGGATTAGTATGGATATGCATTATAGAAATCGACATTTTACCCCGTCATTTCAATACCCAGTAATGTTGATCTTATTTTTTCAGTCTTCTATTTATTGCGTACTAATTATTGCTCGCGGCTCCGCCTGCATTGTACTCTGTTATATCGCCTCCAAAAAGTAGTCTGTTTGTCTTTAACTATATCCATATTAAATTTCTTAAAATTAGGTCCTGCGGTATAGCGGTGAAAGCTTAACAGATAGACTTATCGTTGAGTTAGTATCCCATAACACAAGTCTCGAACTTACTTTGGGGCCAACTCAATCTGTGTGATTTGTTCCTATATATTTATTATATATTTATTATTTTATAGACAGACTTTCGCATTCATAATATTAGTATGAAAGTATGGATATAGATATGTGACATCACATAGCCTATGTAACTCAGTAATTTCTAGCATCACATTTGATTAGCGAAGTAGTCACATTTGTCATTCTAAAGCTAAGTTTATGGCCTTAATTGCTTAATTAATCTAATATTACTATAAATAGTGATGGGCCAAAATGCCTAGTTTTTGAATAATTGAAACTTAATTAAGCAAGTCTTTATTTAATTTAAAAATATGTAGAATGTAGCATCTTAGATATAAGACATGATAATTCACGACTAAAAAATATTAAAACATTATTAATTTCTACTGTTGTCCCAACTAATATTATAAATGCGAAAGTGAGTTTGTATATTTGTTTGTTTGTTACCTCTTCCAGTCTATCCACTGAATCAATCTATCTGAAATTTCGCATACACATAGCTATGAGTATTGAGAAGAACATAGGATACCTTTTATCCCGGGAAAAAGCACTGTTCCCTAACGCTGGCGAATACGCGGGCAATAGCTAGTTTACTATAGACCACGCAAGTTTCCCACTGTATCATCGAGCAACACATGTTCCGTACCGGAAGTAGCCTTAGCGATATTTTACTATTCCAATCATAGAACAGAGAAATTATCCGAATAGAAATGTGTTGACGCGGATTTAGTTCCAGGTCCAGTGTGGCAGCGTATTCTCTCTTCTCATCTTCAATGAACATGTTAACCACAACACACCTTATTAGAAAGGTATTACGTAGTTTACAACAAAGCCACCTAATATTATCGATTAATAACAGTGGCAATAAATGACGCAATCAAATTCCCCGCCCGTTTTTTCTGTGTGAAACGTTGGCTTGCAAGCCAAACTAGTGACACGTTTTTCGTGCGCTATGCCACTTCTTGTTAATATTCCTAAATTCTTTGATTCCAATAGATCTGTCATTTTTTGCGGGGGGGAAATACACACAAGTACAGTTCTGCATATACACATGCAAACATATACTGTCACCTGACTGTAATGATGTTACTTACACATTAAAAAAATGAAACAAAACAGCAAATAATTTGTGTACAGATTACACACACTAATACATTGCATATGCCGATTGGGCTTATACTTTGACAGAGGGGAACGCAGCGTATGGCTAATCCCTTCTGGTACGGAGGCCGTGTTGCTCTAAACAGTGTATACATGTATTTTTGTATGTATGTAAAAACTATATTGTACAGAAAGAACATTGATGATACAACATAGAACACAACAAAAGGCGGACTTATCCCTAACAGGGATCTCTTCCAGTCAACCTGTATAATAAAGGAAAAAGAGTATGTATAGACAAAAATTAAATACCGTTTCTATGATCCTGTCGAGCTCTTCATCAGACATATTGTCAAGTTGTTCGCCGGAGAGCGACTGAGAGTGTAACACGTCCAAGCCGATCATTTGTGCTGTAGAAACAAATATTAAATTGAAATTTAAAAATAATATAAGTTTAATTGAATTGAATGAATAGAATTGAATGAATTGAATTAATTGAATCGGATTGAATGAATTGAATTGAATGAATTTAATTTAATTTAATATAAAACCTGTCAGCTGCGCGTTGAACTCGCGTGGAGAGGGTTCCGTACAATGCTAATGTCAGTTGTTATATTTAATTGTGGTTGTCCAACTACTACTATCGCTATCTAGTGGTGTTTTAGTGAACTTTATAACATAAAACCTAGCTAGATTATCTTTTTGACTATGTAAGAACAAATGTTTAAAATTTCAAAGAAATCGTTAGAGCCGTTTTCGGAAACGCGAGTACAAATAAATTTATATATTGCTCGTGTAATAGTATAGGATTAGGACGATACCTTGGCGAACAGTAACGCCACCATCATTTAAAAATTATTATCCACATAAAAAAACAAGTTATAAAAAATCCGTCTTCTGTAATTATGGTTCTGGATCTGAAGTTAATTTTATACATATTAATTATTAAATTATAGTTCCCTATAGTTAAAAATTGCAAAACTGTTAAAAGTGGCCGTTTTAAGCATTATTGCAATTTGTAACTATATGGAGCTATAATTTAATAATTTAATATGATTAAAATTAACTTCAGATCCTGAATCTTAATTACATAACAGGGATTTTTGATAACTTGTGTTTTCAGTGAATAATGATTTTTAAATGACGGTGGCGCTAGTGTTCGCCAAGGTATCGTCTTAAGTGTAAACGGTTGTGTTATATCGGTGAACTCGAACCAACAAGTTGATAAAGTTTATTTTGACTTGTTGCCACCTTATTATACTCCGTGTTATCAACGTACCGACGGCGAGCGCGGTGGGGCGCGCGTCGCCGGTCAGCATCTTGACGTCGACCGCCGCGCGCCGCAGCGTGGCCAGCGCCGCGCGCACCCCGGGGCGAGGCGGGTCGCACACCCCGCACACCCCGGTGTACGACAGGGATTCCAGGCTCGGGCCGCGGCACATGGCTATTGTGCGGAGGCCTAGATGCATATATAAACTAACTAGCTGTTCCCCGCGGCTTCGCCCCGCGTGGGACTCGGTTATATCGCGCCCAAAAGTAGCCTATTTTTGACCTCAGGCCGTTAACTACATCTCTACCGAGTTTCATCACAGTCGGTCCAGCAGTTTAGCCGTGAAGAGGTGACAGACAGACAGACAGACAGACAGACAGACAGACAGACAGACCGACAGACAGACTTTCGCATTTATAATATTAGTATGGAAGTATGGACTAGACACAAATCACACATATTGAGTTAGCCCCAAAGTAAGTTCGGAACTTGTGTTATCGGATACTAACTCAACGATACTATATTTTACAACAAATACATATAGATAAACATCCAAGACCCAAGTCGACCAGAAAAAGATCATTTTTCATATTGACCTGACCGTGGATCGAACCCGGGACCTCCGGAGTAACGGTCAGACATGTTAACCATTACGCCACGGAGGTCGTTCGAGAAAGAGAAGAAAAAAATTCACTATGAGCCCTGTCACCTAAACAAAGATAGCTGTAGAGACATTTCTTTTCAATTTAATTTATTTTACGTCCTCTTGCTCGGAAATAGCTTTATTATTAAAATAAAACAATACGTCAATAGACTCATTGCTGGCCTAAGACAACAATGTATTAAAAAAAAATCTTTACTGGCCGCTAATGGAGGTTTTTTAATGTACACGTTCTCATACATTAGGTTTTTTAATTTCACTCTGGCCAGCCTACCAAAAAAAACCTATTCTAGCGGTCGTTAATGGAAATTGCTGCACACTTTTGTTAGGTTGGTACTAACCATTATTCTTTTATCGTTTAAAAATATGTATGAACATTTCAAAAAGTTTCAAAAAAAGAACACAGCGAATGCTGGCTTGTTGACGCCATTTTTAAATTTGATACGATGTTGTTTTGTCTCAAGAGGATTTCAGAGAAAGTAAAGTACTATACAAGCCTCGGCCGTAAATGGCTTCATTTCTGGCCTCGACATTAATGTACTATTAATATAAAGTGCGCACACAAATAGTAGATTGTATCACAAGGGGGGCAAAATAATATTTTTACGGCGAGGGCGATTTTTGAATCCAGAGCGGAGTGAAGGATTCTACACTAGAATCCTGAACGGAGAGAGGGATTCAAATTACATCGCCCGAGCCAAAAATATGTTTGCGCCCGAATGATACACTCTACTTTTCATCTCGCTCTATGAGAAATTTATTTCATCCGATGATTGCGTTTATTCTTACCAGCCAGTGTTTTATTTTTCATAATATGTGCACTCGGCATGACCGTATTGTTTTGTTCCAAATTTGAAACTCATTATTGCCCGCTAAAAATCCCATCGGAAAAGACTTACTTTGGTCCTTCTTTTGGAGCAGCAAAGTTGAACATTTCGAATAGAAGGGATGAAAACAAAATTTTGACAAAATAACTTATCATCTAATTTAATTTAACACTTACGCCTATAGACATCACACGTGAGACTTAAAATCGCCTCATCAGATTCAAAATATACTTTACGCCTATAGTAATAAGACTCAAAATCTTACCCATCCGTCCGATGTTATAGGCCTCGCTTATAAAATCGTTTTGCTTGTCCTTAGTCATCGGGGCATAATTCCCAGCACTGTCGATATATTTGGTACAAAGTGGCAGCACTTTCTCAATGGCTCCTTTGACAAAAACTTCTTCTTTTAGCTTTCCGTCGCTGAATTTTGGCGCGCATTTCACCACCATCATTTTTGTTTCGGAACTGCAAAAGGGGGGAGATGTTACGGAAAGAACAGTAAGGCATTATGAACTTAAGCGGTATTGCAAATAGGTTTAAATTTTAATTTTGTTTCTAAGTCATTATAAACTTTAGCGGTATTGCAAAAAGATTTAAATTTTGTTTCTAAATGTTAGCTCGTATATCATCCATGACTTTTTTTTAAATCAAACGCATCGACTTCTACCTATATCAATGTGCCACACGTCTAAAAATGTGTCATGGCGAGAGAAATAACAACTCTAGGTAAGAGGATTTAAGGTTTATTTTCCATCGTGATGATTGGCCCTATTTTTCGACAACACATTCCGTGCATGGTATTATAAACGTTATTGATATAGTAACAAGGTTCAAATTCTAATCTGTTCCTGAATGTTATCTCGTGAAGTTTCATACTGTCTTTCATAATATACTATATCCATACTAATCCATACTAATATTACAAATGCAAAAGTCTGTCTGTCTGTCTGTCACCTCTTCACGGCTAAACTGCTGGACCGATTGTGATGAAATTTGGTAGGGATGTAGTTAAGGACCTGAGGTCAAACATAGGCTACTTTTGGGCGCGATATAACCGAGTCCCACGCGGGGCGAAGCCCCGGGGAACAGCTAGTGGTATAAACGTTATTGATATAGTAACAAGGTTCAAATTCTAATCTGTCCCTGAATGTTATCTCGTGAAGTCTCGTATTGTCTTTAATGTCATCCATTCAGTGTTTCATAGCGCACACAACAAACACTCCCATCTAGATGTGCTGTACAACGTCTAAAAAATGTGTCATGACGGGCTAAATAATCAAATAACTACTCTCGACGTGCGAACTTAAGGTGCATTTTCCTCTTGACCATTTTCCATATTTTTCGCAGCACATTCCATACAACAAATAACGAACTTTAGAGCTATTGCATTTAGGTTTTAACTCCAATAGTCTATTAATATTACCTGAATGGTATCTCGTGCAGTCTCGTATAGTTGTCTCTGACGTCATCCATGCCGTTTTTCATGGCGCACGCGACAAGCGCGCCCTCTGTGGGAGTTCCGTACAACGTGTCGTTGCGGATTACTGCGTTATTGCACACCACGGCCACCTGTTATGAAATGTATTTGATATAATTTAAGTATCGTTGAGTTAGTATCCCATAACAAACCTACTTTAAGCCAGGTTAATATGTGTGATTTGTATCTTTATATCTATTTATCGTTTGTTTGTTTGTAATGAATTATTTGCACAGAATTAAAAAAAAATACAATTACAAGATAAATGCAACGGCGGACTTATCCCAAGAAGAGATCTCTTCCAGCCAACCGGAGGCAGGTAGTAAGGATACAATTATAAATAAAAATATAATAATTTTTTTCTTTTTAATTTTATTTATTACTTTTGTGACATGAATCAAATTTAATTATTGTATGCATTTATAATTTAATATGGACTTTAGTCGTCTGAAATAAAGATTAAAGCTAAGTGAAACTTCCACCGCTTCACTTAGCCGTTGACTAACTTGACTAGAGATGAATACTGACTTGACTTGACTCGACAAAATTAAGAACATTTGTCTAAAACTTGATATTGGCAAAAATAAGTTAATTGCCATATTGTGGATTATATCCACATCACAAAAAAAAGATGGTTTTAGAAGTTGTGCATACAACACTTATAAAGTAACATACATACTCATAGATACATACATGCATACGAATGCATATGCAGACTGTATTAAATTAATTCTTGGACAAAAATCTTTCAACACTAGATTTGAAGATTATTTATTTATTTACAGGTAGTATGTATGTATATTTTATACATTTATTTAAGTAGGTTTATTAATGTGATTGTCAATAATTGTATTATTACATCTTTAATTAGTCTTTAATTTATTAATTAACTTTCTGCATCGCTCGCGCTCCAATGTCTCTTGTTTCTCTCTACCCTAAGGATGGCTGGAAGAAATTGCATTAGCGATAAGTCCGCCTTTGTACTAATTTTTATCTTCGTTCCTGTACAAACCAACGATGTATTTTTGTAATTGGTGCAATAAAGTGTTTTTTCATTGATTCATCAGTTACCCTCACCTCGAGCATGGTGTGCACACCCATCCTGGCGACGTCCAGGTCCCTGCCCTTGTACGCGCGCAGCTGCACGTCGCCGCACGCGTTGTAGCCCGTGCCCGACACCTCCGCGATGTGGCCGCCAGATGTCGATATCGTCGTCACTGTCATCTCGTTTTGTGTTAGCGTACCTGTCGATCAAATCGAATCAAATCGAATCGAATCGAATCGAATCGAATAGAATAGAATAGAATAGAATAGAATAGAATAGAATAGAATAGAATAGAATAGAATAGAATAGAATAGAATAGAATAGAATAGAATAGAATAGAATAGAATAGAATAGAATAGAATAGAATAGAATAGAATAGAATAGAATAGAATAGAATAGAATAGAATAGAATAGAATAGAATAGAATAGAATAGAATAGAATAGAATAGAATAGAATAGAATAGAATAGAATAGAATAGAATAGAATAGAATAGAATAGAATAGAATAGAATAGAATAGAATAGAATAGAATAGAATAGAATAGAATAGAATAGAATAGAATAGAATAGAATAGAATAGAATAGAATAGAATAGAATAGAATAGAATAGAATAGAATAGAATAGAATAGAATAGAATAGAATAGAATAGAATAGAATAGAATAGAATAGAATAGAATAGAATAGAATAGAATAGAATAGAATAGAATAGAATAGAATAGAATAGAATAGAATAGAATAGAATAGAATAGAATAGAATAGAATAGAATAGAATAGAATAGAATAGAATAGAATAGAATAGAATAGAATAGAATAGAATAGAATAGAATAGAATAGAATAGAATAGAATAGAATAGAATAGAATAGAATAGAATAGAATAGAATAGAATAGAATAGAATAGAATAGAATAGAATAGAATAGAATAGAATAGAATAGAATAGAATAGAATAGAATAGAATAGAATAGAATAGAATAGAATAGAATAGAATAGAATAGAATAGAATAGAATAGAATAGAATAGAATAGAATAGAATAGAATAGAATAGAATAGAATAGAATAGAATAGAATAGAATAGAATAGAATAGAATAGAATAGAATAGAATAGAATAGAATAGAATAGAATAGAATAGAATAGAATAGAATAGAATAGAATAGAATAGAATAGAATAGAATAGAATAGAATAGAATAGAATAGAATAGAATAGAATAGAATAGAATAGAATAGAATAGAATAGAATAGAATAGAATAGAATAGAATAGAATAGAATAGAATAGAATAGAATAGAATAGAATAGAATAGAATAGAATAGAATAGAATAGAATAGAATAGAATAGAATCGAATCGAATCGAATCAAATCAAATAAAATAATTTATTTGCTTTAAAACATGGTAGTACAAGATGTTATGGTAGATAAGTAGGTGCTGTTACATGTTTTGCTTCCAAAATAGCATGCAAAAATATTCTATCAATCATCTTCTGTTCGATCAAAATATATACATGTAAAATGATGCAAAGTTCGCCGTTGCTGTGGCCAAAGCCAGAACTCAACGGTCAATCGACCGTGCACACGGCATTCGTCTGACGTGGGATCCTTTAACGAATACCAGAGCGCAACCGGAACCAAACGGCTTAACGTGCCTTCCGAAGCACTCGGGTGAATCAAGTCTCCAATTACCTAACCGAACTGGAAACGACTACCTAAACTTTTAAGCTAAAATGTGTTTCGTCTCGTTCTTTCACGCGAAGGGTCAGGTAAGAGAGAAAGAGACAAAACATATTTTTAGTCAAAATGGGGTTATCAAACGTTTCTTAATACGGGGGGGGGGGGGGGGGGGTAAATATATCAAATGCACTGACCAGTCTTATCACTGCAGATGACATTGACGCATCCCAGTGTCTCGACGGTGGGCAGCTTTTTAACAATACAGTTACGTTTGGCCATGCGCATCACTCCGAGGGCTAGTGTCACTGTCACCACGATCGGGAGACCTGGAAGCGAAAGCTGAGCCTTAACCACCATCTCTAAAAACCCATGCAGGAACGATTGAGTAAGGGAGATGTCGCCTGACATCACGTATTGCGCCGTCTCGATTACTCAATCGTTCTCGCATGGTTTTTAGAGATGGTAGTAAGCCACCTGATCTCTAAGCATGCCCGAAAGTAGTTACATATGTACATGTAATTACGTCTTTTTCCCATACGAGGTAGACAGAGCCTAGAGCCATAAGACCTTAGGCCACGTTTAGCATAATGGTAGTTGAAACAGGAAATCATTAGTGATGGGTTGCTAGCCGCATCGCCTATGTCATGATTTCCCCATTCGGCGATTCCCTTAGACGACTTTAACGGCTTGCGCGGAAAGAGAAGCAGCTGGTAAATTCTATGTTTTTCTTTTTCTCCCAGACCAGCATGGAAGCAAGTAGTTACATATGTACATGTAATTACGTCTTTTTCCCGTACGAGGTAGACAGAGGCTAGGTTTATTAGACATTAGTCGTTTAGCATGATGGTAGCTGAAACAGGAAATCAATAGTGAAAGTTAACCCACAAATTATAGATCACGATAGTGCGACATACGAAATTGCGAAATACGAAAGAGCGACACCATGAGCTTCAGGCAGTCGCTCTTTAGTTATTCACTATTTCGTATGTCGCACTTCCGGATTCGTACTCTTGTGGTATCGTAACTATAAGTTAGATCACTAACGGAACGAAATTGAAAGTAATTCATCTTTGTTATCAAATTATCACATGGATTGGATGGATTTTTAGGTGGAATGGAAAAGGATGTCGATTTAGGGAACTAAATAACTAGAATAACAGTTATTTTTGGGTAAATACCAGTCTAGTAAATACCTACGGCTCGACGTTAGGGTCAAAGGCAAAGGAAAAGGAGGTATATAAAAAAAAAATAGGTTAAACTTCAAATTTTCTGTAAAACTTATTTTCAGCCAATAAACATTTTTTAGTTTATTTTATAAAGGAGATGGACTTATCTTATCTTAAATATGGGTCCTAAATTAAAGGAAGCACGTCGAACCTTTGGGTCCTTTTGTACTTACCCCATCCCTTACTCACCCACACTGGGATTTCTGAAGAAGGACTGCATGAGCTTCAGAACATCACCTGGTGCGAAGTGCCTATAGTCCTCCAGGTCAGGGTACGCTCCTCCAAAGAGGTCCATTCGCTTGCTGGCCAGTGAGTCACAGCAACACAAAATGTGGCTCATGGACTCCTCTGCTTTTGCACATGCCCTACATTCGGTGCTTTCGACAAGTTTCAGTTTAAAGAGGTGACTGCGGTTTTCAAAATGTCCGGTCAGAGCTCCTATTATTGTTCTTGTCTGTGTTCTGTTATACCTACAGACCTTCCTACTCCACCAGGTGCCATTGGCACCAATCGTCGCCTTCGAGTGTGCGAGTCCACTCAGTGTATCACTAAGGAGATGGACTTACCTTCAGGGATAGCAGCGACAGCCAAACTGACGCTGATAGTGAACATGTCCTGAATGGCCTTCCCCTGGAGCCAGCCCGATACCATGATGAAGCCGATGATGCAGAAGGAATACATCGACAGCTGGGCTCCCAGGGTATCCATGGACTTCTGCAGAGGAGTCTTTGGCGCCTCTTCAGCTTGCATCATGCGGAATATGTCCCCGAATTCCGAACGCTCGCCCGTACTGACTACTATGCCCTGGAGAAAAAAAATATCATCGTCAATTGTTCACTTATATGAATTAGTTCTATAGAATTTAGGAATATTCTGATAATTTCTCTGAAAAAAAAGAACTACACAAAGATTCTCACTGGAGGTCACTCTTTCAAAGGGCTGAACCGATTTGGCTGAAATTTGGAAATTGGAATGCTTAGACCCTGGAACACATAGGGCTATATTATATTATCCCGGGATTCCCACGGAAGCGGAGCCCCGAGTAACAGCTACTCTGTAATACATTGAGGAATGTATGAACGAATGAAATGAATGAAAAAATCCTCACCTTAGCATTCCCACACCGAACTAAGGTGCCCATAAACGCTATATTATCCTTATTTACCCTCCCAGCAGACGCTTTATTCGGGAGGGTATTCTTAATAGCGGGTTCTGTCTCTCCTGTGAAAGACGACTCGTCTATGGCCAAGTCGGTGGAGTCGAAGAGTCGCAGGTCTGCTGGAACCCTATCTCCGACGTTCAGGTGGACTATGTCGCCAGGAACCAAGCTTCGGGCGAGGAAGTGTTCGAGGTTGCCTTCGCGGAAGCTGTAACAAGTTTTTTAGATGTAAGAAATTCTGTACCTATGTGCAAGTATGTTTTAAAATTTACAATCATGATGGCCGCTTGTAGAGGATTTTTGTCCCATGTTTTTTTTTTTTTGTATCCAATAAAAAACTTTTTTTCTTTATTTATTTTCATTCAGATTCACGATAGGCACTGGTTTGTTTATTGCTCCTCGACCGCAACATCTCCAAATCTTGTAGACGATTGCCACACATAATGATCACTTGTGATTTTCCCTATTATACTTGTGTTTATAGCAGCAATAAAATTCATTCATTCATTCATTCATTCATTCATTCATTCCTAATTTCACTGAGATCCACATTAGGATCCCTGGACGCTTTTATCTTCTTTCTTCATAATCTTTCTTCATCATTCAATCAATAATTGATTATAATCATCACTTTCCTCAATAAGGAGATTTAAAAAAATATATAAGGAATTTGTTACCGGTTGCACTAAGGGGGGACAATTCGTTCAGCTCACCAAGACAGCTTTTTCGAAACTTGTCAACGAAATCAACAATTACGATCGTCCCTAGTAATTTCGAGAAGTCTTACCAGTTGCACGAGGGAGGCACCAGTTTGTTCAGCTCCTCGAGGGACTTCTCCGAGCGGTACTCTTGGACGAAGGCAACAGTCACCACGATCATGATGGCGACGGTGATTGAGATCGCGTCGTCGAATTGCCTCATACACACGCTGACCACTGCAGAGGCTGTTAACAAAAAGAACAGGTTTATTAAGGAACTAGCTGTTCCTCGCGGTTTTACTCGCCCCTAGTGTGTATGTACTACAGCCTAATCAGCGTAATAGACTACCTATCACAGCAGAAACATCCATACTTAATATTATAAATGTGAAAGTCTGTCTGTCTGTCTGTCTGTCTGTCTGTCTGTCACCTCTTCACGGCTAAACGGCTGGACCGATTGTGATGAAATTTGGTAGGGATGTAGTTAATGACCTGAGGTCAAACATAGGCTACTTTTGGGCGCGATATAACCGAGTCCCACGCGTGGCGGAGCCGCGGGGAACAGCTAGTAATATATATTTTTTTTAATCAATTCAAATAGTTCTAAAGTCATAAGCGTCCAATCAAACAATCTCTTCAGCTTTAAAATATTAAGCCATCATCATTTTGTGTAAGTGTCACTGTCAAACGACCACGCAAACCCTGGTGTTAAATCGTTTTTCTAAACCACTTCTCGGCCTCTGACTTGGTTCCCTTAACGACTACCAGATGGCAGCCGGGACCAACGGCTTAACCTGCCTCCTCCTGAACACGGAATCGTCCTTCTATCCTACAATCACGACGACCTCCGTCGCGTAATAGTTAAGATCCCTGCACGCTGCTCAAGAGGTCCCGGGTTCGAACCCCGTCAAACCAGGTCAAGATGAAAAATTATATTATTCTGATTGGCCTGGGTCTTAGATGTTTATATAGATATATTTATTTGTTATAAAATATAGCATCGTTGTTAGTATACCATGATACAAGTCGCGAACTTACTATGGGCCTCCACTCAATCTGTGTGTTTTGTCTTTATAAAAAAACTAGCTTTTGCAGCTTCGCTCGCATGAATTATCCTCACGAACAGACTTTTTTCCCAGGTATATACTTACCCTATGTCATTCTCAATACTCCTAGCTACGTGCATGCGATTTCCAGAAGAATGGTTCAGTAGATATGGCGTGAAGAGGTAACAAACAGACAAATATACAAACTCACTTTCGCATTTGTAATATTAGTTGGGATTGGGATGGGATAATAATCACGTGATTCAAGGCTTTGTATCCAGCATACAGCATATAATAACGCACCTCCAAATAATTTGCCAAAATATTATCAAACATTATTTCGCAAAGACAATCGAGTTTTGTGTTTCAATAACACATCGTGGTATCACGTTATAATCATTGTTACGGTCCGCACGACATATTTACAAAATTATTTTCATTTGAATCGTTTCTGTTTCATTTTCATACGGGCAAATCTAAATAATAAAAATCGATTGCTGATTTGCAATCGATTTTTATTTTTTTTGCTGTTCGTTAGTCTCGCTAAAACTCGAGAATTGGAATGGCTGGGCCGATTTGGCTAATTTTGGCAAGTAAGTGCGTTCAGGTGGTTCAGAGTTCGCCGGGTCAGCTAATATACTATACTTACTAGCTGTGTCCCGTGGGTTTACTAGCCTGTGATGTGTAGTAGACTGTAGCTAATCTTCCTCAAGAATCAGGCTATCATAAGTATCAAAATCAGTACAGCGCTTTAGCCATAAAAACGTAACAGACAGAAAGAATTTCGCATTTATAATATAAGTGTGGAGGAAGTATAGAAGTATGGATATGGATGGTTAGTAGTTTAGATTCCCCGCCTAAGCCTGTCAAAAGTCAGAGGTGTATTATAGGTGTTTTATTTTGAATTATTAAGGTTTTCTTTGCACAGTAAATACTTATTATTATTTATTTCATTCCCACGTCTACCAAGAATTCAGACACATAAGAAAAACTATTGTTACGTGGTACCCGGGTACCGAACGGTCGTGAAGGGATTAATGATTACTGTGGTATCATAATATTTAATCTCAACGCTTAACGATTCTGCATTATATTATTTTATCGCTATTGTTTCTAAGTATACGCCCTATTTACGCCCCACTGCTAGATTACTACGACGGATTGTAAAAAAGTAGCATTCCCAGTGACTCACACTATTACTTTATGACCTCAATGAAGGGCTCATGCGTGTGACTCACATCAACCCTTCAAAACCACCGCCTCTTGGTTGACTGGTAGAAAAAATCTACGTGTTTAAGTTTTCTCAGGCACACAATCTATAAATAATACAAAATAATATCTCCTGTATAAACATACAGGAGATACATACGTATATATTATACTAGCGACCCGCCCCAGCTTCGCATGGGCATAAAAACCCTCCTCTTGAATAGTTTTAAAGATTTAAGCATACATAGGGGGACATAGGGACAGAGAAAGCAACTTTGTTTTATACTGTGTAGTGATATTGATTGTCTAAAGTATGTATTAATGGACAAATCACACATATTAAGCTAGCCAGTAAGTAGTTATGATGGGATTTTAACACAACGGTACTTTATTTAAAGATACTTAAAAACAGATATGGTGTGAAGGCCCAACAAAATCAAAATATTTTATTTTACTTAAAAAAGAGAGTCAAATATTATAGTAAACATTGACATATACTGGAAAAACAAACAAAAAATATTAAAAACTACACAGCTTGACAATCTATTTAATATAGAGCTCTAAGCCGCAGTTATAAAGGCGACTTTACAAGGAACATTGTAAGCATGATGTGTTGACCGTACGACATTTATGTTTATATTTGTGCAAAATTTAATGGTTTTTGTTTATTTTAGTGACGCAATCCCTTTAACACTCGTGGAGGTTAAAAACCGACTTTTTCGTCGGTAAATTTATTTAGCTGTTCAAAGTTTTAAACAAATAAAAGAAATAACAATGGCCCGTCAAATGAACACATATTATGGTTGACCTATGGATAACGTTATTTCCGGTAAAATCAGTAGATATTTGAACAGTCTCTAAGACCAACATATTTTTTAGCCTGAGCCTAGGCAGGTAGATAGAATGTACCAGCTGCATCTCTTCCCGCACAAGCCGTAAAAGTCGACCTAGGGAATGGGAGAATCATGACATAGGCGATGCAACCCAAAACTATTGATTTTCTGTACCAACTATCATCATGCTAAACGTGGCCTTAGGCTCTGTCTGCCCCGTATGAGATAAAGCCGTGATTATATGTATGTACATGTAATACTCATTCTTGCAACTGAAATGCAACGCCCAAGAGGCCGGGCTCAGAATCGATCTGCCTGGAAGAAACTAACTGCCAATTTGGATCATGGTAACTCAATACCCTCAGCTTAAAAATGAAAACGAATTTGAAGAAGAAAGAATGCTTAACGTGAAAGAGCCCTTATCACATATTTGTAATATTGTTTTAAATAAAATTTATATCTGTATAAAAACAACACAAGGTTGATTATGCGAGCAAAAACAATGACACGCTGTATAAGAACCGTAACCGACCGCAAAAAAAATACATAACCGGTAATCAAGCGCATTGCCAGTGACAATGACCTGGGGGAATTGCGCTGTTAATAGCAGAGGTTATTAGCTGTGGCCCCTGGCTACGTCTAGACATTTATATGGGAGTCGAGTCGGTTTAATCAGCGGACCAAAGCTATGATATTCCACCTCCACAGAAATCTTAATAAATTGTGTTCGCCTCATACCTCGCTCAAAGACATTCTTAAGATTGCAATACAAAGTGGAAATGCAGCTGGTGTTATGGGAACCATTGGGCCAGGAATCAATTGAGGTCCCAACCGAAGGGTTTCTATTGGATAGGTATATAATCTGTGTCACTCACAAGTCGGACATGTGTGTGGGACCAAACGACTAAGCACACCTCTGACATGGTTTCATTTAACGACCATTAGATAACAGCCGAAACCAACGGCTTAACAAACCGAAGCATGGAAACGTCTTATTTGTTTGTATAAACATTATAACCCAAATTAAAAAAAAAAAAAAAACATTACACAAGATAAATGCAACGGCGGGCTTATCTCATGAAGAGATCTCTTCCAGCCAACCGGAGTCAGGTAATAAGGATACAATTTTAAATAGAAACTGGTGGCTGAAGGTGTCTTTATTATTGGACAAGCAGTTTTCAGAGAATTCTGACACAAGTGTGTGCAGTCGATTGACACTGTCTTTTCGTCTGAGCGTGTTTCCTGGTCGCATCTTCAGCTTACGCTTTAGAGTCCAGGATGCGCTTTTTAATCATGTGCTTGATTTTGGGGTACTGGTTATAAGTGGGGTCAATTGACTTCGTTACCCATAACTTTTACAATTAAGCCGAATCTAATGATGTCGTACTTATATTAAAACAGGCCACATAGCCGTTCAGGCTAGAGCTAACTCTATAAACAACTCTAAAAACATATCACTACTTCGGGTAACTCCCTCCTCCCATGGCTTTACCAACCTCTCGGTTATACGAGCCGAATCTCGGGAGAGTGCGCTGTACTAGCATTTCGCATCTCTTTCCAGTCGCACCTGCTTGATCTCCCAACAAGTTCTCTATAGTGTCGCATATCTATGCAATATCCTGAACTAAAAACTCCTTCAGGTAAAACAAATTCAAAAGAAAGGCATTTGGGTCAAGCCGTCTGCTTCAATATACATTCAAGCTAGACCTAGGATATAAGCAATTAGCGCGCCACAGATAAATTAGTATATGTATAAACAGCACGAGCAAGTACCAATTAAATTCAAGGTCCGCATCTATCTGCACCAAGCACCAGTCCCAAGCTAATAATACCTAGTGTGGAAAACCAGAGCAATTTGAATCATAAACATAAACACATAAAAACTAAATTGTATTGAATCATCACAGCGACTTATAAATACTCCAGATATTTCTTACATACAACATAAATAAAAAAGAAGAATAGAAAAATAAATATAATAATATAATATATATATATATACAAATCACACAGAATAAATGAATCTTGGGAATTATGGCCTTTTCGTTTGTAATATACGGCTTTCACTCATACAAATAAACCAACTAGTGACGCTGACGCCAATCACCGTACACACACACACACACACACATTGGCGGCTATTTTTGAGATTCTCCGTTATACCGACAACGATCCGTCTGTAGTTCATATAAGTCTGTACATTTCCTGCAATTTTCTTTGCGCAAAAACAGCGAGCGGAAATAAAGAGAATTTTGCAAATAACAAATCGGTTTAAAATTATAGTTATTTTTGTCCTCAGCGTTGCGTTTCACAGTTTTTGTGTAAAGAGTTATGCACTAGCTTTGAGCCGCGGTTTCAGCGCCCGTGATGTGCTCAAGATGTAATATTTTCCCCGATGATTTTAGATTTTTTTTATTATTTACAACTAGCGACCCGGCCCTGCTTCGCATAAGAATAAAAACCTTACTCTTGAATCACTATTTCTATTAAAAAAAACCGCTACAAAATCCGTTGCGTAGTTTTTAAGATTTAAACTTCATAAAGTCATAGGGACAGAGAAAGCAACTTTGTTTTATGCTATGTAGTGATACTATGTAGTAGTGATAACATTGGCAGTCAAGCACAAGGCCCGCGGTCGCCGTAGCTTATTCACGCTCATGACACCTTGAGTGTCACTAGCGCGCTGCTCGCCACAGTACCCAGTAATTTCCCATCCCTCTCACCGGTATAATAAATAGACAAGTCATTAAATGTTAAAAGTTTTTATTTTTAAATTATTAATCTATTGATGTGTCGTCTATATACACATCGGTCAGTTTAGACTCTCCCCTCGCGGCCGCTGAGAGTGGCGTACTGCTAGATAGCAGATAAGAAGACACATTAGAGAACTTGCAGGGAGATCAAGGTGCGACTGGTAAGAGCCAAGCAAGTACAGCGCACTCTCCCGAGATTCGGCTCGTATAACCGTAACTACCGTAAGGTTGGTAGAGCCATGGGATGTTGGGGGGTTGCAATGTCACCCACAAAATGCAAGCATTACTGCATCACCAAGCATCCTGAGCATAATTGCAAATAGGCTGGACTGTGCTTATGTCAATCATTGCTGCTCAATCGCTCAATCCGAGCGACATTGAATGGCAAAAATTTTTATTTTATTTTTATTTTACTTCATATTTGTGAAATGTGTTACTAACACTAGGATAAGCACTTTTGTTTACTAACCAAATCACTAATTTTACTAACATAGTTTTAAGTTATTGTACTAACAACATAGAAAATTAGTCCGAAATAAAAATATTTTATTTTTATTTTATATTATAAGTATTTGGCGGCGGCAGTGTTGTTAGATCGACTTTCAAATAAACTTCAAAACAAAATTTTGTCATCAAATCCATTCAATAAATTTTAATAACTCACCATGAAAATACATAATTTCAGTTTTATGTACGTCTTATACGTAACAAATGTAATTTGCCACAGTTACATGTAGCATTACAACGTAATAGATTACAATAATCGATTCGACGCAAATCGAAGCCTGAATTTTTTTTTCTGATGACGACCAAGGTGGCTAATGGCTAGTATAACACTTGTTGTTTTAGGGTAGTATTTAAACGGAAATCAATAAAAACAATTTTTGTATGCAAAAATAACCTAAATACATATCAAAATTACTGATTGCACAGCAAAATTTGTTTTGCTTCTGTCACCAAGTCTGACACTCGCCCGCTTCGCTCGCTCGCTCACTGTTAAGGTCACTGTATAACCATAACCTAACCTACCTTCTGTCACAAAGTCGTCTTTTGACCGTTAGTTGCTTCTGTCACCAAGTTTTTAATTTAATTAAAAGTAAAATAATTTATTTGATATACAGAAATTGATGGGTGATTATTTATTTGATGTGCAATTAATAATATCCCGTTGTTTTATCAGTAGCCAATGTATGTAACTCATATAAATAGGAATCGCGCGTGAAACTGGCCAAATTTTTTTTTTTAAATCTTTGATGTAACTGAAAACGAAGCCCTAGAGTAGAAGAAAGAATCATCATTTGACATTGAATACCTCGGTGGCGTAATGGTTAACATGCTTGACCGCTACTCAGGAGGTCCCGGGTACGATCCCGGTCAGGTCAAGTGAAAATGATCTTTTTCTTATTGACATGGGTCTTGGATGTTTATCTATATTGTATCTATACTAATATTATAAAGCTGAAGAGTTTGTTTGTTTTAACGTTTATAACTTGGGAGCTACTAATCGGATTTAAAAAATTGTATTTGCATATGATAGCTTGATTCTTGGGGAAGGTTATAGACTATACTACATACACAACAAGGGCGAGTGAAACCGCGGGGAACAGCTAGTTTAAAAATATATCATCGTTGAGTTAGTATCCCATAACACAACTTACTTTGGGGTTAACTCAATCTGTGTGATTTGTCCCTATATATTTATTTATTTATTTATCAACATTTCACTGTTGGACATACTCCTCCCCCAGGGATTTCTAATATGGTCAGATGACCTGAAGAAGGTCGCAAGCAAGCGCTAGATGCAGGCGGTTTAAAATCGGTCGTTCTAGAAGAAATAATGTCAGATCCTAAATAAAAATAAAAAAAAAATTTCGGAAAAGACAGCTTTTGTCTCATAGATAGATAAGATAGATAAATCATTTATTTGTATATATAACATACACACATGCATAAATCAGGACAACACAGAAATATGTAAAATTCAAGTTTTCTAAAAATACAAACAAATTAGTCGTCCGTACCTCTAAGTACTACTTCTAAGTACTTCTCGGTAGTAAAGCGAGAAAGATAGATGCACTCTAAGTGCACTACTTGTACTCTAAATTACCGTTAGATAGAACAATATTTAGTTAGTCATATTTTTGTATAACCATCCCAAATGTAGATCCCCATTACCCATAGGCGCCCAAACATAATGGATCCCCTGGACCCAGCTAGGATGCGGAAACATAACTATGCGTCACCATTTTCAGTCCCGAGATATTCGTAAATCATATTTTAAGTACAGGCCCATTTGCTTTTGAATAAACAAGGTTTTCGTATCTTTTATAGCCTCTAGCTAGAGGCACACTACGTTTACTTCGCCGTTTTCCAGGTGGAATGAGGGAGCTTCACGATCTTAACCCTGCCGCTGTCAACTGGCTGAGGAATTTGAATTTTTACATCTGTTTCACGCAGGTGTAATGCCATACGCAATAATAACTACGTTAAATTATATTCTAGTTATTTTGTGTTAGAAGTCTTCTTCTATTAATGACTAAAAACAACTAAAAACTGTTAATGAATAATGAATGAACGATGAATGAATGATCATTGAATGATGTGTGAAAGATAAATGTATACTGAATGAATGGTGCATGTAAGATAAATTATTGATGAATGAATGATATTATTTATTTACATGAAACATGTAACAATACAATTTGGCCCAGTAGGATGCAACATTCACGACGGAATCAGAGGTCACAGCCGAATCACCATTTTTATAAAACACTTACCCAAAAGCAGCAGAATCAGCGGGTTCTGGAACTGCTCTATGTACTTCTTCCACAACGGGTCCTCCTCTTTCACCTGGAACTCGTTGTGGCCCACGAAGTTTATGCGGTCGTTCGCCTCGCGCCATGACAGCCCACGGCGGACGTCCACGTGCAGCCGCTCTGCCACCTGGTGGTGGAAAACGGAAACTGTTAAAACTGGTAGGGAACAGTCGGCTTTAGTGTAGGAGAGAAAATTCTCAAGCGCGTCAAGCGACGGCGAGTGCGCGGCAATGTTTGGATTGGGCGCCATTAGTGGCATTTTCTATCTTGAGCTCCTCCGTGATTCGTAAGGCACGTTAAGCCGTGGCTGCTATTGGTAGATGGCAGTTGTTAGGCTATGTCAGATGCCTTTAGGTAGCCTGAAAAATCTGACAGTGTTGGCCGCTAATACACCAGGAACATGTTTCTGTTGGTCTGGTTTCCCTGTATAAAAGGGTTACGGAGTACCGCCAAATCAGGACCATGATAATAGCGCACCCTGGGCTTACCACAGAATTTAGAAATATTAACAAGAAGTGGCATAGCGCACGAAAAACGTGTCACTAGTATGGCTTGCAAGCCAACGCTTCACATAGAAAAAATGAGTGGATTGCGTCATTTATTGCCACTGCGATTGGTCGGTAATATTAGGTGGCTTTGTTGTTCACTACGTAATACATTTCTAATAAGGTGTGGTGTGGTTTACATGGGTTTGCATGTACTAATTTAAGATAAGAAGGGAGAATACGCTGCCACACTGATCCTGAAACTAAATCCGCGTCAAAACATATCTATTCGGATAATTTCTATGTTCTGTGGTGCTTACATTATTATTTAGGTATAAAGCGTAAGGACTTACGAAGACTAAAAAATGACAGGGTTATACGAAAGATGACGCGAGTAGCATGATAAAAGTGTATTGACATGCCTAGTCTATACTCTATTTCTTATGCCGCATGCTTAAAATACTATGGTGGAGGCCCATGACCAGCAGTGGACGTTTTGTACTTGATATTATATATAATGATGATGCATAAAATTCCAACTGGGTGTTTATATAAAAAAGGCTACATGTCTCCATAACATACGTCACTGAGATGGCCTTGATTATCGAATTGTTATTAAAATTGATACGAAACCTACTAAAAACGGGACAAAAACAAGTATCTCCTAAGGTTACAGCACATGTGCATTCCTGTGCCTCTTGAGTTAATATACGGAACAGAGAGACAGCTTTAAGTACCTATAATAAAATTTTAGAACACAGACACTGGGTGTGGTCAACATCTCGGAGTCAGACACAGGGTGTGGTCTACATCTCGATGTCACACTGGGTGTGGTCAACATCTCGGAGCCACATACTGGGTGTGGTCAACATCTCGGAGCCACACACTGGGTGAGGTCAACATCTCGGAGTCGGACACTGGGTGTGGTCTACATCTCGAAGTCAGACACTAGGTGTGGTCAACATCTCGGAGCCACATACTGGGTGTGGTCAACATCTCGGAGCCACACACTGGGTGTGGTCAACATCTCGGAGCCACACACTGGGTGTGGTCAACAACTCGGAGTCGGACACTGGGTGTGGTCTACATCTCGAAGTCAGACACTGGGTGTGGTCAACATTTCGATGTCAGACACTGGGTGTGGTCAACATCACGGAGTCAGACACTAGGTGTGGTCTACATCTCGGAATCATATATTGGGTGTGGTCAACATCTCGGAGCCAAACACTGGATGTGGTCAACATGTCGATGTCAGACAGTAGGTGTGGTCAACATCTCGGAGCCACATACTGGGTGTGGTCAACATCTCGGAGCCACACACTGGGTGTGGTCAACATCTCGGAGTCGGACACTGGGTGTGGTCTACATCTCGAAGTCAGACACTGGGTGTGGTCAACATTTCGATGTCAGATACTGGGTGTGGTCAAACACTGGGTGTGGTCAACATGTCGATGTCAGACCTGGGTGTGGTCAACATCTCGAAGCCACACAGTGGATGTGGTCAACATGTCGAAGTCAGACACTGGGTGTGGTCAACATGTCGATGTCAGACACTGGGAGTGGTCTACATGTCAATGTCAGACACTGGGTGTGGTCAACATCTCGATGTCAGACACTGGGTGTGGTCTACACCTCAATGTCAGACACTGGGTGTGGCATTCATTTCGATGTCAGACACTGGGTGTGGTCAACATCTCGGAGTCAGACACTGGGTGTGGTCAACATCTGGGAGTCGGACACTGGGTGTGGTCAACATCTCGATGTCAGACACTGGGTGTGGTCAACATCTGGGAATCGGACACTGGGTGTGGTCTGCATGTCGGAGTCGGACACGTAGATCACACCCAGTGTCCGACTCCCAGATGTTGACCACACCCAATCTCGATGTCAGACACTAGGTGTGGTCAACATCTCGATGTCAGACTGGGAGTGGTCAACATCTCAGAGTCGGACACTGGGTGTGGTCTACATTTCGATGTCAGATACTGGGTGTGGTCAACATTTCGGAGTCGGACACTGGGTGTGGTCTACATGTCAATGTCAGACACTGGGTGTGGTCAACACCTCGATGTCAGACACTGGGTGTGGTCTACATCTCGTAGTCAGACACTGGGAGTGGTCTACATGTCAATGTCAGACACTGGGTGTGGTCAACATCTCGATGTCAGACACTGGGTGTGGTCTACACCTCAATGTCAGACACTGGGTGTGGCATTCATTTCGATGTCAGACACTGGGTGTGGTCAACATCTCGGAGTCAGACACTGGGTGTGGTCAACATTTCGATGTCAGATACTGGGTGTGGTCAAACACTGGGTGTGGTCAACATGTCGATGTCAGACCTGGGTGTGGTCAACATCTCGAAGCCACACAGTGGATGTGGTCAACATGTCGAAGTCAGACACTGGGTGTGGTCAACATGTCGATGTCAGACACTGGGTGTGGTCAACATCTCGTAGTCAGACACTGGGAGTGGTCTACATGTCAATGTCAGACACTGGGTGTGGTCAACATCTCGATGTCAGACACTGGGTGTGGTCTACACCTCAATGTCAGACACTGGGTGTGGCATTCATTTCGATGTCAGACACTGGGTGTGGTCTACATCTCGAAGTCGGACACTGGGTGTGGTAAACATTTCGATGTCAGATACTGGGTGTGGTCAAACACTGGGTGTGGTCAACATGTCGATGTCAGACCTGGGTGTGGTCAACATCTCGAAGCCACACAGTGGATGTGGTCAACATGTCGAAGTCAGACACTGGGTGTGGTCAACATGTCGATGTCAGACACTGGGTGTGGTCAACATCTCGATGTCAGACACTGGGTGTGGTCAACATCTCAGAGTCAGACACTGGGAGTGGTCTACATGTCAATGTCAGACACTGGGTGTGGTCAACATCTCGATGTCAGACACTGGGTGTGGTCTACACCTCAATGTCAGACACTGGGTGTGGCATTCATTTCGATGTCAGACACTGGGTGTGGTCAACATCTCGGAGTCAGACACTGGGTGTGGTCAACATCTGGGAGTCGGACACTGGGTGTGGTCAACATCTCGATGTCAGACACTGGGTGTGGTCAACATCTGGGAATCGGACACTGGGTGTGGTCTGCATGTCGGAGTCGGACACGTAGATCACACCCAGTGTCCGACTCCCAGATGTTGACCACACCCAATCTCGATGTCAGACACTAGGTGTGGTCAACATCTCGATGTCAGACTGGGAGTGGTCAACATCTCAGAGTCGGACACTGGGTGTGGTCTACATTTCGATGTCAGATACTGGGTGTGGTCAACATTTCGGAGTCGGACACTGGGTGTGGTCTACATGTCAATGTCAGATACTGGGTGTGGTCAACACCTCGATGTCAGACACTGGGTGTGGTCTACATCTCGTAGTCAGACACTGGGAGTGGTCTACATGTCAATGTCAGACACTGGGTGTGGTCAACATCTCGATGTCAGACACTGGGTGTGGTCTACACCTCAATGTCAGACACTGGGTGTGGCATTCATTTCGATGTCAGACACTGGGTGTGGTCAACATCTCGGAGACAGACACTGGGTGTGGTCAACATCTCGATGTCAGACACTGGGAGTGGTCAACATCTCGGAGTCAGACACTGGGTGTGGTCAACATCTCGGAGTCAGACACTGGGTGTGGTCTACATCTCGATGTCAGACACTGGGTGTGGTCTACATCTCGATGTCAGACACTGGGTGTGGTCTGCATGTCGGAGTCGGACACTGGGTGTGGTCAACATCTCGATGTCAGACACTGGGTGTGGTCTACATCTCGGAGTCAGACACTGGGTGTGGCTCAGATCACATCAAACAAGGGAGATTTGCTATCTTGCGAGTTTAGTATACGTACCCGATGTCGCCACTTTGCCACACATTTGTACTTGCACACAACCTAATATTATCTCAACAGGACACACGCAAACACAAAAGCCAACGTGATTGGCTGCAAACACAACAATAACATTGTTTCTATTAACTCATGCAAATTCATTTTTCCAATCACAGCATTTTACACAAACGCTAGTGATGGGAAAAATATGGTCGATAAAAAAATTATGTATGAAACAAATACCAAAAAATGGTAATTTACCAAATAAATATTTTTATATCGTCGGTATTATTCAGTATTGGTATTTCTATTGAAGTTCACAAAATAAAATTAAGTAGGTAAATATTTGTATACTTATATTATTAAGCTCAAGAGTTTGAATGTACTAATCTCAGGAACTACTTACTAGACCGATCTTCAATCAATACCTTCTTAAAGAATGAATTATATAACACCGAGGAGCACGCCGTATACTTGTCTCGGATGGTGTTGGATTTGAAACGTTACTTATATTTTATAAGAGAGTTTTATATTATATCATTTTACTCCGTGTCCGTCCGGGCCAAGTACATAATTAATTTAGAAGGCTATGTACCATTAAAGTAAATTAAATAATTCTAAATTTGATCCTACCATTAATTTGGTATACAATTTTAATGTTGGAACCGGCCACTCAAATAACCGACGAACATTTTTATTGTTGCATACACCTTGGCTCAAAATGAACCGAGCATATTGCGCTATTCTTTGTTGGAAACCAGTTAGGACCTCTGTCTGTAGCATTTATCCATTTTTCTTTAATTTTTGGATCCTTTGGGTACCTACAAGTTAAAGACAAAGTCAATTGAAACAAAAATAAAAACCCTTAATGCGATAATAGTTGAAAGCACAAATATACGGAGTGAATTCTAAAAAAGCATCCCAAGATATTCGTATATATATACGAGGTATAATAATAGTGGTATACAACCATAAATACATACGAAACCACCTGTGAAGAACACAACAATTTCTTGGCAGTCGGGTAAAAATATGCCATTTATTTTAGTTTAAGAACTATTTCCCTCGTGCAGATAAAGACGTTAATCTACACGAGTGTTTGTCATAAAAATATAAAAATCACTAGATGTAGGTGTGTCCAAAAAACCTAATAAAATTATGCAATAACACAAACAAGCAATTATTATAAAAACAAAAAAAAACCGATTGCTCCTCCGGCGGGTACCATTTAAAAAAATTATATTACCTATGTCACTACCGCAGTTTTGACGAGTTGAAGGACACCTCATATTATGTCAAAAACCGTTTAGCTGTTTGGGTTGTAGGGCGTGCCAAAGAAATGGACATACATACGTACGCTCGAAAAACATAACCCTACTTTTCTCTGCATCACTCATTTGGTTGACCGGTAGATAAAGCCTCAGGCTTTAAGTCCGCCGTTTACAATTGTGTGATAAATAAAACCCTCCTTCTGCGCAGTCGGTTAAAAAAAAAACTAAGTGTGAATACGGACATTATACAACTTGGAATGTATATCACAAAGCATTTGCCTGAAAAAGCATATAACATTTGTAACATTTTATTATGTGTACTTGAGCTCTGTCTAATCTAACTAGTCATAAAAAACCCGGTCAAGTGCGAGTTGAACTCGTGTTGAGAGGGTTCCGTACAATGCCAATGTCAGTTTTTAAATTCAATTGTGGTATTTCAACTAACTACTACTATCGCCATCTAGTGGTGTTTTAGTGAACTATTTTCCGTGAACGTTTTGTATTGAATTTACCACTTAATTGTCAATTGACAGAGTTCTTGTAGGTTTTCCTGTAATCTACAGGCAATGACCTACATTCCGTAATTTTTTCAAAATTTTAGGCTCTGTAGTTTCGGAGATCAGGGGGGGAATGGTCAATTTTCGTCTTCTTTCCTGAATAAAATGAAAAATATTTATATTACAATAATAACAAAAATATATTTGAGCTCCTCATAACGAGCTTTTTCATTTGATATGTCACACGATATGGTTAGCGAATCTTTTTTTTTTCAATGTTGTGATTTACCCTCCAAAAATGACCCCCAAATTCATAATTTATTTATTTACGTTACAGATGCACCTTTGGGTCTTTAACTTACATATGTGTACCAAATTTCATCTCAATTGGTCCAGTGGTTTCAGAGTAATCGGCTGTGACAGACGGACGGACAGACACGCGAGTGATCCTATAAGGGCTCCGTTTTTTCCTTTTGAGGTACGGAACCCTAAAAAAGACGTATTTCTATGCCAACCTTAATCTAAACCAATTTTAATCTGTATGGAAAAAGGTTTTGACCGTTGTTTACGTTTAATGCTCGGTTGGAAACGTTTTTTATAAGTATACCACTTTAGTATTGTTCGGTTGAAAAGCTAACTCTATTTTCATGCTTTGTTTAGCCCACAAAAAGTTATAATAAACACGCTATAAAACTATCGATAATTTGTTTAATAGTTACGACAGATTACTCGTAAGACTACATCACTATTTTACGGCCGGTGACAGCGCCGGTACTACGCGACTGACATTACATTGCTAATTTGAAAGTATCGGTGAAGCACGGATCCATTGCGCAATCAAGCGGACCGATTCATTCATTGATACTTACTTAGCAAGCAATGTATTGTATTAACACGTTATGAATGAATTGTCACTTCATGTCATTTACATAATAATTAATTTCATGTTTTCCGGTTTAGAGAAGAAATATGTATATAATGCAATAATTACACATGAAATGAGATTCCATCTTTCACGAAGTTCACTTTACTGCTTGTATTTTTGCAAACAACCACTGAACAACTCGGCATTTTGGCAAAATTTGAGAGATGTGCGCGAGCGTGTAGCGCGTGATAGACTGACAGCGGAAATCTGTATCAAGCCAAAATTTATCCAGATGCGTTCGCCAGGGCCGGGCCGCTATGACAAATCTCCCTTGTTTGATGTGATCTGAGGGGTGTGGTCTACATCTCGATGTCAGACACTGGGTGTGGTCTACATCTCGATGTCAGACACTGGGTGTGGTCTGCATGTCGGAGTCGGACACTGGGTGTGGTCAACATCTGGGAGTCGGACACTGGGTGTGATCTACATCTCGATGTCAGACACTGGGTGTGGTCTACATCTCGATGTCAGACACTGGGTGTGGTCTGCATGTCGGAGTCGGACACTAGGTGTGGTCAACATCTGGGAGTCGGACACTAGGTGTGATTTACATCTCGATGTCAGACACTAGGTGTGGTCTACATCCCGATGTCAGACACTGGGTGTGGTCAACATTTCGGAGTCGGGACACTGGGTGTGGTCTACATTTCGGAGTCGGGACACTGGGTGTGGACTACATCTCGGTGTTTGACACTGGGTGTGGTCTACATGTCAATGTCAGACACTGGGTGTGGTCAACATCTCGATGTCAGACACTGGGTGTGGTCTACACCTCAATGTCAGACACTGGGTGTGGCATTCATTTCGATGTCAGACACTGGGTGTGATCAACATCTCGGAGTCAGACACTGGGTGTGGTCAACATCTCGAAGTCTGACACTGGGTGTGGTCTACATCTCGGTGTTAGACACTGGGTGTGGTCAACATCTCGATGTCAGACACTGGGTGTGGTCTACACCTCAATGTCAGACACTGGGTGTGGCATTCATTTCGATGTCAGACACTGGGTGTGGTCTACATCTCGATGTCAGACACTGGGTGTGGTCTGCATGTCGGAGTCGGACACTAGGTGTGGTCAACATCTGGGAGTCGGACACTAGGTGTGATTTACATCTCGATGTCAGACACTGGGTGTGGTCAACATTTCGGAGTCGGGACACTGGGTGTGGTCTACATTTCGGAGTCGGGACACTGGGTGTGGACTACATCTCGGTGTTTGACACTGGGTGTGGTCTACATGTCAATGTCAGACACTGGGTGTGGTCAACATCTCGATGTCAGACACTGGGTGTGGTCTACACCTCAATGTCAGACACTGGGTGTGGCATTCATTTCGATGTCAGACACTGGGTGTGATCAACATCTCGGAGTCAGACACTGGGTGTGGTCAACATCTCGAAGTCTGACACTGGGTGTGGTCTACATCTCGGTGTTAGACACTGGGTGTAGTCAACATCTCGGAGTCAAACACTGGGTGTGGTCTACATCTCAATGTCAGACACTGGGTGTGGTCAACATCTTGGATTCTGACACTGGGTGTGGTGGTTTATTCCCGGTCGTCCCCACCATGTCGTCCATTGAAAGTAACTAAAAAACTGAGGTAATTAGTACAGTATTAACGAATTTACAATAATTCTTGCAGTGCATATCACAGATAATTAACTTATTTACAATAATTCTTACAGTTTTAAATTGCGTATAACAGATAATCAACTTATTTACAATTAATAATAATAATTGAAAATAGGTTGATTATTTGAAGTAAGAATTATTGTAAATAAGTTGATTATCTGTGATACGCACTGCATGAATTATTGTAAATTCGTTAATACTGTACTAATTACCTCAGTTTTTTAGTTACTTTCAATCAAAACCATTGACAGTCTTGCTTAGAAAAGCGTAATTAAAGCAATTTATCAAACCGTGAAATCTCTTATTGAAACCCCCTTGTATTTAAACTCTCGGTCTATAGCGGAACGAGTGGAAAATAAAAAGTGCCAATCGTCACCACTGGGGACGAACGAAACTTTTTTTTCCCACTCATCCCCAGTGGGGACGACATGGTGGGGACGACCGGGAATAAACCGGTGTGGTCTACATCTCGGTGTTATACACTGGGTGTTCAGTTCAGTTGAAAAAGAATTTTATCAGTTATCACTTTTAGTATTCACGCGAGTCTGCCCGATCGAGCGCGATTGTCAGTACTGAGATTGGTGAATCTAGGCTTTGCCGATTTCGTAGGTAAATAAAACAGGTAAAAAAAATATCTTACACCTACACCTCTTATTTACACCTCTTATTTACCGCACGGAATGATACAGGCCTGGTACAACTTAGATTTTTAGAACAGGCACAGTTTGGAAGAGACATCTTAGGTTAGGATCATTTTAAACCCAGGAAAAAATTTGGGAACGGGTTATTCGAAAAAGGGCATTTTAAATCCAAGGGATATTTTGGGTAATGCTTATTGTTTTTAGAACAGGCACAGTTTGAAGAAGCATTTTAAATAGACATTACGGGAAAGATACATTTTAGATTAGGATCATTAAACCTATGAAAAATTTTACGGGTTTTAAGGAAAAGGGCATTTTAGATCCTAGGGATCGATCCGGACTGATCTAAGCGCAGTGATGTAAAGATTTCCCCCTGTTATTTATACCTGCTCATGTACCAGTTATTTACACCTGTGCATTATAACCACTCGACCACCTGCCATTATCCCGATATGTCTGCCGGCATTCACCATGATCGATACTTGTTGGCCAAGGCCAATCGATTTCTCGTAATCGTAACTCTAATATAGGTAATTAATCATTAAGGAAGGCACGTTAAGCCTTTAAAGAACCACTGTTCATTTAAAATCTCTCTCCCACTTCGCTTCGGCTTTTCGCTGATTAGAATCAGGTGATTCAACCCTGCAATGTCCAAACTAAACTGGAAACCACAAAAAAAAAGTGATTCAAGAGGTGCACCTCTTGAATCACTTTTTTTTTAGATTTTTTTTAAAAATTCGGTGAACATGTTCACCGAATCATTATCATCATCATCATGGGTTCGAATTGAAGTTTGAAGGTCAGCAAACGGAAACCCTCTTGTATCTAAGTCCGGTAGGTACAATCCTTTATGACATCAAACCACTTTCGTCGAGGATGGCCAGGAGATCTTTTGCCTGGAATTTTGCCTCATTTATTTATTTATTTCCAAATTCATGTACACAGAAAAATATAAAAAGAAAAGAACATAGAATAAAGAACATTAGTACAAGGGTGCTGCTTATCAATACATATAATAAGACACTAAAATGCGAGTGTCTGTACATTTAATATTTTTCAAAAAAACTGATTGAGTGCGATTAAAAAAGAGTAACAGAAACCAAAAAGACAGTTTTTGGAATTTTTGTCTGTCTGTATGTCTGTCTGGTACGTTATAACTTCGAAAATACTCAACGGATTTAAACGCGGTTTTTACAGTTGGATTACATATAATTAGGAGCGTTGTCAAAACTTTGTTTCGTCAAAATCGGTTAAGGGAAAAAGAAGTTATGGTCGATTGAAAATTTACTTCAAACACTGCTTTAAAACTTTTAATGCGTTAATTTGCGTACCTATAGACAAAACCCATTTGAAATTTCAGCAGTAACAAGCAAAGCATGTTGGCCTATCGGTAGAGGTCGCAGATCATTTTTTTAAGTAGAAGGTTCGAATCCTGCTAGACATCACTTCTTTTGTTTTTACCCTTTTTTTGTTTTGTATTAATTTTTTAGAAGTCTATTTTTTTAAATATTTTAGTAAAGAAATGTTTCTAGAAAGTAGCTGGATCGAATCCTGCCACAAACAATAATTTTCTGTTTTCGTTTTTTATTTGTTTTCTAGAATTATTTTCTTACTTAGAGAAAACTCTTAGCGTTAATCCCGTTAATATAAAAGTATTTTGTACTTATCTATCTATACATATAAAAAGACAGTAAAAATCGAGTGTCTGTACATTAAATATTTTTGTAAAAAACCTATACGGGGCAATTAAAGAAGAGTAATAAAAACCAAAAGAAACAATTTTTGCAATTTTTGTCTGTCTGTCTTTCTGTCTGTGTGGTGCGTTATAATTTTAAAACTACTCAACAGATTTGAACACTGTTTTCACAGGTGAATTACATATAATTAGGAGCGTTGTAAGATCTTTGTTTCATCAAAATCGGTTAAGGGAAATAGAAGTTATGGTCATTTAAAGTTTACTACAAGTACTGCTTCAAAACTTTTAAACAGTTGAATGCGATTTACATAAACGTATTTAATTTAGATAAAGCTAGAATTTCTATACAAATCAGTGTTTGACGGAACATACGGTCGTGTCGTAAGGACTAATTTATCTGACTTATCACTATTTATTGAGATTTTCTCCACTTTTCACGCCCACTAAAACTTTGGGAGTGGATTTTAGGTCCTAATGACTCTGTAATAGGCTGCGTCTACTCTTTTAGAGACAAAGATTGATAGTATGAATGTTAAGGGCTCCTTCTTCTGAAGGTACGTTGTTCGTAAGCCGCGTAGTCGCGGCGCTCACTCATTTTGTAGGCATTTAGACATCATATTTGGGAAAATAACATTACAACATCTACTTCAGCGATTTTCACTATATAAATACTTTATCTAAAGGCTGGTATAAAAAGCAGGACAATAAGTTTATTATTTTAGGCATAGTATTGAAAATAAACTTCCAAAGGAGGCAACTTAGATTTTTCTATCGAGCGAATTTTGTCTGATATTGTTACTGTTACTGTAAGCGAATTTCACTCTGCTAGATCCTCAACAAAAAACATATATTTTTTTCAGAATTTTACGACTGTTTAATACTGATTCCTATTGATTTTAAAAACGGTATTTGAGAGAGAAGTGGTCCTAATATTTAATGATATCGTAGTAATGTAATGGCTTTATAAAATTGGCATGGGAAAAGGATACAATAGAATTAACTATAGGTCTGGATAGTTGTAGTTTCCACAGGTTACGCGAAAACCGACCTACACGCGGGCGGAGCCGCGGGCAACAGCTAGTTTCTAAATAAATCTCTAAAGCATTCTAGAATTAATCTCTGAAATTCTAACTCCGTCCCCGTTGTATGTAGCCAAAGAAAGCAACTTTCATCAAAGCAAGGTTTATATAAAATTTTAAGAGGCGGTTTCAAGAAATCTGACACGATCAATTTACCTACTGCACCAGTGGCGTGACCAGTAGTATATGCTTTTATTTAAAAAGTTACACAATTGTTACTATTTATATTTTTAGTGTGTTTATTTTTTTTTACCTAAAATTATTATTTTTTATAAACCAGATGTGGTATAGAGATGAGCAAACCGTTTTTTTATTACATACAGTAAAATATTTCAGTTTCCCGCCACACAGTGAAACTTCCCCCTTTTAATATTTAATTCGTCTCAGCTGCTCCAGCTAATGCATTTCCCGAAAAGGCTTTCGGGGTCGATCAGTTACGTAGATAGACGAAACTGGGTCAACGGTGAAAATTGCATTACTCAGAAACTAGGTGGAACCAGGTTCTAATCAGGGATGGAACCGGACATCTTACCCAAAGGTTGACTGGAAGAGATTGCTTAGCAGCTCCGCTTTTGTTTTGCTAGAAAACCAAATTATTTTTGATTCAATTTTTAACAAATGTTAAAATTTCAATTACAATTATTTTATTTTATAACTTATTGAGTCCTGCCCTGTACAAAGTGCGGTCCTGTATCTCTCTCTCCGTGAGTCTATGCGTCTTCGGCGGCCATATTGGTATTGTGTTCTTTCACATGAATAAAATCTTTGCTTTAAACATATTAAAATTTTGATTTTCAAGCATAATGTCTGTATGAAAAAAAGCTATTATTAATATTTATATCCCCATTAGAGATGGACCAAAATGGCAAATAACTAGTTTTTAACAATTTTCTGCACGACTACTGTTGTCTACCGTGGTTAGCCTTCTTTGCTAATAATAACCCTCGTATTAAGAAACGTTTGTTAAGCCCATTTTAACTAAAATATGTTTTGCCTCGTTTTCTCTTACCTGAAACTTCATGTGAAAGAACGAGACGCAACACATTTTAGCTAACATGGGCTTAACAAACGTTTCTTAATACGGGGGTAAGTCGATGTTCTCCGTGCAAACATCGCTATTTATTTTTCTCATATTATTTTGAACGTTGGCTGGGCCAGTGGAGAGGATGGGACAGGATCAGACAGTGAAGACTTAAATTTTGTGACTCAAATTTTGTGAATTGACGTCTTTGGAAAAAATGCTGCAGTGGAATTTGTGGCGCCGCTTAATCTCCACTAGCGCTTTGGAAGTGGTGGTAAACTTAAAATAAGTAAAAATTGACATCAATAAGTGATAGATAAGGATATCCTATATTGAAAATTTAAATTTGAATTTTTAAGAGAGCGTATATGGCGAGACTGACCGGAAAACGGCCGGTGGGTCGCACCAGGTATCGCTGGAAAGATGAAGTGTGTAGAGACCTGGAAGCACTCCAAATGCCTAGATCGCACGTACCGAGTAGACGGGCGAGACAGTAAAATGTTACTCGGCCGAGACAGTGATTTCCTCGGTCACTCGCTAGGCTGAGCACTGTTTATACGCACCGAGTATTCGGCCGAGGGCACTGTCTCGCCCATCTTCTCGGTACATACCTACGATCAAGGCAAAAGAGCCGACTAGCAAGGGGTGGCGCAGAATAGGGAGGAGTAGAGAGCCCTTGTGTCGGAGGCCAGGGGCCTAATTCTCACGCAATCGAAGTTCACTTCACCGATTTTCTCGATTTTTTTTCGATGAGTTTAAGCCAATTCGCAATCGAAAAGTTTTGATAGATCGATGCGTTCGATTGAACTTTTTCAAATGTAATTTTTTAAAAAGGCAGAAACCATGATAAACCTTTGTAAAAAATTGGAGAAAATCGGTGAAGTGAACTTCGATTGCGCGAGAATCGGGAAGGATCTACTTTAGGTCGTCGAGCCATCGTAGTTTAGTTTACTTTGAACGTTATTTAGATTTTTTTATATGTTGCTAGCGACAACAAAGTTAACATCATGATAAAACATCGAATCTACATACAATATTAAACCGCCCTACAATATATTGTTATATTGATGGATATATATTCATTGGAACGTCGTCAGTTGAAGTATCGATTAATAATAAATGTCAACCACGTCATCCTTTGAAGACGAATCGATAGATAAGGTACCTACGTTATGGGTCAATTTATTCCATTGCTCTAATTACGAGTACGTACTGAACCACGAAGCAATTCGTGTACGGAACCAACAGTCTATAGTTATTTTGAGTCGACAAGAAGAAATTGTACAAACTCGACCAATGGCATATTGGCAAATTATATACCTACCTTCTTCTTCGTCCGAGCGTTCCCGGTTGCATCTTCAGCTTCCATTTCAGAGACCAGGGTACGCTATTAATCATGATCCTGATTTGGCGGAACTGGTTATTACAATGGAGCGACTGACTCCGGAACCTTTTTACAGGGAAACCAGACCCACAACATGACCCGGGTGTGTTAGTGGCCAAGACTATCAGATTTTTCACGCCTCTTAAAGCATCTGACATAGCCTAACGACTCTTCATCTACCGATAGCAGACCAGTGCCTTCCGAAGCACGGAGGAGTTCAAGATAGAAATGCCACACATATTGGCACATTATACCAATACATTTTTTGTTTATTTCTTAATTACAACGGTACTTGTAAATGGCGGACTTAAAGTCGAAGACAGACGAACTCTGACACCAGGGTGTGCATGGTTTATTGCGTGTCACCGAAAGGAAATGATGATGATGACAGTCGGCCACATAGTTCGGTATACAGCCCAAGAGGTAGGTACCTATATCAATGTATGATTTACCTATTCTGTTGTAGACTGAACCGCATCATGTTTCTACGAGTTTGTAGTTTTCACGCTTGCTGATGCAAAGGAATTTAATTACTTGATTGATAATGACGATGAAAAATCGTAAGAAATTAACGTTAAAACTGTTTCATTAATAGTTTCTTTCATAGTTCAAGAACGCCGTGTAGTTAGAGCCTTGAGAATAGAACACTATCTTGTCATGGATGCATCATTTCGTGTAGGTCATTTTGTAAAGGTGTCACGGTCAGTCGACCATGAACATCCTGGTGTCAGAGTTCTTCGAAACCGCTTCTCGGCCTCTGGCGTGGTTCCTTTAACGACTACCAGATGGCAGCCGGGATCTTAACGTGCCTTCCGAAGCACAGAATCGTCCTCACATTTCGTAGGTGACACGGTCAATAGAGCATGCACACCCTGGATGGAGGTGGAAATTTCCTTGTCACTTCTTTTCACTGACTGGATAAAGCGCATCCGGATCAGGCATGGGACGTCAGACAGGCCGGTAATTAAAAAAAAATTGAGAAGACTTGGAGCAAAGAAAAGAAGATTTGACGTGGAGTAACTGTGGATACCCTTTGCTAGGAAAAAAACGCGGGCAGATCAACGGGCAACAGCTAGTTTTATTATAATTAGAAGCTGTAATCAACACTACTAAATTAGACGACACAATAACAAAATTTCTCAGTTGTTAGCGTGGTCTGCAATGGTTGCATAACTAGCATGCTAGTCGTTAGAATCTAATAATAAGGTCTAGAATAATCACCATAGAAGGTCGTGTCGTGTTGACGCTATGGAAATCGTCAGCGGACAATAGACAAGCACGTGCTATTTAATAGCCAAACGAATTGGAGATAGTACTAGAAACACGCTCTGAGTGGCTACTATCATCTCTTAAAACCATGCAAGATCCAGTGAGTAAGCGAGACAGCGCAATACATGATGTAAGGCGACATCCCCCTTACTCACTGGATCTTGCACGGTATTAAGAGACAGTAGTAACCCCCCTGACCTTAGATCATAAGGAATACGCACAATACGAACCGCAATGGCAAAGAATGTGGAGTGCTATTTTTGAAATGTATAGGTCACGCAAAAAAAATTAGTCGAATGTTTATCGTCCGTTTACGAATGACTTTCATGCGACATGATGATGACGACCGGTGACTCCAACGATATTCATTAGACTCACCAGTTTTAGGTGAGTCATATTTATCAAAAAATAAGTTAAAAAAACTATAACCCGACTACGTTAAAAAGGTGGTCTAAAAAGGATGAAATAATTGAGATAGAAATCCAGAAATACAAGTACATAAATTGTCAGGTCATGGTAAAGCCGTGGTCGCACCCATTAAAAATGGATAATAGGAACACCTATAATTTTATGATCTCTGTAGATTTCCTGTTTCAAATACGATCATGCTAAACGTGGCTTAAGGTCTTATGGCCCTAAGCTCTGTCTATCCCGTATGGGTAGTCACGTAGGTGTCACGAGACGTGATTATATGTGAGTACCAGCTGTTGCCCGCGGCTCCGCCCGCGTGGGCCTTGGTTATATCGCGCCCGAAAGTAGGCTATTTTTGACTCCTAATGCACAACTATATCCATACCAAATTTCATTACAATCGGTCCAGCAGTTTAGCCGTGAAGAGGTGACAGACAGACAGACTTTCGCATTTATAATGTTAGTATGGATAGTATGGATGTACTAACCTCCTCCCAGGTAAGAATGGAACTTTCCACGGCGCTGATCCACATGTCGCCCGCGCCTGCGCTCACGTCCGGAACCTGCCTACCCCCTCCACCTTCCTCCGCGTTCGAATGCTGTAACAAAAGAGGGTACAGCTTAGTTATACCTACCCTAAGGTCGGCTGGACGAAATTGTATTAGCTATAAGTCCGCTTTTGTACACGTTGTTTGAATTTGTATTAACATGTACTCATAATATTTTTTTAAGACCTAAAAATCAGTTTATTTCATAATTATAATAAATCAATATTTAAATAATCTTATAAATAAAGTACTTCCTCAAACGCGCCACATCCAGGCAGTGTGCCCAGAATACTAGCAGCATTTCCCCGCTGTACTATTTATTATAAGTGTATATAAAGCTCCATGTTAGCAATACAATCTTGCCATTATAATTGTTATAATGTGGATCCATTATAACAATTCTCTTTATGAAAAATAAGATTCGTCACAGCAGCTGTCTTTTAGTCTCCTACACAAATTGAAGGTCGGATCGCGTGTGCGTCAGTAATGGAAGCCTTGGGTAATTAGGTGAGAATTCCGACTTGTTGAATTGTGAACAGAACTGGTGACGAAATAAGGCAAAGGAGGCGAAATTTTCATAATAATTCTGTAACAAATTTTCTTTGCATTGTAGTCATTGAATTAGCAAATTTTCACGCTAAGACGTGACGTTGATAACGAAATGTGTCCGTAAATAAACCATTTCTAACCGTTTATCGCACTATATAACATCTTCATACTAAAGGATTTGCGAATTAAGAAAAGGCTTCATCGAATGTGAAAGACAAACAAACTTAATTTAACTTCTTTGTCGACCTCCGTGGCGAATCAGGAGGTCCCGGGTTCGATCCCCGGTCAGGTCAAGATGAAAAATGATCTTTTCTCATTGACCTGGGTCTTGGATATTTATCTATATATGTATTTGTTATAAAATATAGTATCGTTAAGTTAATATCCCATAACACAAGTCTCGAACTCACTTTGGGGCTAACTCAATCTGTGTGATTTGTCCCTATATAATTATTCATTTATTTATTTAATGTACAGGTACGAATCCTGCAATTCTTTGGCCATGTCACCCGCAAAGAAGACTATGGAGCGTTTGGTGATCCTAGGTATTATTGAAGACAAGCGTTCACGCGGTCGGTTTCCAAACCAAATGGCTAGATCTTGTCAAATCTGTAACACAGTGCCCAGCAACAGAATGCTCCAAGAAAGCCGCAGACAGAGGTGTGTGGAGAAGAATCGCAAAAGCAGCGACTGAGCAGCGAGATAAATGACCACTCTATCAAGAGTGTACGACTAAGAAAAAGAACAGTTTATCGACATCGTTAAATTGTAAGTCATACAGTTTACAATCGAAATACACTGGGCCTGCACCGCAACGGACAGTTTTCGTCATCATAAAAAAATATTTCTTAAAAAAAAAAAAAATTCCCTTTACGTAAAGCATATCATCATCACAAATATGCAAATCACATCACTAAATGACTGTATGTATGCTTTAATCTTTAAAACTACGCAACGGATTTTGATGCGGTTTTTTTAATAGATGGAGTGATTCAAGAGAAAGGTTTATATGCCCATGCGAAGCCGGGGCGGATCACTAGTTGACAATAAAACAAGGCCACCAGTTCTTCACTTCAGACGGCAATAAAAAAATCCGAATTTCAAGTTAATATTGACATTTGATAACAAATTGAGTCAGCGATCGTCAACCTTTTTCTTATCTATATGGAGTAAATCTTCCCAGATTGAAAGATAAATAGAGTATTTAGATTAAGATAAAAAAAAATCAGAGATTTTGTCAATGATGAATGATGATGTATATTTCTAAAATCATGGTTATAGGGTCTTTGCTCGCGTAGTACTTCTTATTAAATACTTGCTTTTGCCTGCGGCTTTACCCGCGTAAAATTCCCTCGGAAACAGTACTTTTTCCAGGGATGAAAGGTACCCTATGTCCTTCTCAATAGTCCGGTATTTGCGAAATTTTAGGAAGATTAGTTATGTGTATGCGAAATTTCATGAAGATTGGTTCAGTAGATAGGGCGTGAAGAGGTAACAAACAAACAAATATACAAACTCACTTTCGCATCGCATTTATAATATTAGTTGGGATACAGAAGTACCTCGCGAGCAAAGCCGCTGGCATCAGCTAGCGTGTCATCAAAAAAAAATAGAAAAAATAAAATGTAGAAGGTGTATTATTACCATCAAAACAAGTTTAATGACTGCACAGTCATGTAATATTAAATAGCAAAAAAAAGGCTATTATATGTGCCTCATGTTGTTTATCGCGCAGTATTGAAAACACTGTTTGTAGTTTAACAACCATTAAGAATTACATTTTTATGTCATACAGGTGGGATGAGGAGCTGATGGCCAAGGGTGGCGTGCGTGGTTGTGTTGGATTGGTCCCCATTAGTAGCATCGTAAGCACCTTCGTGCTTCAGAAGCCATAGGCTAGATGGCAGTCGTAAGGCTATGTAAGATGCCTTTACACAACCTGAAAAATCTTCTTCTTCCGAGCATGTTTCCCAGTTGCATCTTCAGCTTACACTTCAGAGCCCAGGGTACGCTATTAATCATGGTTCTGATTTGGCGGTACTGGTTATTACAATGGAGCGACTGCCGTCTGACCTCCGTAACCCTTTTTACAGGGAAGCCAGACCAACAGGAACATGATCCATGTGAAAGTGGCCAACACTGTCAGCTTTTTCAGGCTGCCTAAAGGCATCTGACGTAGCCTAACCACTGTCATTTACGGATAGCAGCCGGGACCACCGGCTTAACGTGTCTTCCGAAGCACAGAGGAGCTCAAGATAGAAAATGCCACTAATGGCAACCAATCCAAACAATGCGCCGCGCACTCGCCGACGCTTCACGCGCTTGAGAATTTTCTCTCCTACACTAAAGCCGACTGCTCCCTATCAGTTTTAACAGTTTCCATTTTCCACCACCAAGTGGCAGAGCGGCTGCACGTGGACGTCCGCCATGGGCTGTCATGGCGCGAGGCGATAGCGGTGGGATAGAAATTCAAATTAAAGTTTAAGTAGATATATAAAATTGCTTTTAGTAAATTAAACAGAAAGACAATGTCTTATTTTTATCTTTTATACTTTTTTACAGGCATACTTTTGTTTGTAAATTTGGCGGTTTTGAATAATTCTGACAATAAGATGTGCAGGGTCAATCAACCTTATAACCCACACAATATGAAATTACCAAATTTTTTGGTTTACTCATGTTTTCTCAAACCATGTTAAAAATAAAATTAAAACCAGATAAGCAATGCGTCCAAAGCTAAACAACCTGGGCAGTAAAATTTGGTATTTACAGCATCATAAATTGGATTCAAAATGTATACAAAAGTGTGAGAAATAAAATGCAGAAACTCACCAGATGTGAGAGGATTAAATAAACATAGGATTCAATTATGTTACTAGCGACCCGCCCCGGCTTTGCATGGGCATAAAAATCTTCCTCTTGAATCACTCTATCTATTAAAAAAACCGCATCAAAATCTGTTGCATAGTTTTAAAGATTTAAGCATACAAAGGGACATAGGGACAGAGAAAGCGACTCTGTTTTATACTATGTAGTGATTATATTGTAACACAGATTTAAAAGGTCCTGCATGTGGTGTTGAACATTACATTCGCTAACCTATGAACTTTTTTTTTAGTTTAAATCTGTGTTTATCTAAGTTATATTGGCAATGAGTAGCAGTATTCTTTGAATATGGAAGTCAAATAATATTTTAACTTCATGCCATAATAATAAGTGTAGTAAAACTTTTGTATCACTTAATATAAAATTAATACCTTATCTTTATGATAATTAACAAATAAAAATAATGTGACAAATCTACTTAATTCTTTCAGGAATAAAACTTACTTAATTTTAAATTTTCAACCATCAAGAAATTAATAATGTAAGTAAACAATCAACAATAGTAAAAGTTTAATATACCAATGCAATACCACCTCATTTGTACGTAATCCAATTATGGTTTATTTTGACTTCCAAACAATGACAATTATCTAATCGTGATTCATCTTTTTAATCAAGATATATTTAACAAACTCATAGCCCACAGAAATCAGCCCTTGGATTAATTTAGTAAGACGTTATTTTTTATCAGTAACGCGCGAAGTCGGTGCCGTAAACTAATATTTTATGTATGTAGTTATGGCTAAATATAACAAACTAGATATATTGTTAGTCAAGTAAATTCTAGAAATGTTCAATTAGAGGAAAATAATCTAGGCAAAAGCACTTCACGTGTCGGAGAAAGTGAATACGCGATGTGTTTTGCGTTCACTTACTGCGAAAATAAATTTGGCGGCCGGACAATTGGGTTAAAAAAAGAAAATACTCATACATCAGCAGTCTACATAAATTGCATTCTAAGCATGTGCAGATGATGTGGGACAATTTTAATTGGGGTCGATCCAGTAGTCTTACGATCGATTAAAACAAAAACCTAATACCTACATTTAATTTTAACACCCTAGCATTCGTATGGGAAACAGCTGCTGTGGCCAATACAACATCGGAGCCACAAATCAATAACATCTCAAAAGGTACAAATAAACAAAATCAATAATTTCTACAATACACTCACCACACTGGCTGTATCCTGACTGTCTAGCGAATATTTATCGGTGTCTTTCGCTTGGTTGTCGTTAGAGAAATTCTCATATTTACGCGTAGGACTACTTTTCATTGTTCACACGATGCCTTTCAGCTTAAGCCTCGAAAGACATTTTAACACACCAAAGAAACGACACGAAACTCCAAGGCAATGAAAATCACTGAAAAATTCTGAACAGCGCACTGCAAGAAACGAAAGGAATTCCTACCGAAGCTGACGTTCGAAATGTTCGAATAGACTGCGGCGACAGTGACAGATGACAGTGACAGCTATGAACTATGACATTGATAGAAAGTGAAATGAAAAAAATAGAAAAAAGTTAGTTGATATGGCGGGCGGGCGGGAACATCAAACCTGTGACAAAGAGGACCGATAGTCAAAGAATTTATATACACTAGAATGCTTACGAATAATAATAACCGCAAAAAACAACATTCAAAATTAATCCTTATTACTCTACTGCAAAGAAGATTTTTTTTTTAAAGCCTACATACAAATACCTAACGTTCCAGAAAAAGGTTAAAAATTTGTAGGTGTCCCTTTTCCTCTTGAATATTATACAACCTACTAGAAAGAGATACCTACAAACTTTAGGTTTTATTTCGGAACGACTTTTGTCCTCCGTAAGCATTCTAGTGTTATATATCCCACCAAAAACATAAATGTAAAAAACGAGAGCCAAGTTCAATACAAAAATTATGCTTGGCGGTGAGCTTCGCCGCAAAAAGAATGGCGATCTAAATGAGTGCCAAGTTCTATGCAAAATCGAAATATGTTTTTATAGGAACAAAATAACATTATGAACAAGTATTAAACTCTATTTCTTTGCTTTATTAGATACCTACCAATTGCTGTTATTTAAAAATGTGAGATCTTGAAGTAGGTTAGATTTGACTTGGCCAGTTTTTAACACAATCAAAATGTTGAATAACTTTATAAAATGACTTATGTAATGAAAACTGGCCAAGTCAAATCTGACCTACATCAAGATCTCACATTTTTAAATAACAGCAATTGGTAGGTATCTAATAAAGCAAAGAAATAGAGTTTAATACTTGTTCATAATGTTATTTTGTTCCTATAAAAACATATTTCGATTTTGCATAGAACTTGGCACTCATTTAGATCGCCATTCTTTTTGCGGCGAAGCTCACCGCCAAGCATAATTTTTGTATTGAACTTGGCTCTCGTTTTTTACATTTATGTTTTTGGTGGGATATCATTACTTTTTGTAAAGAAAACTAGGCAAGTATTCCTATTTAATGTTTTTTTTTTGCGTGACAAATTAACCTAAAAGAGCTACAAACAAATGAGGTTTTGAAAGAAACGATTTACGTAATATTAAATAACTCACAAATGCCGTTAAAGTACAATACTAAAAAGGAATAATTTATATCTGGACTATTCCAGCTATAACTCAAATAAATTTAGTCGAACGACGCAGCATTAAACGCAATCTAATAGGTGGGTTTCCGCTAAATAACCGGGCATAACGAGGACGCTGGCGCGAATGAGCGCCGCTAAGAGCATACTTTGGTTCGTTCGCATTTTAAGTCGTATATAGTCTAGTCTATAAGATTTAAAAGGTGTTAATTCAACATAATGTGATTAAAATTATGTGACTTAGCTCATTCGATCCGGAATAATGTCTAGATCATTGTGTAAAAAAATGGAATTAGTCCATAATAAATTTCAAAAGTTATAAACAATTAAACACCTTCAAAAAATAGTGTTTGTTTTTTTGCTTATTGTTCGTAAATTATAAATATTTTCGAAATTTGAAAAAAGATTCTTAAAGAGGAGAAAATTTAGTAAAAAAAGTTCCAACTCCCGAAACTGTACCTCCATTATTTATAATTTTAATTTAACGCTGAAAATAGCCCTCCGCGCGCAATTGTTAGGTTGCGCGCGCGGCCTCGAAAGCGAGTACGTCACTTAAAATTTTTTTTTTTAAATACTTAAAGTTGATTGAAAAATCTAAAAAAATTACAACACAATCTAAACACTTTAAAGAATTAATTCTCGTTGAAATTTTTCATAAAAACAAATTTTCTAATATGCTAGACGATTGTTAATTAACAAAATTTTTACAAACTTTCTTCATCGTTCTAAATTTAATAAATGTTTAAATAATTACCGTAAAATTATTTCGCTTCGTGGAGCTCTTCTTATATACATACAAAACAAGATTGCGTTATCAAAGTTTTAAAAATATAAATACTTCGTTTATAATATTTTTTTAAATTAACAAAAAAAGAAAAAATACATTAATGTTGTAAAGAAAATTTTTTCTTTATTTATTATTATATTTTCGTTTTTATGTCAATAAAAAACAATTATTAATTAAAAAAAAAATTTTTTTACTCAATTTGTTTATAAAATTTTTATAAACAAATTGACTATTTTCATATTTTTGAAAAATTTTTTTTGTTATTTTATAGAGAACTGTCAATTATGATTTTTACAAAAAAAAATTTTTCTTAATAATTATTTTCTATTGTTTATAATCGTTTTTTTTAAATATCGGATGTTTAAATTATTAGTTAAGAATTTTTTTTTTCTAAAAATCATAATTGACTTTTCTCCACAAAATAACAAAAATTTTTTTTTTTTTTCATTAACAATTGCATTGTTTGTTAACTTTACAATTTGTTATAAACAATTTTTCAACTTTGTTTTATTTTTTTCCTGAACGTAATAATAATTACAAAAATGACCTCATGCATAAAAATACCGAAAAAATTTTATTCTATTTTTTATGTAATTTTGAAAATATACGTGCTACAAAAATAGCAAACAGCTGATCCATTTGTTGACTTTAAAGCTAATATAACTTTTAAACTATTAAAGATACGTCAATTAACATTCAGGTCATTTTTGTAGACGATGAAATTATCTTTCAGATGATGTCAGTCATATATTTTTTATCTATTATTTATTTATTGTTTTGGACATTTGTTTATAAAAATTGAAGATTTTTTCGGATTTTTCGAACTTTTGCGGCTTCTAACTCTGTAAATAATGCAAATTCGGTTATTGATCTTCAAGGCAATTTTGTTAAGCTATAATTTATGTTACAATTGAAGTCGTTTATTTATTTTAGACTTGATTTTTTCATCAATTATTACTATCTTACGTTAAATTTTGGAAATTATGGTCATTTCTAGATGATTTACTTACTACTCTCCAGCTGTATTTCAGTTTGTAATATAAACAATGATTTTTTGTCTGAAAAACATGCAAGAAATGTACTTAAAAATTATAGGTTAGGTCAGAACTTAAAAGTTTTTTACCACAAATTACACAATTCATTGAAGAGTTCATTTTAATGAATTAACAATTTTCACCAAAAAACAATTTAAATGTTGAATATAAACAATTGGCAAATGCAAATAAAATAATTGTACACGTGACACTTGGTACCATCACAAATAAAACTGACTATGCACTAATATATTACGATTTCAAGTCTTATTGGTGTCTACTCAATGAGATAAATGATTATTTGCATATAAACTTTATGCTATTATATTAAAATACAGAAAGAATTTAAAATACATTACAATGGAGTAAAAAAATTTTTTTTTAATTAATAATTGTTTTTTATTGACATAAAAACGAAAATATAATAATAAATAAAGAAAAAATTTTCTTTACAACATTATTGAACTTAAAAAAATTATTATAAACGAAGTATTTATATTTTTAAAACTTTGATGACGCAATCTTGTTTTGTATGTATATAAGAAGAGCTCCACGAAGCGAAATAATTTTACGGTAATTATTTAAACATTTATTAAATTTAGAACGATGAAGAAAGTTTGTAAAAATTTTGTTAATTAACAATCGTCTAGCATATTAGAAAATTTGTTTTTATGAAAAATTTCAACGAGAATTAATTCTTTAAAGTGTTTAGATTGTGTTGTAATTTTTTTAGATTTTTCAATCAACTTTAAGTATTTAAAAAAAAAATTTTTAAGTGACGTACTCGCTTTCGAGGCCGCGCGCGCAACCTAACAATTGCGCGCGGAGGGCTATTTTCAGCGTTAAATTAAAATTATAAATAATGGAGGTACAGTTTCGGGAGTTGGAACTTTTTTTTACTAAATTTTCTCCTCTTTAAGAATCTTTTTTCAAATTTCGAAAATATTTATAATTTACGAACAATAAGCAAAAAAACAAACACTATTTTTTGAAGGTGTTTAATTGTTTATAACTTTTGAAATTTATTATGGACTAATTCCATTTTTTTACACAATGATCTAGACATTATTCCGGATCGAATGAGCTAAGTCACATAATTTTAATCACATTATGTTGAATTAACACCTTTTAAATCTTATAGACTAGACTATATAGCGCTGTGAGCCGCGCACAAGTGCAAGGCGCGAGCGAGTTCAAGCAGCATTCTTAGACTAGTCAATACATACATATATCGGTACCAATAAGACTTCGCTATTGCCTTGACCTTGGTATACATACACATTGGAGTTTCTTTTAGGGTACAAAGAGTTCGAACTAACAAATTTATACCTTAAAATATTATTTCTTATTTTCAAAAGAAATCAGAGAAACGAACCTTGGGCACTGATCTTTGTTAATTTAGTGAGCCGTGGACTATAAGATAACTACTATGCAGGTATAAACCAACCGACCCGCTAAATTTTAAGTAAATCGCTACCGCTTATAATTTTGTACCATAAGTCAGAGCGTGACGCTGATTGGCTGGTGTGCTGCCGCGCGCCGCTGACGGTTGTTTAGCGCGTAGGTATTACAAGTTTTTTGTATGGGGACACCACTTATTTTTTGACTTTTTTTTATTTTTTGATTTTTTCCTACGCTTACACACAATTTCCGAGCTGGATTCCAAATTTCATCCTTCTAGGTCATCTGGAAGTAGGTTAGGTTTAGGTACTATAAGTCAGTCAGTCAGTGCTAAAATTTACAACTTTTTGACCTTCATATCTTTATAACCGTTTGAGCTAGCTTCATGAAATTTGGGCTTCTACATGTCCTGATGGATCTTATTAAACACACGTAGTTTTATGTGTTTACATTAAAGAGGTTTCGAGTTATAGAAGGGTCAAAAGTGGCACCAAGTGGTTCGTGTAATATTACACTCGGCGCTGGCTAGCCAGTTCCTTTGCTTGAACTTGGCTTGACACTCTGCCGCGTGTCTAGATAAACTAGCTGTTCCCCGCGGCTTCGCCCCGCGTGGAACAGCTAGTTTATATTATATATTATAGCGCTTCGTTTGAATGTGAGCGGTTTAGCCGTGAAAGTGAAACAGACAGACCGATAAACATACTTTCGCATTTATAATTATTAGTATATTGAAATATCGGAACTCTGGATACACGCACGGCTTGATAGCTATAAACAGCGACCCCTTCAAGCTATCTTCTATTCTTCTATCGTGTCATGCTCATGCGTGTACTATTTAAGTAGGCCCAAAACAAATGAGTGAGTAGGAGAGATGTCGCTTTAAGCTTTACATCAAATCATCTCTTAAAACCATGCTTAGTATCTCCTCTCTAGTCTTACAGAGTAAGGGAGATGTCGCCTTGCATCAGTATTTCGCTGTCTCGCTTACTCACTGGATCTTGCATTTTTTATAATAATGGTAGGTAGTTTGTATACGAAATGAATTTATTTATTTATTAAACACTAACATCAGACTGCTAGGTAGTAGACACATTATTAAAAAATCTTACATTTGATGCGGGTCCGTTGGTATTCCATAGCTGTATCGCCGTATATTCCCATTTAGATATATTCTTATTTTTTCCATTGTCATACGGTACATTACGTCGGAACATCTAAAATGTACTTTCACTTTTTTATCGACAACTTAACACATTCACTTCACTAAAACTTTATCAAACCAAACACTCTTACGTGTCTAAAATGTGCAATTTTAAGCAAGGTTGCCAAGGTCATAAAAGTTAATAATAATCCTACTCAACATGAACAAGGAAAAACTACGTAAAATTATTCAATAAAAATATTTCCATATAACCTACAAAAAACAATCACTTCATAACAATGCCATAATACTGACAGAGTACATTCACCTTATCAGTTACTGATAATACCTACCAGTCACATTCACATAGCATAAATGCGCGACTATAAGTAAGTATCTACTTATCTATCTAGATTCTAGTAGTTCTATAACTACGCACAGACAGACAGAGTATAATACCATACCAAGTAATTTTCATAAGTTTCGCACCCGTTTGACTAGAAATGCGCCCTTTTATTAACACGCTTTTAATAGCTTCACTTGTAACTATGATATGTAAGAAAATCTTGGAATCTTAATTTGACCCACTTTTTTGACAATTTTTTGATCTTCGATTAGGATGAAATTTTGTACACGCTCTGAGTTCTGATTACAATAAATAACTAGCTAAGAAACGTCATTACAAATCCAATATGGTGGACTCCCCAAGTGGCTGTTTGAAATCCCCCCCTAATATATGGGTATCAAATAAAAGGGTTTGTTGTCAGGAATACGAAAAAATAATATTCACGTGACTTAAATCCAATATGGCGGACGTCTAAGATGGCGTTTAGTAATTTTTTGTGCGTGCTAAAAGCGTGTTTTTTAGTTTTTTTTTTAAACTATTTTTATACAAATAAATAACGGCGCCGGCGGCACCGGCGTAAATTAAATCAAATTGGCGTAGGTATATGGTTTTTCCGTTTTCCTCTATTGCCTCCTCTCTCTTTGTCTACGCTGCGCGCCGCCGCCATCTGTAGGCGCGGGCTTAATTCGCCTTACGCCAAGAACGACGTTATGCTACGTACTATTAAGGTTCATTTTGTGTTACTTTGATAATCTTCAACCGCTACGTCTTTTTTTCGCTACTACGTCTTGCCGCGGGCCCGCGGTGACCATGAGTGAAAGAAGACTGGGTGCGAAACCCATAACGAAGAATTTCATTTATCAATATAGCAAGCGATAAGTCACAAAAAATCTTGCCTTGTAATTTAATCTTTATTTGTTTCCTGTTTTTAATCATATTTTTTAATCAAATACATATCTGGTAACTAAGTAGCCTGATAAACTACAGTTTGCGTCAGGCTTTTCCTGTGGATTGTTCTCATCATTAACATTGGAGCGTTTTCTTGGTTGCATTCCTAAAAACATGTTCGGCGACCTCCGTGGCAAAATGGTTAATATGCCAGTCCGCTACTCAGAAGGTCCTGAGTTCGATCACCGGTCAGGTTAAGAAGAAAAATGATCTTTTCTGATGTATGTACTTGTTATAAAATATATATCGTCGAGTTAGTATCCCATAATACAAGTCTCGAACTTACCTTGGAGTCCTACCTTAATCTGTGTCATTTGTCCCTATATATTTAAAGTTAAATATTATTAAAAATTATTATGTAAACAAGGTTTGGCGTGTTTTTATGACCAGCCGTTTGCCCGACCATCTGTGGAAGCACGGAATCATCTTGGGTTCTCGGAAAGCATACTTTGTTTAGTTGTTTCCAATTTGGTTAGGACATTGCAGGCTTGAATCACCTGATTGTCTGATAATAAAGATCTAGCAGTTGAAACTATTTATTCATTGCTATTTGATTCTGACCTACGCCACGATGAACAATAAACTAATACGAAATGATCTAACATGATTTATTTAAATAATCTATTAAACAAAATTTACAAATATTATCAATGATTCGTCTACGCCTTTAGCGCATCCTGTATACCAAAGCCGGGGCCTTTGGGCTCTTCAGTCAGCGAGGTCAGCCCTCCGAGGGGCTCCGACGCGAATCGACCACTCCTGAAACACAAAATATGACTAGATATTCCACGAGATTTTACTGAAAACCACAGAATTTAGAAATATTAACAAGTGGCATAGCGCACGAAAAACGTGTCACTAGTTTGGCCTCTAAGCCAACGTTTCACACAGAAAAAACGGGCGGGGAATTTGATTGCGTCATTTACTGCCACTGTTATTAGTCGATAATATTAGGTAGTTTTGTTGTTAACTACGTAATACATTTCTAATAAGGTGTGTCGCGGTTTACATGTATTAATTGAAGATAAGAAGAGAGAATACGCTGCCACACTGATCCTGGAACTAAATCCGCGTCAAAACATTTCTATTTGGATAATTTCTCTGTTTTGTGCTGAAAACCGAAAACAGTAAATATGTGTTAATGGCAATGAGGAATGTTCTGTACCGATCAATGCGCCACTGGTGGCGAGTAACTGGAACTATTCAAAGACTCCTATGATGAAACCAGTGCTCATTAGGTTAATTCATCTCTTCTATGTAATTTCTCAATGGGTTTCACCCAGTACGATACGGTAATATGTGTATGTATGTACTATAGCCTATAATATACCTTCCTCGAGAATCAGGTTTCAATAAATAATGGACAAACAGGTATTACGCTCTTTAGGGTTCCGTAAAAAAAATCACTCGTGCATCTGTCTGTCCGTTCGTCACAGCCAATTTGTTCGAAACTACTGGACCAAATCAGGTGAAATTTGGTAGGATGATTCATCCTACCGAATTATACACAAATAAATATTTTTTTTTATTTTTATTTATTTATTTCAATAAAGAAACAATAACACCTTTACAGCTTACATGCCAATGCGATCTTATGCGTATGCTAGCTTCTTCTTAAATACCTGTTTAAGTCCATTATTTATTGAAACCGATTATATCATCCTGAATGATATAATCCTATGACCCTAACACAGATGTGCAAAGAAATAACACTGACACGCGTGAGGAACGACGTTTAAAATGCCTGTGCGTACAGCGCACTAGAGTACGAATGACACACCACAGAGCGCTAGTGGAGGGGCATTTAACGCAAGATTTAACGGGACACAGTTTCTGGGCTAGTCCCGTCATCACGCGTGCGAAAAAGGACGTTCCCAATTTTTTTATTTATTTGAGAAAAAAAAATATTTTTTTATTAAATATAAATTAATTTTGGTTTTATTCACTAAAGAAGTTTTATTTACCTTGGTCCTGGTTTGGGCTTCTCATCTTTCTTGAGCTTCTCAATGATTTCCTTTGTGTCTTCTACTGTTAAATCCTCCTGCAATGAAATATTAATTTATTATTTAACTAGCTGACCCGATGAACTCCGTACCGCCTGAACTCACTTTCTCACCGTTTATACCTTCCCTGAACTTCCAAAAATATTTCAAGACCCAAATTAACCAAATCCATCTATGCTCGAGTTTTAGCCAGACTAACAAACAGCAATTGATTTTTATAGAATACTAGCTTTCGCCCGCAACTTCGCCCAAGTGAATATTCTCACGGGAACAGTGCTTTTCCTCGGGATGAAAGGTATCCTATGTCTTTCTCAATACTTCTATCTATGTGTATGCGAAATTTCAGGAGGATTGGTGCAGTAGATAGAAAGTGAAAGCATAATGAACAAACAAACTCACTTTTGCATTTATAACATTAGCTAGGTTAAGAAAGAAAAAAGAGAAGATCATATCTTGTTGATTGACTTCTTAGTTAAATAATAAGGTTTACTTAAAAAAAATTACTTACATAATAGTCATCGTTAACTTGAATCATGGGTGCATTCACGCAAGCTCCTAGACATTCAACCTGTAAATAGGAAAGATTAATAGGTGAAATTCAAAATGAATAGGTGAAATTCAAAATCAATAGGTGAATTTTAAAATGAATAGGTAAAATTCAAAATAAATAAGTGAAATTCAAAATGAATAGGTGAAATTCAAAATTTTTCATCAGTAATTGACCGAGCGAGCGAAGCGAGCGAGAGTCTCCATTTCGAGACTGGCAAATTTTGCTTTTGTCCGGATGTCTGTCTGTCTGTCTGTCTGTCTGTCTGTTTGTTCCGGGCTAGAGGTCGCATTTCTGAACGGATCTTAATGAAACTTGGTACACGTGTTCCTTGATTTATTTGCAATTTTTTGTCGAGAGTTTTTTTTGATCGGAGGGAAAAGGGGGGAAAAAAGGGGGAAAGTTTTCTGTGACGTTGTTTACGAACGGATCTTAATGAAACTTGACACACGTGTTCCTTGATTTATTTTCAATTTTTTGTCGAGAGCGTTTTTTGATTGGAAGGAAAATGGGGGCAAAAATGGGGGAACTTTGCTATTTGTTATATTGCTTATACCACTGGCCGCATGGTACTTGTTCTTTTACAACTTTGCGCTTTGAATTCGTTTTCGGTCATTTATTATATTTATTTTTATTTTTATTTTTATTTTTATTTTTATTTTTATTTTTATTTTTATTTCTATTTTTATTTTTATTTTTATTTTTATTTTTATTTTTATTTTTATTTTTATTTTTATTTTTATTTTTTTTTATTTTTATTTTTATTTTTATTTTTATTTTTATTTTTATTTTTATTTTTATTTTTATTTTTATTTTTATTTTTATTTTTATTTTTATTTTTATTTTTATTTTTATTTTTATTTTTATTTTTATTTTTATTTTTATTTTTATTTTTATTTTTATTTTTATTTTTATTTTTATTTTTATTTTTATTTTTATTTTTATTTTTATATGACTGTATATGACCGTCTGACCAGAATAGGATAATATGGCAAAATAAAAAAATATAGAAAAAATCCTTTTGAGAATATACGAGGGAAAAAATTAACAGAATAAGAAATACCTATATTTACTCTATATAGAGTAATAAAAAAAACAAAAAGGGGGTTAACGGATGAGGTTCGCGAGGTCTACTGTTCACAGAACCACTAGTTATATTGGTTGTTGAATATTTTTATAGGCTGTTTATTTTCTCTTAAGTATCTCAATGTAATATTTGACTGCTTCTGTGGTCCAGTGGTTAAGGCGTTAGCCTGTAGACCCGGGGGTCGTGGGTTCGATTTCCATGGGGAACATACTGTGTTGAGGCTTGAATCACCTGACTGTCTGATAATAAAGATGATTCAGTGCTTTGGAAGGCATGTTAAGCCGTTGATCCCCGCTGCCATCTGGTAGTTATTAAGGGAATCATGTCAGAGGCCGAGAGTTCTGAAAAACTCTGACACCACGGTATGCATGGTCGATTGACCGTGTCACCAACATGAAATGATGATGATTAGTTAACTTATTGGCTCGTTGAATCCAGACACACTGAATACAGTCATGTGACATATTCGTGCATGAACCAAGCAAAAACATTAAAATATACCTCGGAAACTGAGAATTTCCCGCAAGGGCTGTTGCCTCCAACATGGCAGCCGGTGGCTTCCTTGATGGCATTCAGGACTGCATCTGACCCTCGCAGCCAACACGGGGTAGTGGTGCACACTTGTACATGGTATTTGCCTATTGGCCGTCTGAAAATGTTAAAATATAATTGTGGGGTTGAAAGTTTATGAATGCATCCTTAAGATTTGTTTTGAGAGAACGCGACGAGCTGACGAATGAAAGTGCGAATGAATAAATTAGATGAACGAGTGGGATGTTTCTCTTGTTTACGACTGGCTTGGATGACGATAAGACGCGCGCACTCCAGCACCACTGAACGATGCCATTAGCATACGATTGTAAGAATTTTGCATTTTCAAATACATCACTTTGCACCCGGTCCCATCTTTTATTTATCTCGAATCCCACAAAATTGGGGGCCCCTCCGGGATCGAGATAAATTTGACCGATTGCAAGTGACGACGACACGTGGCCCTGTATCCAGCCCAGACTGCAGTATTCAGGAGCTACGCAATTGTATTCACGACGACAGCAACGACGAATATGCCGAAGGACCGGCGAGGCAGCCGACAACCTGATCACGACGACGACGAGACCTATAACGACGCTAGGTCATCACGAGGTAATGGTAGCATGCTTCACCTTGCCGAAGGCTTAATACAGAAGTTCAGCGGTAACGACGACGACGAGAATGCTGTATCATCCTGGATGCGAGAAATCGACGACAATGGTGATGTTTTCAACTGGTCACCCACTCAGCGACTTTTGGTGGCACGACGTTCACTAACCGGAACGGCTGCATTATGGCTACGTTCAGTCCTGGGATGAACTCAAGACTGCTATAAGTAAGGAATTTCCAGACACAGCGGATGCCAAGAAAATTCACGAAATGATGAGTTCTAGGCGTAAGCGGCGCAATGAATCATGTTTAGATTTCATGCTTACTATGAAGGCTATGGGAAAGCGCGGTAAGCTGCCGGACTACGTGGCTATCAAATACATAATTGAAGGCATAGATGACGCAGAAATAAATAAGGTAATGCTGTATGGAGTCACAACTTATGCCGACCTCAAGGAGAAACTTAAAATTTACGAAGCCATCAGAGTGAAAACGAAGCCATCCTACATCAAGCGAGATCAACATAGCAGCGGCGGCGGCGGTAACGCATTACCAAGGCAAGCAAATATTCAAAAACCTACTAGATTCAACCGATGTTATAATTGCGGCGACGCCGAGCATCTATCTGCAGAGTGCCCTCATAGATCACGAGGAAAAAAATGCTTTAACTGTAATCAGTTCGGGCATTTGTCAGCCGATTGCAAGTCACGAAGCCTGCGAAACAAAGATAAGATGGCGGATACATTTTCGAGTGCACGACCGCGCCCTCTGCCGGAATATCAAGACAAGAATTATGAAGGAAGCAAAAGCGAGACGAAACATGTCCTTATGTCAATGAATGACAGGGACAACATCATTCAGCAGGAAATCGTTCACACCGTTCATTCACCGGAGCAGTCTATGGCCGGCGCAAGCGACAAAGGCGACACTAGCGACACGTGTGACAGCGTCGGGAAATTAGACAATTGTAAAGATGGCGATATAAACAAATCGGAACGGCCGCTTAAAATTATCATTATTAACGGAAAAGAAGTAGTTTCATTGATAGATTCGGGCAGTGATTTGAACTTAATTTCTAGTGAATGTTGCGATGAATTAGGTTTATTGATAAACAAAGACTTTAAAATAAATATGTCAGGGTTTGGTTCATCGAAAGTGAAATCACTAGGAACGACTGATGTACTTATAAATGTAGACGGTAAATATTACAGTGATTCATTTCATGTAATTCCAACAGTTTGTATGCCATACAAATTAATTTTGGGCAATGAATTCTTGTGCAAGGTTGTGACAGTGATGAAAGGAGGTTTTGTGTGTGTAAATCCAGAATGGCTGAGTGATGTAAATTGTTTTGTGTGTTTTTCTGATTGTTTAGGTCACATTAGCAACCAGTCAATGAAGGAAGAGGTTATGCAATTAGTAGACAGCTACCAGCCTTGTCAAATAAGGGAGGCACCCATTCAACTGAGGATTATTATGAAGGATGAGGTACCTGTGGCCCAACGACCCAGACGTATATCTCCAAAGGAACAAAACGAGGTGGATAGACAGATTAATGAGTGGCTTCAAGATGGAATTATACGGGTAAGTTTCTCAGAGTATGCTAGCCCATTAGTTTTAGTTAAGAAAAAAGATGGCAATATAAGAATTTGTGTAGATTACAGGCAAATAAATAGGAAAATGGTGAAAGATGAGTATCCTATGCCCAACATTGATGACCACATCGATAAGCTTGCTTCAGCAAAGGTATTTAGTACGCTTGATTTAAAAAATGGATTTTTTCATCTACCGATTCACGAAGACTCTGTAAAATATACTGCATTTGTAACGATGACTGGCCAATTTGAATTTTTGAGAGCTCCGTTTGGTCTGGCTACATGCCCTAAAGTTTTTACTCGATATATAACAATAATCTTTAGGGAACTTATTGAAAAGGGAGTCATTATTGTCTTTATTGACGATATTTTAATTCCAGCGCAAGATGAGCAAGAAGCGGTTGATCGACTGAAGAAAGTCATGAAAATAGCATCGGAATATGGCCTGAAAATCAACTGGAATAAATCTCAGCTGCTTACAAGAAGAGTAGAATATTTAGGACATATTATTGAAAACGGTGCGGTGATGCCATCGCCAGGGAAGACAGATGCTGTCATGAAATTCCCTGAGCCTCAGAATCTGAAGCAGCTGCACAGTTTTCTCGGATTATGTTCATATTTCAGAAAATTTATACCAGATTTTGCTCATATTGCCCGTCCTCTTACCGATATGCTTAGAAAAGACTCAAGATTTGATTTTAACGATGAACATAGAATGGTTTTTCAAAATTTGAAGACAAAATTAGCCACAAAACCTGTACTCAAGATTTTTGATCATAGAGCGGAGACGGAACTTCATACAGATGCTTCCCACGTGGCTTATTCAGCTATCTTGATGCAGAAGAGCGAAGATGGTGAGTTACATCCTGTCCATTATATGAGTCGACGCACATCAGATGCCGAAAGCAAATATACGAGCTACGAACTTGAAGCGCTTGCAGTAATAGAAGGTGTGAAGAAGTTTAGACATTATCTCTTTGGGAAACACTTTAAAATAATTACAGATTGCAAAGCTTTTGAGATGACACTTAGGAAGAGAGATTTGGCTATGTCTACAAGAGTTGCAAGATGGATTTTACTATTACAAGACTATGATTTTACCATTGAACACAGGAGTGGTTCAAGAATGAGACATGCTGATGCTCTGAGTCGAGTTCCTTGTGTAGCAGTTATGACGAGAAGTTTACATGATGATATAAGACGAGCACAAGAAACAGACGATGGTCTCCGAGCAATAACAGAGGTCTTACGACGAGGAGAATCATATTATGACTATTATTTACATCACAGTTTACTTTACAAAGGATCTGATCAGCAGTTAGTAATACCTGAGAAGATGGAAATTGATATTATCAAAAGAGCACATGACAATGGTCATTTTGCAAAAAAGAAAACATTAGAGATGATCAACAAGGATTACTACATTCAAAACATAGGAAAGAAAGTTGAAGACTACATCAAGACTTGCATACCATGCTTGCTGGCTAATAGGAAGGAAGGTAAACAAGAGAGTTTCCTAAAATCAATTGATAAAGGAGATACACCTCTACATACACTTCATTTTGACCACATTGGCCCGCTAACAGAAACACATAAGCAGTACAATCATATTCTCACTGTAGTGGATGCTTTCACTAAGTTTACATGGCTCTTTCCCACCAAATCTACATCAACAAAAGAAGTTTTGAACAAGTTGGAGTTTCACAAGCAGATTTTTGGAAATCCTGACAGAATTATTACAGACCGAGGTACAGCTTTCACCAGTAATGATTTCAAACAGTATTGCGAGAGTGAAGGGATACAGCATATCACCATCACGACTGGAGTACCACGAGGAAACGGGCAAGTAGAGAGAATTCATAGAATCATAATATCCGTGCTTACCAAGTTGTGTATAGAAAAACCAGATTTGTGGTATCGTCATGTCGGAAGAGTACAGATAGCTTTAAATAGCACGTTCCAGAGAAGTGTAAGTACCACACCATTTGAGCTTTTGATTGGAAGAAAAATGAAACGACGAGAAGATGTTGAGATGCTCGACTTGCTGCAAGCCGAGATCCAGGATACATACACACAGGAGAGGGAAGAACTAAGAAAATCTGCTAAACAACAAATATTGGATATACAGGAAGAGAACAAGAGGAATTATGATAAGAATAGGAAGAAAAGTCAGAAATACCAAGAGGGTGATTTAGTGGCTATTAAACGAACACAGTTTGGACCAGCTATGAAATTAAAACCTAAATATTTGGGACCTTACCGTGTGGCAAAAGTAAAACACCATGACAGGTACGATGTAACAAAGCAGGACCCCTCAGCTGAAGGCCCTGGTACGACAACCTCATCTGCAGATCATATGAAGGCTTGGCCACAGTAAGTTCTCAAATAATTCATGCTATATTTATTTTATTTCAGGTGATTTTTGTCATGTCTTATTTCTGATATGTATGAAAGATGTGTATATGATGTTATGAGGTATCATAGCCCAAATTTAATATTTTTTTTAAGAAAAAACTAGTTTTTATGTATCTTGCAAAACATGAATCATTATATGTTATGTTCAAGTACTTTATTGCTGATGTATGTTGTAAAAAAATTATTTAACTATTTAGTAAATTCTAGATAGAGTTGTTTTACTTTGAGATGTTTTAGTATCATTAGAGGTCATTGTAATAGTACCTAATATTCACATTTGATTTACTATGAAGATGATAGGTTTTTGTCAAGTGTAACTTAGTATTGTATAATGGTACGATATTGTAATAGAACTCAAATAAATTTATATAATTTGTAAACTTTATTTGTTGTAGCTGGAGTGTAAATTTGCGTGTATGACGATGAAAGTAGTTCTATGACGTATGATGGAAAGACTGATGATGCATGAAAACGACGTAAGGTATGATGTGTAAGGTTGTTGATGATGACTTATGAATGAAGGGTGCTTGCGACTTTTGTTTGTTCTAGATGATGACGTATGCCATGCGTGACGTGTGAATCATTGTGTTAGTTGACGTGTGGTATGCATGTAGGTGACTGTGACGATTGTCTGAGGGCAGACAAGGGGCAGGTATGGCCGAATGTGGGGTTGAAAGTTTATGAATGCATCCTTAAGATTTGTTTTGAGAGAACGCGACGAGCTGACGAATGAAAGTGCGAATGAATAAATTAGATGAACGAGTGGGATGTTTCTCTTGTTTACGACTGGCTTGGATGACGATAAGACGCGCGCACTCCAGCACCACTGAACGACGCCATTAGCATACGATTGTAAGAATTTTGCATTTTCAAATACATCACTTTGCACCCGGTCCCATCTTTTATTTATCTCGAATCCCACATAATTTTAATTCTTTTTCTACTTAGTAATCTATGGTTGGTTGTCATAGAATTTGGATTAGAAGCCTTTTCAATTATATTTCAAATAGCTTTCACCCGTGTGAATTTCACTCAGAAACAGTGCTTTTTCCCGCGATTAAAGGTACCTATGTCCGTCACAATAGTTCTAACTATTTGTATGCGAAATTTCAGGAAGATTGGGAAAGCTTTAAAAACAAACAATTGAACAAATAAACACATTTATAATATTAGTTGGACCTTATTTATTGTATTTTTCTTCAAAGCTTTTTGCACTTATTTCTGTTTCTCTTTGATGGTAAATGGTTCTGGTGCAATGTAAGAGAGTACCAGCTAGTCAATAAAATAAGTGCCTCTGTGGACCAGTGGTTAAGACTTGAAGACTTAGAGTTCGTAGGTTCAATTCACCTGAGAAGCATACTTTGATAATTCCACTTTGGTTAGGACAATGCATGCTTAAATCAACAGGGGGCTTAGCCAAAGACACAATCGTAAAACGTTAACGAGGTACGACAAGAACAAAACATATGGGATTGACATAAAATTGACCACATGATTTACCGCAGTTTATGTCAATCCCTATATTTTGTTCTTGTCATTCGTTAGTTTTGAAATTGTCACTTTGCTACGGATATCTTTATCAAGTTAGGTTAGACTGCCTGTCATCAAGAACCATATTATTGCATGACCACCAGGGCAAAACTGGCCTTGCACCCCACAGGATATGAATGAAAGAATGAATAAATTCAACATATCGTTGAGTTAGTATCCCATAATAACACAAGCCTTGAACTTACTTTGGGGCTTACTCAATCTGTGTGATTTGTCCCTATATATTTATTTATTTATATTTAACTCACCTAATGAACATGGTGTAGAATGTGGCAACTTCGTAAACCCTCATGCGAGGTAGATTTAAAACTTCAGCTACTTTGTGCATGGCGGAGATCGGCAGCCAGCCTCCGTGCTGTCGTTGTGCGAGGTCCAATAATGGGATCATTGCTCCACGTTTGTGGCCTTCGGGGTAGATTGCTAGCAGGGCTTCCACTCTCTGTATAATAAGAATTTTTTTCATCTTAATTAAAATTCCATTATTTGTATGATAAAGCTCACTTAAAATTTCTTATTTATGTTTTATTTTCCTAACTAGCGACCCGCCCCGGCTTCGTATGGGCATAAAAACCTTCCTCTTGAATCACTCTATCTGTTAAAAAAACGGCATCAAAATCTGTTGCATAGTTTTTAAAGATTTAAGCATACATAGTGATATAGAGACTGAGAAAGCAACTTTGTTTTATACTATGTAGTGATAAATGTGGTTCAAAGGTGGTGGTGAAGAATTTCTTTTAATTCAAATATAATGCAAGATAGTGGTGTCAATAGAATAATCAAATCGCATTCTAACCAAAACAAATGAAGGTTGACATTTACCTTTTGGTTCTCCGGCGTAAATTCAAAGGGGATATTTGAGTTGTCTTCCGGGGTATCTCTGTGCACAAAGAGGCTGTCATGCTGCAGATTAGCAGTCGTCTGAAGGGCTCTAGAAGACGCTCGCCACTGAAAATAAACAAATTATAACCCTATGGCCAAGACTGAACTGTCAAATCGATATTATATAACGTTTTTATTCGCCACAGGAGAATAATTTAGACAACTCTTATGCACCAAATTAACGTACCACACCCTTAACACCAGATCTTAGGCTGGATAACATTATTTTATGACTATTTTTTGATAAAAAACACAAAGTTATTGCGAAACACTGTTCGCGAACAATTTAACATGAAGTTAGCGCCAGTTCGTATTGGTTTGCAATTGCAACTAATAATCTGTAACAAAACGCATATTATGAAATGATAAAACATTCGTTTTATTGTGAAAATGTTAATTAAAAATATATTTTTTACATTGAAATGATATCTTTTAAGATTTAGTTACAAGTGTTATTTTAATACCAAAATCCTTTATGTAGTACATTATATCTTTTTTGAGAACATTTTTCACATAAAATATTTTATGGTGAACCTTTATTATTAGTTGTGTATGTTGTTGTCATTTGAATTCCAAACATCTAACTAAACGCTTTCTGCTAATTAAGCAGCTGACTTCACATTGAAGGGTTCACTTTTGTTTTTAAAACTACATACTTCCACTAAAATATACCAAAAATTTTAGAGGACTATCCTAAACACAGCGAATAGTTTATCTAGGATAGGTATATCCCATAAATTGAATTTTTGATCACGGTAAAAAAATCTTTTATTTTATAAAAAAGCGCCTGTTTGTCTTTATAAAGCAAAGCTTAAGTACTACTTACTAAATGTCGCAGGCGCAAGAATGCTTTTATTTATTTTTTTCGGTTTTGTGTAGGCACAAATTCCGGATATCAAATAAACTACGTTTCCTTGTGTTTGTACAATTCTAAGTTTGTTTGTGCATATCTCAAACCTATTTATAAATTGGGTCGGCACTTTATACATCTAAGCGTTTTCCCGGTAGTGTCATAAACTGGTTTCTCCGTAGCCCAGACAGCATGATAAAGTGATGACCAAGTTAGCGAAAAACCTTTTGTCCCACTGTTTTCACGCGAACGTAGCCACGGCCAGTCGCCAGTGCATATAAAAATCCTTTTATAAAAAAAAAAACTAAATAAGTATTAATTAATAATGCAGCAATGGACGCAAAGCAATGCATTTTCAGCTCCGTGAAACGTTAACGCGGAGCCAACAGACTTAAAAGAACTACAGACGAATCGCCGTCGAATTAAAGAGTCATCATCATCATTTCATCCGCAGGCTTTTCACTGCTGAACGTAGGTCTCCCCAAGATTTTCCAGTAGTACCCTGATTTTATAAACGCAGACACTAGCGACTGCGTTTAGATTTTGTATGGAACAGATTTAGATGTGGTATGGAATTTCTTAGTTGCATTACTATCCGCCAGGGGCGCTGTACAAGATGTTAAACAAAATCGCTAACGCAGTCGCTAGCATCTACGTTTATAAAATCTCATACTAGGGGTACAGAATGACCAGTTGACGGGTGGCCTGCTTCCACAGTATGTCTGTCTGCCACCTTTTTCAAGTCATTAACGATGACTGGCAAGCTCTTACCGACACCCACCGACCAGGGGGGTTACTACCGTCTCTTTAAACCATGGAGGATCCAGTGAGTAAGCGGGACAGCGCAATATGATGTAAGGCGACATCTCCCTTACTGAATCGTTCTTGCATGGTTTTAAGAGATGGTGGTAAGCCACCAGAGTAGTCTATTGTCTAACGCTGCGTTTGCCAGTGGGTTTTTGCAAGGATGGGATCGCCATTCGAGAACCTTTCTACCCCATCGGCCATCGGTTCTCCGAAAGCAGCACAGAGTTAGTAATAGCATCGATAAAATATTACTAAAGTAATAGTACCTACTAGCGTCGATTGCATAGATAGGCGACACTATAGAGAACTTGTAGTGAGATCAAGCAGGTGCGACTGGAAAGAGATGCGATATGCTGTACAGCGCACTCTCCTGAGATTCGGCTCGTATAACCGAGAGGTTGGTAGAGCCATGGGAGGTGGAGGGAAGTACCTACTAGCGTAGCTGGCAAACAGCCGCCTATATGCGTGTGTTTCGCGGTGATGTGTAATTAGCAATTGGTTTTGTGTGAGTAAAAGCCGTATGATAAATTAAACGGCCTTAGTTTACAGGCTTTACTTGTGTTGTATGTGGGACTACGTCTGGAGTTTTTATAAGTCTGTGCCCGGAGCTATAAAAGCCATTGTCTGCTTGCGCCGCGTGTGCCTATATTTCCGTATGAAAAAAAAAGAAAACAAAATGAATGAATAGACAAAGCGATCGGCAAAACAACGAATCGCCATGGAGACTGCCGCACTCGCTTCCCTGCACCAAAAATGTTTACTGTGTCTGGTAGTAAATGACTAATAGCTGCTGTTATTATTAAAAAGTTAATGAATATAAGGAACTGCGTAATTAATTAATTTCATCTCGTTTTCTGCATCCATGATGCGTTTGCCTGAAGACACAGATGTCGTGGGTTCGACTCGAACGAGTAGAATATATGGACTCTATATTGACTTGCAGGAAACAGGGCAGCTAGCGTTGTTTCCAGTTTGGTTGAGGCTTGAATTTCCTGATTGTCTAATAAGAAAGATGATTCCGTGCTTCGGAAGGCAAGATAAACCGTTGATCCCGGCTGCCATCTTAATCAAAGAGTGCCATAATGTTTGTCAGAGGCCGAGCGATGGATCCGAAGAACTCTGATACTAGGGTTTGCATGGTCAGTTGATCTAACTCACACGATATTATGGCAAATTTCTATAATCGAGTCACTGTCTCTCCACCTGACGGCATATGCATAAAATCTGGAGAGTGAGGGTTCGATTCTCAAGGGAACAGCGCAACGGGGCTCCAAATACGACTTAGAAGATATTATGATCGTAGCCAATCGAAACTCTGTCTTCGCCTTTGCGGGAGACAGACGTGATGTTTGATGAAAGAAATGTAGGTACTTACCTATGCTTCCTTATCTCTACTTTTCAGCGCCTAGGTACCTATTGTAATATAATCTGCATATAATTTAAGAATCAATACTCGTAAAGTGAGTATTGAGATTGATGATTTCGTGGTGTAAAGTAATTTGTTTAAATTCTAGACTCAGCACATAAGCTTAGCCACAATAACTTTCGGGTAATAAATTGTGTCCATAGAGTTTACTGGTACCATTTGCAAGGGATGTTTATTGGTGCACCCCCGTAACCGGCGCGGCTGCATTTTGGGTGTCGTATCGAAGAATGCAAAAAGTAAAGATTTGCAAGGTATTTACAAAAAGGGTGGGTTTGTTTGGCAAGTGACTGTGTGTCTGACTCATTTAAGCGTTTTCCCTTTTGTATCAATGAGGAAGAAATCTATACTACCTAAGTAATGTTCTATTACGAGCTGAAAATTCGATTGTTCGTATGTTTGTTTGCATTTAAATAATTGGCACTGACTTCGGATTTATTAAAATATTTTAAAATAAAGCTAAATTTGAACAATCATTTATTATTTAGGGAGGGTTGTGTTTTTTTTTGCCAAAAACATGTATAATAGACATATTTGTAGTCTATATAATACCTAATTTAAATAAATGAGTAGTAGTATACAAGGTGGACACAAATCAACTGCAAATATTTTAAGGGCAGATACAGACCACTATACTGAACATGACAACATACTATACTATATGAACTTTTCCAAATAATCTTATATCGAAATACGAAATTTTATTTTTCACTTCCCATACTAAACTAGATCAGCTGATTCTCAATTTGTATGGGAGATCAAAAAAATTTTTTCATTTCTCATACTCGGAAAGTAGTGTTTTCCTGATCTGAGTATAGGGTGGAAAACGCTTAATGCCCTCCCACGGGCCGAAAAAACCCATAGTAATCATTTTCTTCCTTAGGGCGGGAAAGAAATTTTAAAATTAGAACATAAGTGTTAATTTAAAAAATATTTATTAGGGTCAGTACTCACTAAAAGTAAAGCATTTTCTGATAACATTAAAATATTAACTTCATGAATATGGGCATACAGTGAAAAATAAACACATGTACAAACGCGACGGTCCGGAACATCAAATCAAGTTAAGAGGTTTCATTAATCTTTCATTTTAATTTTTTTGATAAAATTAAACCCGTTAAAACAGTTGATGGTAACCCATCTGCAGTGCTCTTGGTGTGCGCTGATCTTAAACGGAACGGAGAGGCCCCCATGAAGCGCGCGGTATGTTCTATATTTAAAATTTAAAACCGAATTACCAACACAATATCATTTAAGAAGGCACTACTCATGTTTTTACTATTATTAATTTTAGAAAAAAATCTTTTTTTACTTTCCTTATATTCGAAATGAAAAGTAGAGTGTTTAACACGGGTAAAAGGAATAATTCCTGCTCGGACTATAGCCGCCCTCGCTACGCTCGGGCGTCTAAATACCTCGCGCGGGAATATTCCTTTCTTCCCTTGTATAACAATCTACTATTTCGTATTTCGATATAAGTTTAATTAGGAAAGTTGTTCAGTTTAGTGGTCTGAATCTGCCCTTAAAATATTTGCAGTTGATTTAAATTCACCTTATATTTGAGTCGACTTCTTTTTCCTTTGTTAAGTACTTTTGACGTGACAACGTCTTAAATTAGGTTGCGGCTGGGAGTCACTTATGAAAAAGTGTAACGCTCGGTAACGTTACGATGAGTCACCGAACGAGAGAGAGGCCCGCCGAATGCCTTGCGTCTCTCTCCCACTCAACTATGATCGGTCTGCCGTTTATTATATTCATATCAATAAATATTCTACCGAGAAAAAGACGTTGTCACGTAAAATCTTCGCCCGTAAAACCGACTTTACAGGCAACCATTTTGTTTTTTTCATAAATTTAGTTTTTGTTTGTTTTAATTTTGTAATATTAATTAATTTTAAGAAAACCTAGTCTAAAGAATAACCTAAAAACTATCTACAATATGAGGCAAAGTTTAGTTTTATTATGTAAAAGATAGAAAAAAATATAGAAATATTAATAAAACCATCAAGAGTGTGTAGACTACAGTAAGGTTTAGTTATAGTGATATCTCAGATATTTTAAAGATATTCATAATATATACATACATACATATAATCACGTCTTCATCCCATACGGGGTAGACAAGGCCTAGAGCCATAAGACCCTAGGCCACGCTTAGCATAATGGTAGTTGAAACAGGAAATCAATAGTGATGGGTTGTGTAACGTTATTTTTTAATTCACATTAATAATTCAAGTCGATTGTCATCGCAATTGTTCAGTGATCGATTTAGCCGTCTTTCCGCCTAGCCGCATCGCCGATATTCATAAACTACTGGAAACATTGGATATAAGATATAATATAGCTTTTCTCGGAACGTCTGTAGGTCGCGTCGAATTCTTCGGTGTTTTAGGACAACACATAAAAAGCTAAAGGTCAAAAGGACCCATCTAAATTCTACCTCGCGACTTAAAAATGCAATTCATACTAACTTCAAGGATGACTATATTTTAAATGAAGGTATGTGTTTTTTTTTATTCGAAAATATTTTGGTTTTTTTGCATAGCTAGGATAAGGCCAGATAATGTGGAAGGCTTATATGAAGCCTTTCAACGATAATTTGGAAATAAGAGGATAGAGATTTATGGATTACAACCCTTAGTACCATTTCGTAAAGGCTTTAGCTCAACGAAATAATTAAATAATGGCTAATTGACACATACAGCTGATACAGCTTTTATGATTTTTGATTAAATCTATACTTATATTATTAAGAAATATAGTATTCTATTCTGTCTATATCGCTTTTACGACTAAACTGCTAGACCGATTTTTATAAAATTTCGTATGGATATAATTGAAGGCCGGGGGCATACTTATACATAGAGATCTCTTCATGGGATAAGTCCGCCGTTGCAATTATCTTGTGAAATGTATTTTTGTTAATTTTGGTGCAATAAGGTTATAACAAACAAACTTATTCACGTAGTTAACAAATGCGCTTGGCGTCTCCGGCTAGTTCAATGCTCTAGACCGGACTACCGTTTGTGGAGTTGCGAGTATTCTCACGCGATATCCTCATTTAGCCAGATGTTCGGGTCTATAGTCTATAGTAACTAGTCTTTATAGTAAGTAGCTAAAAATTACACATTTCTATGAGTAATTGATTTTTATTGGCAGTGATTGAGCGAAGAAGCTGGCAATTAGGTTTTAGGCGGTAAAAAATGGCGGTACTTGGATAATCGGTAAGCAACTAAGTAGTTAATGATCTTCTTAGGTGATTGAAGGGTTTGTTGCTCTTTTTCGCTCTATATAGCGCCGTGTTGCAGGCCGTATGCTACGTACAAAAAAAATTGTTCCTAAGACCAACGAATGGATTACATCATCCATTTGACATCCTCTGTGACCTGGTCATAATGCCATATTGCTTATAGCATTATAATCATGGTCTTGATTAGTGTATAGAACTGAAAATCCCGAGAGTTCCCGGTTATTTATATATTCTATGCATAACTATATACATACCAAATTTCATCACATTCGGTCCAGCAGTTTAGCCGTGAAGAGGTGACAGACAGACAGAGAGACTTTCGCATTTATAATATTTAGTATAGAAGTATGGATATGGAAGTATGGAAGTATGGAAGTATGGATTTGTTCCTTTATGAGTTTACGTATAGTCGCTTATTTCAAGATTATTTTTTTAATTGATCTGACTATACACGACTATAGTTACGCGACTACTTTAATACCTATAGCCTGTATTGCTAAAACTGGTTATTACAATGAAGCGACTGCCGTCTTACCTCCGTAACCCTTTTACAGGGAAACCGGACCAATAGGAACACGAAAACAGACTTCTAAGATATGACACGAAAATCAATTTCCCCAACAATGAAAACTGTGTCTGTAGGTAATTGCCCACGTATCTCGCGATCTGCCCAGATTCGAACCTGGGACAATAGGGCGGTGCGAGACCTGCAATTACAAAGTAATAAGAGTATAAATACTGGCCTTAGATAGTAGTAATACTTTATACTGTGAGGAGCTCGATAGCGCGCTTTAAAGTGATTCCTCGGTGAACACTAGCGCCACCGTCATTTAAAAATCATTACTCACTGAAAACACAAGTTATTAAAAATCCCTCTGTTGTAATTATGGTTCTGGATCTGAAGTTAATTTAAATCATATTCAATTATTAAATTATAGTTCCATATAGTTACAAATTGCAAACCTGCTAAAAGTGGCCGTTTTAAGCAATATTGCAATTTGTAACTATAGGGAATTATAATTTAATAATTTAAAATTAACTTCAGATCCAGAACCATAATTACAGCAGAGGGATTTTTGATAACTTGTGTTTTCAGTGAGTAATGACTTTTAAATGACGGTGGCGCTAGTGTTCACCGAGGTATCACCTTAAGTGACGGCGAGTGCGCGGCCATGTTTGCATTGGTCGCCATTAGTGGCATTTTTATCTTTAGCCCGAGTGTATAGTAGTGTGTTAAGTAGAAGGATTAAGTAGTGAATGAATGCTTAGAAGGCCCGTTACGCCGTTGCTCCCGGCTGCCATTTGGTAGTCGTTAAAGAAGTCAGAGGCCGAGAGGCGGTTCCGAAGAATTCCAACACCAGGGTGTGCATTGTGGATTGACCGTGTCACCAACACGAAATGATGATGAATATAAGCGAGCAGTGGAGATGGACGAGCTATTAGGTAAATCCTATATAGTGCAGCCCACAGAGAAATTCTAAGTCTTCTTCTTTGTTCGAGCGTGTTTCCTTGTTGTATCTTCAGCTTACACTTCAGAGCCCAGGTTACGCTATTAATCATGGTCCTGATTTGGCAGTACTGGTTATTATAATGGAGCGACTGCCGTCTGACCTTCGTAACCCGTTTTTATACAGGGAAACCAGACCAACAGGAACATGACCCGGGTGTGTTAGTGGCCAACACTGTCAGATTTTCAGGACACCTAGGCATCTGACATAGCTTAACGACTGCCATCTACCGATAGCAGCCACGGCTTAACGTGCCTTCCGAAGCACAGAAGAGATTAAGATAGAAAATGCTACTAATGGCGACCAATCCGAACATTGCCGCGCACTCGATCGCCATCTTTATGAACACGCGCGTCGCGCTAGGCTATCGAGCTCATAGTAGTTTTAAAGATTTAAGCATACAAAAGGACATAGGGACAGAGAAAGCGACTTTGTTTTATACTATGTAAAGTGAAGGATATATATCCTTCTATAGGCATTTCGCAAAAAAAGTTCGAATCGCGCGCGGTCACGCATTTTTTTAAAATCTATGGCATTTCGACTCGACAAGGAGGTATATCTGTGCTCTGTTTGTTTGTGGTAACGGCCACAAATCAGATTGTCATTACACGGTGCTTTTTGTTGCCGCATTTCTAGACGCAAAAAGATTTGATTTGACCGGTGCGCACTGAGGACGTCGTGAATTGGTCAATATTCGTATACATATAGGTACTACTCGTAATTTTTTTGGTACCTACCAAATAAACATTCAAGTTATACATTCGTGATTTATTCATTCTTACCAAAATGACGACCTCTGTTGCGTAATGGTTAACATGCCTGACCGCTACTCAGGAGGTCCTGGGTTCGATCCCCGGTCAGGTCAAGATGAAAAATGATCTTTTTCTTATTGACCTGGGTCTTGGATGTTTATCTATTATATGTATTTGTTATAAATTATAGTATCGTTGAGTTAGTATCCAATAACACAAGTCTCGAACTTACTTTGGGGCTAACTCAATCTGTGTGATTTGTATATATATATATATATATATATAAAAAGAAATAGCGACAAACAGATTTTAATCAAATTAAATCAAATCACTTTATTTGCATGCTTTAATTTTATAGCTAACATTCTCCTCCAAGCATTTTTTTAATTGCCTAGAAACCCAGAGTCCTAAAAACAACTAGGTTGTACATTCTACAATGTGGCACAGTCAATTTCTACTTTTTATCTATTTTCTTCAAAACGTTTTTCCCAGCTACACCTTACACTTTATAACCAAAGATTTGCATCAGTCCTGGGCGTCGATTCTGCTAACGTTAAGTCAAAATCGTATCAAAATAGTGTTTCAATAGTAGTGCTTTTTACACACTATTTACAAGAGTTATGACAGTATGATGTGATGTGAATGTAGTGTGTGGTGTGATCATCAGAAGTGATATAAAAAAAATATACATTTCTTGTAACTAGTGTGTAAAAAAGCACTACAATTGAAACACTATTTTGACACGATTGTGATTTAACGTTAGCAGAATCGACACCCTGGATATGGCGGCACTGGTTATTACCTACCTTCTCCTACTACCTTATAAGCACCTCTCTGTCACTCGCTGGTTGAATGTAATAGATCGCTTTCTAGGAAAAGTCCACCGTTTTACTTTTTGACGTGACAACGTCTTAAATTAGGTTGCGGCTGGGAGTCACTTATGAAAAAGTGTAACGCTCGGTAACGTTACGATGAGTCACCGAACGAGAGAGAGGCCCGCCGAATGCCTTGCGTCTCTCTCCCACTCAACTATGATCGGTCTGCCGCGCGCGGCAGACCGCGCGCGGCAGATTATATTCATATCAATAAATATTCTACCGAGAAAAAGACGTTGTCACGTAAAATCTTCGCCCGTAAAACCGACTTTACAGGCAACCATTTTTTTTTATTTCTAAGCTTTTGTATTTACTTTTGTTTAGTACAATATTTACATACAAGTTATAACAAACAAACAAAAAAAAAACTTTTTGCGATCCAACAATGCAATCATGATCCTATTTGTTTCTATTACTAGATACCTTTTAAACGATTTGCTAGACTCTGCTGAGTGTAAGTCTTCTCATGCATGGGTCATACCCCGAGGTTTTAAAGCCACTCTCATCCAGGATTTGCCCAACCTCGCGATATGTCACTAGCCCATCTTCCTGGAGGTTATTCCAAACTTCTGCAGCCCTGTCTCGGTCTCCATTCCATCACCTTTCGGCTTCATCTCTCAGCTTCTCTCCTACAAATGTAGTTTTTCCCATTCTTCTTCTGAATAATAATAACAGTGACTCTCTCATCTTCTCTCCTACAAATATAAGCTACATTTGTTCCCATTCTACTTCCGAAAGACGACCTCCGTGGCGTAATGGTTAACATGCCTGACCGCTACTCAGAAGGTCCCGGGTTCGATCCCCGGTCAGGTCAAGATGAAAAATGATCTTTTTCTGATTGACCTGGGTCTTGGATGTTTATCTATATATGTATTTGTTATAAAATATAGTATCGTTGAGTTAGTATCCCATAACACAAGTCTCGAACTTACTTTGGGGCTAACTCAATCTGTGTGATTTGTCCCTATATATTTAAAAAAAAAAAAAAAAAGAATAATAATAACACAGTGACTCTCTCATCTTCTCTCCTACAAATATAAGCTACATTTGTTCCCATTCTACTTCCGAAAGAATATATAAAAATTTATAAAGCTCTACGTGCCGCTCTACATACTGTACCTACATTTATCAAATGTTAGATAAAATGAAACCTCAAGAACTTTTTTCTTCTATAGGTATTTGTCCTTTTATCATTATGTAAGGACTTTACAACTATCCAGAATAGATAATATCTCAAGTCTTCATAGTAATCCAGCCACTGATAAGTCCAAACACCTGTTGCTTAAAAACCAATGACCAATGTATACAGCAGCATTACATGAAGGCGCCACGCGTTCCGGACAAGTGTTAAATTGGAGTCGCGGCGGCAAGAGCAAAAGGAAAGAAAAGAAAATAAAAGAAAAGAAAGATGGCCGCCGCAAAAAAGGCGATTGTTGTGCTGCCTAGACGGGAAGCTGCCTTGACACTTTCTAACGGCGAGGTGATCTGGTTTTGAAATTATCTTTTTAATTTGGTGCTGTATTATATTGTAATATATCTATGGTTCGAACCATAGGTTTTGTTTGGGCACTATGTGCACTTGTTAGCAGCAAGGGAAGCGTTGGACAACCACGACTGGATGCAAGATGACCTGAAGAAGGTCGCAGTGACAGACGCTGGAGGCAGGCCGCTTAAAGCAGGTAATTCTGGAAATCCTTAAGAGCTGTTCCAGCAGTGGATTGCATATATCTTCGGTTTTGGAATCAAAAGGAAATTTAGATGTTCGTAAAGGACGACTAAGCGCCAAACAAAGTAGTAAGAGACAAAAAAAATCCTAGTAGCCCTGTCTAATAAAATAATTACAAAATACACATCTCTCTTATCTTAGCGCTTTCCTGGTTATTACCTCAGCTGGTTACTCCAAAGCCTAGTCAGTTTTCCTGCTGCTTATAAAATGCAGCACATACTACAGTTTACATGTAAAACTGAATGACACATCGCAAATTAACGCAACATCCGCCATATTGGAGTCCTGATGGTCTAGCAAAAAACATAAACAACCTACCACTACAACGTACTCCACTGGTAATTGTTCGAGCAACAAAAACTCAAAACTCGATGGTGCCATGAATGGGACTGGCCGAACAACCGGGAAAACGATAAAAACGACGTTCCATATTCGAAATGATTAAAAAAGAAAGATGGAAGAAAAGGAATAAGACAAGAGTTCGCGGCACGTACAGACTCCAGTTTAAAAAGAAAACTATTCCACCAAGCGTGAATGAAAAACGCTACCGCTGTGGCGGCGTACCGTAATCTTGTTATTATTATTTTTATTTTTGGTCTCGCGTTTCCTTTTTTATTATTATTTCGTCTTATTATTTTGTACCTTTTTATCTGCATGTATGTAGGTCAGGAGCGGTACGGTTTTTTTGATTTTTCACGGCAAGGTCGTGTGGGTTTTCGTTTTGTTTGTAACTTTGGTATTGGTAGACGAAGTAATTGCTCGAGGACAGTGACCTAGCATTCGTTTACTTTTTCTGGGCTGATTTAAACGAGAGAGTTATTTTTTGTTTTTGGCTGTGTATTCCCCCGGCTTCATTAAAATCTGATCGACTAGGTGGTAAATTGATCGTGGATCGCCATTAAGACTTTTATCTTGAGCTCCTCCGTGCTTCTGAAGACTATTTCAGATCAGTCAGCCTGAAAATTTGACAGTGTTGGACACTAACACGTCTGTATCGTGTTCCTATTGGTCTGGTTTGCAGTAAATATAGGATTTTTATAACCAGGAAAGCAGGAGTGCTATTTTTGAGAAGTACGACTCATCAAAAACCGTATAAATACGCCAAATCGACGAGTCGAATGTTATCGTTCGAGTCTTTGGTTATGTCGAATGAAAATCATTCAAAAACGAACGAAAATCATTCGACATTGTGTATTTATAGTTTTGTGTAAAGTGAACTGATATCACTAGGAAATAAACTAATTTACTAATATGAAGCAAAAAGATTTTTCTTATACTTGAATTACTTAGCTTTTGCCAACCTTTTTCTTCCATGAAAATTTTATTTTCCGCACTTATTGATATCCCTGTATTTTTTACTATATAATGTGGACAGTACAAATCAAATGCAAATATTTTAAGGGTAGATTTAGACCACAATACTTTTCCGAACAAACTAATATGGAAATACGAAAAAATTTTAAAAATATCATAGGTATTACGATATGTTTATTTAGAAAAGTTGTTCAGTACAGAATACTAAATCTGGCGCTAGTATAAATGCTTCTGTCATATATATGACATTTTATCTGCATTAAGACTGAATACGTAGGTTTTTCTTGTAATACAATACAATGCAATGCAATGCAATGCAATGCAATGCAATGCAATGCAATGCAATGCAATGCAATGCAATACAATACAATACAATACAATACAATACAATACAATACAAATACTGTTTATTGCACCACAAAACTAAAATAAAACAGCTTTACTTAAAACAATGAGGCGGACTTATCGAGTAAGTATTACCGAAGACGTCATGAACAAAGAATAAATGCCTTAAACAGTACCTAAATACCTTTTTTAGGTACGAACTTATATAAAAATTGCCCTTACATCATCTCAACACCTTTATGAAAGAGGATTTCTGGCCACAGGGTAGTTGTGTTCAGAAAGTACCGAGGACGGCTGCCTGCTGAAACTCTTTCATTCACGTGAAGTGTCAGGTAAGAGAAAAAGAGACAAAACATATTTTAGTTAAAATGGGCTTAGCAAACGTTTGGGGTCGGTTTCGGGGGTAAGCCAAGCCACACGTCGCCGACAATTATAACGTGTATAATTTTAATTATATATTGTTTATTTTATTTTATATATTACTAGCTTTCGCCCGCGGCTTCGCCCGCATGAATTTCCCTCGGGCACAGTGCTAAATCCCGGGATGAAATACCCGGTCCTTCTCAATACTCCTACCTATGTGTATGCGAAATTTCAGGAGGATTTGGTTCAGTAGATAGGGCGTGAAGAGGTAACAAACAAACAAACATACAAACTCACTTTCGCATTTATAATATTAGCTAGTTGGGATAATAATGGTAATAACGTTTTGTTGCCATCTTAAAAATCTTCTATCTATCTTCTATCCATACTAATATTATAAATGTGAAAGTCTGTTCTGTCTGTCTGTCACCTCTTCACGGCTAAACTGCCGGACGGATTGTGATGAAATTAGGTAGGGATGTAGTTAACGACCTGAGGTCAAACATAGGCTACTTTTGGGCGCGATATAACCGAGTCCCACGCGGGGCGAAGCCGCGGGGTACAGCTAGTCTTCTATATATATAAATATATATATAAATGAAACCCGTTGTCCGTTGTCACGACATAGCATGAAAACGGCTTGACCGATTTGGCTGTTTTTTTTTTTGTAGTTTTCTATTACTCTACAAGGTTCTTACGGAAAAAAATATTAAGAAAGGCGGTACGAAGTTCGCCGGGTCAGCTAGTAGGTAATAAAGAAATTAATCAATACCTACACAATGAAATCAAATTGCTTCGTATGAAATCCAAATATATAACAACCTAGAGTTTCTAATTATTTAATTACGTTTGAACTTTTGTTATGAACTGACCTTCAAAAAGGAAAAATCCGTGGAAATCTGCGCCGTTAAGAACTGCTATTGGGTCCAATAGAACCCATTAAGTTACGAGGTCACCAGGGACCTCTAGGTATTGAGGAATTTACTGATTTATTTACTTTAAAATGTGTTGCTTACTTTTTAATGGTAAAATACGAAATAGGATTATTAAATGTTTTTCTCGAAACCCTGGGATGATCAAAAGAGGAGAAAACCCGAAAGTATTCATATAAGAAAAGCTCTAGGGAACAGCTAGTTTATGGATTAAAAACTGTACTTAAGCTAGAAACAACTACAAGAAGTACGTTCCTTTAGATCAAACTTGGGCAGGCCATTCGATATAGCCACTGGGTTCGCATTTAGTCATCGCTTCCAGTAAAAAGTAAAAATAACTTTGAAAATAGTCTGCAGCCAGTCTCAAGGCCAAATCCTGACTGTTAAGACAAAGACAAAAATATAGAACAACTATACAAAGGACAAAGATAGAAGAACTTGATGTCTTCGTCCTTTGAAAAGGGAAAGTGGTAGTTAAAGCACTGGTGAGAGTGAGATGAAAAAATGTCCGAAGGGCAGAGAGGGATAGATGTAGAGGTTTTGCATGTGTGTGAAAGAAACAAAACATGGGAACCGGTTAATTTTGAAGGGCTTGCGACCGTGGTCCATAGCGATGCTGCGCACTATAGAGTGTTTTGTTTATGATTATGTATTGATTTAGCTCCTAAATCTTTCAATGAATATTTTTAGTTTTGTAAAATTACACTAGCTAGGTTTTTTTTAACCTTTTTTAGATTAAAAAATTTGCCTCGCCGCGATTTTCAAATTCTATATTTGGAAATCGCGCGCGGTCTCTATGACATTTTTTTTATCTATGATTTTGTGTATGGAAATGTTTAAAATTAATTTGTAAGAAAATTTAAACCTCTGGTTAAAATACATACTTACCTACAACTAAACCGGAAACGATGGATTATAGATGTTCTTTTTATGTGGAATTGTTTTATTATTTTATATATTTAAAAAATTTAAAAAATTTCTATGACATTCTCGAATTTATCATTTTATTTTTAATTAAGGGAATTTGCATTGAGGGAATCGCCGAATGGGGAAATCATGACATAGGCGATGCGGCTAGCAACCCATCACTATTGATATCCTGTTTCAACTTCCATCATGCTAAACGTGGCCTAAGGTCTTATACTCTAGCCTCTGTCTACCCCGTATAAGATAAAGACGTGATGATATGTATGTATGTATTTTTAATTAATTTTTCATGGGATTAGGTTTTATACGACACAAATTCAGGCTTCTCAAATATAGTTATAGGTCTTGTACGCTCCTTGGTCTCCCTTTCCCTCTTTTGGCTTCAATTTTCCCTTTTGCCGATGATTGAAGACAAGACCGACAAGAACAATGTTTAAAAATCTTATATATATATACAAATCAATTGCTGTTAGTTTGTTTGTTCGTTAGTCTCGCTAAAACTCGAGAATGACTGGAGTGGTTTGGTTAGTTTCGGTCTTGAAATGTTTATAGAAGTTCAGGTGAAAACAGTGCTTTCAGGCGATATAGATATATTTTACATGCTCTACAATACTAACTCTTCAAATATATCATACACGAAGAACTCAGCGTTATAAAGGGATGTTATGATGATAAGAAATTTAAGAACATAACCCTTCCTAGCGCAGTCAGGTAACAAAACGGACTACAAACGCTTTTCCAAGATACGGTAAAAAAGTAAGATGTACTTATCATGATGAGGACATGCAATCGAAGAACCTAACCCTTCTTTGCATAGTCGGGTAACAAAAAGGACTACACCAGCGATTCCTGGAAGCAGGGACATAGTAAGATGCAGTTAAACCCAGTCGTGTAAGTAAACTTTGCTCCCTTCGTCCTGCGAATTGCAGGAACAGGTCAAATGCGCTCAAGGTCAGCTGAAAGAGAGCATGGAAACTATGGAGACTTCCTTCAAATTCAAATTCATGATGTTTATTTTCAACATAGGTAGGATATACTTTCTTCATCTAGGCATTGTCTGGAAATCTCTTAGAACAAGATGGAAAACGTGCCAGAGGAAAGCCATCAGCGAGATGGGTGGACAGCGTGAGGAGAGCTGCTGGATAATGCGGTCCGTAGTACTGCCGATCGCGCACTCTGGAAATACATAGGTGGTCACGATCCTCAGCATTGAGGGACCGATGAAGAAGAACGAAGAAGGATATTCTTATCACTTTTGACGTCAATTGTCACTTATTTTAAGTTTACCACCACTTCCAAAGCGCAAGTGGAGAAGAGGCGCCACAAATTCCACTGCAGCATTCTCAAAAAAGACGTCAATTCACAAAATTTAAGTCAAAACAGACGAATTTACATTTGTGTGAATATTTTATAATAACAATCATTATCATCATATCCTATACTATTAAACGAGCAATATCCATACTTCCATATCCATACTAATATTATAAATGCGAAAGTCTGTCTGTCTGTCTGTCTGTCTGTCTGTCACCTCTTCACGGCTAAATTGCTTGACCGATTGTGATGAAATTTGGTAGGGATGTAGTTAACGACCTGAGATCAAACATAGGCTACTTTTGGGCGCAATATAACCGATTACCACGCGAGCGGAGCCGCGGGGTACAGCTAGTTTGTATATATGTATAAATTTGTTTGTACTCGCGTTTTCGAAAACGGCTCTAACGATGTCTATGAAATTTCAAACATTCATAAAGTTCTTACATAGTCAAAAAGATAATCTAGCTAGGTTGTATGTCTGAGAAAATTCATTTCACCCATATTTTCACGCAAAAAGATTTTCTGCAATAAACGATCGAAGCTCGGTCGAGGTACTTTATATTAAATTAGTTGATCCGGCGAACTCCATATCGTCTGAAAGCACTTTGCGGGCGGACCCGCAGGCAACAGCTAGCATAAATAATAAAATATTATTTCGACCATTCAGGAATCATAGCTTGACGAACTCCTAGCCTAGCGGGTCAAGCGCGTTCTAATGACAAGCATATTCCCGTTAAACCTTTAGCCAAAAGCTTTTGGTAGCAATATTGCGTTTGTAAAGCCCTCTGACAGACAGACAAGTTTGAGACCTGTTTTTACACTGTTTACGAATCCCCAAAAAAGGATAGTTACGTTTTACGCTACACTGCAATATTTTTTATACAAAAAGTACCTACTGTATCGGAAGCTCTGTTCCCAAGTCAACATTTACAATAAGTATTTGTGTCCACACACACATACTCATCTCGTTTAATTGTGTGCGTATGTCGTACACACTGCACAAGAATGCAACGCGTTGTTGACTTCGATATTCCTTTATTTATTACTATAAAAACCCTTTGAGAAGACACCACACATTTTTAAACTTTAAAATATCTTCATTAAAGTCTTTATTAATTTAGCTGAAAATTGTCTTACAACCTTTTTGAAATAAGAATAACCCCGGTGATTTCAAGGGATTTTATCGCTTGTTACAATGGTATTAAAGTGTTATTTGTGATTTTAACTGCCGTTTGTATATGTCTTAAATGAGTTTAGTTCGTATAAGGTATATTTAAATAAGGATTTATGCGATGTCTGAGTTTTGGCGAAGATTGGCGGATAAGGCGGCCTGCAAACGCGAGATTCGGGAAGATTTCGTATTTGGGGACAATGGGATCCAGGAGACAGTCGTGTGAGGTATGACGTGATTCCTGCCAATTTGGGCGCTTTCGAAGCTATAGGATATAAATTAGGAATGGCCATTAACGTTTCTGAACGCCTTTGAATTCTGGATGTTTAAGATTTGAGAAAGAAGTTTAATTGATAACTAGCTTTTGCCCGAGGCTTCGCCCGCGTGATATTCCCTCGGGAACAGTGCTTTTTCCTGGGATGAAAGGTACCCTATGTCCTTCACAATAACTCTTACTTACTAAGTGTTTTTATACTATTAAGTAGGCATACAGCCGTACTTGAGTTCTATGTGAAGTTACTAGCACGACTTTAATTCAAATCCTACCTCGGTACCTGACACGGTCAATCGACCATCCACACCCTGGTGTCAGAGTACTTCGCAACAACATCTCGGCCTCTGACGTGGTTCCTTTAACGACTACCAGACGGCAGCCGGGACCAACGGTTTAACGTGTTCCGAAGCAAGGAATCATCTTTATTTATTCACGACTGTAATGTCTTTTTTTAAACTTAAAACAACTAAACTTTCTGTGGGATTTGAACTCGGTTCGTAGTCTTCAAGCAAACACCTTAACCACTGAACCACAGAGGCAGCTAATTTATTTTTTACTAACTGTAGCCGGCGACTTCGTGCACGTGGGCTTCGTTTCCGTTATTATGGGAATTGCCCGGGAATCCCCCTATTCTTTTATACAAAGTTTGTCATCAATAACCAACACAAAAAAAAAGAATTATCCAATTTGGTGCATTCGTTCGAATTCAAACATGCCTTGAGTTTATTCAAATGACGATAACTTTTTTTTAATGAACCGTATTAGATGAAACAAACTATAGATGTTCTTCCAAAATAAAGCAAAACAATTGGTGAAAGTTTTAAGCAAATAACTTTCGGAGATAAGCTTGATCATACATGCAGACAGACAGACAAAACAGAAATAAAATAAAAAAATGCTTTCTATTATTCATTTTAAACGTCCCTCTATCCATTTCAGTCAAAATCACAAAATGAACAGACAAAATATTTTTACTGTTTTATTATATGTATATAGAAGATTAGTATAAAAATAGATAAAAGTAGGTACATATTTTTTAGCAAGCCGACATACTAAATGCAGTTGAACCTGCATCTACTTTGTTCCAAACTGGTCTGTCTACATACCAAGCCAGTCTCCGCTAATGACATTCAGGGGCAGACAGGGCCTTTTATGTAGATTCGATGTATTTACGTCCAAACTACATGTAATTGTAGGGAATTAAGATTCAATATGGACGAATGAACGAATTTTTATAACTTGATTTATTAATTTAATTTGACCTTGCGTAATAAATCTGCAAATATACCTACTTCCTAGTGTTATTTTTTTCTTAGCGTTTTCCTGTTGGCCTATTTCACTGTATTGTTGCCGTCTACTAAAATCCCATCATATCAGCCGCAGTCTGTCCATTGCTGGACATAGCTAGGCCTCACCCAAAGATTTCCAGGACGACAGATTAGAAGCGACCTGCATCCAACGCCTACCTGCGACCTTCCTCAGGTCATCTGACCATCTGGTCTGTGGGTGCAAGACGAGAATCAAACCAAATCTCTCTCATATGCGCTATCCTGGTCGCTTCCTCAGTTGGTTGGCAAGTTCCGTTTTCCTGCTACTATCGACTAAAATCCCATAAGAGTCTTAAGATATTATTAGACAGCGTTATTTTTATACCCAGTCCCCTGCCAAACTGCCAGATACCTGAAAAATTATGTCGATAGAGATCCATCCATCACGGACAGCTAGAAAAAGGAAATTAAGACCTGTTTGTCCCATATCGCCTCTTACGACACCGAAAGAGAATGAAATACATATTCTTAAGCCTGTTCGAGGGAATGATCTATTGAAGCCTGTTCAGCTTCACAATATACACGCCTTGATAAACAAGTACTTAATAAGAAACGATATTTTTAAAACATACACTATCTCACCATTCAATATTAACTTGATTTGGGTGGATAATAGTTTTAACGTAGTTTTAAAGTTAGACCTGCTTTTGTAGTAAGTCGGATAATTTATAGGAATCTGATAGTTCACACCCACTCCTTTCCCTCTCAGTAGCATACCAATATGTCAACTTGAATCTATTTTTATCCCAAAAACAGGTTACCACAGGTAAGAGTCAACGTATAGACGAAATCGAAAGTAAAATCAACTATCAACTATCGAGGCAAGTAAAAAAAAAAAACACTTTCATTAAACCTTTCCCACAAACGATCTTCCCAAAACCTGTTCGATGGTATCACACAAAAAAACATTATATTAATTTGGGATCCCCACAAAAAACGAAGATAGCCCAGCACAAAAAAAAAGCTAATGGCCGCGGAAAAAAGAAAAAGGATTGATTTGAAAAAAGAATAATAATGCCAAAGGGTTTGCTTGATACAGGCTGATATTTTCAAATATTTTTTTAACATGCACTTGAATTACTTATTAAATATTTATTTACTTCCTATGTGATTTAAAATAAGAATTAGCTTAAATAGGCCAGTAAACTCCTTTGTTCTTGTCTCAAAGACGATTATGGTAAAACTAGCTCTTGCCCGCGGCTTAGCCCGCGTAAAGTCCCTCGGGAACAGTGTTTTTTCCCGGGATGAAAGGTACTCTATGTCCTTCTCAATACTCCTAGCTATGTGTATGCGAAATTTCAGGAAGATTGGTTCAGTAGATAGGGCGTGAAGGGTAACAAACAAACAAATATACAAACTCACTTTCGCATTTATAAATGCGAGTTTGTATACATATTTGTTTGTATTTTAATATTAGTTTTATTTATTTATTTTTTAATATTAGTTGGGATTGAGATAAGAGCCTGTATCTATTTCCTTGTATCTTTTTGTGTCATGAGGTACAGCATTCTCAGAGTATACTACAATTGAATGAAATTTTTCTATTGTAATACATTAACATAAGTAAAATTAGCTGCTCTACCTTGGTAGAGCTAAAGCTCTACTTCGTAATATAATAAAAATTGCTTCTTCTTCCTCTAAGTACTTTACTGATTTTATCACCAGCTAGTTGCTATAAAACCCAGGATTTGCCCTCCTACTTTTTAGGGTTCTGTACCTCAAAAGGCAAAAACGGAACCCTTATAAGATCACTTTTTGTCTGTCTGTCTGTCCGCCGGTCTGTCTGATTGTCAAACTTTTTATTTCGCTCTCATCATCATTGGCAATGAGTCCCTTATAAATCACTATATCATTGTAGTAAATGTGCTATTAGACTACACGATATTATCAATAATATTCTTAATTTAACTTCTTAAATAAGCCATAAATTCAATCAATAACAACAAAAGCGCCCTTACGACGCGCGACGTTGAAAACCAAAAGTGACAGCGCGAGTGTAAATTGGCTTTAAACTGCGTACGTTTTAAAATAAGAACAAAAATCATTATGCATAATGGAATGCTGGCCGTATTGAAAGTTGTAGGTTGTTTTCTATTAATAGAATCATACCGTTGAGGCATTTTTTCTTCTTTTTTATCAACCATAGTGTTTTTTTTTCTTCAACTGGAGTTATCGTCGCATCGAGTTTGTACTGTCACCAATTAGTATTGAACGTATTCGTATTGACGGGTAAGAAGCAAGATTTTGTTTTTGATGTGCCGGTTAGATCAGCGAAACATTTTAATTAGTGTAATAAGTTTTCTTATTTATGTATCTTTTATCAAGATCTAGCCATTTTTAAAATAGAAATGAAAGGAGCACTAACTACGCACGCCTAATATTCTGAGTACGTATTAATAATAACTACTAATTAAAAAACATTAAATCAGCTTTAAAGTATGTAAAGAAATGTTATTTTAGTCAATAGTAATAACCAGTACCACCATAATTAAAACTAGCAGTCCATCCCGGCTTCGCCCGTGGTACATACATAGCCTATGTCACTCGGGAATAGTTAACAACTGTTCTCAGTTACACTCGGACACACACTCGGATAATAATTATGAGTGAGTTGTCTTTGAAATTTAAAAATCTATGGTTTTTGAGCATCCTGTATGTCTAGAGTTGACATATTTAGTGTCAAAGTTATCAGAGGTCAGGAATTCTTTGTCCCTTATTCAATATATTAGTTAATGTATTTATCACTCCTTAATCGTAGCGTATGGCCAGTTGTATTCTCCAAACTCCGTGGCGTAACGGTTAACATGCCTGACCGCTACTCAGGAGGTCCCGGGTTCGATCCCCGGTCAGGTCAAGATGTAAAATGATCTTTTTCCGATTGGCCTGGGTCTTGGATGTTTATCTATATATGTATTTGTTATAAAATATAGTATCGTTGAGTTAGTATCCCATAACACAAGTCTCGAACTTACTTTGGGGCCAACTCAATCTATGTGATTGATATATTGTGTACTAGCTGTTCCCCGCGGCTTCGCCCCGCGTGGGACTCGGTTATATCGCGCCCAAAAGTAGCCTATGTTTGACCTCAGGTCGTTAACTACATCCCTACCAAATTTCATCACAATCGGTCCAGCAGTTTAGCCGTGAAGTGGTGACAGACAGACAGACAGACAGACAGACAGACAGACTTTCGCATTTATAATATTAGTATGGATGGATACATAAAATAAACTCGAAATTTTGTACTACTATACAAACTTTTGTGTTTCTAATATTAGTAGAACTACCTTTTGCTTCGCCCGCGTGCATTTTTCTCGGGAACAGTGCTTTTAGCCGGAATAATAGGTACCCTATGTCCTTCTTAATACTTCTAACTATGTGTATGCAAAATTTCAAGAAGATTGGGTCAGTAGATAGGACGTGAAGGTGTAACAAACAAACTCACTTTCGCATTTATAATACTAGTTGGGAATTTAGGATGGGATGGGATTGGGATCAATCACAATGTCTCAAAGGAAAAAATCACAGTTTAGTCCAAGACCCTGGATAAATATGGGTTTGTTCTTTGGTCCTCTCTCTTTCGTGATGCTTGTTTCACCAGATGGCTAAATATAAACACTTCTCCAGCCCCATATTAGTATCAATATGGTCAACCGAATCGATGAAAAAATTACATTTTCATAATCGTATCTCAATAAAATTTTGATAAAATCTTATATAATTCCCACGAACATTACCTCAGCTAAACAAAAATAGTTTTTATTCCATTGCAATTAAGGTATGAGGTTTGATGGTTGGGGGGTGAATCTTTGTACGGTTGAGTTTGAACCCTGCGGCGCAAACAGGTGCCGTCCGATCGCCTTGCCGGACGCTAGTAGAGCTAAACAATCTTGATCGTTGTGAGTTTTAGTAGATTTTATTTTGCCATGTTTTGGCAGCGTCTCTAGTATAGGAATTTGAAATAAAATTCTCTACTTCTTCTTCTACCGGCCTTTTTCCCATTTTAATTTATAAAATACTAGCTGTTGCCCGCGGCTTCGCCCGCGTGCACCTCGGTTATATCGCGCCCGAAAGTAGGCTATGTTTGACTCCTAGTTCATAACTATATCCATACCAAATTTCATCACAATCGGTCCAGCAGTTTAGCCGTGAAGAGGTGACAGACAGACAGACAGACAGACAGACAGACAGACTTTCGCATTTATAATATTAGTATATAAGTATATATATATGGAAGTATGGATAATTTTAGTTTGAATGAAAACTCTAAGTTACTTTATAATTCTCTAGGGGCAATTAACGGGTCACTCTATACAAACATGCAGTTTGCATAAACTTATAGTTTGCGCTTGCGGGTAACGATGTTTTTCAAAAGAATTACCAGCCTCATGGACTGGTATTCTTCAGGGTATGTTTCAAAACCATCAAACTTTGCCTTGGCTCTACAATCATTAGACACCTGACAGCCTAAAAGTATCATAAGCGTTAATTTGCTACGGACCACGCGCCCATCTATGATGATATTCGTATGGAGATATGTGGACGTTGGCCCAGAAATGACGCAAAATCGTAAAATATGGAGAAAATGTATTAGGGAGGCCAACCCCATATATAAAGTATATAGAGCAAGGAGAGAAGAAAAAATAACATATGTAAATGTTTGTAGTTAATTAATATATGTTGCACAAACATGTATACAGTACAATTCTTTATTTTTCTAGTTGTGATAAGATATCGGAAAGCGATAGAAAAATAATGAGTATGGTCGCGTTTAGACTCGACTGTGTGCACGTAAACTACTGTCGTGCCACATCAGATGGGGTAAAGACAATGGGATACATAGTCAAATTATGTTTCTTCTTTGATTTTTTGTTTATAAATTGCTAACACTAATAGCATTAAGTTAATAGTAAGACTATGTTTCTTGAATTAATTGTTTTTTCACTCATTAATTCATTCAAAAAGCATCAAGACTGATTGTGCGCGGTCCTCATCAGACCAGGTTGCGATGCTGGAAGGGTTAATAAAGAATGTCGGTTTTTGTGACGTATCCGCGCAAGTCGTGCGCGTATAATGCATATCATTACACCACAGTATTATATAGTGTTTAAAATTTTATAAATTAAAAATCAGCGTTATTATTTGAACTCTTCCTACGTAAAATGTAAAATACGATTGTTAGGCAACTGCCGCTGTAGTCGAGTGGTTAAGGCATTTGTCTGAAAAGCCGGAGGTCATAGTTTCAATTCTTTTTGGTTTTGGTTAGGACATGACAAGCTTGCGTCACCTGATTGCCTGATATTAAAGGTAATTCCGAAGGCACGTTTAGTCGTTGGTCCTGGCTGCCATCTAGTAGTCGATACAAGGATCACGCTCTTCGTTTCCAATGTGCCCCATTTTAAGCGGCCTGCATTCAACACATCCCTAGCACATGTTTTTTCCTAGCTGTATGTGTCCCACTGCTGGGCAAAAGCCTCCCCTCTTTTCTTCCATGCGCTTCTTTCCAATCCTTTTCGAAGACCCTTAAGTCACCTGACCATCTTTTTCTTGGCCTTCCTTTCTTTCTATATCCATCATATTAATAAAAAAAAAACTAAGAATTGAGAACCGTCTCCTTTTTTAAAAGTCGGTGTTAAAAAGGTTGTCAGGCTATGCTTGCTAGGCTGATATAATTGGGAGCTTTAAAACTACTCCCTACTGTCACCGTCAGTGCTTATGGTCTGTATCTTATATTACTTACTGCAATGGCTCAGCGACCCAAATAGGATCTTGGCCTCCGTCACCAGAGCTCTCCAGAGTCTCCACCGTTTCCTACTCAACGTCTCCTTTCGCCAGTCGGTTTTGGATCTTACATTTATTTAATTTGACGATTACCTTTGACTGAACCCTGATTATTCATAAAATATATCAAAATTGGGCCCTATACATTTAAGTGGATGCCCACTGCCACCGTGGTCTATTGATTAAGCCGTTTGCCTGTAGACCCAGCAGGAAGCATACTTTGTTTAGTTGTTTCCAGTTTGGTTAGGACATTGCAGACTTGAATCACCTGTTTGTCTGAAAATAAAGATGCATGCTTCGGAAGGCACGTTAAGCCGTTGGTCCTGGCTGCCATCTGGTAGTCGTTAAAGGAACCACGTCAGAGGCCGAGAGGCGGTTCCGAAGAACTCTGACACCAGGGTGTACATGGTCGATTGACCGTGACGCCTACTCGAAATGATGATTAGTGGATGCCCAATAATTGTGACTGGATTGCGCACCGTGACCAACTGGGGGCGTCACGCTGGCTGTTAGGTCTTCGTCAAGTTTGTCGCAGCTAGGGTGACCATACTGGCACTGGTTTTTCGGGTTTTATGATCGCAAACTTCTTCACATGGAACACAAAATGGTCTTACAAATGCTTGTTATTTTGCCAAATATATAACATGTGAACATCAGGGGATAAAGCCAAAGTTACAATTTCAAAACGTTGACGAGTAGACAAGAATAAAATGTATGGGATTGACATAATCTGCGGTAAATCACGTTGTCAATCTTATGTCAATCCCATAGATATTGTTCTTGTCGAATTTCGTTTACATTTTGAAACTGTGACGATGGCTGAGCCCCTGAGAGACTTAACTGCGACTTCGACATGACTACGGACTTGACGTTTTTGACTTGACTAAATGAAGAACATTCTAAAACTTGATGCATAGCAAAAATAAGCTATAAGTTTGATTGCCATATTGTGAATTAATGTCAAAAAGAAGGTTTCAGGTAAAAAATATGCTACTCATATATTTTATTTATTTATTTTTTGTTTTTCGGGTGTCTTACAGCTTATTATTATGATATTCTCATGATAATAGTCTTGCTCTTCGGTTGATCAGTAGAGAATTCCATTTTCCATTTAGTCTTCCATTTGTACAAAGTTTTAAATTGTGTAATGAAGTTTTAAATAAATAATTGTCACCCTACCACAAGCTAACGGTCACAGATAATTGTATGAACTGCCGCTAATTAGGAAGCTGTGATCAATGATTTTATTTTACGGTGCGAGTGCTATGATTTTAGATGGCGATGCGAAACTAAATAATTTGACCTTGTTATCATGTTATCTGTTAAAATAGATTGATAGAAGAAGATAAGACTTAACCACATCGACGTATTGTGTTTAAGCATAGAACTCGGTATCGCGCGCGGGTTTATTGGGTCATCAAAGTAAGTATAACCGTTCAGCATGTTATATGGTTTGTTCATCTCTTCCCGTGACTTTCATAAATGGCGACTGTGTCAGTCAGTTAAAGAAAGAAAGAAAGAAAAAATATTTATAAAGACAAACACACAGATAAAATAATAAAATAACAACTCAAAAATACCCCTACCCCTATTGAGTCGTAATCACACAATGTGATTACGACTCAATAGGTGACACAGGATTATGTTGTAAATCTACGTTATCCTAAATCAGGTAGTCACAGGGATACCTATTTCTTCTTTTCGTTTTTCCAGCAACGGCTGACTACGATCCCACCCGGGCGTCGATTCTGCTAACGTTAATCATAATTGTGTCAAAATAGTGTTTAAATTGTAGTGATTTTTTTACAAGAAATGTATATTTTTTTATATGACTGCTGATGATCATACCACACACTACGATCACATCATACTGTTATAATTCTTGTAAATAGTGTGTAAAAATCACTAGAATTTAAACACTATTTTGAAACGATTGTGACTTAACGTTAGCAGAATCGATACCCAGATGTTAAGTGCAGATGTAGTCTAAGATAGAGCTCGCTGGTTTATTAATAGCCTATATTGCTTATCAAAACCTTTATTATTATCCCTAAGGGAGACAGGCGTGATGGTTATGTTTTATTTAAAACCTTTTTTACCGTAGCCCCTGGAACAATTATTTATTCTGTGGTACAACCTAAATCGCTAGAGCCCGCTAGCAATTTAATTTATAAGCGAAAAATTTAAAACATTGCCGAAACAAGCCGAATATAATAAAAAAAATATACATTTGATGGAGTGTAGTTTATCTTACAACTGGGAAAACACGTTGAAAAAATATCGTGCGCCAAGGAAAATATTCGTAAATGAAAAAACAGCAGTCGACCGCCCTATCCAAGGGTTGCCACTTGTATAAAAAATATTGGCTATAACACGAAGCAAGGAATTTTCTTATCACTCACGAAATTCCTTGCTGTGTAGACTGTCATACCGCTTATAACGTTATTGTTATACAGTAGAACGAGATAAATAAAAGACGATATTAGAAATATACTCAACTATTTATTTCGAATTATACAATGAAAGTTAGGATTGTGGATAGTACAAGCACAAAGTTGGTGACTGAAGTAAGAAAAGCAGCAATGTTGAGAACACTGGCAGATGTCAAGCGAAAGAGGCCCAACAACTACCAGTCGAGCCATTTACAGGGCACTCGGGGACGCCGCGGTGAGGGGGGGTGGTCCGGCTGCAGGGGCTGGTAGTGTCCGCAGCGCCACACGCTTCACAAAAAAATAATCTTCCTCCATACAGAGCTTGCCTAGTGAGGAAGTCACAGGAAAACCTAGTTGCATCATTATGTATTTTGTCTTTGTAATGTGTAACATATGTTGTGCAGCATTTTTTTTCCTATTTTTTTCTTTATTATTTCCAGAACATAATAGCTCGATAGCCTAAGTTTGTTTGTGCTTTGGAACGCACGTAAAGCCGTTGGTCCCGCCCGGCTGTCTCCACTAGATGGCAGTCGTTAGGCTGTGTCAGATCCTTTTAGGTAGGCTAAACACTAGCTAGATCTAGATTCTGGTTTGGTTTTCCTATATACCTAAATGGCTATATCCAGGGCCGCTATAAGTATCTAGGACCATGATTACAGGATACCCTGTGCTCTGAAGCATAAACTGAGGATATAATTGGAAAACACGCTCTGATGAAGGTAATAAATTAACGATTATAACTAGACTACTTTACAAATTATAAATAGCAAAAATTATAAATAACATATTTATAAATAGCAAAAATTTTTTGTTTTATTTATTTGTATGTTTCCTTCCCTCCAAAAGAAGGCTGTCGTTAACGCAAAAGAAAAGTGTAGGTACAAAATTTGTAAAACATGAGTAAGGCTACCAATCCACCATTTACATATTTAAGTAAGTAAATAAACAGAGTAGGTAATAAATATCGTACACCTCGCCTCGTACTATAAAGCTACACTAAAGGAAAATCTAACACCCCTTACTTCGAGGCTAGATAATACCCATGGCATAAAAAGGAATATAATCAAATCTACAGACTAAAACCTACCTATTTACTTAAAGAGCAAAATTATTTTTTGCAAAACAGCTTACGACGTAAGAATGTTTAATTGCTTGCAAGTGACAACCCTGGCCGACAGGGAGTCTCGTCTATTTGAAGCGAGGCTCTGCCACGTGATTAGTTATACGTAACAGAGAGAATACAACATCAGGGGGCTCAGCCAAAGTCACAATCGCAAAACGTTAACGAAATACGACAAAAACAAAATATATGGGATTGACATAAGATTGACCACGTGATTTATCGCAGCTTGTGTCAAGCCCATACATTTTGTTCTTGTCGACATTCGTTAGCGTTTTGAAATTGTCACTTGACTACGGGTGCTGCGCTGAGAACTTTTAGCAGTTTTGCAATTTGTAACTATATGGAATTATAATTTAATGTTTTAAAAGTAACTTCAGATCTAGAACCATAATTACAGAAGACGGACTTTTGATAACATGTGTTTTCAGTGAATAATGATTTAACTGATGGTGGCGCTCGTGTTCCCAAGGTATCGTCTTAATCAATAGTTTATGTGAAGGAATTAAATAACAACTTGCGTCTAAAAACACTATGCCACGGTTTTTTCTATTGACTACAAACAATATGAGAGATTTAAAAAAGGCATGAAAAGATATCCTCTGGGCAATAAAACTTCTGCCGTTGCACTTCTGTTAGACCAATTAAAAAATCGCAGCACATGAAGCTTTCTCTCTGTTTCACATTTCTACTCATGTGGCTCTGTCGTTTAATGGAAGTTAGCAGCCTTGAATACCTTGTTACGTGGCAGTTGTGTCGGACGGAAGAACTTCTCCCATCTTTAGCGTTTTTCCGGTTGCTTCCTAAGCTGAGATTCACTGAAACGACCGTTACATGTGATTTTTTTAAGCTTCCGAAAGTCAAGCCTGCTGGGATTTGAAGAAATCAGCTGAAGATGCAACCGGGCAAGCGCTAGGATGAAAATGAGTATTTTTAAGAATGGCTTTTAGCCGCATGGAATGGTATGCGGTATCCGGATTAAAAGGTCTATTCATTACTCCATCTTGCCTATTATATGCCTAAAAAATCTATACTTATAGTCAAATTATAACAGGCCGAAGTCAACGTAGTACATTTTTTATTTATCTTGAAAAAAAGGAACATTATTGTTTTTGGAGTAACAAAAGCCTAAATGATTTCTTATGTTTTCACGATTGTTACACATTAAATTAAACTATTTTAAACGCGATAGAAAACCGTATAAAATAGTTTAATTTAAAAACCTAAATCTTGAATCTTAAACAACATTTTTAATATTTCTGTATGTCTGTCTATCTATACGTTTGTAGGGTCAACGTAACAACTACTGCATGCGTAGAGAGCAGTTTTTCATTTCACCTTTTTCTAGAAGTCTAACTAATATGAATATGAAAGAGAAAAATGAATATGAAGTCAGGTAGGATACGTCATATAAATAATGCCAAATCTTATATCTCACGTAAGAGAAAACTATAAGATATCGTTGCTAGCTCATAGTAATTAGCAAATACACTAGATAAGAGAGAGAGAGGTGGTGGGGAAAATCTAACTAAGTATACAAATTATAAAGAGGAAAGTTTTGATTGTTGGTTTGCATCGAATTGCTTAAAACCTACCAGACCGATTATTACTACTATACCCAAGTGACATAGGCTATGTGTGTACCACGGACGAAGCCAGGGTGGACTGTTAATCATAAATATTTTTTAAACGAAACCTCGGTAAAAAACACTTACCCCGGGCAGACATACAAGGGGGCTGAGGGGGTGCTCTCTGCGCGTACGCTCTTGTTATTTCACCCTGGGAGCCTTATATTTTTTGAGGGCCTAAAAAAACAAGGATGATTCTATTTTTGCGACGAACACTCGCCTCATTTGCCGATGTGTGTAAGCGTTATGTTATTATATACGTACTAAAAAGAATTTGGAATCGCGCGCGCCAGGCAAATTTCTTTTTTAATCTATGTATACCACTAGACGTTTTTGCAAATAGTCTCGTATATAGATACTCGTACTTACCTAGATTCATGACATTCCATTTATGAAATAATACATATATTTAACACTAAGAAATAACAAACAAATATTTATTACCAAACAAACTTAAGTAGGTATATTATTTACTTACCTAGTTTATTAATTACTAGCGATCCGCCCCGGCTTCACATAGACATAAAAACCTTCCATTGAATCACTCTATCTATTAAAAAAAAACCGCATCAAAATCCGTTGCGTAGTTTTAAAGACTTCAGCATACAAAGGGACATAGGGACAGAGAAAGCGACATTGTTTTATACTATGTAGTGATACATATATTTAACACTAAGAACTAACAAACAAATATATCATTACTAAACAAACTTTCTTCTACTTCTACCAAGCGTAACTCTTGGTTGCATCTTTAGCTTATCCTTCAAAGCCCAGGGTATGCTTTTAATCATGGATCTATGGCGGTACTGATTATTAAAGCTGACCTTCTTAACCCTTTTTACAGGGAGACCAGACAAAAAGCACAGAATATATAATTATGCCCAATAAGAACATGATCCGGGTGTGTTAGTGGCCACCACTGTCAGATTTTTCAGGCTGCCTTAAGGCATCTGACATAGCCTAACGACTGCCAATCTACTGATAGCCCGCGGGGTTAAATACTGGTAGTTATAAGAACTGATTCTAAAACCTAATTTACCAAATTCGCCAACAAGTTTTCAAGAAGCTCCAATCGATTAAAAGCGATAATGAGCGGAAAACCTAGACTCTTAGTTTATGCATCGAATAATGCCGATAATCGATATTGCATAGCCGCCACGAGCAGTGCGCGTGCGATGTCACGCACGTCTCACCCGATCTCGACTCGATGACCACTCGATTCGTTATCGACTAGATTTTTTTATCGATTCACCGAGGCGCCCGTTTTTTGGCGTCTTGTCTCAGGGCAATCTCTATTTTTTTTCAGCTTCTATTGTTGGCTGTGGTCGACACAACTTGTTTTTAAATTTCGAACCGTTGATTCCGAATTCCGTTGGTTTGAATTAAAATTCGACCGTTAGCTTATTTCTTGTGCGGAAAATCATAGATCATTGATATATTTTTAAATAATGAAAGAAAAAAAATATAATGTTTTTTGAGTGGATGAGTTTTTAATTACCCCATCACACGAACGGCTAAACTATCACTTTAGAAGTATAGATGGTTATTCTTAACCCTTAAGACCTGGAACAAACAATTCCCACGAAAATGATGCTCCGGGCACAAGCTTTATTACATAAGTCAATCAGTCTCATCACACTCGAAAATTATAGATTTGACAAAGAAATGAGCGCCAAAATCGCTGCTACCTTAAAATTGATCGGTGCACGCAACGGCACAGCCTCCGGCGGTTCACTTGATACGATGACGTCATATCCGACAATTTGAGTTAGAATACGATCAAGGATTGCGCGTAACGAGAACAGTATACCTAACAGAAAAGCAATGAACAGTAAAAATAGTTTAATTCCTGCTCGGGCTATAGCCGCCCTCGCTACGCTCGGGCGTCTAAATGCCTCGCACGGGAATTATTCCTTTCCTCCCTTGTATAACAATCTACTATTACCTTATCACTATCACTACATCACTTCACTATCACTACATAGTATAAAACAAAGTCGCTTTCTCTGTCTCTATATCCCTATGTGTCCTTAAATCTTTAAAACTACCCAACGGATTTTGATGCGGTTTTTTTTAATAGATAAAGTGATTCAAGAGAAAGGTTTTTATGCCCATGCGAAGCCGGGGTGAGTCGCTAGTTTTTTAATATGAATAGAAATTCTCAAGCCACACATTTTGACTAAGTTGTAGAGTTAAGTGATAACCTAGGTCTTGTAGAGTGTTGGGCGTGTAGAGTTAGAGGCTTGGCTCTTGACATCATGACATCTGATGTAGGTGGCATGGGCAATCGACCATGCATAACTTAAGTCTTAATCCGTGGCGCTAATTCAAGATTCCCATCGACTACGCAATCGAGATGTCATGAATCGATTAGATACTCGGAATGCTAAAGTAGCGAGAACTGGATGCGTCGATCACGATCCGAGTGATGTCTAATATGAAATGCTTTTAGGTATTTACCGGTAGCTTTGACGTTAAGTCACAGTTCCAGAGATAGATATATTTGAATATGTGATAATATAATATGCGCTATTAAATTCATTTTCTGCGTAACGACTGTGGGTGTCAAGCGACGTCTAGTATGGCCAGACTTAGATAGGTTGCCACACAAAACATGGCGAGCAATTTTTTTCCACGCTTTGTCCTCTTACCACTTGTGGCATTTTTATTCTAATTCCACCGTGCTACGGAAGGCACGTTAAGGTACCAATACAAGTCAGACTACACCAGCGGTCGTAGTTAGTCTAGTCTAAAATTTAAAAGTTCCCCATCATTCCTCTGCATGGAAAAAAATTTACTCGAGGTTAAATGTCAAAAAATTAGTTTTTTTTGCGAGTTTCAGCAAAACTGTAAGTTTTATTATAAAGTACCCCTGACCAAAATTCAAATTCAAACTTTTACTTTCACTTTATTCGGGATAATAATGGGTTTTCGATTTTTATCTTTTATTCTAGACCAAAATAGACCGAATCGCAGACCTTTTGATAAAAAGAAACATTAGGAGTACCCGTAATCGGCGAGCGTGCATGACGAGAGTGATGAGTTTGGAGGAAGCAAGAGAGGTATGTAGCTAATAAAAATCTCTAGTCTCTGCCTACCCCTACGGGAGACAAGAGTGATGATATATATGTATATATGTATCTTTTATTCTTGCAAATATAATCAGTAATTGATACACTATGCCCCATTTTTTATTGTACTATGACAAAATAAAGTTTGATTTTATAGCTATCACTGGTACACAATCTCTCACTAGTCACGCTCCAACAGACGGAAGCTATGAGCGTGTACATCTCGAATGTTAAGTGCCTTCAATCACTACCGCGGGTCGGGGTTCACCAACGCTTTGCTGGGTAATTAATACGGGTTTCGCATAGTGACTGACCGACCAAAAGTTTGGTTTCGGTTTCGGAATATATCTGGTTTCGGCACCAATTTCAGTTGTGGCTGAAAATCCTCGTCTCATCAATCAAAAATTATTTATAACTCAAAAACAGCTGAACTGATTTGGCTGAAAATTGATGGTAGCTTAGAACTAGGAGAATAACATACCTTTTATTCAAAAATAATTATTTTTTCACACACTTACTTCTCACTAATAGTTTTTATTACACTATTTTTAAATTATCTTCCCTTCTTGATCCGCACAGATTTTCTATTTCTTAAAACAATTGTGTAAGTATCCTAGATACTTATCTATACTAATATAATAAAGCTGAAGAGTTTGTTTGTTTGTTTAAACGCTTATAACTTGAAAATTACTGGTCGGATTTGCAAAATTCTTTTTGAATATGAAAGCCTGATTCTTGTCCTATAGTGCATACACACTAATGGCGAGTGAAACCGCGGGGAACAGCTAGGGGAACTATAAAATAACACGTTCTAAATGACTGTGTGTTCATAATTTCAATAAACGACTTTGGGTTGAAAAGATTCGATTTCTGACAAAACTAAAACAATTTATCGTTTTCAGTTTTGGTTTCGGTAGAATCCCGTTACGTCGGACACTAGTTTTGAAGGCTTTTTATTGAGAAAAATTCACGGTTGACTTCGCAAACAATGCATATAAAAGCTAAGTACTCGAAAAAACTATGTATGTGTAGTGCTTTATAGACTTTGCTTTAGAGTTGGTTTATGTAGTTAATAAATTTATTAAAAATTTGATGGTCTTACATGTATAATCATATAGTAAATAAAAATATTTATACCATTATGCACAAATAATACATGAGATAGCTCCATAGTAAGCTTTTAAAATTTGTGCTATGGTACACTAACTCAATGGTGCCATATTTCATAAAAAATACGTATATTACATACCAAAAACCCATGAAAATTTAAAAGATAATTATCAGCACACTTGAAATCGAACCCAGAACCTTCAGATTAGCGAACAAGCGACAAAAATAGTGTTGTATTTAGCCAGAAATTAAAAAATAACATTGATATTTGCAGACATTCGGTTGTTCTTCCCACTTTCACCCCCACAACTTCTAAACGTCTCAATCGATTTTCATCAAACATGTCTAAGAACACTTGCCCGTAAGTCTCTTTAATACCAAAAAAACTAAAATGAAATCGCTTCACCCGTTCGGAAGCTATGATGCCAGAGACAGACAGACACCCCTCTTCTTGCGTGGGGGGTTAAAAATAGAAAAGAAAAAAAGGGAAGTCGTGTCGGACATGTTTTTAAAAGATCTAATTTCACTAGAAAATACTTCGAACCTTCATAAGGCTGTCGAATCCGTAACAAGCACAATTATTTCCCAATTATTGCACTCAATAATGGACCCGTGAAATCTCCAATTATCAGCACCATTCGCAATTAGATGCTTTTAGTCACATTCCACTAAAATACTATAAGTAATAATACTGTGAGAAATGTATGATTGCTACGATCTGGCCATAGACTTACGTCTTTATCTTTTACGGGGTAGACAGGGCTAAGATTATAAGTCTTTAGGCAAAGGACCTGTTTATTAAATTCACATTCACTTGTATTTTATGCAGTCAAGGACCAGCGATTGACCACGATCCCACCTGATGGTAAGTGCAGATGTGGTCTAAGATAGAGCTCGCTGGTTCATCAATAGCCTATACACTCTGGTTTTAAGAAGACCTGGGATATTTAATTTCATTGTAAATAGTTTACACAAAGATTATACAAACACTAGCAACCCGCCCACGAATACCCGCCCAGCTTCGCATGGGCATACAAACCTTCCTCTTAAATCACTCTATCTATTAAAAAAAACCGCATCAAAATTCGGTAAAGATTTAAGCATACAAAGGGACATAGGGACAGAGAAAGCGACTTTGTTTTATACTATGTAGTGATAGTGAAGATATAACATAAAAAAAAATAACATGAGTATACAAGGGCACAACTTATTTTAATAGAAATCTGTCCAGTGGAGATGGTTAATAGAGGTATATTGGTGCATAAAATATACAAATAATTCGTCGAATGCCCCGTTTAGGCGCAGTATGCCTAATTCTTAAAACGTCCAGTTCACATCGCAAATTGTTCAGTTGATAGAACGTGAAATTACTACTTAACAAATTCAAATCTTTTGAAAACGCCGAAATGCAAATCTAAATTTGCAGACCGAATCTTTTAATTTGAGCCTCCGAAGTGATACACTATTAGCAGCTACTAGACATGCTTACATGGAATATTTTACATTTTTATATTAAAATTCAGCAATTAAGGCTGATTACTATGCTAATGTCTTGTGACTGTGAGTGGAGTTAGTGTAACATGACTGGGGAATTCCGTCTGCTAGGATGGTGTTATGCGATGAATGACAATCTAACACTTAGTGTGTGCCATTTCCGTGAATTTTGAAAACTGAATGTGACCGTAAGTATTTCTTAAGTTTCCAAATTACTTTTGTAACTAAAAATTTTACAGAAATATTGAGGGAATTTTACCATAAAACAAAGGTAAATTCCCGTAATCTGTAAATTACCAGTGGCACCTAGCTACTAACCTTAAAAATGTTTAAACGTCTGTTACTATACTAGTGTATATTTACCTACAAGAGTCGAACTCTTAAATGTGTGATGATTAAAATACAAGCCCTGAATCACTGGATGTCGGATGGAAAAAGCCGAATGAAAAGATAAACTGTTTTTCCAATAACACAAAATCCGACTGTTTGTTATATGACTATGAATGCAAATATGTATGCGGTCTCTCTAATGGATAGCAAATGCCACCTAGCTATCATTTCATTGATCTAACATTCTAAACCAACTTCTACTTCTTCTTAGTCGGTACACTTTTGCCTGAGTGTTCGTGGTCACCATGGTAAAAGAGGCGATTCTGAAAAACTTTGAAACCAGGGTGTGCATGGTCGATTCACTGTAACACCTACACGAAATGAATGAAGTGTTGTTCTTTGTGATGTGGCGCCATTATCCACGAACTGCAGCTTTTCGGGTACATTAAATAAGTAAATCCTAGTAATTAGATATAGAGTTAATTAAATTTTGTAGTAACACAAAAACGATTAAAAACAGCTTTGCAAAGGTAGTATTTTATTGCTCTGTTTCTTTGTAAACAATACATATAGACATGTAATATATCACGAATGGCTGACATTCATGGAGATTGTTAGTCACCTTGAAGTGGTCATATATTTTACTACTTACTCGAACCATATTAATTACACAGAACAGAATATTTTCCTGAACAAAAAACACACATATTTGCATACTTCCACACGTTCTAATGTTAATTGTAAATTTTTGATATGTGCAGAGCTCCGTGTAGCTGCTAGTATTTTTATGTGGGATGGGAAACCAACTAGTCAAATCTGCTCCTGTTTTAGATATTACAAAAAGTTTTAAGTTTAGAAAGCAGCTAGAGTGGCCGGAAAATCTCTAAAATGGAGAAACTGGTTAAGAAGACGAATATTGGCGTGTTGAATCTCAGCGACTACGCTGGTTTGAACACATTAAAACAATGGAAGAGGAACGTTACCTCAAATCAGCCTATCTGGGAAATATATCAGGCAGATGGCCAGTAAGCCGCCCCAAATATCGCTGGAGCGATGCAGTGCAAGCTGGATCACGTGAGACGGCAGCTGTCAACTATTGAGCCATCGCGCAGAATAGAACGCTAGTTCTGTCTTGTTTCGTAGGTCAAAGTCCACCTCAGGGCGCTGAGCCAGCGGAGTAAGTAAGTAATCTTATTATTCGAAAACTAGCGACCCACCCCGGCTTCGCATGGGCATAAAAACCTTCCCCTTGAATCATTATATCTATTAAAAAAACCGCATCAAAATCCGTTGCGTAGTTTTAAAGATTTAAGCATACAAAGGGACATAGGGACAGAGAAGGCGACTTTGTTTTATACTATGTGATTTCCAAATTAATGTATATTTAATACATTCAGGTGTTACTTTGCGGAAATCAAAGTTACAAGTACTTACCAAATTACTTTACGTGTCTCTGCCACCAGTTAGTTCATGCAAACTACTGCCGGCCGGCGCCCACCCACTACTGTTAGTCCCAGCATTCCCGCCACCATTAGTTTGCACACACTTCCTTTGCGCCACGTGTTTACCTCTACGCGAGGCATCCTCAGGATAATAAATTGATAGATGAATGAATGAATGAATGTTGTTATGTTGCATCAAGCGATCCTCTCACCGTGTCACTGTGGTAGTCGTACTAGAAATCCGAAACTGGTTCGTTTTTGCGTTATTTTTATTTTTTTGCGGTATGTATATAAATAAGAGGGCAATAACTCGTCTGTACGTCTGTGCGTCAAGGCTGTATGCGTAGGTGATTGCCGACATAACATGGTTAAGAACTTATTTACAACGATTTTTAAAACTGATCGCCGTCTCAGCGTTTTCCTTGATGTATTTCCAGATATATCTGCGGAGCTCGAGGTCAAAAGAGAAAACTTAAGATATTCTAAAACATTCATCAATTTTACATTACAACTTAATATAATTTTATGGTCAGTCAGCGGAATAAATAAAAAATAAAGAAAGATAGAAAATTATCGAACTTTAATTTACATTTGAATCCTATAAGTACTTAATTAGATTAAGTTTGTTAATTACCAACGTTATTTGATTTTTCATGCAAATTCAATGAAATCCTGAGCTACATTTAATAACAAAGCAAGTTTGTTTAAATACCTTAAATTCCGGGTATATCATTGGATTTGAAAAAAAATATTATCACGTTTGATAGCGTGATTCCTGGGGGGGCTCTACATTCACACCACAGACGAGTGAAACTGCGAGTCACAGCTAGTACATGTACACACAACAGCTTTAAATAATTCTTATTCGAATAGGCTATAAATAAAAGCTCATCTAAAGCGCGGAGTCCCAGCATCACCATAAATCGTGATGTTGGCTGCGGCCCAGAGCTTGGCAGGGATGTCAGTGTGCGGCTGCCAACTCGCCTCCGGAAGGACCCGGTTCGTTCCCAGCTCTTGAAAATTGAAATTAAATATAAATAAATTTTATGCAAAACTTTGCTAATCTTCGCTGTGTAGAAGGCTTCTGTGCGAAATAAATTAAATTGCAATATTTCACTATCTGTTGCCTGAGGCTCCGCTGCCGTGGGAATTCCGGGATAAAATTTAGTTTATGTTTTGTTTTACGGTCTAAGCAATCTCCCTTCCAAATTTCAGTCAAATCGGTTCAGCCGTTTTTCTGTGAAAGAGTAACAAACATCCATACAAACTTTCGCGTTTATAATATAAAGTAGGATTTACTAGTTGCCCGCCGTGGTTTCAGCCACACATGGTGTATATGTACTATAGCTTTTAACTTTTTTCAAAAATCAGGCTATCATAGGAAAAAGTAATTTTTGAAATGCGACCAGAATTTCTAAAGTTATAAGCGTTCAAACAAACAAAATCTTCAGCTTTATTATAATAGATCTATTATTATTAATTTCTCTCAAAAACATGTATTATACCATAAAAATCAATTATTTACACAATTCAAAATCTTAAACTACATAAACAAATCTAAATTAAAAAAAACATAACATAATGTTGCATTAAAATTTTATTGACATTTGTGTATGTACCTAATAGTATATTAATGATATTAAGAACTCGACTGGGGGGGAGGCCTATATCCAGCAGTAGACATCTTGCGGCTGAAATAATGATGAAACAATTAAATAATTCACATGTAAGTTATCTGTGATCAAAATACCATAAACACTGGCCGCTATGAAAAAAAAATTCTTTTTAAGTTTTTTTTTCGTCATATAATTGACTTCCGATCTACGATTTGCAATCGTGAGGAAAGCAAACGTCTGTTCATCTCTCCAAGATTTTCATAACAGATCTAATCGCAAACGAAACTTACCCTAAACCTTTACAATAAGCTAATAAATACCTTGCAGTTTAAAACTGGTAACTGAAAACTGATATTTTTCGATCATTGCAAAATCGATCATAACGTTCTTAAATTAGGGTTTATTTTTGATTATTGTATAGTATTGTAAGTGGTTTTAGTTTTTTAAGATGGAGAATGCTTCCGTTAATAGAATTTTAATGAAGTAATGTAAGTGAGGTTGTGCATGTCATGCCCATCTCCTTACGTGCTCCGACGCGCATCATTCTATTGGTCAGTTGGTAATGGCCGCAGAAAAAGTAGAGCATTTTTAGAAATAAAAAAAAAAACAATAAAAAATTGAAAACAAAAGTTTGTTAATAAAATTGTTAACAGATATAATATTAATTGATTAAAAAATAATAACAATTATTAAAACTAACTTATATATGAAATATTCTAATATAAAAATAAATAAAAAGTAATCTAAATAAAAAATTGAATCCAAATGGCTGCCATCAAAATTTTAATAATAATAATAATATTTAGTAAATAATACGTACTTCAGAGGGCACCATGTCACAGAATATACAATAGTATTAAACCATGTTATATTTCTTGTGACGTCACTCTATAGATGCCAACTCTCTACTCACTCTATAGATTCCGTGCCAACGCACTTTTCTTAACATAAAAAAATTCCCTGAACTTCTACAATATCAAGACCAAAATTAACCAAATCGGTTCAGCCATTCTCGAGTTTAAGCGAGACTAACGAACAGCAATTGATTTTTATATACATATAAGAACGCGAAGAGGTGATGACGATATATTATATTATACGGATCGGTCTGGGTTTTGGATGTTGATCTATATAAGCACGTATCTATATTTCTATATATAAAAAAGAAAGTCGTGTTAGTTACACTATTTATAACTCAAGAACGGTTAAACTGATTTGGCTAAAAAAATTGGTGAGGAGATAGCTTAGAGCCAGGAGAAGGACAGGACAAGGTCCCGAGGGAAATTCAACGGGGCGAAAACGCAGGCAAAAGCTAGTTTTTTATAAAGTATCGTTGAGTTAGTATCCTATAACACAAATCTCGAACTTACTTTGAGGCTAACTCAATCTGTGTGATTTGTACCTAATAGATAGATAGATAGATATACTCTTTATTGTACCATTATCATACAAATTATACATGTTAATACAAAAACAAACAATGTGTACAAAGGCGGACTTATCGCTAATTCAATTTTTTCCTGCCAAACTTAAGGAGGATAGGAACAACGTAGAAAAAAATGGGATAGGTTATGTTTATTATATTTAAAAATTGAAATAAATATCTGTATTTGACAAAAAATTAATATGCAAACGCTACAAGTAGGCATCTATATTTGCCGAATGTATTCCATCTTCCATCAAAGAAGATAATAATTACCGTGTACAGTTAGCAGATACGATCGGCAGCCGTTAAACAACTTTATATAGAGCCTTTGTGATAAGGCTGATTGAATTTGTTTGGGAAATTGGAGGTAGAAATAGCAGCCGCATTTTCTACTGCGTGGCTTGGAATTTTATGATGTTGCAATATTTGTTTCTTTGGTTTTTAATAAATAAATATATAGGCACAAATCCACATAACATAGAAATTATCCGAATAGAAATGTTTTGACGCGGATTTAGTTCCAGGATCAGTGTGGCAGCGTATTCTCCCTTCTTATCTTCAATTAATACATGTAAACCACACCACACCTTATTAGAAATGTATTACGTAGTTTACAACAAAGCCATCTAATATTATCGACCAATTACAGTGGCAATAAATGACGCAATCAAATCCGGCCCATTTTTTCTGTGTGAAACGTTGGCTTGCAAGCCAAACTAGTGACACGTTTTTCGTACGCTATGTTAATATTTCTAAATTCTGTGAAAAAATCACACAGATTGAGTTCGCCACAAAGTAAGTTCGAGACTTTATGCGATACTAACTCAACGATAAGAACTATATTTTATAACAAAACATAAATAGATAAACTTCCAAGACCCAATCAAATGTAACAGAAGACTTATCCTACGATCAGTCCAGTCCATGAAAGACATTAAATTCGTTTGTAATAAGGTTATTACAAACGAATTCCCGCCAAATAAGGACCATGATTTATAGCGTACCCGAGACACCGTGGGCTCTGAAGAGTAAGCTGAAGGCTGACGAGGTCTACAGTCATAACAAATTTTCTTCGTCCGAGCGTGTTTCCCGGTTTCATCTTCAGCTTATGCTTCCGAGCCCACGGTGTCACGGGTACGCTATAAATCATGGTCCTGATTTGGTGGGGCTAATTATTACAATGGAGCGACTGCCGTTTGACCTCCGTAACCCTTTTTACAGGAAAATCAGACACACAAGAACATGATCCGGGTGTGTTGGCCAACATTAACAGATTTTTCAGGCTGCCTAAAGCCATTTGACATACAGCCCAACGACTGCCATCTACCGTTAACAGCCGGGACCAACGGCTTAACGTGCCTTCCGAAAGCACGGAGGAGCTCAAGATAGAAAATGCCACCAACGGCTTAACGTGCCTTCCGAAGCACAGAGAAGCTCAAGACAGAAATGCCACTAATGGCGACCAATCCAAACACGACCGCGCACTCGCCGTCGCCGTTGCTTGACGCGCACTATCGTTACGAACACGCGCGCCGCGCTAGGCTATCGAGCTCCTCGTCAGTCATAACAAATATTAGTAATATATTCAGACACGATTGATGGCTCATGACCGCGACACCGTGAACCGGAGCGGCCGTCGTCTCCGCGCTGTGGTGAGACGGCATTAGCTATAATTGGGCCATTTGTAGTTACCGCTATTTGGCTTAGGTAAATAGTTGTTACATTTTCGTTGATGTCTTGATTAGCTTTATTCATAGTAACTAGCTGTTGGTCCCGGTTTCAGTCGCACGTGATGATAATTTATATCCTCATTCATAAAAAATAACAAAATGCGTTTTGGCTCTTTCTTTTACGGTAAATTACGATAAGAGAGAAAGGACCAAAACATATTTTAGTTAAAATGGGCTTAACTATTGCTGACATACAGTTCTAGACAATGAAATAGTAATAGGATATGAGTTCCGTTTCACACTAAGTTCACGGAACCCTAATGCAATATTTTCGAACCCTAATGCAATATTTTCATCTGACAAGCTCTAGACAGATCTTGAGATTTTCTCAACAGAGGGAGTCCCTATCCGAAGGGCGGCCTCTACAGGTGGTACTTGACCTTAATTACCTCCGCTGCGCTTGTGGTTCGGTGCAACGTTGCATCTTCATACTTAGAACAACTTAGATGGTTGTTGAGCATTCATGTTTTTTTTATAATTATTTGTACCTATTAAAACAGAAAGTAAAATTTTAAAATTGATAGATTAAGCTCAGAAAATAATAATTATAATTTCAATATTATTTAAACTTTATTGCCCTTTAGAAAAAAAACTATAGGCGGACTTAATGCCATAAGGCATTCACTGCTAGTCAAACCTTAGGACAAATCAGAAAATCGTACAGGGTGGTGCCATGAAAAAGAAAAGAAACAAGACTAAGGGAGGAAATAAAATACTTTACTAAATACCAAATTAATAGATTACGGATTAATTTAATATTTCTTTATTCATCTTAATTTTAATGACTGTAAAGTATATCTAAATAATATGAATTGCTTTATTTTAAGTTTTTATCTATTATTTATTTACAATTTTAGTTACTTTTATCACAGAATAGACACTTATGTTTGTATTTTCGTTTTAAATATTTCCTTAATGTATTTTTTAACGAATTAATTTTTATAATTTGCTTGCAGCTTCGCCCGCGTGAGATTCCCTTGGGAACATTGCTTTTTTCCCGGGATGAAAGATACCCTATATCCTTCTCAATACTTTTAGCTATGTGTATGCGAATTTCAGGAAGATTGGTTCAGTAGATAGGGCGTGACGAGGTAACAAACAAACTCACTTTCGCATTTATAATATTAGTTGACGACCTCCGTGGCGTAATGGTTAACATGCCCGCTACTCAGGAGGTCCCGGGTTCGATCCCCGGTCAGGTCAAGATGAAAAATGATCTTTTTCTGATTGACCTAGGTCTTGGATGTTTTTATATATATATATATATATATATACATATACATATACATATACATATACATATACATATACATATACATATACATATACATATACATATACATATACATATACATATACATATACATATACATATACATATACATATACATATACATATACATATACATATACATATACATATACATATACATATACATATACATATACATATACATATACATATACATATATATATACATATACATATATATATATATATATAAACATATATATGTATTTGTTATAAAATATAGTATCGTTGAGTTAGTATTCCATAACACAAGTCTCGAACTTACTTTGGGGCTAACTCAATCTGTGTGATTTGTCCCCTATATATATATCGGGAGGAGGTCTGACATATTAATAATAGAACAGTATAACTATTAATACTGATTTTTATTAGACAATTATTTATTAATGACTATGATATAACATATAATGTTAGATTAGAATCAGTATAAACTGTCGAGACAGTATTAAACAACATATAACTAATTATTGGGAATAATAATTATTCACGAGAATAATTATTATAGAGTCGAGGATAAGTCAGTAGCTAAGTACAACATGTGCACCGTGCCACGCCAGAGCCAAGACTCCCGATCCGTTTTTTTTTTTTTGACGGACCTACAGTATTAGCTTCGATGAGCTTTTATACTTACAGCGGGACAGTTTGAGGCGAGGGCTTGACGCCACTCAGCCTTTTCGGCAAAAGCGCAAGGGGCTCCCAGTTGGGACGAACCTCGGCCATGGGCTTTGCCTTTGAGCAATGGCGAGCGATGCAAACTCGCGAGCGATGCAAACGCTCATTGCCTTAAGGGCCGACACTAGGGTGCCTTAAGGGCCTAAGAAAAGCCTACTGGTGGCGAGAAGCGCCCTGGTACATTCCGGTACCTGGTAAACGAGCTACTGTTCCTACTTCGTCGCACTCGCCGGCGAGTGCGGTGTATGAGTATATAGGTTGAGTGTCCCGGTCTCCTGAGAGACGCGAGATCTTCGAACGTCCCGATCCGTTTGAATGCCCACCTTTTATATCTGTGAGGCTAGAGTAGAGGGGTAGAAACGGCCGGGGGCTAAATTGCTGTCAGGCGTCAGGTGTCCGGTGCACGTGTTGTTTACAAGTTTCTTTGCTGAATCATCCTCGCTCCGGCTTACTGTGCGTGGACGCCGACATATATATTTATTTATTATTTGTTTGGACAAGTCCATACTCTACCTACTACATTATAGGTGAAGTATGAAAGAATATCACTTACAATAACACCTACATACAGCTACTTTCGCTAAAATCTGTATCGTTCGCATCTGCATCCGTTGTCTGATTTATCATTTCCCTCTCAAATGCTACAAATCCTGCTTTCTGATTGGCCAGCTGCTCTTATTCTTGTCGTTGATTGGTCGAAACAAGCGGCGCCTGCACACACGGAACCACAGATTTAATACTTTTATAAGAGGAACTAACAAAATGGAGATTTTCTTAAAAGTGTCGGTGTTCACTGAAAAATGCATTTTATATTTTAAAGCTCTGGCTGACTAAAATAAAATATCTAACTTCCAAAATGCAACATATTTCCTGCAAATGTTTGATGCATATAAATCATCTCAGTATGGAAACTACAGTCAGTATAGTCTTTAATTATGATTGAATCAAATATCCTAACTATGACCCTTGTGACTTTTTTCAACACAGACAGAGATACGTATTTACCTCAATTTTTTTCTCACTCACTTAGTCTCATGCGATCTCTGTGGTCCAGTGGTTAAAACGTTTGCCTGACGATCCATAGGTTTTGGGTTCGATTCTCACGGGAAGCAATTATAGTTGTTTCCAGGTTCGTTAGAAATATTGCAGGTTTGAATGAATGAATGAATAAACACTTTATTGCACCAATTACATAAAAACATCATAGGATTGTACAGGATCAGAGATAAAAATCAGTACAAAGGCGTATCGCTAATGCAAATTGCATCACGTGATTGTTTGATAATTAAGATGATTCCGTGCTTTGGTAGGAACGTTAGTCGTAGGTTAGGTGACTTTTAGACGGTCAATTGACCCTGTAAGTTAAGATAAAATAATGATGCGAACTCCATTTGTTTACAAGCTCCTCACAGCTTCGACGGCTAAATTAATTTCGCTATTATGCGCAGATTACACACGGCATGGCAGTATTTATGATACTTATCTAATTATGGGCTTTTATACAACTCTACAAACATAGTCCTTGGTTATTTATGGGCGAGTTGAACAAACTGCACTTGCTTCGGGTGAATCGATTTACAAGTAAGTACATCTTTAAATATAATGTCTCACTACGTATTTTTAAACCTTAAACTACTTTTTTGCTTAAAGCTTCGCTCTGGAAAGAATTTCTGGGTGGGAGACAAGAAGTGCTTTACATAAATGTTATATAATAAAAAAAAATTAAAAAAAAAAATCACCGGGTTACACTATTGTGCCGGCAGAAGTGAAAACAGGAGTATACATTTTCACTGCGTGGTAGAAAGGGATGGGGAAATTACTTCCTCTCCTAGGCCGTGCCGGTGGTCTACTCTCCCTCCGTCTTACGAATTTCCAATCAAGTCAACAACGTCGCAAAATAAGTTTTAATTTCAAAAATAAAACAAACTTTTTTCAGATGATATGCGGGACTAAATTGATTTTATTCTTATAGCGCCTTTTTTAGCATGAAAGGCAAAAAAATCTTTTTCGTCGGCAATGAGAACCCATGAAAATAGGTTCCAATTTAATTTAACAATACATCAGGATGATGCTACCACCTACCCTATCGAGTTTTTGAGTTCATTGGCTGCAAGTGGTCTTCCTGCTCATAACATTACCCTTAAAGTCGGCGTTCCCATTATGCTCCTAAGAAATCTTTCTCCGCCTAAACTATGCAACGGGACCCGACTCAAAGTAACGGTTTTGTAGCGCAACTTAATACAGGCCGAAATTCTCACAGGGTGTGGTTCAGGCGAAACGGTGTACATACCTCGAATACCACTCATCCCCAACAATTACCCCTTTCAATTTAAAAGCACCCAGTTTCCAGTTGCTATATGCTTTGCTATGACGATAAATAAGTCACAGGGACAAACCCTAAAAGCAGCTGGCATCGACCTAAGAACAAGATGTTTCTCGCATGGACAACTGTATGTGGCTTGCTCGCGGGTCAGTAGCGTCGAAAATCTATTTTTATTAGCCTCTGAGAGAAGAACTGCTAATGTTGTCTACAAAGAGATTCTTTGAACTTAACTCTGAAACATGATATTTGTTTATATTTGAATAATGTCCTGGCTACTTCGATTGCGTCATTTCATTTCAATGTAACACAGGTCGCGAAAGCGACCTACACGCGGGCGGAGCCGCGGGTAACAGCTAGTTTAACAATATGCGTGCTAATGGTCTCACAACTAGGGATGCCCAAGACCGGGCGTAGTGGAGGAGAAAAAGCAGGAAAGCGGACCCTGGGCTCCAAAGCAATCGGCTCGGGAAGCCGGAAAAGCGCTAAGATGAGAGAGATAATAAGCTCCAATTTCTACCATTTATGTGCGGAACCCCAAAAGCCGGATGGACTAAGAATGTCAACAAACAACTAAATAGGTAGTAATGATTCTAAAATTAACGATTCTTGATATTTATGGAAAGTCACCTTGAGGAAGATTAATGTTGACCTCTCAGGTTGAAATTGTAAATGTCATAGACTAATTTAAGATATTATGTTGTTTTGCAGGTAAATGCTTGAGGTAATGATATATTTTGGTCCAATCAGGTCCAGTTATGGCGAATGATGATAAAACTTCAAGAAATGAATTGATTTAAATTAAAAAATCATTATTATTTTTTTAATTAAGTTTAGTTTTATTTAGTAGATATTAAGGTTTTATTTATTATTTTAAATTTATTTTTCGTGTTACTTTTAGGTATTAGTTTAAGTCTTTCTTTATCATTTTCTGTGGCAATTCAAATAAATATATGTTCTTAATTAAAAATAAATCAATGATAAAGAAATACTGTTATGTGATACTTAATTAATACTCGTTTTAACTACTTAGGTGACAATAATTAATCCGCAAAAAATCTCTCGTTTACATCTATTTAGGAGTACTGAGAAGGACTTAGGGTAAAAGCACTGTTCCCGAGAAAAATCCACACATACGAAGTCGCGGGCAAACGCTAGTAATATATTTATGTGCAATAATGATATATCACTACATAGTATAAAACAAAGTCGCTTTCTTTGTCCCTATGTCCCTTTGTATGCTTAAATCTTTATTATTACGCAACTGATTTTAATGCGGTTTTTTTTAATAGATAGAGTGATTCAAGAGGACCGTTTTTATGCCCATACGAAGCCGGGACGGGTCGGTAGTATTGTATAATATTCAACTACTGTACGTATGGACATACTTTCATGATTTTTTTTTTACTTTCTACTTGAAGATGAGATGAGGAAAATGTATTCGTACTAATATTAATTGACAACTCAAGCAGAACAGACAAACCCACACACTGACATACTCTACTCAACTCTTATTCAGGTGCAAGCGAAAGTTTTTTTTTTTTTTTTCAAACGACAAACGGTCGACTAATGTAACTAGTTATTTGTCATCAAAATCATTAATGAAAAAAATATGCTATATATACGGTTGAATTGGGAAACCTCCCCCTTTTTTAGAAGTGGGTTAATATAAATAATGAATATATAATAACAACGTTTCGTTATTGCTTGCTTGTTTGCAAACATTTTATTGAATATACTTAATGAAAAGCCCTAATCAGTTAATCCTTATTTTATCCATTTATATACAGATTAAAATAAGCATATTTTTATATTAACCTATGTATATGATTGCCTATTGTTATAATTATAAATTACTATAATTTTTTTTACATCAAACCTAATAGCTTGATCTAATTTATATTTGGAAGCCTGCTCATTAATTTTCATAAAAAAAGAATTCTAAAAGAACTATAACAATTTAACACATGCTTGATTCCATAATTGAATTACTACTGGCCACAAATAACGTAAATTTATCTCGAGAAAAAAAAGGTTTTACGAGCGCTCTCTGGTTGTTAGACGACGTTATACTCGTAACAAACCATTTACATTCAGTGTAATGGCTATAAAGTTATTCAAAGCTGAGCTACTATTCAAGTGCGCTAATGAATTCGTAACACTTCATCATCTATCTAATAAATTATCTGCAGTACATAAATAATGATCTGATTGTAACAAAATAAAAAATAAAAACTTAGAACCGGCCATCGAGAAACACCGTTACTTCCCAAACGACTTTTTAGGCGTTCCTTATTTGAAGATTCGTTCTGCTACAGTTCTATTTTATGAAAAAAAACTTGGCGCGCTTTCTTTTAGCGTGCTCTTGTTTGAATTTCGAATGTTTCATTTATTAATGTTTGTGTAACATTCGCCTTCTTTTTTTTTTCATGTAACAAAGACATTGACTGACAGTTTCATGAGGTGTTAAAGGCCGTGTCAAAATCTCAGATTTTATCATTGTTACACGATGTTCATACGCGCTAATGCACTTTTTGCAATGCAATATCTCAAGCTTGGGAGAGAGTATTGTTACGTATGTCTTTATCGAGATATAAATCATATTCTTTAAAAACAAAAGCGTAAACTTCTGGGAAGATTTTTTATTCTGCAGATCTATAGGTATCGCCTTAGTCTAGAATATATATATTACAGCTACATTGCTCTAATTCTTTATCTCAAATACTTATTTAAAAGTAGAAATAATTAATTATACTATACGGTACATGCTACTTATTTTAACTTTAAAGTGTTTGCTTATAATTCGGCCATTCTCAATTTTGGCATTCTTAGTCTAATTACCATAACCCTTTTAATTTCTTGAACTTATTCATGAAATATGACTGTAGAGAGAATGAATATGAATCAATTGTGAATTTAATCGTATTGGCATTTATTTAGCTTATGTAGTATCCAAGTTATCGGTATCTAAAATATTTGATGGTTGTGACAATTAGAAATTATAATTTAACCTCGTCCCGGTAATTAGAAACTTGAATTTTTCCATATAAGTATATTGAATAATGACCGCTTATGTATTTAAAGAAGATATTTACATATTATATATTAATTTTGTTAAGAAACTATCATATAAAACGCAACAATTCAACATTATAATCAGTTTATTATTGTTTGAGTTTGGTTAAATCTAACGGAAATAACAGCTGTTTTGGTTTTTAATTGACGGTGGCGCTAGTGTTCACCGAGGTATCACCTTAAATAACAGCTGTTATATACTTATTTTTTAAAAACAGCAGCGATGGCAATTAGAAAAGTTGTGGCAATTAGCGTCGTGGCTCTTAGAGAGAAACATAATTTTCTAAAAAAAAAGCTACTTAATAAACAGAATTCTCATAAAGACACATCATAACCCATAGAGCCCAGAAATCTGCTTTATTTTCAATAAACGAGAATAAGTTAACAATAACTCATAAGCTTTTAATCAAGGCTACATGAATTAGAAAAATCGAAAACCAAAGTCATGGCAATTAGATACTTAGGTGTCTAATTGGCGATTATTGGACACAGCGCACAACCACACTCGACGAGTACCTCGACAACACTAACGGCTCGTGACCTGTGCTATAATGAAGTGCCAGAGATTCTTATTTAGGGAGGTACGCCCTCGATTGCGAGTGGTTTTGGCAATTATTGTCCAAGGTCGGACACGTCTTCATTTGATAATTTTGACAAAGAAAGTACCAGTAACTTGTTGTATTTTTGATATGTTGTTGAATATATATTCCTTAATATAAAAAACCATCTAAAATAACTAAAACTCTTTCTCTGAATTAGTATTAGTCAAGTTTCCAAACTGGGAGAGCGCGTGGACGCGTCGTGGTAATTTAAGAACAATGTTTTGAAAAAATATTTCTCTTATACTATGCAATATAGAGATATTTTTTAAAGTGCCACACATAGAAATAGTTGTTAGCTACTTTACAAAAAAAACAGCACATAATATTATTTTGTTTACATGAAAATTTTGCACTGGACGCTCCAAATTAAGCCTTCTGAGAATGGCCGAATTAATTTCTACTAACTAAAATGAAATTATTCATTTTCAATATAGGATATTCTTATCACTCATTGACGTTATTATTCCTATTAAGTTAATTGCCAAAGCGTTTTACAAATTTTGACTTATAACCAACTTACTTTCCAGAAATCTTTATCAAACAATAAAAGCTCTGTCTTGCCCGTTAAGAAAGAAGACGTGTCTTAAAAATTTTGTCCAACAAATCAAAGCAACGAACAAAAGGCGTTAAGTGTGGTTGCGTTGGCATTTTGACAAAATTTTTGCTTGATTTATATGCTTTTTACGTGTACAGTCAGCTTTACGCTTTACATGAGTTTGTGCTAGTTCTGCCAATCAACCAAAACATAATGTCGTTTGACGCTACGAAGCAAAAACAAAGGATTATTTTTGAATCTTCACATGGAAAGCTTAAAAAAATTAATTATTTATTTAATGAAAATTTTTCTAAGCCCCTGATAACTACCTGATGTCCTATTTTTAGGGTTCCGTTTTTCTCAAAAAAAAAAATATCTAGTTGAAATTTATATCATTTAGTAAGGTCAGTAAGTAGGTACCTAGGTTTCGTCCATGGGCTGTAAAATAACTTTCTACTTTAAATCAATCCGGTAAGTATTTTAGTATTGTGTGATGGTACTGAACCGTCCTATTAATTCAAACATATTTAAAAATTTAACTCACCTTCATAACCAGCTACTAAGCTTCCTTGAAAATGCTGCCGTTGTTGAAATTAGTTCCAGAAAAGAATATTTCATACTAGCTGTTGCCCGCGGCTCCGCCCGCGTGGGACTCGGTTATATCGCGCCCAAAAGTACCCTATGTTTGACCTCAGGTCGTTAACTACATCCCTACCAATTTTCATCACATTCGGTCCAGCAGTTTAGCCGTGAAGAAGTGACAGACAGACAGACAGACAGACAGACAGACTTTCGCATTTATAATATTAGTATGGATATGGATGATACAAGAAGTGGTCTCTAACAATCCCTTCAGAGATCGTAATAACAAATCAAAATCTAATAGAGAGTGCCCAATTAAGAGTAAACAGAATGGGGGTATCCGAAACGCAGCGTCAAAGTTGATGGCCCCACCCGGCCCCCTGCGGCCCGACCCCCCGTGCTGCAATTTTTTTAAGGGGGCAACCCACGCTAAACTGTGTGGTGACGATCGCACCTCTATAGGTTTGATTTTGGACATTGGCCGAATTTTTGCTTTAATTATACAATACTGGGTCTTTGAACCAAAAAAAAAAAATACAGGACTGCGAACATATATTTAAAGGCAGAAACCTCTTAACTCATTACAGGCACAAATTATTTAACGATCATTTTTTTTTGTTTATTTTTTTTTTTCATAATTAATTTACACAGTATTTTAGTAAAAAAAGGATCGTTATTAATAAAAAGATTATGTACATGGGTGTTTATTTCTAAACCTCTAACTACAGATCCCAGACATCAACAATCTACAAATTGAGAAAAGGAGACGGAGGTTAATATCATCTGTAAAAAAAATTTAATTGGTTACGTTAAATAAATTGTACATGAAAAAATGTGGACATTGCAATGGATAACAGGATCCAAAAGTTAATGCTAAATAAAAAACGGTAACGGTGCGCCAGGAAGAATCGCGCACAAAGAATTACGTAGCTGGGAAAATGAGTTGGTTTGGCACAACACAAATGGTACAATCGACTCTACCACCGCGCGCAGCTTAGTCAACTTCACTTTTAATTAAATCGCGCCTATTTATTTTACAATAAATAAATAAATATATAGGAACAAATTACACAGATTGAGTTAGCCCCAAAGTAAGTTCGAGACTTGTGTTATGTTGTTTTTTGTTACAATGAATTACAAAATTATGTTTAACTACACATAGATCTTCTTTTAACTACGTAAAGATACAAAAAGAAACAATAATAGCCTATATTGAGAATAAATATATAATATAATATATATTGTAAATTTGTGTCCACCTTATATATAAAAGTCTATTAGAATAAAATCGAATAAATATATTATAACTATAATTTTAAGTGCCTACTTAGTGTTTAGAAATATTCGAATTTCTTTGACGTCAGGCAGTTTTTGATTAAATCTATGTATTAGTAGAATAAATTTCGTTTCATTTCATTTCACTGACCAATGCACTCGAGCCCACTGCCCCCGCGTCCGTCAGTCGTGGCGATTTTTACCCGCCCACTGTTTTCGTTCATCCCACACATGCACCGCGATCGATCTGCCGGCACTCAACGCACGAATAAATGCATTTCGATGCATTACATATGCATATCTGTTCAATAGCGATTGATGAGTTGCCTTCACTACATAGTATAAAACAAAGTCGCTTTCTCTGTCCCTATGTCCCTTTGTATGCTTAAGGTGATACCTCGGGGAACACTAGCGCCACCGTCATTTAAAAATCATTACTCACTGAAAACACAAGTTATCAAAAATCCCTCTGCTGTAATTATGGTTCTAGATCTGAAGTTAATTTTAATCTTATTCAATTATTAAATTATAATTTCATATAGTTACAAATTGCAAAAGTGCTAAAAGTGGCCATTTTAAGCAATAATGCAATTTGTAACTATAAGGAATTATAATTTAATATTGTAATATGTTTAAAATTAACTTCAGATCCAGAACCATAATTACAGCAGAGGGATTTTCGATAACTTGTGTTTTCAGTGAGTAATGATTTTTAAATGACGGTGGCGCTAGTGTTCACCGAGGTATCACCTTAAATCTTTAAACTACGCAACGGATTTTGATGCGGTTTTTTTTAATAGATAATGATTCAAGAGAAAGGTTTTATGCCCATGCGATGCCGGGGCGAGTCGTTAGTATTTTATACTTTCAAGTAGGTGAACAGGCACGCTGATGGTAAGTGGTCACCGTATGCTATGAACGCCTTCAACACTAGGAGTGCACGTCATATTTAACAAGTGAATTTTCCATGAAATCATTAGACTTCAATAATCGTGATAGAGATAGAAGATCTACAATATGAAAAAAATGTGTTTTGTTTACAATATATACTTTACTTACTTACGAATAAAGGAGGACAATAATAAAGTCAAAAACAATGCCGTTTGATTTCACCTTTAGAGAAGACCACTCCTCTGGTATTATATGGATATTGATATATCTCATAACGTCATAGCTTACCGACATATTAATTAAGTAAAGAAGAATAATTTTTATGATACTTCAGGCTTAATTTTTAGCTTCACAAAAAATAAATAAATAACATGCTATTCATGACATATTAAATTAAACTATTTTATACGGTTTTCTATCGCGTTTATTGCTTACTTATTTATACCTATGAGCTCTGTAAAGTGCTTGAAACGTTAGGTATAAATAAGTAAGCAATAAACACGATAGAAAACCGTATAAAATAGTTTAATTTAATGTGTAACAATCGCGAAAACATAAGAAATCATTATTCATGGCATATTTAAAAAAAAAAAATCATTACCACAGAATAGGTAATAATAATAACACATTACGTAGTTGTTTATTCAACAGCCAGTATTGTAACTTTCGAGAGTTCTAAATTCGAACCGAGAATTCGACACTCCAAGAACACCACTTAATCTGTTTATGTAATTAAAAAAAAACATTACTAGTAGCCATTGCCGTTAATTAGCCTATGATTATGCAAAAATAGCACCTGAGCTACTTGGTAATAAATATTATATTACCGTGTAAGTGGGTAGGTGAAGTTTGGATGGTGCTTGCCCGGAAATCGCGGCGGAGATTGTTTTTGATAGTACTTGCAATTCTGCCGGTTTTTTTTTTATAATATCCCATCTCCTTCCTCCTTGACAGGAAGCCGATTGCAAAATGAATGAATTATTGGATGAACGATTGAGATTAAATTGAAAGTAGTGACGTATGGTCTGTTTTTTTACTTACATATAGGCGTCAGGAACTTTAACTTCGATTCTGTGTTTAGGACTTATCCATAAATCTTTCGACATATTTTGTAATAACATAAAAACTATGGAGAATTTTCAATTTAAATATAATTCAAAATCTATTTCAATTAAGATCAAGCATCAAATTTTAAAACACGGAACACAGTAAAAGCATTACATTTCAGACAACAGAAATAGGAGCGACGCATCGCACCGCGTCCGAAAAAGAGAAATATACGCGTACAATGAAAAAACTTTATCCTGTCAAAAAATAGTAACTGGAATAATTATTGCGAACATTGCATTAATCAAATTCCGGACACGGTATGTATCGGAGGGAGGTATGAATGCGCTGGGATAATGGAAGCATACGAGGTAGAGTCGCGAGATTAATCTGTCCCAAGATTTCTTGACTTTCCTATGTCCTATATAAGGTGACCTCAAATCAAATGCAAATATTTTAAGGGTAGATTCAGATCGCTATACTGAACAACTTTTCCAAACATACTTTTACAAAATATAAAATTATTTTTTTCACTCTCCATACTTAACTAGATCAGCTGATTCTCAATTTGTATGGGAGGTAAAATTTTTTTTTCGTATTTTGACATAAGTTTATTTGGAAAAGTTGTTCAGTTTAGTGGTCTGAATCTCCCCTTAAAATATTTGCAGTTGATTTAAGTCCACCTTATAATATATGGGTCAGAGCACATCCACACTGATTCTCCACTTCGATCTATATTTGGAATTAGACTTTCTGACATACCTTCTATGTAAGCTTTTTTTTAATATGAGTATTTTATTTTTTAGTTTAAGTAGTTTAGGATTTTTAATTATGTAAATATTTGTCTTTATTTTGTTTCCATTAAAGTACGTTTAAGTTACATACATGCATATAGTCACGTCTTTATCCCATACGGGGTAGACAGAGCCTAGGACCATAAGACCTCAGACCATGTTTAGCATGATGACAGTTGAAATAGGAAATCAATAGTGATGGGTCGCTAGCCGCATCGCCTATGTTATGATTCCCCCATTAGCCGATTCCCTCAGTCGACTTTTACGGCTTGCACGGGAAGAGAAGCAGCTGGTACATTCAATGTTTTTCTTTTTCTCCCAGACCAGCATGGAAGGATAAGTTACATACCTTCTTAAAATATCTTTCCAAAACGTTGTCCCGCTTCTGCTGCATCCTGTTCTGTGGACGACTTGATGGAGGCAAGGAAGGCCTATGAGGTGACCTCACACTGGAATTCATTCATTTCGTGTAGGTGTCATGGTCAATCGACTATGCGCATCCTGGTCTCAGATTTCTTCGGAACCGCCTCTCGAATAACCTCTCACTCTGCAACATTTGTCTTTTACATGGAAAGAAAATCTCTTTTCGGCCACACTAAAAACATTTGAATCGAATTAGGTACTACTTATAAATATATAAAACTATTTTTAGCTCGCTACCTTTTTTGCTTATTATTTTTAAGTTTGATCCAACGGTCTTGAACCTTGACCACAGAATATATAATAGTTATCCTTGATACAGATTGTTTTTATTTATAAACTCATAAGAAATTAATTTCTTGACATATCTTTCAATAGTGGTCGAAATATATTTAATAGCGTAGTCATTTTGACTGGAAAAGAAGAATAAGTTAGATGTCCCGAAATTCCAATGGGAATAGAGCGGAGCGTCGGGCTTCTGCTACTATTATTTTACTTTTATTGTAAAAATACTAAATATATAAGAACACATACGTCTTAATACTAAAAGCATTATCTAATAGTCAACTTTAAATCTTCTAGATCAAACAAGAGGTAAATAAACAGATATATCTTGAGATCAATCCTATAGTGCTTGTTACCATTTATAGTCGTCAGTCCAGCCCAGGCTACCTACAACAAAAAACGCGCCCCCTCGTCACCGGATGGGGGATGGGGGTAGCCCTTCCTGCACCCATTAATTGCTAATTTACTGATCATGTCGCGCGTCTGTATGTTTGCTTAATTGAATCATAATATATTAAATGACACGGTAAATCGAACCACACCCAATGTCCGAGTTCTTATGAACCGCCTCTCGGCCTCTGACGTGGTGTCTTTAACGACCACTAGATGGCAGTGGGGAGAACGTCTTAACAAAATAAGTATGCTTCCTGTCCCGTCCCGGAATCCAACCCATGACCCTGGTCTATAGGCAAACGCCTTAATTACTGGACCTCAGCTTACTATTTAAAATAATAATTGTTCTTATACTAGCTGTTCCTGCGTTTTCGTCTGCGTGGAATTTTACAAAAATGTTATTGTTCAGTTCGCGGAATTAACAAAAAAAAAATTTAAGCAAAGTCTTATTATATACCTAGCAATCTGTCAGTTAAAGTCCATTCAAAAACGGTACAGCCGATAAAGATAAAAGCCATAATAGACAGACTGATAGACAAAAAAAAAATTAAAAAAATATTATTAAGGTATATGTACCGTGTATATCCATATGCAGTTATTTTAATATTACATACAGACCTTCCAATTTTAATAATATAATATTGGTATAGATTAGTATAGTTTACTATAGATACGACAGAAGCTGACTATTTGGCAGTGGAAATTAATAAAAAATGCAAGCAATCACGGCAGACTTGCATTGTCCCGCGGCGTCGCCCATTGTCTTACTCCATTACCAGCAGTGTTAATTACGTGTTGTCTGTTTGTTTCCTCGGGTTGGCTTTTAAAATATTGCTATTCTGTGAAAATTGGAAAATAGTAGAAAAAAATTGCTTAGGATCCTATGAAAATACTAGGAACTTGTTTTAATTTTTGATACTAGCGACCCGCCCCGGCTTCGCATGGGCATCAATTTTATTAGAATGTTCTTCATTTAGTCAAGTCACAGCGTCAAGTCATTAGTCATATCTAGTCAAGTTAGTCAGTCAGAGGGCTAAGTGAAGCGGTGGAAGAATTTCACTTAGCATTTTCATTGGAAGATTTTAATGACCAGGATTAAAGTCACATATACCACTTATACATAATACTTCTAAACTATTACTACTATTACTACTACTTAGCGAATCATAATCCACCATTATAATGATAATGGTGGATTATGATTCGCTAAGTATTCGTGCATTCACAAATATTCGAAAAATATTTTTTTTTTACCTTCCCACCAAAACTCCTGGTTAGCCATTCAAATAAACCGCAGTTTAGAAATTCCAGAACTCTTGCCAGGTCATCGAGGCATCCATTGCAGCAACAAATGGCGAACAAAGTACCAGGATCACATGAGCGCACAGGCGGTTCGGCTTGCATAAGATTGATGGCAGCGGGGGGTGAGGGGGGGCTGGCCGGAGTGATGGATGAGCCAGCCATTACTAAGCTATAGATGTATCGGGATAAAAATGTTTAGCTATGCTTAGTGGAGTATCCTTATTGTTTAAAATCGAAAAAGAATTCCAGCATATTTTTTTATAGAATCTCGATCACGGTTACTGTCATCATCATTTCGTGAAGGTGACATGGTCAATCGATCATGCACACTCTGGTATCAGAGTTCTTGGAAACCGCCTCTCGGCCTCTGACGTGGTTGCTTTAACGACTACCAGATGGCAGCTGGGACCAACGGCTTAACGTGCCTTCCGAAACACGCATGCTTGCAAGGTCCAAACCAAAATGGAAACCACTCAACAAAGTATACTTCACGTGGGAATCGAACCCTTGACCCCGGGACAATAGCTAATGAAAAATATAATTGTTGTATGGGGCCTTAATTTTTTTTTAATGGCAAAAAGGTACTACTAATCATTTATTTTTAATCAAAACAATATTCTAGTGGATAGTCAAATATACCTATATCTATTTATAATATATAAGATGCACACCACTAGCCTGTAATAAACAAAGTTACTTTGGAAGTCGGTTACCTAATGACCAAAAAATAAAGAGTTGAAACATTAGGGGTTCATTTTTTGCCTAAATGTCAAGTGTAGAATGTCACACAAGGGTCTAATTCCCACCTAGACCTAATTACGTACCCTTTAATAACAGAGGAACCCATTTCTATCAACATATTGTTGTTTGTTAGGGTTCCGTATCAATAATAAGTCAAAAATTGTGTACTCACGTTTTCAAAACACAAGTTTAAAAACCTAATTTGAGGCCAAAACCAATCTGATAGATATTTTCATGCATATTTTTTCTCCTCTTAATATTTATAGAGGGTTTGTCTGAACTAAATATATGCCATATATCTAGTCCATATATATTTATTTCAATACATATTTTACATTTATTTGTAAAAAGGCAAATCAACATTTTTAAGATGTTTTTTGTGGTAGGTAACTTAACAAAAGACAAATTCTAACTACAAATGAGATGAGGTAGTATTCAAGCATATACCCACCAGTCTATTACTAACCATTTTGACTCGACAAGACGAAGAATAAATAATTATATATAAAATTCTTAATTTATAATAGTACTTAGTAAGATACTTTATAAAGATGTTTTGGCCCTTTCTTAGCGAAATTTACCGTGAAAGAAAGAGCCAAAACACATTTTAGTTAAAACGGGCTTAACAAACATTTGTTAATTTTTATGAATAAGGAGGAAAGTATCTTAGTATCCAAGTACTATTATGAATTTTGTGCCAAAAGTGTGGTTTTTGGCTAAAGAACCACCACTCCCTTTCTTCTAGATGATGACGTAATAGGCGAATAAAGGATCAGTAGAGATCTTCATTCCTTCTATACTCCCAATACAGACTATGCTAAGATAAATATACGGAACCCTACAGCAAAACGCAACTTAACACGGTCACGCAAGCTTTTTACGCATTCTCAAAAATTCTCAACAAAAAAAACCTTATTAGTCTAGTCTATAAGATTTAAAAGGTGTTAATTCAACATAATGTGATTAAAATTATGTGACTTAGCTTATTCGATCCGGAATAATGTCTAGATCATTGTGTAAAAAAATGGAATTAGTCCATAATAAATTTCAAAAGTTATAAACAATTAAACACCTTCAAAAAATAGTGTTTGTTTTTTGCTTATTGTTCGTAAATTATAAATATTTTCGAAATTTGAAAAAAGATTCTTAAAGAGGAGGAAATTTAGTAAAAAAAAGTTCCAACTCCCGAAACTGTACCTCCATTATTTATAATTTTAATTTAACGCTGAAAATAGCCCTCCGCGCGCAATTGTTAGGTTGCGCGCGCGGCCTCGAAAGCGAGTACGTCACTTAAAAAAATTTTTTTTTAATACTTAAAGTTGATTGAAAAATCTAAAAAAATTACAACACAATCTAAACACTTTAAAGATTTAATTCTCGTTGAAATTTTTCATAAAAACAAATTTTCTAATATGCTAGACGATTGTTAATTAACAAAATTTTTACAAACTTTCTTCATCGTTCTAAATTTAATAAATGTTTAAATAATTACCGTAAAATTATTTCGCTTCGTGGAGCTCTTCTTATATACATACAAAACAAGATTGCGTCATCAAAGTTTTAAAAATATAAATACTTCGTTTATAATAATTTTTTTAAGTTAACAAAAAAAGAAAAAATTCAATAATGTTGTAAAGAAAATTTTTTTCTTTATTTATTATTATATTTTCGTTTTTATGTCAATAAAAAACAATTATTAATTAAAAAAAAAATTTTTTTACTCCATTTGTTTATAAAATTTTTATAAACAAATTGACTATTTTCATATTTTTGGAAAATTTTTTTTTGTTATTTTATAGAGAACTGTCAATTATGATTTTTACAAAAAAAAATTTTTCTTAATAATTATTTTCTATTGTTTATAATCGTTTTTTTTAAATATCGGATGTTTAAATTATTAGTTAAGATTTTTTTTTTTCTAAAAATCATAATTGACTTTTCTCCACAAAATAACAAAAAAAATTTTTTTTTTTCATTAACAATTGCATTGTTTATTAACTTTACAATTTGTTATAAACAATTTTTCAACTTTGTTTTATTTTTTTCCTGAACGTAATAATAATTACAAAAATGACCTCATGCATAAAAATACCGAAAAAAAATTATTCTATTTTTTATGTAATTTTGAAAATATACGTGCTACAAAAATTGCAACAGCTGATCCATTTGTTGACTTTAAAGCTAATATAACTTTTAAACTATTAAAGATACGTCAATTAACATTCAGGTCATTTTTGTAGACGATGAAATTATCTTTCAGATGATGTCAGTCATATATTTTTTATCTATTATTTATTTATTGTTTTGGGCATTTGTTTATAAAAATTGAAGATTTTTTCGGATTTTTCGAACTTTTGCGGCTTCTAACTCTGTAAATAATGCAAATTCGGTTATTGATCTTCAAGGCAATTTTGTTAAGCTATAATTTATGTTACAATTGAAGTCGTTTATTTATTTTACACTTGATTTTTTCATCAATTATTACTATCTTTCGTTAAAAGTCTTTTAAATGTAGCGAGACTTTCAGTATTCGTACGCACGTGTTTTTCGTTTTGAATTTTGTCCGTTACAATCTGCAGCTGCTTCTTTACAGGTCAAGTCTTTTGTATAACCCCTTCAATCTGATCCGTCCTACTACCCATATCGAAAACATGCGTCTCAGTTTATACCTGTTTTATCTGGAAACGTGGTTCATATTCTATTAAACAGTTGCCAAGCACAGTTCAGTGTCGAAACCTCGTAATGTATTTTAAATTCTTTCTGTATTTTAATATAATAGCATAAAGTTTATATGCAAATAATCATTTATCTCATTGAGTAGACACCAATAAGACTTGAAATCGTAATATATTAGTGCATAGTCAGTTTTATTTGTGATGGTACCAAGTGTCACGTGTATAATTATTTTATTTGCATTTGCCAATTGTTTATATTCAACATTTAAATTGTTTTTTGGTGAAAATTGTTAATTCATTAAAATTAACTCTTCAATGAATTGTGTAATATGTGGTAAAAAACTTTTAAGTTCTGACCTAACCTCTAAACCTATAATTTTTAAGTACATTTCTTGCATGTTTTTCAGACAAAAAATCATTGTTTATATTACAAACTGAAATACAGCTGGAGAGTAGTAAGTAAATCATCTAGAAATGACCATAATTTCCAAAATTTAACGAAAGATAGTAATAATTGATGAAAAAATCAAGTGTAAAATAAATAAACGACTTCAATTGTAACATAAATTATAGCTTAACAAAATTGCCTTGAAGATCAATAACCGAATTTGCATTATTTACAGAGTTAGAAGCCGCAAAAGTTCGAAAAATCCGAAAAAATCTTCAATTTTTATAAACAAATGTCCAAAACAATAAATAAATAATAGATAAAAAATATATGACTGACATCATCTGAAAGATAATTTCATCGTCTACAAAAATGACCTGAATGTTAATTGACGTATCTTTAATAGTTTAAAAGTTATATTAGCTTTAAAGTCAACAAATGGATCAGCTGTTGCAATTTTTGTAGCACGTATATTTTCAAAATTACATAAAAAATAGAATAATTTTTTTTCGGTATTTTTATGCATGAGGTCATTTTTGTAATTATTATTACGTTCAGGAAAAAAATAAAACAAAGTTGAAAAATTGTTTATAACAAATTGTAAAGTTAATAAACAATGCAATTGTTAATGAAAAAAAAAAATTTTTTTTGTTATTTTGTGGAGAAAAGTCAATTATGATTTTTAGAAAAAAAAAAAATCTTAACTAATAATTTAAACATCCGATATTTAAAAAAAACGATTATAAACAATAGAAAATAATTATTAAGAAAAATTTTTTTTTGTAAAAATCATAATTGACAGTTCTCTATAAAATAACAAAAAAAAAATTTTCAAATTTATGAAAATAGTCAATTTGTTTATAAAAGTTTTATAAACAAATGGAGTAAAAAAATTTTTTTTTTATTAATAATTGTTTTTTATTGACATAAAAACGAAAATATAATAATAAATAAAGAAAAAAATTTTCTTTACAACATTATTGTATTTTTTCTTTTTTTGTTAACTTAAAAAAATTATTATAAACGAAGTATTTATATTTTTAAAACTTTGATGACGCAATCTTGTTTTGTATGTATATAAGAAGAGCTCCACGAAGCGAAATAATTTTACGGTAATTATTTAAACATTTATTAAATTTAGAACGATGAAGAAAGTTTGTAAAAATTTTGTTAATGAACAATCGTCTAGCATATTAGAAAATTTGTTTTTATAAAAAATTTCAACGAGAATTAATTCTTTAAAGTGTTTAGATTGTGTTGTAATTTTTTTAGATTTTTCAATCAACTTTAAGTATTTAAAAAAATTTTTTTTAAGTGACGTACTCGCTTTCGAGGCCGCGCGCGCAACCTAACAATTGCGCGCGGAGGGCTATTTTCAGCGTTAAATTAAAATTATAAATAATGGAGGTACAGTTTCGGGAGTTGGAACTTTTTTTTACTAAATTTCCTCCTCTTTAAGAATCTTTTTTCAAATTTCGAAAATATTTATAATTTACGAACAATAAGCAAAAAAACAAACACTATTTTTTGAAGGTGTTTAATTGTTTATAACTTTTGAAATTTATTATGGACTAATTCCATTTTTTTACACAATGATCTAGACATTATTCCGGATCGAATGAGCTAAGTCACATAATTTTAATCACATTATGTTGAATTAACACCTTTTAAATCTTATAGACTAGACTATTATCATTATAGACACAATGGCGACTTTTACAGATGGTGGCGTCAGTTTTGTGCCTATTATTTTCACATTAATCTTATTTAATTTAACCTACGAAAACCTTTTCTGTGTTTGAACGGTAGAAATAATAAAAAAAGTAGACAAACGCGAGTCGGGCATAAACAGGGTTCCATACCAGCTCAGCATTCCCCTAGGAATCGGGAATAAGACCTAGTTTATATGCATACTCCTATACTAATACAAGTATAAATTAAGATCTTTTCCTAGTATTATTTATAGGTATACAGCGAGCCGCCCCGGCTTCGCATGGGCATAAAACCTTCTTCTTGAATCACTCTATCTATTACAAAAAACCGCATCAATATCCGTTGCGTAGTTTTAAAGATTTAAGCATACAAAGAGACATAGGGACACAGAAAGCGACTTTGTTTTATACTATGAAAAGATAGTGATATTATCCAGATATCGCTGTCGCGATGCTGTGCAGGCTGACCTGCGTGAGATGTGCGCTGTAAACTGGCGAACCATCGCGCAGAATAGAAAACTGTGGCTCTCTCTCTCGTTTCGGAGGCCAAGGTCCACTTCGGGTCGCTGAGCCAACGGAGTAAGTAAGGTATATATATTATTCCCGATATGGGTTTACGTTAGCTAGCGATCGGTCTAAAAGACATCTCATATGTCTTATATTTCCTTTATGGAGGGAAAAAATACGACAAAAAGATTTCCATACTCCGGCTTCAAAACGAAAGACGAAGTTAATTCGAAAATACATTGAAAGGAGTAAGAGAGAGGGACGTATCTAAATATCAACAATGTAGAGATCAATATATTTCTATCCTACAATTTATTTAATTCAAACCATAATACATAATCACCGATCATTCTCAGGACAAAACATGACGGGTCAAGTGCCCGATAAAATCATTCAAACATTAGTATCGATAAAATAAACCTTAAATCGATTGTATATAATCGAGAATCGGATATGACTGGACATCCTCACTTTATCCTTGGTCGTGACTGACAATCGAAAATGCTGGCAGAGGAATTTAGACTGTATCAATTGGTTTTAAGGTAGGTTTTTGGTGTTTTCTGGAGAGGTCCTGCGGCTGCCAGGTCGTCATGAGGGAGGAATCCCACAAAAAGTCGTTAGACCGGTTGTTTGTGGTTCTTTGTAGTCATTGTAAGCGAAAGCCCTAATACGATATTTTTTTATTGCGTGCTAGTATTATAGGATTTTTAGAAGATGTGTTCATAATTATCATTTCGTGTAGGTGACACGGTCAATTTACCATGCACACCCTGGTGTCAGAGTTCTTCAGAACCACCTTTCGATCTCTGACGTTGTTCCTTTAACGACTGCCCATCACGGACTATGTTATAGTTCGCGGCATATAAGCTGGAAATAAGCTGAAATGATCTCGAATGCGCAGTAGCCGATTTTCATGCAAAATTTTTACGTGCGCAGCCCCCCGCACGTCCCGTTTGTGGCCAACTTATGTGCCGGGTATCATAATTTATTTGCGTCGCACATAATTTCCTTTTTCCTAATAATTGATTGTTTAAGCATTAAGATTTTTTATTAATAGAAAAACACAAAACTAAATTATAAACTAGACTCTTCGCTCTCTTAATCTTTGATTAATGTATTTAGCAGCCTGAGATGACTCACTATGTAACTTTCCTTATTCCCATATACATATCCCGACATTTGTGTGGAATGACTCATTCCCTTAACACTTTCCTCATAAGAACCTGGAGTTATTTACGAGTTTCAGCTTCAAAGTCTGCTGTTGAGTATAGATTCAGATTTTTTACCTAGCTACCTATACTTATTCTTGAGGCGTTCTTGATTCTTTTTTTATACAAACAGTAAACTTTGGAAAGTCAAGGAACGCTTTAGACAGCAAAAACACGACAGTCTTGTATAAACCAGAGCCTTTATGTATGACGTTATAAAAACGCAGACGCTAACGACTGCATTAGCGATTTTGCATGACAAACCTACACAGCACCCCTGGCGGATAGTAAGGCAACTAAGAAATTAATACTAGCTAATCCGCTGGGCTATGTCACCAACTCATTTCTGATTTGGTCTTGGAGGGAAATACCGAGCATAGCCTTCTCCATGGCTCTTTGGGTGACCTTGAGCTTGCTTATGAAGCCCATAGTAAGGGACCCACAGAACAGAGAAATTATCCGAATAATATATAATACTAGCTGTTCCACGCGGCTTTGCCCCGCGTGGGACTCGGTTATATCGCGCGCAAAAGTAGCCTATGTTTGACCTCAGGTCGTTAACTACATCCCTATTAAATTTCATCACAATCGGTCCAGCAGTTTAGCCGTGAAGAGATGACAGACAGACAGACAGACTTTCGCATTTATAATATTATATTAGTATATATATATATATTAGTATATTAGTATGGATTTCTAAATTCTGTGAAAGGACCACTTTTCGGACCCATGTGTCATCACTGGTAACAATCACTGGTTAAAAACCTTAGTTTTAAGGCACTGTAATAGTAATTCTTGCAAACCCATCATCGAGAGCTAAAAAAGCCTTACTATACTTTCTTTTTCACTTAAAGGGCTCCAAGATCAATTGACTCTGTATACCCTGGTATCAGCTTTCTTACCCGCATGTCTAGCGTGCCTAACTACTATCGAACATCAGATAATTGTCAAGTCAATCAGTCAATCATTTGGTCACCTAAATCAGACGGAAGAAATCAGTCAAGAGATATAATCATCGTCACTCGATCTCGTCATTGGATTGACAGAATCTAGTATTCAGTGATGTTAATTGATAATAAAGGTTTTTGAGTACGTCGACCTTTTAACTAGCCGTGATTTATAGTACACTAGCGACCCGCCCCGGCTTCGCATGGGCATAAAAACCTTCCTCTTGAATCACTCTATTAAAAAAACCGCATCAAAATCCGTTGTGTAGTTTTAAAGATTTAAGCATACAAAGGGACATAGGGACAATGAAAGCGACTTTGTTTTATACTATGTAGTGATAGTGACTAGTTGGCGTCGATCTCAGCTGTAACCGCTACATGGCAGTTAGGCTGTGTCAGATGTCTTTAGGCAGCCAAAAAAATCTGACAAGTCTGGTTTTACTTGTTAAAGGATTACGGAGGTCAGACGGCAGTCTCTTCATTGTAATAACCAGTACCGCCAAATCAGGACCAGGATTAATAGCGTACCCTGGGCTCTGAAGCGTAAACTGAAGACACGCTCGGACGAAGAAGAAGAGGTCAGGCAGCAGTCTCTCTCTCTCTCATCTTAGCGATTTCCCGATTGCTTCCTCAGCTGATTACTTCGGAGCCTAGGGCCCGCTTATTGTATTAAATAAACAATACTGCGAAATAAGTACCCTGGGCTCTAAAGCGCAAACTGAAAATGCCATTTAAAATATTGAGAACCTCCTTATTTTGGAAGTAGAATTTTCAAAGAGATCAATTTGTTTATACACTTAGCCTAGGACTAAAAATGCACCGTTAGTAAACGAGTGGACTTTTTTTAAACCGAACTTAGGTCATTCGTCTTCGTGCGATGCATTGGAAAACTTACTGACAGATTCGTACACTACCTGTCCGGGAAAAGTATAAAATATAGTTTAAAAATTTAATAACCTTATGATTCCGTGATGGTACAATTCTAAGAATACTTACTAATAATCATTAATAAAGTACTTTTTGAATTTTGTTTTTAGGATGATGGCTCCCTTTAGTACTTAACTTTTTGTGTTTCGATTTAAAAACACAATCTTGTCTATATCTATGTATACCTACTTATAGTTATCTCATTTGCGATTTCTGTTAATTGTGTTTTAGATATTTTAAGATTACTAGTAAAGGACATATTAAAACACTGTTAGTTTTCATAAAAAACAAAATAAAATACCATCATCATCATGGGGTGCCATCTTCGAATTGAAGTTTGGAGTTTAGCAAACGGAAGCCCTTGCGGCTATGGGCCACTATTTTCAGTTGGTTGTATCTAAGTCTAAGTTAATAAAATATAAGATGGCTCAAATTATTCACAGTATTGCCTGCCAGTGTACACTAAGTTCCTTTGCACCGTCACGACACCACGGCGCGCGGCGCGGCGCTAATTTATGGAAAACCTCTGAAAGTCATCGCATGCCTCAACTTCGGCGGTGGTTGCTTGCGTCTAGTGTACGCCACGAAAACCCTAACTTGCGCATACCTACTTCGTGATTCGATATAAAAACACAATTTATCTGATCTATATCTATAGGATTGCATAGATAGGCGACACTATAGAGAACTTGTAGGGAGATCAAGCAGGTGCGACTGGAAAGAGATGCGAAATGCAAGTACAACGCACTCTCCCGAGATTCGGCTCGTATCACCGAGAGGTTGGTAGAGCCATGGGAGGTGGAGGGAGTGATCTATATCTATGTAAAGATTCAAGATGCTTTATTTGATGAACATATTATAGTAACATACACATAAATTACATGCAGTGTCGATGTTAAGCAAGACTATAGAGACTTAATCCTTTAAACGGCAGATTTTTTCTATAAATATATGTAATTTAATCTCTTATAAAGTAAGTTACTTAGGTATCTGCTAATCCCGTAATTACGAATTCCCAATTGACTTTCGTCTAGTGGAAAATTTACCAAAAAATCAAAATCTTATTTTATGTCGTAAGTACTTAATGAAAAGAAAAATAGGAAATCGCACAGAACCCAGATCGAAGCCAAAAGAATTGAGGAAATCATTAGAATGATTATATTTATGTCCATAACTGACACAACAGAAAGCCAGTTGACATCACAGCGAAATCCTTATAAATTTATGTTCAAACAAACACGCAAACCTGTCTATTTTACTATCACTTATAGTCCTCGACCTTGGTATTGGCAGTAAGACGCCATCTTATTAACATCATACGCAGTAAGCTACAAAATTATTAAAAGCCAACCCTATCCCAAGGACATACAATTCAATCTAGGAAAAACTCGACTAGCATAAACAAAGCTTAAATTCTCGCGTGAAATAATTCGAAACTAATTAGTGAATTTTAAACTTTAACGCTTGATGAATATGGTTGATTTTAATGAGTAGTAATATAAGTGATCCTAGGAACTAATTTTATCATAATAAAATTCATTTTTATTATGTTTTCGCATATAAATAAGTTCAGCTCACCTTGTCCGTGACCTGCCTCAATATCGTACAGTAACACCCAAGTCGTCGGATCGGTTTGTCGCCAATAATGGTCGTACACTTGGGGGCATAAAAAGTGGATCAACAACATACTTAACACGAACAAGCTTTGAAGTAAGTCGTGAGTATGCCATGGTCGGGTAAGGTGTTCGGTACATTTTCCGTTTCGTATTTTAGTCAATTACTAGCTGTTGCCGGGGCTCCGCTCCCGTAGGAATCCCGGGATTAAATATTTCCATTTTTCTCCATTCCAAATTTCAAAATCCATTCAGCCGTTCTTGAGTTATAAATTGTGTAACTAACACAACTTTCTTTTATATATTACTAGCTTTTGCCCGCGGCTTCGCCCGCGTGTACTTCCCTCGGGAACAGTGCTTTTTCCCGGGATGAAAGGTACCCTATGTCCTTCTCCTGGCTCTAAACTACCTCCCTGACAATTTTCAGCTAAATCGGTTCAGCCGTTCTTGAGTTATAAGTGGAGTAACTAACACGACTTTCTTTTATATATATAGATATATATAAATATATATAAATTACAATTATGTAGAGACGTTGATACCTATTTTTTGGGAATCATCGGAAACTCTCCCAAGGATACTCTTATGTTTATATATGTTTCGATGCAATAAAGAGTATAAACTTAACTAAACTGCGTCACATTCCAACTTACCAATCCTTAGTCCGTGTCATAGTCACAGAGTGAGTTTTGCACGGCCTTATATCAGCAATAATGTAACGATCTTAAAATGTTGTGAGTTAGTAAACTTATTATATTATTATTTATTTGATACATAAATATCAACAAATATTTATTTCGTTATAACTAAGATAAACTTTATAAAAAAAATTCTTGCGCCCGTAACTGTTTTTTTTTTGTAGTTTTGATCCCTATCATAATTGGATAATAAAAGGAATACATAAAAGGGAAATAAAATAATAAACTTACAGGTATAAAGTATAGCACATTTACTTTCTTTTTTGAGTCAAAAAGGTTTCGACTTAAAAAATCATAACCTTTTTTTTTCTTTGAAATTTGATTTTTGCTCTACCCTAATTTCCTGCCGCAAAGTGTACGTTAAGTAGGTATATAGGTAGGTAAGCGTCTACCACTTGTCTGTCTAGTCTAGGAATGAGTCAAGTTCTAGACTTAAATTTTAGAATGATTATAGATATCTTGTTTTGCTTTTTGTATATAGGTCGAAGAAACTGTATGTATGTAGCTTCAACAATTATAAATACGTTTTTAAATGTAATCAATGAAATACACCATCTATCCATTATGAAGAATTTAAACACACACACAAAACCAACGACCTCCGTGGCGTAATAGTTGAAAAGCCTGCCCCCTACTCAGGAGGTCCCGGGTTCAATCGATAAATCGGATATGCAGCTTCACAATCGCATAGATTGTAATGACACAGGCTCATTGCACAAAACTGCAGTCCTCTGGAACACTGAGCAGAACAAATGGAAACTCATCACAAATTCGATCCGGCTTCATTTGCTTTATTTGCGAGAGCCAATCAATTGCCGAAAAAAATTGGCGGGCTTTTACACGAGCTGCTCTTGAAGACCGGGTCCCGTATGTTTGCTTAGTGGCGAATACCTTTTCGCTTTTGAACTGCTAACCTGCGGCTTCAAAACTAAAGAGTTCAATATATTTTAACTGCTTGGTATCTTTAACTATTATTATCAGATCGTATTCCCAGTCACATCTTTAGATTACACTTAAGGTGATACCTCGGTAAACACTAGCGCCACCGTCATTTAAAAATCATTATTCACTGAAAACACAAGTTATCAATAATCCGTGTTATGTAATTAAGGTTCTGGATCTGAAGTTAATTTTAATCATATGAGGTCTATGTAGCAGCGATGCCCGTGTCTGTGGTACAATGCCAACGAATCTTCTGCTGCCTTGCCCAGCTGTCCTTTCTCAAGTACAAAGGGTGATTTAGGTGTGGCCTTATCCGTAGATGTCATTACTAATAGGCCAAATTTTAGTTTTATTTTCAGCTATTAATACGATAGAAGTATCTTAAAATATATAAGTAGTTTGGATAAACTAAATGGTGACGGAAGTACGGAAAGTATATAAATATGGCGAGCAATCATACATACCTCTATCTATTCTTTCTTCTCTCCTTGCCTTTATCCCATGCTCGGTCCGGTCGCCCCCCCTTTTTCGCCATATTTGGCGATTTAGCGTCATAGCTATACGGCCGTGAGAAAATTTAAAAAAATACTGATTTAATTAAAACCTACGGAACCCTACAGCGCACACAGCACCCGTTCCGCAATGCGCTTAATCGGGAAAATCAACATACCCGCTGATCGGCTCAGCACAATCCACATGGTAATATATGTATGTGTCGATACTCAGCACACACACATAGTATGTAGGCTGTACGGCGCGTCAATAATGCGATTATGTACTCAATATGTCCGGAGATAATTATGTATGAGTTCATGAAAAGGCCTGATCATTTTCAGTGTGCTTTCAAAAGGAATTACATTGCATCGCGGGCTGCGTAGGTTCAGGGGGTCTAAAATCGCCACTTTGAGCAATTCATCGAATCGATTCATATTACGAATTCCTTAGCAATTCCTCTATTTTTTGTAAAATAGGTAGCTAACTAAACTTTGCATTTCCTCTTCAAAAAAAATTGAAAGAAATAGGAATTGCTGAAGAATTGCTAAAGAATTGCTAAGGAATTCGTAATATGAATTCGATTCGATGAATTGCTAAAGTGGCGTTTTTAGACCCACTGGATTCGATGGTTTTCGTCGTGGCCATGGGGATAACTCGCCCGAATTTGAACAGCGAAGACAATGAATTCGGGCGAGTCGTCCCCTAACTCATCGTCATTCAGTGGGACTGCGTTCAGTACTTGCGTCTAAACAGTTTAAAAAGGTTATTTGTTATATACTTCTTCATCTTGTCAAAATGGCAATAGACTATAGACTGAATTTGCCCAATACTCGGCCACCTCTATTTTTGTAACCCAGGGTCCGCTTTCATGCTTTTTCGCCTCCACTTCGTGCTGTCCGCATAGGTACGTAGATGTCACGAAGTCAAAGATAAACCCTTTTTTAAAACTTTAGAGTACTTATAATGACTCAATTTGTAGATTCAAATCACTGTCATCCATATTAACTTGTGCAACTTATCGGAAATATTGAACAAGAGAAATTAAATTAAATGGACGTCCACATTTTTGAACGACGCGTACTTAATGGTAATTGCCAATTTGTACTGAAATTATGCGAAATGTATTGACAACGAACGAATATTAATTCAAATTTATTGGAATGGAAGGATCCTAATTTAAAATTCATTATTCGAATTTTTACTTCTCTTGTTTTATAATTTTTTATTCATAAATGTTTTCTTTCTTTTTTCGAGTGTTAGTGGCCAGTACTCTTGTTAGTTCAAGTTGCTAGAATGCACGGTACACCAACCAAGTTAAGGACAACGACACGATTGAAATGTACCCTGGACCCTGGGCTCTGTAGCGTAAATTGAAGATGCAAGATGAAAAAACGACCTTCTCAAATACTTATCACCTTACTAAGCGGGCAAGGAACGCTTAATAAAACGCAATATCAAAAATCACAAATTGCATCTAATTTTGAATGGGTTTCGTCCATATATTGAAGACCGTATAATTAAAAACCAGTTAGCTCAAGGGCGCCATTATAAACAAGCCATTATCTGTTGCAAATTATGGACAATGATTAGATCATCGCCACGGTTTGGTGCAGATGGGTAAACCACGGAGCTAAAAATATTACATGGTCTTATTATAGAATATTATAATAACACTAAATTAAATAACTTTCCCTTTAAGATAAATTTAATCATGAGTCGTTGCCTCCGTAGTCCAGTGGTTAAGGCGTCTGCCTGTAGACCCGGGGATCGTGGAGTTGATTCCTTCAGTAGGTCGAAAAAAATTTTTTTTTTTGCCAATGTTAACAAAAAATTATTTTTTTAAGCGTTTTGTTCGTTAGACGGAGCGAAATGTGGCGAAAGCGATACAAGTAGCCATTACGAGAGGAGAGAATCGAGATAGGCGGTCGACCTACCGGAAGCATACTTTGTTTAATTTTTTTCTAGTTTGGTTAGGACATGGCTTGATTTACCGGATTGTCTGACAATAAAGATGATTCCGTGCTACGGAAGGCTTGATCCCGGCTGCTATCTGGCCGTTGAAGAAACCACGTTAGAAGTCGAGTGGCGGTTTCGAAGAACTCTGACACCAGCGTGTGCATGGTCAGTTGACCGTGACACCTACACAAAATGATGATGATGATGACGACCTCCGTGGCGTAATGGTTAACATGCCCGACCGCTACTCAGGAGGTCCCGGGTTCGATCCCCGGTCAGGTCAAGATGAAAAATGATCTTTTTCTGATTAACCTGGGTCTTGGATGTTTATATATATATATATATATATATGTATTTGTTATAAAATATAGTTTCGTTGAGTTAGTATCCCATAACACAAGTTTCGAACTTACTTTGGGACTAACTCAATCTGTGTGATTCGTCCCCTAAAAAAAAAAAAAATAATAATAAAAAAAAAGGATCCTGCATCCACGATTACGGGCTTAGTTGTCAATTCGGCAAATCTCTGCCTTTCCGAGATTACAACTATTGATACCGAAAATACGACATGAAATGTCGTATTTCAAGTTACTTGTTACCAAATTTCATGATTCTAGTTAAACGGCAAGTACCACGTAGGTTTTGACTTCCATCTGAAATCGCAAAATGTACGAAAACTTGCAACATTTACTGTCATGTCTTTTGGTCGCGTTGACGTATAATTTTGATTATTTCACAGCCGAAAGAGTGAATATGTTTCATGAATTTCAACTTTATACGTTCACTAGCTACCCACCCCGGCTTCGCATGGGCATAAAAACCTTTCTTTGAATCACTTATCTATTAAAAAAACCGCATCAAAAACCGTTGCGTAGTTTAAAGATTTAAGCATACAAAGGGACATAGGGACAGAGAGAGCGACATTGTTTTATACTATGAAGAGATGAGACCCTCAAAAAAAAAGACAGATAGACAGACAGACAGACAACAAAGTGATTTTATAAGGGTTCCGTTTTGTCTTTTCGGAACCCTAAAAAAATTAATTATATTCATTCATTCATTCAACTATATAAAGTCTGGAGTCATCGGCCGTGACCGCGACCCGGGATCATATATAAGGGATCCGTCCGGGGGAACAGGGATTAATGCATCATGCAGCGAAATGTGTGCCGTGAGTCTGAAACTGACAGCGATATAGGTTTCAGTCAGCTGTGCTTTCTGCATGTAGTCATATCGTACAAGCGTGTTTCTGTCTAAGATTCCACACTCACTTCTCACGAGTAAAAATTTAAAAACATTTTATTCAATCATAAGAAAAACATGGCATCACAGTCTGTGACCTGATCACAAAATCAGAGATTCTTTTTAAATCTCTCCGATACCAGAAGAAATGGTTTCGGGTCGTTTGAGGTTTTTTTTTTCTTATTGATCAGTATAGCATATAGAGTATAAATGTTCCCATATAATACAACATCATGTACTAACAAATTAAAATATATCAATAAAATATGTCAAAATAATGAAATAAAGGTGCTCCGGATATGTGATGGGAATGATTGACGTCAATAAGTGATATAAATATCTGGACCCATCTGTCCTAATTGCGCCGTTAGCAATAAATTTATTTATAGCGAATTCTCAAAATAATTTAGTGCAGACAATAGCCATTTCGACTCAACAAAAAAGTATCCCAATACTTTTGACCGTCTTTTAAAAAACATAATCTTTCTTCCCGCTACCTCTTATGCCTTGCGGGCGCTGCACCAGCATCAGGTCGTGAAGTAGATGGATTACCCTCGCGTTGTTCGCTATAACTTACACCACACATTATGCTTGGGATAGGTTAGGTCCTATTGACAAACCATTATTGATGTTATTTCTTTGTATATGATTGTTTATAGTTAATTGGAATATTGAAATGTTTAAATTAGTTTTTTATTACGTTTAGTAAGTAGAATTTTAGTAAACTTATATAATAATTACTTTAATTTAAACTAGCGATCCGCTCCGGCTTCGCATGGGCATATGACCCTTCCTCTTGAATTACTCTATCTCAATCCGTTGCGTAGTTTTAAAGATTTAAGCATACATATTTTATATATTAGGATATAGGGACAGGGAAAGCGACTTTGTTTTATACTATGTAGTGCTATTGTCAATTAAATTAATGTATTACAATAATAAATATAAATACATACATATAGTTTGGTTTAAATGGCTATAACTATAATGAACTAATTTAAATAAAATAATAAGAAAACCTAAGGTATACTATCTACAATTTAAGGCCATTCAAAATTCGTAACAGGTTGTTTCTGATTTTGCCGTCCCCAAAATCAACCCCTAGGCTGCAGCCTACTCAGCCTGTTGGTAAATCTGCGACTCAATTTAAAACCAATTTCAACAAAGATATTATTACTATGTTTTAGTACTATGATTGTATTTCAGTGTACATACATTAATTCCCACTAATATTATAAACGCGAGTTTGTACGGATGTTTATTACTCTTTCACAGGAAAACAGCTGAACCGATTTGGCTGAAATTTGTAAAGGAGATAGTTTAGACCCTGGAACAACACATAGGCTATATTTTATCCCGGAATCCCCTCAGGAGCGGAGCCCCGGGCAACAGCTAGTAAATAAATAAAGATTGACATTATTAATAGTCTGCCGTCTGTATACGCCCTTTAACGACAAATACCGCCATATAAAAGTAGACTAGACACGAAGGTTCTCAGAAATGCAGACTTTTACACTCGTGCATAAAACTGTTACAGTTTTTTATGGCGTCATTAAAATATTATTGACTTATCGCAAGGCCAATATTGACTTTTTTTAAGATACTTAACAGATAAACACAGCCTAACCAATGCGTATAACTAAATTTTCTTGCTCATCGAAGCGCTCTCCTAGTTGCTTACTAAAGTGTCTTTAGTGGCTAACAAGCAATTTTGCAGTTACTAATATTTTTAATGATATTATTTTTTAGTCTAGGTTGTCAGTTTTTTTTTACTGTAAAGTCAATGTATTGTATTTTGTATGCTACAGAGAGCAAATATTTTTTTTATCTATCTATCTATCTGGATTTGGCATTAACTGGCCTCCTGCATCACGTCAATCCTCCTTGGGAATACTGCTGCTGATGGAATCCTCCAGCTATCAGCGAAACACTCTTATTGTCCCTTTGTTCCAATAATTCGTCTTTGTTCTTCAAAATAATACAACAATAGTACTGAATTCGAAACGCATAAAGGTATCTCCTTAATAACACTAAATCTCATTATGAATAACAACATATAACTTCGAACACTTCAAGCGGTCAAGAAAAAGATTCTTGCGCTATGTCTTAACACTTGCTTAGAAAATTCTTCACCATATTCCATTTACGCCAATAACCATCTTAACTTTTAAACCATAAAGAACAAAATCATTCAAACTCGATTTTAAATTAAGATCTTTTATTGCTCGCAAAGTGCTGAATCATTTCTCTGAAAGACAAAGAAAGGGCGCAGCATCTTGAGTTATTTATAAGAGGGTGAACGAGATAGATATACACAAAGGGTTACGTCTAAAAATGTCTGAGTGATGCAGTCTGGTCTTTGACAAAGATGGATGACTTCTATGCTTAGCAGTTGAATGAATGCATAGAAAACGAGAAAAAAAGCATTATAATTAGATGTTATTCGGTTTAATGTAAGTAGTAACATACTAAATCGTTCAATACGGTAGTTGACGTAAATTACGGCCTGTAAAGCAATGAATAGAATTTTATTTTGTATGTGCATTGATCGTGGTCGATCAAAGATTTTAACGATTATTTTAATTTAACATGTACTTTTTAAACAAGTTTATGGTCATCAACATCATTTTGTCTAAGTGTAGTCAGGCCCTGGTCTCAGAGTTCTTCGGAACCGCCTCTCGGCCTCTGACGTGGTTTCTTTAACGACTACGAGATGTCAGCCGGGAAAAACGGCTTAACTTGCCTTCCGAAGCACGGAATCGTCTTTATTCAGAAAAATTAAGGCATCTTTGTTATCAGACCTGACCATATGGTCGGTGGATGTCCGATGATATGTAGAATGTAACTATTGTACGATTTTCCTGACACATTAAAATGCACAAGGCACTCAACATCATTTCGTGTAGGTGACCGGGTCGATCGATGCACACCCTGGTGTCAGAGTTCTTCAGAATCGTGTCTTGTTATAAGGCACTGAAGTGAGGATTTAATACGAGTCAGAGCTACTAGAAAATGTTACTCGTGCTATAAATTCCATAGAACTTGCCACTGAGGGTGTGGTGCAAGTGATAGACTTGGGTATATTTCAGTAGCGACCGCAGTTGCAATCCGCCAATACTCATCTATACTAATATTATAAAGAGGAAACCTTTGTATTTTTGTATTTTTGTATGTTTGTATTGAATAGGCTCAAAAACTACCGGACCGATTTCAAAATTTCTTTTACCATTACTTAGAGGGATTCTTCCGAATCCGTATAGGCTATATTTTATCCCGGAAAATAGATAGGATTTTTCGTGGTAGTGAAAATTGTGGAGTAAGTCGACGAAAAACCTGCCGTACGTTAACGATTCTCGCGAACGCTGCCTAAATGGTTAGAGATGTATGGTTGACTTCTATAGAAAAGTTGTAGAACTCAATAATGCCTACAAAAAAGTCCGCGATAGTATAAACCAAACATTTATATTTTAGCCATTATAACCACTTTTCCATAGAATAAAAGTAATTAAAATTATTAGCCTATGTTTATTGATCATATTATCGTCAAATACTAATCCTTATCCAAATAAACTATTTATTGAGCAAGATTATTTCAATGGCTATAAATTACTTTTTATTTTATTCCAATCGGACAATTCATTCAAAAGATATTACGAATTTAAAATTGTTATTGGTATTAAAATGAATGATGGCCGCCGGCCGATATGTATAGACGATTCGCACGGCGAAACCGCGCACATCTATGAAGCAAGTTGCCGCGCGGCTCATTCGCGCGGTCGGCTCTCTACGCAGCGGACGAGGCCAAATCTACTGAATTAATGCACTTATTAAAATTGATTTCGGAATTATTTAGGTACTCATTATCAAAAGTTCTTTTCAAAAATACTTATAAAAATACTTTCATTCAATATTTCTTAAACATATTTGCTTTATAGTCGTCTCAAATATTAAAGAAAAAATAATTCTAATTATTTTCGAAAAACTGGTATTTATTTTCGTCTGACGATAGGTAGGGTTTTTTTAACATAAACCCAAGATAAACAATATGCCTAAAAAGAAACGATCGCAGCTATCTGAAAGTAGTTCCCAAGCGAGATTAGCAAAAATACGTCGCAATCGGGAATCTTCTTCAGAAAATTCTGAACGTCTCGCAAGTCAAAGAGAATACGTTTCACAGTCGCGGGCAAGAGAATCTAGCGGTGAACGTTCGCAGCGCCTTGCTGAAAATAGAGATAGACTGTCACGAGCACGCACTAGAGAAACCAGCGATGAACGTTCACGTCGCCTTGCGGAGCAGAATGTAAGATCGTCGCAGGTACACCAACGACAATCTAGCGCCGAACGTTCACAGCGCCTTGCTGGAAATAGAGACAGACTGTCACGAGCATGCGCAAGAGAATCTAGCGATGAACGTTCACTTCGCCTGGCGGAGCAGACTGCGAGAACATCACAGGTACACCAACGCCAATCGAGTGCCGAACCGGCTTGCTGAATACACAATAAAAAACTACACGAATAAAAAACCTATAAAAACATACATACAAAACAAGAGAGAGCTTAAAAAATAAATGTCCACCCGTGCGAAGCCGGGGCGGGTCGCTAGTCCAGAATAAAGCTATCAAAATTATATATATTTTTATTTGTATTTATTTATCGGTCTCTACCGCAAGACAATTTTTTTTAAATCTATGAGTTGTAGGAAGACTTCCAGCTATTACACGAGAAAATGGCAACTCAAATACATGACAAAAAGCTAATTAAAAGTCTCCAAAGTATAAAGCATATTTATGGTGATTATATACAATTCGAGCTGACAAATTGTAAAACATTTTCTAATGTAGAGACGGTTGGACTTAGTTTTTAAGACGGTTGGCATTAGACTCCTTTATTCATTCACAAAATATCTTATTTATCCAACTTAAAGCTAAACTTTTTTAACGTGATGATAATGTCACGCCTGTTGGCCAAGCTAGGCACCCAAAAGGCGCCAGTTAAACACTGTATGAAATTCAAACTAACAAACTCTTCAGCATTATTAAATTACTGTGTGTTACTTTTAATCAAAGCAATTTACTTAAAATATACGCATAACATCGCATTGGTATGTAAGATGTTATTGTTTCTTTATTAAAAAAAAATACTCGTTTACTAGTAATTGCAATTTTATTATCATCATTTCTTGTAGGTATCATGGTCAACCGACCATGCACACCCTGTTGAAGAGTTCTTCGAAATCAACTCTCGGCCTCTGATTGCCATCTTACTCGATCGATTATTTGGACGGTTGCCTTCAACCGCTTATTCTGAAAATCTTTCGGAAGACCTGTGAATGATAATGATTCACCCAATACCGAAAGATGTGACAAAGACCAATATTAATAATAGTTCTTAAATCGCTCCGCTTATGAACATGAGCCAGATGTCAAAGTCCGAAGGCGAAGGAAGCCTCGGGCTCCGAGACGGGACCGGGCGTCCTTGCGGCGCCCACTTTCCGTTTCTTCGGCCGTGGCCTATCAATAGAAATGTCGCCTACATTTTAAAGTTATTTGTACAGTCGGCCACACAGACCTTTGTACACATGTCTTCTTGTGTACTTCACTCTTGCTTATTTCGGCCGCAAAAGCAGTGCTTGCATTTTGCTGCTGTGGAGTTTGTGACGCCGCTTCTTCTCCACTTGCGCTTTGGAAGTGGTGGTAAACTTAATTTAAGTAATGATTGACGTCAATATGTGATAAGAATGTCCTGTATTGAGAATAAACAATTTGAATTTGAATTTTTTGGACGGTTTTAATTTTTGAAATTACTAGGTATTGTGGCGAAATATTTATAGCCATGAGTTAGCAGCGCTCTAGTGGTTGCTTGCAAGTCAGAGATGGGCGTAAACTAGTTTTTTTACTTGACGTAAATCGAATGCATCCCGAAAGTTGGGCATATAAATAAATAATAATAAATAAATAGGGACAAATCACTCAGATTAAGTTAGCCCCAAAGTAAGTTCGAGACTTGTGTTATGGGATACTAACTTAGCGATACTATATTTTATAACAATATAGATAAACATCCAAGACCCAGACCAATCAGAAAAAGATAATTTATCATCTTGACCTGATCGGGGATCGAACCTGGGACCTCCTGATGATTTGACAGATTTTGATAAAGACTGTGGGGTAACATCACAGAATCGGAAGGAATGGAAACAAAAACAGGTTCTTGCCCAGCAGTGGGACCTAAATAGTAAGTGAAAAAAAAAACAAATAAAAAAAAACTATTAGCAAAAACAACGTTTGCCACGTGAGCTACAAAAATATGAAGAAAAAACTGCACTGTGTTAGCCAGACCTTACAATGTATGTCAGCTCAGGCCCACTGTCTAGGCTACACCTGGGATAATTGAGCTGATATAATTGAGCTTTTTGGAAGCGAATCTGACGACATAATTACCTGTCGCGAATCACGAAAGAGTGATTGGACTTATGTGGATCTGACGAAAATATTTTTTTGTTTGTTTGTTTGTTTGTTTGTTTGTGCTAACTTTATTGTACTAAACAAAAGTAAATGTATAGAAATTAAACAAAAGTTTTTTTTTTATTTTAGTTTGAAAATTATTGTCAAAAAGTAATAGAATTAAAAAAAAATTTCATTGTACAAATACATGATTACTTTTAAGGAAATTTGCTGTAAAATATAAGAAAAAAATTGACGGGACTTGTCTTGGACTTTCTACGAATTTTTCTAGCGTTTTTCAGTTTTACGTACAGACTTTGTACAAATGTTGCTAGTGATTATCAAAAGCCCCCCTTTTTGTATCATTCATATCGTGTGGGTTACATGATCAATGGAACATGCACACCCTGGTGTCAGCTCTTTAAAACCGCATCTCGGCCTCTGACGTACCCGTATATCGTAAATGTTTGTAGAGGCATTTTTCAGGCTGCCTAAAGGCATCTGATATAGCCTAACGACTGCCATCTACCGATAACAGCCGGGACCAACGGCTTAACGTGCCTTCCGAAGCACGGAGGAGCTCAAGATAGAAATGCCACTAATGGCGACCAATCTAAACAAGGCCGCACATTCGCCGTCGCCGTCGCTTGAACCTTGAACTATCTAGTCACTATCGTTACGGACACGCGCGCCGCGCTAGGCTATCGAGCTCTAGGTGGCTTACCACCATCTCATAAAACCATGCAAGATCCAGTGAGTAAGCGCGACAGCGCAATACATGATGTAGGGCGACATCTCCCTTACTCACTGGATCTTGCATGGTTTATAGAGATGGTAGTAGGCCACCTGTAGAGGTATGTCCATTCATGTATTTCTCTAGCTATTGTACTCTTCTCAATCGCACAATGTTTACATATGGCGAGTGCGGCAATGTTGTGTACACCGGCTAGTCATATTCATCATATACTAATATAACAAAGCTGAAGAGTTTGTTTGTTTGTGTGAACGCTTATAACTTGAAAACTCCTGGTCGGATTTGCAAAATTGTTTTTGTATATGAAAGCCTGATTTTTGGGGAAGGTTATAGGCTATAGTACATACACACTAATGGCGAGTGAAACCGCGGGGAACACCTAGTCATTGATACTACGAGTAAATAAGCCGTTGGTCCCGGCTGCCATTTGGTAGTAGTTTAAGGAAACCACGCCAGATCCCGAGAACATAAACTCGTTCCTCTCACAGGACCCCACTAAGAGGTTACCCGGCTTTAGCTTGGACCGTTAAACCTGGATCCGACTGAATCGGCTCCGTTCAGACCACGGGAAAACTAACCATCACCTTCATAAATGGAGTTTAAGGGAATCATCACAGTGCGATTGCGGAGCACCCGACCAGACCCTATCCCATGTGGTAAACGAATGCCCACTTCGCCGTTTTCCAGGTGGAATGAGGGAGCTTCACGATCTCACGCCTGCCGCTGTCAACTGGCTGAGGAATTTGAATATAGACATCTGATCCATGCAGAATGAATGCCATACGCAATGATGATGCCGAGAAGAACTCAAATCAAATCTAGACTCTGACACTAGAGTGTGCACGGTCGATCGATCGAGTCACCTGACATCTTCTATTATTTGACATTTTATAACTATTTTAATAATCTTTAATACAAACATATTTTAATGATAAAAATATTCACGTCAATGTACATTCGTCTGTTCTGACGCTAATTTTGTAAATTGACGTTCTGGAGAAAATGCTGCAGTGGAGTTTGTGGCGCCGCTTCTTCTCCACTTGCGCTTTGGAAGTGGTGGTAAACTTAATTTGAGTAATGACTGACGTCAATAAGTGATAAGAATGCACTATATTGAAAAAAAAAAACAATTTGAATTTGACAAAATGATGATGACAGGTACATTAAAGATTATTTCTATACTGTAAGTTAACCTGCAGGTGTACGACCGCTACCGTGCTCTCGATTCAGTTACTGCCCTCTTTTTGTCCTCTCACGTGTAATAACGTAGTATTTGTGAGATTAATACACTCGCACTAATGCATATCATTACGTAGAGTGCCTTTTCTTATGTGTGCCGATATTTCAAAACCAGCAATGATAAGACACTTTTAGCCGTTATGTTTCTGGTTTTAGGAATAGATCACACTGATTACTACTTGATATAAGAATAAATTTTCAAAAATCGCCTAATATGCGCTTGATTTGTGTAATTGTAATTTTTAATTAATAAAGAATAGTGATTTATTAATTTTAATTACTTTTATTAACAAATGGATAAATCTATGCGATCAAAGTTATTTTTTTTTACTAGAAATATTATATTTACGCGTTCTTATAGAGAAATATATTAATTTATATATAAACTTATATCAAAAATAAAACTAAAATTAAATTTACTCTGAATTTAATTTAAAAAAAAGGAGGAGGATAAAAAGGATAAATAAAGATGATTAAGGGATAAATTATAATTTTGGAGGTGGGTACTACATCCGCGACATATTTTTAACTACTGCGAGTGTTGTTTGTTTAAGATTTTTTTTCGACTTTGTTCTCGTCCCCTTGGATGTAACTAGAAAAACGCTCGGACGATGATGACGAAATGAGGGCATTCTAACATACAGTGGTGGTTAAGAGAAATGTAAATATAAACACACGATGTCGAAATCGTGAGACCATTTCTTTGTGGTTTTGATTATAACGAGTTTGGCATAACAACCCGTGAATTCACGCGGGTTACAATGTGGTTCAATCCATTGATTGCATTTGGGTTAAACAAAGTTTTTTCCTATAGCCAGCTATAAGAAAAAAACCTTCCATGCTTGTCTATATATTATTATATACTTGCGACCTGCTTCGGCTTCGCATGGGCATAAAAACCTTTCTCTTGAATCACTCTATCTATTAAAAAAAACTGCATTAAAATCCGTTGCGTAGTTTAAAAGATTTAAGCATATATAGGGATATAGGGAAAGCGTCTTTGTTTTACACTATGTAGTGAAGTACAATTATAGATATCTATTTATAATTGTATATCTATGTAGATAGATATACTCTTTATTGTACCATTAACATACAAATTATACATGTCGATACAAATACAGACAATGTGTAGCGGACTTATCGCTAATGTAATTTCTTCTAATTTAAATCAAATTATAGAAAAAGAAAATATAGAATATATCAGCTGCTTCTCTTCCCGCGCAAGTCTTAAAAGTCGACTGAGGGAATCATGGAATCATGACATAGGCGATGCGGCGAGCAACCTGTCACTATTGATCCTGTTTTAACTATCATTATGCTAAATGTGGCCTTCTTATGACCCCATGCTCTGTCTACCTCGTATGGGATAAAGACATGATTATAAAATGTATGTATAAGAAAAAAGAATTTTAAGATTTTTACTGTACAGAAAATAACTATTGACTAAACAAAAAAAAAAAAAATATTTTTACCGATTCCTAATTTTTATTTAATCGAAGTGATAGGCCAAAGTTAGAACCAAAGAATTTCGAATCGCGCGCGTACTTAGAAGCAAAGCAATTTTTTTTTTTTAATCTATGGCTAGAACTAAATTTTATTTTGCATAAAAGACATCAACGCGCTACTTCTATTATTCGTCTATTTAGACGAGTGTTTGATTTCATTCAACATGTACAGATCCGACGTAGAACGACAATTCACGACGTACTCTCTAGGGTTGCAGCTCTTAAATGGAACTGGGCAGGACACCTGGCTAGAAGGAACGATGGTAGGTGGAGTAAGGCTGAAACGGAGTGGTACGCTAGATACGGAAAGCGAAGTACTGGACGTCCAGCGGCTAGATGGGTCGATGATATTAGGAAGGTTGCTGGCAACAACTGGATTGCGGTGGCTCACAGTACGGATACATGGCGTCGACAGAGGGAGGCTTATGCCCAGCAGTGGGTTGTAAATAGCTGATGGTGATGATGATGTACATTCTCATGGCTCCTTGCTTCGGAAAACACTTTAAGCTGCTGTTCTCGGCTGTTATCGATAGATGGCAGTCGTTAGGCTATGTCAGATGACTTCAAGCCTAAAAAACCTTGAAATTCTTTCAATAATTAGCAGGAAAGTGGACCCTGGGCTCCTAACCAGCTTAGGATGCAACCGGCAAAGAGCTAAGATGAGAGAGAATGCTAACAGGGAGGGCCTCTACCTCTGTAATCTGACGCCTCGACTAATCTATCTATCTATCGACTAATCTATCTATCTATCGACTAATCTATCTATCTATCGACTAATCTATCTATCTATCGACTAATCTATCTATCTATCGACTAATCGACTATCTATCTATCTTTAATATAATAAAGCTGAAGTTTGTTTGTTTGAACGCATATTGCTTTGGAACTAATGGTCGAATTTGAAACGTTCTTATATATTTTTGCATATTCTGCAAATGCCTTTTTCTTGGGTAGCTATAGTACATACACTCAACCGATTATACCGAGAGAAACAACTAGTAGACTATATTTAAATTAATTAATTGCAGAAATAGCAGTAATAAAATGCATGCAATATGCTTTTTCCAACGCAAATGTGTTTGGAAAAACGACAAAAATCAATGCTGCACAGAATTTTTGTCGTGCAATATGTAGATGCTCCTATCTATCATTCATTAGTACAGCTAGAATCCAATACGACATTTTTTACAATCCCCAGGCACAAAGAACGAGCGGCCACCCCCACACACGCAAACAACCCCATACAAACAAAACATGCTGGTGTGAGTGATAAAAACTTGAAAAAAATCACACTGACCTACGCACACAAGCGCAAGGCGTTGGAAAAAATCACCGACACAAAGAAAGTCTACCGAAAACTTCTACAACAACTTTTGTACACACACAGCGACGTAACGCACACTAATGCGACCCTACAAGGAAGTCTGCAATGTGTGCGGGAGTGCAGCGTATACGTATAAGGGCTAAACTTAGCGCTGGAGTGTGCGCTCACAGATGCAAGAGTCCAAAACTTCAGTGAGACAATATTTAGACTTTAACACTCATGTAATAACAACCGAAATTGTGTCGTATTAATGGCAGTTAAAATCGAATTTGGAACGATACAATTTTGAGATACGACCGTTCTGTTGGGTGTAAAGGCTGCGCAGAGCGGGTAGTTTTCGTATGAAACTTGGTGACGCGAGATGCAGTGACAAGGATGGCAATACGCGAGTCTATAGCCATCTCTGTTGTACACCACCCGCCGCCCGGGGCGCAGGGGTCGCGGGGACGGCGCGGGGGGCGGGGGGAGCGTGTCGCGTTGATGAACATTTTTCTCATTTTTTCTTTATTTTAACGCGAATCGTTTTTAAAAGGGTTTCGTCATAATTGCGTCGGCGAAGCTGATTACGTGAGCAACGATAAGCTGACACTCGCATCACACTTCCGGTTCTTATTAATTAGCCTGTGGAATTGTCACTAAACTGTCCAAAAAGTTGATTTAATTATAGCCGAAAGCGTCAAAAATATAAAAAGATAAGATTTGATAAAGGCTTTGGGTTTAAAGAAAAAGAAACAAAACAAACAAAATGTAAAGTCACTTATTTAAGTGACGCACTCGCGTACAAAGAGGGATTCCCAAAAAAAACGAGTGAAACTGGCCATAAAATTGTGTAAGATAAAAAGATGAGAAAATAAAGGAGATGAGGCAAAAAGTGGACGTAAACAAACGCGTTACCGTACGCATGTCTGCAGACGTCGGCCTTCGCGCGGGAAAACTTATTTTCCCGCCTTTTCGCCGCACATCTTTGTTTTGGTTTTGCTTATTCGAATCTGATTAGAATTGCAAATTTTTCGCCAATTTGGGAAATTAAATTAATTGCTTTATACATCAATCATGACATTGATATTTATATATTTTATTTTTATTGTTAGGTATAAGACTGTACTGTTTTCCTCAACAAACTATTTGTTGGTCATGTTGGTAGAGATTGCTATTTTGTGAAAATTCCATAAATATTTTTTTATTACTACCAAGAAATTTTTAATACGATATAGATATTTCAAAACGTTTCAAATATTTAAAAAAAGCACTATCAATAAAAAAATACATACTTGAAGTAACAAAAACAAAACGCGAAATTGAAAAAAAAAGTTTTTCAATGAAACTAACCATAAAACAATATCATCAGGATAATCCACGCTTATTTCGGCCGCATCCTCGCTAGAAGGGGAAACAAAAAAAGCGTTTGGCGGCGGCAGTACAGCCAGCACCGCGGCGCGCGCCGCCCGCATCCAATCTTATATTATTTTATTACGAGTTTCATTTCGCGTAGACTTTTGGACGGCGGTAGTTAGGCGAGATGTGCACAAAATTGTGACTTTGGACATTAAAAAACAATGAAACGTGAAAGGTTTTCGTCGTACAAAAAATATTTTAATCGGCAAAATTTTTGGTAATACCGCAACTAGACGCAGTTCAAATTAGTTCTTTTTTCCTTTAGTTTTCCAATTGGATTTTTTCAAGCAATCAGTTCAGTTGATGTACGGTTTTTTTTTGTTATCAATGAATTTGAAACTAGGGGATCAAACTGACCGACAGACGGACTGAGTATCAAGAAGAGGAGAGAAGAGAAGAATAGAAGATGGCGCTCGCTTCTTCTGTCAGCCTTTACTACTCCATCGTGCAGCGGGCCGCGCGGCATTATTTAGAAGATTACTGTCATACAGGTAGGATTTTTTTTTCTTTTTCCAGTATTTTTTTTTCAGACAACTTCAATCAATTAAGTCAACGGAATGTCTTATTCTTATATACATTTGATAAACTAAAAACATGTTTATCATACTTATTAGAAAAAGTACACAATTTTTTTTTACGTAGTACGCTTTTTAGAAAAGCTTGATTTGGTTTCATTTCAACTTAAACTTCTTAATAATTAACGGTAATTAATGAAAAATACAATACCTTTAATAATTCTTATTATGAGTCAAAAAATAACTATAATTCTTATCATTTCACAAAAACAAACCGTTTATATTTGTTATTGCTTAGTTAAAATATTTTCTTATATAAACAACTTATACAAAATATAGACAGTAGCAACAAAAGTTCCAGCTTTCAGAAGCTTATAGTACTTTTTATCATCAAATTAAAAAACCACCCCTCGGTTTTCACATAATTTTTATACTAAATAAATATTTGTAATGTTGTTAATTTGATTTTTAATATCAATTAATAACTTTAACAAACAATTAATAAATTCCAATTACAAAAATAAAAAAAGTACAAAAAATAAAATTCTAAAAAAGTACTCCAAATGTAGAGCCAATTTTATTTATTAATAATTAAAATAAAGGAAAAAATATAAGCACTATGACTTAATAAATAAATAATTAAATGGCTAGTAACAAACACTGAATGTTCTTGAACTACGTGCCGCCGCGCCGCCAAGTTTTTCTTTTTTTTAACCACCAAATTATGTCATCAGAACCTATTCTTTTATTTACAAACACAATGATATTTTTACACCTATAATAAACACAAAATAATAATTATATTATAACTAAATTATTATTTTTACTAAATACTGTAATTAAAAAAGGTTATTCTATAAAATCACTGTTTTCCCGATTTTTTACGTTACTAACAAATTTCGAAGCGACTTTTAGTTTCTTAAACTTTAGTTCGTACTATTAAATCATTTTCGCCTTAAGATAAAGAAATACTAAATTTACAATCTATCTCGTTTATTTTCTAATACTATTATTAAGTAGTTTTAAATATGATATTGCATACCAAATAGTTAATGTACTTTTTTTAAATGTATCCCATTTTAATAAGTATTTAAAATTAATATATTTTAACAATTTACCACAAATAATTTATTTTATTATTTTTTAAGTCAAAGCTTTTAGTATCAAGAATATTAAATTTATTTAATTTTATTATTTCTTCATTTTCGTATTAAGCTTTACTTTAAGATTAAGACTACCTTCTAAACCTATAAAAATAGATCAAGAAAGATCTAATTACTAAACACTAGCTTTTGTCCGCGGCTTCGCCCCGGTGAACTTCCCTTTACGGTGCTTTTTCCCGGGATTAATTTATTATAGGTACCCTATGTCCTTCTCCTGGTTCTCAGCAACCTACCCACCAATATTCAGCTAAATTAGTTCAGCCGTTCTTTAGTTATAAATTGTGTAACTAACACGACTTTCTTTATATAAATATATAGATTATCGTATTAAGCTTTAATATAAGATTAAGACTACCTTCTAAACCTCCCAATTATAAAAAATATATCAAGAAAGATCTAAATATTAATAATTTGTCAGAAATAACAAAAATTCCAATCTTACTTGTTCAACTTTAAAAAAATCCTATATATTTTCATCCTTAACTAACTACCCTAAATTTAAATCTCAATATTGCTGAGAAAATTCACGAAATAATGAGCTTTCATCCAAGTTTTATTAAATAAAATTACTCTTTTATGTATTTATACATTGATGTATTTTATTATTGTCTCATTATTTTTCTTCTTATTTTCTTATTTCTAATAACAATTGAACCGCGATAGATTAAGTAACAAAATGAAATTAAAGAAACGGCCACAATACTGGGCGGGCTTTTTAAATAACTTTGTACCAGTGGATAAATAAAGTTTGCAAAAAAAATTATATATATTTAATCGATGGTGATGGCCACCGTCGCATAATGGCTAAGGTTGTTCATCGGTCCCACTAGCGTCACTTCCAAAAAAAAAATTATCTTTATGTAAGTGAGCTTATCCGAAATGGCCGCGCATTTTTTTTTGCTAGTATCCTTAATTTAGCTTTTTTTTATATTGGTAAAAGAATAATAAATACACTGAAGAATAATAACCACTTGAATATAAGACAAACCTTTTTAAATCACTAAAAATATTGTTAAAGAAATAATTATTTGACACCGTCACCTGAGATAATGCTTTTTTGACTTCTTAGTCGCGTAGATACACTTAACGGTCCTAAATACAATATTTTGAATACCTCGATTTCTTCGTTAAAGCGTTGTTTCTACCATACCAACGAAATTATTAAAATTATTTATAAATTGTTAAAATTGAATTTGCTACTAACTTAGTATTTTAAGGACAAATTGTTACTAATACTACTAACAAAATATATACATTGTCTAGAACAAAATTTATTTATTATATTATAAATAAATATATTATTTTATTTATTTTATATATATAGTGTATTTATATCTTCGAAATAAGCTAACTCATATAATAATGATCGAACTTCATTCCAGAAGTTCGTTTGATCATTAATTATATATTATTATTAAACCACAGAGGAGCTTATAAATGTACTAAAAACTGTAACTACGATTTTTTGTTTAACAACGGTTTTATTTTAAACTGTTAGCAAAAACTAGTGGTACAAGCCAAGCTCATAACAGATATCATAAAACCAGAAATCTCAATAATCTATCTCTAAATACTTGGAAACACCTACATAAAAATATGTGTATGGTCGAACAAATGCAGAATTACATCGCTTCGATATTGTATGGCCGTTCGGATTCTTATACGCCATAGCCGCCCTTTGCAGACGTACGCCCGAGCACACAAATGTTTTCATAGAAAAAATATTTTCGTCTCTAGTGCAAAATAATTATTCCATTATCGCACTACGGAATATAGTATTTTATAATAAGTGTAAAGAAATAACATGATTTTTTACCATCATCAAAATACTTGCTTTAGAACAATAAACACTTCTTGTAAATATATATTTGCTATATAATTAAGTTCATTCGTAAATTAAATTATGTGCTTAATTTTTTTGTTGTTAACTTTTCACTTCTAAGAGACAGTCGACGACACAGATCATACATACAAAAATACCCTTTTTTTTATTTCGAACCACATTGAAAAATATACATCAATATAAATTGAACAAGCTTTATAAAACATTTTATGCAAATTTGATTAACAAGTATGACTAACATATATTTGCTCCAAATATCATCAAAACTAATCAAGAGCTAAATTAAGAAACCTAAATTAGCATAATTAAAGAGACATATAAATTGACATAAGATAGCAGATCGAGGGCACTTTTCAACCGGAATGTACAGAAACCAGTCGAGGCGGTCGCGCCGAAGTCTAAACCCGTTTACGATAATCGCGGCATCGCCGACAGTGCGTTTATATGCAAATATGGTGCATCGCGCAAATGTCAAGGTCGTGTCGCTGCGACTAGTCGTGCGACTAGTCGCGGGACAAGTCGTGGGACATGTCGCTAATCGCTGTGCGCGATTGTACAGTAATTGGCTGCATTGTTAAGTCGAATGTCTTTGAACTCGGTCGATTGTTATGTTTTGTTTACAAATTGTAATTGTGTGTTGATATATCATTTAAATAGAATTATATAAGTACGCGTGGCAATATATTTTTCCAATTCAAAAAGATGGATGGATGGTCTGACAAACTTTTATATATATTGAAAATAAACATCAAAAAATGTTTATAATCAAAGTCGAAGTGGAGATGCTTTTGCCCAGCGTGGAACATTATTAATTAAAAATAGAACCGTCTTCTGTAAAAAAACGCATATAAAAGTACGAGTAGGTATACGAACTCAAGTAATTGCGGGTAGAAAATAGTCATTGTTATTTATATTCTTTTCTAATATAGTATGTTCATCTACTATATATTTTTACACCGGTTTGCTAATACCACTAATACTTATCGAAAGCTGTTTGACAAGTACCATATAATGTTTCATTTAATTATTAAAAAATACAAAAAAGAATAGTCGAACAATCGGACTTAATTTATGTACTTTACTTTATTCACTTGATGTTAGAATACTTACAAAGTTAAATATTAGAAACTAGCTGTCCTGGCGAACTCCGTGCCGCTTGAATGCACTTTTCTCACCGTTTAAACCTTCCCTGAACTTCCACAAATATTTTAATACTAAAATTAACCAAATCGGTACAGCTATTCTCGAGTTTTAGCCAGACTAACGGACAGCAATCGATTTTTATAGATAGATTAGCAAAATATATACTCACAATCTCTCTAAGAAGTTAATTAATTCATTCAAATCATTAATGGAGTGTTTGTTTATTTATTATGTCAACAAACAAACAAACAAACACTCCATTAATGATTAGAGAGAACCAAGAGTATGTACTTATTAATTTAAGAATTGTTTTCTGACTGTCAGTCAACGCGAGGTGACTAAACTTCGACAGAATAAAGTTTTTTGTTGTTACGGCACACTCTTTCTCAATTCCGTCAAGTTACGGACCCTTTTTTGTCATTTCATGAGTTTATTTTCAATTTTTCTCATTCAAGTACAGTCAGCAACACCAATTAGTATCCATTTCCTATTTAAAAATCAGTTTTTTGTTATAATTTTTCAAAATTGTTTATTTTTTTTATACCTCTGCATATGATAGGTACTACTTAGGTATGTAAAAGTCAAAAGGTCAATCACATCGAGAGTTAATAAAATTAAATAGTTTGTTAAAATAGTTGCGTAAGCAAAATCTGAGATATGAAATAAGTACTTTCTGGTTTAAAAAAAAACTTTCTTCCATGCTGGTCTGGGAGAAAAAGAAAAACATAGAATGTACCAGCTGCTTCTCTTCCCGCGCATGCCATAAAAGTCGTCTGAAGGAATCGCCGATTGGGGAAATCATGACATAGGCGATGCGGCTAGCAACCCATCCCTATTGATTTCCTATTTCAATTACCATTATGCAAAACGTGGCCTAAGATCTTATGATCCTAGGCTTTGTCTACCCCGCATGGGATAAAGACGTGATTATATGTATGTATGAAAAAAACTAATGAGGATCGCCTTTAATATCTTTTTGCTATTTGCTTTTCTATCATATTATTTCTGTGTTATAAAGGCGAGTCTCTGTCTAAACTTCTGGACCAATTTTGATGAAATTTGACATGATTACAATTAAAAACCGGCGTCAAACAAGGCTACATAACCGAGTACCATGCGGACGGAGCCACGGGCAACCGCTAGTTACGTTTAAACTGTACGTACAAGCTAGAATCCATTTGTCTTATAGTAACTCAAATACTCGCGTCGCTCTGATTCGTATAGCCTTTCGGTGGCAATTATCATAACAGTGGCTACAGAGCTTAATAATCGGTATTTAAGTATAGTCTACCTACATACCTACATTAGTTCTCCTACGAAATAACATTTGAATTCGTGATTCATATAATGTTATGAACTAAATTTATCGCAGTTCGGAAAAACCAAATTTGGTTTGTGCAACGTTGTCAATATATGTTGTTTAGTTTTTATTTATTTTTTTCGAATATTATGTTGATATAAAAAAATAATCTATAAAATGTATAACTGAGACTAGTTTTTATTTGTATGCTTACTCTGTGGCATTCGTTCTAACTGCAATGACATTATCAATGTGGATAAATAAATAAATAAATAAATAAATAAATATATAGGGACAAATCACACAGATTGAGCTAGCCCCAAAGTAAGTTCGAGACTTGTGTAATGGGATACTAACTCAACGATGCTATATTTTAAAACAACTACATAAATAGATAAACATCCAAGACCCAGGTCAATCAGAAAAAGATCATTTTTCATCTTGACCTGACCGGGGATCGAACCCGGGATCTCCTGAGTAGCGGTCAGGCTTGTTAACCATTACGCCAAGGAGGTCGTCAATGATAAATGAATAAACAAATTTTTTGACTAAACAAAGACCTTATATATAGCTAAGAGAGTTATAGCGTACTCTACATTAAATCCTAACAATATTAGGCGGCCGAATATTAAAAATTTCACTTTCCTCGATATTCCAAAAAAATGTGGAATAGCCTTAAATTAGTTAAACCTTCTCCACATTTTTCATCTTCGTTCCTGTACAATCCAATGATGTATTTATGTAATTGGTGCAATAAAGTGTTTATTCATTCATTCATTCATTTTTTATGTAATATGATAATATGAGTTGCCAGAAAAAAAAAAACATTTAATTTCAATCTGTCAAATTACATAACAAGGCTACAGAGAATGCTGTAAGGGTTGCCCAGTTTAGGGCATCCCTTGTATTTAAGGTAAACGTCGACACGATAAGACGAAGATTAATGAAGTACACTGGACTAAGAATTGGAACTCCATATATACATGTATTCTTGCAAAAAAAATTATTCTTCTTCTTCTAAAAAAAAAAAAAAAGATGAACTTTATGTCGTTTTTTACGTCATATGCGAAAATAACTTACTCTTATTGCCGTATTATAATTTTAAAATGTGTTATTAATTGGAACCATCTGATTGGTCAGTTATTGTTAAGACGAAATTCCTCGCGAGGACAAAAACCAGCGTTAAGTCACCTGCAGTGAATCACGGACCCATTGTCGGATCGGAACACGACTAACCGGTTTTAAGATTTAGTTTAGGGTGATCTCTTGCCTTAGAGTATTAAACCAAGTGTAGTATCCATAAGGCGAGCCCTCTGCTAAAAGTATAACACCGCCGCTTTTACTGCTTATAATTGCGTATTGCTTGAATATATAATTTTGACAAATTTAAATATATATAATTTGTGCGTAGCGACGTATTTGAGATGGGCAATCGACATGGGATCAGTCGACTCGTTGGGAAATCGACATGGTGAGATCGTTACCACTGCTGCGTCGACGTGGTGGAAATCGACATACTGAGAACAAACCGAATAATGCATTAGTGTTACTACTTATCGTGTGTGTTTCCTCACCCCGCGCGTAGAATGTGGAAGACTTTTTCACGTGGACATTAGTGCGCGTGGCGTCTCCTTTTGGTTTAATGCTCTAAATATCTTGCAGCCGATATTATAATGAATCTGAATATTGTACTAAAGGAGCCCGCGACTTCGTATGGGAATAAGCTATTTTCCTTATTCATTACTGATACAGACTTACTACATTAAATTTATGGTAAAAGCTGTTTCACTCGATGGTCGTGTGTATGTACAGTGAGCTACAAAAGAAAGTATACCACCTTACCTTTACACTTACACCTAACTTGGTATACTTTTCTATGTGGCTCACTGTATATGCCTATAACCTACCCCAAGAATCAGGGCTATCAGAAATATTTTTTCAAAACCGACTAGTAAGTAGTTAAAATTGTTACAAACAAACTCTGCAAATTTTTCTTAATAATATGAAATTAATGAATTTGCCAATATAAGAATAATAAAATTAAATAAACAAAAAATTAAAATATAAAAAAAAAGTGACGCCGCAACATATGTATTAACATCATGAGGCGTGCAATATGATGATCAAATGGCGTAAAAAAAATTAAACTGTCACATTTTCACACTCCGCGACAACTGTGACACTTTCGTTCGACATTAGCCCGACTAAGCTATTGTAAAGGTAAGATTTTATCGAATGCTCGAAACGACTTCAAATTGCTTTTAAATTAGCGCAAAAAAGATCCAATTAGGTGTCAGTGGCACCGTTAGGCCGTTCACGGTTGGTCGGGCTGTGCGTGGTGTTTGACGCTCCTGTCCTGACTTCGTCTGCGGATTTGCGAGAATTGGCAAGCCTTTTTTATACTATTACTATCTTTTGCCCGCGCTTTCAACCGCGTGAACTTCCCTCGGGAACATTTTCCCAGGATAAATGGTACCCTATATCCTCATCCTGGTTCTAAGCTACCTCCTCACCAATTTTCAGCCCAATCAGTTCAGACGTTCTTGAGTTATAAATAGTGTAACTACCACTACTTTCTTTATATATATGTATATATACTAGCTTTCGCCCACGATTTCGCCTCGAGTATTTTCCACGGGAACAGTGCTATTTTTCGGAATTATAGGTATCCTATGTCCTTCTAAATAGTTCTATCTATGTGAATGCTCAATTTCAGGAAGATTTGTGCAGCAGATAGAGCGTGAAAGCGTAACAAATTAACTTTAATAGTTGGTATATATTAAGAAGGCAAACACAAACTGGGAAGCAAGAACCGTCGCCTAAGGGACGCCTGCAACACCAGGAGTGTCACGATCGCGTTGCCGACATAAAATAAATCTTTTCACGCCCAATTTTTACAGTTACTTGGAAAAAACATGGCAAAGTTAAGTCCAAAATCTCAGTATAAGCGTCTGTACGTGACACTACATTAGTATATGGATATATTCCTGGCTATATTTTAATTTTCCCCTACCCGCTTTAGGCCGTATGTAAGACGCTAGCCTTACGTCGTAGCACGTGTCATATCATGCAAGTTTTGTTAATTCAGTGCTGTTCGCACACGCAGTTTACTAATAACGTGAAGTTATTTGTAATCGAGAAGTATTAGTGTTTCTAAAATACAGTTTTAGTAGTAAAATCTAGGGAAACAGAATTTCTAAAACAGACCTAGTTTCTGCTCAGCGGGACTATTGTTTGTAGGAGATTGGAGTAATCGCCATTTCTAGCAATTGCATTCAAAAATTGTTGACTGATAATTTTTTTACCACAAGAACTTATTTTGACGCTATCTTATTTTGCGTGTTTATTTTCCTTATTTTTTCATTTTAGTTAACAGTCCAATGGTCCAAAAATCTAGTTCACGACAAGTTGACACTATTTAATTCAGTTAAAGACTGTGAGTAAAAGTCAATTAAGCCTTTTTTGTTAAGATATATTTGTCTCTACCTACTTTTTATGTAAGTCATTGTAAATCTATGGACTAATAATAGCTTTTAAAAGCGTTTGTTAATTCTCATTCATTAGATGGTAAATCCGCCGCTCGCTGTCAATAAGACCCCGGCCTAATCACGTGCATCGCGCACGCGCATGCAATAAATCCCAAACTCACTAAGGCACGCGCTTACTAATAACATACAAGCTTTAATGACCCGCTAACCGCTATCAAACAGACCGAAGCCTAAAGCCTCACGTGCGAGTTCACGCTAAAACAGTTTACAAACACACACACGTCCGGCCACGCGATACACTGATAACGTTTAGGCTTTACGACTCTTATCTTTGTGTTTCGGTGTTACAATTTTCTTTCGCGTTAATGTTTTTGCCTATTATACTAAATATTTATTACTTACTAGCTGTTTCCCGCGGCTTCGCCCCGCGTGGGACTCGGTTATATCGCGCCCAAAAGTAGCCTATGTTTGACCTCGGGTTGTTAACTACATCCCTACCAAATTTCATCACAATCGGTCCAGCAGTTTAGCTGTGAAGAGGTGACAGACAGACAGACAGACTTTCGCATTTATAATATTAGTATGGATTGCGATGGCTCAACGACCTAAAGTGAATCGTACTTAACAAGATTATATTACTTTATTGTATTTATCACTATCACTACATAATATAAAACAAAGCCACTTTCTCTGTCCCTATGTCCCTTTGTATGCTTAAATCTTTAAAACTACAAAACGGATTTTGATGCGGTTTTTTTTATAGATATAGTGATTCAAAAGAAAGGTTTTTATGCCCATGCGAGTCGCTAGTATATATATAAATGAATTGCTGTTCTCTTTAGTCTTAGTCTCGCTAAAACCCAAGAATGGCTAGGCCGTATCGGTAAATTTTGATCTTGAAATATTTGTGGAAGTTCAGGAAAGGTTTAAGGTACAAAGTTCGCTGGGTCAGCTAGTAATAAATATATACAAACATACATATTGTCTAAAGAAATATCTTGGCTTTAGACTTTAAGCTAGCCGCAATAATGAACGAGTAAAAGACGAGTAAGGGACACAGTTAGTGTGATTTATTAAAGTCTATATCCACAAAATACTTCATTAATAAAAAATATTAAAAAAAAACCGAACAGATCGCCATATTGTCTTCCCTTAATAAATTATTTAAACCCTAATGGACGGAAAACAATATACAGTATACATTACTTACAAAAAAGAAAGTTCACCTGCGGGGTGCGTGAGGGTAACTACCCCCGCCCTTGAACTTGACAGTGACCTTGGGGCCGGGTCAATGCGCAGGGAGCTATGCGTGTGTACACCCCTTTATTAGGTAATAAGATTGTTCTTTGCTGGGTTATTTCTCAATTCTTTTTAGGGTTCTGTTCCGATAGGGTAAAAACTTAATCCTTTTATTCGATTCGATGTCTATTCGTCCGTTCGTCTGTCAGCAAATCTTATTACTGTTATAACTTCTTCGTCTGAGCGTGTTCCTTAGTTTCATCTTCAAATTTCGCTTCAATCTCAGGATACGCTTTTTTTACGTGGCAGGACATACTATAATGTAAAATATTTGTTATTATTTGTTTCAGTAATAAAGAAAAATAAAAAAATCATGGTTCTGATTTGGAGGGCGGTGGACTGTGTACGATGGATGTCATCTAACCTCCGTAACCCTATTTACAGTAAAACCAGACCAACAGGAACATGTTCCGGGTGTGTTTGTGGCCAACACTGTCAGATTTTTCATCCTGTCTAAAGGCTCTGATCATCTGATAGCTTTGCTGTCATCTAGCTATAGTAGCCGAACCAACAACTTGACGTGCCTTCTGAAACACCGAGGAGCTCAAGATGAAAATGCCACTAATGGCGACCAATCCAAGCATGGCGGCGCATTTGCCGTCGCTTGACACACACTTTCGTTACGAACACGTACGCCTCCTCGATTACTATTATTACTAGATAGAGACTTAAAACTTTCACATATGAAGTACTAGCTGTTCCCCGCGGCTCCGCCCCGCGTGGGACTCGGTTATATCGCGCCCAAAAGTAGCCTATGTTTGACCTCAGGTCGTTAACTACATCCCTACCAAATTTCATCACACTTGGTCTAGCAGTTTAGCCGTGAAGAGGTGACAGACAGACAGACAGACAGACAGACTTTCGCATTTATAATATTAGTATGGATTTCTGTTTACATAACCTAATTATTACTTAGTATATCTGTTTCCTCTAACAAGTTTCGTTCGACTCACTAGTTTTAAGAGAAAGGCACAATAAGAAGAATAATATTTCGACTTTTATTTCCCAAAATTATGGCCCTAGGCTATGTCACAAGATTTTGCAATATCTTTAACACTGTTTATTGTAAATTTACAGCGATCTTCACTATCACTATCTAGCTTAAATGCTTAAATGTATGCTTAAATCTTTAACACTACGCAACGGATTTTGATGCGGTTTTTTTAAATAGGTAGTGATTCAAGAGGAAAGTTTTCATGCCCATGCGAAGCCAGGGCGGGTCGCTAGTTTAAAATAAAGTTGATTTCTAAGTCTGAAAAACAAAGAAAAAAATTTTTTACGTGTAGCCTAAATGTCTAAACCAGTCAAACCCTACCTCTCGGTATTTTTTTCTGCAAACAAATGTTTCCTTGCACTTGTTAAGAAACCGAGTGACGTAAAGTGTGTGTTGTGTGTTGTGCGTTGAACCCGGGACCGCCTGAGTCAAGTGGCAATTGGTTGTGCAGTCTCGGTCAATGCCGGACTGCACTCGTGCACAACCCACTAGCAAATTATCTTTATTGTTTGTTTAAGGCATAAAGTAAGCTGCTGCGTTTTTAGATGGATTTTAGGGATAACAGTAAGCTACTAGTGAACTATGTAGAGGCATAATAACGAAGTAATAATAAATGTCTGTAACATATTTATGCTGAAACTGTTTATTTTGATGACCGTAATATATGACATCTGTTTTGTCATAAAATCGATCAGCTCTTTGATTCGTTCAAATCTTTGTGTCGAATAAATATCATTCGTTGTCTATAATTCTGAATTTTGAACCGCCTTTACAAGCACATGTCGAACGATTTGCAACGAGCGGTTAAGACAATTTGTTTTCCCACGAATTAAAAACATTTGAAATAGGAACCCATTTTAAAAGAGTCACTTATTTCGAAAATAGAACTCTTGGACTAAAATAAAAAACAAAAACATTGGCACTCTGGGAGTGCCGACAAAATAAAAAAATTACGTCTATTTTTTGAGGTTACAGTTTTTTTTTTTTGAATAGTTTATACGGCCATGGAATCTAGTCCTTTAAGGCCTTTCTTGAATTTATTAATCTTCTTCAGTCCTACTTAAGTCAGTCGAGTCAAAAATCAAGTCAATAGTCAAGTCCAGTCAAGTAAGTAAGTCTAGTCTGAGTCAGATGGCTAAGTGAAGCGGTGGAAAATTTTCACTTAGCTATATCATGGAGATTTTGGTGACAAAGATAAAAAGTCACGTAATCGACACTGTATCACTTCCCAACACTCACGCTTGTTCACGAACACTTTGCGAATAATAATCCACCAATATTATTCACAAACACTCGAAAAAAACCTAAGTTTTGGAAATTAAATACAGCGCGGACATAGCGACAGTTTACTTTCCCTCCAAAAACTCGAGGTTACAGTTATGGTGTAACGACTTCAATGTTTTTTTTTTCAACTTTAATGCTCAACACACCTAATGCAGTCTTTATTTCAAAAACTAAAAAAAGAACCGATTAAATTAAAACCAACGATCACTGGGTCATAAGGCGAACGCCCAAATTAGACCAAAGGGGTAAGTAACAAGTTAATGCGAGGGGATGTCACTAGCTTTGAATAGATCAATCCTAGAACAACCCCTGTTTACTATAATAACAATACAATGGATTACCGGCTTGTCAAATTATGTAGTGACATAATCGGCTTTGTATTATTAAAAAAAATACTGATTAGTTTGTAAATATTAATAATTTAGAAATAAAATATAGTAGGTACACTTATTTTAAAAGTCCTTTTACTATTTAAAAGCTACAGTCATTATTAACATATAGTGTGAATTACAAGGTCAATTGACCATAAACACCTTGGTGTTAAAGTTCTTCGAAAACGCCTCTCGGCCTCTGACGTGGTTCCTTAAACAGACCGGGCCCAAGAGCGTGCCTTTTGAAACATGGAATCATCTTATTTATTTACCAAAGTAATAAACTTAAAACTCAAATATTCTTGTAAACGACAAACACATATACACACATATAGAATACACATTAAGTACATTAAAGAAATTGAAATCGCGCGCGAGGCAATATTTTTTAACCGACCTCAAAAAGCAGGAAGTTTCTTAATTCGATCGTTTATATTATTTAATTTAAGATGAACTGTTCACATGAACTGGGATAAGGGGTGGACAAAGAAGAAAGAAAGAAGATATTTTTAATCTAAGCCAATACGTAAATAAATACAATGTCTCTATAAGTGGTACCTTCACTATTCAAATAAAGTTACCAGTAAAGCCTACTAGGTAGTATTTCCCAGCTTTGCTTTTGTTATGGCGCACGTGATGTCGCGTGAAACCGCAGCGCTTGTCTAGGCCGGCTGAGGCCTTTTTGATAGCGGGCGAACAGTTTACTCAGCAATTTCAAGATGGCGACTTTGATTTTAAAAAAACTCTTCGTAGGGTAAATCTGAATTGAAATAGAAGCGAAAATATTGGATTTGATATTAAAATTTCATTGCTCGACATAGGCTTCTCTTAAAGTCCGAATCTGATCGAACTGCCCGAATCGAATTCTGCCTGATCCTTTTTATTAAATTACACTACACTTCTATATATAATACATTCATATAGTTGAATTATGATATTTTTATTTGGTGTACTAAAAAACTAGTCAGCTTTATGTAAATATAAATACATAAATGACAAGTCAAAGTACAGAGTGTTTTGAACCTAGTTTATTTCAGAAAAGCTTTACAACTACGAATAAAAAAAAGACAAAAACACAAATCAGTCTACACTTTAATGAGGGTCTACGAATTGCTACGCGTTGTAGCACTCGTAGCCTTCCGTAGCACCGTTTCGCGTAGTGTATATTTTTTGGGAACCGTGCCGCTTGCAGCAAGGCCCTAGCCGTACATTCTCTATTCCCGCCCGAAGTAAACTTTAGCGGTTAGTTATTTACAACTGAATCACGTGAGCTTGAATATACTTAGTTTGATTCACTGTCTATACTGATGGGGTAATTTGAAGGAGCTTTCATGATCTTTAAAGTTTATTTATTTATTTCCAAATTGCTTAAGACATTGCAGGCTTGAAACACCTAATTGTCTGATAATAAAGATGATTCCGTGCTTCGGAAGGCACGTTAAGCCGTTGGTCCCGGCTGTCATCTGGTAGTCGTTAAAGGAACCACGTCAGAGGCCGAGAGGCGGACACCAGTGTGTGCATGGCCGATTGACCGTGACACCTACACGAAATGATGGTGATTAAAGAAATCTTCATTAGACGCAGTTTTGAACCCTGACACCAAGGCATGCAAGGTCAATTGACTTTGTAACCTATACTATACAAATGAATGAACGATATGAATTTCAATTATTAGTTAGATAATACTAGAAAATGCTTTTGCTATTAATTTTAATTTATTTAATTAATGCTGCATTTATTCATCTAAAAAATACATTTTTAACACGCTTTTATTAGTTTGTTCTATATGTTTGCTTGCTTGTTTGTAACCGACTTCTTTGAACTTAATTTTGACCCACTTTGAACGGTCAGATTTAACTCAAACTTTGTAGAATTATCAAGGAACGATGACAGTACAATAATTCGATAAGTTTATCTCTAAAAGGTGGAAAATAAATATAGTTAAAAAAACTAAAAAAAACACGCTTTAATGAGCAATCGAACTAAAAAACGATAAATAAATTAAACCAAAAAAGCGTGTGGGGTGCTTGTGCCATATTTTTCATTTGTCGAGCACCCCACACGCTTTTTGGTTTAATTTATTATTCGTTTTTTAGTTCGATTGCTCATTAAAGCGTGTTTTTTTTTTAGTTTTTTTAACTATATTTATTCACACAAAATCTTAAAACTTGGTGCAGAACCCTCAAAACCCAGTCACGCGTGTCCGATAATTTTTACTCTGTACAATTAGTTACATCAGCAAACAGGGTAGTCGGATGCCACAAGCATATTGTATCTGTGCAAATAGAGGGTGTATCTATGAGGGTTGTCTATGCAGGGAATCGAACCATGGACCTCGGCATATGCTGTGTGGTCAGTGATTTGTACCGGTACGTTGGTCACGTAATTGAGTTATCTATTATATATTTCTGATAATAATTATTATTATATTATTATCTGGTAATATTAATATTGTTGCACAAATTGATACTTACTACCATAATATTCATACTAATATTATAAATGCGAAAGTCTGTCTGTTTGTCTGTTACGCTTTCACGGCTAAACCGCTGGACTGATTTTTATGAAATTTGGTACAGATATAGTTAAGGACCAGGGGACTAACATAGGATACTTTTTGGCGCGATATAACAGTGTTCCACGCGGACGGAGCCGCGGAAAACAGCTAGTTAGTTATAATATTGGTTTTTAAGTGTTTATCCATACTTCCATACTAATATTATAAATGCGAAAGTCTGTCTGTCTGTCTGTCTATCACCTCTTCACGGCTAGGCTACTTTTGGGCGCGATTTAACCGAGTCCCACGCGGGGCGAAGCCGCGGGGAACAGCTAGTATAAAAATAAATATGTGTTTTTAGAATTAGGTATATACTATATGGGCCTATTGTTAATAATATGTTGTTTCCTGAGACAAATAAATAAAAATTAAATAACTTTTCGGATAATAATATTAATAGTTTGCAAGAGTCGACACCCTTAGAATAGAATAGAAAAACTCTTTATTGCACCAAACAAATGTATACATAATTTTGTTAAAAACTAGGTAAGGTGCAAAGGCGGCTTAGAAGAATTTATTTGGTAATACTTGGTTAGAATTTTTCTATGTGGGAATTCTGTAAGGCCCCTGGCGGATAGTAAGGTGACTTAAGAATCAATAAGGAAAAACTCTTTAATTTCTCATCATCGTCATCAATACGTGAGTTTGATCGATCATGCACACCCTAGTATGTTTTTTTTTCGTTTTTCTTTTATCGCTAGATGGCATTAATTAGGCTAAGTCAGACTCATTATTTTAATATTTTTTAACATTACACACGCCTCATTCGGCCGATTGGTTGAGGATATCCCGTGGCACAGACGGCCACAATTAGCGAGCGGAAGTGACGTCACGTCCCGACGCCAATTGAGCCACTTGCAGAGGTCAGGGCTCCAGACCAAACCAGCAGACGCGCTTATTGGTTCAAGTTGAGCTTATTACAGGACTGCACAAAAAAAGTTACATATTCGCTTTTAGTAGGCGCATAGTTCAAGAAGAAATTGACTATGACAGACAGACAAACAGTACAGATATCTGAAGAATCCTATGAGGGTTCTGTTTTGTCATTTTTATGTACGGATCTCTAAAAAGTGATGATGAGTCTTATACAAAACTTTATCTTAACATCAGCTGTTCTATTGGTTGACTAGTAGATAAGCCAATTTTTAAGAGGCTTAAGTCAGCCATTAATTATTTTTTAAATAAAGTTTAATAAATAAATGATGCCCTCAGATTACGCTGATATATATTTTTTTGGATTTGGGTATAGCTAAATAATTCCAAAATAACCATTTTACTGTGGTCTACAGTGAATATATTATTTATTCATTTTCTTAATACGAGAATATCGATTTTCATGTTATTTATTTCAATTAAGCAGTTTTCGTAACAAGACAGATAGCAATTTTCGATTTTTCATTATATTTCATAAGAAAATAACTCATTACTCTATATTTAATTAGAGTAATAGAGTAATTAGGAGGATTTAAGTCAAATTAACCACAATTGTAAGTGTAAATATTAGTTTTGGTGAGTGTGGAACCTGAGCTTAAAGCCCAGTCAACGAGCGGACAGACTTCAAATGAAAACCACCAACCACAAATAATAAACTCTAACGATACCAAAAAGCCTCTCAGCCTAAAACTTAACGTCATCAAAACTACGCCTGGCAACACTGAAAAATGCATTCGCGAGACAAAAGGAGCCTATTACGGTGCCCGGATTAGCCCTATTGACACTACGTTACCAATTAAAATGGGAGGGGTGCTTTTTCGTCTCGGGTTTTTTCAGCAGACGGGTTTCAGGCCGCGGGCGAAAGAGGGGGTGGCACCCCCTAGCTGTACAGAAAAATCAATAACGCAGCACTTTTTTCCCCGCGTAAAGCATGCACCGACACGGTGCCTGTGTGCAGAACGCACACATAGACGCGATGTTGCCAGTTTTTTCCGTATAAAAATACTAGTGACTGATAATGCACCTGAAGGGTTTACGCAATGCTCGCGATACGCAACCCCTTGCAACGTGATGGGATAAATGTGTATTTCTTCTAAGCGTTGTGCCGGTTGCATCCCGAAGTATGGCTTCCTTTTTTCGTGTTCTTCTTCTTTATCCACCCCTTATCCCAGTTCATCTGGGGTTTGGGTCTCCTCGTGCATTTGTGCCAGAGATTTCTACTTCTTCCTTTTTTTCATGTTATACTTATTAATTACTTAACCAAAAACTTAATTGGTAGAAACTAAAAAGAACAATAGCAATTTAATTGATCTCTATGTCATCGAGAGGCATTGTCCACCAAAGGTTTAGGTCAATTACAGGGTTTAACTTTTTTTTTATTTAAGTGAAAACTGTCTTATCACTTTCATTGTGACAAGATAAATCAATATTCTTGTAATATAAAAATATATACCCTTAGGTTCAAATTCTTAAATAGCAACATCGATAAATCCAGCTTTAGAAGGATTGCGGCGACATAAAGAGATTCTACGAACTACAAGAATCCTCAGACGTCTACATAACTTATAAGTAGGTAGAGTCAGTAGTTCACAGTGGAACTACTGACCTTGTAAGCAGTCTCGAATGGCCCGCACTTCCGCCATATTTGTGGCCCTCCAGTGCGATCATTCAAAAAGACTATAAAAGACCTTTTTATAATGCGCTCAATCCTGCCTTAAAATTTGCATAGATTCCTAATGCCCAATACGCGGGACAACCGCACATCACTAATTGCAAACGCAGACTAACGTAAAAAAAGCATCACATTTAAAAAAGGAACACTTTGCACATTTTTATTTTGCGATGGCAATGAAAGAAGTGGCTCCATCCCGCTTGCACGGTATTATTCCGGTAGGGATTTCGTCATCAGTCCATCTTTGTCTGCCGCGTTCTTTTTTTAAATGTGCAAAAATATAAAAACGCCGAATAGGGTGGGGTGCATGTTTACGAGGCTGTAGTGGTGTGCGTCCGTGCGATAATGGTTGTTTTAGGGCTTTGTCCGATCATAAGTCAATACGTGTTTATGTCCTGGGCTCTCGACGGCGGTGGAGACGGCAATAGGTATAAATCACACTGGCTGATTATGATGTAGTTTCTTTTAGAGATCAAACAAAATATTTTCAATTGGTTGGCTGGTAAAAAAAGCCTAAGGCTCAAAAATGCTGGTCACTAAATAACACGAATATAAAAACAATAAATCCGACACTGGTACTGGCCACTAACAAAAAAATGGAAAAAAGAAAAGTAACGATTTCATAGACTAGGGACTTTAGGGTGCCTATACACCAAACTATGGTGCCTAACTCAAATTAGCAAAATGTCTACGTAAGCTAATACATATTTTGGCGCATTCAAAACACCTTTCTCCGCACCTTTCACCCGTCTAAATTACCGCTCTGTTAATCTTCAAGTAACAAGTGGTCCAGGTGGCTTTTTGCTGATCCAAATTGGACATAACTCGATCTATTGGTGGGCAGGGCAGGGTTGATGCGTGACTGAAAAATATTCTAAAAAAAAAAACAAAATCAAAAAAAAAAATCTTACCCGGTAAATGTGCAAAAAAAGATGGCAAAATATGCCATCTTTTTTTGTTAGGTGTGTGTCAACACTAATATGCTAGCTATATGTAATAGTTTACGACCAATTCTCAGACCTTCTTAATATACAAATCATTTTCAACTATTTCAATCATAAAATATATCAGAATCGGTCATGCCGATGCATGATTTTCAAAGGGGTTTTGTAACTAACAATTTGACACGAGAATTTTAAATATTTGATATTTTAATTACCCAAAATTGTGCTAATGAGAAACGCTAAAATAATTTCAAGTCTTTCCTTCCTCAAAACTAAATTTAGATAAACATTGCACTATAGTGTGCAAGGCTTAGTTAAAAAAAATTAACATCAAATCTGTACCGATATTTAATATTGAAGATGTTGCAATAAGTACAAAGTGAGAAAAAAAAATTTAATTTATTTTGGCAGCCCTGAAACTAAATTAGCTGGTCAGTTGTCGGGTTTAGCAGACGATAAGGTGTGACCATTTACCATAAATTGGACATCATTAATAAGACTATACAAACTGACAAACGGCTCTAACCAGGCTAACTAATTATTTCTGTAAGTACTGTAGTAAGTAAATAATATTTGTTAAAAAAAAACTGAAATAGACCTAAGTATTGAAATCATGTAAAATGTGATCTTATTCAGTTGAAGAGTTGGAAAAACTTTATCCTTTAAATATTATTTTAATGATGTTAGAATAAACAAAGTCAAACTACGCAACGGATTTTGATTTTTTTAATGGATAGAGTAATCCAAGAGGGAGGTTTTTATGCGCATGCGAAGCTGGGGCGGGTCGCTAGTAATATATAAAATAAATAAGATACTTACTTCATTCAAGTAAAATCTTTTTTTAATTGATTTAATAATGTCAACACCTAAACAAGCAAAAATCATAAGTACTTTCTTATCAATTAACTCCACCAGTCAATCCCAGCAAGCACGTCACCAATTAAAAAAATGTTTTATTTTTCATTCAACAAAATTCAACCGGATCCACTTGAATTTTTTTCATACAACTGTGGTAGAACAGGAAGTCTCTTTACTCACACATGGAACTATTAATCCTTCCTTTCACACATACAGTAAACATAAGTAAAAATTAGTTTTACACTAACGTCTAATCAACACTCATTCGAAACTGTTTGACCTAACTCAACCACATTAATCTTTTTATACCAAATGCGGTCATCCTTAGTTTTTTTTATCTATGGTTCGCAAATTAGAATAAAAATCAGGTTAGTAGTGGCCGTGTCTAGCCAACCAGCGAGCAGATAGAGCGTGAAGATATGTTGGCAACACAGGTTGGCAATTAAGTTTCAATTCAATACATTCAGCCACATTTGCAAACCAAATCTAGATATACATAGAGCGGCTTGAATTAAAAAAAACTTACCTATTTTTACGGCTCGTCCTTTGTCTAAACAAGTTTAATTATCTATACTAATCTAAATCAGCTGAAGAGTTTGTTTGTTTGTACGCTGTCGCTTATATATTACTAGCGACCCGCCCCGGCTTTGCTTGGGCATAAAAGCCATCCTCTTGAATCACTCTATCTATTAAAAAAAAAAGCGCATCAAAATTCGTTGCGTAGTTATAAAGATTAAGCATACAAAGAGACATAGGGACAGAGCATGCGACTTTGTTTTATACTATGTAGTGATAGTGTTGATAGTGATAGTGAAGAACTAGATCCAGTTTGACGGCGGAGACAACTTATGTTTAATCTTGGGATAGATCAGTAACATCATATGTGTAAATAGTAGGTTCTCGAATGGGTTATTTACACGAAATTTTATACGTAAAACATAATGTACAAGACGTTGCTTGTATCCTGCTAACTCTATTTTATTTTTTATTCGACTATCTTACTTTTTTCAATATCTTTATGTAGATTATTTATGAGAAGAATACTACATTTTCAATCACCGATAAATTAACCAACTGTGGGTCTCAATTATTCTTCTTTGTCGTGTTGATGACTCTTATATTTTGTGGGCCCAGTACGCTGCGTGTCAATTAATTAATTTTAAATTTAAAAAAGGAATCGAACATATTTTTTAAACGAACACGAACTTTGTATTTTCCAAAAACAGTCAGAGAAAGAAACATAAATTCGAATTTCGAAATGCCCGCGAAGATTTTCTTCCCCTCGCCAGAATGCATTAAAAAAAGGCGCAAAACTTCCCGACCTTACGCAGTATCTTTTTATTGCGATCGCGCCCGTGGCCTTTCCTTACCTCATAACACAGTTTCCCTCCTCTTTTTGTATGTAGGGAACTTTGGTGCTTATAAAACTTCACCTGCGTGCGTTTTGAAGTTTGTCGTTGCTTGTTTTGTTAGTAGTAGTATAGTAGTAGTAGGTTTATAAAATTCTAAGGAGGTATCTATTTCTAGGTTATTATTTTGTAGACTATTCATACAACGGATGCGCTGTAGTGATGATTTGAAGAACTTCAAAAACAAATGGTTGAAAACATCAGAACAAAGGACATTTGGAAGAAGATGCGTGATACGTTGTTCAGCAATGGGACAATATAAAAAAATACGTCATAATTCATTTTTTTTTAGTTTTCAATGACCAGCGATTGACCATGATCCCAAGTGCAGATGTGGTCTAAGATAGAGCTCGCTGTTTCATTATTTTATAGAATCAGATTCGCTGAGGAATAGTTGATAAAATCGCTTAAAATCTTTATGATAAATTTAAGAAAATATTTATATAGGTTAAATTACGACAACACTGATAGGTATAAATGCAAAAAATTAAGCGTCAATTTATGAAACAGAAAACACGCCATTCAGCAAACTTTAATGAGAAGCATTTCATTAAATTTCTAGAAAAAAACCGGGAAATTCTTTTGAGAATTAAGCATAATTACAGCTTCGTTAAACGTCTGAATCAAAGGCCTTTGAAACAGCGTTAAAAACTGAAGACTGAGCTTGGACGCCTTTCAGATTGACTCCTAAGATGAGATGAGATCTTGTAAGCCTTTAACGTTAAATGTCGTGTGTTTCTTTAATTGCTGCAATTTTTAATTACTGCAGCACATTTCGAGCTTAATGTATCGTTATTAATAATTGTTTTATCTTAATGATTTTCTTAACGTTGAAACTTCCTTGTACGTATCAATTTTTTTATCTATTTATTGAACTTAGTAAGTTTATGACGTCATTGTGTTTTTTAAATGTATTTTGACGTTTCTTAAAGAAGCTGGTCTATCTGTAATCCCCCAATATTTTGCTCTATGCCAATATAGTTTTAAAAGTTAATTGCGGATGTAACGTAAAACTTTTATGAATATTTATATGCTGGCCAGTACCTATCAGGATATAATACCGCCCCGACATATTCGGATTTCAAATCGAATTCAAAACAATCAGACATTTTCGAAATTTAAACTAGATACATGATACATGACAGCTAGGGGGGCCCGCATGTCGAGTTATCTACTACCCCTGCCCTACACCATTTTATCCTGAGCTCTGGTAAAAAACGCGGGCTCCTCTTTTCGTCTTTTTGTTGGAACGTAGGGGGGAGGGGGGGAGGTCAGATTTCGTTGGTGTTTTTGTGTAAATGCACATTTTTGCATGGAGCTTTGCACGCGATCGAGCCTGGCTCAAGCTCGGCTCTGCAGGCACCCACACAGCCGTACATGACGAATGTGTGATTGAGCACACATCGACACGTAGTAACAATTGTGGGATGGTATGGGTTTTTTTTTCATAACATGTTTCTGTGTATATAAAATGTAGGTATATGACACGCGTGGTTTTATCCCAGAGTGCAATGCGGGATTCGTTAAAATTGCGGATGAAATTTTACAATGTGGCTGACATTTTGAAATTTAAAATTTAATTTCAAATATGACTGATGATTTTTACCTGGTTGCAGTTATTTTGTCACTTGCAAAATATGTTACATTTTATATGAAAATGATTAAGCAAAACCATCATTTGTCTTTATATGACCTTTATTCTTGAATCTATAACATCACTGGACAAAAATTGGCAAGAGGTGGTGCAGGAAACCGAAGTACAGAACCATAACGTCGCTACAATATCTAACTCCTTACAAATTAGTTAGGAAATTATAAATACAATGGGCCAAACATACAGTACCTAAGATGCAAGTAAACTAATAAAAAATATAGTACCTAAGGCAAAGAAAATATACACTGCGTAAGGTAAGGTGGTTTCTACTATTATATACTTAGAAGGAAAAACATGAACGATCTTATTATTATTTTTTTGTTCGAATGGACATATTTTCAATTTGGTTCCATTGAAATTTTATAAGAAAATCTGCGCTAGTTTGGTTTCAAAACCATAACTTTTGATTACATAAATCGGCTAAGTCAAATAAAATATTGCTTGCTTGATAGTGGAGTAATTTGCAAGGTTAATCGACCCTGTATGCCTGAAGCATTTTGAAACCCCCTCACGGCCGCTGTAACGGTTTATATTTGTCGTTTGATTCCCTTGGTATTCATCCATATGAGTGTTGGTAACAAGCTCAGTTGACTGAATACTGTGGTGTCAGAGAGGTCAATCGACCCTGTATGCCTTGTTTCAAAAATGAGACACTGCCACCGTTATCGTCTAATTTGTAGTCCATGCTCAGCTCATACTAGCTTAGTTGACACTGCACGTGTTCTTAAGTTTTTTAATAATCTGTCAAAGTTAAACTTGATCTCAGTAAACAAATGGAAGTCGGTTTTTGTTTTTTGGGAAAAAAGATTATTTTCACGCATAGTGCATAAGTGTCTGTGGTAAGTGTTTATCGGAATTCACATCAAATTTATTTTCTAAATATATCAATCGAGCTCTACTAGGCAGCCGGCTGATGCAACCGGGGAAACGCTAGGATGATCAAGCAAGCTCTACTCGCAGCATGACTTGGATTCATCATCACCAATGCCGTGGCGTAATGTTTAAAACGCTAGACCGCTAATATAGAGATCCTGGATTCGATTCCCAGTAAGAGCACGTGTTTATCTAATTATATGTATCATCACTACATAGTATAAAACAGTCGCTTTCTCTGTCCCTATGTCCCTTTGTATGCTTAAATCCTTAAAACTACGCAACGGATTTTGAGCGTCGTCTGCGTTAGGATTTTGTGGAGTTCCTTAGCTGTCTTAGTATCCGCCAGGGGCGCTGTACAGGTTTGTCATACAAAATCACTAACGCAGTCGCTAGCGTCTGCGTTTATAAAATCTCATACTAGGGGTACTGATTTAAGTGCAAATGCGGTCTAAGATAGAGCTTGCTGGTTTATTAATAGCTTAGTCAACATGGCCTTGACCCAGGTTATACTTTTTGTCCCAAAATTCTCACGGGAGCGAAGACCTGGACCGCTATGTAAATACTGCAAACCCGTAGGGTCAGCAAAATCAATAGTGGGGCACACATGGCATCCGAAAATTCATACTAATAGAGAGTGACGGAAAAAAATCCGAACTGGGGGTTCAGTCTGGGGGTGGGTGGAAAGGGGTGGAATGCCTTGTTTTTATTTTCCGTTGGGCTGCAGTAATGATCGATGGAATTACAGTGGGATTGCGTCGAAAATGGAGGCTTGTACGGGAATGGTTGGTGCATGATTATAAAAAGTTTTAAGTCAGGTAGAGGTTAAAATTTAAATTATTTTAAAGTAAATTAAAAATGTATTTTATTAATTTACTAGCTTTTGCCAGAGGTCTCGCCCCGGTGAACTTCCCTCAGAAACAATGCTTTTTGCCGAAATGAAAGGTACCCTATGTCCTTCTGTTTCATAGCTACCTCCCCACCAATTTTCAGCCAAATCAGTTCAGCCGTTCTTGAGTTATAAATAGTGTAACTAACACGAATTTCTTATATATATGTTTATAGATTTATTTAAACTTTATTGCAGAAAATACAATTTTTATCGCACAAAAGGCGGACTTAATACATTGTCAGATGAACCGACTGGCACCCATAAAGTCCCGTCTTCGCCGCCATAAAAATATTCGTCGAAAACGCATCAAAATCTACTATTTTTCTTTTTTAATATCTTGTGGTAGAGCGAGGATGCCGTCTTGTGCAACTTTGAAGTCAATCTTTTAATTCTTAACACTCATTTCGTCTTCGTCAGAGCGCTATGCCGGTTGCATTTTTAGCAGGTCCTTCGAAACTCAAGGTTTGCTTTCCTAATTGTTCTACCCCACTTCACCCGGTTTTCGGCATCCTTAGTGGTCAAGCCATTAGTATGTCAATTTCCATTATATCTATATAATCTCAGGTTAGCTTATTTATTTATTGTTCCATAAGTATAAAATACATAATAATTGGCAGAGTTATGTAAGACTGCTTAGAGCAGTCTCTACCAGTCCACCATTGAGAGCTAAACAGAAAATCTGTGCGGCGCATGAGTTACAGAGAAAAAAATACTTGAAAATAAACAATTCATTGATTGTGGATTCAGGTCTAAATGTCATAAACAAATTGTCTGTTCTGGTAAAAAATGGGATTTTCCGACCACATTTTACAGCTTACGAAAATTGTTGTGCATAGGTACCCATAACTCGACATTATTTTCCTACCTTGCCTACCCACTAGCATAAAATATTGTAAGAAGAGAACTATATTTTTTTCAGTCAGTTCAGACCCGCGTTAGGAAGTAGTTATCTTACTCACTAGATGGCGTTCGATTCTAATGTAAATAGCGCTATGGTTTTATATTGCCACGAGATTTATAAGGCGGTAGTATTTAATTATTACCCAGGCTTAAAACCTCTTTCCGACTGGGATTTCACCAACAACAGTATGATTTTTGCCTGATGGACCTACTTAGCTGTGGGAACATCTGATTGATGCACATTTGCCTTTTAAAAATCTTTAAACTTATCTCTATCAATCTTAATTTTCAAATTTTGTATGTATGTAGTAATTTATGTAAGTAATTATTAAGATTACTTTGCAGTGCAATGCGAAAGAACTTTTGAACTAAACTTTGATTGACTGAAAATCTGAATGTTTCGTTCGTAGTTTCGATTCCAACTTGTCTTCTTATGAGATTCTTAATTATTAGAGCGAATTTGGCTTAGTCGGTAAACCTATTAATATTACTTCTCATCATCATCGCTCATCTTAGCGCTTTTCCGGTTGTTTCCTTAGCTAACTGCTTCGGAGCCCAGGTTCCACAGCCCTCTTGCGTCTTTTTCTAATTACTTATTTGTTTTTTATTTGACATACACAATATTTTTTTTTACAAAATACCGTGATAATTTTCATGAAATATTGTACAAAAATTTAATGTTATTTTTCTGTGTTTTTGTTTATTTGAGCCTATCCGCATCGGCCATTAGCCCGGCCGTTTTTCAATTATGCCGAATGTACTCGCACATAAATTACAGAGGCAGTTTAATTTGTAAATATGAGCCTATAGGTAAATAATACGGGGGTTGCATATGGGTAATACAGTCTAGACCATAGACTGTATTTTATGCAGAGATTATCGTTGAAAATTTTAAGCTGCGAATTTTTATTTTTTATTTTATGATTTTTTTTAACAGAGGCTTAAATATACAAATAAAATAGATATTTGTTAGTATTTTTATAGGGAAAACTTCAATAGACCCGCCTATCATTCAGCTCTTGAAGTAGGTCAGATTTGACTTGGCCAGTTTTCATTACATAAGTTATTTTATAAAGTTATTCAACATTTTGATTGTGTTAAAAACTGGCCAAGTGAAATCTATCCTACTTCAAGATCTCACACTTTTAAATAACAGCAATTGTTATAGGTATCTAATAAAGCAAAGAAATAGAGTTTAATACTTGTTCATAATGTTATATATATATATATATATATATATATATATATATATATATATATATATATATATATATATATAGATCGTAATGTGGGTTTAATATAATAGTAATATAAATTTACATATACTTACATATATACCTAGATATATAAATACATAAATAACAATATACATATATATATATATATATTGTTATTTATGTATTTATATATCTCGGTATATATGTAAGTATATGTGTACAATATACATATATATATATATATATGACAAAAATATTTACGAGATAAAGCAGCAACTCAAAATGTACCCGTAATTATTACCTAATTTTGCTCCTTAAACTGTGGCGTTCTGTGATAGTAAGAACCTGTAGGCAAGCCATTATTCGTAAGCATTCTAGTGTTTTCTAGAAATTTTTTGGTTTTATCATAGTTTAAACACGTTCCATCTCAAAAAATAATGTCAAATGTCAAAGCATGTCATAGTGACATACCTATCAAGGGTCCTCATAGTACAAAATTTCTCCCACAAACTGTCAAAGTGACATTTCGATTCGATTCCCAGATAAAACAACACTTTAACTACTAGAAATTAATGTTGTAAACTTTTATATATGAAATGTTGTGACCACTTTGTATCGATGTGTCAAATTTGACAGTAGATGGATGATTACATAGATTAGTATGGATATCAAATAAAGTAAATACACATGTATAACCTCTTTATATGGTTTGTTAACTAACAACTAATCTGTCTATAAAATTATGACAATAGTTATAACAATTGATTTGTTCACATGTGACTCATTGGACAGTGAAGTTGTTAATGTTAAGCTATTTTACCTTAAGAGAGCTCGATAGCATAGCGGCCTTAGCGTATTCGAACGAAAGTGCGTGTCAAGTGATGGCGAGTGCGGTCTAGTTTGACACTATTAGTGGCATTTCTATCTTGAGCTTATCCGTGCTTTGGAAGGCACGTTAAGCCGTTGATACCAGCTGCCATCGGAAGGTCATTAGAGGAACCAACTTCAGAGGCAGAGGCAAAACTCTTAGTCAACTGATCTAGTACCGAGGGTCGGCAATTCGCACTCATTTTGCACGCATCCATGTGCTACGGTGAGCACTTACCATCAGGTTGGCCCTATATGTGCCTACTAAAATGTATATAAAAATCGTAGTCAACACGACATGTATAAAGTGACTGTATGAGCAAGGGTCTTAAGATGAGATGACCATAAACGCACACAATCCTTGTAGTTAATAGTTTATTAGTTACGCCGACGCAACAAATTGTACGTGTACTTATACTCGTACAGTGACAATTCTGTATGTTTATATTTTGTGTGCCTTAATCCGGTCGCGCCCCGCAATCTCAATTAAGTAAATATGAAATAAAGTAGCTGTCTGTCCGTCTATAATTACATTGATTAAGATTTCAAATTTGACTTTAATGAATTGAATTACTATCATTTTTCATGTATGAGCAGCTATGTGTCAATATTTATGAAAATACCCGACCAAAGCTAGGGCGGGCAGGTTGTATCTCTATATTTTTAACTCAGAATAGAAAGTACTAGTTCGCGATATATTATTATAAGGTGGACACAAATCAACTGCAAATATTAATTTTTAGGGCTGATTCACACCACTATTCTGGACAACTTTTCCAAAAAATTTTTTTCACTCTTCATACTAAACTAGATCAGATGATTCTCAGTTTGTATGGATTTGACGTGGATTAGACAAAAAAAAATCGTATTTCGATATAAGTTTATTTGGATGAAGGGCAGATTCATACCTCTATACTAACTAATAGTATAGAGGTATGAATCTGCCCTTAAAATATTTGCAGTTAATTTGTGTCCACTTCATATACTTCGCGACACAAAGTTAAAAAAATACAAAACTATGAACGAGATATTACTTGAGCTGTTTGTGACTGGGAAACACGCTCGGATGTTGAAGAATCAAAACCCACAAAGCTCAACCCTGCAGGAATGTATGCAACTTTCGCTCTCCGAAGTGCGGACCAACTTTACAATGTCAGCCTTCATTAAAGCTCTGTTTATGAAAGTTCAAGGTCCGCACTCCACAATACTAGCTTTTAACAATGCACGTTTCACGTGTAAACTTACGCACTTTTTTGAGCTTTTAACCGACTTTGGAAGCTCAATAACTTAAAAAAAAATTACCAATTAAACTGTATTAGAATTACGTTGTCGAGTCAATAACAAGTTTTATTAGTTCCTAAAATACATTTTATTTAACTCTACCTTAAAAATTACTGAATCTATTTTGATGAAATTTCAACATGGCCGATTTTGCAATCTGACTTTTTGCGTTATGCTCACACAAACAAATTAAATATACCACATGTTTAAGAGTATGGTATAGAATATAGTGTATATCTAAATTTTTGAAGTTGGTTATTATATTTAATATTACACTAACTTAATCTCTTTTTTCTCCTGAAGATTTTTTTTCTTAACGCTATACAAGTCCGACATTCTAGCACTCGAAAGCTACAGGAAACGATGGCATGTCTCAAACTTATGAAACGAAGCTTTCAGGGTTCACTCACCCCGCTGTAAACCCCAATCAAGCCATTCCCCACCTTATTACAACCGCTTACAGCTCATTATCGTGTGTACCAATCTTTAGGTTTTTAATGTCCTTGTTCACATGTTATGATCTTTATTTTTTAGTACTTAAGGTGTTGTTTTGTAGGTGAAATGTGTTGCATTTTGTGTTCTCGTGTAGGGAACCCCTTAGGTTTTTTTTTCACGGATAAAGTGTGAAAAGACTGAGTTTAAAATTTGTTTTGAAGAAAGTGCAATGATAAATTGCTGTTTCGTATCGCGCGTTTATTTTTCCCGGCAATAAGTTGAGAAGCAGACATATTACATCACCTTCTCTTATATATAAAAAACAATAAATAAATATACCTATAAGGATTGGATAATTGCTGTTTGTTAGTCTCGCTAAAACTTCAGAATGGCTAGGCCGATTTGGCTAATTTTAGTTATTAAATTATTTGTAACTAGAAATTCATTATAGTTAATTAGAAGTTCAGGGAAGGTTTATACGGTAAGAAAAATGCGTTTAGGGGGTACGAAGTTCGCCAGGTTAGCTAGCAGGCAATCATAATGTGACTTCCGAAGCACTGAATCATAAGCCAATCTGCCTCCGTGGTCCAGTGGTTAAGGCGTTTGCCTGTAGACCCGGGGGTCGTGGGTTCGATTCCCACGGGAAGCATACTTTGTTTAGTTGTTTCCAGTTTGGTTAGGAAAAATACAGGCTTGAATCATCTGATTGTCTGTTAATAAAGATGATTCCGTGCTTCGGAAGGCACGTTAAGCCGTTGGCCCCGGCTGCCATCTGGTAGTCGTTAAAGGAACCACGTCAGAGGCCGAGAGGCGGTTCCGAAGAACTCTTACATCAGGGTGTGCATGGTCGATTGACCGTGACGCCTACTCGAATTGATGATGATGATAAGCCAATCAGGTGTTTCAAGTCTGTATTTTTTACTACACTGGAAACTACTTGTAAATGAAAATGAAAATAGTTTATTTTGCAAGTATATAGTATAAAATATATGCTTCCCGTAGAATTTCAACCCACGACCTCTGGATTGTAATCAAACACCGCGACAGCATGTATCTACCGCCTATTCACGCCTAATGGCTTTTCACTGTGCCTAAATAAAGACATCTTAGATTTGATCAGTACCTATCATAAAAAATACTTCAAACGAAAAAGAAGAAAAAGTAACAAGCGTAATCTCAAACCAAATATTACACATTTTTGTAAATAACCCAAAAACGCCTTACATAATTAATTACCCATTTATATAAATCGTATTACAAACACGCAATATCATTAAAGCAACCTTAACATATACCCACCAACTCGCGTGCCCCGCGGTTCGTTAAATTAAAAAGTAAAAGTCATAAATTATTAGAGATCAACGAGCTTTTTTTTCTGCAACACGCAAAGGCTTCTGTACGATACAGACGCATGCCAAAATGTAAAACGTGTTTCCCGAACACGCCCAAATCCGCTGGTGGCCAAGATTTTAAAAGTTTTAAAAATAGAATTGCATAAGTTTTTTAATTCTTTTCTTTTGACAATGGATAATGTTTTTTTTTTCTGAAACAAAGACTAGACTACATAAGTAAGTCAGCTATAAGGAGTTTTGGCGGGAAGATAGAAGTCACAATATTGCAATATTGCGCTTTGTATTTATTTCCAAATTTATGTTTTTTCGAGTATTTGTGCATAATAATGGTGGATTATTATTTTCTATGTGTTCGTGAGCAAGCATGAGTGTTGGGAATTGATACAAAGTCGTTTAAGTGACTTTAATCCTTGTCACCAAAATCTCAAAGATAATGCTAAGTGAAATTCTTCCACCGCTTCACTTAGCCCTCTGATTTGACTAGACATGACTTGACCTTGTGACTTAATCTGCCCTTAGATGAAATAAAAGGCGATTAAGGCAAAACGAAATGAGGCAAAGGCCAAAAATAAGACACATTTTAGCAGACCCCTGGATCTGAAGACAAGCCTTAGAATGCAAACGGAACAGAGCTTGATGAAATTTCTTAGCAACACTATTTTTGTTGCCAAAAAACTTACTAGAATACTGGGGACAACTCAAGGTCTAGTAAACTAATTGATTTATTACTGTACTGGAAATCAGACAGACTAAATAAGACATCATTAATTTCGTCTGACAGAATCATTTGGATATATTTTTTTAATTTGGCATCAGATTTAGATAAAGGTTAAGAGTAACTAAGGAAGTAAAGAAACTCTTACCCCTTATCTGGTGTACTTATTTATGTGACCCAATGTACATTAACATTTATATCATTACTAGCTTTTGCCCGCGACTTCGCCCGCGTGAATTTCCCTCGGGAACAGTGCTTTTTCCGGGATGAAAGGTACCCATATGTCCTTCTCAATACTCCTAGCTATATTTATGCAAAATTTCAGAAAGATTAGTTCAGTAGATAGGCCGTGAAGAAATAACAAACAAACAAACTCACTTTCGCATTTATGATGTTAGTTAGGATTAGGATTAAAACTTTATTGTTCCATCAGTACCTACATACCTGGTTATTTACAAATGAAATGGCCTTCCTACCTCCGTAATTCCTTACCTTCTTTAGACTAAGGAATTAAACCAGAGCAATAGATTCATGATTGAAGTACTTACCAAATCACTTTGCGTGCTTCCGCCACCAGTTAGTTCATGCCAACTACTGCCGGCCGGCGCCCCCCACTACTGTTAGTCCCAGCATGCCCGCCACCATTAGTTTGCACACACTTGTCTTGCGACACGTGTTTTACCTCTACGCAAGGCATCCTCAGTCACCAAGGTTGTTAATTGTTCAATGCAGATGCGAATCATCATCATCAAATCAGAAAAATCATGATAATTATTTTTTGCTTAGAAATTAGACTATGGGTTGAAGATAGACGACGTCTATGATAGAGAAGAAACGAGCAGTTAGAAGAGCGTATCCTGTGCAAGACGGGACCAGAGTGATGGCTCTAGCAAAATTGGAGGGTGAAAGAGAAAGAATCTACCTGCCCGTAATGATTATTTACATGATAAAAAAAAATAATAATAATTCAGAAACATTGACCAGCAGTAGGACAATTTAGGATAATTTAAAAAAAAACAAAAATGTATTTATCATAAATGCATTATCTCAATTCCAAGCTGGTACGGACCTCTTAGTACGCGAATCTGATTCAAGCTTGACCAGATTAAAAATCTAATAAAGTTAGCTATAGCCTTTTTTGTCTCTTTTTCTACTTCCACTAGACAACTGACTCTTCAGTTTTTCATGACCCTTAGACATAATCGAGTACAAAACAACAGTACATTGCAATTTAGCGTTTATTACCACGTCATAGAGGTCCGTGTGGTATGATTAAATGTGCAGTTAACAGTACAGACGTCAGCCGGTGCATAATCTGGTAAAAATAGACTACTTGTTACGAGGAGCGTCACATTTTTTATGTCTCAATGACGTAGGAAAAAAGTATAGATACGTTCATGGATTTTTTGCTCTGTTTTGTTAGTCTCGCTAAAGCTGAGAATGGCTGGACCGATTTGGCTAATTTTAGTATTGAATGATTTGTTTTTAGAAGTTGATTATAGTTAACTAGCGACCCGCCCCGGCTTCGCGTGGGCATAAAAACGGCAACGGCAGACGGACGGACGGATAGACAGACGCACGAGTGAGTGTACGGAACCCTAAAACCGCATCAAAATCCGTTGCGTAGTTTTAAAGATACAATGTGACATAGGAACAGAGAAAGTGACTGTTTTATAGGACGATTTCAGTAATAAATCAACCAAAATAATTTGTACATATTAAAATATGATTTATAATATATATTTAAAAGTCACAAGCACTTAACTTCCTTTAACTAGATCTTACGACATGAGGGAAGAAATGGGTATTTATCTCAAAAACTACAAATGGCAAAATGAATTACTTTTAATTTTACAATGTAGTTAAACCTAATAAGATAAGAGTCGGAAAACACAAACATAAAAATGTTGAAACGAAGAAAGACATGTTTATTTACAGACAGATGTGGCTTCCTAACTCTCATCGTAGCGCTTTCCCGGTTGCATTCTCGGCTATTTTAATTATAATCTTGTGAATATCTTAGATTTTATTCAAGAATAATTTATTCCATTAGATTATCGGGTGATATATAGTCATTGCGAGGAGGAGCGAGGACGGCGAGTGCGCGGCCATGTTTGAATTGGTCGCCATTAGTGGCATTTCTATCTTGAGCTCCTCCGTGCTTCGGAAGGCACTTGGTCCCGGCTGTTATCTATAGATGACAGTCGTTAGGCTTTGTCAGATGCCTCTAGCCAGCCTGAGAAATCTCACAGTGTTGGCCACTAACACACGCGGATCATGTTCTTGTTGGTCTGGTTTCCCTATATAAAAGGGTTACGGAGGTCAGATGGCAGTCGCTCCATTGTAATAACCAGTTCCGCCAAATCAGGACCATGATTAATAGCGTATCCTGGGCTCTAAAGTGTAAGCTGAAGATTCAACCGGGAAACACGCTCGGACGAAGATATCGTTATTGCGATTTCATGTGACATTTTAGTGTGCATCATATAAGTCATAGTAAAATATCAAAGATTTTCCATAAATGTGCTTTTTAAGTGATCTTTAAATCCCCACAGGAGACTTTGCAATGTCATAAAATCAGTTTACAAAGTTACAAATTGCTTCCTAATTCAAAACATTATTAATTGTAATCTCCTTGCCATAATCCTTCTAAGAAATCAATGTATGGCCGTGACTTGTATGAGTCACCGATGTTATTGATGAACAAATGACCCCGACTTCCTTATTAGAGAATACCAAGTTGTCAAATATTTTTGCTAAAACATGACTGAAAATTTATAGAAATCGATCTATTTCTAGCATGTCTTGCGGCTTTTTAAACCGAAATGAAGCCTTTGTTATTTTTAGGGCCTACTCAACCGATTTCGATGTTTAGTAGTTTAGACGCAAAGGTAACAAACAGACAGAGTAAAGATTGTGCCTGTATCTGATCTAATATTTTTAAAACTGCATCATCATTCATTATCATAAAAGAGATTCTTTACTGTGTTTGTGTTTTAACATGTACTTATATTGTTCTCATTCGTGAATGTATTTATTATTAAAACCATTATTTAAATCTGAGATATTTTCCCGAAAAGCATAATAAATAAAAAGTGCCAGTACCTTGAAAAACGAAAGTACCTCACTTTAAAATTGACACAAAAGACAGGCCGAAACACCAACCAAAGACACGACAATGTATTCTGAAAACAAAGTAGCATAAGAATAAAAAATTGACAAAAATTCTCGCGCATTTTTGTATTTTTTTTTTCAGGACATAATAAATCTGCTTTTTTTTAAAACGGTGCTGGTTGTAATTGATGGCGTGCACACTTGTACTGGCTGAAGAATGGCACTGAATGAATGCAATAAATAATTAACACGGTTATACATTGTTATTTCTGAATTCTGACTAAAATGAAGTGAGAGCTTATATTGAAAGGGATTCAATCCAGTTCACTTGGTTTAAAAAAACCAAACCAAAAAAGTAAACTTCTGAACATAAATATTACGATATATTTTGTAAGTAACTAACTAGTTACTTAAATTTTAAATTTCAATTAAATTCATCGGCCATTCTCAATTTTGGCATTCTTAGTCTAATTACCACAACCCTTTTAATTTCTTGAACTTTTTCATGAAATATGACTGTAGAGAGAATGAATATGAATCAATTGTGAATTTAATCGTATTGGCATTTATTTAGCTTATGTAGTATCCAAATTATCGGTATCTAAAATATTTGATGGTTGTGACAATTAGAAATTATAATTTAACCTCGTCCCGGTAATTAGAAACTTGAATTTTTCCATATAAGTATATTGAATAATGACCGCTTATGTATTTTAAGAAGATATTTACATATTATATATTAATTTTGTTAAAAAACTATCATATGAAACGCAACAATTGAACATTATAATCAGTTTATTATTGTTTGAGTTTGCTTGAATCTAACGGAAATAACAGCTGTTTTGGTTTTTAATTGACGGTGGCGCTAGTGTTCACCGTTCATCATCTTAAATAACAGCTGTTATATACTTATTTTTTTTAAAACAGCAGCGATGGCAATTAGAAAAGTTGTGGCAATTAGCGTCATGGCTCTTAGAGAGAAACATAATTTTCCAAAAAAAAACCTACTTAATGAACAGAATTCTCATAAAGACACATCATAATCCATAGAGCCCAGAAATCTGCTTTATTTTCAATAAACAAGAATAAATTAACAATAACTCATAAGTTTTTAATCAAGGCTACATGAATTAGAAAAATCGAAAACCAAAGTTATGGCAATTAGATACTTAGGTGTCTAATTGGCGATTACTCGACACAGCGCACAACCACACTCGACGACTACCTCGATTACACCGACGGCTCGTGCCCTGTGCTACAGTGATGTGCCAGAGATTCTTATTTAGGGAGGTACGCCCTCGATTGCAAGTGGTTTTGGCAATTATTGTCCAAGGTCGGACACGTCTTCATTTGATAATTTTGACAAAGAAAGTACTAGTAACTTGTTGTATTTTTGATATGTTGTTGAATATATATTCCTTAATATAAAAAAACATCTAAAATAACCAAAACTCTTTCTCTGAATTAGTATTAGACAAGTTTCCAAACTGGGAGAGCGCGTGGACGCGTCGTGGAAATTTAAGAACAGTGTTTTGAAAAAATATATCTGTTATACTATGCAATATAGAGATATTTTTTAAAGTGCAACACATAGAAATAGTTGTTAGCTACTTTACAAAAATAAACAGCACATAATATTATTTTGTTTACATGAAAATTTTGCACTGGACGCTCTAAATTAAGTTTTCTGAGAATGGCCGTCATTTATTTGCCTTAAAAGATGGTTGTACAAGTGTTACAGTAGATAAGTAAAGATTAAAAGTCGTGGAAAATAATTAAGTAATTTCCTTTTTTCCGATCTATCGATTTTCAGGTATTTTCGAAAAGCTTAGCCGGCTGCTATCATCTATCTGCTATTTTGCAGCGCTAAATCACGAACGTGGTCAATCGTATGCCAATCCCATACATTTTCTTCTTGTCGAACTTCGTTAACGTCTTGAAATTGTGTGACTTTGGCTAAGCCCCCTGCTCTCTATTTCAACACTAACTATTTTAACTCTTCTTATTTCTTATTGGATACCTTCGGAACAAAAATAATATTCTATTCATAAACACCGCTTGCAATTCTCTTTGGTCTGCCCAGCAATCTGTCAAGTGCACGTTTCGCGCCAAAATTGACGTACAACAAATCTTCAAAATGGCGCTGCAGTAATTAAAGGACTGCAATAACTGGCCATAAAGCAAACGGAGCGCATTGGTGACGTGCCACCCGCGCTATTTCCGTCCACGACACGACGCCCCTCTACAAATGTTAATGTCCTCTAGGACACTCCAGCGCCATAAAATATATAAAATACAGATTGGTTCTTCGAGGATTTACTCTAAAGTTCAAGTAACGATCATTGCTAATGCTGGTACCACACTTGGCTATTCGCGTATTTGCCAAAATTTTCAGTGAAAAGGCAAATAGTGCAAATACACATGAAGGCAAATAACAAATATTCATACACGGTAAGCCGTATTTGGTATTTGCTCTATTAGCCGAATAGTCAAATAACGCAAAAGTTTTGGCAAATATACCGTCCCCACATGGTCAAATAGGCAAATAGGCGAATACCTTATATCTCACTATGTGAATCTGCATATTTATTTTATGTTGGGTTAATTATACAAGAAACATCATGTTACGTTTACAACACCCCTGTGATCTATAGTTAATAAACGAATATGTTAAGTTTAAAATGTAGCAGACTAACGCACATATGATTTTTTTTTCTGAGTTCTAACATTAAAGTCAGCTTAGTTTACGAGGAGTTCAGTGAAATTGATGGTATATCTTTATGTAATCTGTGGTAACATACAAACTATTATTTAGATATGACCTAAAGTTACTTCTGTACTCTATATTTTGGTGAGTGCTCACTCCTGTTGGTGTCGTCAATTTAAATTAGTTTAAAATCTTTTTAATCTGTGGTCCGATTCACGGTAAAAAAATCTATGTTTATTTATGGGAAATTAAGAGGCGTTCATTTTTATAATTGAACGTTTATTCATTGAACTGATGGGATATTTATTTTAGATAATTAAGTAGGTATGTATCGATATAGAGCGTTTACTGTAAGCTTGGTTAAACCATTGACAAATGCAGTTTTAATTATTAAATATAAATTAATTAACTTAACTTAAATAAAAATATATCTAAATCAATATATGTATACATAAATCATTCAGATTAGTGCAATCGTTGTTGTTTTCCGGTATAAAGGGTGGGAGAAGCAGTGTAATCGGCAAAATAGTTTCATGGAATTAGTGAGATTTTTTTCTCACTATTTGCCGATGGAACTAGTAAGATTGATCCGAAATTACTGAGTACTGTGGTAAATATCTTAGGCCACGAGTTTGCAGCGCGCTAGTGACACTATATCAAGGTATTTCAAGCATAAATAGGCTACGGTGATATTTCGCCCATCTTTCGTGGGCTGTATGCTTTACTGCCAACGCCAATGTATAAAAAAAATGCAATTCTTTCCAGCCAATCTTAGGGTAGAGTTTTAGCGGGAAAGTTAAATGTCAGGTCGTTCGCGCTTTTTTTTGTGTTTTTTTTTCGACCATTTGTGCATAATAGAGGGTTGGGAATTGGTACAGTCCCGATTAGCAACTTTAATCTTTGTCACCAAAATTCCCGAAAAATCGTTCAGCGAGATTTTTCCACCGCTTCACTTAGCCCTATGAATAGACCATAGGACTAGACTATCTTGAGTCTTGACTGACTAGACTTGACTACAGACTTGACTAAATGAATATCAATAAGTTGATTTACAAGAAAACTCGACACTGGCAAAAATCACTACATAGTATAAAACAAAGTCGCTTTCTCTGTCCCTATCCCTATGTATGCTTAAATCTTTAAAAGTATGCAACGAATTATAATGCGGTTTTTTTAATAGATAGTGATTCAAGAGGAAGGTTTTCATGCCCATGCGAAGCCGGGGCGGGTCGCTAGTAAGCTTATAAAGAAGTTTGATTGCCACAAAGAAGAAAAAAAACTTAGGGTAGAGTAAACAGGAAAAAATGTAACGCGTCTTTACACTATCGAGTAAGAATGATGATTCTTTCTTAAATTTTTATTTTTAAAATTAAACTACCATGTACCTCTCAGCTGGGAATGACTTAGAGTTCATGAGAACCGGTTTGCTTCTACCTGGTGATCCTTGGCCGTGAAGGTTGATAGGTTCGAAGTTGTTCGGATACCTGCGTGAATTAAAGATTGATATGTTGATAAGAACACAAAGCTTTTGTAGGTTATTTTACAACAATGACGAATTAAAATTAACAGATTCAGGTGTTACTTTGCGGAAGTCAAAGTTACAAGTACTTACTTACCAAATTACTTTGCGTGCTTCCAAAAAAAAGTGATGTGTGTGCAAACTAATGGTGGCGGGCATGCTGGGACTAACAGTAGAGGGTGAGCGCCGCCGGCCGGCAGTAGTTTGCATGAACTAACTGGTGGCGGAAGCACGCAAAGTAATTTGGCAAGTACTTCGAATTAAAATTATTGTATTTATAAACTTTATTGAGCCATAACAGTCCACCCCGGTTTTGCCCATGGTACACACATAACATGTCACTCGGTGATAGTATAGCTTTCCACCGGTGAAAAAAAAAATTGTTAGTAGTTATTTAATGCTTTATTTATTATCTTATCGTATTTAGAATCTTAGTTTCTCAAGTAATCGATAAATGGCGTTAATATGACACACACACACATTCGTATAGCGGTTGAATATCGTATAGTATTCTTTAATCTGTGGTATCGATGAGCTAAAAGGTAAACTTAAAACTATTAAACATTCTCTGCTCATCAACCTTTGGAAATTACAAATAGATAGTGTGTATTTCTTTATATAAATTCTTGATACGACACGACGTTTGTGTTCGTCACTCAATTAGGACAAAACAATGAGTAACTGGCCACAGTAGCTTGCAGTTCATTAGCTTATTCGAACAAGCGGTCCTTTATAGCCCGAGTTTGCCTTTAAACCAAGGTAACACAAAAGGTTTATGAGAATGTATGGATATTTGTGACTCCTTTATATTAATAAATGAACAGAACACCTACTTTAAATAATAAGAAAGTGATTTTGCATATTTTATTTTACTCTCCACGATGTATCTACTAATCTTGGTCTTCTGTAGTCTAGTACTTGGTCTGTAGTAATAATATACAGAACTAAGTGGTCCGCGGAAGATCAGAGTCGTGATCCAAACCACGTCTTATACTAAGCAGAGAGAGAGCCAGAAAACCTATTTGGTCTCCATTTTTTTATTGTACCAAATAGGTTTATCCAAATCTTCGAATCATTTATTTCCATAAAATTTTCTTTATTTCTTTCATTCTATTTAACTTTTTTGCCCGTTACCAACTTTCTGCTCTCCCAATTGTTGATTTGTAGAGAATTCCTTAACATTATATTTTCCAATATATTAAAAAAACATTATTATATTTAGTTTTTATATTGGTAAGTATTTTTTTAAAATAGACATATTAATAGCGTAATTTTACAACTTTTTTACCTTTATAAGATAAAAAATATAACAATAAATAACAAATAATAATACAATCGCATTAATAAATTGCGTGCGCGAATCACCTATCATGCTAACAAGCCGTCTGCCTTTATGTTTGTATGGCTCAGGGCTGCGCGAGTGCATTGAACTGCACCAAAATAAATTGTCGCGACGGCCGCGGCCGTATGCGTGCGTACAACCGTGCCGATGGCGAGATAAAGGAACCAATGCCAGACTCCCGCCAAAACTAAGGTGTGTTCGGCTTGGTCACTTTGATTGGATCCTTTGGGCAAATCGTGACGTGGGCAGTGATGCGATTATCTTAGGGTTCTAAATCTAGTCGATTTGGTGAGTTGTACTACTTTTATCTATTTATACTTATATTATAGAGGAAAGATTTGTATTTTGTGTGTATGTTTATAAACTCAAAAACTAGTATGCCGATTTCAAAAAATTCTATCACTATTGGAAAGCTACATTCACCCCTGCTAGTAATTTATAATTTTTATTTATTTTTATACACAAGTGTGCTACTATTTCAATAAAAAAAATCAATTGTTAGTTATTTTTAATTATCTGTTGCCCGTGGCGTCACCCGCGTAGCACTTATCATTATCATATGCGTTACAAGGTCAATCAACCCTGCACACCCAGGTGTCAGAAGTCTGCGGAACACAAAGCACTGTTTATATATGCATAATATATTCAGGCAGCTTGGTTATTAACACAATCGATTAAACGAGTCGAAACAAGTCGAAGACAAGTACCTATTGGCTACAGATAGCGCTCCTTCTGTATCCTCCATATTCGACCCTCAAGAATTTTACGTGATACACTTTTTGTGCAATGTCTTCATTCAGTTCTCTTGTGATTCATTTTTTGACAAACAAATAAGTTGACAGCATGTTGAACTCCAGTGGCTGATGTGTACATTTTTTATTTGACCTAATTTTTAAATCGTCCACTGTTTATATGTTACTTTCTTATTTTAGCATTTTGCTTTGGAGCCCGTAGTTCAACTAGTAAAAGGCATTTAGAAAGAGGCTTAATTGATTATTATAGTTTGTGTTTTAGATTGTTTGATATTTCGTTGGTATCTTTTTCCAAAAGACAGTATATTTTTATTTAAAAACATTGATTTATAATTTCTTAAATATACTTAATTTTCTAAAATATTCTTTCAGTGTATATATAGGTGTAAAAGAAATTTTAAACTACATTATATCCCGAAATTCCTTCTGAACAAAAGTTTCAAGCTAAAGCTGTTTAAATTAAAGCTCTTTAACGACAAACGAATTGTCAATCAGAGATTGATCTTAGGTTCTGAGTCAGCGGACGACTTAGCGCCACTGACTCACGAGTCACGGCTAAAATTACGACTTGCTAGAGTCACAAACAAATGGCGCTACAGATAGACCTAATGATCGTACGCAGGCAGTTTTTTTTAATTCCATGCAGTGGTATAGGGAAATTAAATAAATCTTATTTTTTAGGCTATTTAGCATTAGATCTATGAGTATATAAATGTTATATAGGCAATAAATAAGAAAGAAATATAAAAAACATAAATCCGGCTGCCGTTTAATACTTTTTGCGTTTTGGGCATCTTTTACTAGCATTATGTCCATAGATTTAAAAAAAAAGGAGAAACAGCGCGCGATTCGATATTCTTTGATTACGTCAGATATTTTTCTACGTTCTAAATTTGTTTTTAGACGTCTCGATAAGTTAAAATTCGCCTAGTCGTTCAGGCCCTAAATAAGATATAGTATCTATATTATATCTGGTGGACTCAAATAACTGCAAATATTTTAAGGGCAGATTCAGACCACTATACTGAACATCTTTTCCAAATAAACATATATCGAATAGGAAAAAACATATTGAAGATTCAAAGCTGTCTTTTTAAGAATTTCTAGTATTAGATTATTATATTTGCGGAAAAAAAGAAACAGAAAAAGAAAGATTACGACGAATTATATACTTACTCAGACAAAAATAAAGAAAATAGAGATAGGAATTATGAAATAAATAAAAATTGTCTTACAGTGAATGAGAAAGCAGGTACATGTTTGACGTGCTCTATTCAACTTTTAGTTCAACGTTATTTTCCTCCTTTCTATATTAAAAACATAAAAAGATAGAAACAATTGTAAAACATTCTGAGGAATTGAGAACCTCCTCCTTTTTTTGAAATCGGTTACAAAGTAATTAATTATTATTTTTAGTTAGGGCTTTTGCTTTATAGTTTTTTGTTATTTTTTAGGGTTATTTTTTATATAATATGTAAATTAATAAAGTTATTTCAATATACAAGTAACACAAAAAATAAATTTAAAAAAGTAAAAAAATTACATAAATCTATACTTATAAAAAAAATTACAAAATTTTCTAAGCCTAATTTTCTGTACTTTACATATTTGATGCTGTGTGTTGTGAAGCAAATCAAATGAATTATCTCGGGTTTGTTATTAGACACGTTAAGGAGTAATTTGCACACAGACATCCGAACACGAAAGTATTTTCATCATACAGATACAATTACATTACTTACATACTAAAACCTATAAGTATGCTTCTAAGTGGGAATCGAACCCACGACATGCGGGCTTTCAGAGAAATGCCTGAACCCCCGGACTACAAAGTAGAAAGGATCTTTGCTATTTATATTGTTGCTCTATGTTTAATTCAGATTAAATCCTATCCTAACTAATATTATAAAAGCGAAAGTGAGTTTGTTTGTTTGTCACGCTTTCACGCTCTTCTACTGCACCAATCTTCCTGAAGTTTTGAATACACATAGATAGAAGTATTGAGAAGGACATAGGATACTTTTCATCCCGGGAAAAAGTAATTTTCCCGAGCGAAATTCACGAAAGCGAAACCTAGTAGGTACATCAATAAAAAAATAAATAGTTATTTTTCTAAAACCTCTCAGTAGTTCGTAACAATTTGAATGTAACTCCATAAAATATAAAATACACATTAGTAGCCTGTCCTTCATCACTCCCGGGCTATTACAACAATCATAGATAATTGTTGGACCCGTGGCTGGACCACAAAAACCATCAAGATTACTTTTATTTAGATTTTGAGTGACGCGCATCACTAGCCATTGAAATACAAAGCATTTTCAACTCTTTTTGAGAGATGTAGAGTGCAATGTTTAGAATCAACTCATGGACGATATATAATACTAGATGTACTCTCGGTTGAACAACCATGTTCTTATGTTTTACTAACTGTTGCCCGGGGCTTCACTCCCGAAGGAATTCCCGGATGAAATATTGCCTTTGTACCAGCAATTTACAATTTTACCACCAGCAGCAAAACCTAAGCAACCTCCATTCCAAATTTTTTTGCCAAATTGGTTCAACTTTTTGCCTGTAAAAGAGAAACAAACATACATACACACTCACACACCTTTATAATATTAGTGTGATAAAACCTAAGCAGTCTCCATTCCAAATTTCAGCCAAATCTGTTAAGCCGTTTTCCTGTGAGTAACAAACATATACACACACACAAACTTTCGCCTTTATAATATTAGTGTGATTTTCGTGTTGCAAAGTCACCAATATTGATATCTAAACCTGTCTCTATTTTATGGTCAAAGATTATTCAAGAACTAAATTCTATTAGTGATTTTTTTACGTAGACATTAATAAAGAAATGGAATATAAAGCACGAGTGTAAATTTTAATTCCTAAATGATATTTTCCCTTAAAATTAGGGGGAAAATATGGAGAGAGTAGATACACCTTGCTTTGTATTTATATATAACTAGCTGTTCCCCACGGTTTCACTCGCCCTTGGTGTGTATTTACTATAGCCTATAACCTTCTCCAAGAATCAAGCTATTATATTCAGAAATAATTTTTAAATCCTACCAGTAGTTCCCAAGTTATAAGCGTTCAAACAAACAAACAAACTCTTCAGCTTTATAATATTAGTATAGATTTACATCCGAGAGTCGAGAGTCAACTAAATCGGTTACAAAAATTCAGCCTATGTATTTGGAAATCAGTTCGAAATAAGTTGTGGCATTTCGATCATTCGAAGTAGATTTCCATCCAGCATTCTACATCATTGTTTAATGTAAATTCGTCGATGTATAATCCCGTCTCGGTGACTGATTCGTCCAGCCGCGTCGCTGTACGGTGCGCAAACGCACGTCTGCCGTACGCATGCGGTTATTGACATGTCTATTGGGAATGAGGTTCTTTTTTCAAATAATTTGTAGTTATTACGTAATATATTTATTTTTTTGTTTAGCCACATAGCTGAAATATATTGCTATTTATTTTTCAACTTTTCGTTTGATTGTTTCATATTTTGTCAGCCCAAAAACAAGCCACTTGTACAGCTCTATCAGAGGCCACGTACAAGTAATTCATGGTGCTGGTGTTTGGTTACTCGCATCACGATAACATATTTTGAGAAACGAAACCACACTCGCATTCTTTAAGTTAGTGGGCCGTCCGTAATACTATCTGGGGGTTTAGCCAAAGTCACAATTTCACAACGTTACCAAATGTCGACAAGAACAAAATGTACGATATTGACATAAGCTGCGCCAAATCACGTGGTCAATCTTATGTCAATCCCTACATTTTGTTCTTGTCCACATTTGCTAAACATGACGTTGGCTAAGCCCCCTGTTCAGATTTTCCCTAAACCGACCAACTTTGGTTTGTAATTGCTACTGATTAATAAGTGCCTAAACAATTTAAGCAACCTAGAACGAACATAAGTATTTGAATCATCAATCAACATGGTCAATCGACCATGCACCACTTTTGTCAGAGTTCTTCGGAACAGCCTCTCGGCCTCTGAATGGTTCTTTTAAAGACTACCAGATGGCATCCGGGGCCAAAGGCTTAACGTTCCATCCGAAGCACGCATATATTTAAATATTTTAAATCGAACATTCTGACGCTACAGCAGATCACAGGACAGGGCGCAGGACCGGTTTGCGCCCGCGCAGGGTAAACACTTGATTACGAGTGCTATGCAGCCCTCGGCGCACTGCACGATATTCAATTTATTTATATCTTTTCTTATTTGAGACGCGGAATTCAGTTTGTTTCAATAAAATAAATAGCTAAACACAAACAACACTGATACTTTCTACTATTAATCCCTTATTTCTAATCTATACCTTAACATAATAAAAATAAAGATTTTGTTTGTTTTGATACCTCTAAATTTAGAACTAATAATCGAATTTTAAAAATATTGTTTTGCTTTAATAAGGTATTTATTTGTTTTATTAAGAAAATTAACATTAACAAATACAAAAATTACAAACGAAAACTTAGATAGGACAAACATTTTAATTAAAACTTGAATATCTAAAAGCGGTGCTCTTGCGGCGTGGTGCCAAGAACCCCAGCTGCTTTTTTTTAGCAAAATGCATATAATAATTTTTTGGGAAAGATTATAGGTGTAGAAGGTATCACGGGTAGATAAAACCGCGAAGAATAGCTAGTAATATGTTAAATGCAAAAGTAATTCTGGTATGTTACGGCAAAAAGTTTGGGGATCAAAGAATTTCGAATCGCGCGCTGAACGACGCAATTTTTTTATTTTTTTTATCTATGGGTGATATTATTAGTTACCTTACTATCCGTCAGGGCCGCGCTTTTACGAAGTCTCATGATAGAGGCTCTTGTCAGTGGAGAGTCATCATTTTCACATTATTTTCACTCAAATTACACTGAAAAAAATATTTTACCTAACTACTAACTAATCGGCTATTTGAGAAATAACCAGTTTAACAAGATACTAATGAAGTTTACTTGATTTAACAAAAGTTATTTACAAAAAAAGAGACAAGATTTGGTAACAAATTTCAAAAAGTTATGTGGTCACATTTTTGTACTATAGATTGATGAAAGTTTGGTTATGTATAAGTAAGTACTTTTTTCAGTGTACTAAGAAACACACACGAGAAAAGTCAAAAGCGGAAGCTAGTTATACAATTTAGGGCCTAGACAAATTACAGTTACGGTTAGGTACATACTTATATAAGTATGACAGCGAACGTTTCAATTAATATGAGTAATTACCTTATATTTTAATGGATCGTCAACTTATGATAATTGACTTTCAATATGTTCGGCGACCACACACGTACAATTATAGATACACTTGCCTGAGGCTCCGCCCGCGTGGGACACGAAATGATCATAATGACATCCCTCAACACTTTGTATTTACTTTACTGTCCTGGTGTCGAAAATCCGCCATTTAATAATTTATCTACCACCGGAGTAATATATTTTTCATTTTGTAATATTGGTCATGCCTTTTTTGCTTATAAGAGGAAAATATAGATGAACATACATACAGGGTAAGTCAAATATATAATCCTCATTCTGTTTATGAAAATAAAGTTTATGATGGAATATTTAATGGAATTTGTATACCAAACTAAGAACTTTGGGTGTACAATTGTGCCTTTCCACGCATGTCATTAAAACGAAAAAAAAAACTTTTTGGTGTCTAACCTTAACTTCCACTAATAATTAACTATCTTTTGTTTTAGTTAGACTAATTTCTTCAATTATAAATCAATAACTTGTCCATTACCCCTCTAATTACCGCAATGAAAACAATAATTTCAATTTAACCCTCTCTAATCTTAGCTTCCTGGAGAATTTCCCAGGATCTCCCCTCCCCAATAAAACAATAAATAAATCAGTAGCGAGTATACGTCTGCACATGAGCCCTTTCCCAGGCGCGACATATGCACTTCCCGGTAACCTAAGCTGGGATTCTGGGATCCATTATCTATACACTTGCTTATAAAGCACATTATACATATACATACCCCCTACTTTGTTTGTTTTACAAGTTTTACAAACTTTGTTTGTTACGCTTTCACGCCTTATGTTCTGAACAAATCTGCCTGAAATTTCGCATACACATAGATGAAAGTATTGAGAAGTACATAGGATACCGATTTCATCCCGAAAAAATGCACTGTTCCCGTGGGAAACTCGCGCGGGCGAAGCCGCGGTCGAAAGCTAGTAAGTGATAAAACTAGGTTTTTATGTGTATCAGAACAAATCAGATTTTTTAAGGCAGTAGTAGTTAAAAGTATCACGTCAGAGGCAGCTTCGAAGAACTCTGACTCCAGGGTGTGCGTGGACGATTGACCATGTGACCTACCTGAAATGATAAGATTTGTTTGTTTGTTTGTTATATCTTTATTATATGGAAATACACAGTAAATAAAATATTATTAAAATGAGAAGACAATGGCGGACTTATCCCTATCTATAGAACAATTATAATATGATAACAAATTATCTAAAACTTTACTCGAAGATGAATCACCTGCCATTAACCCCATAATGATTTAAAATGAACGAGACCACATCTTTCACCGCCCCAAACCGAATCGAAAGGGGTACAGCATTCCCATAGCGATGCTACGCAGCAATTTAAAGGGTTAAGACAAAAAAAGTTAATTCGGAATGACACCCCACATGCAGCCATCCGGCCGAACGAAGATTTAACCCGTAAGATCGGAGATAAAGCCGTGTGCACATCGACAAAGTTTTTATAATTACTATGTTGTTTTTATACTACTGAGTAGGCAATCAGATCAGACCACCTGATGGGAAGTTGTTACTGTAGCCTATGGACGCCTGCACCACCAGAAGTTATAAATGGTACTAAAATAGAAAAAAATATATAAATAAATAATTACAAATGGACAAATCACATAAATTCAGTTAGCCCCAAAGTAAGTTCTGGACTTGTGTTATAAGAAACTAACTCAACGATACTATATTTTAATTATTATTTTAACAAATACATACATATATAGATAAACATCCAAGACTCAATTAGCTTCGGTACTAAAGAAATAATATACCATTTAAAAAAATCGTGATTATACAATAAAAGATTTCGTATGAAATGATGTTCGTAGCACGTGCTACGCCGTAGTCAGTATTGTTTTCGTAGCTCAAAAAAACAATATTGTGTAATTTTGTTGATTGTGCTACGAAACAGCTACGCAGCCCTGAGTTAACACGTTATTTTTTTTAATATCAAAGCTATAAACTACATACATATGCACGGTAAATGTCATTGCATTGTAGAATGAACCACATTGTATTTTTATCTACTCGTATTGTGAGTAAAAGTAAATAAATAAAAAAAAATGTCTTCTTAGTTTGTATGTTATAAATGTCTTTTGGCAGAGTGGTCGTGGCTGTAGATAGACAGGGTTGCGGCTCGCTTTCTGGGCGTCGATTCTGCTAACGTTAAGACAAAATCGTATCAAAATAGTGTTTCAATAGTAGTGCTTTTTACACACTATTTACAAGAGTTATGCCTGTATGATGTGATGTGAATGTAGTGTGTGGTGTGATCATCAGAAGTGATATAAAAAAATATACATTTCTTGTAACTAGTGTGTAAAAAAGCACTACCATTGAAACACTATTTTGACACGATTGTGATTTAACGTTAGCAGAATCGACACCCAGGGCTACAGCACGTCTTGCGATGTCCCTCTATCTCTGCTGGTTTTCCGTATTACGAGCATTGTACGATAGTCGATCCGGTAGTTGCTTTAATAAGGTCGATCCAAGTGATTGGGGGTCGACCACGAGGTCTTGTGCCTTCCACACAGCCTTGCACTACAAGCCTCTCCATCGAGTCCCCATTCCTAGAGATAAGACCAAAGAACTAAGTACTCGCAACTGCGCAATCGACGGTAGCCTATGTATGTAATGGTAACTATGATACAATACAAACATACAACAACCTTACGGAGTAGAAAGAGCCTTTGGGTTTTAAAACTACAAATTTGGACTCGAATGAATGAATAAACACTTTATTGCACCAATTACATAAATACATCATTGGATTGTACAGGAACGAAGATGAAGTACAAAGGCGGACTTATAGCTAATGCAATTTCTTCCAGCCAACCTTAGGGTAGAGAGAAACAAATAAAAAACATTGGAGCGCGAGCGATGCAGAAAGCCAATTAGTAGATAAATATTGTCAATATAATAAAATACTCGACAAAAATTCCAATTAGTAGATAAATATTGTCAATATAATAAAATACTCGACAAAAATTTTATTTCTTTTTAAAAAAATGGCGTATCCATACCATATATATCAGGTATCTATACCGTCGCTGACCAGTCGCCAGTCTATCCTCGGCCTTATACGTGCATGTCATTAAAAACTCCAAGAGCCGACGTTTCCTCTGTATTATTTTATCCGCTCGATTGTATCCAGATGTCGTTTGAACCTTCAGATGGATAGGACTGACGTGGTATGGATGTTAGTTTTAATTTTACTTGGATGTGACGTCAGAATATGTTGTTAAATTCAAATAGTATAGTTTGTCAATCGATAAAGTCAAGGGCCGAAACTCTGATACCAGGGTGTGCAGGATCAATTAAACTTGCAATATGAATGAATTAATAAACATTGACGAAACCATAGACTTAGTTCGTGATACTAAGTAACTTTCTCTTTTCTGGGAAACTATTATACTACTAAAACACTGGCAATTTTGTTTTTTTTTTTATAATAAGATATGAATTCTTTTATAAAATTAAAAAACTGCTTTCTGTCGGTGGAGTCCCCAATTCTCTTCTATCTTTCTAGATAGGTAGAAGAGAAGCCCCTAGGCTTTTCACAATCCGATACGAGACGTTTTATAACGTAGGTAGAATTTACTAATTACTTAAGGTATGTGTGAGGAGAGAAGATAAATCCAGGTTTCAGCGAATCGCACAATATTTATTATTTGTACTTTACAAAAGGTTAGACTCTTAAAGATAACCGTTAATGAGAGATTATAGGGGTCGTGAGATCAAAGTAGGCACGAAATCCAGTCAGGCAGCCGCTATGAAATAGCCAGCCACTTAACTTGAGATGGTGAGATCAGCCGAAAGAGGTCTTCTAGTGGACGCGCGCAGCCTTATATATGGCCGTCGGGGGTGATGCGGTGCGGGGCAGCGAGGAAGGACCGCCGTAGGAGAATGCGCGACGTCACACACCCCCCCCGTTAGACCAGAATTTCCCTTAGCCGGGAAATTCGACTGCTCGCCGTCAGTAGATGGTGCTGGAGCAGACAGCTGGCCGGCGCTGGCAGGCAGCTGGTAGACGGCTGGCCGGCGCTGGTGGGCAGCTGGTAGACGGCTGGCCGGAACCCTGAAATTGGAGAAGTTCCAGTATAGTATATATACTAATAAGTGCATGTAGGTGGCTAACTAACAGGAGGATACGGTACTAGCCAGCGAACAGAATCGAGCCGAACAGGTTAAAGTAACTTGCAAAAAAAAAAAAAATTGGTATTAATAAGGATTGATGTATTAATACATAAAACAAAATAAGCGCAGACAGCGCCACCGGTGCGCGAGCAGTCTAGCAGAGAACAAAGGAATGTTAAGTACCTAGTTACATAACATGATCGCAACACAAACAGGTGATACTACTACAATATTAATCGAACGCAGGAACTAGACTCGAGTACAGTCAACAGCACAACAATTCATACAAACTATAATGTACGGCTGAACGTACGAGGTTTTTGTAACTATTTAAAAAGATTAAATTATTTTAAGTTATAATTATTGTTTATAGTTGATTAGTTTAATGTCTTTGATATGCCATTCGCCCAGCGGCTTACCCGACATATCTGAAAGTTTATATACTAAGGGAGATTTTTTTGCTACGATTTTACATTTAATAAATTTAGGTGCTAATTTTTTTGAGAAATATTTATCCTTATCACTTAGGTAGAATGTTCGCCTCCAAACAACATCACCAACATTGAATTCTGCCGGCTTACGGCGAAGATTATACGACTGACAATTACGTTGATGAGCAGACAAAAGAGCCGCCTGTACTTTCTCGAAGATATTAGATAAATGACCAAGCGATTCAGCATAACAATCTATAGGCTCATGTACCATATTCTGATCTGACACAACATATCGAGAACCGCACGTTATCAGTTCACGACCGTAAACAAGAAATGATGGTGTGAAACCGGTTACTTCGTTAACGGCACAATTCATTGCAAATTGTATTTGAGGTATTATTGTGTCCCACACCCTGTGGTCTTTATCAATAAATGTGGAAATAGCTGTAGTTATAGTTTTATTATATCGTTCTACGGTGTTAACATGGGGCGTATAAAATGGAGTGTAGTGTAAATTGGGAATTTTATATTTGGATATTAAGTTTTTAAATTGTGTACTAATAAATTGCTTACCGTTATCTAGTATGACAGTTGAAGGAATGCCATGTACTAAGAAAACATTTTCTTCGAGGATTTTTGTTATTACTTCAGCTGTGGCTCGTTTTATAGGGAATAGCAAACAATACTTAGAAAAACAACAACAGACCACAAAAATAAAATTATTTTGTTTTCTAGTAGGAGGTAATGGACCTATCAAATCGATACTTATGACCTGAAATGGTTTAGAACAAGACTTAGGTCCACCCATAAGACCCAGAGTTGAGTGATTTTGATGTTTATGAGCGATACATTCATCACACGAATTAACCGCGCTAACAACATCCGAGTACATGCCTGGCCAATAATAGGTAAGAGATAGACGCTTAAAGGTTTTGAATATACCGAGGTGACCAGCAGTGGGCAAAGAATGGTTTTGTTTTATTACATGTGATCTTTGCTCGGCCGGAACAACTTCTTTCCATTGAAACTCTCTAGTTAAAGGATTAAGACTTTTTTTGAAACGATATAGTTTGTTATTTATTATTTGATAGTCTATATAAGAAGTGGGAGATTTTGTACAGCCATTAAAAATATTCAAGTACCAAGGATCGTTAGTGGAAATAGCTGTTATATTAGAGTTTACGTTAAATGTTGTGGACATAATATTAGGATTACGGGAAAGAAAATCTGGGACTAAGTTATCAGAACCCCGACGATGCCTTATTTCGAAGTTATAAGCAGATAGACGAACACCCCATCTGGCCAGTCGGCCAGTAGGATTATTAAGAGTGAGGAACCACTTAAGCGCGGCGTGATCCGTATACACCACGAATTTTAGCCCATTTTCTACGTAACAACGCCAGTGTTCGATAGCAGATAGAACGGCAAGCGCCTCGCGCTCAGTAGCACTATAGTTACGTTCTTGATCCGATAGGGATTTACTGTAGAAGGCTATGACTCTTTCCTCCCCATTTAATATCTGGCAAAGAACTGCCCCTATACCAAAGTCACTGCTATCAGCGTGTATTTCAAAAGGTTGGGTGTAATCTGGACAAGACAACACCGAAGAGGAAGCTAAACAGCTCTTTAATTTAGTAAAGGCCAAATCCGCCTCCTGAGACCAAGAAAACGCTGGCGACTTTTTGCTGTTAGAAGTTAGTTTATTAAGGGGCGCCGCTAAGGAACTAAAGTTAGGTATAAACCTTCTATACCATGACGCCGCGCCAAGAAAACGACGAACCTCTTTTTTGTTAGTCGGTACAGGGTAATTCGTGATTGAATTAACCTTATCGGGATCGGCGTGAAGACCGTCTGAATCCACTATATAGCCCAAGTACTTAAGTTTATTTCTAAAGAAGTTACATTTATCAAGATTAATAGTTAAGTTTGCCTGCTTTAATTTATTTAATATTTTTGTTAAAAGTGAAATATGGTTGCTAAATGAATTAGAAATGCAAATTATGTCATCTACGAAGCAAAAAACTTTATTTTCGAACTCTGGACCGTAAAATAAAATATCAGCTAAACGCTGCTGAGTCGCAGGTGCATTTGTTAAACCAAAGGGCATAGACTTGAACTGGAATGTACCACGAGAAGGAACATAAAAAGCAGTCTTGCAACGGTCCTCTTTTTTTATTAAAGTCTGCCAAAAACATTTTGAAATGTCCAAGCTAGATAGGTATTTAGCATCCCTTAAATTATCCAAAATCTCAGAAATATATGGCAATTTATAGGCATCTTTTTTTGTTACTGAATTTAATTTGCGACTGTCTAAACAAAAACGCAATTCGCCATTTTTTTTAGGAGTAAGTATTATGGGATTAGACCAAGGACTTTCCGAAGGCTCAATTACATCCTCCTTAAGCATTTCATCGACATGTTCTATCAAAATACGCTGTTTTTCGGGGGACATCCTATAGTAACGCTGACGAATTGGAGGACTGTCACCCGTATCGATCGAATGAGTAATGAGCGAAGTACGACCAAGACCCCTTTTCTGATAGGAAATATCGGTAAATTGAGAAATTATATTGTTAGCGACAGCCCTCTGATCCTCTGTCAGACTATCAAAAGAAACCAATTTACTAGCGGCGCCGGATTGTGATTCCGCGACACTAGTACCAAGTTTACTCGGTGGCGAAACCGTCACTATGTGGTCCTTCCTCGCTGCCCCACGTTGGGCGCCAGTATAACGTAGGTAGAATTTACTAATTACTTAAGGTATGTGTGAGGAGAGAAGATAAATCCAGGTTTCAGCGAATCGCACAATATTTATTATTTGTACTTTACAAAAGGTTAGACTCTTAAAGATAACCGTTAATGAGAGATTATAGGGGTCGTGAGATCAAAGTAGGCACGAAATCCAGTCAGGCAGCCGCTATGAAATAGCCAGCCACTTAACTTGAGATGGTGAGATCAGCCGAAAGAGGTCTTCTAGTGGACGCGCGCAGCCTTATATATGGCCGTCGGGGGTGATGCGGTGCGGGGCAGCGAGGAAGGACCGCCGTAGGAGAATGCGCGACGTCACAGTTTCCAAAAAAAATATTCTTAGTATAAAATATACTTAATAAATAAATATTTAAAACATTAAATAAAAGTTACCCTTAATATTTGTATGGGTGCTTTCAGACAAACTTGACCAGATGTTAGACTAATTATAGACAAAATATCAATCGCAAAGCAATAAATCAATGGAAGCCATTCAGACTTACAGTAATAACATGGTAGCAGCAATTTTGTCCATCTAAATGACTTGCGCTTGCGCAACGCCACACATCTAATGGTAGCAATTTACTGCTTTTAAAAGCTACTGTACTACTTTCATCAGGATATCGTATGTAGATAATATAAATATATAATAGATTTATATATGTGGCTTTCCAAACAGAAAGGTACCAAAGCAAAGGGGTAAAGAGTGAGTGGGCAGATTCTAGTTTCCGAGATATTTTTGTGACAAAAAGGGAAAAATGAGTTCGTTTTCATGCAACAAACATCTTTAAATCATGAACACAACGTGACAAAATATTTTTACTGTTTTATTAAATGTATAGATGACAGTATATAATATCTTTTTCTTACATGCCTTGTCCTTTTACTTCGGGTCAGCCCTCCTTGTATGTTTGCAGTATAGAATGATGATTTTTTCTATTTGTTCCATCCGAAAAATGTCCTAAACGGCTGGATCAATTTGGCCGGGACTTTCAATGGCTGGCAAATTTTAAAATAACATTAATATTTTTCTAAAAACCATGAGCTTAATGAATATAGGTAAAATATAAATTGCAAGCCGACAAAGTCGCGGTCAACGGCTAGTATGTATTCAATAAATAATTTAACAATTCGTTTCTTATATATTATTTGTTCGCGCGCTAATTTATCTGTGGTTATTTTTAAAATAATATTACCGCAGATAAACAAACGCGCAAACATTATTAGTATATATATTATATTCTATAGTTAAGCAGGTTAACTAGATCACTTCATCTAAAGAGTTACAATCAGATTAGACCATCAGCTGTAGAGCCGACCCCAGATGTATCTCGATATCGACAGACCGATGGTGCTTACGATAAGTATAGAAGTAGCCGGATTTTATCGGCGTTTGGGCGATGTCTAAGTTATTAACGATGTCCGTCCGAAGATAGATTGAGATCGTTTTTTTAACAAAAGACAAAAATGACGAATAGTGTTGAACATTCTTTGTTTAAAATTTATCGATTATGGAATTCTACTTTTTAAAAAAATATGTATTTCATAAAGTGGATTTTACAAAAACTATTAAATGTATATATATTTTTTACAGAAATTCTTCCTCTCTCATTTTAGCGCTTTCCCGGTTTGCTGGTTGCTTCGGATCCCACGGTCCATTTTCCTGCTTTTTATCCAATTCGTCCGGTCTTCGGCGACCTTGGTTGTAAGACCTTTAGCACGCATATCCTTTACTGCAACGTCGACCCAGCATTTTCTAGGCTTGGAACTTACCTTCTCTTAACCGCCAAGTTACTAGTTTCCAACTTATCTTTCCGGCCACTTAACAAAAATACTTCACCTACTTAAATAATATTTAAATATTTTAATAAAATAAAGGCAGATTACGTTGTCTTAAATTACACAACTGACAAAAAGTTGTCCGATCATAACCAGAGGCTGTGTCCATCTCGAGACTAGACCTGCCATGCACCGTTTCTGGGCGAGCCCATTATTAACAATCCATTATAATTTCCTGTCCAGAAAGGATACTGTCCGACAGACAGGTGTATATTTAAGTATTGTACTTGTAACTTCGAATTAATTTTGTAGTTAATGTTATGGTTTTAAAAAAATAACATTGTTTTAAAGTTATGTAAACTAAATAAAGAAAATCATTGACTAGAAATGGGCAATAGGTAAAAACCCAAAATATAAATACCTTAATTGGAAATTAACCCGGATATTCACTCGGGTCTTTTTTTTTGTTAGGAACCTACAATATTAGTTTCTAAGAGCTTTCTTAGTTGCCTTACTATCCGCCAGAGGCACTGAATAGGTTTGCCATACTAAATCGCTAACGCAGTCGCTAGCGTCTGCGTTAAGAAAAACTCATACTAGGGGCACTGATTGTCTGACAAAAAAGATGATTCCGTGCTTCGGAAGGCACGTTAAGCCATTGGTCCCGGCTGCCATCTGGTAGTCGTTAAAGGTACCACGTCAGAGGCCGAGAGGCGGTTCCGAAGAACTCTGACACCAGAGTGTGCATGGTCGGTTGACCATGACCTACACGTAATGAATGAATGTATGAATATGTATTCCTATTGTTAATTCATGAAGACATGTCCAATGTTCAATAGTGGGCAAACTTACACCAATACTTTGCGGATGATTTTCATAGACATTTAATTGACTTTAACTTGATAAGCAGATCGCTTATCAAGTTAAAGTTTAGCGTATCAACGCATCTAAATTAAAATGTCGGGTGTGTTGTGAAAGGCTCCATGTAACCAGATACATTTACAGTCTGTCAAACACAACGGCCACTTGTTGACCGCAAGCCTCCGAGCACTCTCTCCATTACTCATTAGTAAACACATGTTAGTAAGTTAAAACTTAAGACGGAGTGAAATTAATTTATTCAGATCACAATTGTCCATTTTATTTCCAATCCTGTGAAAATCTAATGATGTATGTATACGTATTTATCTAACTGGTGCTATTTTATTCGTAGGTTTTCATTCATTTTTTTTTTTCAATAATCTTCAATTTTCAATAACTTCAAATTAGTGTGAATTCGTCTATAGTAAATTACGAGTATGTAATGATACACTTTTTGTAAATGGACACGTTTCTGAAGAAAATGCTTGCGATTTGGAAGCGGTAGTAAACTTACTATAGGTAATGAATGACGTCATTATGTCATAAGAATTTCTTATATTGAAAAAAAAAACAATTTCATTTCGTTTTGTATTAGCAAACGGGACATTACTGAAGTGCGAAATTATCAATATTCAGTCTCTAATCTTTTAGTTATGTGGCCACCAGTGACTGCTATCAAAAATTAAAAATAAAAACACACTGAGAGACACAGGCAAAAAAATAAAGTCTTCATATATCATACTTAATGTGCAGTTAACAGAAGAATATGGTACAATAGCTTTTATGAATATTCATAGCTACAAACGCTACTATGGTTCTAGTTCTTTTATACATCTATCTTTCCTTTTCATCATGAACCGCTTCGCGGCGTCTTTGGTTTTTGTTTTTAGACACCTGTAAATCTGTGGCGATGGCAGACAGATAATCGACATGCACTCGTAGCAAAAAATTAAAAAAAATAGTACCACGAAACTTTTTTTATTTCTTTTAGTTATTTTAATCTCAGGCTTTAAGATTTATATACTAACTAGCTGTTGCCCGCGGCTCCGCCCGCGTGGGACTCTGTTATATCGCACCCAAAAGTATCCTATGTTTGACCTCAGGTCGTTAACTACATCCCTACCAAATTTCATCACAATCGGTCCAGCAGTTTAGCCGTGAAGAGGTGACAGACAGACAGACAGACAGACAGACTTTCGCATTTATAATATTAGTATGGATAATGTTAATTTAAAACTAGGTCAATTTAATATTGTCAAAGAATTGCTACATATTAAATACGAAACTTATAGATTTTTTTTCTTAATAGGTACTTTTATTCACGTTTAAACGATTATGATGATTTTAGTACATAAAGACAGATAGTACCTTAGGAAAAGACATAATATGCATCTTTTTAGTGCGATATAACATTAGCTACTTTTAAGGCGGTAATGTGGTAAATTTATTTAATATACGGAGGACCCTTCTTCAGGCGAATCCAACTCGCACTTTGCCGCTTTTTAATAGGACAAAGCTTTCTTTAAAAAAATAACGTACAATTCGCTTCAAATAAATACAGATACGACAAATATATCATTTACATTTTCTTTTGCCGGGAAAGGAAAATGGAGATATTTCCCGCGTTTTTGTATCACTCGGAGCAATCTCGCGAAAGCTAACCATTAGAAACTTGTCAGCTGTCGTTATATATATATATATATATATATATATATATATATATAAAAGAAAGTCGTGTTAGTTACTCCACTTATAACTCAAGAACGGCTGAACCGATTTAGCTGAAAATTGTCAGGGAGGTAGTTTAGAGCCAGGAGAAGGACATAGGATACTTTTTATCCAGGGAAGCCCACGCGGGCGAAGCCGCGGGCAAAAGCTAGTATATATTAATTGTAATGTTTATGTAATGCGTATTTGCAATAACCAAGCTATATAGTTATTTTGTTATTTTAGTAAAGTATTTAAATTTAAGACATTTGCTACCTACATTTAAGTTTTTGCTTAAGTTAATAAAAACAAAATTTAAATTTGAAAAAATTATGTATGTCCGTCCATTCAAAATAAGGATTTTCCCACAGTCCTCAGGAGTTTCGCGCCTCTATTAATAAATTTGAAACCCTTTGGCTTCCAAGTTAGTAGATATTCAAAATAAAAGAAAATAACGAAACTTTTTCATTAATTTCAGATACGACAGCGCCCTACGTTCTCTACAAAGATGGTGTCGAGCGAGCCCCGCCCGGCACGCAGTGGGGCGGCGGGGTCCTGGACGGCGGCTACCAGCCCATGCAGCACCAGAGCATGCAGAGCCCCGGCGGGCCCTCCCCGCAGCCCGAGCCGCAGCTGGCGTCCCCCGCGCCCTCGCCCTACCCCCCCGCACCGCCGCCCCCGGACCCCACGGGCGCAGCGGAAGACGCGGCACAGCAACTCGCTCAACAACAGGCTCAGCAGCAAGCCCAACAGCAGCAACAGCAACAAACGTCACCAGAACACATGCAAGTCGAGCAGCAACTCCAAAGCCAACCACAGCCACAACCCAACCAGGACCACCTTGACAGAACCCCCTGCTTTGTCCCCCAACCGGACCTGCAACAGCAATACGCGACGCCATACTTCAAGGAAACCAGGCCGGCTAGCCATATGCTCGGCACTGGCGGCTTCCCCTTACATTATCTCAAACAAAACGGTGTGCTATCGCTCGAGGGCCCCATCGACCAATACGGGGCTCCGGAACTCCGGCATCTCCCGGACATAGTGCAACCGGAGCAACCCAAACCGAGAAAACACAACCCAAACTCTGAACTGAGATTATTCAAATGCTTGACATGCGGAAAAGACTTTAAGCAGAAGTCGACGCTGTTGCAACACGAACGAATCCACACAGACTCCAGACCGTACGGCTGCCCCGAGTGCGGGAAGCGGTTCCGCCAGCAGTCCCACCTGACGCAACACCTCCGCATCCACGCGAACGAGAAGCCATACGCGTGCGTCTACTGCCCGCGCTCGTTCCGGCAGCGCGCCATCCTCAACCAGCACCTGCGAATCCATTCCGGTGAGAAGCCATATACGTGCGGCGAGTGCGGCAAACATTTCCGCCAGAAGGCCATCCTGAATCAGCACGTCCGCACACACCAAGGCGAGCGCTATTCACACATATATGCCCTTCCCCGCTCCCCGCGCGCGCCGCCCGCACTGACCCTGGTCACTGCCGGCGCCGCCTGCGACTCCCGCCGCCCCCCACACGTTCGATTCGGTCTCGCATCCATTGGCCTTCCTATCAAACAAATTCTCGGTCCCCTCGTCGCCCACCTGGTAGAGGGCGCTCGCGAGACGCGGAACCGATCGCCGGACGATCCCGTAACCGTCCTCAGTTCGATTAACCCACTCGTCGGTAACCCTGATTCGGACGACTCAAACATGTGACTGACCAAAGTATTCCGTTTTTGCAGACGTTTCGCCGCATCTGATATTCAAGAACGGGACGACGCCTACTCTGTGGCCTCAGGATGTGCCGTTCCCAGCTGACGAAAACAAAGAGGAGGTACAATCGACGTACGGCGATGCAGACGGCCAGAACGGCGACCAGCGAGGTTCGTGCTTCTCCCCCGGCGACACGGCGCAGTATCCGGCTTACTTCAAGGACACCAAGGGACTTAACCACACTGTGTTCGGATCAGGACTTTCATTGCAATACTTAAAAGGGGGCAAGCTCCCCGATGTCCTCGGCGGGCGGGCGATGCCTTTGTATGTGCGCTGCCCTATTTGCCAGAAAGAGTTCAAACAAAAATCGACGCTTCTGCAACACGGGTGCATTCATATAGAATCCCGACCGTACCCTTGTCCGGAATGTGGGAAACGTTTCCGACAGCAGTCGCATCTAACTCAGCACTTACGCATTCACACCAATGAGAAACCTTACGGTTGCGTTTATTGCCCCCGATTTTTCCGGCAAAGAACGATCTTAAATCAACATCTCCGCATCCACACTGGCGAGAAACCATATAAATGCACGCAATGCGGTAAAGATTTCAGGCAGAAAGCGATATTGGACCAGCACACGAGGACGCATCAAGGCGACCGGCCATTCTGCTGTCCCATGTCGAATTGCAGGCGGAGATTCGCGACCGAGCCCGAGGTGAAGAAGCATATCGACAACCACATGAACCCGCACGCGGCGAAGGCGAGACGAGCGGACGCGGCGAAGACTCCCCGCCCGCTGCCGCCGGCGTCGGCCGTGGTGAAGCCCGAGCTTTACTTCCCGCAATGCTACGCGCCGTTCCAGCAGTTCCCGCCGGCCGGCGCGCCCGAGTTCAAGCCGGCCGTGGGCCCGGGCCCGTGCCTGCCGGCGCAGTGACCCGCGCCGCCGCCGCGATGGCACCCCGGCCCGTCGCACGCGCCCCCGCATCACGACTTGTACATCACGGACCGCCTCTACAACTAAATCGGCTCAGAACACCATTCGACAAATTCGGCAAACGGTGTCCCGAAATAGTTGTACGATGCAGCTCACACCAGTATACGACTCGCGCTGCGAGAACTTATTCATTATGGATCGCTCCGCTGTAAAACAAGCTTCGATCTGTAAATACCGACATGTTTTAGTCTGAAAGTCTGTCAAGTGTACAGTTCAAGTTCATCATGATTAGTGTTACCTTCGAGAACGAGAGCATAGAGATTTTTGCCCCGTAATATTAAGTTACCACGTAAGAGTTAGGTTTCTCGGTGATTCTTCTTGATACGGTCGAAATTTTCACTGAAATATAAGCAGATCGAACCAGAGATTAGAATTTAAAACTCTACGTTGAAATCTAATAGTAAGAAATTGATCTTTTACCATTTAACAATATTTCGCGATGAATGTCTGAGGCACGTAATGGTGCCTATTTGTATTAAATATACATATTTTGTAGATATATTAAGTTAATTTTATTTTAAGAGTGTTGAGGGATGAAATCTGGCAGGGGTAGTTGAAATTCAAGATGCTCAAAATATCTTTAAAGTAATTTAAGAATTTAAGTGTAACTTTAGGTCCAAATTTGAAGTTCTCGGAGAGAAAAACACCGGAATAGCATGAATGTAAAACCAAAAACGTAGGTTACCTTTTGCCATCTATACATTATTTTGTTTGTTACTTGCATAATGAAATGAACCAACGAGATGCCGAAATGTCTCATGAACACTAGTGCCAAATAGTGTAGTGATTTTTAAATATTTTCTACCAGTATCTATTATAGTTGGCCTAGTATAGGTTGTTACCAGTTATTTCGACAATGTGACAATTGAAATGCATTTAGTGGAAAGGGTCAGACTGAGAAAGGACTGTGATAGAGTAGGTTAGGTGTATTCGCTCACTTAGCGTTTAACTTGGTGTGTTGTGCCGAGCAAGAGACTGATTGGGAATCCTTTTGGATCCGAGTGAATGTCTTAAAATTGTTTGAATTTATTATTGAATTTTCGCTTCTTTCGTGCGTTGTACTCGAAATTGCCAAACATTAATGAATTTTATGTTCCTAAATTATCGAAAATTGCATTTATTTTGCCATGACCGGCTCAACCGGGCTTGCCTTCTCATCTTGACTGATTTGTTGTAGGTAGTATGAAGAATGAGACTAGAGTACCAGGTGTACTCGGAAACGTGTGTGATGTCGCAAAGTGCTTTGTCGTAGTTTGATCCAGGGACAGAATATGCCAGAATAATATTTATAATTTAGCTAAGACTCGAATTACCAAGCAATTCGACCATTCATCGCGAAATAAACTTAGACATTAGGAAGAATAAAGATATATATGATTTTATTAGCATTGTTGAAATATTCTGACAGAGTGATGTGCGTCCTCGGTTTTCGCGTCCAAGTAAAATACTGAAATGATGTAGAGATTAGAATCTTACAGAATTATAGATCACACGCCAATGTGTGTAAAGAGGACAGAGACAGATATATGTAATATATTGTCTCTGATAATTTTTAACTAGTCTGAGCTGACTATAAACTGCGATCAGGATATTTCACCAAGCTCTAACATTTTTATCATATCTGTTTGTATCTATAGACGACATATATAGCTTATTTTACGATATTATTGTGATGGTTTCGTTTTCCTACCGCATAATAAGAACTGTTACGTATTAACTAATAGATGTAATAGTAATTGAATTTGTGGGAGTCACATGACACATACCATTAATTTATCACTTTTTCAAAGTGAATAACGCAATATTATGTTTATAAGTATGTTGATTTCTGACAAATTACAGCTCATTGGACCGTTATGGAAATTGTAAGTGCATGTTCTTAGCATCAATATAATATCAAGAAATTCCTAAACCAAATTTCAATTTTGAACTGACTGAACTGAGTTCATTAATAGTAAAAAAATTCCCAAAAGATTTAATATTGATGGTATTAACTGCGCGACCTACCGTTGCGTTTAGACGCACGTTTTGTTTCCTTGTTATGTTTCCTATCAAACTTTTGGAGGTTTACAAACGAAAAACACCATTCGAGGAAAATTTGATGTTATCTTCCGTGACTACAGTTCTCCACAATGTTGACGTGTGATCCTCCGTGTCGACGCGCGCCGCCCCCGTTCATACAAACCGTATCAATAACATTAGGTTTCTATATAGTTTATTCCTAGGTCAGGTGGAAAAACAAGCAATAACTCAAGATGATTTCTTTCTGTAACTTAAATATATCGCCATCTCAATTAATCTACACAGTTCAATGAAAGTGAAAGCGAGATGGCTGTATGTTTTCTTACAGTGACAAATAGATGGTTATTGTCAGTTTTCCCGTGTGCTCGAGGAATAGACAACATTTTTTTTCAACACAACATTATGACAGCCTTACAATAATAGTTCATAAGTATTTTTATACAGTTCACAGTACATAGTATATTAGTCTGAAGTCCGGGAGCGGCGCGGCGCGTCCTAGTTCAAAGTTTGAATACAAAATACAAACACAACACAGTGCCATAGCCGTGAAATAACCTCAGATTTATACTTATTAGATTTTTATACCGATACAAATGGATTTAATTTTTAAATATAACAAAGGTGATTAAGTATACAGAGATTACAGATGATATTTTATACATTTATTACAAAACAATATTATTAAAACGTAAATGTGAAATAGTCTTAAATTTAGTGTCGTATTGCAACGTGCTAAGTACATAAGTATATGAAAACAGGTTTATATAAGTTACAGAAGTGGTGGAACAGTGAAGAGTATTGTAAACTTCAATTTTCCACAACTGTCATTACCAGGATAGCTTGACCGGTCATTCGTCATCTTTCAGGATTTATTTTACGGCGTTTTATATAATTGTACCAAGAAATAATTCATAACAGCTACAAAAATAAATGCTGTCATATAATAGGTTGAGAAATCTGTTAATGCGTCGTCGTTTCTAACCGTTAGTGAGGGTAGAACGAAATTTTCTTTCGGTGCATTTTGTCTTTTTCTCTCTCTGTCTTCCCAAACTTTCTCCGCAGCGGCGGGGCACCTAAGTCTAGCAATTCATAAGAACAATTTTGTATCGCTAATTTGCTGAGAATGTCTCTCTCTTTTTCTTGATTGCATCATCAGCTGACTGCTTCAGGCTCCAGGATCCGTATAAACTACCCTCTTAGCTTAATTCAAAGCCGATACGGCAGATTTAGTTGTATTGTTTAGAACGATGTGATCAACATCCTGCAACGCATTGCCATAATTAGGCAAATCAGTGGGACGTAACGTTCTTATAGCTTCATTGACATATCATGTTATAACCCTAGCCTATTCCATTTCAATTTCATCTATTCTGATAAATTTCGAAAGCCAAGTTTTATTAAATAGACCCTTTTGTTTCCACTTTATGCCAAAATAGTCCAATGTAATATCATTTTAAAATTCTAATCTTAATTTATTGAAGCCACATATTTAAATAGCTAGACATTTGTGCTTCATAAAAGAGCAGGGTAGTCTGTAATTCTTGTACCTATACCTCTGAATCTGTATTTAATTCTTGACGCATCTTTGATTGAGGTGTTATATTGCATTTTTTCTTATTCTCCTAAGCCTAGTTCTCTAGTGTTCATTTTATCTAATTTATTCTGATGAGATGTGCTTTAGCGACCAATTTCTTGTTTAACGGTTTTCAGAATAAGATGGCGCCGTAAAACCTCATCGGTCTCGCTCCATTATTTACCATTTGTTTTAAAGTTATTGTAAATACATATCATTCGAAATTTCTCAGGCAGTGTTACAAATATTAAAATAAGCTTTCATAATCCAATCGAATTTGAATAAGTGAAGGTCTGTCGATGTTTTAAATTTTAAAATAACAGTATTTATAAATGTCGGGTATTCTTTAGACTAACCATTGTAGGAAAATCTCTCACAAGCGTCTGTTCGCCATTTTTGTGCGAATAATTAAATTCGGTGAAAATTCGTAATAGGATGTCACCCTGGCTGTTTTGTTCTATTGCTCAGTTTTGTTATGTTTTGCTCAAATGTGCGTGTATGTATACCTACTTTAACGTTATTCTATTAGTTATACTTAGTACGAGATTTGTAAAATATTTTTGAGAGCACGGTTTGCTTTTCTTTAAAACTATTTTGTTAAGTGCTAAACCATTTATTATTTCGTCGAATCTGTTTGTGAATATACACGGGAATCTACCATTGAAATAAGACCCTAATCGTGCCGTCCAAGCCGAAATTACGTCAATCCCGCACTAGCGTCAATATTACTTTATTCTCGCCAATAAAATTATCTAACATTTAACATGTTCCTAGCTTAAGCTACAATACGTAATCCCTATACATTATTTGTCTCAACGATAAAATCTGATGTAATACAGTAGTTTAGGATCTTCTTTTTATGAAAAAAAAAACCTTTTATGGCGCTAAATGGACTTAATAAATTTGTCAGTAATTAAGGAAGCACATTAGTAGTTTTAGTTATCAAAAACATGTTTGTTAATGTTTTCTATCGTTTTGAATATTGCGAATTACAGTTATACCATATTATAAAAATTGAATCTTTTTCTCTTATATATCCGTGTGCTACTTACTCTTAATATACTTAATTTGTATAATTTAAGTTGTTAACGATATAAAAGGAGAGAATAAGATTGCATTGTGGAAGTATACTTTGCATATAATGATAATATATCAAATCAATGTCAATTGTATTAAATACAATTTAACAGCAATGATAGTTAAACTGAAACATTGCTCGCTTGGCAAATTATTAATAACTTAGTATAGTCTGTTTGGTAATAAAGAACGTTCAACATTTCCTTAAAATACATTTGATATGATCTCAGGAATTTAAATGTAACGGCAATCTCAAATTTGGAACATCAGAAGCGAAGACGTTATTGGTCAAGCAACGCTTTAATGTGATTGGTTATTTTGAATTGTTGCAATCTCATTGGTCAATTTTTGAAGAACTGATTGGCACTCTTGGTGATTCCGAATTTGAGACGAAAATTTGATTGGCGATGACTAAATTGTATGACAAAATGTTGTTTGATTTGATTTAGTAAGATACATTCATTACCCATCTACATAATTACAAATGTATATCGATAAAGATAGCTCGTTATGTTAGCCAGGACATTTTTATTTTACAGAGCGATAAAAGAAAATTTCAATACGTATCATTGGAATTTGATTGTGTTCGGGACTTTGAAGTTATTATCGCACTGTAAAAAGTTACATTTCTCGATGTGTGGTTATACGTTATGATTGGTGAGTTAGAGTAACATTTAGTTTATAGATCGTTGGCTACGAATTATTAGACGTCTTCCAAGTCTTGTTTAGTTTAGTGTTATAACGTTTTTTGATTTATCTCATTTTGTTTAGTATCCCAGTAACCACGTTATTTAGACTTATTTGTACAGTTGATACGATTTTATGACGAAAAATATTGTCGTTCGCGACGTCAGTGCAATACACTTGAAATTTTTGGCAGATATTCTATAATTTATTATTGAAAAGTTTATTTTAACTTCATAGTTGTTAATGTGTAACATGCAATAATTGGTAGCCAACTAAAAGGCCTATATTTATTTCAATTAGGCACCTAGTACATTGTATATTGTATACACTGCCACTCGCCAACCGCTGTCAGTACACGATTCAATTTTTTTTTTTAAACAATAGATACTTGTTAAATACAGTTCCACAATAAAATAAGTGTTGTTGAATTTTTTATAAAAGATGAACTTATTAGACTAATGATCTTGTAGTCTGGATTGATTTTTTGCAGATTTTATTGTGCGCAAGTTTTTTGTCAATAGTAAAGGTACGGCGCCCATCTCGCTTATTTTTGCTATACTTATTTCAAGCAATAAATGAAACAGTTTAAGTATATACCAGATAGTACAATAGTTATACAGATTATACAAATATATACAAATACAATAGATTATACAACAAAGCCGTGATATATTATACACATTTTTTTTTTATAAAGAAGCAGTCGGGCGGCGTATCTAGTGCAAGATTTGTTTCATTACATGGGTGCTGTTATATCATTAATTGTACATATTTATTGTAATATACAACAATAGACTGGTAATTTTACACTGTTGTTAGGTTTCTACAGAGTTATTCCTGGGGCTGTTAAGGAATTGAATATAATTTAGTTTATTTTTTCCCCAAGCTTTTTTGTATTTTTCTTCATTAGAAAATACCAAAACTATATAAGTCATTAAGTTCATAAAATTTATTTTATACCCCCTCATTTTTTTTATACCAACTTAGACCTTTTTTTGCACAAAATAGAAAATCTTAACATATACCTAAAACAAAAAGAAAAATCCTAATCAACAAAAATAACAATTCGGTCCATATTTGTACGCTCGCCGATTATTTTGTGTCATATTATTATTATTGAACGAAAGGTTTTTTAGTGCACAATCTTTTTATTTTAATTTTTCTCAAAGATTCTAATTTCTAAGCAGCTCCAGTCCACATGTTACAATAGAGTATATTTTCGTACAGACCTACAGAGACACCGAAATAGACTATATAAAATTCATTTTAGGCAATCCCAGAATACAAGATCGAACTTTTTACACACAACAGATGAAACAGTTACTTTTTTTACCATCGTATTATTGTTTTATGATAAAAAAAAACAGTTGGTTGCGAAATGGTCACAGATCCAGGCGAAAAATTCAACGTTGGCATTTTAATAAGAAAAAAAAAATTGTAAATATATTTTCTAGTTCTTCCAAAATAAAATCAGTATTAAATACAAAATTCGACTTTGGTTAGGTCAAAAGTGTATGTGTGATCTACGTATAGAAATTTTTTCATAGACCTTCTTGGTGTAATTTTTAAATGTGTTTATTCATTTTTAATTGTATTATTTTATATTAAGATATATTTTACTCGATTTGTAATTGATCTTGCCTAGACTTGCATTTATGTTAGTTACGTATTATACGTTTAAAGTTGATACCGTCGTATTTATGTATATTATTATTTTATTAAGGGTTTTGTTTGTTTTTTTTTTTTGTCATTAATAGAAGTAAAATGTTGTAAAAAGTAAGTTCGTTGTATTTTATCAAATAAACACTTTTTAGTCCAACTGAAGCAATACAATGAAGTTTTATTTTAGACCCAATCTTCTTCGGCAAAATATAAAACCATTGTTAAGTAGGTACCTATATCAGAATATTATAAACTGAAGTATACTATGGCAGTCAAAGTACAGCAGCAAAACACGAGGGCAAAGAGGCTTAAAACAGAAAGGTTCTCTTCTCCAAAACTGTTCACCAACTAACTCATTCGAAGACGAACTCCTCAACCAAAAAGAACTTAGTATTAACATTTATGGCAGTACCTAACACACTTCTGATCCGCTGACGAAATTTTCAACTGGAAGATTTGAGCACTATGTATATTTTACCTTGCCGATAAACATTTAAATGAAAAAATCAACCAAAAAAGAAAAGATGTGTGTGCACGCCCCTTTGTTATTTGTGCCCATGAGCACGTGCCTTTTGCTTTGAAATAATCCGCCTCTCCAAATTCCAATCTAAACCAAACTACAATTAGTGCTCATACATAACCAATAGATGGCGCCACGGAAGTCTAATAAATCACAACTTTTTCGGTGGCGAATTCGAATCAAGAATTCCCAAAAATGATGAACGGCAGATATCCTCTATGGCATCGGGTTATTAATTGACAGCTTTACCATACCATTCATACCATAACTAACAGTCATCTGAACCCCAAGTATTGGTGCTGAAATAAATACCCTTACTCTTAAAATAGTTACACACACGCCATCTTTTGACATGTTGATGTACTATTTAGTATGTGAAGCTGTTTTATCAACACGCACATAATAAATTCAGTTTGCATTGGCTTGTTTTCTCTCCCCCGTATTAAGAAACGTTTGTTAAGCCCATGTTAGCTAAAATGTGTTGCATCTCGTTCTTTCACATGAAGTGTCAGGTAAGAGAAAAAGAGGCAAAACATAGTTTAGTTAAAATTGGCGTTTCTTAATACGGGAGTCTGTCTTTATCTGTATATAATAAAAAAGAATGATAACAAGTTGAAAATAACATTTATTACCATAATCCTAATCATTTCTATGCTTCTTCAACAACTTTTTAACACTCTCTTGATTTCTATATACACACAAATCCATAAAAGTTAGGCCTAATAACAGACAATGGCCTAACATGTCTTTTTCTAGATCCCTTTGGTACCTGAACTTATTTTTTAAGGGTTCCGACATGTAAACGTGTGAATTATTTTTACTTCTCTCCTTTATATCTTGTAGTAGCATTTCTACAGTCTGGTCGGTTGACACCCTTTCATTGCCAACCAGGGTTCCGTATAGTCTGCAAAAAAAAAAATAGTCACAACAATAGCACAACAAACAGGTAATAGGTATGTATGTATGTTAAAACTTTATTATACAGAAAGAACATTGATGATACAACATAGAACACAACAAAAGGCGGACTTGTCCCTAACGGGATCTCTTCCAGTCAACCTGTATAATAAAGGAAAAAGGTTTTCCAACTTAGTGTTTTGGTGCCTGGGGATGCCTCGTGTAGACGTGAAACACGGGTCGCAAGGAATGTGTGTGCAAACTAATGGTGAAAAAACCTCACATCAAATAAAACACTAGTCAACTATCCTATATACCCCAGGAGTAGCATTTGAGGCTACCAACACACTCGACAACAAACAAAGTGTAGGTACGAAACCAAAAAAACTATTAAAACTCACCTGTACGGTAATGACGGCCTTAAAAAGTAGACTTTTTGTGTTAAATTGTGCTCGAATACGCTATCATGATCCGACTCAGAGTCTCTGAAATAAAGATAAATCACTATCATCGCTTTTTCTGTCCCATCACCATCAGGACCATGATTAAAAGCGTACTTTGAGAATCTGAAGCGAAGATGCAAATAGGACTACTTACCGTATAATATTGCTCCTAGCATTAATGAGTGCTACAATCATAGCAACCATTTGTGCCTTCTGCAGGTTGACGGCTATAACCTTAGGGTTGTTGGGGTCGCTGCCGGCAGCCCGAAGGGTTGTCGCTTCAGCTTGCATCACATAGATATCGGCTGTTGGTAATTTTTGGAGTATTGTCCAAGACTGTTAAAAAAATTAACTATTTAAATGATAATCCAGTGAAGTGAGTCTTCAGATACGCTGTTCTTTTGGCTTTTGCCCTTTAAAGTGTTATTTATTTGGATGATAGGTTACAGTCAAGATATATTTTAAACTTACTATTTGAAGCAAAACTTTCACCATTTTCTTTATAAGTAGCTCGCAGATGAATGTAACGACTATGATTTTTAATACTACTGGACATACATACAAAAAGTACAAATAAAACAGATTATTTAGTCGCAATCATGTATAACTCATGTATACTCACATTATTTAGAATGTCTGTAATCTGCATTTTCTTCCCTTCCGGGTAGTCTATGCTATGATACTCCCACTCTAAAACTTCATAACCTCTTTTGTCTATGAGCGTCCAACAGACAGAATTTACTGCTATATACACGGTCAGAACAGACTCACATTTCTGAAACAAATATATATTATTGTGTTTGTTTTATCACATACTAGCTTTTGCCCGCAGTTTCGCCCCGGTGAACCTCCCTCGGAAAAAGTGTTTTTCCCGGGATGAAAGGTTATACACCCTATGTCCTTCTACTGGTTCTAAGTACCTCCCCACCAATTTTCAGCCAAATCAGTTCAGCTGTTCTTGAGTTATAAATAGTGTAACTAACACAACTTTCTTTTATATATATATATATATAAGATCATCATCATGGGGTGCCATCTTGAACTGAAGTTGGAGGTCAGCAAAAGGAAACCCTCCCGGCTATGGGCCGCTATTTTCAGTTGATTGTATTGAAGTCCGGTCCAATCTTTTATATCATCAACTTTCGTCAATATAAAAGATAATTATTTCAAGACATCACCTTATTGAAAATACAAAATCTTTTATTGTTAAGATGAACCATGACGACATACCTCCCTCACTTTTTCACTCAAACTAGGATGCAGGAACTGCCCCTTTATTTTGCTGGAGATCTCGCTGACAGGCTGGGGACCGGCTAAAATACTGTCAAACAGTTTCTTTGTCATCTTTTCCGAGAATCCTTCTACTGCCTCAAAGTCACTCAAACGTTTTAACGCCCCATTAGTGCTCCTCCATTTAGTTATTGTTTTTAATCTTACTTTCGATATTTCATATCTGGAATTTAAATACATATTTTTTAATATCAGTCTACATGGTCTAATATGGCCATCATTTAGAGGTTAAATTTTAAATCTTGAAGTGTGTTGTCAGAGTATATAATCACTATGTTTTTGTCTCGTTTTTGTGTTCCTATAATCAACTTTTTTTTTTCTAATTTTATCTGCCACCTGTCTCTAAACTATACAGCAGATAGGTTGGTTAATAATGGTTGTTTTGTGTATTCTTCATTCACATAGGTATCATGTTGGTGGAATCCAGCACCTCGCATAGCATAGAGTCATATTTATAAAAATTATAAAAAAATAGCCTTTATTCAGATTTACTTATCAACTCAAATCTTAATTTAATATATCTGCTTTCTTAATTTTTTGTGAATCTGTTTGCCAGTCGGCAAAGGCCTCCTCCAACCTTTTCCACTCCCGTCTGTCATTTGCCACTCTATGCCATGTTTTTACAACAACCTGTGCTATGTCTTCATCGCATCGTTTTAGTGGTTTACCTCTTATTCTTTTTCCATTCCTGGGGTACCGATATAGTCACATTTACTGATATAGATTTAAACACTCTCTCACATTTTTGATGGAGTTAAAACGAAATTTACCAGTAAAAAGGAACACCCGTTTCTTCATTTTTTATTAACATTATTCAAGAGAAGTTATGCAGTGGTGTGGTCTATACCTTCAACACTACACTTAGTAACTTATAACTAGTTGTTATCAGTCACAGTTATTTGTTTGTACCTGGATAATTCGTCTACATCCGAATCATTTATAACCTTCAAAATCTTTTCTTTTTCATCGTCTGTGTATTTACTTTCTAATTTCTGACTGTACAAACACTTTGTGAATGTTGCTAGACGTTGTTTTCTGTTCTGAAAGTAATAAACACTTAATATATTCGATTTAATGTGAGATTAAATACAATGACACAAAATTGTTTCTCGGAAATGATACTGACTAGAATGTTTAGTAATCCTGAAGATATTTTAATCATTTTAGGATAAAATTAATATGACATATACATGAATATACCAGTATAATTTATTTTAATTCATTTATTTAAAAAGATACTTGTTACTTTTGGTCTCAGTTTGTGGTTTGTTTACATTACTTTGACATTATCATATGTTCGTGCGAATGACACATGACACTGACAGTATTATGTCAACTGTCATCAACTGAGCATGAGCATGAAGTAGACGTTTATATTTTTTCAGGGGGGTTACTATCGTCTCTTAAAACCATGCAAGTTCCAGTGAGTAAGCGAGACAGTGCGATACAAGATGTAATACGACATCCCCCTTACTCACCGGATCTTGCATGGTTTTAAGAGATGGTGGTAGGCGTGCAGAATACTTGTTATGTTGATGCTTCAAGGGCATACGGCATAGATTTAAAAAAAAATTGCGTCACTTCAAGTATTTTTTTTTGCGTCAGGTCAGTAGAGAGACCGCGCGTGATTCGAACTAGAGACCGCGCGTGATTCGAACTTCTTTGGCCTACGGCGAAGTGAAGAGAAAGCGATCCAAAAAAGATTATAAAACGAGATAATGACTTGATAATGACTAACTTACACATCATGTATTGCGTTTCGCTTCACCATCACGCTTATTCATTCGTTTTTGCATCGCTATAAATTACATAAATACTCTATTCTTTAATCCTCCGTGCTATCCATATCCATCCATATCCATACTTCCATACTAATCCATACTAATATTATAAATGCGAAAGTGTCTGTCTGTCTGTCTGTCTGTCTGTCACCTCTTCACGGCTAAACGGATGGACCGATTGTGATGAAATTTGGTAGGGATGTAGTTAACGACCTGAGGTCAAACATAGGCTACTTTTGGGCGCGATATAACCGAGTCCCACGCGGGCGGAGCCGCGGGGAACAGCTAGTAAACTATAAACCCCCAGACACAACACAACAGTGTCCCTAGTATGAGTTTTTCTTAACGCAGACGCTAGCGACTGCGTTAGCTATTTAGTATGGCAAACCTGTACAGCGCCTCTGGTGGATAGTAAGGCAACTAAGAAATTCCATACAAAATCCTAACGCAGTCGCTAGCGTCTGCGTTAAGAAAAACTCATACTAGGGGTACAGGGCGTCGATTCTGCTAACGTTAAGACAAAATCGTATCAAAATAGTGTTTCAATAGTAGTGCTTTTTACACACTTTTTACAAGTTATGACAGTATGGTGTGATGTGAATGTAGTGTGTGGTGTGACCATCAGAAGTGATATAAAAAAAATATACATTTCTTGTAACTAGTGTGTAAAAAAGCACTACCATTGAAACACTATTTTGACACGATTGTGATTTAAAGTTAGCAGAATCGACACCCAGGTAACTTGGCACTTGGAATTGGCACGGCACGACACAGTTGTGATGCACATAATTATGGAAACGCTAAGATGAGCAAGAGTTCTACCGTGTTTCGGGAGTTTCGTTCGTTGATCTTCTCCTAATTGCAATGACGTTTTGGGCTTCGCTATAAAAGACATACGGGCTTTAAGATACAATTATTTCTTCTTCTTCTGTTGCTTACGTGCTTTGGAAGACATTTTCAGTGGTTGGTTCCAGTTGCTATCGCTAGATGGCAGACGTTACACTTTTTCTGGCTCTTGCTCACAGAGCGAAGCTCTTGCTAAACCTGATTTGTGACAGTATTAGCCTAGCTAGCCTAGCCATATTAGACACCCTATTCACAGTCAGTTCAATTCATAGATTAAAAAAAAAATTCGTTAAGACCGCGCGCGATTAGAAATTCTTTGGTTCTATTAGCACAGAATTAGTAATTTAGTAATATTCGCTCGATTATAAACTAGTGTCGCCATGTCTAGGACAATGATTAAATCGTAAGCTGAAAATGCATCGGATGAAGATTTTCATAAGTATTTATTGTTAAAAAATATAGAAATTTTAACTAAATTTTACTGTACGGCAGGTTGCGACCTGGTGATACCCATTGTTGATTTTCTGTGTTGTGAGAGAAAGTGCTTGTCGTTAATTGAAGGAAAAAACGAAATTGGAATAATACTAACATTGATTGAAAGCCTTTTACTCTGGAACAACTGGGTATACTGAAACATTATTTTCGCACGTTTTGCATAAGTTACCCTGAATCCTTTATCATAAGGTAACAGCACTTTTCTGCGCCGCCCTGTATGCGAGCTTCTATAACTGGGACCTTTTGTTTTTTTTAGATAATACAAATTTTCTTTCTGCGCCGCTTCTATAACTGGGACCTTGTTTTTTTTAGATAATACAAATTTTCTGCACCCTAGTGAAGCTTCTATAACTGCGCCCTCTAATAGTCCTTCCTGGTCTGGCCATTTTTGCGCCCCCCAGAATCTACGCCCTGTGCCTGGGCACCTGTGGCACCGCCCTATTTACGGCACTGCTGAACAGACATAACAAGGGGTGAAAAGAAAGGCTACCGCTGTATCACAAAGAAATAAAATACTCAATATAATTATATCCTCCTTGGTTTGTATATATAGATGACATACTAATTTATAGTCACAAATCAAACGAGTCTTTTGGGCTAATAGATGGCCCCTTAGGCTATATACCACGAAACAGACGCTAGCTAATGCGTCAGGGTCTTGGGATTTTGTATGGATTTACTAAGGTACCTTGCTATTCACCAGGAGCTCTGTACAGATTTTTTATACAAAATCGCTAATGCAGTCGCTAGCGTCTGCGTTTATGAAATCTCGTGGTACACGGTATAGTCGGTATACAGGGTTTTAAGCGCATTTTCGCTAATGGGCTAATTCTTTAAATAGCTCATTATCAAAATTTCCCATTCTTTAAAACCATTAGCCCGTGATTTGGAGTTGGACATTGACAGTCTAGTCGGTCGTTTATCGAAAGTAATGTGGGGCGAGAAGATCCCTATATCCGCTGGCGAGCTTATCCTGGGGGGTTACTACCGTCTCTTATATCCATGCAAGATCTAGTGAATAAGCGAGTCAGCGCAATACATCATAGGTAGGCTACCAGGTGGCTTACCACGTCACACCGGCCACCTGGTATGGTAGTATCACAGGGTAGTATAGTGCAAGTTTGACGATTGCAAAAATGTCTGGTGTAAAGCTCTTGGTCTTGAAGGTATAGAAATGGGGTAATTTCCCCGCCCTGACTCTCCCTGGTGAGCTAGTGACGCCCTTAGTCTGCACTGTACAACTCTTTAAAAAATCCGCACCCAATCACAGAATCGATAACAGGTAGTAGGTATCTACCTGACTGCCCTAATAGCAAGTAGCCAGTGGTAAATACCTGCCTGTAAAAGATCGCGCCATCTAGTGATATTTTTGAAAACCTTAAAATAATTATAAATATAATTACGAAAATTCGTACTCAATTTAAGAATAATCCAAGTATTAGTCGTTTTATTTATGCTTTTTTATAAATCCAGTTTTGTTTTAGTAGAATAAAACATTATTTAGATGCATACCAAGAACGACGATGTGACGACCGGCGCAGTCAGTCACCATAATACAAAATGTCAAAATTTATATTTTAGTTCATCTAAAAATACATAGATGTCGCTAGCATCAATTTAGTGCGCTGTTTGTTTGCTCAAAAGCAGTTCGCTAATCTGCCTGCCTGGTTGTTGAATCAGCATGAAAAACATCATCTTCTTTCTTTATTGCTTCTTCAATAGAAAATAAACACTTGTTGCACTTTCACCTCTTTGCATCCAAACTATATCACTTTTAATATAAATATCTAAAATGCTACGTACCTAATTAGCTTATTGTAGGTAGGTCCTACTTACTAACTGTCATAAATTTGCTTCTATGGCAGATTGACGGTGATAGAAAATTAAATATAGAATGCAATTTTTGTTGAGGTACTGGCAGTTTTTATGTTCTAAAAATAAATAAACCAATTGTATACTGACAGGATCTGTCATTTTTTTATTAATTTGTCAAATTAGGTTTCTTTTCCGCTGGTGAGCTTTAAAAAACACAAATAAGTAAAAATAAACTGACAATAAATACCTAAAAAGAAAAAATCATTGTAAAGAAAGATTAAATCACTTAAAATGGAGAAATAAGAAGATCAAGCAAGATAAAGAAGAAAAACAACCGCTGGTTTATATATCTTCCTTCACAATTACTAAAAAGCGAGCTCAATAGCTCTGTCTCGCTCTGACTCGCGCGCCCGACACTACAAAATGGCCGCCGCCGCCTTCGAAGTATCTCGCATCAGCTGTGTACATTCGCTCGCGCTGTCTTCGTGAAAGTACGCTCGCGCGGCGCGCACACTGCTACTTCTGGATTATTCTGATCAACTTTGCTGCTTTCATCATCAGAGATTGGTGAGTTTTACTAACATATCTTAGACATGTTTTTTTCAGATTTAATAGGAGCCAGGAGCCGTTTTCCTTCTGTAAAAATTAAATTTTCTGTTTAATTTTGAATTTCCAGGTGTTCCAGGTTATTCTTGAAAGGCTTTAGGTATAACGATTTCTTAATTGATGATGAACATCATCATCATCATCATCAATGATGATTAAATATTTTTTTTAATTTTATTTTAGACAGGATGTAATGTACAAAAACTACGGCTTTTGCATTAAGATAATTTTTCGGCGGTTTTTTTTTTGTTATGTAGGTAGGTAGGTAAAACTCGGAATCGAGATAGGGACCGTATCGTATAGGTACTTGTGATTGTTTTTGGAATATAACAAAATATACCTAGGTTCACATGAAATTGTACACTTTAGGTGATGTGGCCCACTGTACTTACTAAATAAGTTCTAGGCTTATGGCTGTATTAACTTGAATCTACTTGGGTATCTTAACCACAAAAATTATCACTATTTGAGTCATTAAGTTACGAGGTACGAGTCATTCTATTAATTGGGAAGCAAATCTGGATAATCCTACAGAAGATATTCCTCAAAAAGTCCTTATTAAGGGAATCATGACTATGACATAACCTAAAAAGAAGCTTTACGCTTACCTTCCTCATTTCGGGGTAGTTTTAAATAAGAAAAAGCGTCCATACCAGCAGTTAAGGCAAGAACTTGGCAACAACCAACAGCGCACTTCATAATCCCTATCCGATAGATAGCATGCGCGCTGTTGCCGTTCTGGGCGCTTCTCTACGCCCGACTCGTGTCGAGTCCGTGACGTGACTCGTGTTGTGTTCGGCGCGGCAACATTCTGTACGTAGTCTGCGCTGCCAGTGAATTTAATGTTCTTCATCATAGCTTCACTGCGAACTTCTTTGATTGGTGACAAATACTCATTAATCGTCTACCTACCCGCCAAGTAGCAAGTTTTTATCAAACAAAAATAGTCACAGAATTATAAATAGCTCTAAAATCAGTTTCGTTTTATTCTATTGCCAGACTTCTCTTCTTGTGTAGTTCTTCATTTATAGTATTTTTGTTGTAGTTGGATATGGATTAGTTTTACCAAGTCCTATAAATAAAACATTACACGTGCCCGAGACTTCGTCTGCGCAAAGAAATTTTTTTTTAAATAACCTAAATTTATTGTTCCGGTGTTTTTGCTATTATACTTTTATATTTATAGTTTGTTTATTAGTTTTTACATGACATAGTGACAAATTCCATCTATAGGATAGAAGGATAAGATAATTATTTGGATAAGGATGGATGTGTGACATACATTGATATTAGTTTTAATTTTGTATTCAAATATACAATATTTTAGTAATTGGGTAGGCTGACTTAATTATTGTTTGACATAATAATCTAAATGTTATTTACTTGCTCTAACCTATCAATTAAATACTTAATCAATGCTTAATTGATTCAATTGATGTCTTATTTTCGTCACTCTTAATATCGATATTAATAAAGTCTTCTCCATTCTAGAACGCAAATCATAGGGATGTGTTTCACCTATTGCTATTAGAAACACAATAATGATGGATGATCTATCATCATCCTACATTCCCAAAACATACTGTCTCCTTTCTTGCCGCTATCTTTTTGTTGACCGCGCTGGCAATTTATAAATAGATACTTAAATTTTTTCCGCTCCAATCTCCAACATTTCCAAGGACTTTCAAACTAAAAAAAAATTGTTTAAGAACAATGCTGCAATCACGATTTCATCAGGTTGAAGATCCGAGAAATCGCTAAGACTAGCAAGATAAAGAGTCACCAAGAAGACTGTGAACCCAATAAAATAACCATGAACATACAAAATATTTAGAACCCTACTGTCCAATCACCGAAAATATAAAAAAATCTATGATTTACCATTGAAAATCCTTCCATAATAGTTGTTTTACTTTTTTACTCTACGACAACACAATATTCTGCTGTTCTACTCTTCTTTTTTACCACATCAGTGATATATTTTTAGTCAATGTCTACGTGTTATGGTTTTGAGTGACGATATTTAAATACCGTGCAACAACTATTACCGCTTCCGAGCTGATCATTCTCGCTGCGTTTAGACTTAAAGCAGTAATGTATACGCTCTTTCGATGCCGCTACAGTGAATGCGACCTTGTAGCTATAGGGAGGGAGTGACATGACAACTGGTTTAAAATTGTTGATTTATTTTGATATGTTTAACTAATATTTGATTTTTAAACGACTGCACTTTCTGCTCGTTTTTATTTAGTTATTTGATTCGATGCGGTGCGTGCACTTCGTTCGAAAATTGGAATTAATTAAAAGTGTTATCTTCTATTCTCTGCAGTATTTAAATATTTTGATTCCTTTTCCCTTTGGGTTCATTTGCTAATTCTTTTGGATTAAATATAATCCTATCAAGTTCTTCTGTATATATATAATACTAGCTGTTCCCCGCGGCTCCGCCCGCGTGGGCCTCGGTTATATCGCGCCCAAAAGTAGCCTATGTTTGACCTTAGGTCGTTAACTACATTCCTACTTAATTTCATCACAATCGGTCCAGTAGTTTAGCCGTGAAGAGGTGACAGACAGACAGACAGACAGACAGACAGACAGACAGACAGACAGACTTTCACATTTATAATATTAGTATGGATATGGATTAGTATGGATAATACTATATTATCTGGACGAACTATAAATGGATACAATTAATTCATTGTTGTTTAGTTTACGATTATCGAATATAGATTTAATCTATGAAAAATTGAAAACCTGATATAATCTCAAGACACAAATCATCATCTTTCACCAGTAATGACATGTCTAGATATAACAGATAGACTGAGCTAATGAAAAAAAAATCTCGTTTCTGTAGAAAGAGCTATTTCCGATGACGTATGCTGACGTATACCGTGCGTTCGGGAGCTATCGGATTCGTTCGGCTGTCCTCGGCATGAGCAATGTACAGCGAGTCAACGTGGAGTCAACCCACTCGACTCGGGCGTTGTGGCGTTTCGCGTAAGAACGGCAACGCTGCATGGTCTCACCCACCCAATATCGGTATGCTAGTATTGAGCTGCTGTGTAGACCTAATTTTTCTTCATTATTTCTTGAACGCTTATCAGATCTAGTCATCAATAAAGTGTTCAAGCTATCAGCCAAATCTTCTCTTTATAAAGACATGGTTTTTAACTCGTCAAAATCATGTCGTGGATTCTTTTTTTCGTTTGTATTTCTGTCAAACATCCTAAGATAACGTAGTATTTGTCATTGTCAGAAATATAGGTAATATTTCTGACAATGGCAAATACTACGTCCCTATGATAGTTATTATTTGTGTTATTGTTCAGATTAATGTTTTACGTATAAAACAAAGCATATTTATTATTATTATACGGTTACATACTACGGCTATATAATTTGTAACCAAAAACGCGTATGCGTACGGCAGAACAGAAATGAACCAAACTCCACTCACACCAAACAGAAGTAGAATACAAGAGAACGAAATCAAACTACTTATCTACGTGACCTCGCTCCAATGTACTTCGAATAAGTACTAATTCGCACAGAGTAATATGCGCGCAGAGTAATCGTGACGGTCGCGCGCTAAGGCAGATTTTTTATCCTTCTCGCACATACGTAGCGGTGGCATATCATCGTTTTGTTTCACCTCGCTCGGCCGCTATGTGGCTTATTTATCAAGATTGTTTAGCGGACTCTGTGCAGCGCTTGCTCTGTACATTCTGGCCCCGATTGGTGTCGCCATGTTTGTGGCCGCCATTTTCTTCTCTCTCGTTCTGCTGACAGTCAGTGCTGCCATCGCCGCGTTGTCGGACGCTCGCTTCGTGTCGCTGCATCTTCTTAGTGACTCTTCTTCTGGATTCTCTTACTCAGTCTCATTAGGTACGTAGTTGAGTACAGACGTGTACATCAGTCGTAATTAACTTTTTGTTTATGTTATCAATAGATGTGTCTTCTGCAAATAATTTTAAGTTTTATTTCTCCTTTTTTTTGTTTCTTTAATTATTTATTTTTGTTTGTATTTTTTCTTCAATGTTTTTGGTTTGGTGTTTTTTTGTTTTATGTTTATTTTTAGTTTATCTTAGTTTTGATGTTTCACTTTTTATTTTGGCAGTTTAGCAAATTCACTCGGGGTTTTATTTTTACCGATTTGGTGATCATTTGCAATTAGAATCATTAAGATTTAAGAACAAACAGAAGCCTTAACCTCTTTCAAACTTTTTCGCGAAAAGTGGTTTGGTGGATCCTACCCCCCACCAACTGTATAATGGTTGACGTCAGGCAATAAAACAAGCCGGTGATAAATATTTTTACAGATCTTGGTCTTAAAAAACTCGTCGAGGTAAAAGATTACAACAAGGTAAAGGACCCGGGCTCTTAAGCTATACATTTTGGATACAACCAGGACAGCGCTAAGATGAGGAAGAGTACCTACCTACATTTAGTTTCTTTTGCGATATGCATAATGGTGAAAATTGTTTGTGGGGTAAATTGACTAAATGCCCTAAGATTAATCTCGAAAACAGAATTGAAATCCTTTTTTATGTTTTTGTGACAATTCCCGATTAAAAAACGAAAAAAGACAGTAAATCGCAATCACAGTGGCCCACTGTGATTGCGATTTACTGTCTTTTTTTATATGAGGATATTATTTTGAAACCAATTTGTCACTTTGTAGTTTCGATCAAATTGTGTGCGCGATGATACCTAACCAACCTATTTTTAATGCTGTTATGTATTATTTGTTTTTGGCTAGGTTTATTACTTGCCACTTTTATTCTGGTAACGGTGTTACATTTCCATACATACGGAACCGTTGTCAGTCTCTGATAAATCGAGCAGCTCACCAGAAAAAATAAATGTGGAATTCGGAAGTTTGAAAGACCATACCAAAGATACAAAACATGAAGCCAAATTTCTGGTTTTCGTTCGATACCCTTTTGTCCGGTTGTTCTACGTTCCACCTTCCTTCACCTCGATTGCTGGGCGACTGCGCTCGCTCACTCTATTTGTCTCCCTCGCGCTCATACAATCTGCCTCGTCCAAAGAGCGATAGCGAGTGTCATGCGTTTCGTCTGCTATCTTGACGCTCAGCAGCACCAAGCGACTGGGGAATTTATTCCGGTGAACAGTATTTCGCGCAACAGACCGGCGGCCATTTTGTGTTGATATTTCGTGTTCATGTTATCGCTTTGATGGTATTTAGATTTGTCGTCGTGTTTCTGATCATTCTGATTCAGATTTTCACCTTGTTTTGTCACTTTCTTGGTTAGTTTTATTTCGATGATCTTCTGTGCAGAACTCCTTAGTTGAAAGTTCTTTTTGGTCTTTAGTTATTTTTGTCTTCTCCATTTATAAAATTTGTATTGATTCATTATAGGTATTGGTTTTTGGTCAACCGACCAGAACGACTGCTTTTTACGTAATTACCTACTTGGCATTCAAATTTCAAAGCACAAAATTGCAGAATAAACAATTTAAAAAACTAGGTCACTGTATTGTTTGTTCGTATGACTTTTCCACGTTTATGTTTTTTTTTTTTAAACCTGGATGGCCCTGTGTCCTTTCTTGTGCATACCGTATGTAGGTACAGGCGTTCAGAAAATTGCTTCGTCCCAATTATCTTTTTGTTTTGAAAATTTCTAATCATTATTTATATCGTCTAAAAATAATTACCTAGGTCCTTCTTAAGTATTTTTTTTAATATCACCTATTTACTAAATAAACTAGTGAATTTAGTTCGAATACTGCTTAATCGTTACTGGAATTGGCACTTATAGGTACCTACCTAAACACTTTGCTTTACTTTCTTTAGTGTATTTCTTTGTTTTTTTTTTTTTCCATGACCAAATCCATGCTATTATTTTGGTTTGAATGTGCCTGCGGTCTTCGTTATTCAATTTAATAGTTGTCTTCGGTATCCGGTATTCGGTATACCTACAAAAGTTCAAAGGTTTTTTTTGTTATTTTACTGTAGGTACCTAGGTATTTGAAATGTTTGTCATTGACGCGGTTAGTACTTTTCTCCACTGAAATTAATTAAAATTCTTGTTAAGTGCCTAACTCTATATTTTAAATCTGTTTATTTCTATAAATTAAAAACAATTTTTTTTAAATTTTAGCGTTTGAAAACTGATTATTACGATTTATTTTAATGGCATGCTTAATAAAAAGCATATTGTCATCATATCTTACGTGTTTTTTTGCTGACATGTATTTAAACGATATCAGTTGGTATATACAACAAATACCAGGAACAAGATTAGGATTGATTAAGACTAGTATTTTTAGGAATTCTTCATCATCAACTAATTTCTTTTACGTTGAAGACGTTTCAGCTGGATAATTTATTAATTTTTTATGCAGTTAACATTTTTTTGTCTCCTGTAAAAAAAATTACTCTATTTTAGGAAAATATTTATTCTTGGCTCCTAAATAAAAATTTTCACAAATTTTGTTAACTACTGGAAACAGTACAGTCCAATACTGGTATACGGTTTTACATCCCTTCTCTTTTTCATAAACTACCTATTTTATTTCGATCTGACTTAGGTAACGTGTTTGCTTACTAATTACTTACCCCCATGTGTTTCGTCTCGTTCTTTCACATGAAGTGTCAGGTAAGAGAGAAAGAGCCAAAACATATTTTAGTTAAAATGGGCTTATCAAACGTTTCTTAATACGGCGGTTAAAATTTATCTCTTATTGATTGTATTATAATTGTGGAATATTAGAAAATATAATCCATCTGTAAATGTCACACAGACTGAAAATGGATGTTATGAACTGAAAAATGTATGGTCCTATTTAATATTAAGTATCATCATACTATTAAAGCTAGTTAAAAAATTCAGTATCAGTATTTATTATTAAATTCAAGAAATTTAGGTATATTCAGTTGCAAAAGTGATTTGTCAATTAATGTAAGTGTTCATAAAACATATGTGATTTTAATACTTATGTATGTATCGTGTATTGGGATAATTAAGTTTCTGTATACTTATATTTTCTTTTAAAATATATTTCTTTTTATAATTGTGTGTCAAAATTGCAAATTTTTTAAGTGTCAAAATAAAACCATAGTACAGTATTGTATTGTATTGTAAAAACAGTTTAAATAGCACGTTAGGCGGACTTTTTGTTAAAAGCGTTATCTTACCGTAACCGCCACCCTTATTTATACTTATCGAACAGAATTTTTGCACTAAAAGGTGAGGTACCGCAAATCAAACCACCAAACCAAAGAATAGAATTAAATGTTTGCATTTAGGTCCTGTAATTAACAACATAATAATAAAGGAGATAACCGGTGCATCGCACAGCTTCACTTCTGAAGCCGTTCATGATAAATAAATTAAAAATAAAATAAATAATTTTGTTGCGACGTCTCATTCGGTGAATGATGACTGTGATGAGTCACCAATGTTACGAATAATGGTTATGGCTGGTATCAGATTTTCTAAGTTGAAGTTTTTTCAAACTACATCCCCATAAGACATTTTATTATTTTCTTTCATTAGTTCCTCCCCTTGCTAGGGTCTGTTTTTTGATATATCATCATTGGAACTGGTTTTCCCGTTCTTAAGATGGTTTTTCCAGACGAAGTTAAGTTTGGGCATAAAGCAAGGAGCATCAACTTCTCCAAACAATGTTGGATCCATTTCCCCGCGCAAGCCACTCAAATGTCCCAGATGTAAAGAAAGACCCATGATATGATCCTAAAATAGATAAAAAGGGATACTTGCAAGTTTGCAGTCCTACCTAAGACTGTATCACAGAGAAATTATATCTTCCGTGGTCTGTATGTGATAAGTCTATTTAACCATTATTATATATAAATTATTATGTACCTATACTACCTATATTGTTGATTTGTGATGCTGTTGAAACTTGATTATGTAGTAGTTTTTCTCAAACGAGATTACTATTAGCATAGTTAGGACAATACGAGCTATGTTTTGTTTTGATTCATGATCCCTGATTTGGTATTCAAAATTTTAACACATGTGCTGATGCATTCCAGAAACTTCATTTTTGCAGTTGCTTCATCTTGCTGATCTGGATCGGGATCTTTTTCTTTCATCGTCTTCATTTCTTCTTTTTCTATGGGTGGATTTTTCTACTAATCTCATGATAATATTACACGTCTTGCTTTTAATAGCGTTTTCTTAGTTGCAACCTTCGATATATTGCTTAACAACCTGGGTCGGTTATTCGCAAATTTCGGTGTTCGCTTTTGGACCTTTTTTATTCAAATAAATAGTGTGATTTGTTGGAGATGTGGCTGGTCGCCATACGTCATTTCAAGAAAAGCCAGGCCTGTTATCGTGTCCTTTACGCCATTTACTATCTTCTGACGAAAAAAAAAGAAGTGATCTATTTTTAGTCGGACCAAACGAAGGGTTTCGTAGTACATAACAGGCTTCCAGCAACATAATCATTGGTTATGTTCATTCTTTTCCTTTCGACGAAAAGAAACATGCCGTTTTCGCTTAAGTTGTTTTGAAAATAACTGGTATCTGGGTCAATTCTCTTTTGTTAATCAGCGTTAGTGATACCGTTGCGTTTTAGAACTACACTCCTATTAATTGTAATCGATGTGTTGTCAATGATTCATGTAAGAACGAGATAGTTGACTCTTTTAAGACATTTCACGCGTTTAATTTTAAGAGCATTCGTATACAAAATAATTCAGCAAGCAGAGTGAGTAAAAAATTTTTTACTTCCGTATCTTAGTTACGATGTGTTTAATGCTCAGTTTTATGCTATCTCTCTCTTGCACAGTCCTTAAAGCGGGGAATATTGATGCAAGAGCAGCACAGCTGTAGAAACCACCTACTTAAAGTTCATTGAAAGCATTCTATTACGTAATTCTTTATTTACTATATTTATTTTCTCAGTTTTATTAGATTTCTGCTTTTTTCTACTGTTGTTTTTTGTATTGCTTCTTACTATTACTTTTCTATTTACTTATTCATGTTATAACTATGATTTACGGAGATTACTCTGATTGGTATCGCATTTCTTTATTTGAGCTCTTGCCTTGAAATTGATCTTCCGATTGGCATATGACATGATCAGATAACGTGACGCATTTTGCCATTTTCACTTCCAAATAAAATTTTGTTCTGGTTTCTTACCGATCTTATTACAAGGATTATTCTGAAAAAAAAGCATCTTACTTAAGTACCTACATCAAGAAAATGAAAAATGATGATTTACTCATAAAATATAAGCAAAGAAAATAATGCTTTTTCGTACTAATGGTGACATTGATGACCTAACTGCTTCGCTCGCTCGGTCAATAACATCACGTGCCAAAAGCAGCACTGGTTAAACAGCTAACGCCATCTAACGAATGCTCGCACAGTCACCTAAAATTTGCTAATATTAAAGAGAAAATGTGAAGGGAAACAATTTATCGATCTAAACTGCAATTAAAAAACTATATACCTAATAGTTTTTTATTTGCAAAAAACATTTCGACGTTTATAAGAAATCGAACCATAGTTCCAAGGACCCGGTAACTTATTAGCTTTAACTGTACAGACACCAAGTTGCCTTTTGCATTTGGTTTTAAAAGAATGTTGAAAAAAAAAACTGTATAACCTAGATTTTATTACAAACTGACGTTATTTATATCTAATCATAAAGTCCTACGTAAATTAAAGAAAAATTGTATGATGTCAAGTCTAAATAATCAACTATTACTAGAATTTTATATATTTATCTTTTTTTTAGTGTGAGAGTGTATTTTTATTATTATTACATCAAAAATCGGAATGGTCAATAAGATTTTGCATGACTCTTAATAAAAGGTGAAATGTCATAAATAAAAAGATAAACTAATAAAATCAAATCAAAATATTATTTTTTACCTCTATAATAATTAGTTATAGATACTAATTATATATAGTATGGTTTTAAAACTAGTATAAAAACAAAATAATATTGCAATATAATAATTTGCAATCAGAGATAAGGTTAACATTTTATTAAAAGGTCATCATTTATTAACTCTATAATCAGAAACCACACAAAAAAAAACTATAGTTTTAAAACCCATGTATTAAATAAAACACTTGCAATTATAATAAAGAACACTGACAAACATTTTATAAATGTTAATTTGGCATCTATTATCATTAATTAATGATGCTTTAACTATTTCATATGAATTAAAAGATCAAATGGATTCTGTTATGATTATTGAGCTGGAGTTTTAACAATCTAGTTGTTAATCATCAATTCGTCACTAGAACAGATCAAACTTACAATCTCACTCACATGTCAAACCGATTCGGTAATAATGCTAGGTTATAGGCACACTGTGTGCATTATATTACGAATTAGTTTTGAGAGTTCCCGCTAGATGGCTCTGATCATTATGCGTAAAACACAATCGATGTTTTGACGTTTCCTAACCAAGTTTCAACTCATAATAATAAAGATTGTTTTAGACTACTTAGTACACTTATACTACTGAATTACCAAATCCAAACCACCGAATAACTGTACTTCGAACTCTCAATGCCCCTAAAATCTTTGCACCGAAATCACGCAGCCATGGAACACTTTATTTTTTGTTTGCTATTAAAACATAACTTGTATCAAATATTCGATGCCATTATTATTAGGATTATGAGGTTATGACGTCACCTAATTGTACCTAACGGCATTATTATTGTGTCAAATTATTCGTGGCTCTGTGGTTTCGGTGCTAAGGTATTAGGGGCCACGAGATTTAGAAGTAAAGTTATTCGGTTGTAAGGAATTTGTGGTTCAGTAGTAGACATACTATTTATCTAGTTAATAGCTGCAGTCTTAAATAGATAATAAATTAAATAATTAATAAAAATTACATTAGCATTGAAGGAAGACGTTTATTTGATTTAGTTTTTAATAGTTCTTTTTCAGCCCAGTTCGTCCACTTTTCTAATGAATGCATGTCAGTTCGGTTTTTGTCTTTCACAGTGAGCCTGCTATTTGATGGTCGGTTTCTGCTTATTATTAGTTAATAGATGTGTTTGCTTTTTATAAGCTCGTGGGCTCTGGTGCTTTACCACCATCTCTAAAAACCATTTAAGAACGATTAAGTAAGGGAGATATCGCTTTACATCATGTATTGCGCTTTCTCGCTTACTCGATTGATGATCTGGCATGTTTTAAGAGACGGTAGTAACCCCCCTGAACATACTTCAAGTATGTTCCTATATCTGTGGCTCTGAAGCGCAGGCTGAAGATGCAATTGGGAAGCACGCTCGGATGATAATGTGATGATAATGATGATGAGTTATACTCAAAGGCTTTTGTGAATTAGATGATGAATTTTAGAATCTTAAAAACCATGGCCTTAGGTCTCCCATTCTTATAGTGGATGCTACATTAACGTTTAGTCTACAATAGCCATATTATATACATATTAGCTTAATTTGTAAATTGTATGTAGGTAGGTATATAATGAAATTTAAAAAAACGGTTACACTTGTTGAAACCATACATTCGATATTAGTTGACTAAAGGTCGTAAATTTGTTTATTGTCTTCTCCATTATTTATTATTAGCGTCGTTTTTACAACTATAACTTCATATTTGTGTACGAAAAAAACACGACATTTAAATGGAGACAGCGTTATTAAATACATTTAATTTAGATTTTATATATTTTTTACTTTGTCTTAGTACAGGAAACCGAGACAGAACCCTAAAAAGCTAATAGTATATTTTATTAATGTCAATCATATGTCAAATCTGACCGCAGTTTGGTGCAGTCAAGAAGCATCAGCAACGTCAAACCATGAAATATCAATCGATTTTTCTTGTTTACTCTAGTTCCCTGGTGACGTTTCATGTCAGTCTCATGTCTCAAAGACAGTTGATTAATTTTAGAAATAATTGTGCTTTATTACATTTATTACAATAATTGTAATCAATTTCTGGACATAAATGTACTAGAGCCTGTACGAATACGCTAGTACTATCATATAGTCTGTGATACGAACATGTAAGAGAATTAACGTAGTTAAGATCATGGGCTAGTGAATGATGAATATCATTCAATTGTTCTACAATGTATTATTTTTCTAACCAAAGTATGTCTTTCTTCCTTAATTTTAGCTAAACCTTTAGTGTAATGATTATCAGTGTTTTCTTTAACCTTTATTACGTTAGTACTATTTATCTATTCTGTGCTTTTGTTCTCCGACTCTCATTTTAGAAAAAACTACGACAATATCTGTAATAATATTGTAGTTTTTTTGGCCCATGGAAGCCACGACATATTCTTAGCTATTGTTATTTATAAATGGTTAACCAACATCAATTCATTTATTCTTGAATAATAAGATATTAATCACCCTCTTTCGTTCTTTACAGATTTTAAACACCTCTGATATGAAACAGGACATGATAAACAATGCAATTAATAGTAGATGCTGAAACAACTATAGATATAAAAAGAAACATGTCTACAATAGACGAGAAGACACTTACTGAAAATCTTGATATTATTCAAGATATTAAGAGCAATCTCAGCAATGGCAATAAAGAAAATATTCAAAGACGTGATAATGTGAATTCTTGTGACGACATTCCTGATCTAGGGGACGATAAAGTGGAGGAAGTGAAAACATTGAAATTGCCAATTCTAGATGAAAGAGTGGAAAATGGAAATATGAACATAGAGGATAGCAATAATGTAGCTAAAAATGTTGACACTGAAGATTACCAATGTGACGATAACTCACAAAAAAATATGGAAACCAGCTCTATCTTTGAAGACGAAGAAGATCATCAAAATAAAAATGACACTATTGTGATTAGCGATGTAAAAGTCAGTAATCAAGATGGGGCAGAAGAAGAAAAATGTGAAAATGTGAAAGAAATAGTCGAACCGGTATTTGAGGTTTTTGCTCATGGCACTGAAAATAACACCGCTTTCACTAAAGGAGTTGAAAGTACTGTTGTCCAAACAGATGATGTTGATAGAGTGGTGGAAAAGGTTGTTGAAAAATTGAATGCCGATGAAAACACTGATGAAATGGTAGCAAATGACACTGAAAATATTAATGTCAATAAAAAACTTGATAAAATGGTAGAAAATGTTGCTGAAAACATCAATATCGATGAAAAAACAGATGAAATTGTTGAAAATGTCTCTGAAAAAATTACCACCGATGAACAATATTCCGTCATTGAAAAAAAATCCGTCGATGAAAAAGTTATCGTTGATGAAACAAATATCGTCGATGAAAAATTTGCTGCTGATAAAAAAAATACCGATGAAGAAAAGACAGAAGTTACTGATATGAAAAAGATTGATGAAAAGCAAGAAATTGGTAAAAATGTAGAATTCGAAAAGAAAGTACTAAACGAAAAAACAGAACAGATTGTTGAAAAGGTGGAAGATGATAATATTTTAAAAAAATCAAATGACATAGAAGATAAAATTGCTAAGGACATTGATGAAAAGTCAGAAAAAAATAATCAAGTAAATGTTGAAGACAATGTTCAAATTTTGAATGATGACAATGTTATTGAGACAAATCAAGTCCCTCAAAACATTAGTGATGAGATTAAAACAGTTCATAATAATGTTATCCCGATTTCAGCGGAACAGAACATTGATTCAAATCTCAATAAACATACAGAAAAAAATACTTCATGTGACACACTAATGCCAGATGAACAAAAAGTCAATGAACATATTAATAACGACATAAACGGTTTAAATGTATCAAGCTTAGAATCTAATATAGAAGAAATTGAAACGGTGGACTTGGACGATGAAGAAACAAATGCCCAGACTGCAATAAAAGATAGTTTTGTTACCACCACTAATAAAAAAGAAAATCCGGTAGTTAGTATGGAAACAGTTAATTTAGATGATGAAAAAGATGCTACGACAATAGAGCTAATGGACGTTGACGTAATAAGTGAGACAGGAGAAACTGATACAAAAAAGTTGTCCGTTTCTAAAATATCTGAAAAAGACGATCTTTTAACATTAGACTCTGAAGACAATGTCAAAGAACCCCTTCGCACAAATGAAAACTTAGTACAAAAAACGGATAATGTCAAAGTAACTGATGAAGTTACTTTAATGGATGAAGATGTGAATCCAATACATAAGTCAGTAGATTCCAAGAAAGATGACATTGTTACTTCTGAATGTATAAACGTATCAGATGATGTATTAGGTGAAATCAAAATAAGTGAACCTACTAAGGAAGATTCCAAACCGAGTAGTCCACCGAAGATATCAGTTGCTGATGAATTGAAAAATGTACCATCTATTTTAAAATTATCGAATACTTTGAATATTTTGTCTGACGACGAGGATGAAGTCGTAGAACCTTCAAAACCTGATACTGTATCACAAGCTAAAATTTCAAAGAATGCTGAAGAAAAACAATGTATCAATATTGATGATGATGATGATATTATGCTAATAGACGAAGATGAGACAACTAATACAGAAATCACAAAAAATGAACTTGTTAAAGAAGAGGCAGATGGTGCTAAAAATGAACCTAAAATAGAGAACGATGTCAATGAAAAGATTGTTGAAGTAAAATCGCCCCTGAATATAACCAATGAAGGTAAGTCTTGAAGCTCGAGTCTTTTTACTAAATATAAAAACAAAAAAGTAATAACTATTTTTTAATTTATTCTTATTTTTTATTTATAGATGTGAAAATAGCAGAAAAAGAAAAGCCAAAAGAAGAAATCACGATACAGCCGGAAGGTGACGTTAAGAAAGAAGCGTGTAATGTTGAAGTTGAATCCGAATTGACTAAACCTCTAGTTCCAAAAAATTTCTTAAAAACATGCAAGAAAAACATGGCCGAGATGACAAGAGATGACTTGGAAGAATTCTGCATACTGAAAATTGTTGAGAGTGTAGTGGACCGAAGTAGCTTAAGTGAGATTAAGACTAAATTGAAGAGTATGGCGCAGTGTATCGAGGAGTATAAGAAAAAAGCTATGATGCTAACAAAACAAAACCGTGATCTTCAAGTTGTGCTGAAGACAATCCAGGAGGAACAGAAGAATTCCAAGACTGTAACTCCGTTGAAGATTACGCGGTCTGTGGGCATGCAAGTTTTGATGACAGAGAGATCAAGCATCAGAAGGAAGAATCCGCCAGGACCGGCTGCGACTGCGAATGCGAGCAACAGCTCTACTCCTACAAAGTCTCCAAGGCTGACGAATCAGCGCCCGACAAAACCTGCTGCGCCTTCCCCACAGCAGATACCTGTTCCCAGACTTATCCCAGCCAACAGTCCAGCTGCTAAAAACAACATGACAATTAGCAATAATACAGGAAAAACACCAAGCCCAGTAAATGGAGTTAGAAATGTTCAAATGAAAGCCGAAAAACGAGGAATCAACAGAAATCATTCCGTCACAGTAGATTTGACTGAAGATGAACCGCCCACTAAAATTATAAATCGTAATTCCACCCCGACGCCAGTGCGGGTTGTTCCTCCACACATGGTACCCCAGAATCTACTGGCGGCGACGCCAAGACTCCCAATTGGACAGAACAACAATCCTAGAAAAGTTTATATTCCTATTAGTGGCCCTCAAAACCCAAATGTGCGAGCTGGACAGGCAATTATGTTAAAATCTGTTACTTCCCCAAATCAGAGTGAGTATTTTGTTAATTTTAAGAAAATACATCCAAAAAGCTGCATGTTTTGTTATTAAATAACTTTAAGGATTATCAAACTTTTAAGTTACTCAAAAATGTATTTTCTTTCTATTTCAGGTCCTAGGCTAAGAGGTCCACAGAATATGACGAGATTGCCTCAAAATCAAATAAGAATGCCGAGAATGACAAACAGGCATCCGGCCCCTCTACCAGAAAACACAAAAATATACCCTGGAACGTATCTAAAAGCGTTACCACCAGCGCCTGATCTCAAACTGTCTAAAGTAGAAAACGGAATAGTAATCTCATGGAAAATAGAAGGGTATCAAGAGGATAGTTACGAAGAAATTGCTAGCTACCAGCTATACGCTTATCAGGAAACAAACACGCCACCGACGACGGCCTTGTGGAAGAAAATCGGTGATGTGAAGGCGCTGCCTTTACCCATGGCATGTACTTTAACGCAATTCATGGCTGGATTCAAGTATTACTTCGCTGTGCGAGCAGTGGATATTCGATCTCGGATTGGGCCGTTCAGTGTGCCCGGTAGTATACTTCTGCTGAATAAACTATAAGACTGATTTTGCGTCACTAAAACTATGGTTGCAATGTCATACATTGTTGCAGTGAATGTGAGTGAAAATGTGAGTTACTAAGATTATTTATTTTACGTAGGTGTACAGAGTAACATTTTAAGTTTTTTTTTGTACGTTATTTTTATATTCAGTAATAGTGCTGTAAATGCTGTTGTCTTAAAAATGGGAAATTCTTGCGCATCTGTTAGCATTTCCATCTCGTTTCTGCTGAGTGACAGGAGAGGGAAATTGTAAACCAGAGATTACGTCTTGAAAAGTGTTTAAATATAGACAAATTCATGTACAACTAAAAAAGTACTGGAATTTAGAAAAATAAATTTTCTTCTTTTGCTCTCTGATCAAGCAAATTGAGAATGGTATGAAAATGTCGAGACATAAGTAGATGATGGTCTTAAGCATAATTTTTCTGAATAAATGAAACTAGTTATTTCTAAGTGGCGGCATCTTATTGAAATTATTTTAATGTAGGTAGAAAAATTGTAATAAATATACGTAACTAGGTGGCCCATCTCTTAAAACCATGCAAGATCCAGTGAGCAAGCGGGACAGCGCGCTACGTGATGTAAGGCGACATCTCTCTTACTTAATCGTTCTTGCATGGTTTTAAGAGATGGTGGTAAGCCACCTGTACTAATTCTGTTTATCTCGATTGTTTGGACATTGTCCGATTAATTTCGATATTTAATTTAAATACCAAGGAATATTTAAATTAAGTATTAAAATTTTGTACTGTACAAAAATTGCTGCAAAATATTCACAAAAATTTACAGTACATTATATATACCCGTTTGCTGGCTAAAAAAACTAAATTAAAATCAAGTGTTGATCTGTTCCTATTATTTTTTTTTTTTAAAAAATCTCTAGTATGATTGAGTTATTTAAGCCTTAACGAAAACTGTCATCTTGTCAGCATTTTATGCTTTTGATAATATAATTCGGTTGGACAGATTGTCATAACCAGTCGTGGTCATTTCCACGTCTAGTCATGTTATATCAACATTTTCACCAGCAGTTTGATGTGTTACAAAGTCTTGTAGCTATGTCATTTTTGATTTATATACTTTTATATTTCACTCCTTCAGTTTAAGCATTGGATACGTCAAACTTGGCGTTTGAGTAAACAACAATCTGTCTAATGCCTGAAAAGTCGAGCGTAATGTTTAATAATAATAATAATTATCAAAAGTAAAATGTAAATCTTATTTCATAGAAAGGACATTACACTTTTATCATTAACTGTACAAAAATTGTTTTTATCCCCATAACAGTCACATTTAAAAATTTGTAACAGGACAAAATTATTTTATATTCAGTAACACTAGGTAGGTACCACAATTTTGTCTAACAAACTTTTTCATTCCTTATAATAACTATAAATAAATTGTAGTTGCGATTTTACATGGTCTTTTCATTGTAGCACTTGTATTTGTGACTACACATCCACTTCACAAACTAAATAGAGATACATCCACTTTGCATATACCTGATTCATAAAAATTACCATTATCATGTTATCTCAAAACCACTTTCAATTCCAAAGTAAAAATCAGAAAATCTACGGATAGGGAAACAAACAGGTTAATTTCATCAGCTCAATTTTAATTTCTAACTTTGCGCGCGATTATGGCACACAGACAAAAACTTACATGAGTACTACAAAATTTCGGGAACAAAATGTAAAGTTGGTAAACGGAAGTGGGTCAAAAAAAAAATTATATACTTACCTAAATAAAACGGTTTAAAAAAAATCTCAGTGTTACAATAACATGAGATTTTTACCATTTTAGCCAGAATATATCCATGACTGACAACGTCGTTACAAAGTGTGATTTTATTAATAATTAAACTATATTGTTGTTTGTACGAAATTAAAGAAAAAATTAAAAATATCAGACCCAAGTTTATGCAACATTTTAATAAGTTAATGCGGCAGCCGGCAGACCATGCCACCTGACTACGGTGTGCCTTGGCCGACATGGAAATAGGTTTAGAACGTGCTTGGAACCCAAGCTGGCCAGGTGGTCCTTTTGCAAGTGATGATGATTCCACCTACGAGTGTGAAACATCCCCGCAGACAATGGACCACTTTTTGATGTGTGCGTTTGATGCGTGACCTGCGCGCTGGAGGATTGGAGATAACGCTGTAAGCCCAGTTTTGGGCATCCAAGGGTATCAAGGTGAACGTCGACACGCTAAGAAGAAGAATGCGACAAACAAACCGCGGGAAACGGCTAGCAACTGATTTTAGACACGACTTAATTTTTAAAAAATTACACGACCTCAAATGAACTGGGAAGGGGTGGACAAACAAGATGAACGCTCAGCAGATGTAAAACATTGCAATTAAAATTATTTTAAGCACGAGAAAAAAGGTGTGGTTTATTTGATATCTAGTGGATTGCTTCTTAAATGGTACATATGAGCATTGGACGCAAAATATGCTTCCTATGCATTTTGAGAAGTACAACGACTTCTAAAAATAGGCACCGGCGGCACCGCACTAGCAAAATGAGCTTTTCAAAAAAGCATTAAAATTGTATTTTAACTAAAAATAAACTTCTAAAATAAGTTATGGTAACACTTCAAATGTCAACGTCTGTATTTTTATTATGTTGGCAGTTTCCTATAGCCACTACCAATCACACGAAAGAAATGTAAAAAAAAATTGCCAGTTTTCGATCTATGCGCGTGTTGGAATGTTGTTTATGTCGTATGTGATTGATTTTCATAACAATACTTTAATCCGGCATCTAAATATAACATTCTCATACCTGAAATTCCAATTTCATTCGTATAGTGTATAAATTTATCGTTTTAATTGCTCATACCAGAGTTATTTTCATAATGTATGCGTGATAACTAGACGTAGATTGACATATCGGTTTCGTTTCGCAAGTGTACGAAGGTGTTTTATTTGTGTACCTTGTGTGGAAAATATTCACGGGAATTGGATTTACTTAGTTCTATATTGCTGCTAGTGGATACGGTTCGAATATCTTTTAGTGCAAAATCGGAGAAGTGTTGTGTTCGCGACAGGTTCAAGTGATAGCTACATTGTGTAATTTTGTGTGTGATATTCTGTGTTTGTTTTTCTGTGCATTGTTTGTGAGCCATGCTGGCTATTCGACTTTATTACAACGATTTTTCGAAGGTAGGTTGAGGATTCATTCATTACCTGTAATTAATTTTCAATGTGCAATTTTATCAAAAGCTAGTATGATGTCATTATAGGTATTTTTCGTTTTTATTGGGTTTAATTAAACACTGATTGTGACCAATAAATAAATAAAACCAAACATTTTTCATATTGTGATGCATCCAAACAATATTTATGATTAAATAATTTTAAATTTATTATATTGTCCTATTTTACCTAGATGATCTCAATCATCCATGATTCAATAGGATTTGTAAAATGTCCCAACACTAATATTAGATAGAAACTTAATAACACTGTTGTGTTGTTGTTCTCTGCTTGCTGATTTTGTTTATTTTCTATAAGTGGAACACTGTTTCTCAACCATCATCATCATATCAGCTACAAAATATTTCAGATTTCCAATCAAACTGTAAATCAGTTTGATTGGAACCAACTCTTGCCATTGCCAGGTCTTTTTGGAGGGCTTTCAGGTCCTTTCCAACTTCATTACCAGGACAACCAAGTAGAAAAGGCTTAAAGCTATATTTATTAACTAGCGACTTGCCCCGGTCTCGCACGGGTGCAATCCTATATAATACATGTATTATACGTACATACAAACCTTCCTCTTGAATCATATTAAATAAACCGCATCAAAATCCATTGCGTAGTTTCAAAGATCTAAGCATACATAGGCACAGACAGCAAAAAGCGACGTTATTCTCTTTGTAGTGTTGTGATCAAGCAGTTTTCACCTTTTCTTTAGTAATCTAATCAACCACTATGTTTTCTTGTATACAATGTTTTAATGGTTTTTAGGGTTCCGTACAAGAATGTTAAAACGTAACTCTTATTGGATCACTTGTGCGTCTGTCTGTCCATCCGTCCATCTGTCACAGCCAATTTTCTCCGAACCTACTAGACCTAAGCGTAATCCTGTGACCCAAACACAGATGTGCAAAGTAAATAAATATTTTTTTTTTAAATAACGGTCATTTTTGTGGGACTTCTTAGGAATTTAAATAAAAAGTTTTGCAAACTTTACCATGTTATAGGTATATCAAATGAAAGGGCTTGTTATGAGGATCCATACTAATATTATAAATGCGAAAGTCTGTCTGTCTGTCACCTATTTACGGCTAAACTGCTGGACCGATTGAGATGAAATTTGGTAGGGATGTAGTTAACGACCTGAGGTCAAACATAGGCTACTTTTGGGCGCGATATAACCGAGTCTCACGCGGGGCGAAGCCGCGGGGAACAGCTAGTCTCAAATATATTTTTGTTATTATTGTATCATTAATAGTTTTGATTTTATTCATGAAAGAAGACAAAAATGGACCATTCCACCCCCTGATCTCCGAAACTACTGAGCCTAAAATTTTGAAAATAATACAAAATTTAGTTCATTGCCTGTAGATTACAGGAAAACCTACAAGAATACTATCAATTGACAATTTAGTGGTAAATTCAATATAAAACGTTCACTTATGGAAAATAGATCACTAAAAACCACTAATAGCGATAGTAGTAGTTAAATACCACAATTGAATATAAAAACTAATATTGGTACTGTATGGAACCCTCTCTATGTGAGTTCAACCCGCACTTGACCGGTTTTTTTTAATAGATTACTTAACTCAGGCAAGCTATTCCAGTTTTCTTTTTGTTGTATATAGGGAAATCTGTGTCATCTGGAGTCGTCTGCCAGTGAGCACATCTACTCAACATATAAACATGTAATAATGTTTTTTTAACTGCTTTTGATATGAGCTGTCAGGCCAGCGGCCAAAACTATTCCAGTTGTAGACTGCTCAGAAAGTGGTGAGTAGTGTCGGTTTTGGATATATATAGCAGGTTATCCTCCATTATTGATGTTGTGTTGACATTTCCATTTTTTTGACGATGAGAAGATTACCAAGGCAGGTCTTCTTCTATCATGTCAATGGCTAAAAACTTTATAAATTTTGCCCAGTAGGATACAACATTTAGGCCATAGTCAGAGGCCACAGTGCAACCACCAAGGGAGAAAGAGATATGGACCTGCATACCCTGGTGATTCATTCATTCATTGAACTAGCTGCACCACGCGGTTTATCACATAGCAGCGCCATCTACTATATAAAGTGGTATTTTTTTACCGGTTTGGTAAAAAAGCGTAATTGGGATTAAAAAAAATCTTATGTGTTAATCCAATGTATCAGCTACGTCTATACCAAAATCCATACTTACTAAAATTATAAATGCGGAAGTCTGTATATCTATCTTTCTGTCTGTTTCTTGCTGCTTTCACGGCTAAACCCCTAGACCGATTATGATGAAATTTAGTATGGATATAGTTTAAGACCAGGGCTCAAACATAGGCTACTTTCGGGCGCGATACAACCGAGTCTCACGCGGGCGGAGCCGCGGGCAACAGCTAGCTAAAAATAAAAACACTTAAAATTGTAGAAAAAAACATGTGGGCAGGCATAGCACTAAATAGGATATCTGAGGGTATGAAAGCAGTTCTTCCGCCATCGCGCGGCACTTTCCCCAGCCGCTTTCGCTAGGCGGCGTCAAACACATTGTAATTTGTAATACACCGACTTCCTTCTTGATCTAGTGGCAAGACCATTAGATCAAGGAGGTAGTCCGGGCGGTCGTGGGTTCGATGCCTACTGCATACTTTAGACAAGTTGTTTCCAGTTACCCTTAAGACAGTGTAGACTTGATTCATCTGATAACTGTTTGATAATAAAATTATTTATCCTTGTAGATACATAACAGTAATTAAAAAAAAATGCAAACCAGTGGCACGGAATAGATTAGTACTAATAAATAAAAACTAAAAACTAACTTAGTGTTCTTGTGTTTTTAAATTTACTTACATTATATACTTTGTCTCTTTATTAGATCAACTTGACTTTATTCTTTACTAGCTTTTGCCCGCGGCTTCGCCCGCGTGGGCTTCCCGGAATAAAAAGTATCCTATGTCCTTCGCCTGGCTCCAAACTACCTCCCTGACAATTTTCAGCTAAATCGGTAACACGACTTTCTTTTATATATATAGATTTGATTATTTATTCTTTATTTCGCTTTCATGCATACATTTGATGGGAAAAAATACATGGAGCCTTGTAGGTTGTTGCGAAGTCAATAGTGTAGTCTTGTGAGGGCACACAAATATAAAATATTGCATTTTAATGTCATAAAAAATAAAAATAATAACATTAATTTACAAAACATGTCAAACTGCAAACATAAGATTATAATATCTACCTACTCTATTATTACAGAAATGTCAAATGGCTTCCTACTATCTTATCTTAAATATGGGTCCTAAATTATAGGAAGCACGTCGAACCTTTGGGTCCTTTTGTACTTACCCCATCCCTTACTCACCCACACTGGGACTTCCGAAGAAGGTCTATATGAGCTTCAGAAAATGACCTGGTGCTAAGTGCCTATAGTCCTCCAAGGTCAGGACGACTTTTTACTATGTCATCGGCATGCGTCTCCTTTGGTCTCGTAGGTTCTAGTTTACTTTTAGTTTTCATAATTTGGGTATGGAACCCTAATAAACAAGGTTATGTTTACGCCTTTAAGCGTCGTCCTGTTATGGTCAATATTATAATAATAGTCAAACCACAGAATACATAATGAGTATGGGTAATCACTAATCAAACATATTAGGTACTTCCCCGTGACATATCGCTGTTATTTGACAAGAAGCAAGGTTCTCTGTAAGTGCATACTTCCTTATAATGGCCGTCAAAAATAGTGAAATATGTATTGGCATACCAAAAACCATTTTTTACTTTCACTACGTAAGTTTTATTTATTCTGTGCTTAAACTAGAGAACATGACCATAACTTGAGGAGAGATAAAATAATTGTTTATGCCAAATAAATTACTCCACTAAAAAAGATGTAATCTATCTATAGGTACATATAATAAAACAGTAAAAATTTTTTTGTCTGTACTTTTAGTAATTTTGACTGAAATGGATAGAGGGAAACTTAAAAAGAATAATAGAGCACAAAATTTTATTTTTATTTTTTGTCTGTCTGTCTGTCTGTCTGTATGATCACGTTTTATTTCGAAAGTACTGAACCGATTTGCTTAAAACTTTTACCAATTGTTTTGTTTTAACTCGGAAAAACATCTAAAGTTTGTTTAATGAAAAACGGCTCATTAAAAAAAAAAGTAAGCGTCATTTGAATGAACGCAAGGCATATTTGCCTGCAAATATATAGGATATTCTTATCACCTATTGACGCACCAAAGCGCAAGTTGAGAAGAAGCGGCGCCACAAACCCGAAATAGCAAGTGCGCCCTGATTTTAATCACCGACACTTGTCGCCCTAAGAAAATTCCCACTTTTTCCACAAATCCCGAACGGCTTCGTATGCTTACTCAATGATGGTAAAAAATCCAAGTCAGTGCCATAAAAAAATTAGTTCCTCCAATGATCAAACGGTTCGGCCTGGTAAAATACCCTCCATTACTCGCTGTCTATAAATTATGTGCAGTAGGTAGGTACCTAATGGTTTCGTTACGGTTTTTACCAATCGATAACCTGATTTCCTAGGTAGTTAGGTCTTGATACACTACTTCGCTCGATTTTATTGTTAGCTAGATTAGAAAGCTTTAGACTTTATTTTGGTCAATGACGAAGGCGGTTGCGAAGAACTCTGACACCAGGGTGTGCATGGTCGATTGACCGAGTCATGTCACCTACACGAAATTACGATCATGATGAGTACCTGTTTCCCCCGTTTTCTCTTTCGTCTTTTTGTCTATCAGTGATAATAACCAAATAAACTCAAAAACTACTGTGCCGATTTCAAAAATTATTTCACCATCGGAAACGTACCCTGAGTAAAAAAGGGCATGTATGTACAACGGGCGAAGTCGGGATGGACTGCTAGTTAATTATAATGATAACGTTATCACAATCTATTGCTTTCCGTTATAGCTACTTTGAATTGACAACTAATTGCTATGAAGTAGTCAATGATTTATAGTTATTCAAATTCTACTCAATAGATTTGATAAACGATGTGATCAACTAAGATAATAACTAACTATATAGGTATATGGGTGATTCTTCGATAAGAGGTTTCAAGTTCTTAAAAGAAACGGCCAAGAAAAATAAAATGTCGTTTTACCATGAAACCTTAACTATTATGATTTTTGTCCCGTTCATTTATGTTGTGTAGTATGGGCAAGTCACATTTTACTTATTTTATTTTATTACTTTTTCAAAGACCAGGGTAAATACATTGGACAGGTGAGAGTATTAAAATGCAACCTGAAATAACACTTAAATGATGATGATGACTTGTTATCATGTTCAATTTTGTTAAACAATTATCTTTTCCTTTGCAGGAAACACGAATGAAGTCGCAAGTCTTCGTTGAAACATAATGGTACGTTTGTAAACATGACAACTAACTTAAGACGCTTAGCTTAGAGCATTAAACCGACCGGACACGCCAAGCGCACTTATTTCTACGGAAAATTTGCTACATTTTGCGTGCGGCGTGAGGAAATACACACAATATGTATTATTAACACTAATGCATTATTCGATCACGTCCCTATGCACACACTTAAAATAATTATAAAATTAAATTAAGTAAAAGATATTTTTTAAGATAAGACGAGACCTTGGTGAACACTAGCGCCACCATGATTTAGAGATCATTATTATCTAAAAACACAAGATCAAAAATCCGTGTTATGTTAATTAAAGTTCTGGATCTGAAGTTAATTTTGGCGGCGCTTGTGTTCATCAAGGTCTTGACTTAAGGTGATACCTTGGTGAACACTAGCGCCACCGTCATTTAAAAATTATTACTCACTGAAATCACAAGTTATCAAAAATCCCTCTGCTGTAATTAAGATTCTGGATCTGAAGTTAATTTTAAATATATTTAATTATTAAATTATAATTCCCTATAGTTACAAATTGCAATATTGCTTAAAACGGCCACTTTTAGCAGTTTTACAATTTGTAACTATATGGAACTATAATTTAATAATTGAATATGATTAAAATTAACTTCAGATCCAGAACCATAATTACAGCAGAGGGATTTTTGATAACTTGTGTTTTCAGTTGAGTTAAATGACGGTGGCGCTAGTGTTCACCGAGGTATCATCTTTACGATGATTTTTGCAAAAGTCACGAAAGATTTTAATAAAATAGAAAGGCATCGATGTTACTTTCAGTTTTGATGGCATGGTGACGGTGTCGTAACACCGGTAACACAAGTACCATTATGTTAGGTTGCGTAAACAATGGAGGTAGGTACCGAATGAGATGAAACATGTGTTCTTTTATCGGAAGGCAAAAGTGAACAACCACTTTCTTTTTCACATTTTCTATTGGGTGCTTATTTTTGGTTTGATTTTGATTGTATTACCTTTGATCCCACGATGGAAATGCTACCAAATGTGCACAGGAAAACGCTCGCCACCGCGCCGTTTAGAAGCAGTGTTCCGCACTCAAAATATTAAAACCGATGGTTCTATCGAAGCCGCAGGCTAGAGATATCAATAAAGAATGTCATATATATATACGACTAGCTGTTCCCCGCGGCTTCGCCCCGCGTCGGACTCAGTTATATCGCGCCCAAAAGTAGCCTATGTTTGACCTCAGGTCGTTAACTACATCCGTAATAAATTTCATCACAATCGGTCCAGCAGTTTAGCCGTGAAGAGGTGACAGACAGACAGACAGACTTTTGCATTTATAATATTATTATGGATGGATTTACCTCTACGATGGTTTTATGAAAAACAGCTCAAAAATGTTTTTAGGGTTCCGTAGCCAAATGACAAAAACGGAACCCTTTTAGATTTTTCATGTGCGTCTGTCCATATGTCAAAGCCATTTTATTATGTGCTATAAGGTTGTTGGAAGGTGCGCGTGTCCTACTCGCATTTGGCCGGTTTTTTTTGTTAGGAACATGTTTTTTAAAATTACGAATAGTTTATCATGTGTATATTTTCCTAGATTTTTTTTTTATATTTTTCATAAGTTAAAAATACGCATAAATTCTTTTTTAAATTTTATTTTCGATGACACTAGTATGGTTAGTATTAGTACCAATGCGCGAGCGTAATCGGCAGTACTTATTTACATACACATTAATGACGTAATACAAACAAATGATTCGGCGCTGACTGCTATTAATACTCGGAAGCGCCTTGTAACTAGTCCGTTGCTATACCAGCCCAGCAATACTGTCTCATTGTGTGGTTTTCCTGCCATATGATATCTTCACGGCCATTCAAATATACAATAGGATTGCCGCGGAGACGTACGCTACTTTATTTGAGGATATAACAAAAGAATCGAAGTCAATGTAAATAATGTAATGTTTAACGTTCAAACGCGCGGTTCGAGCACATTTTCTTCGAGAACAATCAGACAGATTGCAATAAGACTTAAAAGTTACCTATATGTGTAGTATATGTATTGGTTTTTGGAATATATTAAGTATTTATGTATATTTGTATGTATTATATGTGGTATTATATTTATGTAGTTATTTATTTTTAGATTTATATTTATATACTGTTTTTTGGTTCTCTCATTTGACTTACCCCAAAAAGATGTTCTTCTCTGCACCACTGGTTGGTTGACTGGTTGAAAAAGCCTATGGCTTTAAGTCCGCCATTTACATTTGTATGTAATGAAGTTAAATAAATAAATAAAAAAATAAATGTATATCACTACATTACATAGTATAAAACAAAGTCGCTTACTCTGTCCCTAAACCCTTTTTATGATTAAATCTTTAAAACTACGCAACGGATTTTGATGCGGTTTTTTTAATAGATAGAGTGATTTAAAAGGAAAGTTTTTTATGCCCATGCGAAGCCGGGGCGGGTCGCTAGTTTTATATAAACGAGTAAAAGTTATTTCTTTGCCTTTGGTCTCGGGTGCTTTCGCTTGTTGGCATACGTAGCTAGGGCTGTGTCATGTGTGCGCTGATAGTGTTGGTTACACACTCAAATTATATTTCTATTGGTCTGGTTAGCCTGTAAAAGGGCTATGAAGGTCAGACGCCAGTCGCTCCAATAGCACCGCCAAATCAAGGACTAGTGATGGGCCAAAATGGTAATGAAACTAGTTTTCAAACTTCGTGTACTATAAATAAACCATGAAGAATTAAGAATAGAAAAATAATAATTTATGTAATAACTAGCTGTTCCCCGCAGCTTCGCCCCGCGTGGGACTCGGTTATATCGCGCCCAAAAGTAACATATTATGGCCTTAACTACATCCCTACCAAATTTCATCACAATCGGTCCAGCAGTTTAGCCGTGAAGAGGTGACAGACAGACAGACTTTCGCATTTATAATATTAGTATGGATATGGATTGATGATAATGTAATAATGATTTTGTGTGGTTCGTATTAAACAAAACGGTTGAAAACTAGATTTTTTACCATTTTCAGCCCATCATTTTCTAAGACCATGATTTAAAACTTAGCCTAGACTCTGAGGCGTACTCAAAAAATGCAGATACCAAACAAGAGTATAATAATATGTAATGTAATTCCCTAAAGATATTTTCGTGCGAGTCTTGCACTGAATTGTTTTCCGCGCCTGTGCGCTATAATGCTATCCTTGTTACTTGTAATTTAATCTAGTCAAACTTGTTAGGATTTCTCCTGCACAATGGCAAACGAGATTCTCATTGAAGGTTTTATTTACTAGTTATGCCCGCGACTTTGTTTGTGTAAATAGTAGCGTTTCACAGTAATACTTTTTATTTCTAATTAATCGGCACGTTTATCAGTTACAACCTCAGGTTACGCTTTTCCAGGGTAGGCTTCAATCATGGTCCTAGATATCGCGGCACTGGTAATCAATGGAACGACTGTCGTCTGACCTCCGTAACGCTTTTGAACCAGTCCCATAGGATCGTGGTTCAGGTCGGACACACAGAAAGAGATGGACGGATGATTTGAAGGATTTTGATAAGGACTGTAGGGTAACATCACAGATTTGAGAGGAATGGAAACAAAAAGGGGAAGCTTTTGCTCAGCAGTGGGACTTAAATACCTAGTTAAAATAGGATCATGATCCAAGTTTGTAAGCTCAAAGCCAGCACTGTCAGATTTTTCAGGATGCCTAAAGGAAGCTGACACATCGCAACGACTCTGGCGATGATAGCCGGGACCAACGACTTAATATGCCTTCCAAAGCAAAGAGATCGTCAAAATAGAAATGCCACTAGTGGCGACCAACCCAAGTCAAGCCACGGTCGTCGTCGTTTGACATGCTCGATCCTTACGAACTCACGTGCCTCGCTAAGTTACCAAGCTCCGCTGTTTACTTTTTGTTATCCCAGATATACCTTTGACAATGCAGTTAACAATTAACACGTCTTAAACAATTATACTAGTTACATAATAAAAAAAATGTCGTAATTCTTGTTTTACTTAGAATATTAAACATCGTAATAGACGCGCAATTGTCGTATATTATCGCGCGAATTCTTTTTTAATCTGCTAGCGAATATGGTAATTGGGTAGATAGAAATTTGTGTAGTTTAGTGTTAGACAGAAGTTGGCAGCACCCGCGCTTCACATTAGATGTTATGAGCGCCATGGGTATTTAGACTACTCACAAGTTTTTTTACATTATTCTATACCTTACATACCATACATAATAAGTATCACCTGTTTCCTAACAGGGATAGGCAAAGACTATCTTGCTAATATCCTTACAGACCTCCCTCGCTTCCTCCACTCTTATCTTATCACTATAGTTAGATTTATAGTTAGCGTATATGCGTGTGGTGTAACTTATCACACGCATACGCTTCTCTCATATGAACTGGTCGATTTCGGGTACTCCTATTATCTCCCTTATTCAAGATATTTTTATACGTTCTTATAACTATTTCAGAATAGAATAGGTGTATATAATATACTTACTATAATATTTTATATATGTGATGGTATTGCGCAAACTGCGTTGTAATGTATAGAATTGTTTCAGACGTCGCACGGTAAAATTATTGTTGACTATTCTCTTTTAGCTATTAGAACGTGAAGGAGCAACATACATCACTCAACCAAGTTCGCATTTGAGTGATTGTAGAGATTATACTTAAGAAAATCCTTGATCGTTCGGTTTAACTCATAGTTCAAGTATGAGATCAAAAATTTGGTAAAGATTTTGATAGACATATGAGGTCGAAATTAACAGCCATCATTGAATTAGCGTTGACCTAGCCTTATAGTTTTTGTGTGTAAGGTAAAGCAAGGCATGGACGACATCCCATATAGATATTCAAGCTTTGTTTACTTCTTTTTCTTCGTCCAAGCGTTTCCTAGTTGCACCTTCAGCTTACGCTTCAGAGCCTAGGGTACGCTTTTAATCATGGTCCTGATTTGGCGGGTACAACTGTTTATTGGTTACTCCTTTTTGCTTAAAATAAAATTAAGTACTTAAATGAACTTAAAATTACCTAAATAAAATTACTTAATTAAAATAAAATTAATTCGATTTTTTAATCCTGCAAATAATTCCATTGACAAAGTTATAAGATTCCATTGACAAGAGACCCCTCTTACCATGGGTGACGCAAAAAGCGACTAGGGGATAAACAGCATATTGATTTAGTAGTTGTTGTAGGCACTTCTCACCAGGTTGATGTTGTGAAGCGATCTTTCTTCAGAAATCCCAGTGTGGGCGAGTAAGAGATGGGGTAGGTAAAAAGGACCCAAAGGTTCGACGTGCTTCCTATATTTTAGGTCCCATACTTATGATAAGATACTAGGGTGATTTGTCAAAGGCAGAATTTCAGAACGTTAACGAATGTCTACAAGAATATAATGTATGGGATTGACATAAACCGCACCGCCCTTAATCACGTGGTCAATCGTATGTCAATCCCATACATTTTGTTCTTCTCGTTTTGAGACTTTAGCTAAGCCCAAGTGGCATGGTTTCGTCGGTAGGGTTCGAAGCGATCTTCGCTGGAACTTCTAAGCTGACTAATAATCCATACTAATATTATAAATGCGAAAGTCTGTCTGTCTGTCACCTCTTCACGGCTAAACTGCTGGACCGATTGTGATGAAATTTGGTAGGGATGTAGTTAACGACCTGAAGTCAAACATAGGCTACTTTTGGGCGCGATATAACCGAGTCCCACGCGGGGCGAAGCCGCGGGGAACAGCTAGTACTATATAAGACCAATCCCTATGTTTTCTTCAACCGTGGTATTGTGTAGCCACTGCTGGAGGTTTCTCAAGATGTTTCACAAATTCCGTCTAACTCCAGGCTCCGTTTTCGATTGACAAACGTTGCATTGTCTTAATTAGTGAGGCAATTTAATGGCAATGTTTATATCATTTAAATCAGTGTGGCTTAATCTGGTCAAGCGCGAGCCGGCTTTACGCACTACGGGTCCCGTAGAGTTTGGAATACAAATAAAGAATTTGTTTAATTGGGGATGTGCGATAATGATATTTAATTTTGTATTATTAGTTTTTAATAGTGGCAAGACAACAGCACCAAAAATTAATTATCTGTTAGGGTTCAAAAGACACAGCTCGCTAACAAAGAGATGAATCTAAGGACATCGGAGACTTTAAGTTATATGGTTGCTTTTCAAACCTTGTGTAAGGAACCCTAAAATGGAAAGGATTTTGCAAGATGGGATTGGGAAAACTATTTTTGGTGAAATCAATCACCAATCAACGTATAAGCTAATTATATCATCACAGCGTTTTGTGACAAGAATTTACAGTAATAACCCTAACATTTTACAACAAAGCTGAAATATTATCAAAAATAACTAAACACCTACTTAAAGATATCAAATACGGACCACCTCTATTTCATGGTAATAGTGGCTAAATTCCAACGAAATTTGTCATCTTAATACAATGGCGAGTATGTACTGTGAACAATAGTGTAAATTGCACACTATATTGTGCTATACAATAAAATTGAAGACTACAATAGCACTACAATGGGAAATATAAATAGTATGTTATGTGACGGCATAAGAAATTACAATAAGCAAATAAATAAAGGGAAATTCCATAAGTTTTTTTACTAAACAAATATAAAATACAGGGATTTTGATTTTTCTATCTTAGCGGTTTATTTTCCTGGTTGCTGAAGAACCCATGTCCGCTTTCTTGCTTGTTCTTTTTGTCAGTCAATTTAGTAATGTTATATTATCAATATTTATTAACAATATTCTTAAATGATATATAGATCAAAATATAGTTGATGAGTTTTTGATAAAATACAGTTGTGACGTGTTAGTGTGTGATGTGGCATTTTCGGGAATTTTGGAAATATTTCCAAAGTTTCCAAATGACTTTGTTAACTTTGGGAATATTTCGAAAATTTACATGGAAAATTCCCGTAAATTTAATATATTTCGAGCGGCACATCACTAGTAGTTGACTCTGTCTGAGTGTAGAAGACGCGAGCAATATCTGAACAGATTATAGAAATCTGTTCAGCCATTAGCCTACCAACCCAATTGGTGCGTGCGACTATTTACCCTCTATTGACATTTAAAACGATTATTTATTCCTATTTTCAGCCTATTTCTACCAAAATATTGGTGTCGACCTCCTTTATTTTCCGTCATTTCCCTTTATCCAGGGCCGTGAGGGAAAGAATGAGTGTTTAAAAATTATTCGTGCCCGAACTAAAATATTATTTTAGGTCTAAAAGGTTTTCCTTAGCTAAATTAACTTTAATTTATGTATTCCGTATCGCTCAAACCGTTATGCCAGTCATGAGGGTTCACAAAGGGCTGTGCGTGCGAACGAAAATAGTTATCATGAAACTATTTCGGTGTGTGTTAATAAACCGGTAGTTTATTAATTATTCAAATATTATGTAATGAAAATGGCGGTTATTGTGCGCAGCCTTAGAGCATTAAGCCAACCGGAGTGGACACTGACAGGCGACACCCCCTGCCAAAAGAGTAATACTGTTTATAAGGTTTAAGAATACTGGCGTGTGTGTATTTTTTGCTTGTGTTGTATAATTTTGCCAAGTGTGTGGTTAACGATTTGTTAAAATAATGTATTAGTGTTAATACTTATTGTAGGTGTTACCTCACCACGTGCGTAGAATGTAGCAGGCTTTTACACGTAGAAATAAGTGCGCGTGGCATGGCATCTCTGGCTGGTTTAATGCTCTAAGCTCGCAGTATACGGTGAAAGAATTAATAATTTATCATCAAGGGTTATCCCTGTTGCATAAGTTAGACTTTGGAGCCCGGGGTCCGCTTATGTCCGTACAAGCTGCTCCCCGCGGTTGCACTCGGAATGAAGAATTTCTTAAATTCGACCTAAATCTTAATTTAAAAGCGTTCAAACAAACACACTATTTAGTTTTATTACGCTTAGTATACCTATATTAGTATAGTTTTTTTTTTTATTCCTAGTCATAAAGCCTAGATAATCACGGTGGCATTTTAATAAAATTGTCGAGTTGAAATGTACGTGTACATGATTCTACATTGGGCCGTAATGATATTGCATATGTGAAATTTAAATAAAAAAATAAAATAAAATTAAAACTAGCCAATAACACATCAAAACTCGTAGTCATACATTATACTACGAAATATAAATATGTAGAACGAGAAAAATCTATAAAACCCTGTTTACCTTACGTCATACAAATAGAATGCGATAATATGTTATCTAGCCTCGTAAACGGACGACACCTACTATCGCTTGTATATTTTTTAATGATGACAAATGACATATATTTACATAAAATATAGGGGACCCTAAAAAGTTTTTGAAACACAGGCTCAAGTTCCTAAAGTCTCGACCCCAAGCGGTCATATGGCCTCCGTCGCATACAAATTTTCGTAAACAACTTGTTGCTGAATTTATATGTATTCGTAATAATTTTTCGTTTGTGAGAAGCCCCAAAAATACTGGTCACGTTTTCATTTTAGCACTGAATTTCCTCAATAAGGTCGAATTATCATTGTGTTAACAAAAACGTGTATTCAAATGATAAAAAGACATACAATGATATTGTTGATTCAAAAGATATGTTATTTGCATAAAATAAAACAGAAAGAAGCAACACGTTTATAGCATGATAAAATTTAATTTCAATTTATCAGAGAAATGTAGCGTCAATTTTGCTCGTAATAGGATATATTTTACCGCGAACGAAAGCCGATGTTATTGATTTGATAACCTGTACCCTGAGATATGCATGTTATGATACGTCATTTCATGTTTTATATACTTTCCATCCGTATTTTACCTCCTCGTAAGGTAAATAAGTATTTTAAATTAATTTTTGAGTATCATTTGGTTGCATTGTAAGAATAAGGATTTTTTCCTAAATTTTGTAAAAACTTTTATTACTCTTACAAAAGTGACGGAAAGCGCATGCATTGAAAGTCACTTTAATGTGAACGGCCATCAGATTCCTACCGGGGTTACTTTTTATCATTGCAAATGTAGATGGCAGATCTTTCTGAATCAGCGAGTGGTAAATGACAAATCTAATATACAAATTTGTTTGTTACAGGGGCATATAGAGAAGGGTAGGCAGAGCAGCTTCGCCGCCCGCCATGTTCCGACCCGAGTCGCCCCTCGCTGACCACCGCAGCCTGCTCCCTCGGCGGCTGCTGCCAGTCAAAGCACAAATAGCCCCAGCAGACAAACGAAAAAACAGGCGCTCCCTAGAACTCAACCCCCCAAACGAACACGCTCCATACGACTACCCTAAACTGCTCATATCCAAAACGACAGATTCCCTCAACACAGAATGCCCAAGGAAACAAATCAATAAACAAGACTCGTCTGACAGCCTAAAACGTGCTTTACTCACTAAAGATGATAAAAAAGAGGACAAGAAAGCACAGATCTCAAAACAGGACTCGAGTGAGAGTTTGAAAAAGGCATTGCTTTGTCGTCAGGAGTCAAATGAGAGCGCCAAAAGAAGAGATTCTGATCCAAAGAACCAAAGGGTTCAGAATCAAGATGTGAAGAGGGTAGCCGAGGTGAAAAGGGGTAGTGATAAGAAGGGGTTGTTGGAGACTGACTGTGATGAGCCATTGAAGAGGATATACGAGAGGCGGACGGGGTGCGCAAGGCCGACGTTGCCCCCCGTGGCGGAGAAAGGGGTGATATCTCCAAACTCCCCGAATGGAAGCCCCAGTACTCCAAGTGTGGCTGCGGTGGCCGAAGGTCTGGTGAGATGGGGCAGTGGATTGCTGTCTCCGAAAGAGGAGCCGAGATTGAGGGCGGCTAAGAGCTGGTACGGCTATGGGACTCTACCCACCGATAGCGAAAAGGTTAGTGTATTAAAGATTTTACTATAAATAGAGATTCATCCATCATCATGCTATACGTCCGTCTGACTAACCCGTAACTTTTCTGATGCAAATGGATCCAAAATATTCTCATCTAGGTATTTTCCCAGTTGCATCAAGGTCGCTAGAAGTGCCCAAAATACGGAAGATTTTCTTACTAATTAGTTTATTCTTATCAATAAATTTTTTTCGTGTCAAAAGGTGGATTGGGTTATTCAGTCCTGGGCAGATAGATCTGACCTGACTGACCGAGAGCAGAGTCTCTATGATAAGTTCAATATTTATAAGTGGTCTTCGAAGGTGGTCCAACATTTTGGATAATCAACTTTTCGGACCGCAACGATTTTTCATCTGCCGTCTGTATATCCCTTATATCCAGTCTTTCACGTCGTGTGGTTCATTCGTGGATTTCAACGCGACATTTCCATTCCCACAGAAACATTGAAACTATATTGACCCAGGCAAACAAGGACATTAAGACTTGACACAAATTTTACTGCATAAGTATATGTAATTACCGACTCGTTAACTCAATGTTCTAGAATGATATTGATAACCGTTAACACATTTCGCTTCAAATTTTAGATCCAGTAGTGTCCATTATCCTTTTTATTTCAATGACTTTTAGAGCATACATTATTTCATATAGTCCTTTGGAAGGCATGTTAAGCCGTGGTCCGGTTGCTATCTGGTGGTAACCTTGTCAAAGATCGAGAGACTATTACATTGTTTTTAACACACATGTAAATGTTGGTCTCTCTTAATCGGTGATTTGTGTGCAAATTGTTTAACGTACACACAATCTAATGCTATTATAATAACTGTAATAGTAAATAATACGTTATTAGGGATTTACCCGTCGACATTTTCGATACGATTTGGTATTTCAAGGTGGGTAATGTCATGATTTTAATCTGATACCTATAAGGTTTTGCCCGAGCTTCCGCGTGTATGAGGAAAACAGTTCTTTGTCGTTATTTGAGGAAAACTGTCCTTTTGTAAACAGAAGACGCGTATTTTATTAATTGGCATCTTCAAGATTCTCCTTTCTCATCTTAGCCTTTTTTCTCGGATACATTCTCTTCAGACAATGTAATAAAGACCATCAAAATTGGACGCCAGCGATGGGCAAATTGGGCAAGTCAGGTGGTTAGAATGGACGAAGCCAGAGTCCCCAAGCGTTTACTGGAAAGCAAACCAGAGGGTCACAGAGGTCGGGGCAGACCCAGGCTGAGATGGTTGGAGTAGAACAAAACCTTGGATATATCGGTATCAGCAGCTGGCAATAAAAAAACCCAAATTCGAAGGTCTGGAGAGATTTACTTGTCCAGGCCCAATCCCACTCCTGGCTGTAGCGCCTTAATGATGATGATGACTCTCTTCAGAGGCCAAGGTGCAAGGTTCTACTTCGCCTCGATTTGTTTAATGGATCAGTCAATCTGCGTTACAAACTGGACTGTCCACTCATCTGTATGTCTCCTAATGACGTATTCGGATTTCTCTTGGTCACATGTCCTTTCTTGTAAAAGAGATGAATCGAGAAACGATAGTAGATCGTTAATTGATACCATCTTCAACAAATAGATCGAGAGTTATATCTTTCAGGGCTTATATTCTCAACTTGATACTTTACGTAAGTTAAGTGTAGTGAAGTGCTTTGAACAAATCAATATATTACAAACATGTGTAGTCTAGGGCCCGTAAATATGTTATTTTATTAGGGAGTGTAGCCGACGCAATAAAAACACCGTGTAGACTTGAATTACGTGTATTTTGGACACAATAAAAGAAGATTTATAATTTTGTTATAATATCAAAACCGTAGCGTAACTGTGGAAATCTCTAGACGATATTCGACTGCCTACATACAAAAATAAAAAAGTTAAGATTTCTACCGACTTACAGCAGTTCCACCGTTGCGCAACAGATGGCGCTAGTGGTATCAAAATTACATTTTAAAACAAAAAAGAAACATAAAAATGCATACAAAATAATTAGATTAAAATGCCTACGTGCGTCGCCTACAATCCACCCCCCAGTGCTGTACTACTCAGCACTATTTATCCATCGGATCTAGTAGGGCGACGCGCGTCACAGGTCGACGCAAAATCCCAGTGCGAGTGCGCACGTCCACCATTCGGACCCGGCCGTCGTCGCCGGCGTGGGTCGCGCTCACTACCCCGTGTCGCCAGGAGCCGCGCTCCAGGTCGGCTCGACGAGTAAAACATAATCACCCTCTCGCAAGTTACGCTCATCCCTGGTCCATTTCTGCCTAGGTAACAATGTTGGTAAATATTCCCTAAGCCAGCGATTCCAAAACATGTCAGTTAGCCTCTGAGCTACCCGCCACTTTTTTCTAAGACTAAGGTCAGCATTATCGTATTTACCAAAGGGAACCTGGTTCGATGATGTACCTATTAAGAAATGATTGGGTGTTAAAGCCTCGGGAAAATTGGGATCGGATGAAACATGTGTGATTGGACGGCTATTCACTAGTCCTTCAACTTCAATCAACAAGGTTGACAAGGTTTCTTGATGAGGAGCTCGTTCCTTTAAAACTACCTTTAATGCGGCTTTAACAGTACGGATCATGCGTTCCCAGGCACCTGCCATTTCTGGAGCCCCTGGGGGTAGGAACCGCCAGACAATACCTCGGACGCTGGCATCCTCTTGCAACCTATTTACATTAAGTTCCCGCAGACTCTTCTTTAACTCATTGTCGGCTCCTCTTAAATTGGTACCATTATCCGAATAGATAATGCAAGGCGTGCCTCTTCGTGCTGACATCCTCCTCAAGGCCATGATAGTAGAATCAGTGGATAGATTTTCAGCTAACTCAATGTGTATAGCGCGAACGGTTAAACACGTAAACAATACACCATATCTTTTTTGTCTTCCCCTACCCACTGTGACCTCCATGGGACCAAAAAAATCAATTCCAGTGCATGAGAAAGGACGTCGATTGTGCTGTAAACGTACAGCAGGTAAGTCTGCCATTAGTTGTGGGCGAGGAGCTGCGCGACGGTAACGACAAAAGAGGCAGTTGGCTCCTATACTACGTACAGTGGGCCGCAATTGAAGGATCCAATACCGTTGCCGTAATTCGTTAACTACAGTTTCGTGCGCTCCGTGCATTGCTCGTCTGTGATGGTACTCAACAAGTAGCCGAGCAATTTTATGCTTACCATCCAGGATAATGGGTCGCTTTGTCGACTCACATATTCCTATAATTTTGTCCACACGACCACCGACACGTAATATGTTCTGGTTGTCTAAATATGGAGTTAATGTCAATAAACGACTATTTGACATCAAAGGTTTGGCCTGTTTTATGCTTTGAATTTCAGCAGCAAATGAATCCTGTTGACACTTCCTAACAATCAGCTGTTCGGCTTCCAAAAGTACAGTAGGGTCCAAAATTGTCTCCCCACCTCGACACCTCTTAACAAATTGTAGGACTCTGCCGGCAGCTCGGAGAAAACGTTGCCACGATGAAAACCTTTCTTCATCAGGTAGTGAAGAAGCCAAGTTACATTTATCTTCCGCGGACACAAAATTAACATGCAGTTCTTCCCCTACCGCCTCTTCAGAGCGTCTTGTACTCTTTAAATCCTTTGGCCAATCATCTTCTATCAAACGTAAAAATTCAGGTCCTTGAAACCAAACGTCTTCATAAGAAATTAGTTCTGTGTTTTCCTTCGTGGCCAGGTCAGCTACATTTAATTTAGATGGCACGTATCTCCATTCAGCTATAGAGGTCAACTCGTCTATCTCGCCTAGTCTCTGGGCCACGTAAGCCTTATAGCTTCTAGGGTCACTTCTTAGCCATTGAAGTACTGTGCTGGAGTCAGTCCAAAAATATCGCTTGTGTGGCTTAAATGTCTTGTGCTCTCTTTGAACCACATCAGCCATTCGAGCTCCAATTAGAGCACCCTGTAGCTCTAAACGTGGTACTGACATCGGACGTAACGGAGACACCCTACTTTTGCCAGCAACAAAACAAACTTTGACACTACCATCTGACCGGGTAAAACGCCAATAAAGTACCGTCGCGTACGCGAGTGTAGATGCGTCGCAAAAGATGTGAAGCTGAATATCAACAATAGTTGTATTTTCGGTCAAAGATGTCATATTATAACACGGAACATAGCCGCTCTGACCAGTATACCATCGAGGAATCTCCAATCTTTTTATCTGCTTAAGTTCATTAAGCCACTTTACCCATTTATTATGTTCGTCAGAATGGATTCGGCATTTCCAATCAACACCACTACGATGTACATTTTGTAATAATATTTTTGCTTTAATTATAAACGGACACAAAAATCCATGTATATCATAGACGGACATAATTATACTAAGCATTTTTGCTTTCGTAGGACGCTCAAGGCCATTTAAAATATTTTCCGGAATACGATCCAAACAAATATTAAAAGCAAACGTATCGTGCGCGGTATGCCATATCAGCCCTAGAGTGCGCTCCGCTGTGTTCGTAGCTCCGTCCTTGAATTGAACAGCTGTTTGCGCGAGCGCATCGGCAGGTATATTAGCCAATACTTGTTTACAGTTGCTAGACCAACCTCGCATAAAAAATCCGCCGCTCTTGTGAATAGAACTTATTTCACGTACTAATTTTATTGCATTATCTGCATTTGGCGTCGAATAAAGGCAATCGTCCATATAGTGGTTATTAACAATAACATGAACGGCCTCCGGATATTCATCCTCGTATTTTAATGCATTTTTGTTTTTTATATATTGAGCAATGAAAGGCGAGCAGGTAGCTCCGAAAATTAAACTTTGCATTACACATACTTTTAAAGGTGAATCTACATTTTCCTGCCATAAAAACCTAAGTACATGCTGATCTTCTGGGCGTATCCTAATTCTCAAAAACATATTTTCGATATCACCAATAAAAGCTACCTCATTTTCACGAAACCGAAACATTATACCAAATAATGAGTTATACAAATCGGGCCCTGTAATTAAAAAATCATTTAGGCATACATTAAAAACTTTACCCGCCGCGTCATAAACTAATCTCAATTTCCCGGGTTTGTTCGGATTTAATACCCCGAAATGTGGTAAATACCAGACATTGTTTACCTTCATGGATAGCTCAGAATTACTCAGTTCGCGAGCGTATCCATTCATAAACAGCTTGTTTATTTCACTTTTATATTTTTCTGCATACGCTGTGTCCGTGCTGAACTTACGTAACAATAGCTGCAGGCGATGCAAGGCATAGCTATACGTATCGGGTAAAGACAGGCTATCTTTCGTGAACGGTAAACCGACTTCCCATTGATTACCTACTAGGCGTGACGTATTATCTAAAATTTGCATAGCTCGGATATGAGAGGCATTCTCACGGCTTTTGGAACATATACCAACAGAGTCAATACTAAATGAAGCCTTTATTAATTCATTTAATTGGGTGATGTCATCACTATTGTTTACATCAGACGAAGCGAGATGGAAAATATGTTCACTTACCAGGGAGCGAGCGCGACCGCAGCAGCCGTGAATGCACCATCCCAAGCGACAGCGAGTAGCATATGGTGTACTTTTACCTCCGTGTCGTACCTCCAGCGGAGCGATTAAATAATAATTATCCTCGCCGATTAGTAGACGCGGCACCACACACTCACTACACACTTTATTTTTAATTGGCAACAAATGGTTACAAGTTAAACTATTAACAACAGACAGATCTTGTTTTGGCAAATTTAACTTAGACACTTTACGTAACTTAATGTCATATTTATTATTGTCGTTTCCACTAATTTGAGCACGCACTTTTGGGGCATCCGATTGGTACACTTCAAGACCGAACGCATCTATAAACTTTATAGCACTAGAACTTTCGCACTGCAAGCCTAGGCTATCTGCTAATTGGCTATCTATGATTGAGACAGACGCAGCATCATCTAACAATGCATACGTTGTTACACTACCGTTAGGTCCACTTAATTGCACTTCAACCACTTTTAGCATGACTCCGCCTTGTCGATTTTTTGAAACGTGGGCGACCGTCGCGTCAGAGGTCGAAGCAGGTTGCGCCGCCGGACGCGAGTCATCTTTAGCTGTTTCTTCAGTTTGTTTCTTCCAGTGAAGAAGACGATGATGCATCATGCCACAGCTGTCGACGTCACAAACAGGCGCTGGACATGTGTTGCTATCGTGTCGTGCCACTATGCAGCGAAAGCACAATCTTTGTGTTTTTACAAATCTCCACTTATCCCTTCGCATTGCACGCTTGAAGTCACGACAGTCAGTCAGCTGATGGTTATGCTTATCACAGAACTTGCATTTGTTGTTCTGTTCGCTCTCAACAGTAGCACAGATAGTACGCTGGCGGTGGTGAGTCTCGGTGCGTTTAGGTTGTACTTCCTGAGACTTTTTTACGTCATATGTCGCACCAACTAATGATAACATCTGTGACTCACGCATTAAAAATGTTGCAAGTAGTTCCAGCTTAGATTTGCCTTCTGAGAATTTTTCAAAAGCGTAGTCAGTCCATTTACCCACTAGTGTGCTGGGCAACTTACTAATTATGGCTGTTGACAGTTCGGGACTACGTAAATAATCATCTTGATTTAATGCACGAATGGTTGCTACACAGTTATTTACTTTAACAGAAAAATTAATTATTTCTGTTTGATATGACGTAGGTAATGGGGCAAGTTTTCTCAAATTATTAGTGAGGTTGTGAATAATTAAATCAGGACGTCCAAACCTCAATTCCAGCATCTCCATAACGGCCGACGGCGGTGTGTTGCCTATCAGCAGATCGGTCACAGCTTCTCTGGCCTCACCTTTCAACGCCTTACGTAATCTCCACAAATTTTCAGAGTCACTGAATTTACACACACTGGTAGACTCTTCATAAGCCTTTTTAAAATGCAACCACTCAATGCAGTCACCACTAAATGTAGGTAGATCTCGTGGTGTAGCGAGACGACTAAGTAAGCGCTGCTCATGTTGTGAGGTGTGTTTACTCATGAGGTCCTTTAGTGTGTGAGCCAACTGCTGCATACCATCTCCTGGGGTGTCAGCAGGACAGGGTGCAGGTGTGAGGCATTTGTGATCCAGCCAATCTTCAACACGATTGTGCAGCTGTTCCTTGCTGCGGCGGCTGACCACGTCGTCGACTTCTGCTTCTTCCTCGACATTCTCCATAGCGAGTTGTACCTCCAAACGCTTATCAATCAGTTGCAACTGAATCTTGGCTTTCGCTTCAGCAGCTTCAAGCTCCAACTGTTTACGTCGAGCTAATGATGACGCGCTGGACTTCTTAGACGAACTCTGTGATCCATGAGAGGAGGGTGCCTTAGTTATCTCCTTCTTCATGTCTTTTTCAACATTTGGACATAAGTTTCCACAGCTGATGCTGCGGCCAGGAATCGTTTTTTCATCGGTTTCAATCTTCTTCTTCACCGGCGCGTCTTGTAATTTTGTCAGTTCGCGTAATTCATGTCTCTGCTGACGCGTCGAGTACGGGGTTTTAAACGACATGTTGCCGAATTCAAGATCCGGCTCGAAGGACCAAACACTATTGTAGCCGACGCAATAAAAACACCGTGTAGACTTGAATTACGTGTATTTTGGACACAATAAAAGAAGATTTATAATTTTGTTATAATATCAAAACCGTAGCGTAACTGTGGAAATCTCTAGACGATATTCGACTGCCTACATACAAAAATAAAAAAGTTAAGATTTCTACCGACTTACAGCAGTTCCACCGTTGCGCAACAGATGGCGCTAGTGGTATCAAAATTACATTTTAAAACAAAAAAGAAACATAAAAATGCATACAAAATAATTAGATTAAAATGCCTACGTGCGTCGCCTACAGGGAGTCTCCATACTTTTCGAGGCGTAGTCTATTTCGGCAGATCAGAAAATTCTTTATTTCAATTCGCAACGAACATATGATACATCAGATGACAGAATAGACATAGGTGTCTGTTTTATGTATTCCGTGGTATACCTCACAACTGCTTATTTGATATTCGGAGGCGTATCCAACGCAGAAACAGCTGAATAAATAAAGACAACATAACAAAACATTTTTTTGTGACTTAGGACTTTCTTGATTAATCTATGATTATTATTATTATACAATTATGCCTCATTTTTCAGCGGGTATTTGTTTAAGGCATCTGTACGCCAGGAGTTTGAAAGTTAAGTACTCCATATTCTGCGCTTGGGAAATGAAGTTTCTATCCATAGTATGCAAAAATGATGTTTTGGCATATGATATTATGATATGTTTTAGTAGTACCCGAGTTAAGGTCGTTTAGAAACAAACTCTTGACAGCTTTATAATATTGAATTTTACGAATTAAAATATTTTATCTATTAAGTAATAATTGTCAAGTTATAAAAATGGTGCAAATAGCTGCATAAAATTGCTTGTTCATTGTTAAATAATGAAAGTAACCAATTACATAGGTTTTTTTGTAATTGGATCTACACAATAACATTCGCTGTTTTGCCGCCACACTCCAGTGAACGTTCTATGAATGAATGAAATGAATCTCCTAGGAATAAGGAACACGGACACGGAATAGTCTTCTATTCACAATTTTACTCATTTAAGGGCGCCCGCATGCCTGCCACTTTTATGTTTTTGTAGTAAGCTAATATTCTAACTTTTAAAGAATACTACCAGGCTTTACATGGATTTCGAATTTCAATTAAATTAGAAACCTTTTGGAAAAATCATTACATGATAATTAAAATGGCATAAGATATGTTTATGTTTAAATAACCACTTTAATTAATAACACTACCTTTGTATTCAATATGCCACAGCAACACAAAGTAGGTTGGGTTGGACTCTAATAGCAAAATGACGAATAATAGTTTGCAGCCTAACTTCCTAACTAAAATGCGAAAGTGAGTTCGTTGGTTTGTTTGTTACGCTTTCACGCCCTATCTACTGCACTAATCTTCCTCAAATTTCACATGTATACACATAGATAGAAGTAATGAGAAGGACATAGGATACCTTGCATCCCGGGAAAAAGTACTGTTGGCGTGGGAAATTTACGCGGGTGAAGCCGAGGGCGAATGCTAAATGTTTATAATAATATAATATATCTAAAAAATACTTTTTAAATAGTACACGGAAATAATAGTTAAACATACACTAAGGCTTTTTGACGGACGTCAAAAATTTGATATTTTGACATTCAAAGGTGTTATGCATATTCATTTAATGAGAAATGTGAATTTCAAATCACCTCAACAATGACATATTACATGACATGCGACGCAATTTTTGTATTTTGTTTTTAAAATATATCCGGTGTTTGTGCTCGACCTTAGATGTACCCCGACATTTTTTTTACTTTACAAGGAAGCATGCGAAATTGCGAGGCCTAACACGACATCTACAGTTGCGATCGGCACCCACAATGCGCGGACGCACGTACTGTACGTGTTGTCATAGTAGTAATGTGTGAAAATAATTCGAATTTGGAATTTACACGGAGCGATAACAAAATAGAAGTGGTATTTGATTGGAATTCAATTATGTTGTGTGCAGCAATGTATAATGTGAATTTTGTGTGCCTCATATGTTTGCCAGCTGTTATCAGATAGCGCGTCCTAGGATTGTTTTGTTTGTTATCAGTGATTGGTTATCGATGCCGACCGAGGCCCGACGTGCAAGGGTAAGGTTATGGATGTACCTTAATTATATTTAATCGAAATCACCTTGTTGTTGTTAAGATACCGGTTCGAATAGTTTTATAAGATTTATTTGTAAAAGATGAATTAAATTCAAACACTGATTACTACATAGATGAAAATAAATGTATGAATGAGTGAGAAATTATTTATTCGAGAAACGATAATGTAGTCTCATGAAATTGTAAGTAATAATGCTAAAAATGTACAGAAATATATAGTTTTTGATTTCCTTATAAATAAACAAGTTAAATCCTCAAAACATCACCAATCAATACACCACCACCAATTCAAATATACATTTTTATCTAAGTATCTTACCTATCCAAAAAACCTTGGGGAAGTCGAAACTTTAAGAATCCTCATTTATATTACCCTCATCAAAGCAAAAAATAGACATGTTATATCATTACGAAAACGGGACGAGGTCGTAATGTCACTGATTGTATATTTAATTGTGTTATTGTTACCACTGAACTTTGATTACCTGCGCCTATTATTTCATTATGGCTGTTTATTCTGTATTGTTTCTCTCTCTCTCTTCCTTATCGTTTTCTTGGTTGCATACTCCACCGGCTGATTCTGAGGTCATGGTATGCTTAAAGCGCATAAAGTCACATAAAGAAAGCAAAATTATTGAGTTTGCCTTTTGCGGAGGAGTGGAAAGCCATATTTTAACATATTTTTTAAAAAATTGTTTATTTAATTTTCCTTAAGTTTCCTTCTTTACTATCGCCGTGAAATACTTAAAAACCGACTGGATGTAAAAAGCATATTTTACAATATTAGGTAGGTATTTTTGATAAATAATATCAGTTTTGTTGAAACATCCACTTATTTTCTATTTAATTTGCAAGTATCAGTGTTGACGAACACAGAAGAATTATACCTCGTGTGTTCATAAGTTTTGAGACAAACTTTGTACTTCAAAATAAAATAAAATATTACTGACATCTATTTATTTCTTTTTCCAATTTTAAATTTGGAATGTTAACTTTTAATTTCTTAGATTTTAAAGTTAATTTCTTTCAAATTTGTCGTCATAGAGGAAACAAAAGAATTACGTGCGGCCGTGATTTCGCTATTTAAGGTGGGGAAAAAGTAATATAGATTTCCCGTGAGGTAAAAAATTTGGTGTGAGTCGTAACTTCGTGTATTACACTATTAAACGATACAAGGAGTCAAGTTCTTTGCAAGATAGTCAAAGGAGTGGTCAGCCACGCTCTGTAAGGACGCCTGCGAACATCAAAATCATCCGAGAGCGACTTTACTGAAATCCATGTCGCACTCGGAAGAAACTCGCTCTTCAGACTAAAATTTCGCGCGTTTCATTCAACTGACTACTGAAATATGATCTTAAGGTAAAGGCGTACAGCCGCAGAAAAGTTCACTTCTTAAACGATCGTCTTCGTAAATTGCGACGCGAATGTTGTCCAATGCTGATAAGGAGACACGATGCGAGGAAGATACTCTTCACCGATGAGAAAACCATTACTGTCGAAGAAAAGTTTAACCGACAAAACAATAAAGTGTATACCAAAAGTAGCAAGGATGTACAAGCTTCAGCACGGAATGTTTCGCGAGCTCACCATTCGGCTAGTGTGATGGTATGGTGGGGAGTTTCGTATGAAGGTGTCACTCCGCTCCATTTATGCCAACAAGCCGTCAAGGTGAAAGCCAAGAATTATTAAAGTCACATTTTAGAGCCTGTTGTGAAATCTCTGTCACATACTTTATTTCACAACAAGGATTGAGTTTTCCAGCAAGACTCGGCGTCATCCCATAAGGCAAAAACCACCCAAGTTTCGTTGAAGGCAAATGTGCCCGGCCTTCATCGCGGCGAACGAATGGCCTTCCTCCAGCCCATCTCAACCCGCTAGATTATTTTTTATAGACTGAATTAGAGCTCAGGGCCTGCTGAAAGTCCCACCCAAACTTGGAGTCACTGAAGCGAACCCTTGTCCGAGAAGCAAAGCCAATTTCGCTGGAAAAGATTCGTGCCGCCATTGATGACTGGCCAAATCGTCTAAGGGCCTGTATTAAAAACAAGGGTGGTTATTTTGAATAATAATTATATTTTATTGTTGATTATTATCTAGTTAATGTTTACTGAAATTTTTTGAAATATAAGTTTATTATTAAAAAAGTTATGCAACTTTAAGTTCGTCTCAAAACTTATGCACACACGAGGTACATATGCTCATCATCATCATTTCGAGTAGGCGTCACGGTCAATCGACCATTCACACCCTGGTGTCAGAGTTCTCGGAACCGCCTCTTGGCCTCTGTCGCGGTGCCTTTAACGACTACCATATATATGGCAGCCGGGACCAACGGCTTAACGTGCCTTCCGAAGCACGGAATCATCTTTATTATCAGACATTCAGGTGATTTATGCCTGCATACATACGCTCAATTTCACTTAATGTCTTAACTGTAAAATTTGATTGACTAACATATTATAGAGACTTTCACGCTTCTCTTGTTAGATTTGAGTAAGCCAAGTTAAAAATGTATGAATTTTTAATTAGCATGCGCGAAAAACAACAGTCTATTATGATACGAGTACAAAGCTTGCGGTTGTCTTGTATGTCGGTCAGGTCCTGAATATCTCATTACGCGATGTCTAACGTTTCAATTGTTGTATGTATGTATTTATGTGTGTTTTGTGTGTGTGTGTGTGTGTCACTTTTATTTTGGGAAAACACGGTTTCACGACCTCATTTGTTTTCATTGTAATTCTGAGAGTTCTCAATTACGTTAATTTAGATTTGTTTTAATTAAAAACACTGATATTAGCATCTATACTTGTCTAATATATAAATAGCTATAAGTGTACTTCAATAGGAAAGGTGGCTTATATTTATAAGTGCACAGTGCACACACATCACGGGTGGAATCATTATTATAACAACATAGATTTGTCTGGGGTCCATGTGGCCATGCTCCCCAAACCATGATCTTCTATAATGCCATTAATAATCTGTGGTCATGCCCTTCTTGACGTGTGAGTGAGCTGTGCTAAACAAGACCTTATGTCAGCCACAAAAAGACGCATAAAAGAGGCAAGTTCAGGAGTCACAAATACACAGTTTGAGCCTTTTGACACGAAAAGAGTTAGAAGAATTAACGCTATAAGAGCAATGCTTTAATTTTGAAATGAAAATGGGTTTAACTAGACCAAGCCACAGTAACATGAAACAAAGAAAAAAAAACAATCTTGCTGTCCTATCAAAAAATGAAAGAACTCTCTAATGATAGACAATAATTAAAGGAACTCCACCGACAAGAAACTAGCTGTTAAATCTATATATAAAAGAAAGTCGTGTTAGTTACAACACTTATAACTCTAGTTCTACTGAAACAATCGCTTTGCATACGCATAGTAGAAGTATGGTAAGGGACAAAAGGTACCTCTCCGAGAAAAAGCACTGTTCGTGAGAGAAGTTCATGAAGACTACAAAGCTAGTTTAAAATATAAAGCAATGAAATTGAAACTCCCTTCTTCCCTTCTTGGCTTTATATAAGGTAGTATATAGATTGGCAATCTTCGATGTTACTTCGTGTTGAATCACTGCATTTGTGTCGAGCATCGAGCGCGCAGCCAGCATATTGATTTCGGCCTGTACCAGACAGCATATTAATCAGATCTGTGAATAAATGCATTTTGAGTGCAGTGCATTCAGTCTACATGTTCTAAATTGTCTTTTTGAATTTCTATTTTAAGTAAATCAAAGTTAAATTTAATTAATCCCGTTACTTACTATGTGTTTCACCAAAACAATATATGACAAGTAAATTATTGAAAAAAAAGTCATTTAAAAATATACTATTTTAGACTGCTTATTGACAAACTTTAGAATGCTAATTATTATGATAAAATAATGTCGTGTCGTTAATTTTGTAGCATAATCGAAAACGAAGTCTTCATTCCACCATTTCATCACGGAACAAAGAACATCACAACAACATGTCGCGCTCATTATGTAAATTCCCAACTGTTTAAAATTCTAATTTCCATTCGCGTATTCCTCACCGGTGGATATAACAATGTCAATAAGTAACCTGCGCCCTTGGAGGTCCAAAATTAAATTAAATCACATACAATACCAAAAGTATAGAATAAAAAAACATAGACTGCTATAACTATAATACCCGGCACATACTCGTAAGTTGGCCACAAACGGGGCGTGCGGGGGGCAGCACAGTTAAATTTGTATTGAAATCGGCTACTGCGCAATCAAGGTCATTTCAGTTTATTGCCAACTTAAATGCCGTAAACTATATGTTCTATTGGTGATTTATTTAAGTTATGCACACAATGCGTGACATTATGACAATACTACGTTCCGATTGGATGGATTTGTTGTATTTGCTATTGTCATGAAGAAAGAACAAGAGTAGACGCGTGTAGACATGGTCTACTGACGATGATCTCTTTGTCCATGGTGATCGAGGACCAATTCTACTCCTAGTCGTTTGGCGTGGCCGATCACCTTTGTCGCCTGTCTTAGCAGCAACTCATCATCACCATTCGACCATGTTTCCAAATAGCATCTCCTCTTACATTTAGAGCCCTACTCCTCCACCAGTCGTTTGCTCACTATTGAGCGTCATGTGCCCGACCTATCTTCTTTGCGATCTCTTTCCATTTATGGCGATCTTTTGCCCCATGGATTGCGTTGGAGATCTGGATGTTGAGCTGCTGCTTAATTTGGTCAGACCATCGTATCGGGCTACGTCCTCTGGATCTCCTTCCGTCCATTCTGCCAGTGACCAAAAGTTTTCCAGTCTGTCGTCTGGTTTTCAGGCTGTGTCCAAAATACTGTATCTACTCTTTGAAGGCAAGTACTTTATAGCCTTTTTTTCACCTTTAGAGCCCAGGTAACACTTAAATCTTCCTAGATTTGGCGGACAATAGATCGAATGCCGTCTGACCTCCATAACTCTTTTTACAGGGAAATTAGACCAATAGGAACATGATCCAGGTGTGTTAGTGGTCAGTGCCGTAACGGTTAAGCATGTTTGTTTCTAAAAATAATTTGTAAAACCTTATTGTACAACATGTTTACAAGGAATACATGAATTTGAATTTGAAATTTGGATTTGAACACTGTCAGATTACTCATGCTGGCAACTGCACATAAAGTTACTGACGTTACTCACGTAACCCACCAGCCGCCTGGTTCCTTCCTGGACTAATTTTTTTAAATGTATGAGTTACTCAAAATCGGTCAGTCGAATGGTTTTCATTAGACTCGCCGGTTATTTTCAATGGAAATCATTCGACTCACCGATTTTGATTGAGTCATACAAATAGACAAATATAGCATTCCTGTTCCTCAGTCGCCTCGAGTGCCTCGACCGCAAAGTAGCGCCTGCAGAGACAAGCGGTTCAAGCATGCAAGGTCTAAATCCTGAAAGCAACTGTGCTATGCAACGTGCATAGGAGAAAAAAAAACCATGAAATAAATTTACTGACCCACATTTTTTTTTAAAATACCATATTTAAATTTGTACAATCTGGACGCAGACGTTCGTATATGTATTCCTGTCATCCGTGGCCGTATTCCCTTGACCCCTATCCCAGTTCGCCAGTTACCCGGTCTTCTTATCTGACGCGTAAAATTATGTTTATTTTTCTTAAGTTCTATGTAAGTACCGCTTGTCTCTGCCTGCAGAGACAAGCGGTTCAAGCATGCAAGGTCTAAATCCTGAAAGCAACTGTGCTATGCAACGTGCATAGGAGAAAAAAAAACCATGAAAAAAATTTACTGACCCACATTTTTTTTTAAAATACCATATTTAAATTTGTACAATCTGGACGCAGACGTTCGTATATGTATTCCTGTCATCCGTGGCCGTATTCCCTTGACCCCTATCCCAGTTCGCCAGTTACCCGGTCTTCTTATCTGACGCGTAAAATTATGTTTATTTTTCTTAAGATCTGCATTTTTAAACACGACCGTTCAGATTTAGAACGGTAATGAAATAATATGTAGGTACGAATTTTTTTCTTTTGAAAATAATAAAAAAGAAGTTGGATTTATTAGGAGTTCCTATAATCATGTATATGTATGAAAAAAATGATGAGTTTCTCGCTTGCATGAGTGCCTTCCTCTGTATCATGCCATTCCTCATACGTTACCTTCTTACATTTATATTTTATACCTATATGCCGTTGGTCCCGATCCCGACTGCCATCTGGTAGTTGTCAGAGGCAGAGAGGCTGTTCCGAAGAACTCTGACACCAGGTTGTGCATGCTCGATGAAACTTGTAACCTACATGATATTATGATAATAATTTGTAGGGGTTATAAAATCAATTAGGGAATCTGCTAATTCAGAGAACTTACCTTTGTTTGATTCCTTAGTCGCTTTCTGCAACGTTCACAAGAAGAAAATCGTTTATTCAAAGTCCAGATACCACATGGCCCATGTTATTAAAATTAACTACTAACTTTGTCTGTCCATCCCGCCCACTACAATTATGACTGTGACTTGTGTTCAAAACACGCATTAAAAATCTTCTTTTCAATAATCAACATGTTTACGTAATACATATTAATAACACAGCGAAGATTGGGATTGAGGTCCCAGGTTCAATACCCGTGCGGCGAAAATTCGAGTTTGTCCGGTTCTGACGATGGTGGGCGAGTGGAACGATTACCGCAGTGCTTGACTTCGGTGATCATTCACTGTCAACGGATATGACGATTTTGCATTGTGCGGAGAAAGTTGTTGATGTGTGTTCTCTTTGTAGGTACTTCTACTCATAAAACAACCTTATGTAATAGAATAAATTCTTCATTTTCTTCACTTTTCTCTCTTGGGTCTGCTAGAAGAGATTTCTTTATCAATAAGCATAACCCTTGTACTAATGCTCTCTATCTATTTTGTAATTTAGTAAATAAAGAAAAAACAATTTGTATTTATTTTAGACTTAAATATAAGGCCGAAAATTGAACAAAAAAAAAATAGTGTCACTCCGCGAGTGACGACAGACGTTAACTTGAATAATTCACAACATTTAAATTTTTTATAGGTACCTCAAATTGTTAACTATTTTGAAGTTTATGTTTTAATAATACCGTAAAAAAATATCGACCATTTTTATCGCTTATTTATCGAAATATTCCCAAAAAACTTTGTGCAGTCCCAATGGCGGATTAACGTCGTGTACACCTTTGCGCATTTACACAGTATAATTAAAAAATTGAGGTGTCAAATGTCATTGTCAAATCAAATAGAGATAGTCTGTGGTTTGAGCATTCCTATCATCCTCCTCCTATCACCTTAGATCATGTACCTACAGATGTACAAATAGCATAGAGCGGCACATGAGACAGAAGATTGACTTTCCTATTTCGCCATCTCATTTTCGCAGGAAATGACAAATCATAACTACATCTATATTATTTCTAAATCTATGTTATCACCACTACCAACCGAAAACAAAAACACGTCAAACGTCAATCGTGACAATGTCATTTTCATTATTTTTATTTTTTTTAGCTCGTGTAGGCAAAGGTAATGGGTTTATTTATCATAGGATAAGCATTTTTTGAATTTACAAAATTTTAAAAATATTTTTCTATAACTTAGATCTAAAATATCACGAAAAGAAAAAATACGTGTTTCCTAGTTTTCAAAATACTATTTACTGAGCATAAGAAAACCAATGGCAAAAAAAATGAAATGTTGTCAATTGTTTGCAATTTTTGGTGTCAGTATCGGTAACAGGGTCGCAGCCTCGCAGGTTCAATGGTTGTTTTCCTATTGTCATGTCAACGCGCCTAAAGAAGCTTTCGCTTTAAAATGTAAACATAAAAATGTCATGGCATAACATAATGCACTTAAAATGAAGTGCAATAAATAAATTGTATTGATCCACAAGGCCGATAAAGAAGTAACCGAATGGATTGACTTGATTACTTAGCTAATATAGTACCTCATTACTCTTATATCAATGGCATATAACTTTCGCAACTGCTCATCCGTTCCATATAGAAACCAGATGCGTCCTTGTTGAAACCTTGGTTAATGTTGCCAAGGAACAAAACAACGAGAGTACAGAGGCAAGGCTTGTAATTTATCTTCTTATAATCATTCTTTTCAATTGCAAAATTAGAAGCTGGTGCACGGAGGTAACGCAAGGTAGTTTCTTCAGTAAAGAGGTTTTTCTATCCTAAGTTACCTCTGGAATTTGCCGTGTAGAATATGGTAATATCTTGCTCGTGAAACAAGGCTGAAATATTGAAATTCGTTTCTTGTAAGAAGAAAAAGACTGACATGAAAATTCTAATTTTCTCCCATTTTTTTTTAAGACAGTCATACGTAACATAACTCTCTGGTCCTTTTAAATAAATACTTAGCATAGGCTTTAGCACATGCACGATGAACATACTTTTTTTTGTACCGGCATATATCTAATAGGAAGATTCCAGGTATTTATTGTCCTTATTGATGAATTGATGAATTCTATTCTCCGTGTTATTATATTTAGACGACATAAATAAGAAAGGAACACAGATTTGGATAGGCTAATTCAAATCTGAGAGAAGGACCATATTTTAATTACACGCGTCCTTCGGCCAATCGCTTTTTTTCTGTATCATTCTGAGTTGGCAGTTCCATGTAATGCCTAATGGCAGCCCTAACATAGCCTTCAGAAGTCATTTATGGGGGAAGGGAGGGTTAAAAGTTAAACAACCGTCTCTGGAGGAAATTAGGATCACGTGGATCGTGTTCATAATTTTCATGATCTAAGATCGCTTATTTTAGTGATTGGCTGCGTCTTTCTGCGTTCAGAATAGGCAACTCGTCTTCTTTGGGATGATTGAGTCGTATGTCGAGTCGAATGATTTGCTTTCGTTTTCGAATGATTTTCAAGCGGCATAATCATTCGACTCACCGGTTTTGGTTATGTCATACATTTCAAAAATAGCCTTTCTGTGGGTACTTAATGTTTAATGCTTGGGTTTGCCTGGAAGAGATTGCTTACGATAAGGCCGCCTCTTGTATCTTTTTTTTGTTTGTAGTTAGTTATCCTTGCATGTTTTTTTAAAAAGTTTGTGTAATAAAGAGTCTTGTTTTGTATTGTATTGTATTGTACACTTTATTATGGTTCTAGATTTGATGGTACTGGTTATTAAATTGAGCGACTGCCTTCTGACCTCCATAACCCTTTTTATAAACCAGATCAATAGAAACATGATAGTTCATTAGGTATATATCATCGTAAAATGTAAAATGATATGAAATGTTTACTCGTATACTAATTAAGCGCCGATTAGTTTTGCTAATGAAAGCGGAAATTCAATGGACGGTTTATATAATCGATACTTATTATCATACCTATATTGCTGTTGAATTGGGGCTCGTTCAGCCTTTAGAAGCCTGATATCCGGCTTAAAAATAGACCACTTCTTTGCCCGTGAATTCGTAAAAAGCGAAGAAAATGGCCTGAATATTCCATGGACCTTTTTTCCACTAGTGGTTAATTTTCTTCTTCACCAGACCTTCCAAGACTTTAAAATCAATAAGCTGGGAAACCGTCGAAATGCTATGATGAAAGGGAATAACTGCGCGCGCAGTTTTCTGAAATGAAGTGACATGATACGCCAGCACGTCCATCTTTTGCACTACTACTAAAAGTACTAATGTACCTACCTACAGTCATTTAAAGGTAGTGGTTTTTAGGGTTCCGTACCTCAATAGGCAAAAACGGAACCCCTCATAACTTTGTTGTCCGTTCCATGTTTCTCCGGTGGTCTACCGCTGATAGACTTTTGAACAACGGTAGTGTGACCGAGTCTTTACACAGACAGACGTGCGTCATATTGCATGTCATAATAATAGATTATGCAAGCGTGCCCTACGATGGCTGATATTATTTATGTGCCCCGTTTCATACGGTTCATAATCATAACGTTTCAATCTTTCCAGTAACATAGAATGTGATTATATTATAAACAAGCTTTTGTTCGCGGCTTAGCCCGCGTGCTTTTCCCTCGGGAACTGAATTTCGAAAGGTACCTTATGTTCTTCTAAATCCTCACTATGTGTATGCCTTCAGAAAGCTTGTCAAACATAAAACTCATTATCGCATCACTATTTCTACGTACGTATAAAACAAAGATGCTTCCCGTTCCCGCTGTCTGTCCCTAAACTGTAACGGGGTTTGATGCGGTTTTTTGAATAGAGAGTGATTCAAGAGGAAGGTTTATATGTAATACATGTATACATGTATTATATATAATACATGTATACATGTATTATATATAATACACTAGCTGTTGCCCGCGGCTCCGCCCGCGTGGTACTCAGTCATATCGCGTCCAAAAGTAGCCTATGTTTGACCTCAGGTCGTTAGCTACATCCCTACCAAATTTCATCACAATCGGTCCAGCAGTTTAGTCGTGAAGAGGTGACAGACAGACAGACAGACAGACAGACAGACAGACAGACTTTCGCATTTATAATATTAGTATGGATTAGTATGGATGTATACATGTATATAGAAATAGCACTGCACTCGTGCGAAGCCGGGGCGGGTCGCTACTTTTACTGGCTTCTAGTTACTTGTTGTGGGCTTGTAGAAACACCTTGGTCCCATTTCGTAGCTAGATTTCGTAGAAATCGGTAGGTATTACAGATATACACTAGCTCATCCAAAAAAAAAAATCCTTGTGCTTCACGTTCATATTAAGAATAGTATACTTACAGTAAAAAAAATTCTTAGGCCATTTTCTTAAAATCTTTATACGATTTATGTTAAGTGCCTATGTGTTTATATTTTTGGAGAAACAAAAACTTCATTAAGTAGTAGGAATGAAAACCTAAATAATAAATAGTCATTTACAAATCCTTACCAATTGATAACACTAATATAATGATCTCATGCGGCCTATGTAAGTGTTTTAGCGAACAATCGCCAAGTTTATTTTAAAAACATAATAATTAATGTTGTTTTACGTGGGTGTATTGTGACTGCGAGGGCATTTGGCCAAATATTACGTATGCGGAAGCATCGAAAACAGCTGTTTGGCTGAAAATCTCAAGGTCAAGATTACGGCTTTCATAATTTAATCTAGTAGTAAGTTATCCTAATAAACAAGGCCCTATACCTGTGTTTTTTTTTTTCAAAATGCCAGAGCTCGGTTTCTTGATGCGCCATCTATCAGCCAAAAAAAATACTAGGCAATTTTAACAAGAGTCCATGGCATGAACAAATGAAAATGAATAGACAAAGAGGGAAATATCCATACTTCCATACTAATATTATAAATGCGAAAGTCTGTCTGTCTGCCTGTCTGTTTGTCACCTCTTCACGGCTAAACTGCTGGACCGATTGTGATGAAATTTGGTAGGGATGTAGTTAACGACCTGAGGTCAAACATAGGCTACTTTTGGGCGCGATATAACCGAGTTCCACGCGGGGCGAAGCCGCGGGAAACAGCTATTTTTATCATATATTTCACCCATTATGACAAGTTATCATACAATGTAACAAATTATACACCCGTAACACTAACAGCCATCATTGACTTTGATTGTAAATCGACGAAGTACGATTAATGGCCACGGCGACCGCAGTATTGATATAGTTTATTTGTTAATTGATATCCTGTAATAGTTTGATTTTAGTAGGCGTCTGTTGACAGGATAATATTACAATTTACCGGTCGAAACATTTATTTGAAACTAGCTGTTGCCCGCGGCTCCGCCCGCGTGCGCCTCGGTTATATATCGCACCCGAAAGTAGGCTATGTTTGACTCCTAGTGCATAACTATATCTATACCAAATTTCGTCACAATCGGTCCAGCAGTTTAGCCGTGAAGAGTGACAGACAGACAGACTTTCGCATTTATAATATTATAGTATGGATATAGCATAGCAATTTAGAATCGAAAAGAATATAGAACTATAATTTATTAGGGTTCTAACTGACTGGTCACTAGTCCTTTTGCGATTTGTCTGTGTATCATACTAGGACTAAATCTTTGCCTGCCTAGGTGGCCTACTATCATCTCTAAAAACCATGCAAGATCCAGTGAGTAAGCGAGACAGCGTAATACATGGTGTACGGCGACATCTCCCTTACTCAATCGTTCTTGCATGGTTTTAAGAGAGGGTGGTAACCCCCCAGCAGCAGTTAAACACGGCCGGGATATGTGTGATTAAAGAATTTTGCTTTCAAATGCAAAAATATTTTTAAAATATTTCAGCTAATGGGGAATGTAACGTAATGTTCAAAATCTTATCTATTTTTATATACTTTGAATAAATTATGGGTTGCTCTTTTATCAAAACAATTAAAATATAATGCCAAAATAACATTTTTGATCTGAGTTAGCACTTACATACTCTTTATATTTTCCGAACGTAAATTCAATAAAAAAATAAAAATCTAAAGAACCTTCGAATTGTAGTTGTATAACGTTACGTAACTCACTGAGTAACATCATATAAGTAAGTACTGTTATTGCTCAAACTATACCGACAATATTAATTCAATTATTTTAACTTTAGTAGCTTCCAGTTCCAAATTATAAATCGCTATCTGATTAAGTGATAATTTATAATATTGATAATGGGAAGTGATGCTGCAACGGCAACGATTTTTTTATGTGATTGACCTTAACAAAGTGAAAGGACTTAAAATTGCGAATGCACCTTGTTAGTGAGCACCCTAAGCCGACAGTGGTTGTTTGATAATGTCACGGAACAAGAACGAACATACATCTCACGTATTATTTATTTAAGTCGCGAAATCATCGGAAGATCTTCGTTTTTCTTGGAAAATGGTTTGTAGGATAATTAAATTACTTTTATTGGATAATCAGAAGTACTGCTAGAGAAGCTACTGGAAGCCCTCCAAAGTGCCGACCTGCAAAATGTGGCGTATAATAGGGATGAATGAAGAACTCACCTCGGAGGCCAAGATGGCTCGCTGAGCCATTGCAGTATGCTATCGAAAACAATGCCGCAACCAATTTTTCATATAGCGAACAAAGTGTCCTTTCACTAATTCGTTGCGAATGCACTCGGTTAGTGACCGCCTTTAGCCGGCAGTGGCTGTCTGGTAATGACACAGAACGGCCATGAACGTAACATATTATCCAAATCGCACAATCGTCTGAATGTCTTGGTTTATTTTGCAAGCAAATAGCGTGCATTAAATTACAAATAACACAGACTGTAGCACATAGTTTCTTTGTCGTTATCATCATAATCTATGCATTGAAATCAAAAGCGATATTCCTTCGGAGGTCGCCAAACGCCAAAACGCGTGTCTCAGTTTTCTTTTCCCCGTTCATGACATTTTCGAGTAAGATGTAGCATTATTAGTATGACAGGCCAACTGTCCGACTTAGGTATAAGTAAATTTAGGCATATTATTCCTTCATGTTATATATTATTCTTTGGGTGCTATTTACAACACCCACGAGAAGATAGGAATTAATCTAAAGTCACACGCACGGTTAAGAATAAACCAACCCATTAATTTCTTTATATTAGCTTGGCGATTCCAAATTATATCATGTCTTCTTCGTCATCCTAGCGTTTTCCCGGTTTCCTTGGATCCCAGGGTCCGCTTGAATATTATATATACTTACTTGATATTTGCTACTTACATTTTCACATTTACACAATATAGGACATGTCCTCAATTTGTACACGTATCAAGAAACGACGATCGAAATAAAGTAGTTGTTTTGTATGCGGCTGCTGGCTTCAAGTCACGGGTCCAGGCTATTTGAGCTGTTTCGGTATTCATGATTCTTGTATCTTAGTCTGGTCACAAACTATACACAATATTACAAGTGGAGAAAATTCTCTCTGCCAAAACATTTGAATTGAAAACTCTTGTCACGTCTCGACACAACAAAGTGCAATTCAGGTAGTACAGGCGAATTCGTGTGTGTGATTAGAGCAACACGGCCACAGTACTGGAAAACCGTATTGCTCGAAGATAATCAACGATATTTTTTGAAAGATTTTATGGGTGCTTCCAGTCAGATCCTTAAAATGTGATCCACTAGTGGATCCGTTATATTTTAATTACATCTCAGTTTTAGACAGCACGTCAAATGATTTGGAGGTTAATTTTTGAATTGCCTATGAACGTTTTTTATTTGCACTACAAGTTGCTAACCACAGAAAAGGGCAATTTGCCAACAGTATTTGAGAAGTTTAAAATTACAATGAATGATAACAAGATGTTGTATGATAACAAATTTCATGACTAAGTGACCCCTATAAATTTGCAATTCATCGATACAATTCCAAAATCGAGCTCTCTCTCATCTTAGCGCTCTCCCGGTTACTTTCTAATCAAGTACTAGTTCAAGTATCATGCTGTCGCGCTGAACGTCAGCGATATGACAGTGACAGCATGATACTTGAACAGCTCTCAAAATTGAGTAGCGTTTGAGTATTCGCTCTCAAAATTGAGTAGCGTTTGAGTATTCGGACATATGTCCCCTAGAATTTAATCATTTTCGCAACTGGGAAACCAGATTGCCGTACTCTTGCGCACAATCATCACATGAGTATTCCCTGCACGATCATCAGCGGTATTCATCATTGATTGACACAAACGACGGCTGTTGAATCCACAATACCTGATACGGTACTGCTACTGAATAACAATCATTTGGGTGACTCGAATTAGGTAAGACTGGTCCAAAACATAATAAACCTTGACGTGAATAGCTTTTTATTTTGATGGAACGCATCATCAACATCATTATCAACATCCTCATCATATTGATGAGGACATATGACGACCTCCGTGTCGTAATGGTTAACATGCCTGCCCGCTACTCAGGAGTGTTCGATCCCCGGTCAGGTCAAGATGATAAATGATGTTTTTCTGATTGGCCTGGGTCTTGGATGTTTATCTATATATATAAAAGAAAGTCGTGTTACTTACAAAATTATTAACTCAAGAACGGCTGAATTGGTGAGGAGGTAGCTTAAAACCAAGAGAAGGACATAGGGTATCTTTCATCCCGGTAAAAAGCACAGTTTCCGAGGGAAGTTCACGCGGGCGAAGCTGCGGGCTAAAGCTGGTTTAAAATATAGTATCGTTGAGTTAGTATCCCATAACACAAATTTCGAACTTACTTTGGGGCTAACTTGATCTTCCCTCCACCTCCCATGGCTCTACCAACCTCTCGGTTATACGAGCCGAATCTCGGGAGAGTGCGCTGTACTTGCATTTCGCATCTCTTTCCAGTCGCACCTGCTTGATCTCCCTACAAGTTCTCTATAGTGTCGCCTATCTATGCAATCAATGCTAACTTGATCTGTGTGATTTGTCCCTATATATTTATTAATTTTTTGATGTAACACGTAGAGGGCCTTTGGAGAAGTTGATGTTACGTGTAGCTCCTGCCAAAACCCCTAATTGGCTTTTAATCAATCACACTAATATTATAAAAGTGAAAGTGCGTGAGTGTGTATGTTTGTTACTCTTTCACAGGAAAACGGCTTAAGCGATTTGGCTGAAATTTGGAATTGAGATTGCTTAGGCCCTGGAACAACGCTATATTACATCCCTGAATTCCCTCGGGAGCGGATCCCCTGGCAACAGTTAGTTGATTATATATCCATGAACTGATGGAACTTTTTCTAATAAAAATTTATTATTCTTTTCAACAGTAAAACCGTAATTGTAAACAATGTCAAGTGGCCTATAACATACCATTACATTACATTACAACGCTACATAGAACCAAGGACACTAGCTAGACACTAACACTGCTGATTTATAAACACTATCAAGATTTATCTGAGGCTATCCATTTTATAAAGCCTTACATGCGAGTAAACATAATAAATTATTCATATCTTCCTTTTTAGGAATCGTGCGAAACATAGTATTATTTTTTGCCCGACTACCCGAAGGAGTGTTATGTTTTTCGTTAGTATTTATCTATGTACTAGCTTCCGCGGTTTCGCCCGCGCGATTATCGAATTTACGAATTCGCTCTATCTATAAAAAAACCGTTTCAAAATCCGTGGCGAAGTATTAAAGATTTTGTTTTATACTATGTAGTGATAGTGAAGTGATCAAAAGTGACACGACTTTTGTTTTCTCCTTTTACAGGTAGCTTAGTAAGTATAAAATTCTGCCTTTTTTGGCAAATAAATTATTTAGATTTTAAAAGTAAATACAAAATAGCGACATGCCTAATCGACACGTGCTCGTTTTTTTTAAATAATTAATGCCCTAATTAGGTTCAATTATCGCTCACCAGAAACTACAGAAATGGTACTATAGTTTATTTCCTCGTCGGATAAAACCAATTAATACAAATCGTAGACCCAGTTATATGGTCATTAGTAAATATAGAGTTAGGGCCAGCGCATATTGGATTATTGTTTTTTGGGCTGCCACGAACACTTTGAACGCACAATCGTGAGTGTAAAAAATTTATTCGCAAAACGGTTTAAACTCTAAATCGCGAATACAACGTGGTGGTAGCGACAACTCGTGACGAGCTGGGGGCAGCATCTACAGAGCTGTCCATAGCACTTGTGATCGCATAACTTGGAAGCACATGTGGTTACGATCCTTAGCAGTGAGGTAGAGAAGAAGAATCCTTTCTTGGTCTTCCTTGAAGACAGGGAGTCTTCCCTTCTGCCTTCCATAATGCTTGTCATAGTTTTCGTGCTATATTAAATGCATTTCCTTCTGTTCTCAAAATATTTTCGGAAATTTCACTCTCTGCTCAATAATTCGCCACTTCTCACTGGGCATGGACACTCACCCTAAATAGCGCTTAGTAGGGCGCGGTCACATGAGAAAAGCCTTGATTTTCCGCATTAGTGACACGTCCTTCATTAGCCAAGCCTGTAATGTGTGCGACCGCCCTATTCTGAGCTATAAAATGTCTGACACAAACGTGTTTCGATTGGTTCACGAAGTCACGTATATGATCGTTATCGAATATATTATTTTCTAATTATAGCATCATAATATTGCATTTTTTGATATATAAAATTTCTTTAGAAGCGTTAACATTTTTGACATTGAGCTTAACCGACACCTCAAAAATAAACACTTAATTATTTCACTTCTATCGAAAGTCCTGGAGTGCCATTGTTTTTTTTTTCTTAGCTGTTCTGCTGGCTATAGAATATACCTATCCGTTGATAAAAGGCGACTAAAGGTACAACATAACCCTCATGTGTCAAAGAGAATCGCGCGAGCCATGCATGAAAAATCGAATTTATCATATTAGTACAAGATCCCACTGCTCGTTTCTGAAGGCGAAGCCAAAAGGAAGGGTAATGATTTCGGCAGTCTATGTATTTTGATACATGGTTGTATCAAAAAAACAGATGCTATTTTACATTATTATCATTCAAATGTCGTGAAATTCATTAAATAAACTTATAGATGCAAGTTATATTAGCGAATTAATTATTCCAAAATTAATTACAGGTAATTGCGGCTATTTTTTTTATAGGCAATCTATCCCTAATCCATTGCATACTCCCTTAAGATTCATTTAAAATTGGTTGTATCAAAAAGTCATTTACCTGCAGAATCAAGCAGTGGGATCTTAGGCTATAAGTATGTACCTATCTACCTACATCCATCACAAGTACTCTTATCACTTATCATTGTATGCAGATCTGTTTTTTTTTCGCCTTATAACACATTTGTATTGTTTAACGAACCTAGTATTAGCTAAGTGTTCATTAATGCCGTTGATAGTTCAATTATCTTCTGTAGTTGTGTGGTGTCCTTCGTTTTTGGTGTCAATCTCTCGTGGGAATGCATCATTATTTTATTTATTTTATTAGTCACTAGCTGGTCACTAGCTGCTGTCCGCAAATTCGCTCGCTTGGTACGATATTTTGGGTATTATGTTTGCGTAGTTAATGCTTAGCTAAGTTATTACTAGTGATCAAGTGTTCTATATGTTCCTATCTATCCTAATTTTAAGAGCTGTTTTCTTGTAGGCAGAGTCCCTTTCATTCAACGTCTTTTTAATTTTCGCTAGGATTTTCACATCTTGATACGACACGACTCCCACTTTTTCCTTTACCTATTCTAAAGAACTCTTTATTGATCGTCCTGTTTCTAAACGGTCATGTGCACCTTGAAGCCATTCCCATCAGTTACTTTTTGAAATAGCCGGTGTAACCACTACGCAAACCAAGTCAGAGGTCTATGAGCCGGTTACAAACCAACACCTAGGTGCACAGTATCGGTAGACATTGCACCCGACACGAGTGTGATTCTTATTCTCATATTCTTGTACTCAGGTGGGAGGCGCCACGGGGCCTGGTGGTAGACGCGCCCTCGAACTGATCCTGAGCGGAGGCCTGAAGTCCCTAGCGAGGCCCGCCAAGCCTGTCCGCAGGGCTGCGTCGCGGGACTCCGTGCTGGCACAGCCGCAGCCGTTATTGGAGGGTGAGTGATGAAAACCTATTATCTTGATTTGTTCTATCCTTCGAAGTCACATCAAGCCTATCCTGTCCAGGGCTTACGTTAAGCTAAGTTAAGATGACTTTAGTCAGCTTTTATATCTGTGATGGTATTTGTAGTACTCACAACACACACACACACACACATGCAAAAAGGTTGAGATAAGAGACTAACACCCATATTCTCAAACGTTTCCTCAAACTCCACTCATCCTCACTCGACCTCAATGGTATTCATAGTTGACACTAGCTTCCTCACCTTAAGGAAATTACTCAATGGAGGTGAGGAACGAACTGTCAAATATAAGGAAGCCTCGAACTTTTCGTTTAACGAAAGGTAGGTGCTTTTATTGAGAACCAGATTTAAAAGAATTTGTACCTACTATAATAAGTTCTTTGTGTATTTAAGTATTTTGTTGTTTTATAATAAATCTATGCTAGTTAGCTAAAATTGAAAAAGAAACTTTGTTAAAAACTTTCCTTACGTCAAAAAGTTAAACGGTTTACCAACATACAGATATAAAACGGAACGTCATTCCTTGACTCATCCTCACTGGAGTTTGCTCAAGGAAACAATTAAGAATACCGTTTTCAAGGAAAGTTGGAGGACTTCCTTGAGGCGTCCTCGAATGAGGTTGATTGGAGGAGACCTATGAGGCAACGTTTAAGAATATGGGTGTGAGTAACATTTTAATGTTTCATTGTGTGAGTAAAAGAGAAAACAAACTGTTTTACATATAAATGTTATGTTACTGGCAATTAAATAATATATGGCTAAGCGGGGATATTACGAACGCCAGTGCACAATAAATGCGAAGTTAAAAAATATTGTTACATAAGACACCGTACGATCGTTTTATGTAAATTGATAATAATTCATTACATTAACACGCTGGTTACGTAACTCATTGTTGGTGCTCAGCACGCTATGTGGCATGGTGAATAAACAGAGAATGAATTCCATTTATATCTAAAACTTGCGACCCGCCCCGGCTTCACATGGGCATAAAACCAGTCTCTTGAATCACTATATCTATTTAAAAAAAACCGCATCAAAATCCGTTGCTTTGTTTCAAAGATTTAAGCATACAAAGGGACATAGGGACAGAGAAAGCGACTTTGTTTTATACTATGTAATGATGATAGTGATAGTGATAACGAAGACTTCTCTCTATAGAGTCTATACTTCCATGAGCTACTGAAGAAATTTATTATAAAATTTGGCATTATTGAAAATTTATTAGGTAAAAGTACTTTTGCTGGTAAAAAAACCCTATGAGAAAAGTAACAATTAACACCATCGCAGTTTATAGAAACTCGTTATAACTTGTAATTTTTGTGGAAATTTAATGTTCATTAATTCCAGACAATATGATCCATAAATCCAATTCCACCCATACACGGCCATATGTTTTTACACAACTTAGTAATTTTGTTTAAACCAGGTAAATAAAGTGATAGGCAGACAACAATACCAATATTGAGATGAGAATGCGACACGTAACTATAATTAATCAACAACTAAACTTAGAGTGGTTTTTGACGCCACGGGTTCACGTTTGAACTTTGCTCATTACAATACCATGTTTATGGACGAGTGGTCGGAACAATGGCGTTGCGCAAGCCACAGATTACCGAGAGGCTTGTTTGTTTGCGGTTCTGTTGACAAATTTCGTTATTGATAGTAGTGGATATAGACTCTATATCCACTAGACATAGATATACACATAGAAAGTACTCTATAATATAGAGTACTTTCTATGTGTATATCTATGTCATTGTTATCCTCAACTCGGTTCTGACTGATAACGATGTTGCGTCATTGACACTTATTATACTTTCGTGTTGCATATTTATATGATAAAAATAAACGAATTAGTGCTTGCTTACTTAATGCGATATCTCAGCGACTCAAAGTGACTCGCCTTTGACACGATAGTTCTCCATTCTTTTAACCTTGCGCCAATTTATCCGACTGACACACGGCTTTCTGGAGGGAAGGTAAGGCGTAAGGTACCTTATCCCTTCCAAAACGTGGGACGACCGTATGGTCGTTTCATGCATGTTTGTATAATCTAATTTCGAAACGACCTCGTTATTTTATCACACTGACGTTTTTAACCCCCGACGCAAAAAGAGGGGTGTTGTAAGTTTGACGTGTCGGTTTGTCTGTCTGTCTCTGGCATAGCTCCCGAACGGATTAAGCGATTTCAATTTAGTTTTTTTCATGTTAAAGGTTGTTAGACATGTTTGATGAAAATCGGTTGAGCCGTTTAGAAGTTGTGGGGGTGAAAGTGGGGAAGAACAACCGAATGTCTGCAAATATACTCGAGTGGGGTCTCAAATGAAAGCGCATCACGTGCACATTACAAAATAAAATGTTTAATGAAAATCGGTTGAGCTGTTAGCTGTTACAAAGCTCTGGGGGGTGTAAGTAGGGAAAATACCTAATGCCTGCAAATAATATGTGGGGGGTAAATAAGTCGACCGTCACCACTATGTATTTTAAAGCAATAAAGATATTACAAACAAACAAACACTAAAAAGAAAATGTGTAGTGAGTTTTTTTTAATTTTAAGTTTTATTTTATTTAATTACTGTGAGGTAAACAAATTTATTTATAGTTGGATACAGGCCCGATAGATGGAGGTTAACGAACTTTTACATTATTTTTTGTTTTCACTGACTTATGCCTTTAACCGCCAAGGTCTTTTCCGACAAACATGTTCGTGTCCTATTTCGCCAACGTCGTTTCCTTCGTCATTTACGGCTAAACTCCATTTTTTGATTTGACTGATTGGCGCTTGGGACACGACAACTTATATAAAGTCTAGCGGACAAACTGTTAAAATATATCCATTTCCATGGGTTTGCTTTTAGATAAGATAAGACAATTTTTTTTTATTGCACTAGTAAAAATATACAATGAGGAAATCACAAAATTATTACTTTAGGTACAAAATTAAAATAAGATTCTATGATATCTGGGATATCATAGCGTTTGGTTGCTAAGTATATGAAATAATTACTCATTCGTGAACTTTCCACCGTCAGTTTCAGAGGCGATGTTATTAATATGAGCGGAATACTTAAATATTTATACGATTTGTGACTCAAACGAAACATCACCATGCATAGCTACTAAGAAATTCACAAACAGTTCTATTTTCTTGTATAATAAACAGAAACTCGAGCTTTTGCATATTTTAACTGAGTACCTGAATGGTGAATTTGCCCGCGATTTCTTTCGCGTAAAAGCCGAAATGTTTCTAATAGGATTGTTTTTACCTCTGAACTATATGTTTTTTACGTTATAGTCACTATCACTACATAGTATAAAACAAGGTCGCTTACTCTGTCCCTATGTTTGTTTAAATCTTTAATACTACGCAACGGATTTTGATGCGTTTTTTTTTAAATTGATAGAGTGATTCAAGAGGAAGGTTTTTATGCCCATGCGAAGCCGGGGAGGGTCGCTAGTATTTTATAAATTATTTATATGCATATTTGTAACCTGCTCTCCAAAACCTTTCTATTCATACCAAACACTTGATGAGTACTTACTTTAGCTATTATTTTACTTATGCGACCCAAAGGGGTTCTTTGCCTGCGACACCAGAGCTCTCCACCGTTTCCTGTTCACTGGGGTTAAACTCCTTCGAAAAAAAAAAACATTGTTACGAAGAAAACACTTGATGATTATCTCAGTTTAATTTTTTTCGATGTTAGAATCTGAGGTTTAAATTCGTAATTATGTCGTACTAGCTGTTCCCCGCGGCTTGCCCCGCGTGGGACTTGGTTATATCGCGCCCAAAAGTAGCCTATGTTTGACCTCAGGTCTTTAACTACATCCCTACCAAATTTCATCACAATCGATCCTGTAGTCTCGAAGCCTATTAGCGACCAATCAAATCTTTCATCTTTATATTATTAGTAAAAACATATATGATTAAATAAATACCTTGTCAGTTGCGTGATCAATCGATGCCGTGTGACATGGAGGTTGTAACTTGTAACTCGTAACCGCCTCGTAACACACGTAACAGAAAGTCCCTTTCACTGCTCTCTCGAAAGTATTGCATGCACTATAGATGCGTTTCCGGTTTTGATCGAATCGCGGATCCGACGATAGAACGTCGTCTGAGAAGCGCTTTTCTGACTTCGTAATTTTTTCTAAGATCTTATTATTAAAACTTATTCGTAAATAATTGCAATCGACTGCCTCCGTGGTCCGGTTGTTGAGGCGTTTGCCTTTAGACCCGGGGTTCGTATGTTCGATTCTCACGGGAAGCGTACTAAGACATTTCATGCGTAAATCACCTGATGATGGTCTGTTAACAAATATACCGTGCTTCGGAAGGCACGTTAAGCCGTTGGTCCCGGCTGATATCTGGTAGTCGTTAAAGGAACCACGTCAGAGGCCGATAGGCGGTTCCGAAGAGTTCTGACTCGGTGTGCACGGTCAATCGACTGTGTTATCTACAGTAATGATGACGATGACGGCTTTACCTTTGAGTGTTGCAGAGAAAGAAAGATTCAATTGACCAATCAACACTCACGATATGAATTAAATAATTTAACTATTTTAGATTATATTAGCTGTAGCCCGCGACTTCGTGCGCGTGGGCTTTGTTCCCTTTATTGTTTCAATTTTGGGAATTGCTCCCGAAATGTCGCGGGAATTATCCGGGAATCCCCCTTTTCTCTTATACAAAGCTTGTTATGACAATAACCAACACAAAAAATCATTTTCCAATTTGTTACATTCGTTTTAAATTGCTACATGCTTGCAGGCAAACCTACCTTAAGTTCATTCAAATGACGATAATTTTTAATTACCGATTTTGATGAAACAAGATGTTCTTTCGATTTAAAACAAAACAATTGGTGAAAGTTTTAAGCAAATCGGTTCAGTACTTTCGGAGATAAGCGTGATCATACATACAGACAGACAGACAGACAGACAGACAGACAAAAAATTCCAAAAAAAAATTTTTTCTTTTCAAGTGTCCCTCTTTCCATTTCAGTCAAAATTACTAAATGTATACAAAATATTTTTACTGTTTTATTATATGTATAGATATAGATTATTGATGTTTCTCTCCATTGTCACCAGGTTTAAGAAAGTGCTCCACGGTTCTCGCCTTGACGGATCGCGAGAAGGCACCGGAACCGATCAGAGCTCACAATCGGCTGCGGGCCCCCTCAGTCTGTTCCAGATGCTCATCCCTGCTGTCCTTGGCCGGCGCTAGTGGATCCAGGTCAGAAAATTTATGAACAGATGTATTGAAGCACTGTCACCTAACAATTTTAAAAGGGCGACGAATCATCCGCGGATGAGATATTTTGCGGATCAATTGTCACCTAAGTCGTATTTAACGACCATAGGCATAATTTTCCCATTGAAAAATCTAACGCCCGAATACTCAAACGCTACACAATTTTGAGAGCTGCTCAAGTATCATGCTGTCGCGCTGAACGTCAGCTAATATGACAGCATTTGAGTGTTCGGGCATAAATGACGCCAGTGGTTATGTCTATATTTCGCCATGGTTATCACGAGCCTATCAGAGGTCACAGGAGATCACAATTCACAATAGGCCGCGGGCTCCCTCGGTCTAATCCATATGCTCATTCCTGCTGTCCTTAGCTTGCGCTAGTGGATCCAGGTCAGTGTATCCATGAGCAGATTTCTAAAATCATTTTGTGTCACCATTGACATCAGCACTGGTATCATTCTTCATGGATAACCTGATGACGTCAGTTTATAACGCTATGGTCGTCGCGGGCCCATTAGTGATCACATTTACAGGAGCTGATAATCGACTGCTCCTTCAGTCTGTTCCAGATGCCCCTTTTTTGGAATTGGAAGTCCCTTAATGTCCCTAAGTCATCCACGGATAGAAGTGAGTTGTCATTGCTTCTGTCAAGCCCTAGTTGCCCTGACTTTTGCACAAAAGAGGACCTGAATGAGACGACCAGGCGGTGGAAGTGGAAAAGAACATTTCAAAGTCAATTTAGGGTCATATTAAATCATCATAGAAAGGATCTCAAATGGTCAACAACAACAAAACTCGGTGGCTGTGCAAAGGCAGCTTCGCACACCTACTGGCCAGATGGTCAGATGACCTGAAAAAGGTCGCTGGCACGCACTGGATACAGACCGCTTCCAACCGGTCATTTTGGAAATTCATAGGGAATGCATATGTCCAGCAGACAGCCTGCAACTGAAATGATGATGATGATGATGATGATATAATCTGAAAACTGTGCCCGAGAAGAAGACTTCTTTAAACGGATATCATACTTTTTTGTAAATTGAAGTCATAAAACTGATGTGACGTTGTGTTACCACCAGGTATTCGCTAGATGGCGCCGGCGGAGGCTTCGTGCCCGCAGCCCCCATCAACTGCAAGCTGTGTCTCGAAGACGCCACCGCCGACAAGGTCACCATCATCTCCGGCTGTGGCTGCCAGTTCTGCACGAAGGTCAGTCTATTTATCTCTTTCACATCATACCTCCAAGTATTCGCTATATGGCGTCGGCAGCTTCATTTGTAATCTCTTTCTATCTATAGTACAGTGGGCTGCAGGGAAATCTGACCCCCATGCCACAAGTATCGCTATTTAAATGGGGTCAGATTTCTCTGCAGCTGACTGTACGATGACTTACTGGACTTATAGTCCTATGCCCCCTATATATCTGGGGCAGAGGGCATCCAAAGTGACTCTCCACATCGGTCTATCTTGGGCTTCACGTTTTATTTCGCTCCAGGTCTTTTGAACCTTATGGCCTCATCCAGCACCGTGCGTTGCCAGCTTTGTTTAGGGCGGCCACGCTTTCGCTTTCCTTGAGGATTCCAGTCCATCGCCTGTTTAGGTATGTGGTCGGGGCCTTATCAGAGGGTGTGGCCGATCCAATTCCATTTGCGTAGCTTGATCTGTTGATCGATAGGAATCTCGCGACATCGTTTTAGCAGATGTTGGTTGGAGATTGTCTCCGGCCAAGTATATCTGACGAAGGCACAGGTTGAAAAATACCCGAAGCGAATCTGATATATTTTTCTGTAATACAATGGGGCCTGATAATAGGTACATTACGTCATCAACTGCTGAGTAGAACAGCTGTATACTGCCAGCTCTTGATGCATCCTATAATCACTTTTAAATTAACCACAGCAATTGTATCAGGCAGAGCAAGATTGCAAACACGTGGTGTTTATTTATAGACCTGTGTTTGTACTAATTAACCCGGAGTTGATCGGTACTGACTGCACTGAGTGCTTTAGGTGGTTTATTTTTTCAATCGAGCTGGATCAAAATGATACTATTTTTTATTATTATTTTATATAGGTCATAAAAATACCACTTTAACCTAAAACATACACTTTTCGGAGGAGACTTTTCTTTGTGAGGAAAGTGGAGGTTTTTTCTTATCTTAGTGTTTTCCCGGTTTTGTCTTCAGCTGGATGCTTTATAGCTCAGGATTCTGCTGAGAGACTTTCTGACCTTGGGCACGCCCTACTGGAAAAGAATCACCATTATCACGTCCTTTATTCAGCTTACGCACAGACTACCGAGCGAAAATTTGCTTGGCTCTTACCTTGGAGCCACAAAGTATTATGTCTGTTTTTTAATTCCTTGAATTTCCCTCGGGAACAGTGCTTATCCCGGAATGACAGGTATCCTAAGTCCTTCTCAATACTTATAACGTTTTTATGCGAAATTTCGGGAACACTGGTTCAGTAGAATGACGTGAAAGCGAAACAAACAAAGTCACTTTCGCATTTATGATCTTAGTTGGGATAGGGATAGTTGAGATACACGAACTTTATACATATATACAGATAGAATAGATAACCATCTTTTTTGAAGTCGAATTAAAATAAGAATGCAATGCAATGTTGTTTTAATTAAAGCTCGCTTGCATCACCGGATGTGTTGCAGTCGCGAACCTTGGGAATTTCAATTAAATATGTAAGTTAAATTAAATTACTTAATAATTTCTCAGAGGCAGCACCGTTAGGCTGACGCTATCTGATTTAGTCTGTGGCGTTTCCATTTTTTTTACATCACATACTTTCTGTAGTGTAATTTTAGTCTGTCCGTCTTTTCGTTGATGTCGGTAAAAAATCCTCTAATAATTTACCAGATGTCAACTTGGATCAACGGCTAACGTGCCATCCAGTGATTCGAGCCTGAAATGTCCTAACCAAACTGAAAACAATTAATCGGGAATCAAACCCACTACCTCCGCTTCTTTAGGTTAACGACTGGACCACGGAAGTAGTTAAAAAACTAATTGAGGGTACAATAAATAGTATCTTTTTATCTTATTACTATTTGCATACTAGTTGTTGCCCACGGCTCCGGCCGCGCGGTACTAGATTATATCGCGCAAGAATAATCTACGTTTGACCCCCGGATTTTTTTTGTAATATAATAATAAAAAAAAAATTAGTAGACAGGCGTACGGTCCACCTGTTTTTCACTATATCCACGCCTTTCTTCAAAATCTTTTCAGTGGTTTGGCCGTGAAAGCGTAACAGACAAACATACTTTTGCATTTATAATATTCGTATTGATAAACAGACAAAAGTATTCTCGAGTAGTCGCTCAAAACCAGTCCGCTTTCAGGTGCAGTTTGACGTCAAACGGCCGTCAATCAGGTTCCTAATCGCCTAATTATAAGATGTTTTGTTTTAGTTGCGATTATAAACGGGTTCTGTGTTTGTATGTTTTTTTCTCTTTTTGCTTGTTTTTTTTTAAACAATAACGATGGCATTTTATTTCATATTTTAAAACGCTATACAAAGTTCCAAAATTGATGCAGAAGGCCGAGAAGCGGCTCTTTCTACGCGGATTAATTAGTTCTACAAGGTAAAATCAAAATATAAACAGCCGGTGTTCGTGGAAAATTTGTAAAAATCATAAAGTCAAAATTTGTATGTTTTTTGAAAAAAATTGTAAGTAGCGCGGAAAGAAAAATCTCTCAGACACGCTCCTTTAAATTGGCGCTAATTTTCCGAGTCCAATGATATGCGACACTCGTATATAAAATATAGCCTATGTCTTGTTCCAGGGTCAAAGCAATTTCTATTCCCAGTTTCAGCCAATCGGTTCAGCCGTTCTTCTGTAAAAGAGTAACAAATATCCTCTTACAAACTTTCGCGTTTATAATATTAGTAAGATATTAGTGGCATTAGTGGAAAATATCTGAAGAGTCTAGGTGATAATTTTATGGCTATTTTAATATGTATCTGCATTTACGTTCACAGTATTACACTACTACTAACTCTGTGGTATTACTGTGATATTTCCTTATAAGATAAAACTTTATATACCAATAAAATTATGAGGTACTTTATCTCTTGCATTTAGATTTAGATTTTACGTTGTAAAGGCGCGTAGAGATATAAAACATTCTATATGTTCTAGACAGAGTTTGGAAACTTTGTAAAAAAAAGCAGCTTATTTTCTTCGCATACATTTTTACAGCTCCCTTTATCATTACGGTTCCGCTCAACTTAATCCAAAAATTACTGTATAACCGGTTACTTATTAAGTTTCCTAATGTCAACCTTTACTTCCATTTACCCAGTTAAACTTCTAAGAGAATCCCAACATTCCCAACTAATATTAAAAATGGAGGTAGTCCACATGCAAAAGCGAGTTTGTATGTTTGTTTGTTACTCTTCACGCCCTATCTACTGAAGCAATTTTCTTGAAATTTCGCATGCACATAGCTAGGAGTATTGAGAAGGACATAGGGTAACTTTCATTCTGGGAAAAAGCACTTTTCCCGAGGGAAATTCATGCGGACGAAGCCGCGGGCGGGAGCTAGTATAAAATATTGTATTTTATTACCGTTATTTTTGGGCCTTAATACCGGCTTACATCCCTGGTTCGGCTCGGCACACATTAAAACATTAATTATCTCAGTCACAAGACGTCCACTGCTCAACAAAGCCATAGACAAATTCATGTGTTCGTATGGTATATCTCAATTTGCTTTGTCAATGCATTCTAACCAAAGCAATAAATATGCGCCCCACAAACCTCGCTTGCCACCTACGAGCGAACAATAGATTGTACTCGCGTATCAGCAATACAGTAGTTTACATGTAACTAGGTGAGCTGTTTATTCTTTATCTCGAGACGAATGTGATACAATCAGAGGCCGTCGTTTTGGGCTCGTCGTGAATGTCACTGGTGTGTTTGCCCCAGATTTCTTTTAATTTTTTTTTTGTTTTGTTTTCTGGAAATAATGTAATGTTATGTTGACTGGATGAAATTGCTCCTCATTTTATGAGGTTTTTGATTGTAATGGAAAAATTAATAACAGAAAAATGTTTATTTTTGAAAAATAGATCGAAATACAATACAGAACCCTAAAAATAGTCAGATTAAAAAAATACACATTGCCTCAAAAATAGTTTTCAACTTAGCACATGCTGTTCGTGTGGAACAGCGAGTGCTGGTCTTCCGATGGGACTTCTAAGGTAACTCAAGTCATACATGAATGTACGGTCTAAAATAAAATAAAACAAATGGACCCATATCTAAATAGCCATATTTTACATCCATTTCAAAATAAAAGATACCATACAAACACTAATTATAAATAAATAATAAATTAATTAATATATAGGGAGAAATCATTCAGATCGAGTAAGCCCCAAAGTAAGTTTGAGACAACAACGATACAATATTTAATAACAAATATGTATATTGATAAACATACAAAACCCAGGCCAATCAGAAAAATATCATTTTTCATCTTGACCTGACCGGGGATCGAACCCGGGACCTCCTGAGTAGCGGTCTGGCATGTTAACCATTGCGCCACGGAGGTCGTCAAACTAATTATGTCAAACAATAAGATAAGTTTAATTTTAGTGATTAAATTATAAAATAATAACAATAATTAAAACTACTTAACTTGTATAAAAAATATTCTAATATAAAAATAAACAATTATACATTGACACTTCCAATAATGACGACTGACTCGTTCTGACGGCACCGGTCATCATGATGTTCTTCGAGGAAAAACAATGAGTTTTCTCAGAAATCGACCGTCATCCGACCGGCTTCTATTAGCAATGTTGACATTGCGAAAACAGCTCTACAAAATAAACGTTGCTTTGTAAATGAGGTATTATATTTCTCGCTTACTGTTGATAACCGCAAGTTGTACTTATTTTATTCTGCGGCTTAGCACTGGAATGTTTTAATCATCATTATATTATACTAGCTGTTCCCCGCGGTTTTACTCGTGATTGGTGTGTATGTACTATAGCCTATAACCTTCCCCAAGAAACAGGCTTTCATATACAAAAAGAATTTTGCAAATCCGACCACTTCCCTCCACCTCCCATGGCTCTACCAACCTCTCGGTTATACGAGCCGAATCTCGGGAGAGTGCGCTGTACTAGCATTTCGCATCTCTTTCCAGTCGCACCTGCTTGATCTCCCTACAAGTTCTCTATAGTGTCACCTATCTATGCAATCAATGCAAAGTGTGTATGTACTATAGCCTATAACCTTCCCCAAGAATCAGGCTTTCATATACAAAAAGAGTTTTGCAATTCCGACCAGTAGTTTTCAAGTTATAAGCGTTCAAACATACAAATTCTTCAGCTTTATTATATTAGTATAGATTTCTTTGCGGCAACGGTGTCGCGAGTTCTATGGTCTGCGCCTAAATAAGTTTTTACTTAAAAAAGTCTGGCCTCTGGCGGTCGAAGGATATAAGTATATCCAGTTTTTTAATTTTAGATGTTCCTACAATGTGTGTTTTCGCCACAGCCCGGCCACATTCGAATTTGTTATTTATATGCGTATCAGTTTGTTGTTCTGTTACTGTTCATGCTGTACTTATGAATAGGGATGAAACGATACCATTGAGGTATCGACACCTTTACTGGATACTTTATCGGACGTCAAGTATCGATTCTTACTCGGTATCGATTCAAAAGTATCGATACTAAACTAAAAATACTTGGTATCGGTCGAAAGTATCGAGTATTTACTTGTATTTACTCGTATCGTTTCATCCCTACTTATGAATAGATTAATTATATCACAAATAATATTTCGTCAAAAAAGCAATTGTAGTGGCCGACAATGAAGTCATCCGACATCATCCAATAGCAATAATGTTATTGGCGAAATCCCAGTCGGAAAGAGGTTTTAAGCCTGCGTCGGATGAGAACACGGAACGTTCAAATATATACCCCGAGGTAAAGAGAAAACCATAGCAGATAGCACGTTTTACGAAATGTGGCAAATGCACAGGGCCATCTAGCGAGAAAGAAAACAACTCACGCACGACTGCACAGTAACGATAAGAAGGAAAATATCTTAACCCTTTAACTACTAAGGTCTGACGAACGTCGGATTATTCTACATTTCCTACCCAAATCAGTACATATTAACATATTCTATTCTATACATGAAAACAGGAATAAACGTAGATAGTCTATCCTTTTCCACACCGCTAAGAGAAAGGCAAATGTGTAGTACAAATAGACACCATTAACGTGGTAGAATATAATATATGAAAGGTTAAGAACATTCGTTTCAACAAATACCTGTTGTACAAAACATTTATTTTGCCAGTCCCATTACAACGCCATCCATTTCTGTTTTCACACTCCCAAATGCACAAAGGTTTCCATTACGGCAGCGTCAAATAGAAAAAGGGCAGACAATACGAGCACCATACACTATAACTGCTTCGCGATTGACGACCTTCCCACTCACGCTGTAGAGTTTAAAATTGCAATAAAAATGGGTTCTGGTAATGGAGGTGCATTGCTCGTAAACTAGGGTAGTGGCGCGTGCCCAGATACACTGCTCCTCGGATACTGTGTCAGGTATGAATGGGGCTTGACTTATAAGAGCAAGCGATTGTTGTTGATTTTAACATCACCGTCAGTTCTGATTAATTAGTTCCATCCGGTTTGTTGCAGTCCCTTATAAATAAAAGTTAAGAGGATTGTGTAGCACTCGGTCTCCATATAAAGGGCGATAACGTTTTACACCCTCTATGCCTTGACTTAGGAGAGCAAGCGATTGTTATGTTTTCTCATTTTAATGCCATAAGGCCACTTTACAGATCCCCAGACAGTATAGTGTGTATCACTCATTTCAGCCGCCAACAACAAAGTTTAACAACCACTTGTGATTAAGAAATTTTCTATTTTTTCTTGGCAACTAGTTGCATCAGAAAAAAAACAGCTCTTAATTTTATTATTTATTCTCAGAAAATGGCTGTCCATTCCATGAAATGAAATGAAATTATTTATTCAACCATATCAATCGTTTATTTATTTCTTTATCCTTTAGCAAATATCGTTCACCTTATTTAGGATGGATAATATTATTATTGAAACATTAGTGAAACACGCATTCCGATTATTTTTTTAACAATTCACAACAAAAACAAAAATCAAGGTCGCCATATGCTTTATGGGAGTGCAAACAGCTTTAAGGTTGGTCGGTCCCTTGTTTTGTTTCCGCTCATAAGGTAGAGCTCGTCTATTCACCGCGCCAACAAGACCGACGCTTTACCTTCATGATCTCGAGACGTGTTTTAGCAAACCTGCAGCGTATAATGAATATTTTGTGTTGCTGGGTCAAGTCGCTGAGCAGCCGGGACTTGTTTACTTTACTTAGGGACTTTACATTTTTGTTAGTGAACAAGGTTTTGATTGATTTTTGGCTTATTTTATCCGCTGGATCCGCGATCTAAAGTGAACTTTGGCTCTCACATGTATCTGCAAAGCGTCTTATTAAATCATACATCTATTCAACGCTTTTTCGTGTATTTAGTTAAAAATAATTGCGCAGAATTGATCGATTTTATTATTAGTACTAAATTTACCAATTACATAAATATTAAAATAAAACTAAAATTAAAACTTAAATAAAACTAAATTAAAACTAAAATAAAGCTAAAAGCTAAATTGCGCAGTGAATAGATGTATGATTAACTATTTCACATGTGCGAATACTAAGGCTTGCTACTTATCAGTAGTTAGTGAATAACTTTCATTGCCAATAATTTAGAGACTTAGGTGACAATTGATCCGCAAAAAATCTCATCCGAAGATGATTTGTTTATTTATTTATTTATTCACCTTACAACTATCATCACAGGAAGATCCCAATACAATAGCTGCGATACAAAAATATAAAAACAATAAAACAAATAAAGAATTACATTACTGTCTATAGCAAATAATGTAAATTTAGATAGGTACTTACAAAAATTCAAAAAATTCTTTTCTTTGGCATGTGCCTTACTTAAATGCATATTCTTTTTTGAATGTAAATGAGATAAATAGCCACATAAATTAACGCAAAATGACCACGACAAATCCACATCCTCAAAACAAATGTCTGGAAAAATACCGCGACCTTCATAAAGGTCCATGTATTTATATGTAGTTGTTTTTTTACAACTCAATTGAATATAGATTATGCAAGCTATTTTTACAACACTACGACGAAGTCAAATAAAAAATGTGGACGTCCGTTTGTCTGCATCATATCAGTCTGTGTCATCTTACCATTACTAACAATTTATTTATTACTATCTGTTGCCCGCGGCTCCGCCCGCTTGGGACTCGGGTATATCGCGATCAAAAGTAGCCTTTGTTTAACTCCTGGTCCATTTTATCAAAATCGGTCTGGCGGTTTGGCCTAGATTTACCCTTATATTTTGTATCAGTGCAAGCTAACTAACAGATATACAGATAAACAGACTTTTGCATTTATAATATTAGTATGGATAAAAAAAAAATACACGAGATATTGTATACGTAGCGACTGCGTTAGTATTTTGTATGGGAATCCTCAATCTAATATCCGCCAGGGGTGGTTTTTAGATTTTTCATATAAAATTCCTAAACAAAATGTCATGGTAGACACAGGATGTAAAAATGCTATAGAAGATAGCTTAAACGACAAAATGTATTTTTTTCAATTCGGGTTTTGGAATTTTATTTTTACTATCTGACCTCGTACCAACTGAACCTCGCTTTTTCTCACCGTTCAAACCTTCCCTGAACTTCCACAAATATTTTAAGACCAAAATTAGCCAAATCGGCCCAGCCATTCTCGAGTTTTAGCCCGACTAACAAACAACAATTGATTTTTATTATATAGATTAACTCATTATGAGTTAATTCACTGTGTTTTCGCAATAAAGCATTATTTTCGCTTTCATGAAATATCGAAACTACATTTTTAAAATACCTATTTCAAAAGTTGAATTCAACCTTGATGTACCCATTTTTTTTCCCCAAAAATAACGCTAATTGACTAAACAACTACCATTTTACGAAAAAATAGTATCGTTTTGAAAATAAATCTTTGTTTTAATTGTCTTGATTTTGAACCTTAACCCTTAAGATATAAGGTACGATATTTTCAATTAATAAAATCTCTCAACCTTGACTTTTCGCACCGGTTGTTACGTAAGCGGAAAATGAATAACATTGAAAATCTAGCAATGTGTACTTAAGCGTCACTTAGACATGCATTTAGATTAGATAGAGATTCGTGCTTCAAAATAAAATTACTAATCACTACATAGTATAAAACAAAGTCGCTTTCTCTGTCCCTATATCCCTATGTATGCTTAAATCATTAAAACTAGGCAACGGATTTTGATGCGGTTTTTTTAAATAGATTGAGTGATTCAAGAGAGGGTTTTTCATATCCATGCCGGGGCGGGTCGCCAATCTATATATATATAAATATATATATATAAAAGAAAGTCGTGTTGGTTACACTATTTATGACTCAAGAACGGCTGAATAGATTTCGCTGAAAGTTTGTGGGAATTAGAACCAGGAGAAGGACATAAGATACCTTTCTTTCCGGGAATAACCACTGTTCCCGAGGGAAGTTCACCGGAGTGAAGCCGCGGGCAAAAGCTAGTATTAAATATATCCGGGAAAATCACACAGATTTGAGCTATATGGTACCTATTTTCTTCTTCGCCCTAGCGTGTTTTTCCGGTCGCATTTTCAGCTTACGCTTCAGAGCCCAGGGTCTATTAATCATGGTTCCTGATTTGGCGGTACTGGTTATTGCAATGGAACGACTGCCGACTGACCTCCGTAACTCTTTTTACAGGGAAACCAGACCAATAGGAACACGATCTGGGTGTGTTAGTGAACAACATTGTCAGATTTTTCAAGCTGCCTTAAGGCATAACGACTGCCATCTGAATAACAGCCGAGACCAACGGCTTAACGTGCCTTCCGAAGCATGGAGAAGCTCAAGAGAGAAATGACACTAATAGCGACCAATCCAATCACGGCCGCGCACACGCCATCCCTTGACGCACGCTATCGTTACGATTACGCGCGCCCCGCTAGGCTATTAAGATCTTCCTATTACGAGTGAGTATACGTGATTAAAAAATACTGTCTAAAATAATGGCATATTTTTTTGAGATCGTTAGAGCATACAGCAAGAGTCTCAAGGTGATTACAAAGGACGTCCAAAAAACAGACCAGCTCCTCTCACTTTCAGCAGTCACAGCCAAGGTCCTGTAATGTTACTAAATAATTGCATCGAAACAATTCATCATTCGTAATTATTATATGTTAGAGAACAAAAAAAAAACGGTCAAGTAAGAGACGCACTCGTACATTATGAGTTCCGTACGCGGCCGGTAGGCCAAGTACAGAATATTATTGCGTAGCGTAGTCCAGTTATGTAAGTTTAGTTGATTATGAAGATGAGTATTTTCATCCAAGGTCTTTTCCGGTTATAATCCTTAGCTGGTTGGTTCGTAAATGTTTAAATTTCGCCCGTCATCGGTCATTAGACGGCTAAGGATGTCGAATCCTTTGCAGTCCATCTGAACCGTTCAGACTGAACGCATATCCTCTGCTACGTCAAGCCACCATATTTGATTTATATCTACAAATATAATGTAAGCTCTTATAAATAAAAGCGCGATATAACGGAAATCCCACGCGAGTTTCGTGAATAAACAAAAACCTAAAACATAATTTCAGAGAATCGTATATAAAGGCGGCAATAAAATAGTTATATTTAGCATTATTACTATATAAGTAGAATTTCTCAGAGTCAGCGGCGCGGAAATAATTTGAGAAGCTTAAGAGCACGGAATATGGTGTGTACAGGTGTGGTCTCGTTACATACATGTAATAAACTATTATTAAGACGAACTACTGATAGGAAAGCATACCATGGGCTGTAAAAAGATAGCCGAGAGTGTAATTTTGAAACACACTCGATTGATGATTAATTGAAAAATCAATTACCAATCCTACGTGAATATAAAAAAAATATCAGTTATTAGGGCATTATTTTTTATTTATTTCTTTCTAATCATAACGTTTTCTTGGTCGCATCCTCCACTATAATTATTTTGTAAGCGTCAGAGTGCAATTGGGCAAACTGGAAATGTCAAATCGGAACTGTCTTAAAAATCAAAAACAAAATTGTAAATTAAACACTGTGTTCTCTTTAATTTGTGTCCGACAGCCCACTTGGCCCTTTGTGCCAATTATTACGTAATTTATGTCCGGAAAAACCATTTCACGAAGCCATTTTTGTATTAATAATAATCCTAAATTGTTTTTAGCTCCTTAATATTTTTTACTAACTGTTGCACTCTGCTCCACTCGCACGGGACTCTGTTAGGTATATCGCGCCCAGACAGACTTTCGCATTTTTTTATAATATTATGTATGTATGAATTTTGACTAACATCTATAGGTTTCTGAAATATTCAATTTATCATTTACTAGCTTTCGCCCGCGGCTTTGTTCGCGTGAACTTTCCTCAGGAACTTTTTTCCGGGTTCTAAGCTACCTCCTCCAACCTCCCCACCAATTTTCAGCCAAATCAGTTCAGCCGTTCTTGAGTTATAAATAGTGTAACTAACACGACTTTCTTTTATGTATAAATTTTTCATTTGCATAAATGTAGTAGTAATAATACAATGGATGTTAGTTATGTAACAATGTTTAGAGTACCATTACATACATACATATAATCACGTCTTTATCCCATACGGGGTAGACAGAGCCTAGGGCTATAAGACCTTAGGCCACGTTTAGCGTAATGGTAGTTGAAACAGGAAATCAATAGTGACGGGTTGGTAGCCGCATCGCCTATGTCATGATTTCCCCATTCGGCGATTCCCTCAGACGACTTTTACGGCTTGCGCGGGAAGAGAAGCAGCTGATACATTCTATGTTTTTATTTTCTCCCAGACCAGCATGGAAGAGTAGTACCATTACATTTTGCATTTTTGAAAGGCGTGCTTTGCTACCCGGTACAATAAATATTGTACAACTAGCTTTTGCCCGCGGCTTCGCCCGCGTAAAATTCCCTCGGGAACAGTGCTTTTTCCCGGGATGAAACCCTTACCGGTACCCTTTGTCCTTCTCAATACTCTTAACTCCTAGCTATGTGTATGCGAAATTTCAGAAAGATTGGTTCAGTGGATAGGGCGTGAAGTGGTATAAAACAAACAAATATACAAACTCACTTTCGCATTTATAATATTAGTTGGGATTAACATTTTACATACATGCATTATTTTATTCTCCTCTCAGATCCTATCTTATTTCTTTCTGTTATCAATCGAACGCAGGATCGCAATGCTTCTAACATAAGTCATTGCAAGAGGCACTTTATTGATTTTCATACAAAATCGGTGAAGACGCTGTCGACTCTACATATGTGACTCTAGCTTGTCTAAACTCACGGTATAATACTCGTACCCAGCACATAAGTCGGCCGCAAACGGAACGTGCGGGGGGCTGCGCACGTTAAAATTTGTATGAAAATCGGCTACTGCGCATTCGAGGTCACTTCAGTTTATTGCCAACTTACATGCCGGGAACTATAGTAAGTCACAGGACTGGCGAATCAGCGTTATAGATAATCACCTTTAATACGAAAAAAACTAAATTGAAATAGCTTTATCTGTACGGGAGCTATGATGTCGGAAAAAGACAGACAGACACGTCAAACTTTTAACATTTTTGCGTCGGGGGTTAAAAGTGTAGGCAAAATGTAACTCGTGGACCACTGCGACAAGGGATGCTTAGTGCAGGGTCCATAATCCAATCAATGCTTCCTGTATAACACTTAATGTATGGGATCATTGTATGTTTTTTTAGCAAATAAAGATTTTTGTTATTATTATTATTGACGACCTCCGTGGCGTAATGGTTAACATGCCTGACCGCTACTCAAGAGGTCCCGGGTTCGATCCCCGCGCGGTCAGATCAAGATAAAAAATGATCTTTTTCTGATTGACCTGGGTCTTGGATGTTTATCTATATATGTATTTGTTATAAAATATAGTATCGTTGAGTTAGTATCCCATTACACAAGTCTCGAACTCACTTTGGGGCTAACTCAATCTGTGTGATTTGTCCCTATATTATTTATTTATTTATTATTTATAGTTATGACACCAGTTTTTTATCAGTTCGTTACGAAGTCATTACGAAGGTGTTAATGCTTTGTTGTGTTACGTGACGAGCGGTGTATACGGATAAACATACATTGTTGCAAATAGGTTTAGCACGTGGCTTCGCGCGTGGTACGTAAGAATAATCCAGCTGGTGTCGCTGTAGACCGGCGTTTCCCGTTTTTCGGGTCGCGACCCGGTCCTGGGTCATCAAAAAAATAACCGGGTCGCAACATAACCGCCTTATTTTTAAAAATAATAAATAAATATATATAGGGACAAATCACATAGATTGAGTTAGCCCCAAAGTAAGTTTGAGACGTGTTATGGGATACTAACTCAACGATACTATATTTTATAACAAATACATATACAAGGTGGACACAAATCAACTGCAAATATTTTAAGGGCAGATACTGAACAACTTTTCCAAATAAACTTGTATCGAAATATGAAATTTTATTTTTCACTCTCCATACTAAACTAGATCAGCTGATTCTCAATTTGTATGGGAGGTCAAAAAAATTTTTTCGTAATTCGACATAAGTTTATTTAGGAAAGTTCAGTTTAGTGGTCTGAATCTGCCATTTAAATATTTGCAGTTGATTTAAATTCACCTTTTAAACCAACCTCACCGGGGATCGAAACCGGGACCTCCTGAGTAGCGGGCAGGTATATTAACGATTACGCTACGGAGGTCGTCAAAATAATACTTATACTATTTGATAGTTAAGACCATGTTACATATTCTATCTTGCTCTGCGTGCCCAGCCACCTCCACACTCTGGGACCTGGTGGCTTACCACCATCTCTTGAAATCATGCAAGAACGATTGAGTAAGGGAGATGTCGCTTTACATCATGTATTGCGCTGTCTCACTTACTCACTCGTTCTTGCATGGTTTTAAGAGATGGTGGTAGGCCACCTGTACGCAGCCAATGCCAGCCTTGTCAGTGGCGAAGACTTGGTACTAACAAATATAAGTAGCCGGTAGCATCACGACGCGAAGCGGCTCCACTACATAGTATAAAACAAAGTCGCTTTCTCTGTCTCTATGTCCCTTTGTATACTTAAATCTTTATAACTATGCAACGGATTTTTATGCGGTTTTTTTTAATAGATAGTGATTCGAGAGAAAGGTTTTTATGCCCATGCGAAGCCGGGGCGGGTCGCCAGTAAAAGGAATATACTCAGTTCATTTTTCCCAAAGTGGCGATTATTTTATGAATTGACATTGTACAGTGAGTCGCATAGCAAGTCTTGCACCTAAAGTGGTGTACTTTTATATGTGGCTCACTGTACATTATATAATCAGCTTGTACGTTTCTTAGCCTTGAATAAAATATTGTAACAAGCTGTATAAAAAACCTCCAAGGTTTACATTGATAAGTTTTTGCGATCTGTCCGGAAGTGTACTAGCTAATACTAGCATTTTATTATTATTTTGTAGCTTTTTTAGGATTCCTTACACACAGTATAACTAAGAAGGTACTGTGTCTCCGCTTTATCTGGAAGATAATATATACTCAAGAACGGTAATAGGTATGGAATTTAATGTTTTTGACATATTATGTATTTCTACTATCGCTATATTGTGAATGTTTTAATTACATTATTATGTATCTACTCGTACTATCGCTATATTATTCATAGGATAGTTAATAAATTTCAAAATTTAAAAGGTTATGTTACGTTTGTACCCATTCAGATAGGTTTTACAAGATGGACGGATAAGTTATCAAAAAATATTATATAAACTAGCGACCCACCCCGGCTTCGCACGGGTGCAATGCTATATAATACATGTATTATACATATAAACCTTCCTCTTGAATCACACTATCTATTAAAAAAACCGCATAACAAAATCTGTTGCGTAGTTTCAGTGATCTAAGCGTACATAGGGACAGACAGCGGGAAGCGACTTTGTTTCCTACTATGTAGTGATGATAGTGATATAAGTATTTTTAAGGCTCTTAACTAGCAGATCAAATCACCAAGTTTATCATTGAACTGTTATTTCAATTGTGCTAAAAATTTCATTCCAAATACGATACAATACCGTACGTTTCCTCTCTATTTACCATAGTCATCAACGCGAACTACTATTTACTTCACCTTGGTTCTATTATGTATTTTCTGTGGTTCGTTCGACTTAATAAACGGGAATTATCGAGCACATACTAATTATGCTTAAGTCGTCACAAGCTAATTAGAACCGTGTCGGTGAAACACTATTCATAAGGTTAGATTCTAGCTTTACAATCATTATTTCGTGTAGGAGCCACGGTCAATCGACCATTCACACTATCTTGGCATTTGATGTGGTTCCTTTAACGACTACCAGATGACAATGACAACCAGGGATGACTACCGGTGTTTTTGAAACCCCAAAAAAACCGTTTTTAACCTGGTAAGTAGAAATAGCGGTCGATTTTAGTCTAGGGTCCTAAATCATCACCAATTCGAACACAGAACCCTTAAAACCTATACTAGATAACTAAAACTACGGAAAATATTTACTTACTACAAAAGCTGCAATGCGGCTCTATGTACCTTAATCTATATCTATGATATTGTCCCCGAAACGGTAGTAGGAAACATTCGGGACAATTTAGGAACCATTAGGGAAATACTGGGATTTTTAAAACAAAACTACCCTCGGTTTTCGTGAAAGAATATTATTACCATATATTCTTTCTTTATTATATTGCCTTTGCCTATTCTAGGAATGTAGGTAATAGTTACATTTTAAGTTTTATTGTACTACGGGTAGCTGCTCGGGGGTTCGTTCTCGTTCCCGCGGGATATTAGGGAAATCGGAATTTTCACCGATTTGGCCAGACCACTAATTTGTGCAGCGGGTTCTCTATCATAAAACATCGAAATAGTCGGCCATTTCACGAAGTCATCAATTCACGACGTTTATTATGTAGCTTCTCATGGGGAATGCCTGCGACGATTTTTTTATGTATGCTTTAAATTATTCTAATGCCAATTATGGCAGAATATATTAGCACTACCTATCTGTCTCTCTCTTTGCCATGTTCAAAGGAATAAATGAATGATTCTGATGACGTAACAAAGAAATCAAGATTCCCGTGCCTCAACCACTTTTATTTAGAGACCCCAGCGATGGCATTAGCAATTTTGAAAAATACATACATACATCATCACGCCTGTCTCCCGTAGGGGTAGGCAGAGACCAGAAATTTCCATTGGCTACGATCCTTACATACCTCACTCGCTTCCTCCACATCACTCTCGTCATACACGCTGAATACAAATTCTAAAAAGCCTGGCGTATTGTAAAACTAAGGGATTCCTTACAAAAGTCTAGTTCTAACAAGCGTTAGAACTGTTTGAGAGTTCCACTCTCTCTCTCTACTCTATCAAGAGTACCTGTTTGATTTGTACGCGTATATCTCTAAAGATCTTACATGAGTCATCTCATCTTAACGTTTTTCCAGTTAAATTCTAAGCTCTGCCTCTAAATACTTAGACATTTTTGCTTATTCCTTTAATCCATCGTAAAGACTTATCCTTGATTCAAGATTTTAAGAGAAGAAGTTTTCTATAATTAAGGATTTGTACTTGCCCTTAAAATCTCACCCTGATATAAATATCAGGAAGTTGACTCAGAGTTGAATGAAATATCAAAACTGATTAACAAATTGAGGCTGAGGCAAGTATCATTTACTGGGGTTCAACGACCGGTTTGAAGTTCGTCGAAATGTGATTCATTTCATGACTTTTTTTTTAATAGAATACAATATCTTGCGAAAATAACCAAATCTTTAGCTCAAGTTTAAGTTATTTCAATTGAAAAATCTTCGACTAGATGGGTTTAATAAAAAAAATATATATCTAATTAAGAAATAATTATGCACAGCTTAATTAACAGTAAATGACTAAAATCCTCTCCGTGTATAAAGTTCGCGAGTACTAGGAGTTTATAAAGCCGAGTTGGTATTCGCAACCGGCTCATGCACACTTGCCCAACAACCGGCTTAGTCCGCACGCCACTCACAACATTGAAAATTACGTCATGCACTTTATTTGGCCTCATGTTGTACACGCTTTACGCATGGCCAAACAGCACAGGTAAGACACGACTTCCTAGCAAATTCTGATCGCCTGGTACTCGAACTGCCCGCAAGGATTCAAAAGGACCGCTTTTGCCGGCAAATTGTTGCCAAGCGATTTATTAAATTACACAAAAGGATACCATTTGTAACTAGTTTCCCCAATAAGGAAATCCTCATAATTGCGAGGTTCTTTCGTAAGGTCAGGTGGCGAATTAACATTAAAATCAATGACCGCTGGTAGTGCATTTGTGACGCTTGTTGTATCAAGCAGATTGATATTATTAAACAATCTTTTATACAATGATATGACTGATGTTGATAACAAATCCAAGATCAATAATAGATTGTTTATCTTATATCGTCGTGTCACAATCTTAAAATTGATCACTATAAAAATTTAAATGGTAAAAACTAAAACCGAATTTTGTTTAATGATACTAATATTCATTTGGCCATATCATTAATATTACTTGAAATTTGAGATGTAGAGATCTAGATCAGGTAAAATGACATTACCCAATATGCAGACGTGTAGTAAGTATAAAGTCATATATTTTAAGCATTCGTGTCTGACCACTCAAAAAACTCCTTTATCAACTTTCTCTTAGGTCTTGTTATCTAATTCATCTCGTCTTTAGCGTCTGTCTCTTCACATAAGGTTTTCTTCTTTTTTTTTTATTTGAGCCAATCTGATCCATATCACTTCCTCACTTGGTTGCAATTTCAAGTGTCCTCAGTTTTAGTCATACAGATCTAATCTATATTGAATATACAAACTACCAACCGATCTAACTCTTGAACACTTCCTGTGTCATACTTGACGCTGCCAATAGGGGTCAGTAAATGTCAAGAACAATTGTTCAATTTGGAATGATGGTGCATGAGGTATGAGTCACATTAATTTTTGTATACATATTTGTTGAGATTTTTCCTTCCGTCTTCTTCCGGAGCTGTTTCATAAAAATTCTGTATTCACTTTTTCATGACCATTTATTAAAAAAAAGATAATTTCATCAAGTTTTCTAACTGGCTTTCATAACTAGTTTTCAGTATCATAGACCTAGATTGTCAATCTAAGCCTGTGGGCTGTAACTGCCTCAGCACCCAAGCGGTCACTGGTGTACGCGTAACGTTTTGTTTTTTATACTTCCCTCCAGTAGCCGAGGAATAAAAAATTAAGTGTAGAGGGTGGAAGTAGTAACGGGAAGTTCCCATTTCCCATCTGATCTATACTTTGCTCTCTCTCATCTTAGCGCTTACTCGGTTGCTTCATCAGCTGGATGGTTTAGAGCCCAGGGTTCGCTTCCTGCTTTTCTCCGCCACTTCGCCCGGTCTTTGGTATCCTTGAGATTATTAGCAAGCATATCGTTTACTGAGACATCGAGCACTTTTAAGGCTTTCCCCTTCTATCCGGCCCTGGCAGAGGCGGTATTAGACACTGGTTATCGACCTAACTTGCCGGTTTCCGTAATACGTGACCGTACCATCGCAGGCGATTCTACTGAAGCTTGTCCGCTATGTCACGAACATCAAGAGTGCCCCGAATATGTGGCAATTTTTTTTAGACCTATATACTTTATAATATTGTACAAATAGAGGTAAACCTGCCTGAAATAGCCTTGGAAGTAATGACAAACGAGGTCGGTCCTGAGCCTAAATCACGTAATTTCAGACACGCAAGTCAAGTACGATATTCTGATACCTTAGGTCACGCAGGTGAACTTGACTTGGAGAATATTGATGGAGAACCAGCTGGTGTATACGGAAATTTTAATATTTAGATACGACTAGCTGTTGCCAAGGGCTTCGCTTGCGTAGTACTTCTATATTGCCTATAACCATCATATACCTTTTAAATGGTAAATTGTTTTTTTCATATAAGTGCAGTGGTTCCGAAGTTTACATACCCTCCAGATATACACTCAAAATTGCAACTGTTCATACGATACGGTAACCACTTTTCGTTCTTGACACTTTATAAAATAAATGTACCTACTGAACGATACAAGAAAAATAAATTCAAAAATTTTAAGTAAGTAAGTAATTTATTATTTAGGTAGAGAAGAGAGTACATGTACAAAATATCGAGGGAACAGAAATTGTTCTCATCACTGAACCAACATAGTATTTATATATTTATTACTAGCTTTTTCCCTAGCTTCACCCGCGTGAATTTCTCTCGGGAACAGTGCTTTTTCCCGGGATGAAAGGTACCTTATGGCCTTCTCAATACTCCTAGCTATGTGTATGCAAAATTTAAGGTAGATTGGTTCAGTAGATAGGGCGTGAAGAGATAAAAAACAAACAAATATACAGTCAATTTCACATTTATAATATTAGTTGGTATTTATTTGCTGAGCTAAAAAAATTAGTAATTCCGACTGAGCAACAGCGGCCATTTGCATGAAGCTCGATCCCCATCTATATCCTGTTTAATTTGCAACTCAAACCTGCCAAGTGTAAATAACCATTGAACACACAAAGGCGTTTAATTCGCATTTAATTGTATCTGAGTGTCGAGGTCGTCTCGAATCGCCCGAGTGCACAATATCCGTGTTCGATTGGGGAGGTCAGGTTTCAATTCCATGATATTTTTAGTTTTTAAATCGGCGTGTTTAGGTGACGAGAGTGATGACTGTGAAGTAAGCGAGGGAAGTTTGTAGGGATCGGAGCAAATGGGAATTAGTCTGATTATTAGCTATCCGACCGAATTACCCATTCGTGTCTAAGCTTTGGCACTAATCACGGTAAAGATAGGAGCACCAACCCCGCTCCTATCACTGGGATCCAGCCTGAAGCGTACCAATCCCTCGTCCGTGCCTACCTATGTTAATCTACAGTTACATTTGAACACATATTAAAATTATCAACAGCAATATCATATCAATATCAAGTACTAATAAAGGCCATGTTAAATCACTAGAGCACAATACTCGTCTGCACCGCTCGGCGAACCCAAGGAGAAGAGAGCGTTACACTCATACTCACCCCGACACTACTACTGCCAAGAGGGGTTTACCTGTAGTGGGGCGATACCTGTCACGTGATGTTACCGGGCGCTAACATGATCCTGATAATTTATTTGTTTTTTTTTTTCTGCGAAATGAGACCAAATTATCTCTTGTTTTCACACGATATATGTCGCCCTGTGGGATTCGAACTCGTGACCTGTTTAAATTACTAGGAAAAAGTGAACAGAGGAAAATTAAAGCATAGACCAGAGTGGTCTGGTAATAACTCAGATCATTGATCTATGGGTCTAATAATAAATTATTTATTGAAAAAATAAATGAATACTTACGTCATTATGTGAAATTAAGTGACGAAGACGAGTAAGAAATTATCACTGCAAAAAAGGGTTAAAGAAACTTTACCTCCAGTTCGTATACCATTCGAATCGGTTAGCTGTAGGGCCGAAATGAAAAATAACAAAAGATTTTAAAAGGTCATCGCTTTCACCCGTGACACTGCATTTCCTTATTGTTTGTGTTTCTTCGAATCTCTGTTCTGTTGAAAATTGTCGCGTTCCATTGAAGATGTGATTAAGTTTTTTTCTTTTTTGCAATTTTTGGTTGCTGGCATTTTTTTTTTACCCACATACACAAACACAATAGAAATCAAAAATTCTAAATCAATTATGAAGAAAGGGTGAACTTATTGCAATTTTTTTTCCAGTCTCTTTCAGTCGACCTTTACCTAAAATCTTCACTTTTAAGGGTTCCGTACCTCAAAAGGAAAAAATGGACCGCTAATAGAAAGTATTGATAGGCGTTTAATCCTGTAATTTTTACTCCCCTTTATCTAAACTTGTTCATAGTCTATGGCAGAAGAACAACATATCTATCTATGCCATAATGGCAGCATAATTATGGTGATTTAGATAAAACATGCAAAAACGGTGGAAAAATACTTTCATTACAAGCTTATTTGTCTGTTTGAAATGATGTTCGATGTAAACTTGTGGAAAATTGCTTTTATTTAATGAACTAGCTGCACCCCGCGGCGATATCCGCGGTTTATCATACACAGCAGCAGCGCCATCTATTTTATAAGACGCCATTGACAATCAGAATTGTTGATCAAACCTACTGGAATCGCGTACTTTTCGGGTTAAAAAGTACCTTATGTGTTAATTCAAGCTATCAGCCATTAGGCATCCTAAAAAAAAAATTACAGCTATCTCACGTGGATCATGATCCTATGGGTCTCGGATGTAAAGCGGAGTAACGGAAGTCCCACGGCAGTCGCTCCATTGTAATAACCAGTGTCGACATAGCTAGGACTCTGAAACGTACGCTGAATTTGCCTGGGAAACACGTTCGTATAAAGAAGACCAATATATAAATAACAAGTAAATTATTTAAAAAAAATACCCAGCTGCATTTAAATACCCAGTGATACTCTCACAGTAAACACGAATCTTACGTCACTTCTTAAGCTAAAATCCATCGAGCCGAGCGTACCAAATATTTGAATTTAGCGTCAAAAATCTGCCATTTTGTGTATATTTTTTTTATTCTGATATATCCAGTGTCACTTTCACTCACAGTAAATACGAATCTAAGCTGCTACCACACTTGGCTATATGTATTCGCCTATTTGCCTATTTGACCATGTGTGGATGGTATATTTGCAAAAACTTTTGCGTTATTTTCCTATTCGGCAAACAGGGCAAATACCAAATGTGTGTGAATATTCGGTATTTGCCTCCATGTGTGGGCGGTAGTTGCGCTATTTGCCTATTGGTCGAATATTATGGCAAATACGCGAATAGCCAAGTGTGGTAGCAGCATTACATTGCCCTCTCAAGCTCCAAACCATCAAGGCGTTCAGGCTGCAGAGCGTGCCAATCAATTATACATACTACTCTCGAAAAACATAACCCTTCTTCTGGCGCAGTTGGGTAAAAATACATGTAATTATTTTGGTAAAAATAGAACGTTTCCCTATATACCTCCGTACCCCATCCTGGTACTAAATGCCAGTATGACGTTAGTGTTACCCCTTGCAAAGTGGGCCACTAACTATGATTAAAGTAGGTACAACACGCAACCCCGGGATATTAGCTTTCGATTTGATTAATTAAACTGGCGAGGCTGCCACGGGTTTCTATGCAGGCTTGGAAGTTTTATATATTGTGATCTTATTAGTATGAGGGAAAAATTGCTTTCGGGATATCTTAAAGACTAAGTTTTCACTAGTGAATTAAAATAGGAGACTGCTGTTTAAATTATACAATATAGTAAGTATAGAGGTATATAATAGGATCTTACTTACCACCAAAAACAATAAAATTACTCACATGTAATGTAAATTAAGTCTAAACATACCAGAAGACTATATATAATATTTTCACGTTTAAAATATATTTCTTATTAGCCACGTTCTTATTGGACATACAAAAATATGAATTAATCGCCACTGTATAATTCCGTGGTATTTTGTGAATATGGTGAAATAGGAATTACATTCTGTAAAATATAGCTTGATCTTTGTGACAGCTGTTAAATCGTATACATTTTCTTGTTAAGTTGTGTTCGATCAATAGCTAACACCTATCAAATAGATCAGTATCACGTGAGCTTGAGCAAAAACGTTTAATTTAATTTTTTTACAAACCTTTTTTAATTTATTTCTTCAACACGTTCTATATGGTTATGGTAATATAAAAAATAAATACAGTTTCATTTTGCTGCAAGAAAATTCAAATGTTTGCATGCTAAGTGCAGCTGTGACTTTGAATGTATAAAGAGTTGCATTCAGAGATAATTTAGGGTCAAAAATACAAAGGGAGTTGCAAAACAATTAAATTTTTACTGCTATGTTAGCTGTATTTCAACCTTGTGCGACTTTTATGTTGTTTGTTACATAAATCTCCGTTACAAAGTAATATACGAGGCAAACGTTACAGCGAATAAACGTGTAAATTTTATAGGTAACTATATGATCTTGGAACTGGAACTAAAAGTTTAATAAGAATTATTAGATTTTACATGATGTCAAAGTAATTAGCAAAGCGCAGTCCCAATGTTAAAGTTAGTAGAGAACTCCAAACCAGCCCATGGATACCTTAAAAGACGAGTAAGGGATAAAGTTATGACGATGGAGGGAATATTATACAAACCTCACATTAAATAATTAAATTATTTTGAACTAAATCGTAAAAAATTCCCCGCGGCTCCGCCCGCGTGGTAATCGGTTATATCGCGCCCAAAAGTAGCCTATGTTTGATCTCAGGTCGTTAACTACATCCCTACCAAATTTCATCACAATCGGTCAAGCAGTTTAGCCGTGAAGATGTGACAGACAGACAGACAGACAGACAGACAGACAGACAGATAGACAGACAGACAGACTTTCGCATTTATAATATTAGTATGGATTAAACATTCTCAATTCCCAAGGTAGATACTGTTGGCAGCCGTTAGCTGTAGTGTAGGTCATAAAAATATTGCCCAATCTTATTTTGTATTTGTTTGGCTATTAATATGACTGCTGCTGTGGCTGCTGGGATAATTATGATATTGAACTAATAAACTAGTCTCTGACCTATCTGTTAAAAAATTTATACTTCACGCTGGTCTTAAATGTATAATTTTTATTGTTACAGTGCATGGCAGCATACGTGGAGTTTGAAGTATGCAATGGCGCGTACGAAGTGTCTTGTCCTGACGCGCGGTGCCGGGTGGGCGCTGCGCTTTCCCTGGACGAGATCTCCGCGCTACTCGAGCCCAGCACCATGGAGAAGCATCTCAAGTTCCGGCTCAACCATGGTGAGTATAGAATCCGGTGTCTCTCTTTTGACTTTTTCTTGTCAGTCTCTATTGATGGAAATTTACCAGCTTTAATCCACGAAACTGAAAGGAGGTCTGTTAATCTCGTAATGCACCGGAAAGTAACATGTACTTCACTAAGGTGTTGTTATATGAACCTTAATTCATCAAAAACTTGTCTAGTTATTTGTCTTGTTTGTAATATTATTATTGCTTTAAAATACACAGTAAATACAAAATTGTTAAAATCAAAAGTCAATGGCGGACTTTATCAGTCGTGCTGTGTCGTGTCGTGATGGCAAATATACTTTAGACTTATTGATTTTGATATAATAAAATCAAGTACTGTATCATCGTGAATTTTCAATTCTATCTCGTTATCAGAACGAAATCAATGTGATAAATAATTATTTTTATCAACAATATATTTTTATTTTCGGTTATTTTTGCATATAATATCGGGTATGTTATGTTCTGAATAAAATTGTTGGGTGATCAACAAGTTATTGACCTTTCCACTAAACGACCACTCGCGCATATTAAGTACGATAAACTAAACGAAAATATTTCCATTATAAACACAAAATACATGAGCTGTACGATCTCATCAAACGGAACTGTGTTCACTAAAACAAGATATTTTTCAGCGTTTGTAAATCCATACTATCCATACTAATATTATAAATGCGAAAGTCTGTCTGTCTGTCTGTCTTTCACCTCTTCACGGCTAAACTACTAGACCGATTGCGATGAAATTTGGTAGGGATGTTGTTAACGACCTGAGGTCAAACATAGGCTACTTTTGGGCGCGATATAACCGAGTCCCACGCGGGGCGAAGCCGCGGGGAACAGCTAGTACAAATATATTTGAGATTATTCCCGTGTGTGTTGTTCTGAGATTAATAAAAGGAAATCATAGGAAATAATAATTAAGGGAAAGCAAGGGCTGTTTGTATTTACATGCCTGTGTGAACTACCAGATAGTAAGTTGTTTTTGTGTAGACTTCAAGAAAAAAGTTAACCAAAACATAACTTGAGTGAGCAGACCTTTGTCTCTTTTAAGCTCTGCACTATTAAATCTTGTATTACAATTAAGGCTATAATTATTAGAATACAGACTTACCCCTGTCAGTCACTTAAAATCAGCAAATGTTCATTTATTTAACAACAACCTCTAAAAAAGAATGACATAAACTATATGAAGACATGGAAAATGAATTACAAAAATATATAACGATCCCTGTAATAAAACCGTAAAACAAATAAAGCTCAACTATATTGTGAGGCTATAGAAAGCACAATAGAAAGTAACGTAGAAACTACCGGCACAGAAATTATCTAATAACATTACCGTGCTACAGCCCGGGGCTCAGCTCAGGGAAATTCGAGCCCAAAATCCCTGGTGTACCATAAGGAACTTACAATATTGTCTTTATATCAGGTGAGGCTTTTCTTTGTTTTCCTTCTGAATATTAACAACACTAAAATAACTTTAGCCAAACTATAAAATTTGTTATTATTCCTAGGAAAAAAAAATGATAATATTCAGAATTGTTCAGGAACTCTACTCGTACTTTTTATATTCACAATCTGCAGATTGACCACAATCCTACCTGATTTTAATGTTTGTTTGTTTGTAAAAACTTTATTGCACAAAATTAACAAAAAAAAATACACAAGATAAATTCAACGATTAATGATTTAATGAGCATGTGGTCTAAAATAAAGCTGACACATTAATATCCTATTCAATCTAGCCTTGAAAAGACCCAACTTCCTCTAAAACCTCTAATAGCTAAAACAAATGGAGAAACATTGGAGGAAGCATCAAAAGAACAGTGCATTTTGCCTATTGCGCCGGCAGCGAATCGAGATGTAAACAAAAACATAATTTCTAACCCGCATGCCTGCTTTCAACTAGGGCATGCATTTCGAAATTTCGAAACTTCATAATTTCGAAATTTCGGACAATATTTGCTTGCCACGTAATTTCGAAATTTGAAACTTAAATTTCGAAATTTCGAAATTTTTTTTTTTATAGGAAAAAAGTTTTTTTAGTATTATAAAACGCTTTTATTATAGTTTCACATCATCATCCTAGCGTTTTTAAAGCCCAGGGTCCGCTTACTTACTTTTTCTACACTTTGCCCGGTTTTTGGTATCCTTGTTGATGAGTCCATTTGCACGCGCGCCGTTGCACGTATATATCGTTTTGAGTTTGCCCCTTATACCAGGCCTCAGAGAAGGCAGCATGGCCTTGTTCACTTGACACTTGTTCCCAACGTAGCTTGCCGGTTTGCGCAAGACGTGACCCTACCATCGAAGGCGTGTCCTCAAGCTTATCCGCTATGTGACGTACATGAAGGCTGCTCCGGACGCGGGAGTTTCTAATGCGATCTTTCCGAGATACCCCATACATCCACCGCATACGAGCCATGCCTCACTACTGCGACAACGGGGTTTCACACACACAGCACACCTTCAAGTAGGTTCCAGAATGCCGTTTAATCCGTGTCACTGCGATCAACTTGGGGACCTACTATCATCTCCTAAAACCATGTAAGAACGAGTGAGTAAGCGGGACTAGGGTTGCCAGGTCCTCAGACGCAAAAGCCGGACAGACCTGTGAGTTTGTCCTGACATTTGGGTAAAAAATCCGGACATCTTGTTTTTTTTGTCCATTTTTTTATAAAAAGTGTAAAACTATTTTTTTTTGTCCTAACATTCGGCCGGATGCCGCTTATTTTGGCCGGACAAGCAATCAAAAATCCTACGTATGTCCTGCTTTATCCTAACACCTGGCAACCCTAAGCGGGACAGTGCGCCACGTGATGTAAGGCGACATCTGTCTTACTCAATCGTTCTTGCATGGTTTTAAGAGATGGTGGTAAGCCACTAGTGGCGCGTAGGCACTTATCAAGTAAGTCGTAACCCCTTCAACAAGCACAGTCAAGTCTATCACTCCCTCCACCTCCCATGGCTCTATCAACCTCTCGGTTATACGAGCCGAATCTCGGGAGAGTGCGCTATACTTGCATTTCGCATCTCTTTCCAGTCGCACCTGCTTAATCTCACTACAAGTTCTCTATAGTGTCGCCTATCAATGCAACCATTGCATATTAAATAACTCTCCCCGTACGCCTCGCTTGCCTTTTTCTTGGCCTGAAGCCAGCTTCTGTCTTCTAGATCTTTGAGTTTGTCTGTTTCAGTTTTTCTCTTCGTCTTCTTTGTCTTCTTGTAGCAGTATTCTTGATGTGCTCCTACTTTTCAAGTTATGCCCCTCTCGAGGCCGCTTCGGATTTTATGCCACCGATGCGAGAATTCTTTTAGCTGCTCAAAGTTCGCCTCAGATCCCACGAGATCCCAATAGTAGACCGGGCCCACCCTGAGCGGGACAACATTATCTAATAGTTCCCTACGCGCCTCCTCATAAAGCCGGCTCGTCAAGTCCATCAGTTGGTCTCTGAAGCGTTTCATTTCCAAGACGCCATTCCGGTACTCCTCCAAAAACACTACGGCCCTCGATCGTCCGGTTAGCGTGCCAACATTCCACGTGGCGAAGAGGAGCTTTTTGCGTCGGATTGGGGCTAGCGTCTAAACCGTGCCCTCCCCAGACACGGCAGTCCTTGCCCACATGTCACAGGAGTCAGGCGAAGCTCCAGCGCACTTATTGCGGTGGCGTCCTATTCTTGATAATATTCCTTCTGGTTCTTCTATTCTTCTTACCATTTACGAGAGATTTGGCGATTTTTGCCTTTCCGGAGCAACTGCCATAACTCCTGTCGTCGAAACACTGTACATGTGAATCATTCTGTAGACAAAACCTCGGAAGATGAAAGATTTTGTCGTAGAACAGGCCATAGGAGAAAAGTCATGTCGAGGAAACTCTCAAATGTGAAACATTCTGTTGGTGAACCGTTTATATGAGAAAGATTCCGACGGCGAATTACTCAAAAACGAATCGTCCTGTTGGTGATCAGTCCAAAGGAGAAACAACTGTCGGAGAAAGCTGGTACAATCCTTCAGGCCCAGGCCAGGCCTTAATCAGCAGGCGCACCAGATTGCAGGTAAGGTTGACTTGGGCCCCAATGTTGCTGATGAGGCCCAAGAACGTTTAAAGTTATAGTTTTACAAACGTTTTCATATTCCATTGCAAAGGTGTTCCTTGAGTTTCGAAATTTCGAAATTTCGAAACTAATCAACCTAATTTCATAAGCCAATTTCGAAATTGAAAATCTATGAAACTGCACGCCCTACTTTCAACCGTCTCGCACAGTCATGCTCTCATTCACAAGACATGCTGTCTGTATTCCGATCATCTATTACGATATCCATAAAGTTCAAAATTGTTTCATAAGAAACGTTTATGAGGTCCGATGCAGATGATAAAACATGTAAAAAGATTGGTCGAAAAACTTGCACTTGGAATTTGTAGTAACAACTACATTATTTGGTGCAGATTCTCTACGTGTACTTTTTGAGCGATTTGTATGCACATTGTACTAAATAACTTTTAAGTTATTCTATCAGTTTAATGGTTTACGCTAATCATGTCAGGTCTTTTTATGGCTTCGTCGCAAAACGTCCCTTTCGCAAAATGTCTCTTTATCAAAACGTCCCTTTCGCAAAACGTCCCTTTCTCATAATGTCCCCTTTGCAAAATGCCCCTTGGTAGCAAAATGTCCCTTTCGCAAAATGTCCCCTGTACTGAAAAGACCCTCACGCAAAATAAAAAATATCGATTATAGTTTATCTCTGCCAGCCATACTTTGGCCATAATTTAGCGGTCATTCGGACTCTAACATTAGAGCAGGCCGGCAGTAGTTTGCATAAAATGCTTCCAGTCAACCTTCATTTCAATAGTTACTTTAGCTAATAATTCCTCGTTAAGGTAGCGTTGTGATACATATAGGCAGTATGTGTACTATGGGTGGAAGCTAATCAAATTTTGCCTGTGACTATTTTCAACTGGGAACAATGCGTCAAGATTAGAGATGTAAAGAACTCGAGCCTTTTGAGTCTTAAATTTTAGACTCGGCTGACAAATTGCACAGCTCGACTCGTTATACCAAGAACCCCAGACTCGAGCACTTAAGTCTAAATAAAGACACGAGCGCAACATGGCGCTCGAGTCTTGATTCGCGCTCGAGTCGTTTTACGCGACGAGTCGCGCTCAAGTTCTTTTCCATTTGGAGTTCCTTTATAAATAAACAGGAAATATATAAGTTACATATTTATGTAACTTTGTGAGATATAATAGTAATTTAATTATTTTTGTAACGTCTAATATTCTTAGCTTTTGAAAATCCTGCTAATATTATAAATGCGAAAGTTTGTGAGTATGGATGGGTAGAATATGTTTGTTACTCTTTCACGATAAAACTATTGGACGGATTTGGTTAAAACTTTACAGTAATACAGGTTATACGTCAGATTAATCTTTCCTATTAAATTAAAAGAGGTAAATATGACAAACAAAATTTAATCATCATGAAAATAATTCTTAACATAAACAAATCACATTAAGTATGTACATATTGTACATACTTAGTACACCTTTATTTTTTATTATATAAACGTTTAATCAAAAAAGTCTAACCATGATGCTAGACACATTGTGGCTTGTATGGTTTTATTACCGAGTCTGTTTCTTTTTTTTGTGATTAAATTACCAGATCTTGAAAATGCCTGTTCGCTCGGTACACTTGTTGCCGGAATACTGAGTATATCAAACGCAAATTTTTGAAGGTGTGGTAATCTATTAGCTTGTTGTGTCCACCATAATATAATATCAGTGTCTTCTGTTTCTATTGGCATCATTAAATACTCCTGAAGTTCATCCGTAATGATTGTTTTATTCCTATAAATGGTCGAAAAAATACTTTTCCTTGAACTGCCTTCGGTTTCTGACTGTTCATTTATGTTACAACGTTGATCGTATTTCGTATGGTAGAATATTTTCAATAACTGAAGTGGCTCATGTTCCTCTCTTTCAGAAAAATAATGATTTTTTAGTCGGGGGTCCAAAATAACTGCATATTTTGCATATTCTGTCCGCAACACTGATATGTATTGATTTAATTTGTCAGCCATAGCATGTGCACAAGCATTCAAAAAATTGTCGTCATCATAATTCTGTGAAATTTGATCCAACAGCACATCAATTATAGGTATCACGTATACCAAACTAGGGTATTTTGATTTAGAGAGTAAAAGGGTAGCATCATAATAAGGTTTTAAAAAATCAATCAACTTTTTTACTTGTCCCCAATCCTCAATTAGATACTTCTTGAATTCCTCAAAATTGTTGCACATATGATCCAACACGGCACGCATGTTATAGGCACGTTCCAACATTAAAAATGTGGAGTTCCATCTTATATGTATTTCTTTAAGTAGGGTTAATCGTGATATTTTCAACAAATCACAAATATCAAAGAACAGTTGTTTTTTCTTTGGTGAAAAATTAATAAAATTTACCAATTTCGATATATCTGACACGACATTATTCAATTTTTCTAATCCTTTTATAACACTTAGGTTCAATATGTGCGCTAAACATCTGGTGTGAATGACATTTTCATAATCGCTATGAAAAAGTTGTAACAACTGCATAGTCTTTATATTGGTGGCCTCGTTATCTGTTGTTATAGACATAACTTTATTTTGCAACCCATAACAGTCAAAAATTTCCGTGATTTTTATTAATATTTCACTACTTGTATGCGGAAAAGGTATAAGATCGAAATCCAATATGATAGCATTCATTTTTGATTTATGAACAAAATGGGCTGTAATAACAATGTACGGTTTGTTCGTCACTGATGTCCAAAAATCAAATGTTAAAGACAATTTATTTATTGACTTTATGCATTCTATTAAGTTAGTTTTTGTGTTACCATAAAGTGTTTGTATATTCAGATTCAAACTATGGCGTGTTATTCCCGGGAAATTAGGCTTTAATCCTTTTATCATTTTAATAAAGTGTTCTTCTTCCACAACACTATGAGGGTGAGCACCGTGTATTACAAAGTTTAGAATCAGCTTATCGTACACAGAGTACTTACTTGTTCTGTTTTCTTTAATTGTTTCTTTATCGTGATGATTAGCAACGTGTCTTTTTAAAATTGTATGCGACGTTTTAAGTGAAAACTGTTTCATACATTTTTTGCATTCATAATGCAATGACGTTTTATTATAATTTGTATTCTTAACACTTTTTGCCCGTTTAAGTCCGAAATCCAACATCATTTCAGTCGGCGAATCAGTACTGGGTATCGAACACAATGAAGTACTGGCTTCTTCTTCCACGGACTCCATATTCATTCGTTGACACAATTGATTAAAACAGGAAAACTACAATCTTAAATAATATAATGTAAATAGTCTTTTATAATAGCTAATAAACCGTAACTGTGAAGTGATCCAACAAATACTATTTGACATTCACCACAATAATAAATATTGAGGGTAAAATAATAAAATGTTGGAACATTGTACCTTCATACGAAGTATTTAAGTTTATTTATTTGAAGCACAAGTAGTAATTGCATAACTACTTGTATTACTTGGTTACTAAAAGTATCATAAAACAAGGAAACCTAGATCTACATATTCGGGTGTCATAGTTTATTACAAGTGACAACATTTCGTTCTTTGAGAATTATTTAGATCGTGTCAAAAGTGCGTTCATTTTTTTACAAAAATGTCCAGTGCTGACGGTGAAAGATCTACTTCTCCTAGTATTTTAACAGGATTATTTCGAGAGAAGAAAAGAAAATTATTAGAGTCGACCACTCCAGTAAAAGCCGATAAACAAACGCAGGTTACGTATGGAGATATCCTAGACTCGTATGTGTATAAAAGAAATCGCTGGGACTCGTCTGATGTACGCCCTTGTACAAGCTTACTAAAAGATATTGACTTTGGTTTGGAAAAACCATGTGATCCAAGGAATCAAGAGTTTTCTAAACTGATAGCGTTTGAGATGGATCGAGTACCCGAAGAAAAACGTACTTTGACTTACTCCAAGATATTAGACTTTATACGGAAAGTACGAGAGGAAGATAGCTTAAAGGATGTTAGTTTGCCTAGTTTCTCCGATTCTGAATAGCATAACGAATAACAAAGAAAAAATATTAAATATCATTGTGTTGTAATTATTTATTGTCTCCATTTTTATTCCAATAATTATAAATAATAACCACAGAAGTAAAAAGGTAAGTTAAGTAAAGATTCGTAAAATAAAAAGCAATAAATATTGTTCCGTACCCACATAACAAATAAGTGTCGCGTTTTTATCCCTCTTGAGGTACACAGAACATAATAATGCCATGCCTAAAGGCCACATTTAGCATGTTGCCACATAAACTATGTATTTTAAATAAATCAACCTTATTACGCTCAAGACTCGATACGCTCGAGCTCTTTTTAAGACTTGAGTTCTTTTTGAGACGTGAGTTTCTTTTTTAAGACTCGAGCTTTTTTTGAAATACGAGTTCTATTTTGGCGCTCGAGTCTTCGAAAAAGGACTGGAGCTCGGGTCGACTCATAGCTCTGAGTTTTGTTAGCACACCGAGTCTTGTAAAATTGAGCCGAGTCTATCGAATAAAGACTCAAAGACTCGAGTTCTTTACATCTCTAGTCAAGATTCGAATTGAAAGCCTTCGCGTGTTTGTTACTTTATATTTTTTTAAACTATTAAGTAGACAAATAGGCATACGGCCCATTTATATACATATATATATATATATATATATATATGTAATAATGTAATAACGAGACCCTATTACTAAGCTTTCAAAAATAGCGTTATTTGAACTCCAAAATAATGGAATCCTTGGAGCACTCTTGCAACGCGCACATATGTTTTTATTTTAATTAATTTTCCGAACCGACTTATTCGTAGGCAATATTGTTTATTAGATTAGATACTTTATTGAGTGAACAGATAGTTAAACTAACGGTAAACTAAAGAGTATTCAACTGAATATTATAGGAGAAGGCGAAAGTTATATTTTATTACTTTGATATGATGATTTCCCACATTTAACGTTGAGATAGTTGTGGAAAAGTTTGGTTCGTATACTTCTATTTTTAGCAGTCATTGACCCATAAAATCTTCTATATTTAAGTGTCTATAAATAACTTTGTATTTTTAGGCGTCGAATTTCTATCGCGTCTTCGTAAAACGAAAATTTATGTATAGCACTAAGCTTTTTCACATAGGTGGACCTTTTTTTATGGTCTTTGGTGGTTTTAGTTATAAGTTTATTATAAAATTGTTATCGTTGTAATTAACGATATTACATTTTCTAATAAAACAAGATAATTCTATCTATTTATAAAGTTAGTCAGTAGTTTATTTGTGCATAATTCCCGCGGAGCAAGGAGAAATTTTTCGATTATTTTATTCATGTAGTGCTATTTTTGAAATGATTGCCTTACGCAAAATGGTTAGTCAAGATTATCTTCGTTTTAGAATGATTTTCATTCGACATAACCGGTGACTCTAACGATAATAATCATTCGACACACCGATTTTGCGTATGACATACATTTCAAAAATAACACTCCTAATTCGCCACGTTCCTATCTCTCCTCGGAAATTTAATACTTTTCATATCGTATATCGTACAAAAAAGGTACCTATCATTCAATCGTCTAAAATTATAAAACAGATTTCATGTCATTGTGCACATAATCATCAGTCATTTATAAAATTGCGTTTTAGCGTGATCATGCAATTTGTATGAATTTGTATGTCGCGCTCTGTTTAGTGATCACTACGCTTCATGTGATTCAATGCACTAGATCTAGATACAAGCATAGATACTGATCTAGGTTTCATAAATACTAGACTGACTTGTTTACAAACGAAATTTCTCGAATTATTTTTGCTTTTTTATACCAACTTAATAAAAGTCTCGATTCCTACGGGAAGCAGCTTTGTTAAGTAATTCTTAATTTGGTTTCAGGTTCACGAAAGCCCTTTTTATTAAACTGTTTTATTTAGCTTACCGTGTTTGTTTGGGTCAAATCTAGTAACTGAAATTTCACCCCCTTCCTGATTCACCTAAAATTTGGTACACTCCTTTAGTTTTGATGACAATACAATTATGTATGATAAGTATTATTGTAAATCCAAGATGGCCGCCGCCATAACATGGCGGACTACATATTTTTGTACAACTCCCTCAATATGGGTATCAAATGAAAGGGCTTGACAAGTACAATACAGCGCAGTTAAAAATATACAAATCAAATATGGCCGCCACGCGTCACAATATAACGGACTACATATTTTGTACAACTTCCTCAATATGGGTATCAAGTGAAAGGGCTTGACAAGTACAATAAAGCGCAGTAAAAAATATCCAAATTCAAGATGGCCGCCGCCACAAATTGATGAACTACATATTTTTAAACAACTCCCTTAATATGGGTATCAAATAAAATGGCTTGAAAGAGCTTTGATACAAGCATGTATCTCATATAATATTTATCTCATAATATGTATTGAGATGATGAAATGAGTGTTGAATAAATTTCTCATTCTGTGACGGCGCGACTCTCTTACGCCGGAACTGTTTACTCGGGGTACGCTTTTATACATGGTCACTAGATATGGCGGCACAATGGAGCGACTGCCGTCTGACCTCGGAACCCTATTTACAGAGGAATCATTAGAATCGAATATTGTAAAGTATTAGTAGCGAACACTGTCAAACGACTGGCATATTGACGTGCCTTCCGAAGCACGGAGAAGATCAAGATACGTACAATAGGTATCATTAATGGCGACTGATTCTCGCCGTCGTCGCTTGCCACGCACGATCAAAAGTAAAAAAAAATTGAATCCCAGAACCTCCACCATACGGAAGTCGATTGGGAATACCCTGTATAAAATATAAACAAGTGCTATTGAAACGCAAGGCAAACTTTTTTTTAACTAGGTCACCGGGATCCAATTCAGGCTTCTGGATTCTGATGAACAGGATCGATTGGCCCTGTACCTGTGACCTATTTCTATTGCGATATTTATAGTCTGTGATGTCGAGGGAATAATGTAATAATATTTAATCCGCGTTGAAAAGAAATGTCAGTTAAATAGCGTAGGGACATTATGGTCAGCGTTCCGTCCACACGCGGGCCCTGAGCTCAGCAGCAACTAGCTGAGGATATAAATAGGAAATAGCTGTGTAACTCGCTCTTTTTCATTAAGGATAGTGAACACCTCATTTTACGTCGTGAGGGGCTCGTGAGGTACCCCTCATTTGAGGTGAGACGAAGAGAAAAAAAAGCAGACCACAGAGCGTAGTGAGGGAGTCGTTCTTATCTTTGCCGTTTCGCACGGAATGCCTCCTTTCCACATTCATCGTGAGGTATCGATATCGACTCACTCAACACTCTGTTGCGTGTGGTGTTGTTGTCTGTGTCTCACATCTCATAACAACGCAACGCCTCGAAAAAAAAGTGAGAAGGTACAAAGTTGCAAAACGAGGCCTCCCTCATTATGTCGTGACGAATACCTCAAATGAGGTACCTCATGAGTGAGGGGCTCATCTCTATTAGGAAAGTTTAATCAGAGATCAGAGAGGTCAGAAGAAGGGTTTCATGCAATACAATACAAAACTCTTTATTTCATATAGAATACAGAAAATAGATTAAAAAGAACAAATATAAAACGCAAAAAGCACATACACGGATCTATATAATAACATTAAATTTAAAATTTTAAAACACCCACGACACATTTTCTTTTTAGTGTTGACGGTCGACTGATTTACCCCCCACCTATTATTTGCAGACATTAGGTATTTTACCCACTTACACCCCCAGAGCTTTGTATCAGCTCAACCGATTTTAATCAAACAAATTATTATTATGTAATGTGCACGTGCGCTTTCATTTGAGACCCCACTCAACTATGTTTACAGACATTCGGTTGTTCTTCTCCACTTTCACCCCCACAACTTCTAAACGGTTCAACCGATTTTCATCAAACATGTCTAAGAACACTCGCCTGTATGTCACCTTTAATACGAAAAAAACTAAATTGAAATCGCTTCATCCGTTCGGGAGCTATGATGCCAGAGACAGACAGACCGACAGACAGACAGACACGTCAAACTTATAACACCCCTCTTTTTGCGTCGGGGGTTAAAATGGAACTCTATTGCTAAACCTAACAGGGAGATACACGTTCGTTTTCGTGTATAGCCCGGTGCGATGTTGTGACTAAGATGCAATTAACTGTAATTATTTCATTTACTTGCTCGATTATGAAGAAAAACAACACATCACGTACGAATTATGAAATAAATGACCCCGCAGTGACTAATGTATTGTTATGTCTATTTTTGTTTTACGTAATATAATTTGAAATTTATTTATTGACAATCTCATTAAATATGCAAATAACAAGACATATTAGACGTCAGGATTAGTACTTACAAAAGATAATGTAGAAAGTATTTTTGCTATCAAACATATGAAATATTGCCTCTAACGCCTATAAAAACATTAAAGGACGCACCCCAGGGGCGAAACCAAAGAACAGAGAAATTATCCGAATAGAAATGTTTTGACGCGGATTTAGTTCCAGGATCAGTGTGGCAGCGTATTCTCTCTTCTTATCTTCAATTAATACATGTAATGTAAACCCATGTAAACCACACCACACCTTATTGGAAATGTATTAGGTACGTAGTATATATTTATTTAAAAGTGCCAGAGGAAAGCCTCCAGCGAGATGGGTGGACAGCGTGAGGAGAGCTGCTGGAGGCAGCATATATAATGCGGTCCGTAGTGCTGCCGATCGCGCACTCTGGAAACACATAGGTGGTCACGAACATCAGCATTGAGGGACCGATGAAGAAGAAGATTTATTTATATATAGGAGGAGCAAATGTCAAAAGCCTTAAGACTTATGTCTTTTAGTTCGGCTCTACATAATAATGGCACGGCGCCAACGTCCGAGGACGTTTGTTGACATATTGTTGGCCCAAACTTTCCCTTCTACTTTCATTGTTAAAGTGCACGGCCATCTTGTTGGCGCCAACGGACCTAGGGTTGGCAGATTTTGAGTCGTATGAATACATACTTACATATAGTCACGTCTTTAACCCATACGGGGTAGACAGAGCCTACGGCCATAAGACCTTAGGCTACGTTTAGCATGATGGTAGTGAAAACAGGAAATCAATAGTGATGGGTTGCTAACCGCATCGCTTATGTCATGATTCCACCATTCACCGATTCCCTCAGTCGATTTTTACGGTACGCGCGGGAAGAGAAGCAGCTGGTACATTGTAAGTTTTTCTTTTTCTCCTGGACCAGCATGGAAGGAATGTCATATGAAGCCTTACCCTAAAGCAATATTTTTCATATTTGATGTCATTTATCCCCAAACAATACAAGTTGGTGGCATCCCTAGCTAATCATTCGGTACAAGAAGAGAGTGGTCTAATAAATCGATATACCACACCCACCCGGGCTCTTGTCTGTCTGTCTGTTACTCTTTCATGGCTGATCCGCTGGACCAATATTGATAAAATTCGGTATGAATATAGTAAAGGACCAGGGGTGATATAACCAAGTACTACGCAGGCGGAGCCGCGGGCATCAGTTAGTTGACCGAGCGAGCGAGAGTCTCCATTTCGAGACTGGCAAATTTTCTTTTGTCTGGATGTCTGTCTGTCTGTTTGTTCCGGGCTAGAGGTCGCATTTCTGAACGGATCCTAATGAAACTTGGCACAGGCGTTCCTTGATTTATTTGCAATTTTTTGTCGAGAGCTTTTTTTGATTGGAGGGAAAATGGGGAAAAAAGGGGGAAAGTTTTCTGTGACGTTGTTTACGAACGAATTCCAATGAAACTTGTCACACGTGTTCTTTGATTTATGTGTATTTTTTTGTCGAGAGTTTTTTTTGATTAGAGGGAAAATGGGGGGAAAATGGGGAACGTTTTCTGTGACGTTGTTTACGAACGGATTCTAATGAAACTTGGCACACGTGTTCCTTAATTTTTTTTGCAATTTTTTGATTGGAGGGAAAAAAATATTTATTTTTATTTTTATTTATTTTTTTATTTTTATTTATTTTTTATTTTTATAATAAATAAAATTTTTATTTTATTTTTTTTTATTTTTAATATTTATTTGGACCGTTTGACGAGAATAGGTAATAACTATAGAAAAATCCTTCTTTTGACATATAGACAAGGAAAATAAAATTACAGAATGGGAAATACCTATCTATAGAGTTATGAAAAAAAGAAAAAGGGGGTTAACGGAGGTGTTTCGCGAGGTCTACTGTTCACAGAACCACTAGTAATAATCTATACTAATAATTAACGAGGAAAGATTTGATTGTTTATTTGTATCGAATAGGCTGCGAAACTACTAGACCGATTTGAAATTTTTGTCACTTTTGTAAAGCCACACTATCCCCGGGTGACATAGGCTATGTGTGTACCACGGGCGAAGCCAAGGTGGACTACTAGCATTACATAATAAAATATCTTTATTTTTGCCAACAAAATCCCATCTGTTAGTAACAATCTATATTAATATAATAAAGCTGAAGAGTTTGTTTGTTTGTTTGTTTGTTTGTTTGTTTGTTTGTTTGTTTGTTTGACCGCTTATAACTTGAAAACTACTGGCCGGATTGCAAAATTCTTTTTGTATATGAAAGCCTGATTCTTGGGGAAGGTTATAGGCTATAGTACATACACACTAATGGCGAGTGAAATCGGGGAACAGCTAGTTATTCTTGTAAATGTAATATTTTTGGTTGGTAAATAAGTTATGTTCTTTTAAAACAAGACAACCCTAACTCACCCCACCGTATCACAAGACAAGCATGGTTTCACACGAGCGGAGTCACGGTCGGGCGTTGATCTCTATAGGTAAAACAAAAACTATACATACGCGAACATACGTCTTACTGCCACATGAGTACATAGTGGAACAGAGCGAAATAAATAAATATATGAGAACAAATCACACAGATTGAGTTAGCCCCAAAGTAAGTTCGAGACTTGTTATATGGGATACTAACTCAACGATACTATATTTTATAACAAATACAAACATCCAAGGCAACCAGAAAAAGATCATTCTGACACATTTGTTTTCTTACACACTGGTGAGGCATACACGTGTCGGATGAAAACCGGTATTTTTAATATCCAAAAGTAACGGTCTGGTACATAACTAACTATATAGCGGTAGTTTTGAGGTCTCAAAATACCTCTGCCGACTGTCTCCGTGGTGATTGCATAGATAGGCGACACTATAGAGAACTTGTAGGGAGATCAAGCAGGTGCGACTGGAAAGAGATGCGAAATGCAAGTACAGCGCACTCTCCCGAGATTGGGCTCGTATAACCGAGAGGTTGGTAGAGCCATGGGAGGTGGAGGGAAGCTGTCTCCGTGGTCAAGTGATTCAGGCGTTTGCTTGTAGACCCGGGGGTGGTGGGTTCGATTCCCACGGAAGCACACTTTGTATATGTTTCCATTTGGTTAGGGGACATTGCATGCTTGAATTACCAGACTGTCTGATAATAAAGTTGATTCCGTGCTTCGGAAGGCACGTTAAGCCGTTGGTCCAGGCTGCCATCTAATAGTGTTCGTTAAAAGATCCACATCAGAGGCCGAGGGGTGGTTCTAAAGAACTCTGACACCAGGGTGTGCATGATCGAGCGACAGTCCCACCTACACGAAATGATGATGAATACGTCTACCACAAGTCTAATCTATTCATTTGTTATTGCAGAAGTGGCGATGGACTCCGGTCGAGCGTTCTGCCCTCGAGTCGGCTGCGACACGGTGGTGGCGGTCAGGGCCGCCAGTCCAGCTCACTGCCCCACCTGCAGGCACGACTTCTGTTCTCAATGCAACCAGGAGGTGAGGTCCATATAACCTGACGACCTCTGTGGCCTAACTGTAATCATACCAGGCTGGAGGATCCGGGTTCGATCCTCGGTCAGGTCAAGATGGAAAATGATCTTTTTCAGATTGACCTGGGTTTTGGATGTTTATTTAATATAAACTATAGTATCGCTGAGTTGGTGTCCCATAACACAAGTCTCGAACTTTCTTTGGGGCCAACTCAATTTGTTTGCAGTGTCCGTTTATATATTTATTTATAGTTATTATTGATGACTGGACCATCGTAGCCGATTCTCCTGTAGGTTATCCGCTTTTTCAAGGCCATGAAGGACAGAATTAGGAGTCAACTTTCGAAAAGTGATGGTTGAACTGAGTTGAGGACCAAAACTCCGCCACTGACATGGCGTTCCCAGTAGCTTCGTACAGATCCCCGAGCGTTCAGGTTGGGCACGCTAGTCGCTCAAAAGATGTGCCATGGTCTGGGGAGACAGACACCCACATCACAAGACGAAGAGAATAACTGGAACTGAGACAAACTCAAAGACCTAGAAGACAGAAGCCGAGAAGAAGGCAAGCGAAGCGTACGTGTGAACGTAAGCCCCCTAAAGATGGGGGAGAGTTATTAAAATGCAACGATTGCATAGATAGGCGACACTATAGAGAACTTGTAGGGAGATCAAGCAGGTGCGACTGGAAAGAGATGCGAAATGCAAGTACAGCTCACTCTCCCGAGATTCGGCTCGTATAACCGAGAGGTTGGTAGAGCCGTGGGAGGTGGAGGGAGACATCCACACCCAAAGGTATCCTCCGAGCAGTACCCCGTACGAGTTTTCCTGCTTCAGTCGACCTGGTCTAGAGTCTGATCAAGGACTTCATGAAGGTGTCCGTATAGCATGTCAGAGGCCGAAAGGCGGTTCCGAATAACTCTGACACCAGGACGTGTATGTGTGATGATGAATTGATGACCAGATCTAACTAAAGACCACACTGATAGATACGTCAAACAGGAAGCCAAGTCTCATCTTTCTATGAGGTATTTAGACATTAATTCTTTACTTGTATTTTAAAATAAATTCTTATTTTTGTGGGTGGGTAGATCTATATACAGACCACACTGATAGATACGTCAAACAGGAAGCCAAGTCTCATCTTTCTATGAGGTATTTAGACATTAATTCTTTACTTGTATTTTTAAAAAAATTCTTATTTTTGTGGGTGGGTAGATCTATATACAGACCACACTGATAGATACGTCAAACGGGAAGTCTAAGTCTTATCTTTCTAGGAGGTATTTAGACATAATTTTTTACTTTTATTTTATAACAAATTCACATTTATGTGGGTACTTACCTCCCTAATAGTTTAAACAACAGTAACAAACATTGGCACACCTAATTTTCCAAAGAATTTCCACGTTCCGTTTCCCGTGAACAGCGCTTGTATTGTTGCCATTCTATCGCGGCGAACAATAGAGCCATGGAGAACTGGAAAGCGTTAAAAATTATTATTGGTTGAGGTGGTACTATTATATATTCTGTAGTTGAGGTGATTGGCTTGCGTGTATAGACGAAGCCACATAAAGGAAACCCCTTTTACAGAATATTCGCCGCTTACTGTGAGAAATTGTATGAAAAGGCCATAAATAATATATTCTTATGATTTTCAAATCTTACCAAAAGTTCTAAAGTTATAAGCGTTCAAAGTGTTGAAACAAACTCTTCTGCCTTTTTATTCATACTTTCATACTAATATTATAAATACGAAAGTCTGTCTGTCTATCTGTCTGTCTGTCTTTCACCTCTTCACGGCTAAACTGCTGGACCGATTGTGATGAAATTTGGTAGGGATGTAGGGATGTAGATGAACGACCTGAGGTCAAACATATGCTACTTTTGGGCGCGATATAACCGAGTCCCACGCGGGGCGAAGCCGCGGGGAACAGCTAGTATCTATATATAAAAGAAAGTCGTGTTAGTGTAAAATTTTGCATACACATAGTTAAAATCATTGTGAAGGACATACCACCTTTCATCCCGAGAAAACTGTTCGCTTCCACTCATTGTTCCCGAGAGAACCACACGCGGGCCAAGGCTAGATAGATGCAATTTTTGATTTTTATGAGTTTGAACACGCAACGGGGGATGCCGAACACCAAGTAAAGTGAAGGAGAAAACATAGGAAAGCGGGCCCTACCGAAAACTTACGATGTAACCGGGAAAACGCAATGATGACAGAGAGAGTTTATGGTATTTTCACTTCGGACGCCAAGGTATCTTTCGACCGCAATATACCTCATAGAATTTTCTAGAAATTTATTTTGTAAACCGAATCGTTTAGCCGATAGTAAACACAATCTATTTTGCGGGAGAAACGCTCGGCATTCCTTTGTTACCGCCTTTGTTTTCAGAAGATATAAAAATAAAACACGGTGGTTATTTGAAAATATTAAAATGTTTATTTTGATGGGGTTTGTCGGCATCTGAGGCGTAGTGCTGATTGGTATAAGCAGGTTCTTTCGCTATTTTCATCCAGGTTAAGAAGTGAGAGTCGGCTATGATGATGACAGTAGATCTCAATTATCATCACATGTGTGGGTTACAATGTCAAACGACCCTGCACTCGATGATGTCAGAGTTATTCTAAACGGCCTCTCGGTCTCTGACTTAGTTTTTTTAACAACCACCAGGTGGCAGCCGGAACCATCTGGTTGGTTAAAGCCACGTCAAGTCAAGGAGCTACGGTCTGATTTCCTGATTGCAATCCATATCCATACTAATATTATAAATGCGAAAGTCTGTCTGTCTGTCTGTCAGTTTCCAGTGTCAGTGTCCAGCAGTTTAGCCGTGAAGAGCACGGCTAAACTGCTGGACCGATTGTGATGAAATTTGGTAGGGATGTAGTTAACGACCTGAGGTCAAACATAGGCTACTTTTGGGCGCGATATAACCGAGTCCCACGCGGGGCGAAGCCGCGGGGAACAGCTAGTAATAAATATGCAAGAAAACAAATTAATCCATGATAAAAACATTTGAGAATTTGGTAACAGATATTTGTGTTAACTGATTGGGAGGAGATTAAACATTTACGTACAATCAATCTTTATCTTTACATAGTATAAATAAAGCAGTCGCTTTCCGCTGTCTGTCCCTATGTATGCTAAAATCTTCGAAACTACGCAACGGATTTTGATGCGGGTTTTCTAATAAATAGTTATTCAAGAGGAATGTTTTTATGTAAGTACAACCCATAATATTGTACCCGTGCGAAGCTGGGGCGGGTCGCTACTTATTTATAAAAGGTTATTTTAAAGGTGTGATATTTTGGGATAACGTTTTCATGTCTTTGATAGGAGACTACAACGCACCTTCGTTATGAGGAAATAATATTTCGGTGTTATTTCGGTGTTGCCAGTTTTTATTCTAGGCGTTAGCCGTAAGTATAGAAAATCAACAATGGGAAATAAATAAAAAATATACAAATGACAAAATGTCACTTCTTGGTATTTTTTAGGGTAGACAAAGCTTCGAATGTTCCACTTGGAAATAACCTTTAGGTTGATGGAAATACAAATACTGAGATAGAAACAGCCCTATCGCCTGTTGACAAGAATAACCCTTTCTTTTGATGGATGTTTACGGTCTGCACAGGAAGAAAAGAAATGTTGCCACAGTAACTTTATTGCCATTTTGTTGCCGTTCTATATTTTTCTTTCGCTTCTAGACAAGCATGGGAAACAAGTAAATTAAAAAAATACCAGATTATTATATTAAATACTTGAATTTTGGTTTTAAACAATTTGATATGGCGCCCAAAATTAATCACGAAAAGCAACCCTAACCCTGCTTCTGGCGCTAACAAGCATCAAATTCTTTTAAACTTTGTAAACTCAACCCCAAATTCACTACTTTTACTTAGTAAAGTCCAGCGCAAAGTTATTCCAGTGACAATTGTCCTAAGTTAACCCTGTTTTGAAAGTTGATCCGCGGATTGCAGAGACCGAGGTCGGTCTGACAATGAACGAGGTCAGGCTTGGACTCGAAATGGCACACAATAGATGATAATGGCATTCAGTTTTGCTAAAAAATATTGCTGAAGAAATTTCGAGCCGAGGCGGACTCAATTTTAAAACGATCTATATTTCTAAAGCAACTTTTAACACGTCTATTTCTCCCAAGCTAGACTGACTATAGATTTTCAGTTGTTACTTATACGATCTTGGTATATAGCTCTCGCTTCATATTGCGTTATTGCTGTGGATTTCTTCTTCTTAGCGAGTCTCTCCCAAAACTCCGTCATTGTCAAGAAATTGTCAGTGACTTCGCACTGGTCCCCCAGTCTGCAGGTGGTTGGGCACGCAAATTAAAATAAAATATGTGCCATGGTCTGGGGAGAGACACCACACTGGCAGGTATCTTCTGAACTGAACATGTATTGGTGGGAACCAGTACATGTTTTCCCTGCTTCGGCCGACCTGGTATAACGTTATTGTTATACAGTAGAACGAGATAAATAAAAGATGATATTAGAAATATACGGTAGTATTTTTTTCGAGTTATAATACAATGAAAGTTAGAGTCGTGGATAGTACAAGCACAAAGTTGGTGACTGAAGTAAGAAAAGCAGTAATGTACTCAACTGGCAGATGTCAAGCGAAAGAGGACCAACAACTTCCAGTCGAGTCGTTTATAGGGCACTCGGGGACGCCGCGGTGAGGGAAGGTGGTCCGGCTGCAGGGGCTGGTAGTGACAGCAGCGCCACACTGGATCTGGAGTCTGGTTTTGGCACTATTTTATATTCTGTGATATTGTACAAAAAATAATTGCATAGCTCACATGGACATGAAGAATAACCTACTTAGCGAGTGCTTAAATAAAAAAAAAGTACTAGTAGCTCCAACAGACTATGAGACTTTTTGACCAAATCTACGGTAATCGCTTATTTTTCGAGATATAAATTACCCTATGTGTTAATCCAAAGCATTAGCTACCTCCATAAAAAATTTCATAAAAAGTGGCCCAGTCGTTTGAGCGTGAAGAAGTAACAAACAAACTCAAAAACTTTCACCTTTATAATGTAATATTAGTGCTGTAAATAATTCTTAAATCAAACCTTTCCATTCAACTTTTGGAATCTTAATTATTACTCTACATGTTTTTATATCCAGCGGCCTTCAAAGCCTTTTCACGCTTTTCCTGAAGTGGGTCATTCCGACCACAATTGCCGACAAAGGCTGTACCATTTCGCTCGGCTGCACTAGACGGGTTAAAAGGTATTCGTGTTCCGTTGAATAAACCTTTTATCATTACGTTTCTTGGCGCTATGGTGTCTGTCTGGTTAGATTCTTTGTTTATTAAGTTTATATTAGATTATTTGTGTATTTAGTCGGTTTCGATGGCGAATGATTTTCTTCAACTATTTAGCTTCTTCGTTTATCGTGTCAATGACTAAAAACTATATACATTTGGCCCAGTATGCAACATTCACGGCAGAGTCTGAGGCCACAGCCAGGTCATCCTTTGAACACGAGAAAGGGCAGCGGGGGCACGACAGCAGGTGGTCCATAGTTTGTACCGCGCCTCAGAGACAGCCATCACCGCTGTAACTTTTTAGCTAGATTAAGCAGTTTGATTTCCAACTTAAAAATAAACCACTTCCTCTCTCTTTTAAGACCAACTCCTGAACGCGCCTTCTGAAGCACAGAAAAGTTTAATATAAAAATGCCACTAGGGGCAACATCATCATCATTTCGTGCAGGTGACAAGGTCAATCGACCATGTACACCCTGCGGTGTCCATAATTCCCAAAGCAATCTCAATAGTGAGTCGACTAGGGTTGACAGTCATAAAATTCAAAATTACGAACACAAATTCATATTATAGTTAGGCTTAATAAAACCCGTCTTTTCATGTGTGAGTCGGATTCGCGAACAATGGTCTCTGTACTACCAGCTGCTTAAAATGTAAATATTTTTGTTATATAAGTAACATGCAATTTTTTTAAATAAAAGGACCTCAAAGGTTAACAACAAATTGTATATGTTTTTATAGTGGCAATAAAAACATTATTTGAGAGTTTCTGCTGTAAGTAATTGAAACAATGATAACTACCTCAGTATTTTGAAATCCTGAAGCGATTAAGAAAACACATTAAACATATGCTCGCAATTTTGAAACACCTACCGTCTTCGGGCAGTTGGGTAAAAATTCATACACCTGGCAACCCTAGCGACGTTCCTCCCACGCGGGTAGAAATAAAATAAGATTACGACTAGATACGTATTTTGCAGTTGTTTACTGAGGAGAAATCTTCCATCTGATTAAACGTTAGTGACAGAAAAGTCGATTGTCTGGTTTGTGGTTGTAGACTAGACTACACTTGTTTACCTGAGGTACGTGATGTAAACATGACCTTGACGGAATATCAGCGCTTGTTGTTTTGTTTCGCAAAACAATCGCTTGTCGTTTTGTCTCTCAAAGCATATGCTGAGTGGGTTAAGAATCCTACGAATATTAGAAGAACGTAACGTAATAAGACCACGTGGTAGATCACCAACAAGCTGATAGACATACCAGTAGGTCGACCGCCTATCTCGATTCTCTCCTCTCGTAATGGCTACTTGTATCGCTATCGCCACATTTCGCTCCGTCTAACACACAAAACGCTTCAAAAATTTTTTTTTTGTTTTCATTGTTGAATGCGTTGTCACTAACAAAATAGTAGATTGTTATACAAGGGAGGAAAGGAATAATTCCCGTGCGAGGCTATAGACCGAGCAGGAATTATTCCTTTTACCCGTGTTAAACACTCTAGTTTTCATTTCGAATATAAGGAAAGTAAAAAAAGAAATTTTTCTAAAATTAATAATAGTAAAAACATGAGTAGTGCCTTTTTAAATGATATTGTGTTGGTAATTCAGTTTTAAATTTTAAATATAGAACATACCGCGGGCTACATTGGGGCCTCTCCGTTCCGCTTAAGATCAGCGCACATCAAGAGCACTGCAGAGGGGTTACCATCAACTGTTTAAGCGAGTTTAGTTTTATCAAAAAAATTAAAATGAAAAATTAACTAAACCTCTTAATGTGATGTTCAGGACCGTCGCGTTTGTACATGTGTTTATTTTTCACCGTATGCCCATATTCATGAAGTTAATATTTAAGTGTTATCAGAAAATGCGTTGCTCTTAGTGAGTGCTGACCCTTATAAATATTTTTTAAATTAACATTGGCTGTTTATACTTCCACATTTTTTTTGTTGTTGAAATATTTTGTTGCCGATTACCTTCCAAATTCACAGGCAAAATTATGTTCTAATTTTGAAATTTCTTTCCCGCCCTAAGGAAGAAAGTGATTACTATGGGTTTTTTCGGCCCGTGGGAGGGCCCATGAAGCGTTTTCCACCCTATACTCAGATCAGGAAAACACTACTTTCCGAGTATGAGAAATGAAAAATAATTTTTTTAAAGCGTTTTGTGTGTTAGGCGGAGCGAAATGTGGCGATAGCGATACAAGTAGCCATTACGAGAGGAGAGAATCGAGATAGGAGATAATCGACTCGACCTACAGCTCTGTTTGACGGCAGAAATAAGAATAAACAATTTGAATCTGTATCTAAAGCCTATGTTGTTTGTCCCCAGTGGCACGGTGGTCTGAGTTGCGAGGCGGCCGCTGCATCTTCCTCGTCCGGCGCCGGCGCGCCGCTGCTGCCGGACTCGGAGCTCATCAAGCTGTGTCCGATGTGCCGCGTGCCCATCGAGAAGGACGAGGGCTGCGCTCAGATGATGTGCAAGCGGTGCAAGCATGTCTTCTGCTGGTACTGCCTCGCTTCGCTTGATGTGAGTGTTTCTTTATCACGACTGCTAACTGCCTCCGTGGTCCAGTTAAGGCCTGTAGACCCGGGGGTCGTGGGTTCGATTGTTAATACAAAGAATACTTTGTTTAGTTGTTTCCAGTTTGGTTAGGACATTTTTTCGCATATGACACTCCGCCTAGCCAGTCTGCTCTGAACTATATGGATATCATAACAATATTCGCATGTGATAAAAGTGGATGTCAGGAGTTACGAATAAAGTGAGGTGATAAGTTTACAAAAACAAAAAAAAAAGGTTTTTGTGAGCACAAAGAATGTCATATTTGTATCGCTGTATCATACATTATGGAAGTCAACATAGAGAGAACACTGGGAAGAGGTGGACCAAGAAGAAGACGTAGAACAAATAAAGGAAAAAGTGGGAGTCGTGTCGTATCAGGATGTGAAAAGGCTTAGCGGAAGATAGAAACACTTCACCGATTTTCTCCAATTTTTTTCGATGAGTTTAAGCCAATTCACAATCGAAAAGTTTCGATCGATCGATGCGTTCGATTGAACTTTGTCAATAGTAATTTTTTGACAAAGCAGAAACCATGATAAACCTTTGAAAAAAAATTGTGAAAATCGGTGAAGTGAACTTCGATTGCGCGAGAATCGGACCCCTGATCTTTCATAATGCAACTATGAAATTATTGGAAGATGCAATCAGAAGTAAGCTGAAAGAGATATATTTGAAACTGATGCTTATTCCTTTTTGCTTCCAGGACGACTTTCTCTTGCGGCACTACGACAAAGGCCCGTGCAAGAACAAGTTGGGGCACTCACGCGCATCTGTTTTGTGGCATCGTGCACAGGTAACCTATACTTAAGTACGGGGGCGTCCATAAACACGTATTTTTTTTCGCGTTTGAATTCGGTAACCGATCCTTATCTGGGTCAATTAATTACGCAGTTGTTTTTGGCGTATTTTTTTTTGCAGTCCATTTTATGGAACAAAATACCTGTTTAATGCCCGAATAAGTATCATGCTGTCACTGTCATATCGTTTGTTCAGCGCGACAGCATGATACTTGAGCAGCTCTCAAAATTGAGTAGCGTTTGAGTATTATATCATAGTAAATTACTCTCTTGTAGACTGTATAGTATTAGACTTGTATAGTGCTTTTCTTACTCTTGCGAGAAAACAATATTCTATTACGGGCCGCTAGAATAGGGTTTTTTTTTGGCGTGCTGGCCAGTGTGAAACTATAAAACCTAATGTTAGAAAAATATTTACATTAAATCATCAGCGGCCGGCGATGTATATTTTATTAGTCACATTTTTGGCCAAGACCCGTAATGTGTCTATTTAAGTATTATTTTTTTAAATAATGAAGCTATTTCCGAGCAAATGAAAGAAGTGTCCTCACTATACTTGCAAGTATCTGACAGAATCATTCGTGTGCAGGTGGTGGGTATATTCGCTGGGTTCGGGCTGCTGCTGCTAGTGGCCAGCCCGCTGCTGCTGCTGGCTGCTCCCTGCATCGTGTGCTGCAAGTGCAGGTAACTAGTTTTGACCATTTTCTACCATTGTTTACTATCGTCATCATCATTTCAGGTAGTTGCCAGGCGTCCGGATAAAGCCGGATATAGGTAGGCTTTTTGATTACGGTGTCCGGCTTTTGTTAGGCTTTTTACATTTCGCAAACGATCGAGCGCCGAGCGTGGCCGAGCGCAGTGCCTAACAACAACAACTTATTTATCCATACTAATAGAAGCGAAAGTCTGTCACCTCTTCACGGCTAAACTGCTGGACCGATTGTGATGAAATTTGGTAGGGATGTAGTTAAAGACCTGAGGTCAAACATAGGCTTATATACTTTTGGGCGCGATATAACCGAGTCCCACGTGGGGCGAAGCCGCGGGAAATAGCTAGTTATAATTATATATTCAATACTGAGACAAAATCCTCAATAATGTAGGGTGTCCAGCCTTTCTACCCAAATGTCCGGTCAAAGTGGCTGGCCTGTCCTGCTATTAGGTTTGGCGATCTGGCAACCCTACCTGACTGGCTGTCCACTGCTGGACATTGGCCTCCCTAAAGGATTTCCAAAATGACCGGTTGTCGCGGCCTGCATCCAGCGCCTGCCTGCGACCTTCTTCAGGTCATCTGACCATCTGGTCGGTGGGTGTCCGATGCTGCGCTTGCCAATGCGGTGTTTACTATAAACCACAGAAAATCTTGTGGTTAAAATATATATTGTGGTAAAATTAGTTTTTTTACCATTTTTGCCCATCACAGTCGTCTTACATCACCATCTCGCTTACTCGCTGCTCATTAGTTTCGGGCCTGCCCCCACACAATGGCGTGCATACCATAAAGACGTTTTTCCACTATCCGTTTTTGTTATGGTAAAAATTGTATTAATCAGGCAAACAGACTTAAGGCCCACCTGATTGTAAGCGGTAACCGAAGCCTATGAAGCGCCTGCAACACCAGGAGTGTCGCGAGCGTGTTGCCGACTCTGTTCTCTATTATAATAGTGTTAATTCTAATAAACATGTCACACACAAGTTTCACTTTATAAACCGCCATCTGTTATTCAGGCTTTGCAACCCGGGCACGAAGAACTTGGAGGAGGTTGACGAGATCGACAGCATCAGCCCCACTAACGAAGACGACTTGCGCGCGCGCACGCTCGCCGACTGACGGTTCTAGATGTCCGACAACACTGCATGGACATAGGGCTGGGACCGACAAGGAACTTCAAGCTCAACGTCGGTCATTTCCGGGTAGAAATTTGGTGATTTATGAATAATGTGCGAGGTTAGTGACCGACGGCTCGGGACGTCAAAGCTCAATGTCGGTCACGATGATGTAAATTTGGCGAATGCTTAGTGTGAGGAGTGACCGACGAGGCTTCATGTCAAACCCTGTCTTTTGATGTGTGACCGACGGCTCTGAATGTCGGTAATGACTATGTATAAATTTGGTATATGCTTAAAACGAAAGACAGTGAACGACGAAGCCACATGTCGATGCCGATTGTCTAATCGTCTAAATATTGTCGGACACGGTCATTCAGTTTGGTAAACTTAACATAAGGCGGTCTGCGATCGGCAGGTCTGTCAGTACTGACTGACAAAAATTCAATCCACCCGCGCAAATTCAATGACCAAAAGATCTAAAACACCGACGAATCAGCAAATGTTCATATTAAGATCATTGGGTAACTAAACATGACGTTGAGTTATAAAACCCTAAATAAATGCTATGTCGAATCGTTGGACTATTAAATCCTGATAATGATTGCACTTTACCTCGACGACTTTGTGTCCGATATCTCGTAGTAACGATACTTCGACCGACTGACGGCCCTAGATGTCGGACATGTCGCGAAATGGTGATTAAACGAAGTACTGCCAAGTCAGTTGGCCTATATGCCAAGTTTGAATATGTACAAATGTTTGATACACCAAACATTTTCTGAGAACAAGAATGGGATGATATCCTAAGGCTAATATTGGCCTCTCAGTTCTGACGCTGAGAGGTGGAGGTAATGTTAAGAATAAAACTGAAGGAAGAATTAAGAAAACCTGATAATTAACCGTGACGAGGATAAGCCGATAATAGATTGAAACATTGGGCAATGGACTGAATGAAAACACCAAGCATACGAAAATAGTTAAGATTTTCCATGGCCGTGTCTAAGAGTTGTGAAGTCTGTGGTAAAATTTTATTGGCCAAATGATGCCAAGAGCAACACGTATTATGCAGATCACGGACGTTCTGAAAATGTGATTTTCAAATAACTTATTTAAAATTCAACAAGTGATGTATATTTGAAAAATTTTACTAGCATTATTTTATCGATAATAATATGCATTTTCTCTGCCGTGTCGCTTCGGCAAACTTAAATATAATATTTGTGGCCATAAGTGTTGACTTATAGACAAATTGATTCTATGGTAACATATTTTTAAAAAAAATCTATACCTCTATGAATGTTGATTGTCTATATATTGTGAACATTATGTCAGTAATACGTAAAAGTAATATAGATTAACATTAAATTATTGCCAGGCGGAAAATTAGAATATCTACTAAATAAAATATCGTGTGATTATTTTTAAGTTATTATTTCTTTCTAAATACCCTGTTGGGACTGAAAAATAAGGGTTATATAGACTGATGAATGGAGACGGGCGAGTGCCAATATTTCATGTCAAGTTTTTGAATGGATTTAATTAGTTTGGGTTGCCATAATACAAGTTGCAAGAAGTAGACAATGTTTCAAACTGTCCTGTCTAATTTTACTTAACTTGTATTTTCGTAACACGAAGAATTGACAACGAATCGACATGAAAATGTGAGTTTTGGGCTTTACGTATACGCGTGTGAAAATGGCCATTTTTAACTCAAAATTAAAGTAATATGACGCTCGAAAATATGGAATATGTAATGGTAACCAGACGATATAAAATATGTATATTTTTGTAAACATAATCTGTTTGTGAAGCGTATTGTACTACCAGGGGATTAACTATGACCTCTTAATGCAAATTAAAACGAGGAAATGAGCGAAATGGCGCAATAGCTAAGGTTGGCTGGAAGAAATTGCATTAGTGAGTCCGCCTTTGTACACATTGTCTGAATTTGTATAAACATGTATAATTTGTATGTTAATGGTACAATAAAGAGTATATACAATATCTATGTTGTAAGGCGACATCTCGCTTATTTGTTCGTTTTTAGAGCTGATTGTAAGTCTACAGGATAAGAAAAATCGTATAAAATTGACTTTCACGTTTAAATAAAAATATAATATATAAAAAGTATATTTAAACGTGATGAGTCAAATTTCATATCGGATATTTCGCGGTAGACTAGCACAGCTTTGCCATGGTGAAAAATAAAGATATTATTTTTTTATTTTATGTAAAGTGTCTGCAGAGAAATCTGACCCTATTTCAATAGCGATACTTGTGGCATGGGGGTCAGATTTCTATGCAGCCCACTGTACAATAAGTTTATTACACCGTCTTATATAAAATTAGTTTATTTCCGACAAATTTAATATGAAAAAAATATGGAAAAGTGGATATTTCTGACGTTGTAATAAAATTTAAGGCCACATTCATATGTTCGGGGTTTGAAAATACGTTACAGTTTTTTTCATCACGTGCTTCGGTATATTATGATCCAATGAACTATGCGCTAAACGCCATCATGTGTACATCCTTATACACAAACAACACTAAAGAGTAGACAATTTATTGCAAAAAAAAAAAAATTTTTTTATTTAGAACGAATTCAAATATAATAATTAATTGATAATAAAAATGAAAAAAGTGATACAATTATTTTTTTTCATATTTTTACTAAACTGTTGTGTGTGTTACAGGAAAAAATATATATATTATGACTTATGTCGACTATGTGGGTCGCATACACAAAATGATTATCTAGGCATATTTTCTACTCTCTCGTGTAGCAACGTCAAATCGTGTAATGTAGCTGCAATGCAGACATCAATGCATAAATATTTAAATATATATATGGTTTTATTTTAATTAACCTATGTTGGTAATAGGAGGGGGGATGACGCACTGCTTTTCGTGCGTACGCAGCCTTAAATCGTAATTTATTGGTAGTACGTTAAATATTTATATTTAGGGGAGCGACACACGCGGCGACTGTTGACCCTCAATTTGTTGGAAAAATCACTTAATTTTTTAAGGAAAATCTCGTGCAAAATCACGAAATGTTGTGGAATGTTAGGTGTTTAATGAAATAATGTATTAATCAAAACCAATATTTTCAAATGTTTTTAGCTTCATTTTGATGTATTTTTTTGTGTTGATGTTATAATTTTTGAACATTTCCCGTCCTTAAAACAAGTAATTTGTGTACACATAATATAAGTGAAAAAATATCACTTCCATTTATTTCTGCGGTTAAGCTAATTTGGACCTTAACAACTTAATAATTGAACTGATTTTAGTAATTGCTATTTGAATAAGTTAGGTCTGCCGCCTGGTGATCTCAAAACCGTAATTTGATTAAGGGAGTGACGACATTTCTATTTGGGCCTAGGTTATCAAGTAGTTTGATTTCCGACTGATTCGCCGTCTGTGTTTACTCCCTTACTGTAAATAAGAATTAATATTGTACTTAATCATGAGGTCGATGGATAACGCGCAATCATTTTTCATGGCCATTTTTTCCCGAAAAAGGGCAAATTTTTTAGCCTGCCGTAAGGATTTGCGACTCAACCAAGCAACTTTTTCATCACAAAGTTAACGCAAAGACGAGTCTACTATTGTATCATCAATATACACTGGACGAAAAGATGCTAGAGCATTTTATAAACTTTATTGCAAATTGGACCCTATTAGCATGACCTAAAGTGCAAATAGTAATGTCGATATAGACATCAAACGTGTTGCGCCATTTTGGACACTAAGTAATGCTGATAGGGTCCTATTTTCCAATGAAGTAGATAAATTGCTCGAGCGTTTTTCTGTTCAGTTTGTTGTGACCCTACTAATGTATCATTAAGCTCAATAACATCATAAATACGCCCATCGACCTATTATTAGCTTGTTGTAGCAAGCTAGATAAAGCATTTGTAGACTTAAAATTGTCAGTAGTTTTGTTAGTGATAAGCGATTGACTAAGATTCTTTTTAGGTTGATTATAAAATCACTCTTGATCTTGACTGTATTTAATCTTGTTTTCTCGAAGTTTTTTTTTTGTTAAGTGCAAGTGTAGTGACCATAGAGTTTTGAATTTAACTTTATTGTAGATTGACGCTTCGAAATTCTAGGCGCTACCCTTTCAAAACTTGTGTGAAAATGTTTTTTTTTTATGATATTAGGGGTTACTACCGTCTTTTAAAACCATGCAAGTGCAACCATGAGTAAGCGAGACAGCGCAATGCAAAATGTAAGGCGACGTCTCCCTCACTCAATCGTTCTTGCATGGTTTAAAGAGATGGTGGTAAGCCACATGTTCAGTTGAAGACATTAATAGTCATCGTGCCGCCTTGAAAATATATTCGCAGGGAATTTGAAGTAGCGTCAGTCGTGAAGGTTGTGTATAAAGGACTCGTCATGTACTTACATTTGTTCATATTTTTTGTTGTAGAATGCTTGCACTTAACATAATGGATATTTGTAAATAAAAAAGAAACTTTATTTTTTTGTTATCATTTGTACTTCATGTTTATTTGTGTTGAGATGGACATAATTTCTGTTACTTCTAATTATAAACATTTTAATAAAGATTTTTTTCTGATAAATCTCATAAATGATTATTATTTTCATTCTTTGCATGTATCTAGATCTAATTTAATTCCTAGGCCTTTCACAATTGAATTGAGATCGGCACTTATAAACACACTAGCGACCCGCCCCGCCCCGCCTTCGCATGGGCATAAAAACCTTCCTCTTGAATCACTCTATCTATTAAAAAAAACCGCGTCAATATCCGTCGCGTAGTTTTAAAGATTTCAGCATACAAAGGGACTTAGGGACAGAGAAAGCGATTTTGTTTTATACTATGTAGTAATTCTTTTCGTAAGTACTTAGGGTAGGTAGCATCAGAGCAAACTATTAAAAGATAAAGTTATCCAATTTATTTACATAAGAAGATTATAACAAATATATTCTTAAAAGCAAGATAACAATGACAGCTTTGAATTACTAATGCCACTCAATCTAAGAGCATTAAACTAACTGGAGAAGCCATGCCCTTACTTTACACCTACGTAAACAAGACTGCTACATTCTGCGCGCGGGGTGAGGTAACACATAATAAGTATTAAAACAAATGCATTACTCATCTGAACGTAGTGGAAATTCAAAATCTTTGGCATTATTCGATCATGTCGCTACGCCTACACGAAAAAATTATGTAAAAAATACAAGAGCAGTATGACCACGGTCCTATTATACTTTTGGCAGAGGGGTAGCCTGACAGTGGCCACTCTGGTGGTTTAATGCTCTAAGCACTCAATAGATTAACTAATTAATAGGACTTTTGATATTCTGATTAATATTATATGATCAAAGTGGTTATGAATAAATAAATAAGATTTATGAGGTCAATTGTCCTGCATCACTTATATTAAAAAGTCAATACAATGCACCAAACATGAGTTTTAATTTCTTAATCACCAACCCCTCGGGGATTGAAAAGTTATGAAAGGCATATGTCCAGCAGTGAAGAGCTTGCGGCTGAAATGAAATATGTCTCTCCCCAGCAGGAAAACTTGGCTCCCAACATATAAATAATGTTGACTCTACAAAGCGTTTACCTACTTTGAACTTCGAAAGTATATTAGGTAGATGCATATCATCCAAATCAAGTAGTGACTTATAAATTTACGTCATTATTGTAAATAGTCCTTTTGATGTCTGTTTACAGAGGTAGACAGAGCCTAGAGCTATAAGACCTTAGGCCACGTTTAGCATAATGGTAGTTGAAACAGGAAATCAATATTGATGGGTTGCTAGCCGCATCGCCTATATCATGATTTCCCCATTCGGCGATTGCCTCAGACGACTTTTACGGCTTGCGCGGGAAGAGAAGCAGCTGGTACATTCTATGTACTCTATGTATCCATACTAATATTATAAATGCGAAAGTCTGTCTGTCTGTCACCTCTTCGCGGCTAAACTGCTGGACCGATTGTGATGAAATTTGGTAGGGATGTAGTTAACAACCTGAGGTCAAACATAGGCTACTTTTGGGCGCGATATAACCGAGTCAAGGGAACAGCTAGTTCTATATATTCTATTTATATTTTTTAACTAGCTGTTTCCCGCGGCTTCGCCCCGCGTGGGACTCGGTTATATCGCGCCCAAAAGTAGCCTATGTTTGACCTCAGGTCTCTAACTACATCCCTACCAAATTTCATCACAATCGGTCCAGCAGTTTAGCCGTGAAGAGGTGACAGACAGACAGACAGACTTTCGCATTTATAATATTAGTATGGATATGGATAAATACATTTTGGCATCATGACCACTGTTGGTGCGGTCACTGAGCAACTGAAGTTGATATCATTTAGTGGCGCCGCTTTTATAAGTCATCATAAATTTAACAGCTAGGCTCTTTTTCCTCCTTCCATTTCTGTATATCATTTGCAAATTCCTTTATTGCTTAATATGACACATTCATTTTTTCCTTTATCTGTTTCAAATAGATGCCTTGGTCTAAATAGACCCCTTCTGTCTTCTATCTTTCCTTCAAAGATGTTTTTCATCAAATCATCATATCATCAAGTGTGCTAACATGTAACCTCGTCTTTTCTTTTATACATCTACCATTAACATATGATTGATGTCCCCAGCAGGTAAACTCATTCAGATTCCAACATAAAAGTTAACTGCATAGCTTTTAGTTACCTACCTAGCAGATTACACACAAGCTACCTTATTCATGTGTGTAAGAATGAGACAAAACACATTTTAGTAAGAATGGGCTTAACAAATGTTTGTAAATTTTTACAAAAGGGGGATGGTGTTTTTGGCTAGCCTTTCAATGATACATTTGGGGGCAGATAAATCTAACTACTGTACTTACTATAATGACTGGGGGGATTTTGGTTCATCTGCCCACAATTGTACTATCACTACACAACCAGACAATCCGTTATCAATTTCCACAGCATCAGATTTTGTCTACAACTCTAAAATCTCCTGGAAAGACCGGCCGTAGAATCAAACAGCAGCGGATTCTTGAATTCACCCCTCATATCAAGTATATAGTGCATCCATCTATCCTTTACTTTCAAGGGTAACTGCACTCGAGCGCTTGCACGGTTTTCTTTACAACACACATTTTTTAGTGGTATTTTTATTATGCGGTTTTTGCCAAATGGTGCGTATGTAACCAAGGTGATGTGCTGGCCTCCTTTGTTGAGGATGAGGTAACGGACAGACTTTATGGTATATGACCATATGGCTGCTAGAGATCCCGTGCCTGCAAACAATAAATTATAATAATAAACTGTGTTTTGAAAGTTATAAGAAGAAATCGATCAGCTTGAAATATTTACTTAAACAAAAAATTTATAAAACTTACCAATTACAATAGCTAAAGTTGTTAAACCATTTTTATATTTATTTTCACCGAAATTAATCTTCCGAAACCACGGTGTATCGGGGTCCACTTTTGACTGGTCTACGGGAGCATCCCGTAAAGTGGAAAAGGCGAATATTCCCAAATATGACCAAAACATGTACTGTACTACAGCGAAAACATTCATGTACATAAAGAACTTTGGATTTTCGTATTTAAACAGTACAACATCTTTTGCTACGTTTGTGTTCACATCGTGAATAGTCCTCGTCGTGACCGAACTAAAGGCCGCTTTCTGTGCGGTGTTTACAGTTTTAGTGCACATATGTGGATAACGTAGGGCTACGCATCTTTTTGAAATGTTTGAGACTAATGATATAAACGACATTTTAATGTTCACTAATATTATTAAATTAGTAAATTATTAATAAGATTTGTATTGTACTATCACATACATTATAACCTCACAACACAACAAAAACAAATCTATTTATTTATCCGCAACTGACATGAATGACAACATAAAAGTGACAGTGACAGCTTTTCTCGCCATAGACAAATCTGAGATAAAGGCAAATCTAGCCAATTGATAGCCATTAAAATCCCATTCTGGGGCTGGGGTACCACGACATCTTATATTATAACAAATTATAAACGACTAGCTTTCGCTTGCGGCTTAGCTCGCATGAACTTTCCGCTGGAACAGGTGGCCTATTCTACTATCATCTCTTAAAACCATGCAAGATCCAGTGCGTAAGCGAGACAGCGCAATACGTGATGTAAGGCGACAATTCCCTTACTCATTTGATCTTGCATGATTTTAAGAGACGGTAGTAACCCACCTGATGTATATGTAACATAATGTTTTTGCAAGTAGACAAAATAAAATATATACTTGAATATTTATTCTGAGTATTAAAACTAACTAAGTATTAAAATTAAAACCATTTGTAGACGCCACGCGCAGTTATATCTAATAGTATTAACAGACCATTCCAACATTGCTACAGATTGTCCGACGGTTGCCCTTCCAGCCGTCAGTTGACTTTGCTCTGTAGTAGTGAACGGACGTCATGCCACCTGATACCGTCGATACGTAAATATGATGCCACCGGTACCATTATAAAAAAAAAAATGCTAAAATAGCGTTATTGCGGCAACTATTGTCGCTACATCACCCCTACATTATTTTTATTTTATTTTTCAATATTAATTAAATTGCAATGTATAAATTTTAATTTTAGTACCAATTCAAAGACTTCGCAACACCCAGCCTGGGTTTATCTACATACTTACTGAATTATGTAATTCCACCTACTTTATATTATTATGTACATGTAAGCGAGAAATAAATAAATAAATCATACAATATAAAATAAAATTCTACTATAAAAATAGAGCACATTACAGCCATAACGTTTATGATGACGTCCTACATCGGCGGCGGCGTTGCGAATGCGACTGAGTCGATTTGGTCGGAACAAAGCTTCCAGACGTTCCAATTTGGTTTGACGGTTGACTTGTCGGATGCGCCGACGATCCGACCAATATTAATAATAATTATGTCGGACCGACCACTATCTACACTTTCCTATTTGGCCGTGGTCGGATGGTTGGCAACAACCAAATCGAAACATCTGTTAGTACTATAAGTAAAAACATTTTGGACGTTGAGTGGGGAAAAACACACAACAAGTATTAACACGTTAATGCGTTTATTCGATCACGTGGCTTACCAACATCTTTTAAATAAAACCATCCAAGAACGATTGAGTAAAGGAGCGTGGTTTTAAAAGACGGTAGTAACCTCCCACGTCGGTACCTACCTACGCACACATTTGACAAAACTCAACATAATACAGGCAAAAAATTACACGCACACAAGTACAAGCAGTATGACCGGCGGTCATATACATTTGGCAGACGGAAGCTGCCTGTCTAGTCCACTAATAAATAATAGATATAACAGGGCCTTGTGACCAGGGCCGTGAAATATAAAACTATTTAGTTTGTGATATAAAAAAGTAAATTGATTGTCTATGGTGAAATCGGCGTCTTCATCATTTCGTTGCAGTTGTGTTATTTGCAGTAAAACATTGTGAAAATGTTGTTTTACAAAAGCTAATTTACTTAATTTATGTTTTGTCTTGATTCCGAGACAAATCGCGTATAGCGTTGATCGCACGCGTCTTATTAACACAACTAACAAGATGGCTGATATAAAGGTAAGTGATTGGCGGCATTTATTTTGTAACGGTCAAAATAACAAACATTTGTTTTGTTGTCCTTTTATAATTTGGATTTTTTTATATTAATCTATACAAGAACCAGACCAATTTACCTTTTCTAGCATTACTAACAAACAATCTTTGAGAATACCTTGGAAAATATGCTAGTGCGGTAGGTAGGTACCTAATGCACAATACACCTGCCTTCAGGTTCACTGTCTCGGGACCATAACAGAACATATTGTGTAGTCATCCCTTTTAAATTGAAATGAAATTGGGAACTAAACAATGAGTACGAACAAGGATTTAGATGAGAATATGAAAAACATTTCATAAATTTTTGAACTTTTTACAATCTACCTTCAATTAGTATTTGGATGACAGCTTTGCAATGTGCATTTTGCAGGAAAAAAAATACACACATTTTTTTAATTAATTTATTCAAGTCAAAGTATTTAGGCCAATGTCTAAATATGTACATAGGTAAATTAGTCACTATACTGACATAATATGTACAAAATTATATAGGTATTGTTAAAAAAATTACCTAACTTATTTGCCAGACTTAGCAAAGCCGTTTGTTTGTAATAACTTTTTGTTTTAAAATAAAAGTGAATACAAAAGCATAGAAACAAAACAAAAGTACAATGGCAGACTTATCTCAGAAAGCGATCTATTACAGTTAACCAAAGAGTCACAGAGAGAATTGAAAGGTAGAAGTAGAAGGTATAACTCGCGTCAAGTTAGGATATTACTGGAATGATTTTGACACATATTGTCATAGAAGGAATATCAAATCCAGAACCAGGTCCATGAGTTAATGCGACCATGTTGTAAAAGTACAATACTAGCTGTTATAGTTCGCAGCATGTAAGTTGGCAAGAAACTGAAATGACCTTGAATGCGCAGAAGCCAATTTTTATACAAATTTTAACGTGCTCGGCCCCTGCAAGTCCCATTTGTTGTCAACTTATGTGCTGGGTATTATAGTATGCTTAAGTTTAAAGTCATGACTAAATTACAGAACATATTGGTTTATTTCACTACTAGCTGTTCCCCGCGGCTTCGCCCCGCGTGGGACTCTGTTATATCGCGCCCAAAAGTAGCCTATGTTTGACCTAAGGTCGTTAACTACATCCCTACCAAATTTCATCACAATCGGTCCAGTAGTTTAGCGGTGAAGAGGTGACAGACAGACAGACAGACTTTCGCATTTATAATATTAGTATGGATGTTCACCAGGGTGATATCTGGTAAAAATATAAAAAATTTGGTGTCCTAATTTCACTTTAGAATCATATCAGCAAAATCACCTAGGTGATTTACTTAGGCTCAGCCACACAAATGATTTTAGCCCAGTGAAATTATTCTACATGCAGTCCTTTGTTCTTCTCTGAAGTTATTCACCCAGGTGAACAAATGCTACTTATTAATTTTGTGGACTGTAACCCACATGAAGCCTGCTAAAAACTGTCAAATTAACAGACTACTAGTAGGTATATCTATCAATCAATGGCTGGTTGACTGTAAGAGATCCCTATATGGGATAAGATTGCCATTTGTTTTATCTATGTTTATATATTTTTTTCTTTTATACAATAAAGATATTACAAACATACAATTAATTTTAATTTAACATGCACTTTTTGACAAAGGTGCTATATATATCTCCCTTAAGTTTCTTGAATCAAGTGCTTTTATAACGCATACATGTAATAACGTTACGCATACATGTAATAATGTTACGTTACACCCTGTATATGGTGTGCACTTTTGGTAACTGATATTTTGGTTTGACTTGCAGAGAATGCCTTAAGGAGTTAAATGCACCAGTACAGTATTGATTTTTTAAAAGTGCGATAAGGTTTAAATAAATAGGATCTTGTAGCTATTAATTCAATTATTTAATTGCAGTCAATGTTCAACAAGATGAACCAAAATGGCACGGGGGATGCTCCCGCTCCGGCCTCCAAAGGCTCGAAGAATACCATCGAGAAAATATACCAGAAAAAGTCACAGCTGGAGCACATCCTGCTCCGACCTGACACGTATATTGGCTCGGTGGAACGTGCCACGGAGAATATGTGGGTGTACGATAAGACCAAGGAGTGCATGGTTCAGCGGGAATTGAATTTCGTGCCTGGTAAGTTGCTATTTACATCGCTAACAACTAGCTGTAGCCCGCTACTTCGTGCGTGTGGGCTTCGTTCCCGTTATCGTGGGAATTTCAGGAATTACTCCCGAAATTCCCGCGAATCTATTATTCTTTTTCAATGTCCCTCTATCCATTTCAGTCAAAATTACTAAATGTACAAAAAAAAATATTTTTCCTATTTTATTATATGTTTAGAAGATTAAATAAAACATGTGTTCTTTATTTTCCTTGCACACCACCAAAATATAACTTTGTGTAAAGCCTTAGAACTAAAAAAATGTTGTTGGTGATTTTGTAAGTAAAAGAAAAGTATATTTGAATCTTTCAAACATCTATGTCATTTAAGGCATCCATGGGCTACTTTCAAGTGGGCTGTTATCCTGTTTGCCTGTTAAATTGTATAAATAAAATAGACCAGGGGCACAGAATTAGTAATAGTAATGCCAGGGGGTCTAAAAACGCCACTTTGAGCAATTCATCGAATCGAATTCATATTGAATATTCTTTAGCAATTCCTATTTCTTAAAATTTTTTTGAAGACGAATTGCAAATTATAGTTGGCCATTTTACGAAAAATTGCTAAGAAATTCATAATATGAATTCGATTGATTCGTGGTTTGCACACATATGCAATGCTGGGACTAAAAGTAGTGGATGAGCGCCGTCCGGCAGTAGTATGCATGAACTGGTGGTGGAAGCAGGGAAAGTAATTTGGTAAGTACTTGTAGGGAACGCTGTGTGTTATGTTATTTTATGTAATTGCCACCCTCTGTATTCATATTATCGTTTATCGTGTATTGATTTTTTGCGTCTTTTACAGGTCTCTACAAAATATATGATGAAATTCTGGTAAATGCTGCCGACAACAAACAAAGGGACCCCAAGATGGATGTGATCAAAATTGACATAAACCAGGAGCAGAATACCATCTCAGTATACAACAACGGCTGTGGTATCCCCGTCGTGATGCATCAAGAGGAAAAGATGTACGTCCCAACCATGATTTTCGGACATCTTTTAACATCATCAAATTACAATGACGAGGAAGAGAAAGTGACTGGCGGCAGAAATGGTTACGGAGCCAAACTCTGCAATATATTCTCTACCAAGTTCACAGTCGAAACTGCTTCGAAACAGTACAAAAAGCACTTCAAACAAACGTGGGGATCTAACATGACGAAAGCATCCGAGCCCAAAATCAAAGAGTCCGGAAAAGATGACGATTTTACCAAAGTGACATTCAGCCCTGACTTATCTAAGTTCAAAATGGAGAAACTAGAAGACGATATCGTCGCGTTGATGTCGCGGCGTGCTTATGACGTGGCTGCCTCGACCGCAGGCGTCAAAGTATACTTAAACGGTGAAAGGCTAAAGATTAATAAGTTTAAGGATTATATTGACTTGTATATAAAAGGGAAGGAAGATGAAAACGGACAGCCTTTGAAAGTTGTTTACGAAAAGGTTAACGACCGCTGGGAGGTCGCGTTAACATTGTCTGATAGAGGATTCCAACAAGTATCTTTTGTCAACTCTATCGCGACGACAAAAGGCGGGAAACATGTTGATTCAGTTTCCGATCATATAGTTAAGAGTGTATTAGAAGTACTTAAGAAGAAAAATAAGGGAGGAGTTAATATTAAGCCTTTCCAAGTTAAGAATCACATGTGGTTGTTCATCAACTGTCTCATTGTAAACCCGACCTTTGATTCGCAGACTAAAGAAAATATGACACTCCAAGCGAAGAGCTTTGGATCGAAATGTAACTTCTCAGAGAAGTTTGTAACGGCAGTGACCAAGTCCGGATTGGTCGAATCAGTATTAACGTGGGCTAAATTCAAGGCTCAAAACGAACTGGTGAAGGCATCAGGGAAGAAACAGAGCAAACTGAAAGGTATTCCGAAATTGGAAGACGCTAATGACGCTGGTACGAGGAATGCTCATCTCTGCACGTTGATTTTGACTGAGGGAGACTCAGCCAAGACTTTAGCTGTGTCCGGACTCAGCGTAGTGGGCCGGGACCATTACGGTGTGTTCCCGCTCAAGGGTAAACCTCTAAACGTTCGTGATGCGTCTCATAAACAAGTTTTAGAGAACGTTGAAATAAATAACTTGATAAAAATCCTTGGATTACAGTACAAAAAGAAGTACAATACTGTGGATGATTTAAAAACGTTGCGGTATGGTAAATGCATGATTATGGCCGATCAGGATCAAGACGGATCTCACATCAAAGGTTTAATCATTAATTTTATTCACCACAACTGGCCCGAATTGCTGAAACTGCCGTTTTTAGAGGAGTTCATCACGCCTATAGTGAAAGCTACAAAGAAAGACAAGGAGATATCATTCTATTCGTTACCTGAGTTTGAGGAGTGGAAGAGGGATACAGAGAATCACCACACGTATAATATAAAATACTACAAAGGTTTGGGTACCTCCACATCGAAGGAGGCTAAAGAATATTTCCAGAATATGGAAAGGCATAGGATTAGGTTTAGGTATGGTGGTCCGACGGACGACCATCACATTGAATTGGCTTTTTCTAAGAAAGGTGCCGACCAACGGAAGGAATGGCTTACGAGTCACATGGACGAAGTTAAGCGGAGGAAGGAAATAGGACTCCCGGAGAGATATTTGTATACGAAGGAGACGAAAGCTGTCTCGTATTCAGATTTTGTCAATTTGGAGCTGGTTCTTTTCTCCAATGGTGACAATGTTAGGTGAGTTATATATTTTTAACTTGGTTTTACATGCATTTGAATATCCTGATATTGTGGACTCCAGTCACCATCCTATCCTACTAATATCATAATCTCGAAAGTTTGTGTGGATGTATGTTACTCTTTCACGGCTGAACCGATTTGGATGAAATTTCGAATAGAGATTGTTCAGACACTGGAATAACACAGGCTATGTTTTATGCCGAAATTCCCATTTTAGCGGTGGAAAAAAAACCCATAACCGCCAAAAGTGGCCACTTTTTTTTTCTTTGTATTGAGAATAAATTAATGAAAGGTAATAATTAAATACTAGACCAAAAATACTAGAAGTTATTTACTAGCAAAGTGTTGTCAGATTTTTTTAATTTGACTTGATTTTAGAGTAAAAGAAATAAAATTATTGGTGGTGCTAGTAGGCTGATGTAATCCCCTTTAGACGATACTTTGGTGAACTCTAGCGCCACCGTCATTTAAAAATCATTATTCACTGAAAACACAAGTTATCAAAAATCCGTCTTTTGAAATTAAGGTTCTAGATCTGAAGTTAATTTTAAACATATTTAAGTGTTAAGTATTGCAATTTGTAACTATAAGGAACTATAATTTAATATGTTTAAATTTACTTCAGATCCATAATTACCTTAATTACATAAGTCAGATTTTTGATAAATTTTGTTTTCAGTGAATAATGATTTTTAAATGATGGTGGCGCTAGTGTTTACCAAGGTATTATCTTATAGCGAAAGTTCTGGTTCCGTGGTCCAGTGGCTAAGGCGTTTGCCTGTAGACCCGGGGGTCGTGGGTTCGATTCCTAGAGGAAGCATACTCTGTTCAGTTGTTTTCAGTTTGGTTAGGACATTACAGGCTTGAATCACCTGATTGTCCGATAATAAAGATGATTCCGTGCTTCGGAAGGCACGTTAAGCCGTTGGTCCCGGCTGCCATCTGGTAGTCGTTAAAGGAACCACGTCAGAGAACTCTGACTCCAGGGTGTGCATGGTTGATTAACCGTGACGCCAACTCGAAATGATGATGATCAATTTATATTTCCAGGTCAATTCCGTCAATGATAGACGGCTTGAAGCCCGGCCAACGTAAAGTGATCTTCACGTGCATAAAGAGGAACGACAAACGAGAGGTCAAAGTGGCGCAGCTGGCTGGTTCAGTGGCCGAGCATTCTGCTTACCATCACGGTATGTTATTATTTTTATTTTTTAAATATTTAAATATTCACTTACATCACCTTTACAGAATAAGTCCATTGCATTAGAGAAGCCTACGTACATATATTCTTTTCCTTTATCTTATCCCACTTTCCTATGTGTGGTCGGCACAGTATGTAAGTTTCTTCCGTTTAGATCTATTGCCAGCCATTTCCCTCGTCATATCTGTCTCTTCTCGGTCATATCCATCCATCACACAATCCATCCATCTTTTTTTGGTCTTCTTTTAAATATAAAGTCTATCTATATATAGGTGTATATAATAAAACAGTAAAGATATTATGTCTGTACATTTAATAATTTTGACTTAAATTGATAGAAGAAAGTTTAAAATGAATAAAAGAAAGCAAAAAACTTTTTTTGAATTTTTTGTCTTCCTTTCTGTCTGTCTGTATGTATGTAAGATCACGCTTATCTACTGCATCACTACTATCGTACTGAACCGATTTGCTTTAAACTTTCACCAATTGTTTTGTTTTCTCGGATCAACATCTAAACTTTGTTTCACCAAAATCGGTTAAGTAATTAAAAAATAAGTTATGGTCATTTGAATGAACTCAAGCCATGTTTGATTTCGAACGAATGCACCAAATTTGATAATTCCTTTTTTCGTGTTGGGTATTGTCATGTCAAACTTTGTATAAAAGAAAAGTGTGATTCCCGGGCAATTTCCGAAATTACCACGATAACATCCACTTCTTCTCCACTTGCGCTTTGGAAGTGGTAATAAACTTAAAATAAGTAATAATTGATGTCAACAAGTGATAAGAATATAACTATGTTGAAAATAAACAATTTGAATTTGAACGGGAACGAAGACCACGCGCACGAAGCCGCGAACTACAGCTAGTAAAGGACAATCTAACGTGGCGTAATGGTTAACATGCCTGACCGCTACTCAGGAGGCCCCGGGTTCGATCCCCTGTCAGGTCAAGATGAAAAATGATCTTTTTCTGATGGACCCTGGGTCTTGGATGTTTATCTATTATATGTATTTGTTATAAAATATAGTATCGTTGAGTTAGTATCCCATAACACAAGTCTCGAACTTCCTTCGGGGCTAACTCGATCTGTGTGATTTGTCCCTATATATTTATTTATTTGCAGGTGAGCAATCCCTAGCGATGACGATAGTGAACCTCGCCCAGAACTACGTGGGCTCCAACAACGTCAACCTGCTGCAGCCGCGCGGGCAGTTCGGCACCCGGCTGTGCGGGGGCAGGGACTCCGCCAGCGCCCGGTACATCTTCACGCTCATGTCGCCGCTCACGAGGCTCGTGTTCCATCCGCACGACGATCCCTTGCTGGTGGTAAGCATTTTTTTTTTGACGTGACAACGTCTTAAATTAGGTTGCGGCTGGGAGTCACTTATGAAAAAGTGTAACGCTCGGTAACGTTACGATGAGTCACCGAACGAGAGAGAGGCCCGCCGAATGCCTTGTCACGTAAAATCTTCGCCCGTAAAACCGACTTTACAGGCAACCATTTTTTAATAGTTTTTACGGCCGTGGAATCTAGTCCTTTAGGGCCTTTCTTGAATTTATTAATCTTCTTCGGTCCTACTTGGGTCGGTCGAGTCAAAAAGTCGTCAGTAATCAAGTCCAGTCAAGTAAGTAAGTCTTGTAAGAGTCAGATGGCTAAGTGAAGCGGTGGAAAAATTTCACTCATGTGGAGAATCATGGAGATTTTGGTGACAAAGATAAAAAGTCACGTAATCGACACTGTATCACTTCCCAACACTCACGCTTGTTCACGTACACTTTGCGAATAATAATCCACCAATATTATGCACAAACCTACTCGAAAAAACCTAAGTTTTGGAAATTAAATACAGCGCGGACATAGCGACAATTTTCTTTCCCTCCAAAATCTACATATGAATTAATGAATTATATCTAGACGACCAAGCTTCGCTCGTTTTATGCAGAATATCTTTTTGCGTGAAATTGTATTTTCCCAGACATGAAACCGTGATAGATTATCTTTTTCACCATGTAAGTTTTAACTTAAGATATCGTTATAGTCGTTTTTTGAAAATGCGAGTACAAATAAATTTATTGCTCGTTTAATAGTATAGGATTTATTTGGGGCATCAAGAACAGGTAATCATACTTCATACTATTATCATATTTCATTATCATACTAATATTATAAGTGAGTTTGTTTGTGTGTCCCATTATGCCCGCCATCATTAGTTTGCACACACATTCCTTTCGACACGTGTTTCACCTATAAGTACTTGTTGAGAAAGTTGTAACTATATAGAACTTGATGATGATAGATGTTTAAAATAACTTCAGATCCAGATCCCTTACATAAGACGGATTTTTGATAATAAAATAATAAATAAATATATAAGGACAAATCACACAGATTGAGTTAGTCCCAAAGTAAGTTCGAAACTTGTGTTATGGGATACTAACTCAACGATACTATATTTTATAACAAATACATATATAGATATACATCAAAGACACGGGTCAATCAGAAAAAGATTATTTTTCATCTTGACCTTGACCGGGGATCGAACCCGGGACCTCCTGAGTAGCGGTCGGGCATGTTAACCGTTACGCCATTACGAACATGTGTTTTCAGTAAATAATGATTTTTAAATGATGTCGGCGCTAGTGTTCACCGATGTATCATCAAGACGCTGACAGTTTTTTTGGCGTCAACAATCGTCATACACCTGTGCTTCTCAAACTTTGACATTGGCAGAATCATCATTTGGCTAAACGATGGAGCCATAAAAATAAAAATAGAATAGAATAGATCATGATTAACTTTTACCTCCGCAGCACGAGTTTGAAGACAACCAGAAAATCGAGCCGGTGCATTACATCCCTATCATCCCGATGGTGCTCGTCAACGGGGCTGAGGGCATCGGGACCGGATGGTCCACCAAGATACCTAATTACAACCCGAGGGATATTGTCCAGAACATCCTGTGAGTCTATAATAATCTATCTATCTATCTATATTTTTGAAATCACAACTAAATTTTAACTAAAAACCGCGAAAATGTGTTTGTTGGTTTTGTTTGGTAGCTTTCACGCCCTCTCTACTGAACCAATTTCTGAAATTTCGCATACATAGTTTTATCATTTTTTTATTTTATTTTGTTATTTGCATATTAGGTGTGTATGTAATACTAATAATGCTTCTCTTCCCGCGCAAGCCGTAAAAGTCGTCTGAGGGAATCGCCGAATGGGGAAATCATGACATAGGCGATGCGGCTAGCAACCCATCACTATTGATTTCCTGTTTCAACTACCATTATGCTAAACGTGGCCTAAGGTCTTATGGCTCTAGGCTCTGTCTACCCCGTATGGGATATAAACGTGATTATATGTATGTATGTAATACTAAGGATGTTAGTTATGTAACAATGTTTAGAGTTAGAATTATTGAGAAACACATAGGGTACCTTTTAAACCGGGAAATCAACGCGGGCGAAACTGTGGGCAAAAAGCTAGTAGTATAATAAAAACAATGGGGCATTGTGTTCCCGTTGCTGATAATATTCGCAAGAACAAAAGATAAAACATCGAAACCTGAAAAGCGAGAATTTTTTTTAAATCATATTCAATCAATGAGTCATACGCGCCGCTAGTTAATTGTTAATGTGATATACGTCTATTCATTTACGTACCATGTTTACGTTTTAATGTATTGATGAATGAAATTTTGCCATAAATGTCTGTAAAATGTGTCCAAAAGGAGAAAAAGATTTTAAAAACAAACATTAATAACATAGTAACTAATGATTAATATTAAATTACGATTACACGTGATTTTATAAACGCAGACGCTAGCGACTGCGTTAGCGATTTTGTATGACAAACCTACATAGCACCCCCGGCAGATAGTAAGGCATCTAAGAAATTCCATGCTAAATCCTTAATGTAGTCGCTAGCGTCTGCGTTTATTCCTATCTTAGGTTTAAATGTCTCCAAGTGTGTGTATTATTAACAAATGTTATTATAATTTAAAATAAATAAATAAATATATAGGGACAAATCACACAGATTGAGTTAGCCCCAAAGTAAGTTCGAGACTTGTGTTATGGGATACTAACTCAACGATACTATATTTTTATAACAAATACATATGTAGATAAACATCCAAGACCCAGGCCAATCGGAAAAAGATCATTTTTCATCTTGACCTGACCGGGGATCGAACCCGGGACCTTCTGAGTAGCGGTCAGGCATGCTAACCATTACGCCACTGAGGTCGTCTAAAAGAATATTTAGATGATAGATTGACATGACGTTATTTTATAATTATTTAATTTTCATTGCAATTTTATATTTATTTAGTTTTATTTTCATGTTAATATTTGAATTGGAATGTATAAGCCCTAAGATTTTTATTGGAATTGTATTGTAAATTTAGATATAATCACTTTTTAGATTGTTGTACGTCAAATAATGACAGGTCACAGTGTTACATAGAACTACCTTTATTACGAATTTTTTTACCTGTGTTACCACAATAAACACATTTGATTTGATTTGATTTGATAAATAATAGCTGAAAATCAGTGCTAGATACGCTTGCATGTCTAGTGTAATACTGAGCCACCACCTATTGAGATATTTGTCACATCTTATGTATGTTTGTTTGTTAATTTTTTGTCCTTTGTTGATTTGTATGTGTGATGTATGTCTTAATAAATGTCTATTCTATCCATACTAATATTATAAATGCGAAAGTCTGTCTGTCTGTCTGTCACCTCTTCACGGCTTAACTGCTTGACTGATTGTATTGAAATTTGGTAGGGATCCTGAGGTCAAACATAGGCTACTTTTGGGCGCGATATAACCGAGTCCCAAGCGGGGCGAAGCCGCGGGGAACAGCTAGTTCTCTTTATATAAAAATCAATGCTGTTCGTTAGTCTCCAAAACTCGAGAATGGCTGGACCGATTTGGTTAATTTTGGTCTTGAAAGTTCAGGGAAGGTTTAAACGGCGAGAAAAGTGCGTTCAGGCGGCACGGTGTTCGCCGGGTCAGCTAGTGGTGAATAAATAAACTATTTAATCATAAAAATTTACATTTTTTTCATTTTATTTCACAGGCGTATGCTAGACGGCGAAGAGCCAAAAACGATGCACCCCTGGTACAAGAACTTCCGCGGCACAATCGAAGGATTCGGCGACAAATACGTCATTTCCGGTGAAGCCGCCATCTTGCCAGGGGAGAAGATAGAGATAACGGAACTGCCTATTGGCACGTGGACTCAGAATTACAAGGAGAATGTTCTAGAACCGCTGTTGGGGACGGATAAAGTGAAGCCGGTGATATCTGAGTACAGGGTTAGTGTATTTTCAACCGATTTCCAAAATAGAAGGTTCTCAATTAGGCTGAATAATGTTTTTTTTTTTATGTTTGTTACCTCATATCTCCAGCATTTATAGATCTATTTTATAAAATTTTATAAATTTTTGTTCGACAGGACATAATTTCAATTTGGTCCCATTGAAATTTTATCAAAATCAGTTGAGTAGATTGGTTTTAAAATCAAGTTAACACGTTGGCGGACGGTTTTGAAAACACAATAGAAGTTTAATTGTTATAACGTCTATAGAAATTGCATTAGTGATAAGTCCGCCTTTGTACACATTGTTTGTATTTGTATTCAACATGTAAAAAAAAGTAATTTGTATGATAATGGTACAATAAATAGTATATCTATCTATCTAGACGTAGTGCGTCCGCCAACGTGTTAATTGAAATACGTAAATCGACTAAGGCAAATAAATTGAGCATTTTTGAGTTGTCTTTTTTGCAAATTGATGGTGATAAGTGAAGAAAAAAAAAGAAAAATTTAATTTAATAATGCAAAATATATAAATTAATTTTAAATACATCAAGTAATAATTTATTTATTGTCATTACAGGAATACAACACAGACACAACAGTGCGATTCGTTGTGTCGTTGCTTCCTGGCAAACTGTCTGAAGTGGAGGCCGAGGGTATCCACAAGGTGTTCAAGTTGCAGACCACGATATCATTGACTTGCATGAACGCGTTCGACCATCTCAACTGTCTCAACAAGTGAGTGTACATATATACATGGTGGACACAAATCAACTGCAAATATTTTAAGGGCTATACTGGCCGACTATACTGAACAACTTTTCCAAATAAACTTATATCGAAACTAGCTGTTCCCCGCGGCTCCGCCCGCGTGGGACTCGGTTATATCGCGCCCAAAAGTAGCCTATGTTTGACCTCAGGTCGTTAACTACATCCCTACCAAATTTCATCACAATCGGTCCAGCAGTTTAGCCGTGAAGAGGTGACAGACAGACAGACAGACTTTCGCATTTATAATATTAGTATGGATTAGTATGGATACGAAATTTTATTTTTCACTCTCCATACTAAACTAGATCAGCTGATTCTCAATTTGTATTGGGAGGTCAAAAAATTATTTTCGTGTTACGACATAAGTTTATTTGGCAAAGTTGTACAAGTGGCTAATTATCATCATTTCGTGTAGGTGTCACGGTCAATCGACCATACACTTCTCTATTCATCTTCTCTATTAACGGTTGGCAATGATTTTTTTTTTTACTTTTTTTTTAAGTTTAGTGCGCTTGGCATGTTTGCTGTATACCGAGTTATTGACATGATTTATTTACATCAAAAGTTATTATTATCCTTCAATAAAAGGTTAAGCTCGACAAAAATACAGTCTTGTTCAGGTGATATATTCCACAATTTATCTATATACTGTATAAAACAACTATTACATACATATCATCACGCCTGTCTCCCGTAGGGGTAGGCAGAGACTAGAGATTTCCATTGGCTACGATCCTTACATACCTCTCTCGCCTCCTCCACACTCATCACTCTCTTCATACACGCTCGCCGATTTCGATAACAACTATTTGTTGTTTATAATTTTATTTTATAGTATTTTCTATAATGATGACAATTTACCAATTATAATGCGTAATATGGGTTAATACCTGAAATAAATATTTTTTTATTTTTATTTTTTAATAATGAATATATTTCCGAGCAAGAGGAAGAAAAAAATAATTATTTTATTCACTCAATTCACAGATATGAAAAAGTCGAAGGCATTCTCCGTTCGTTCTACGATATAAGATTGAAATACTACGGCAAACGTAAGGATTGGCTCGAAGGCCAGCTGCAGGCCGAAGCGGACAAGCTGAGCAACCAGGCTCGGTTCATCTTGGAGAAGTGCGATAAAGGCCTGGTCGTGGAGAACAAGAAGAGAAAGGCCATGGTCGAGGAACTTATTAAGAGAGGTATAATTTTCATATTGATTTCATTTTTCGCTATCCGCTTATAGTCGAGAGATTTGTTGCAGATGATATTTGAAGAGAAAAACAATAATTTTTAAGACGATACCTCGGTGAACACTAGCGCCACCATCAACTAAAAATCATTATTCACTGAAAACACAAGTTATCAAAAATCCGTGTTATGTAATTAAGGTTTTGGATCTGAAGTAAATTTTAATCATATTAATTCGATTAATATTGTAAATATTACAGTTATAATATAAAATATATGATATGTTCAATATAATATATATGTAACATCATATTAAATTATTAAAGTTCCATATAGTTGCAAATTTCAAAACTGCTAAAAGTGATAGTTTTAAGCTATATTTCAATTTTTAACTATATGGAACTATAATTTAATTATTTAATATTATGTTATTGTTTTATACTATGTAGTGATTATTACTAGCTACTACTAGATAACTGATGTATGATTGCAGGTTACGCTCCGGATCCAATCGCTGAGTGGAAGAAGCGAGCTGCCAAGATGCAGGGCATCGGGGATGGCACTGAGGAAGAAGCCGCTGAATCTGAGGACGAACCGGAACCAGAACAGGAGAAAGGGAAACCCGTTGACCCAGGTATTTATCCATATCCATACTATCCATACTTTCATACTAATATTATAAATGCGAAAGTCTGTCTGTCACCTCTTCACGGCTAAACTGCTGGACAGATTGTGATGAAATTTGTTAGGGATGTAGTTAACGACCTGAGGTCAAACATAGGCTACTTTTGGGCGCGATATAACGGAGTCCCACGCGGGGCGGAGCCGCGGGGAACAGCTAGTTTATTTATATTCTTAAACACACTAGCAGCATATGAAGCTGATGCGATGATTTTATACATTGTCTAATCTATTTTTAAAAGCGTTGATTGATGGTGCAGCGACGATACTCTCAGGTATTATAGATTGCATTTATTTCTTTAACTTTAATGTGAGATACGTCTTAAATAAGGAGCTCTTAACGATAGTGCGCGTAAAGCAATGGCCACGGTGAAAGCGCGGTCCATGTTTGGATTGGTCGCCATTAGAGGCATTTCTATCTTAAGCTCCTCCGTGCTTCGGAAGGCACGTTAAGCCGTTGGTCCCGGCTGTTATCGGTAGATGGCAGTCGTTAGGCTATGTCAGATGCCTTTAGGCAGCCTGGAAAATCTGACAGCGTTGGCCACTAACACATCCGGGTCATGTTCCTGTGGGACTGGTTTCCTTGTATAAATAGGGTTACGGAGGTCAGACGGCAGTCGCTCCTTTGTAATAAACAGTCCAGCCAAATCAGGACCATGATTATAAGCATACCCTGGGCTCTGAAGCTTAAGACTCCTTCGGGATCACTAGCGCGAATTCCCAAAAAAAAAATTCTCATTCTGTAAGTGAGCTTATTAGAAATACTCGCGCAACTTTTTTCTTACTATCCTTAAGTTACATTAGAACCTCGAAAGTCATTGAAATACTATCCGATTTAGAAACCTAACAAAAAGTGTCAAAAGTGGCCGTTTTTAGTAATTTTTACAAAGAAAACTACAGCGGAAAGTATTTATTTATTTATAGGAAGACCAACAGCTACAATAATCCATACTAATATTATAAATGCGAAAGTTTGTCTGTCTGTCTGTCATCTCTTCACGGCTAAACTACTGGACAGATTGTGATGAAATTTGTTAGGGATGTAGTTAACGACCTGAGGTCAAACATAGGCATATACTTTTGGGCGCGATATAACCGAGTCCCACGCGGGGCGAAGCCGCGGGAAACAGCTAGTATTACAATATTTCAATGACTTCCGAGGTTCCTAGATACTAACAAAAAAGTTGTGCGAGGATTTCTGATAAGCTCACTTACAGAAAGAGATTTTTTTTTTGGGAAGACGCGCTAGTGATCCCGAAGGAACAGCTTTAAGCTGAATATGCAACCGGGAAACACGCTTGGGCAAAGGTAGAATTTATAATTTACTGGCGACTTACCCCGGCTTCGCATGGGCATAAAAAGCTTCCTCTTGAATCACTCTATCTATTAAAATTAGCCGCATCAAAATCCGTTGCGTAGTTTTAAAGATTTATGATACAAAGGGATATAGTGACAGAGAAAGCGACTTTGTTTTATACTATGTAGTCCCATGTGGTCCCATTGCCCAATAAAAAGATTTAGTTCCTTTTATTGCCAACAGTTGGCGCTAGAAGAATTTAAAAAAAAAAATGAATTTAGTTAAGAACCCGCTTGTTTTTGGCGAAAAAAGAGTGTAAATTATTAAAACATGATTTTTTCAAGTATCGTCATCATATCACAAACTGGTTTAGTGCTTTATTTATTAAGCTTTCGCAGGTGATCGATAGATGGCGTTAGTAAATCTCAGTATGGAGAGACTACATTGGTACACTAAAAATAGGCGCGCTTTTTTGTATAGCGGTTGAATATCTATGCTAATATAGCATTCTATAATCAGTGGTGATAATGATTATACAATCTCTATCGCAGAGAAGGCATTCCAGCAGTTGAAAGAAGTGAAGAAGTTCAACTATCTACTGGGTATGTCCATGTGGATGCTGACCAAGGAGAAAAAGGAAGAGCTTCTGAAGCAGAGGGATCAGAAACTGGCGGAATTGACCGCGCTCAAGTTAGTAATTTATTTTCAATCGAAACTGCCACCGGGTTTGCCTGTAGATCCGGGGGTTCGATTTCCACGAGAAGCTCGAATAGAATAGACAGGTTATAATATCTATTGACCATGCACACCAGGGTGGTATGGTCAATAGATATTGTGACCCACGCGAGATGACGACTAGATATTTGGTATATCTTGTTTATTTCATTTTACTAGCGACCCGTCCCGGCTTCGCATGGGCATAAAAACCTTCCTCTTGAATCACTCTTATCTATTTAAAAAAACCGCATTAAAATCCGTTGCGTAGTTTTAAAGATTTAAGCATACATAGGGATATAGGGACAGATAAAGCGACTTTGTTTTATACTATGTAGTGTGATAGTCATTAAAATTTTATTGTTCCATAAGTACAAAATATTTATACGGACTTAATCCTAAAAGCATTCTCTACCAGTCAACTATTGGGAGAAACAGAAAAACTGTGCGGCGCAAAAATGTGTCATTTTTGATACATATCATACTGAATAACGTAAACAAACATACATACACAATACATAAATATACATATATACATCTATACTAATATAATAAAGCTGCGGAGTTTGTTTGTTTGAACGCTTATAACTTGAAAACTACTGGTCGGATTTGCAAAATGCTTTTTGTATATGAAAGCCTGATTTTTGGGGAAGGTTGAAGGCTATAGTACATACACACTAATAGCGAGAAATGAAACCGCGGGGAACACTTAGTATCATTATATATAGTGGACACAAATCAACTGCAAATATTTTAAGGGCAGATTCAGACCACTATACTGAATAACTTTTCCAAATAAACTTATATCGAAATACGAAATTTTATTTTTCACTCCGTACTAAACTACATCAGCTGATTCTCAAATTGTATGGGAGGTCGAAAAAATTTTTTCGTTTTTCGACAAAAGTTTATTTGGGAAATTTGTTCAGTTTAGTGGTCTGAATCTGCCCTTAAAATATTTGCAGTTGATTTAAATTCACCTTATATATCCATACTAATATTATAAATGCGAAAGTCTGTCTGTCTGTCTGTCTGTCTGTCTGTCAGTCACCTCGTCACGGCTAAACTGCTGGACCGATTGTGATGAAATTTGGTAGGGATGTAGTTAACGACCTGAGGTCAAACATAGGCTACTTTTGGGCGCGATATAACAGAGTCCCACGCGGGGCGAAGCCGCGGGGAACAGCTAGTTGTCCAATAAAGTTATTACAAAGAAACAAAATGATTTTTGTGTACATATACTTATAAATGCGTATCCCAACAGGGCGAAAACACCATCGATGCTATGGCGAGAGGATCTGGACGCGTTTATGGTGAAACTGGACGAAGTGGAGGAGTTTGAGAGGCAGGAGGAGTCGGGAGTCAACAAGAAGACATCCAAGGCGCTGGTATGTTATAGTTTCTACATATATTACTTACTAGCTGTTCCCCGCGGCTCCGCCCCGCGTGGGACTCGGTATATCGCGCCCAAAAGTAGCCTATGTTTGACCTCAGGTCTATAACTACATCCCTACCTAATTTCATCACAATCGGTCCAGCTGTTTAGCCGTGAAGAGGTGACAGACAGACAGACAGACTTTCGCATTTATAATATTAGTATGGATTTAAGGTGGAAATCTCTAGTCTCTGCCTACCCTTACGGGAGACAGGCGTGATAATATGTATGTATATATAAGGTAGACACAAATCATCTGCAAATATTTTAAGGGCAGATTAAGACCACTATACTGTACAACTTTTCAGTATAGTGGTCCACCATATATATTATTAGCTTTCGCTCGCGACTTCGCCCGCGTGAATGTTCGTTGTTTCGTTGTTGTTGATGTACTAATTTTATTTCCGTTCTTGTACAATACAATGATGTATTTATGTAATTGGTGCAATAAAGTGTTTATTTATTTATTCATTCATTCACACCAAGGGCAGGCAAAACCGTTGGGACCAGCTAGTAGTTAAATAAAGCTATTTAATTAATATTCATATTTTTGTATGTTTTGTGCTTACAAAAAGATGGAGAGAATGAAGGTAAAGGATTTTGTTTATTTTTTTATGTAAATAAAATAAATAAAAATATATATTTAAAAATGATGCAAATTTCAGGTTTACTGAGTTGATAGTCGGGATCACAATTAACAAACTTTAGTTTCAGCTAATTTTAACTAAAGTGTTTTTTGTCTGGTTCTCTCACGCTAGATATTGGTAAGATGTAAAAGGTTAGAACACATTTTAGTTAAATTTGGTTTGAGTGACTAAATAAATCGCGCCATGACTACATTAAACGCGAATTAAACTCATAGAAACTTGTACCTTGTCACGCCATGAATGCTTGAAATGCTCATGGTAGGATTTGATTTGTCATAGACAAGAAGTGATATCTACCAAAAAGACGAAACTATCTATCTAGTTTTAAAAAAATTTAAAACATTTGTTGGTTGCAATAAATAGTTATGCTATTCTATTATTTTCTTTTATCCTAAACCCTACCATTAGCTGTTTAAGAATTTATGGCGTGACAACCTATAGAGCCATAAAAATATATTTAAAAAAATAAAAATTAATTTGTAATATAATAAAAAAATATATATCAATAAAAATATATTTGTCAGGCCGCCAACAAGAAGAACCGTAAATCGTTGATGGACATAATACCATCGGACAACGGCAAGCGAGTGGAGCCGAAGATATCCGAAGACCTCATCAAGAGGATCCAGGCGGCCGAGAAGGCCAAGACCAGGAAGGAGACCAAGAAGGAATACGATCCGGTAAGATATTACACCGTATTTATTTATTTACGGTTGCCTGTCATCGCGAAAATTTGGCAACCATTATTCGTGAAATTCAAATGTTTATTTGCAAATATATGGTTACATTTGGTTGTTTAACCTCATTGAGGCATGCAAAATATATAAGTAAAAAGAAATTAAACAAATTAATTTGTCAGCAAGCTTATTACAAATTAATACTAAAAAAAATTTGTCTATGGTCGCCGTAATAAAAAATAATAATATAATTAAATCAATACAAAATAAATAAATGTCAAATGGTTATAGTGAAATAAGTATACTATTTACAATTTTTTCCAATGTCAGATCATTTTGGGTTATTTCTTTCAAGAAACTCATCTAGAGTATAAAAACATCACATAACCACGCCATCAGCTCTCTTTGAAACTTTTTGCGAGGTAACTAACGATTATATATTATCAGGTAAGGCGTTTGATATTTCTCCGCAAATCCGAAAACCCCGGATTTTAGAGATCGGATCTCACATGTCAACAGATTTTTTTAAGTGACAAAAGTTTAAAATGTTTACAAATAATCGCGTAATGATGCCAAGCCCGACGCCCTCTAAATGAAATACATTTATGACATAACTGGGGAAATCCAGATAGAGGCAAACCCTATTCATAGCTTACATCTATGCTGATATTACGATAATTTGTGTTTAATGGCCTTTTTTATAGTAATATATATCTAACCTATTATATATTGCATGCACTAGCTGGCACAAATCCGACCTTGACATATGATAAGGTAAATGATTAAAATAAGTACATAATGTATGTGTTTCATACATAGCGGCGCCATCTACTTTATAAAGTTCTATTAATTGTCAAACTTTTGACCGAACCTACGGGAACGCGTTCTTTTCGGGATAAAAGTACCCATGTGTTAATCCAAAGTGTCAGCTACCTTTATACCAAATTTCATTAAAGTTGACCTAGCCGTTTGAGCGTGAATAATTAACAAACATACTCACAAACTGACGTTTATATTGATGTTAGGACGATCCAACTGGCGTCAGTCCGGCCAGCGGCGAGAAGAAACCTAAAGGGCGTGTGAAGAAGGAGAAAGTGGAGAAACCTGAGAAGCCTGAGAAGGACAAGGACGGCCTGAAGCAGACTAAACTAGCCTTCAAGAAGGAACCAAAAAAGGTAACGTTTAACATATGAAAAGTAAATTTGGCTTTAGATTTAACCTCGGTGTGTTATATAAAATACTAGCGACCCGCCCCGGCTTCGCATGGGCATAAAAAACCTTCCTCTTGAATCACTCTATCTATTAAAAAAACCGCATCAAAATCCGTGGCGTATTTTAAAGATTGAAGCATACAAAGGGACATAGGGACGAGGAAGCGACTTTGATTTATACTATGTAGTGATAGTGATAGTGACTAGCAGTCCACTCCGGCTTCGCCCGTGTACATTTACATCCTATATCACTCAGGGTGAAAGCAGCTTTCCAATGGTGAAAGAATTTTTGAAATCGGCACAGTAGTTCTTGAGTTTATCGATTACTAGCTGTTGCCCAAGGCTCCGCTCCTGAGGGATTTCGGGATATTATATAGCCTATGTGTTGTTCCAGGGTCTAATCAATCTCCATTCCAAATTTTAGCCACATCGACACAGACATTTACACAGTGTGATATTTTTAAGGGTTCCGTAAAAAAATGTACAACGGAACCCTTATCGGATCACTCGTCCGTCTGTCTGTCCGTCCGTCACAGCCAATTTTCTCCGAACCTACTGGACCAAAACAGATGAAATTTGGTAGGATGGCGTAATCCTGTGACCCAAACACAGATGTGCAAAGAAAATAAATATTTTTTTAAAACAAGGTCATTTTCGGGGACAAATTAGGAATTAAAAAAAAAAAGTTTTGCAAACCTTACCGTGTAGTATTATTGGATATTGTAAAATCAATAATTTTCATTTTATACATGAAAGAAGACGAAAATTGATCATTCCCCCCCTGATATCCGAAACTACTAAGCCTAAAATTTTGAAAAAAAAAAACCGAATATAGGTCATTGCCTGTAGATTACAGAAAAACAATTGACAATTAAGTGGTAAATTTAATATAGAAGTTCACTTACGGAAAACACCACTAGATAGCGATAGTATTAGTTAACTCGCATCTCATAATCCTTTCACATTAACACACCACAATTGAATATTAAAACTGACATTGGCATTGTACGAAACCCTCTCCACGCGAGTTCAACTCGCACTTGACCGGTTTTTTTTATAATGTTTTTTACGGCCATGGAAACTAGTCCTTTAAGGCCTTTTTTAAATTTATTAATCCGCTTCAGTCCTACTTTAGTCAAGTCAAGTCAAGTCAGTAGTCTAGTCAGATGGTTAAGTGAAATGGAGATTTTGGTGACAAAGATAAAAAGTCACGTAATCGACACTGTACCACTTCCCAACACTCACGCTTGTTCACGAACACTTTGCGAATAATAATCCACCAATATTATGCACAAACACTCGAAAAAACCTAAGTTTTGGAAATTAAATACAGCGCGGACAAAGCGACAGTTTACTTTCCCTCCAAAAACTCCACACAGTGTGATATAAACATTTGATTTGCTGTTTTTTTTTTGTACAGAAAATGACGTTTAGCGGAAGCAGTTCAGGAGAAATGTCCGAGTCTGACGTGGAGATGGCGCCACCCGCTCCAAGGGAAAGGGCCACCGCTAGGAGAGCTGCCACTAAGGTCAGACACTATACTTTGTCAATTAAAGCTTGATTTTTTTTTATATACTTTTTACGGCCATGGAAACTAGTCCCTTAAGGCCTTTCTTCATTTTATTAATCTTCTTCGGTCCTACTTTAGTCAAGTCAAGTCAAAAAGTAGTCTGGTCTAGTCAAGTGAGTCGTCCTTTAAGGCCTTTCTTCATTTTATTAATCTTCTTCAGTCTTACTTTACTCAAGTCAAGTCAAAAAGTAGTCTGGTCTAGTCAAGTGAGTCAGAGTCAGATGGCTAAGTGAAGCGGTGGAAAAATTTCACTTAGCTATAACTTGGAGATTTTGGTGACAAAGATAAAAAGTCACGTAATCGACACTGTATCACTTCCCAACACTCACGCTTGTTCACGAACACTTTGCGAATAATAATCCACCAATATTAAGCACAAATACTCGATAAAACCTGAGTTTTGGAAATTAAATACAGCGCGGACATAGCGACAGTTTACTTTCCCTCCAAAAACTCCATTATAGCTTGATTAAAATGACAGCTGTCAAATCGTATACATTTTCTTGTTAGTCTCTGTCGCACTTCTATATTGTCCATGTTTCTTTCCTGCTGTCAAAATTATCATCGTAAATTTGACAAGGTGTACAATTATGTTCTTTTTCCATGTAATATCCTGCCTGTGTATAATTGATCGTATACTAGCTTCCGCCCGCGGCTTCTCCCGCGTGAATTTCCGTCGGGAACAGTGCTTTTTCCCGGGACAAAAGGTACCCTATGTCCTTAAATATCTAACAATGTGTATCCTAAATTTCATAAAGAATGGTGCAGTAGATAGGGCGTGACAGCGTAACAAACAGACTCACTTTCGCATTTATAATATTAGTTAGGATAATGTTTTAATAAATAAACAAGCGACCCGCCTCGGCTTCGCATAATAATAAAAACCTTCCTCTTGAATATCTCTATTTATTATAAAAAATCGCATCAAAATCCATTGCGTAGTTTTAAAGATTTAAGCATACATAGGGACATAGGGACAGAGAAAGCGACTTTGTTTTATACTATGTAGTGATGATAGTGATATTGATAAATAATGTAATGTATTAACATCTTTCTTATTGAACAGGTACAAAAATACAAAGACGGGGAGGAATCGTCTGAATCGGATTCTGAGCCAGAGTTGTTGGACAACAAGTTGGAGGACGTAGGTCCGAAGCAGCTGGCACTCAGCGATGATGACGATGACTTTAATGTCAAGAAGAATGTTACCAAGAAACCCGCCGAAATGGACTCTGGTATGTTTTATATACATAACATTAAATTTATAATCCATACTAATATTATAAATGCGAAAGTTTGTCTGTCTGTCTGTCACCTCTTCACGGCTAAACTGCTTGACTGATTGTGATGAAATTTGGTAGGGATGTAGTTAAAGACCTGAGGTCAAACATAGGCTACTTTTGGGCGCGATATAACCGAGTCCCACGCGGGGCGGAGCCGCGGGGAACAGCTAGTTGAAAATAAACCCAAGACACATTTTCTTTTTAGTGGTGACGGTCGACTGATTTACCCCCCGCATATTATTTGCAGTCATTAGGTATTTTCCCCACTTACACCCCCAGAGATTTGTAACAGCTCAACCGATTTTTATTAAAAAATCTATGCGTGTCTCTATAGCGGTTAAATATCTATACTAGTATAGTAATCTGTGCTAACACTACTATAAAAGTTTTTTTTATAATAATAACGTTTGTATATAGTTTGACAAGCAAACACAGAACGCACGAGCTATCTCGCCTTTTTTTATTGCGACAAAAATAAGTAGGATCTATTATTGAATTATTCAAATCCTTGTAGCGCCACCTGTAAGCAAAAAAAAAGAACTTATTCTTTCTCTTAGGCTATGTGGACCGAATGGTATTAGGAAATCAATTTGTTTGTTCCATACCGTTTATTTAAATTAACAATGTGTATATATATATATATATATATATATATCTGCTGTTGGTTTTCCTTTTAAATAAATAAATAAATTCTTGGAATCATTGTTGCCTTGTAGTGATAACTATATATTGTTTTTATAGATAAGTGAGATGCAGGGTTATGCATCTCTGAGTGTCATGTTTTAGACAATCTAGCAGATATATTTGCATGTTACTTACATAGGTGGTTAAACTGCGTGCTAGGCTTTTGTTTCATTGAGGCATCAGCCCTCCCATCTCGTTTTATTTTGGAATATTAGCACCAAACACATAGTTGATCTTATTGGTGTTACTCCCTGTCAAGCCCCCATTGCCCAGGGTGACGCAAGAGGTCCTTGTACTCCAAAGGTCCAATGTCCTGCTCTGGTCTATTCAGGCACCCTCTTGGTTAGCTTTCGTAGGTAAATTCGCTTGTGGTATATCTCGAACACAGTTGAAATTCCTTGTCGTTAACCTTGAAACACATCATAATTCCCCCTATTATTATTTACTAGCTGTTGCCCGCGGCTCCGCCCGCGTGGGACTCGGTTATATCGCGCCCAAAAGTAGCCTATGTTTGACCTCAGGTCGTTAACTACATCCCTACCAAATTTCATCACAATCGGTCCAGCAGTTTAGCCGTGAAGAGGTGACAGACAGACAGACAGACAGACAGACAGAAAGACAGACAGACAGACTGACTTTCGCATTTATAATATTAGTATGGATTAGTATGGATTTACTTTATTTTTTTTTACAGACTGTCTATTCGATTCGCTAATAGAAGATACTAAGAAAGAACAAAACAACCATTCCCACGTCGTGTCCAGTGACGACGAGCCAGTACCCGACTCGCCGCCGAAGAAGAAACCCGCGCCGAAGAAGAAAGTGGAGAAGGCGGAGAAGGCGGAGAAGCCTAAGAAACGGCCCGCGAAGGTCATCAGCTTGGACAGCGATGACGATGATAGCATATTTGATAGTAAAAAGGTGATTTTTTTTTTTAATTTTGTTTTGATGTTTAAATCTAATAAATTTAATGTTTCCGCTTGGTTCGCGCACGGATATGTCACATAACAATAGTTTTTATATTGTGTCTGGATTCTGCGAGCTAACGGGTTAAACTAGTAATCCGTCCCGGTTTCGCACAGATTTAACATTTTCGCCTTACATCTGAGGTCTCTCTCATCTTAGCGATTTTCCGTCTGCATTCTCAGCTGGTTTTTTCTGAGCTCAAAGCTCGCTCTTTTGGAAGTCATAAGTTCGAATTTTCGAAATCATACTTTATAAAAAAATTAGGGGAAAAAAAAAGTTTTTCCAAACCGCGCTGGCTTGGTAAAACTTCCAACTAGATGGGTGGATAGTGTGAAAAAAGAAGCAGAGTGGTCCATAGCACTGATGGTTGCGTAATTTGAAAACACATGTGGCCACAATCCTCAGCAATGAGGAACTGTAAAGAACAAGACTCCACAAGTTGTTTCCACATTGGCCCCTGCTGTCATCTGATGGTCGCAAAGATTTTCTAAATCTATCCAACTAATATCATAAATGCGAAAGTCTGTTATGCTTTCACGCTTTATATACTTAACCAATCTTTATTTCGCATACACATAGAAGTTTTGAGAAAGACATAGGATATCTATCATCTTGGGAGAAAGCACTGTACCCGAGGGAATACGCGTTCGAAGCCTCGGGCAAAAAAAGTCACAATACAATAGTAGATTGTATCACAAGGGGGGCAAAATAATATTTTTACGGCGAGGGCGATTTTTGAATTCAGAGCGGAGTGAAGGATTCTACACTAGAATCCTGAACGGAGAGAGGGATTCAAATTACATCGCCCGAGCCAAAAATATGTTTGCGCCCGAATGATACACTCTACTTTTCATCTCGCTCTATGAGAAATTTATTTCATCCGATGATTGCGTTTATTCTCACCAGCCAGTGTTTTATTTTTCATAATATGTGCACTCGGCGCGACCGTATTGTTTTGTTCCAAATTTGAAACTCATTATTGCCCGCTAAAAACCCCATCGGAAAAGACTTTCTACTTACTTTGGTCCCCCTTTTGGGGCAACAAAGTTGAACATTTCGAATAGAAGGGATGAAAAGGAATATATTCTGTTTCCAGACGAAAGCGAAACCAGCGAATCCTCGCAAGAAGAAAAAGAAGAACTCGAGCGATTCAGGCTCGGATTCCGACGCCAGAGCAATCTCCTCGTCGCCCGCTGTGCCGAGGAGTAATGCCCGCGCTCGCCCGCTGAAGAAATACAACTTCAGCGATGGCTCGGGGTCGGATTCTGATTAGGATGGATCTGAATTATGTGTGGGTGAGTTGAAAATCTATATATAAATTGAATTTTAATCAACTGCAAACATTTTAAGGGCAGATTCAGACCACTAAAATGAACTTTCCTAAATAAACTTATGTCGAAATGCGAAAAAAAATTTCTGACCTCCCATACAAATTGAGAATCAGCTGATCTAGTTTAGTATGGAGAGTGAAAAATAAAATTTCGTAATCCATACTTCCATACTAATATTATAAATGCGAAAGTCTGTCTGTCTGTCTGTCTGTCTGTCTGTCACCTCTTCACGGCTAAACTGCTGGACTGATTGTGATGAAGTTTGGTAGGGATGTAGTTAACGACCCGAGGTCAAACATAGGCTACTTTTGGGCGCGATATAACCGAGTCCCACGCGGGGCGGAGCCGCGGGGAGCAGCTAGTTCGATATAAGTTTATTTGGAAAAGTTGTTCATTATAGTGGTCTGTATCTGCCCTTAAAATATTTCCAGTTGATTTGTGTCTACCTTGTATAAAAGAAAATCGTTATTTACAACAATTAAAACTCAACTATTAACGGTTGGTCCAATTTTTATGATATTTGTGTTGTTGGATTTGTCTAGGTCAGGAATAGTATAATAAATATTAAAAGCATTGGATAATAGTGAAGTGGAAAATAGTGTCCGCTGGCTTTATGGCGCCAAATACATCGATGACACAAATTGGCCTATACACATAACAGTAAAAGAACCTAATGAGTACCAACCTAACAAAAGTGTCCAGCAATTTCCATTACCGGCCGCTAGAAAAGTTTCTTTTTGTAGGTTGGTCATCGTGAAACAAAAAAACCTAATGTATGAAAATGTGTACATTGTACTTGCCTGACGACTCCTTGAGACCTTACAATACATTCCTCAAACATAACTATATGGTCTCTACCAACATATACTATATGGTCTCTATCGTCCGTGTCACAAATTAGATATAATATGTCTGTGTCGTTGTCAATGACATTTGAAGTTCATTTTGTTTTTTTTTTCCTTAACTGTCCATTAAATTTCACTCGCTTTTTGTAAGGCTCAATCCATACTTCCATACTAATATTATAAATGCGAAAGTCTGTCTGTCTGTCACCTCTTCACGGCTAAACTGCTGGTCCGATTGTAATGAAATTTGGTAGGGATGTAGTTAAAGACCTGAGGTCAAACATAGGCTACTTTTGGGCGCGATATAACCGAGTCCAACGCGGGGCGGAACCGCGGGGAACAGCTTGTTCGATATAAATGATTTTGTTTCTAAAAGGTAATAATTTTTTTCAGATGGAGTTCTGAAGCTCATGGAGGCGATAAATAAAGGAATAGTTTTATATTCTTTGATTATTTTTATACAGTTTTACATTCGATAATGTATTCGCATGGCAATTAATATTGTATTGGCCAAGTTCATGCATTTTGTATATTTGGACTGGTAGACGTGAGTTTGCTATGAAACACATCACAAAATATGACAAGAGTAATTTTATTTATTAACGACCTCCGTGGCGTAATGGTTACAAGATTGAAGCTACTCAACAGCAGAGGTCCCGGGTTCGATCCCCGGTCAGGTCAAAATGAAATAATATAGTTTTCTGATTGGTTTTTGATGTTGATCTTTTTATGAAATATAGTATTGTTGAGTTAGTATCCCATAATACAAGTGTCGAACTTACTTTGGTGCTAACTTAATCTGTGTGATTTGTCCCTATATATTTTATTTTTATTTATTTATAGACTAGTTGTTCCCTGTGGTTGCTTAAAATTAAATTTAGGTTTTAGATTTGGCGAAATATAAAATGTATTGGTAAAAATCTTTTCATTTTACTCTCTTAAATATCTTCTTTATATTCTATCTAACAAGTAATTAAAATGCGAAACATTATTTCTTATCCATTTTTTTTAAAGGGAAACTTTACGTCAAAAGCCTATAAAAATCAAGTCTTTCTAAATATCTTTAAGGCAGCTATATCTTTACAAAAATAAGAATTCGTCTATAGTTCTACTACCGGGGCGTCACTAAGGGCGTGGAAAGACTCCTCAAGGGTCGGCAATGCGCACGTGACACTGGTGTTGCAGGCGGGCTACGGTGACCACTTACCATCAGGTATGCCTGTTTGCCGACAAAATTTAATGAAAATACTTCAAAACATAATAATAAATATACTTAATCTATACTTATATAATAAAGCTATAGAGTTTGTTTGTTTGAACGCTTATAACTTGAAAACTACTGGTCGGATTTGCAAAATTCTTTTTGTATATGAAAGCCCGATTCTTGGGGAAGGTATAGGCTATAGTAGATACACACTACTGGCGAGTGAAACCGCGAGGAACAGCTATAAATTAATAATCCGTGTACAAAATTTCCTACTTTTAAGTTTCTTATGTTCGTATTTGAGTCTCGAATAAAATAAATAAATAACATATTTCTTAAATTATCAATTTTGTCGTATTTTGTGATGTGTTTGGTCGATGAATCGGACGATTTCGGCGAATATGATATACAATTTTAGTAAAATGACTGAGATTTTGGTCGTATTTTTGTCAACACCAGTGGGATCCTGTAAGTCGACCGTCTATCTCGATTCTGTCTAAATAATAATAATAAAAAAAAAATTGCCAATGTAAACAAAAAAATTTTTTTAAGCGTTTTGTGCGTTAGACGGAGCGAAATGTGGCGAAAGCGATACAAGTAGCCATTACGAGAGGAGAGAATCGAGATAGGCGGTCGACCTGCTGGTAAGATTCGAGGTTCGCGGTTTCTTTAAGCACAATTGTTTAATTTTGACGCAAATGTCATGTCAAGTAATCAGTAAGCAAGTGAAAGTGTGTCAAATTCAAATTCAAGTTGTTTATTTTCAATATAGGATATTCTTATTGACGTCAATTGTTACTTATTTTAAGTTTACCACCACTTCCAAAACGCAAGTGAAGAAGTGGCGCCACAAACTCCACAGCAGCATTTTCTTCAAAAACGTCATTTCACAAAATTTGAGTCAAATCAGACGAGTTTACAAGTGTGTTTGAAATCACTTACCGCCTTATCACTATATATAGGTAGTATAAAACAAAGTCGCTTTCTCTGTCCCTATATCCCTATGTATATCTTTGAAACTACGCAACGGATTTTGCAGCGGTTTTTTTAATAGATAGAGTGAGAGATTCAAGAGGAAGGTTTTTATGCCCATGCGAAGCCGGGGCGGGTAGTTAGTAAATATCAAAAATTACCAGACAAAATATGTTCTGTCCCTTTCTTTCTTAACGATTTTTAACGTGAACGAATGAGACGGAACACATTTTTGTTGATATAGGCTTGTAATTTTTTTTAAAAAGTGATTAGTATTATAATTTCTTTCGTAAATTTACACAAATAATTCGATATCTATTTTTATGAAAAACTTTCGGAAAGACATTTTAACTCGTATGTGGAAATGCAGATCTATATGGTCCGAATTTAGCTGATTTTTATACGATTGTAAGTTTTAAATTAATATTATTATAGTAGATATTTGTTTGCATAGAATCTCAACCCTTTTTTTAGGAATCTCCTGATTCATTTCTCTCACCCTCTTTGTGTATCGCAAAAATGAAAAAGTATGTGAAGTAAGAATGAAAGAATTAGATGAAAAAATATTGTTCGGTATTAACTTTCTGGGATAAGTCCGCCATTGTACTTCTGTTTTTTATTGTAAGTATGCTTTTGTATTTACTTTCTTTTTTGGTACAATAAAGTTATTACAAACAAACAAACTTGCTTACTGACTCTTGACAAAGATTATGTCGTTTCAATAGTCGTAAATAGCTTTAAATATAATATAATATTCCCTCGCTTTGTTTGATACCGACGCTCAATCGAGTTTGCTTTAGGAAAGATTACCTTATTAGACTCGCCTACAGTGCAAAGTTGTACGATGCGATGCTTGAAATCTAACATTTATACAATTTTGTTCTTTACGAAATGCCAATAAAGTTCAAATTTCAGCAAAAGTGATTACAGAAAATATAATTTAAATTTCTATTTTTCTTTTCCTATTTATTTTAATGGCTAGACTTTGTCGTCAATGACGTCATATGTGATGATGAATAAGACCTATTTTTTGTCCTTTATTTCACATTCGAGTGTGAGCGAGAGGGTTATTTTGTACGCTATAACGACTATTGACCACATAATGTATATTTGCGATAAGTATAGATTAATAATTTAAAATAAAACTTGTATTTGCTCGAATTTTCTATACGCGAGCTATCCTACCACTTTTTTATTTTTTTCGACATTGTAAATATACTGTTTCTATATAGTTTGTGTGAGGTCTATTAACTATCATGTTTCTCAAACTTACGATAACACTAGCGCCATTTTGACAGTTTTGATAGAAAATTTTGATTTTTTTACCACCAGATTGCGCTAGTTACACTATTTTGATGTAAAAAATTTTTGAGATTCAGTATTATCGTAGTAACTTCACTGTTTTATTTTTCAAATATTATAAATTGGCTATCGGAGCAAAGTGACGACTAAAGGGCTATTCAGACAATGGAAATATACTAAAAATGTTAAATTAAATTCATACAATTATACTTTAGGCTATTGAAATACGGTTAAAATTTTATTGAGCCAGTAAATGCTCGAGTATTTTTCCGTTCTGTCTGAACTAACCCTTTAAGTCTACAAAGTAAGAAAACTCCTCACATTGGCCCTCTCCAAAGTATTTGCCTTTTATTATACCTAGCGAGAAACTAGCTTATATTATAATTAGCTCATTATTATGAATTATTCAACCTTGTATAATTTGTCAAATCGGGAAACTACACAATTTAATATTATGTTTCCTTTTCAACAAACGTTATAAATAAAAATACCCATAATTGTAGGTTTATTCAGTTTGAAATACATTTCGATATTTTTTGGGACTACATTTTTGACATGTTTTTTTTCCGTCACACAAACGAATTATTCCAATGATGTTAATTACTTATATTTTTCTTCCATGTATTTTTCATTATCAATTAGTATAATTTGATTTATTTATTAATCTTCGTGATGTGCGGTTTGTTAAACTTTTCGTTTATAAATTTGTTATGAACGTCGTATTTTGTCAATTTGGAAAAATTTTAATGGAACGACTGTATGAATGAATACAATTTGTAAATAAATGTTTTAATTTAATGTTTTTGTTTATTATTGCTTTTTCACTATCTCGCGGCTGAAGGGATCTATAGTCACCACTATAACTGCCACGAAAAGTGCTAGACTGACCTTAGTTATCATGAGGGATCAGACAACTAAAACCTGCTCATTTTTCTGCCCAATAAATTTATTTTGTACTAGCTGTTGCCCGCGGCACCGCCTGCGTGGGACTCCGTAATATTTCGCCCAACAGTAGTCTATGTTGGAGCCCTGGTCCTTAATTATATCCATACCAAATTTCATTAAAATCGGGCCAGCGGTTTAGCCGTGATAGCGTGACAGACCTTCGCATTTATGATTAGTATGGATAGTAACCAGCAAACAAAATTTACATTAATTTACAGGGACCTTAATTATTACGCTCAATCGCTATCTACCTACAAAAATAAAGGGTCGTTCATAACCTCTTCGGATTAAATCCCATTTTGTCCCGATCCCGACTGAATTTCTTTGTTTACACGATATACCCGTCGTACCGAGTGCACCATTGATCCGCACCATCAATGGTGCAAATGAGACTAATTAGTTTCGTTTGCACCATTAATATAATTACAACTACTTCACCCTACTTTCCTTGTCATGGTTGCACGATTGACCTGCACCAAAATATATATATACATCAAATCTTATATCCAAACCACGAAGTAAATACACATTCTTTATGATCCAATCCAAACAAATTAAATAAATAATACATCTACTTTCTAATAATTAGAGTATACGAGACAGGATTTACCGCTTGTGAGTAACTTTTGACACATTATCACAAAAATAATCATCAACGTTGAAGTATATATATAAATTTATCCTGTTAGTATCATTGTTGAGTTCAGTGCATACTTGAGTGTAGTTAGTCGCATATTTTATTTTAAAAAGTTCCTGAATAATTTGCAAAAATGTATTCTTTAATGGTTTTTTTCGCTTTTACAGCATTTTGGACATGTAAGTACATACTAACGAGACGTTTCAAGTGCAGATTACGCATATAAGCCTTCTTTATTTTTAAGTTCTGTTTTGTCATCTTACATCATTGTTTTGAGCTTTTACGGAGCCTTTGGGAGATGGAATTAAATCCTAATATTGTAAATACGAATGTTCAATAGTCTGGAAGAAAAAACAAACTTAAGGCTGGTGTACGAAGATGTCAAGAGAGCCGTGCTAGGTGGGGTTTCTCTGACAGCAGCCTGTGTGACTCCAACGCGGTGCTGTCGATGGCTCAACTTTTGACTTGCCCTAGCTGCCATGTTCCTTGCACAATTATAGAGGATTTGATTGAGGCGAACGACCAAGGTGGAGTTAGTTACTGGTCAGCCAATTTAGGACCTATATTAGCTCTTATGACTTGATAAGTCTCGATAGATTAGCGATTTATATAACGATCGGGCGTGTCAAGCGACCACAAACGAGGCCTCTGTAGAATTGGTCGCCAATTGTTGTTGTTAATTGCTTCGGAAGGCCTCGGTGAACACTAACACCACCATCATTTAAAAATCATTATTCACTGAAAACACAAGTTATCAAAAATTCGTGTTATGTGATTAAGGTTCTGGATCTGAAGTTAATTTTAAACATATTGAATTATTAAATTATAGTTCCCTATAGTTGCAAATTGCTTATAACGGCCACTTTTAGCACTTTTGCAATTTGTAACTAAATGGAACTATAATTAAATAATTTAATATGAGTAAAATTAACTTCAGATCCAGAACCTTAATTACTCAATACTCAATATTCAATACTTTATTGCACCTTAAATTACATGCAGATTATACAATATTACAGATATAATGTATTCTACACTCCTTCAAGGATCCTGTTGGGCGCTGCGAAGTAGAGAGGAGGAACTAGCTATAATTTTACTTAATCCTAATTATACTACTTTATGCAACTTTTTATTTATTATAATTTATCTGCTTTTTCTTTATTTGCATATTTTTTATTTACTTATTGTTATTGTTATTTATTTATTATTCGGTTACAACTTAACCTAATGAGTTTTTATATATTTTTATCATTCAGGTACTCTGACACAGTATAATAACATTTAGAGAGAAGTTGCTTAGTTTGTTAATTAAAATTTCCGTTAGTGGCATTTTTTATGTGTTCCGGAAGTTTATTATATATTTTACCTACACAACAGGGATTTTTGATAACTTGTGTTTTCTGTGAATAAGGATTTTTAGTTGATAGTGGCGCTAGTGTTCACCGAGGTTATCAGCTTAAGAGGTTTTGGTTCCGGCTGTTATCGGTAGGTGGCAGTGCCTTTAGGCAGCCTGGTCCCTTTCTACCATCGAGTAAGCGAGACAGCGCAATGCATGATGTAAGGCGACATCTCCCTTACTCAATGCATCTTGCATGGTTTTAAGATACGGTAGTAACCCTTCTGGATGTATTTTCCATATAAAAAAGCATTACAGAGATTAGATAGTAGTGGTTCCATTCCATTATGATCATAAGTACCCCCAATTCTAGGACCATGATTAAAAGCGTACCCTGGGCTCTGAGGATGATGCAACTGGGTTTATGATTATGTCGTGGGTTCGTTTCCCATGGATAGCATATTTTATTTATTTGTATCCAGTTTGTTTAGGACATTTCTGGCTTGAATCACCCGATTTTCTGATGATAAAGATGATTCCGTGGCACTTGAAGCCGGCGTCGTTAAAGGATCCACGTCAGAGGCAGAAAGGCAGCTCCGAAGAATTCAGAACCACGGGTGTGCAAGGTCAATTGACCGTGTCACCTACACGAAATGATAATTCTAAAAATCTGTTATTTGCAGCATCTGCCGCGATAGAGTGCTATAAATGTCGAAAAGACTTTGTCGATATCGGTGACATCCAGAACTCCTGTTTGACTGGAAATTTGAAACATGAGTCTAACCCTGAAACTGTAACCATTGTTAATTGCGAGTCCGGATGCTACAAAACTGTAGAGTTGAAACGGGGTAAGTAATAAAACAAGATGTTCCACGCCGTTTAAAAAAAAAAATGTTTTTTTTCAAATCTGCACTAATGAGTATAAAGTTATAAAAACTCAATGGCTTTGATATATAAGCGAACTAGCTGTCGCCCGCGGTTTCGTTCGTGTGAATTTCCCTCGAGAACAGTGCTTTTTCCCGGGATGAAATAATAATACGGGTTAAAAAAACGAAATAATACGGGTGGTATTTTCTTCTCAATACTTCTGAGTATGTGTATGCGAAATTTCAAGAAGATTGGTTTAGAAGATAGGGCGTGACAGCTTAACGAACAAACTCACTTTCTGGATTTAACTTAGTTAAATTACTCCTACATTCGAGGTGGCCTTCATGTTCGTGACCAACACTGTCAGATTTTTCAGGTTGCCTAAAGGCATCTGACATAACTTAGCGACTGCCAACTACCGATAAAAGCCGGGACCAGCGGCTTAACGTGCCTTTCGAAGCACGGAGGAGCTCAAGATAAAAATGCCACTAATGGCGACCAATCCAAACATGGCCACCAGCGCATTCGCCGTCACCGTCGCTTGACGCGCACTATCGTTGCGAACTCGTACGCCGCGCTAGGCTATCAAGCTTCAGGAGTTAAGTATCATATTACAAATGTAAAAATAAATATATAGGAACAAATCACACAGTTTGAGTTGGCCCCAAAGTAAGTTCGAGACTTTAGTGTTATGGGATACTAATAACTCAACAATGCTGTATTTTATAACAAATACATAATAAACTTCAAACTCCAGGTCAATAAACAAAATATATTTCTTTTAAGGACTTCCGATCTAGCGGTCAGGAATATTAACCTTTACGTCTCGAAGGAAGTTGAATTCTCTAAGTAAATTAATAAGATACCGATTTTTTTTAGGATTTATTACTTTCAAACGTGGGTGCTCTGATCCCCGACAACGGGAGATCTCGGGGTGCAGGAAAGCAGCTGGGGGAAAGGTGATAACGGGAGAATACTGCACTTGTCATCAACCTTTGTGTAATGAAGCTGAGAAGTTGTATACAAGTTTGGTTATCATGGGATTGGGTTTATTTCTAACATGGTCAAAGTAATAATATATTTTTAAATGATTTGAAATGTGTTTATTTATTCCCTCCTCTCAAGCTGCCTGCCATGGTTTTCCCTTGAGACTACAACATGGGGTCTTTCGAAAAGACCATTAAAAGATTCCTCAAAGGTCAGCAATGCGCACGTGACACTCCTGAGGTGACCACTTACCATCATTGTGAGAATGAGAGACCCATATGAGACAGACGTATGGTACAGTCGGCTGCAGAAAAATCTGTAGCTGACTGTAACTTTCACCCCGGGAAAAGCAATATTCCCGAGGAAAATTCACGCGGGCAAAGCTTTGGGCAATAGCTAGTTTTAAATAAAATACGTGGATTTTCAAGTACGCTGGTATCAACGGCTGGCTTGGAGTCTGTGTTGGAAGCAAGTGCCGACGGGTGTCAGCCTCGGCCGGGGCGAAGCCCTAAGCGCAGGCGTAGGGGGTATACCTGAAGAGGGAGGGGCGGGCAGCGTGACCGATGCTGCAGTGGCGCGGCGACCCTCGGTGACGTCATACGTGCTGCAGCACGGAATACTACGCGAGTGAGGACTAGTGTCGTGATTGTGAAGTGGAAGTCTTTGCCTGTGGTGATATGTAGTGCTGGAAGGTTGAAGCTAGATAATTTCCTCTCAAAAATTTTGTTTCGATTGAAATTTTATAGTCGTGCGTATTTTTAAGGTAGTTTTTAACTGTTGATGTTTTAGTCAAAGATATAAATAAAAATAACTAATATAATATAGAAAAGAATAGATTACGCTACGCTGAACGATTTAAACATTAATTTCATGAATATACACTACTACATATTGAAAACACACATTTTTACTGTGTCTATAAAATGAAATGTCGTCGCCACGCCTTTAACTATTTTTAATTTTAAGATTTATAACTTTGTGTCTCAGAAATAAAGACATTATACCTATGGTGAAAAATAGAGAAAATTCAAATATTGTAGGTACGGGCACAGATGAAAATTTTCAATTTTATCTACCATATAATCTTGAGGAACGAATTTTCCAAAATACACTATAAGCTTATTATCACGTTTATAATAATCGATTTTGATGAAATTATATAAAAAGATATATTCGGCCTCGAAAAAAGAAACAGCTTGGTATAAAAGAAACCTAATACGAACGATAACGCAGGCTACAAATAATTCTGCAATATAAGAAAATTGTTTATGAAAATTTCCTTACTCGGGTGTAAAATTTTGTTATTATTAATTATCTTAACTTTAAAGACATCCGACCTCCCTGGCGTAGTGGTTAACATGCCTGACCGCTACTCGGGAGATCCCGGGGTTCGATCCCCGGTCAGGTCAAGATGAAAAATTATCTTTTTCTGATTGACCTGGGTCTTGGATGTTTATCTATATATGTACTAGCTGGTACCCGCGGTTTCACTCGCCATTAGTGTGTATGTACTATAGCCTAATAACCTTCCCCAAGAATCAGGCTTTTATATACAAAAATAATTTTGCAAATCCGACCAGTAATTTTCAAGTTATAAGCGTTCAAACAAACAAACAAACAAACTCTTCAGTTTTTTATTATATTAGTATTGATTTGTTATAAAATATAAGATCGTTGAGTAAAAATACAGATCTCAGTAGCGAAACGGGCCAGCGACCTCGCGATGGGTCGTAATTAAAAACATACCTAAACGAAGCGAGCATCGCGCCGCCGTCCACGATAATCACCGTTTATCACATCCCATAACACAAGTCTCGAACTTACTTTGGGGCTAACTCAATCTGTGTGATTTGTTCTTATATATTAATTTTTTATTTATCTAAGACAAGACTAATCACAAATCATTTTTATGTTGACCTAACCGGATTAAAAAATATATATTTTAAAAGATTATAAAAGATTCTTAACATTTTGACAAAAATTACAAAATTTGTATCTTTTTAAGTAATGTTGTTAAAGTACGTCTTAATAACAAGGGCATTACTTTAATGGAAATTAAATAATGGAAACTACTATGGAAATCAGACTTAATGGGCACGATATTTGATTCAGTTCTAAAAATATAGTTTTATTATCTTAATCACGTTCGTAAGTAGTCACTAGGTATATATGCAACTTCTCTTAAATGCTCATCTAAAAAGATGGAAATAAAAAAGGTCCTAATATTGATCCTTGGGGTACACCTGTCATATTTTGAATTTCAATACATTTTAAATAGTTTAATATTTTAAATTAAATACCTAATAGAGAGTTAATAATATCTATTGAAAACATAATAAGGTTTAGTTAGTGAATTTAATACATATTTGAAGACTGTAGATGATTTACACAATCAAACGTTTTTGAGATAATTATAAAAGAAATTAAAGATCCACAGCGTATTAAGGCTTGTAAATACATAAATCCCAACGATTACTTAAATTACAGCAATGAAGAATGAGCTTCTCTATGCATTATGATGATCTCAGCTACATTAACTTCTGTTAAATTCCGAAAACGTAGGACTAAAAGAGATCATTAAAGTGAGTTGTGTTGGTAATAGCAAAAATGGAGTGATAGTGTGATGATAGTGAGCCGGTGAGCGATGCGGTGGCTTGTGGCGGTGCTAACGCTGTACGTGGCGGTAAACGGCGCGGCGGGCGGTTGCGGAGTGGCAGAATTCGCTTGTCGCGGCGGCGCGTGCGTGTCGCTTGACGCGTACTGCGACGGCGTCGCGCAGTGCGCAGACGGCAGCGATGAACCACCTCATTGCTCTGTATGCAACCGTACATACTACGGACGCGCAGGCGTGGCCTACTCTCTCGCTGTACGCGACGCGCCGCGTGCGCCATTTCTCTGCCATCTCACCTTCACTGCTGGCGGCGGAGCGCATGGCGAAATCGTGCAACTCGCCTTTGACAAGTTCCAAGTCGGTCGATATGAGCCTGGCGCCCTGGATGGATGCCCCGACGGGTATGTCTTACAAAATTCTCATTTTAGTGATAATGATGAGGGTTACGAAGTGGCGTGAGGTGGCCGGTGTCACTTGTGACTCCAGAATGCCGGTTAAGCTAAAGGGACAGGTCTACAAATCAATGATAAGGCCTGTCCTTTTGTACGGTAGCGAGACGTGGCCCGTGCTTGAGAGGGTCAAGCAAGAGTTGCATGTCACGGAGATGAAGATACTGCGTTGGATGTGTGGAGTGTTACGGAAAGACCGCATAAAAAACTCCCACATTCGGGTCAGCCTTCATGTTCGTGACATAGCAGATAAGCTTCAAGAGAATATTACGGCTACGATGGTACCGGCTAGATAAGTTGGGAATAAGTGTCTAGTCATGCCGCCCCCGCCAGGGTCGGGTAGAAGGGGCAAGCCTAAGAAATGCTGGCTCCACGTCGCAGTAAACGATAAGCGCGCAAATGGTCTCACAACTAGAGATGCCGAAGACCGGGCGAAGTGGAGGAGAAAAAGCAGGAAAGCGGACCCTGGGCTCCGAAGCAATCAGCTAAGGAAGCAACCGGGAAGGCGCTAAGATGAGAGAGAGATGAGGGTTACGTTACGATCCATAGTTAGCTTAAGTTTAATGAGCTTACAATGACTTTCCGGTTTGCCTCTTTCAAGTCATCCTTGGTTTAGGAGTTGGTACATATGGACTATGCGGAAGGAAAGTGTAGTAGTAATTACGAAGTAGCTTTCCTGAAAGGTGCCTGATCTGTCCTTTCAACCGATATATTGTATCCTCAGGAAATATATCATTTAAATAGAGACAGTTTTATAGAGATCCTTGTGAGTGATCCTGCCTATATATAGCGAGGCAACTTTAACAACTACAATATTCAGTAGTTCGACGGCTTGGACCGTACATATGGCTAGTGCAGAGTTTTAGGAAATGGGGGATCATTTTTAGTGGGCTTTGGTCAACATTGGAACTAACAAAAACCAGATCAGGGTTAATATAGGATACTAGCAACCCGCCCCGGCTTCGCATGGGCATAAAATCCTTCCTCTTGAATCACTCTATCTATTAAAAAAACCGCATGAAAATTTTTACCGTTGCGTAGTTTTAAAGATTTAAGCATACAAAGGGACATAGGGACAGAGAAAGCGATTTTGTTTTATACTATGTAGGTAGTGATAGTGATTATAGTGATAAAGAAGTGGTAGTGATGATAAAATTCTAAACAAAACATAAAATTAAAGATAAACTAGATAGAAGCATTTGGAATGTAGTATTGGCGTAAGTTAGACGTTTAACAAATGAAGAACATTTTAATAGAGTGTGAGTAAAAAGAAGAGGAAACATGTTAGGGAATTATATTATAAATAAATAATACGTAATACAATTCAACAAGACTGAGTTATGGATATTAATTGAACTTTGGACATATCCTTGTCGCTACACGCGTGACAAGTATAATGGAAATCTCTCACTCAGCTCGTTCATCAATTATCCTGTCACCTACGAGCTATATGTCAATGGGTATTGATGTCTGTGCGGTGTGTTCAAAATATTTTATGATGATTCCGATCTAATTGATTGAAATTATCTTTAATTTTTACCAAAATAATAATCCCACAAAACATTATCATGTAAAATGTTGCTAAGATGAGACTATATGACTTGAAATGTCAAAAAGTTATCAGGAGGGCTATTTTTGAGATGTATTATAAGGTGGACTCGAATCAACTGCAAATATTTGAAGGGTAAATTCAGACCACTATACTGAACAACTTTTCCAAAAAAACTTATGTCAAAATATGAAATTATTTTTTTGCAGTTGATATGAGCCCACCTTATCCATACTATCCATATCCATACTTCCATACTAATCCATACTAATATTATAAATGCGAAAATATGTCTGTCTGTCTGTCTGTCTGTCTGTCACCTCTTCACGGCTAAACGGCTGGACCGATTGTAATGAAATTTGGTAGGAATGTAGTTAATGACCTGAGGTCAAACATAGGCTACTTTTGGGCGCGATATAACAGTCCCACGCGGGGCGGAGCCGCGGGGAACAGCTAGTATACTATATATCTCACCCACCGTACATATTTGATATATGTCGAGTCACCGGTTTTGACGCTTGAAAATCATTCGAAAACGAACGAAAATCATTCGACTCACCGATTTTGCTATGTCATACGTTTCAAAAATAGCACTCCAGAACTCATGTAGATCCAACCTTCTTTTTCTACATGATCGAGTTCTCAGACTTTCTTATTAATCTCGGGTCATTTTCCAAAAAAAAATCCAAAAAGTAGTCCTTTAAAAAACACGGTTTCCCTTCCTTTCCGTGTTGCTCAAAGTCTTATGATTTTAAATTATTTAACTTAAGATGAGTCACAGACTACTACTAACTTAGTAGAGTAACTGTGTCCTTCTAATGAAAAACTATAAGGAGCTTGGAAAATTTAATAAGTTGTTTAATCGATTATAAATTCATTACATATGGTGCACTAACTATGACCTCCTGATGTCAAAGTTTATCCACAGTTTTGTTAAGTTAATTAAAATCAGTAGGTAATTATTCCGAAATGCTAGACTTGTTGCTTGAACACAAATGGCGTTAACTTTTTTTTTATAAGCAATTGGAATGGATTTCTCTTTCTCTCTTTACATTTTCCCAAAGAATCTTCAACCGCTTGCTTCGAACCCTAGGTACAGCTTTTCTGTTTATTGATCCTAAAAAAAAAAGAATAACTTTAATTGAATAATGGAATAGAATTAAAACCCACATTTCGATCTCTGCTTGACCCAAAGGTTGACTGTCAGATAATGATTTTAGCATATTGTGCTATACAACTGTATTTCACTACATAGTATAAAACAAAGTCGCTTTCGCTGTCCCTATGTCCCTTTGAATGCTGTTAAACTACGCAACGGATTTCGATGCGATTTTTTTAATAGATAGAGTGATTTAAGAGGAAGCTTTTTATGCCCATGCGAAGCCGGGGCGGGTCGCTAGTTGTACAATAAAGTTTAAATAAATAAGTAAGTCTGAGCATAGGTACTCAATCTCATATACCTTCAAGGGCATAGCAAGGCCAACGAAATATTGTAGGATAAAAGTTGTTTTCCTGTTATATTTTTACGTCGACTATTGCTTATTTAACCCGAAATGTTTATCATTTAAAAATCATTATTCACTGAAAACACAAGTTATCAAAAATCCGTGTTATGTAATTAAGGTTCTGGATCTGAAGTTAATTTTAAACATATTAAATTATGGTTCCCTATAGTTACAAATTACAATATTGCTTAAAACGGCCACTTTTAGCAATTTTGCAACTTGTAACTATATGAAACTATAATTTAATTTGTTTAAAAAACTTCAGATTCAGAACCTTAATTACATAACAGGGATTTTTGATAACTTGTTTTCAGTGAATAATGAATTTTAGTTGATGGTAGCGCTAGTGTTCACCAAGGTCTCGTCTTAACGGAAGAGGGTCGCGAGGTCTACTTTTCACAGAACCACTACTAATAATATTGGCCATTCTCATTGAATTCTATCTAATTAAACCGACTTCAAAAAAAGGAGGAGGTTCTCAATTCGTCGGTATGTTTTTTTTTTTTTTTATGTATGTTACCGGATTGCTCGAAGACGGCTGGACCGAATTGAAAATTTTTTTTTAGTTCGAGAGGGTATACTTTCCAATTGGTCCCATATTCAGCAGGTCAGGATCTGATGATAGGATTATGGAGAAATCGAGGGAACTCTTCAAGTTTTGTATTGGGCATGGGTATTTTTTGATATATTCCATGTTAGTAAGGTGAGACGTAGGTGAGACAATGCTGGAAATTTTAACCCACTTTCAAAAATGCGAGTATTTACAACTTTTTGATTGCAATATATCTTGCTCGATTACTCGAAGGCCACTGAATCGATTTGTAAAATTCTTTTTTTGTTAGAAAGGGTATACTTTTAAGATGGTTCCATAGTCATTAGATCAGGATCTGATGATGGAATCATGGAGTTATCGAGGGAACTCTTCAAATTTTATTGCGATTTGGGTAGTTTTGATATTTTCCATGTCAATAAGGTGAGACGACGCTGATGACGTTTACCCGACTTTCCAAAATGCAGTGTTTACAACTTTTTAGTTGTAAGGCATTGCGTATTCAAAACTAAAAAGTATAAAATAATTGTTTCTGTTTTGCATGTTTATGCATCATATCAAAAATTTTAATAAATCTGAAGTCGGTGCAGGTTCTTTTAATAAAATAATTAACGAGCCAGCAGCTAGTCAACGAATTCGTAAAATTGGCACCAACTTCAAATTTATTAAAATTTTTGATATGAAGCATATTTAAACAACAATGTATTAATTATTTCATCCTTTTTAGTTGAGGAATTGAAGTCGGTTTAGTTTTTTATGCAAAAACAATTATACATACCGAGGACTGGCCTGTAAAAAATTGCCTTTTTGAACCATAATGGTGATTACCATTATGGTACTGTTTCTTGCGAACAGGAGTGCTATTTTTGAGAAGTATGACTCACCGAAAACCGGTGAGTCGAATGATTGTCATTCGAGTCGCCGTCGCAGTGTCGTATTAAAACCATTCGAAAACGAACGATAACCATTCGTCTCACCGATTTTGCTATGTCATACATAAATAGATTAGACAATGTATAAAATCACCAAACTTAAGATACACGCGCATCAGCTTCATATGCTGCTAGTGTGTTTAAGAATATAAATAAATAAATACATCCTAAAATACACATTTCTTTCACCAGGTACATGCAGCTGTCAGAACTGGGGCGCCCGTTCACGGGCGGCTCCTGGTGCGGGGAGGCGGGGGGCGCGGCACTGTACTACTCTGAAACAGCCACAGTCACAGTCTCAGTTAAACTTTTCCGCGCCAGACTTGGGGAACCCTTCTCCTTCCAACTGCGGTACAAGTTCTTGCAGCAGAGAGACGCTGTTGTTAGGTTTGTATCATACAGCATTCTATATTCTGTGGTATCATCAACCTTTATCATCATGATGATGATCAACCTTAATCATGATATACATACGTGCTTGAGTCGTGTCACGAGCGAAGATGTAGTAAACCCACCAACTGAAGGTACAATTATGGCACAGCCGCTGAATAAATCATCTGTACAGTTATGCTTGCCAATGATGATGAGTCCTGCAAATAAATCCCAAAGAAGTCTTCAGTTTACAAAGAGCCCTAGAGTAAAAAGAAGTGGTATTACCAAGTGATGGACTGAACATAGGACTGGTCTCTCAAAGCCAACGTCAGCGCTCTCTCGGTTTCAGTTAAGCTGTTCAGCGACAGATTTAGGGAACTCTTCTTCTTCTAAATCTGTGTCACAACAAGTTCTTGCAGTAGAGACACGCAGCAAACCCTAAGCTATTGGAGGGTACTGTGAAGAAGGGACGTATTGACACAACGGATGTTAGATGAAGACTCTTTTTTATGTAGCTTTCTTACAATATATATGTAACTTATTATTTAATGCTACTCCTACACTACACCTCCCCCCTTGAAGGATAAAAAATATTACAATTTTGTATTATTTTGTATAACTATTAATTTATATTTATATAATTTTTATATTTATTAATTTAATTATATCACATATTACATAAAATAATGTTTGAATCTATCAAGTTAACATACATTTCCAAAGAATATCAAAACAAACAGTTCTAATTACAATGCAATATAAAACCAAATTACGTTAACAAGGGAATGGAATATAGTCTTACTTATCATATACAGAACATACGACTACATTATGGCATGAGTAATATAAAAGGTGCAAAGTACAATGTATGTTGCACAGTTGCAAAAATTAAGTACATTATGTTTATAAAACTTTAATTTATTACCACAATCAATAAAAATTAAATAAAGATTTCTCTGTATATTTAAATGAGTAGAGAATGTGAAATGACAAAAAGAGATGTTAATTTTGACAATACCAATATAATTAATTAACATGATTTTATTAATTCCAACAAACATCTTTTTATGCTATATTATTGCTAGTACATTACTGTTATAAGTATGCCTTTTATATTATTTCAAATTAAATCTAAGTTATACCTACAGACCTATTGTCATACAATTTGTTTGTTCTTATAATGTTACTCAAAAACTTTCTTTTACTAAAATTTCGTAATGTTTCGTTATACCTATTTGAATAATTTATAATTATTTGTCTCGTTATTTATTTTTATACAAATCTTTTCATATTCCTTACATGTATTTGTCTTCTCATAAGTTTATTTTTCATCTTATTTATTAACATTTTTATTAACTTAACATTTCCTTTTCTCATTTTAATTTTATTTATTTTATATTTTCTTAACATATTTCGTTTATTCGTAACTAAAGCTACATATTCTTTAGCTTTTACTTTACCTACATTTTTATCTAAATTATTTTTACTTTTATTTGTTACGTCCGATTTTGTATATTTACGTCTCTTCTTATTTGTTTTTACTCGCCTATTTGATTTTTTATTAATTATCAGCTTATGATACTTTTTATGTTTAATTTTTTCATTATCAGTTTCTTTAACATTTAACATTAAGTTTTCGTTTGAACAGTTTATTTTATTTAATTTATCTATGAAAAATAATTTAGACAATTCCAAATCAGAGTTAAAAATATCATAATCATTGCACTTGGATACCGCGACAGGCGTCGGTGGCGACGACGGCGGCGCCTGCTGAGTCGGCGGAACGTGAGCGATACACGTGTGCGTCTTGGGAGACCTGGATGTAGTCATACTTCTAGTACTTTCTGATACATACTTTCTCGTAAACATCGATTTATTATATGAATTTGTTGAAAATTTTGAAATAAAATTATTTTGACATTGATTTTGAACATGAAAGTGTTTGCTTAATGACATTATCGTATTCTCGTCTATTGCAGTTTGAATAGCTTGAGATAAGCTCTGAAAATTCCGACAAGTTAAAATTACATATAATCTAAAATTATTTAAACCTTTGATAAAACAATCAATCGCTAACTTTTCGTTAATTGGCTTGAGAACATCGATTTTCTTTCTATCACCATCTGATTGTGCTATAGTCAATTCGACAAAAATACTTTCTATTTCGGCTCCATAAGATTTTATAGATCGTGAATCCTGTTTACAATTTATTAATTTAGTTTGCAAAAATATTGGACACTTTTTAGGCAGTAACCAACGTTTCATATCATTTAATAAATTATTTATTTCGCTATAATTTGGCTGTAATAAAAGTTTTGCATGTTGAGTTAATCGTGTTTTTAAAATAAAATTTATCAGATATTTTTGTGATTCATCATTTAAAATAGTACTATAATATTCAGCACTGTCAATTAATGATTTTGTTATATTTTCGTTTCCATTCATGACAGGTAAAAGTTCTATTGCAGTTTCCAAATCAAATTGTTCTGACATTTTGTGAAATTTAAGAATATATATTTAACTAAATATAAATTTGAATAAAAACTACTTTTCTTTTTTCTTGCAATAATCGCAGTAATTAAACAAATTTAAAAATATGATATCGTTAAAGGATCATAAAAATATTTTACGAATAGATTTTGGCAGGCATATATTAATTATATTATAAAAGGATATAATTTCTTCTACGTCTTATCCGGGTTTTGAATCGTAGTCCTATCAATGCTGTCGGGCTGCGCTGAGCTGGTGCTGCGAGCTCCGGGCGTCGGGCTGTGTGGGCCAGGATATCCCTGGACTCCGCTGGAACAGTGGGCCGGGCTATACCCTGGACACCAACCTTGTCCCGTACGCTTCTTTCTTCTTTGTTGAATATATTCTTAATGTCTAGTAAGATTTTTCGTTATATATTTCAGAGTATACTTCTTAAAAAATTCTTCTTCGTAAATAAAAATAAAATCTTCATAATATTTTCTTTCTTCTCTTGAGATTCACTTTTCTTCATATTATTTATTTATTTATTCTTTCTTCATTTTCCATTTAAATATTTTTCTCTCTTGAATATATTTTATTTATATTTCTTCCTTCTTGAAATCTTCTTAAAAATCTTTTTCTTATTTCATGCTATTTATTTAATCTTCTTAATATTCTTCTTATTTTCTTTTTCATCATCATGTCTTGTTTTTTTTTTATTAATTTTATTTACGCGACTGGCGCATACGCGCAGCCGCGTCGGCGCATGGCAGCGCCGACTGGCAGGGTCGCCATGTGACGATGGGACGTATTGACACAACGGATGTTGGATGAAGACTCTTTTTTATGTAGCTTTCTTACAATATATATGTAACTTATTATTTAATGCTACTCCTACACTACAGTACAAAGATCCCATAATGTGACGCCGCCATGCAGATACTACTTGGATGCTGAGGAATAAATCATGGCGTTCTTACGTCCTCGAAACGTGTCAAGGATTATCAAGAGATCTTCATTTTTCAAAGAGCTCCAGAGTGAAAGAGGCAGTGTTATTGCGGATAATGAGACTGAACAAAGGACTAGTGCCTAATAAACTCCCTTAAGGCCTCAGTTAGACTTTGGAGTCCTTTGAAGATACAGGTCTGTATTATGGAGAATATCATCACTTCAGCCGCAAGACATCCTGCTATCATAGATTTAAAATCTAACACATTTCGAGCGTTCCGGGTCCAGGGTTTTCCTGTGACCTCAAGAAAGTCGTATAATCATCTGTAGATTACGATCCATTTGCCGATGGGTTAAGAACTAACGTCTTCGAAATCTTTCGTCTCCAAGTCCAATGAATTAACGTGTCTTCCCAAAGGATGGAAGAACTCATGCTCACATATCGAGGTGACCATATAGAAACTTTACCTAACTAAACGTCTTTGGGTACCTTCTTTCCACACCGAATACCATCGGTTTACCTCTTTGAATAAGATATAACCACCATGAAGTTTAATAAGTTGATTGATTCAGGTTTGGCGAGATGGAGACGCCTTTGGAGAGAGGTGCTGTGTCTCCAGGCACGTACTGCACACGCACCTATGAAGAGTGCCACCGCAAGCCTTGTCGACTGCAGTCTCCCAACTACCCTGGAATGTACCCCAGGTATACCTCAACTTGATGAAAAGTATATACGTTTGTGTCCACTTAGATGGTCATTTAGTTTCGTTAATAACGTTTCTACCATCAGCTGAAAAGCTTCCACCTGATAGTGAACTTTCCAGCGCAGTCTGGAAGGTAAAGACTCTGAACTGGTGTCGGGAGATGTCATTGACCGTGTTAGGTCGTGCTTTCCAGAATAACTTGTGTCCATGTGGTGCGGTGCGGTAAACGAATCATCTTCTGTCTTGCCCTAATTAGGCGGTAAAAAATCTTTGATTGAGACAACAGGTTTGTATGTGGAAGGAACATGGGCATTACTGGGGGGTTACTAAGGTCTCTTAAAACCATGCAAGATACAGCGAGTAAGCGAGACAGCGCAATACGTGATGTAAGATATGATAGTAAACCCCTGGTCGTAAAAGCCCTAAAACTAAAGCCTAGACTATTTACACTTTCAATCAATCATAGTGTTAGACACCAGTTCAATTGACCCTGCACACATTAATGTCACAGTAGTTTAAATACGTATACCCTTAAAATAACAAATGTTCATTAAGCCCATTTTAACTAAAATGTGTTTTGTCTCGTTCTTTCACGTCAAATGTCGCTAAGAGAGAAAGGGACTAAACATATATAGTTAAAACTAGCTGTTCCCCGCGGCTTCGCCCCGCGTGGTACTCGGTTATATCGCGCCCAAAAGTAGCCTGTGTTTGACCTCAGGTCGTTAACTACATCCCTACCAAATTTCATCACAATCGGTCCAGCAGTTTAGCCGTGAAGAGGTGACAGACAGATATACAGACAGACAGACAGACAGACAGACAGACTTTCGCATTTATAATATTAGTATGGATATGGATGAGTTTAACAAAGGCTAGTAAATTTTTATGATAAAGGGGATAGATTTTTTTTTTTCATAGTGCTAAACAAATTCAATGTTGTTCAGGAATGTAACTTGTTACTGGAGTTTGCGACAGAAGGACATCCCGACATGCAAACACGCCATGATCTCCGTGCGCCAGGAGTATTCTCACAAGATGCAGATCAAACGGTCCATATCAATGGCCAGGTAATAACCATAGTTAACACTTATTATTAAACCAATGACATCAACTTTTTGATGAATGATGATAAAAATGTTTTACTTATATATTTGTTCCCGTCTGTATCGTCAAAAGAGATCGAGGTTAATATCTCATTAGTGCTATTTTTAATATATGTGACTCACTCTTACCTTCATTCCCTAGAACCTCTGCCGATAGCTGGCGGATTTTACCAATTAGAACATTTCCAAGGATGTCATTATTCACATCATTTACCACCTTATTACAAAACACGAACTAAAAAATAGTTTTAGGTTTAAACCAGCAATTATCAAGGAAATTACTGAAGTGCTATTTTTGAGAAGTATGACTTACCCAATACCGGTGACTCGAATGATTATCGTTCCCATGAAATTTATTCGAAAACAAACGATACGATCAAAAATAGCACTTGTTTTAGAACGTTTTGTAAAGAGTATCTACTGAGATAAGAATACTGTTATAAAATTCCTCCCTATTATATTACAAACCAAAATAAACACGTTTATGGAAATAGCTTGAACAAGACCGGGCGAGCAGTTCGCGCCTGGCGTGAATGCACCGGAGAAAGAGACCGGCTGATATTCTACGACGGTGGCAGCACTGACGATCCAGTACTAGTGGAGTTCTGTGGTGGAGACTGGCTGCCAAGGGTCACATCCCGAGGGCCTGAGATGCTGGTGGCCTTCCATTCATCTCCCTTCAGTGCTCCTCTCAAATCGACTGCCCCTCAAGCCCCGCTTAGAGGCTTCGAACTCGATGTTGATGTGGTTTTCGCTGACTCGGATTCGCTGGACTATGCCAGGTAAGTAGTAAGCCTTCACAGACCTTATCAACAGCAGTAGAGGTTGGTAAACGTAGACAGAGCCTTAAGCTCCTACTTCTCATACTTTCTCTTATTGAGTGGTCATCACTGTTGTCAGATTTTATTAGCTGCCTCTGTGGTCTAGTGGTTAAAGCGTTTGCCTGAACCATCTAGTTGTCTGATATTAAAGATGATTCCGTGGTTAGGAAGGCATGTTAAGCCGTTGGTCCCGGCTGCCATCTGGTAGTCGTTAAAGAAGCCACGTCAGAGGCCGAGAGGCGGTTCCGAAGAACTGACACCAGTATATACATGGTCGATTGACCGTGACACCTACACGAAATGGATAAAGAATAAAGAATAATAAAGAATAATTATAATAAAGAATTAGTTTGTCATAGACCGGAGGTAGCAATGACTATTCTGTGTTAGTGGAGTTCTATGGACGGACTGGGATACCTCAACCAGTTTTTAGTAGGTACTTTTTTCACTATAAGCCTTAAAAGCTTTAGCTAATGCTGCTGTGGAGTTTGTGGCGCCACTTTTTCTCCACTTGCGCTTTGGAAGTGGTGGTAAACTTAAAATAAGTAACAATTGACGTCAATAAGTGATAAGAATATCCTATATTGAAAATAAACAATTTGAATTTGAATTTGAATTTAATGGACTCGAGGATTTTTTGAGAGGATGAGTGTGAGGAGTGAGGGGTATTGAGTGGTAAAGAGAAAATGATCACATAATATTGTCTTCTTCTTTTCGAGTCAAAGTGGCTATATATTGTGTCTTGCCACGCAGGGAGGCGAGACGCTGCGAGTTCCACGTCAAAGCATCTTCTTCAGAGGAGGAGGGGAATTCTACAGCAACGGGGGGAGGGCGCGGGAGGCGGGGGAGGTTACGAGCTCCTTCACACACTCTGCCTCCTAACACCACTTGCACCTGGACCTTCCATGGTAGACCTGGTGAGATTAAAGTATTTCAATCTAATTTGGTAGACTTTTAGTTAACAACAATACAACGTCTTAATCTGTATTTAAAAACCTTTCCGTTTTAACTGAAACATTTGTCTTGTTTTTACCTATGAAATATGGGTAAGAGAGGAAGGGAAAAACATATTTCAAATGGGCTCAAACAACATATTTTTACGGGCGTGTCTTTATGAGATTAACATTCCCTTATACATTAGCCGCTAGGTGACAGCGCTCCTTCTGGGTTCGATTCCTAGTCAGGCACAATTGTTTTTATTCTCTTATTTATTTTGGGTCTTGGGTGTTTTTTATGTATTTATCATAAAATATAGTATTGTTAAGTTATTGATTTCATATGAAAGTTGAGAACTTTCTTCTTTCTCTCAACCACCGTGATTTTGTAAATAAAAAGTATTTTATGGTGATGACGTCAATAAATTCATAGGTGACTTGGTGTGGATCTACTTCTCAAGTTTCACTCATTACTCCTTGGTGGAGCTTCGGCGAGTCGAGAGTGGGGAAAGAGATGAAGACAACGCCCTTGGTCCTCCACTCCTGAGGCCATCTCCTGCGCCTACTCAGGTGACCATTAAACACATTCTATGTCTTAATTACATCATAATATATACCTACTAGCTGTTACCCGGGGCTCCGGAATTCCGGGATAAAATGTAGCCTTTGTGTTGTTCCAGGGTCTAAGCAATCTCCATTCCAAATTTCAGCCAAATCGGTTCAACCGTTTGAAAGAGTAACAAACATCCATACAAACTTTCGCGTTTAAAAATATAAAAATGATGGATTGCCTGTGATTGTTCCATAGGGCCGGGAGACGAGTGGGGGGTGTGCTGTGGAGCTCCGCATCTGGGACGGCGGGGGGGAGTCGCTGCTGGGCCGCTACTGCGACGCCGCGCCCGCGCTGTGCGCACGCGCCGCGCTAGCTAATGCTACTCGTTCACCACGTCCTTGTGCCCCACCGGATGGGTATGTCTTTTATACTGCACTTTTCATATTTAACTAGCTACATATGTCTTTAAGATGAACATTATTTTTTGCCATTAAATCATAATGTCATTCTTTCCTGTTTGCATTTCAAGTTGTTAGTCATCGAAGCATAAAACTTAATGTTAACTAAACGAAAACCTAAACTTGATGTTTCAATATTTTCCTTACATGTAGAAGACAAAAAAAGATAAAGAAATAAAGCAGCTTGACGTCAATCTTACTTAAAATGCTGTTATTAGTAGAATCTGCCATCAAGACAGTGAGACAAAAAATCTGGTCCAAGTATCTGTTCCCTTTCGCCATCAACGAGAAGAGAGGAATCTCCGTATTCGGCATAGTGTCTAATGTAAGATCTCTCTAGGTTGTTCAACCACTTAGATATAAATAATAAATAAATATATAGGGAAGAATCACACAGATTGAGGTAGTCCCCAAGCAAGTTCGAGACTTGTGATATAACAATACAAATTTCACTTGTGTTTACACTAAATAATCTGCTCATTTCTTTCTTTCCGTTAAGACGGTCTCATTTAAATGGATGTGAACGTATTCTATAACAATATTTTGTGGTAGGTACGTATCAGCAGCACCGATGCTATCAATGGCGGCCACATCCAAGCCCGGCACTGCAACACATCCCTTAGCCTTCTCCCTGCACTACGAATTCGTAGACGCCAGACTAGAAGGCTTAACGATGCCCGAAGACCACAGAAAGAAGCGGGCGGTACCAGCTGAATGCGCCAGAGTCTTGACTACTCCAGGAGCGTTTGCATCACCACGTAATGCCTTATGGTTCGGTAGAGGAGGGGCAAGGAGTCTGCGATGCGTTTATAGAATCCAAGGAAGTGGTGGAAAGGTCGTGGTGGATCTGACAGCAGCAACCTTTGGCCGGGATCCGATTTGTTCCACGAAACCTGATCCGATAACTGGACGACCGTCGTGTGTAATTGAACCTTCGGAACCACGACTAGAAGGTGCTGATTCATCTGACAATGAAATTGATGAGATGGATGAGGATGACGAGTTTGCTCTTAAAGTTCCACATCTACAAGTGTACGAGTCTCCATGGCCAGGATTTAGGGTAAGTGTGGGAAAAGATTTTAAGTGCTCTTTCAGGTTCAACATATTCATTATAGATCAGGCAGGTCTCATTCTTTCATCATCATCATTTCCCAAGGGTTTCCAGAATGATCGGTTGTAAGCAACCTGCATACATCGATTGCCTGAGATCTTCTTAAAATCACCTCAATATCTGGTCATTGGGATTCCGATACTGCACTTGCCGGTGCGTGATCGCCAGTCAGAGGCTTCGAGGCGGTTCCGAAGAACTCTTACACCAAGGTGTGCATGGTTGATTTATGATGATGAGAATGGTTATTGACATTTGTATGGACAACTTTTGGTACAACAGGTGCCAGTGGCATGTATCTGCGACAATAGCAGCGCGCCACTCCGTCTGGAGTCTCTCGGAGGAGCTCTAGAGCTAGAGTTAGTGGCTGCTAGGCTCCGACCAGCCGAAGACCAGCGACATCTACAATTCAGGGGCAACTGGACACGCCAGGCGGCGCCACCGTGCGCAGCTCGACGACACCTGTCACCGCCTGGACAGCGTGTGCATTTGCTGTATCCTTACACGTGAGAGATTCTTTATTTTTCTTCCTAGCTATTTAAGTCTCCGTAATTCTGTGATGTGATTTGTTGGGACCATTATGATCCTAGGGCTATTGAAGCGCATCCTGGCCTATAATGCCTTAGCTGAGTATACAACTGAAAAACAAGTTCGGATGAAGAGGAAGTATAAGGTATATATGAATGCAGAAAAAGCGAGGGGGGGAGGTCTGTCTGTAAGGATCATAGCAAGTGGACATGTTTATATGTTTTGTCTCCTGTATGTATGTGTGTAGACTTCATACATATGAAGATAAGGGTTTTTTGAAAGGCACTTTTCGTCACCAGTGACAACCGCATGTCGGAGTGCGGTGAGACGCCATTCCTCCTCGCAGCTCGCGGCAACCGCAGCGTGTTCCTTCGTGTTTGGGGCGAAGAGCTGCCGGCAATGGACCCACCACCTTGTCACACCACCAATAGGGTGCTGGTTTATGATGCGCATGATGAGCGGTGAGTAAATAAACGCTTTTATGCTTTAACACCCAAGCGGTCTCTGGTGGTCGCTTAAGAATATGGGTTCTATTGTTCCCTCCAGTATCTGAGGGAATAATTCAGGATTATTTATTTGTGAATATAGCCATAATTTCGATTATGTTACAACAATTGATGGTAGAAATACTGAGTGTTTTGACATTAACTTATGTCTGAAAGTACAAGTATGCAGATGTCTTAATATCCATAATGTGTGTTTGTATAAACTACGATAAGAACATTGATTTAACGTACTTTTGATGGGTTTTGTATTGCGATAACTTTATCGCTTCCCATGGATCTATATAGGTTATATAAGTGTACGTAGTTCTTGAGTTTATTGTTCATTTTGCTTTAAAAATTAACGACAATATAATGTATATCACTACATAGTATAAAACAAAGTCGCTTTCTCTGTTTCTATGATCCTTTGTATGTTTAAATCTTTAAAACTACGCAAAGGATTTTGATGCGGTTTTTTTTAATACACACAGTGATTTAAGAGGAAGGTTTTTATGCCCATGCGAAGCCGGGGCGGGTCACTAGTATATATATAATAAGTTATCTATTTCTAATCACGAAAATATCATAGCTCTTATAATATGTAATCCTAGGTATTACTGAAACATGGTTATTTTCTGGTGAAGTCTCCCAAGCTTCGAATACAGCTGGTGGCTGAATCGTGGCATTGTCTTGTTTGTGTTTTCTCAAAAATAAATAATTATTATTTTGTATTTCTAGTTCTTCGGACTAAGGTTTGTTTTTGTTTTATTTTTTGAAGTTATTTAGTTATTATTTTTGTTAATGAAACTTAGCGCCTAAATGGTCACCAAATTGTCTTCGATACGTTCTATCTAAAATGAATGAAAATGAAGTAGAAAATGCAAATTTATACGTTTGAGGCACTGGAGGGAACAATATAACCCATAACTTTAGCAGCGGCCGCAGCCGCAGCCGGTTTTCGTTTGGGTACTAAATTAATTATATTATTTTATACGGCAGGTTAATAAGAGTGGTGTGCCCGGGAGGCGACGAGCGTACCGTGCATATATTCACGGACGATTGGTGGGGGCGCGGCACTCGCGCAGTCAGCAACGCAGCCTTACTTGTAGTATGGTCCGCGCGCGAGCCAGGCCACGCCCACTTCTCCTGGATGGAAGTATGGCGAGCGGGCCCCACACCAGCCTTGCAGAAACTATCTGGCGTCGAAGTCTGGCCAAACACGAGCCAACACTGCGCCCATCCTTGTCTAACTCTCGGCGCTTGTATGGTACGCGATTTATGGTGCGATGGAGAAACAGACTGCCCAGGGGGAGGGGACGAAGCTAATGGTTGTGGAGCTACAGCTAGGATTTTAGCCGCTTTAGCTGCTCCGGCTGTGGCAGGCGCTGCAGCTGGGACGGCAGCAGCTGCAGGGTTGTTAGTCCTCGCGTGCGTGGCGGTTTGCCGAAGAAGGCGACGCCGTGCTGATAAGCAATTACTAGGAGCGTTAGCGGCAGGTCGCCGGTTGACTGAAGAACTGTTGTATGACGCATCCAGAACTTCATCAACGGCATCTTCCTGACGGCGGGAGCGCTCCGTCGAGTACATCCACGTGGACAGAGAGACCACGGTGTGACGGAGCGCTAACACCACCCTGTATATACGGACCCGTGTAGGGGCTGTGATAATGGACTGTACACTCTATTCCTTGTTAAGTTCTCTTGTTATTTCGTTTTGTTGTGACTGTAAATAATTTTTAATTGTTAGTTTATTGACGGCAGATTCTTGATTGTGTGGGTGAACGAGTGAATGTGTGTGTGGGCGTGATCTGTCGTCGCGACGTGTGCGGCACGCGAAGGTGCTATTTTATGTTTAGTTGAGGACGATCTTTGGCGCAGAGCGGGGGTGTTGGTCAAAAAAGTGATTTAAAAATTATTCGGCGAAAATTTCAAGCGTAAACAATTTTTTCAACTTAGTTTACCCGATCAAAAAGTCTAACCTTGAACTGCCATAATATTTTTTCCAAATCATAAAATAAGATATGCTTGAAATTTTCAAAATTTTCAACAAAGGTATATAAATACAAATCTAGCCTCTGCGTATCTGAAGAAATTGTGCTAATTTTAAATAGAAAAGTAGGTACATGGCGAAAAATGCTACAAAAAACCGACTTACATTCAGTTAAGGCTGCAATTGGCAAAACGCTAACATGTATGAGATAGATAAATAGAAAACGCTAACATGACAGAGTGAGAGAGAGTGAAAGAGACAAAACCCCCACTCTGTGCTATTTCGTATTCCAGTTTGTCGACAAACTGCCCCGTCCTTCGTTCCCACTACCTCTGGAACGCTAAATAAACACAGTTCACATTAATGAATTTCGAATGTGTTTTATTTCGTAACTCGATTGTATTTATATGTAAGTATGCACATAATGTATTGTATATATCGTCATCGCGACCTTGTGATCTATTTTAAGTTATATACGGCTGTGTAGACTCCATAATTATTGAAAACTACATTTTTCTATTTTAATTTTCAATAAATATATAAAAATCGATGCTACTTTTGTTTGTAATTTTATAACTCAAGAACGGGCTCACCTATCCAAACCAATGGTTAGGCTTTGTTTGGACTATTTAGTAGATGGTTTATGTGAAGTTTGCACAAAATCGGTCGAACGGTTCTTAATTTTTTTATTATTTCACTTTATACGTAGCGAAGCACGTACCAGGCCGCTAGATTTTAATAATTTAATGATACAAGTTATTATTTTAACATCAAAAGTTAATACAGTGGGTTGAAATTTCACCTTTTTATTTTTATGATTATTTTTATAACAAAATTAAAGATGTAATACTAGATAGATGGTACAGTATTGAGCAATAATATAAATAAGTACTGTAACTAAGTATAATATTGGATATAAATTTAAAAATGTGCTTAATATTTGTCGAAGTATATATAAGAAGGTATAAGGAACTTCCATTTTGTAACATAAGGACAGACAGATTAATCAGAAAGCTAAAAGACATGGCAGCCTTAGTTCTGTACATAATTTGGCAGTGTTCAAAGGGAAGTTTTTTTTATATCTCAAAAAAATTTGATTGATTGAAGCACATTTTTAACTTATTTTGCTGGGCTACTTTGAGCACTTAAATTTGGGTTTTAAATTGTGTATCTAAATAACGAAATAAAGACTTTCTTACTAGTCATAACTTTGTGTTGAATGATTGAAGTGAATAATTCTGGAGTCTAAAAAGTCGATTGTGATATGCCCGTTATTCTAATTAACCGACAAAATTACTCAGTTTATTATTAAATATTTTAACGCCAGAATACTCAAACGCTGCTCAAGTATCATGCTGTCGCCCTGAACGTCAGCGATATGACAGTGACAACATGATACTTGAACATTTCTCAAAATTGAGTAGCGTTTGAGTATTCGGGCATAAGTGCGCAGGAATCCGATAGTTAATTGTCGATAAATGAACGTGATGAAGACTAAATGATTCTAAATGGTTCCTCTGGTGATACAAGCCAAGGCTGTGAAAGATAAATAGGTCAGAAAACTGATATTACTTTTGTCACAGTCGTTTATTAAAAAAAAAACACAATAAGAGACGCTTACCTTTTTAGAATTTCAGTGGGTACATTTTTAATTCTGTCAAATTTTATATAATTTTTTTAATATCTAATAAAAGAAAAAAATTGGTTGGTACTTACAGGGAAAAATACGTTATGTATTATAAAATGTATCTGAAAAAACAAATACATTGTAAAAAGTTTCTAAATTTTTTACAATGTATTTGATTTGATTTGCGTATTTTAGTCTTGTGTATTTGTCAGTTAATTATTTCGGCGGGCTGTCAAAGTGTGTGGATACACTTGCCGGAGTTAAGATACCGAAATTCGGCACGGATACATCACTCATTTTTAATCGATTTGAATACTTTCACACAATTTACAACAAAAATTAGAAATATGAATTTATAAATAAAATTAAAAAAAAAATCTATGCAAAGCTCGAGTTTTTTATAGAGTTGGGAATACATTAAAAAAGGCAGAATTTCAGTCGCCCGTTGTCGAAATTCGGTCATAATTTGTCGAAACTAGTTTGTAACCACAGAGTATGTGTAAAGTAAGATTTCTCAGTGTTCGTAAGAAGCCGAAATTCGATCGTACTTAGCCGAAATTCGATCGTTCATGCCGAAATTCAAACATAAGTAGGCTGGGTATGTAGCCGTATTCGGTCTCGTAAATTCAGCAAGTGTACCCGCACTGGTGCGCGGAGTAGCGATGCACGTAGCGTCCGTAGCAGCACAAAGTTCAATAAAGTCACCTGAATTAAACCACGTAGTTTGTATTTATATCTCTCACAAAACCCCATAAATACACATCAATAATTAAAATGTACAGCACATTCATACAAATTGAGGTAAATATCTACTTTAAGGTTTTTGTCCAGTAATGGTCATAAAGGACTCATAGTACAAGTATTTGCATTTGGTCCCGGATGTTATCGAACGCACTTTTGTCACCGTTTAAACCTTCCCTGAACTTTCACAAATATTTCAAGACCTAAATAAACCAAATCGGCCTAGCCATTCTCAAGTTTTACTTATTTTTACGTGTAAAAGTCTGCGTACGGGGTGAGGTAACGCGCACAAATACACTAATGCATTATTCAAACACGTCGCTACGCATACACTTGACAAAATTATCCAACACAAGCAAAAAATACGCACAAAAGTACAAGCAGTATAACCGGCGGTCGTATACATTTGGTAGAGATGTCACCTGTCAGTAGCCACTCCGTTTGATTTAATGCTCTAAAAACAATACACATTTTCTTTGGTGCATAGAGTTCGACCAATTAAACCTACAGGAAAAAAGTCTTCGTCGACGACGACGTTCGACGACGGGCCACCCGGGCAGACCACGTGGCCTAAGGGGCCTCTACTATTCTATATCTAATTAAATTAAAAAAAAAAAGAAAATTGATAAGCAATGACGCGCAAACTTACGTATCACTTGCAGTACATCTGTTGGAATAAAAACCCCTTCCTACTTCCCCTTAATTTGTGTAGGATCTCCTTTTATTTTTACCCATAACTGGCTCCGTGGTCCAGTGTTTAAGCCGTTTGCCTGTAGACCCAGGGGTCGTGAGTTCGATTCCCACGGGAAGCATACTTTGTGTAGTATTTTCCAGTTTGGTTAGGACATTGCAGGCTTGAATCACCTGTTTGTCTGATAATAAAGATGATTCCGTGCTTCGGAAGGCAAGTTTAGCCGTTGGTCCCGACTGCCATCTGGCAGTCGTTAAAGTAACCACGTCAAATGCCGAGAGACGGTTCCGAAGAACTTTGAGACTAGGGTGTGCAGGGTCGATTGACCGTGACACCTACACAAAACATTTTTAATTATTAAATTATAGTTCCCTATAGTTACAAATTGCAATATTGCTAAAAACGGCCACTTTTAGCAGTTTTGCAATTTGTAACTATATGGAACTAAAATTTAATAATTTATTATGATTAAAATTAACTTCAGATCCAGAACCTTAATTGCATATCACGGATTTTTGATAAGTTGTGTTTTCAGTGAATAATGAATTTTAAATGACGGTGGCACTAGTGTTCACCGAAGTTTCACCTTAAGAAAAACTTACTAATATAATTATTTTTTTAAACTTGTCAAGAGAAAAATGTTGTTTACATTAATATTAAAGATCATACATGTTTGGCCTATTTGGCATACAAAAATAAATTATAATTATTTATTCTCTTTTAGTAGAGAATGAGATGGGTGGCCTTTGCCCAGTATTTGAACAAATTAATAGATGGCAAAAAAAATGTATTTTTACAATAACCATTTCGAGTTCGATTTTGTATTGGAAAAACATAAATTCTGAATTTCTTATACAACTGGCGACCCTGCGGACGTCGCTGGCAGCACGCAGGCCGCGGATCACGATTCAATTACATCGATTCACCATTCAATTCGAGGCTGGATTAAGAGACCCTCCCAAGTAATCATTTTCATTAAGGCATTGAAATAATATTGTTTGGTTGTATTTTTTGGGCAAAATTTTAACGTTTTTGTCACAAATTGTGCTATGAATAAATTAAATATTGTACGGACAATATTTTATTTATTTAGTGGTGGACAATGATGTCCACCATTGGACAGTGACACAAAATTTTACAAATGAATTCCACTGGCCACGTTTGGTGACTAACGGGAATGTATTAAAAATTTGTGACGTTATACCCCACTAAGAGAATATACACAATTTAATTGAAATAATTTCTTCTGATCCTATTTCATTCATGCCCGTGAAGCAAGATGCAAAAGGTTTCAATCAACAGAAGTTTTTAGAAGTATCTCTTGTAGACAAATATTTACGACGGGCCAACATTTCCTTTGTAAATAATTCAAATCTTGTAATAAAATGTGCATTAGCGCGCCCGGGGCATGTATACGACAAACAAGGGGAAAAGTCAGGCCCGAGAAGGCTTTTTTTAAATCTATACTAATATAATAAAGCTGAAGAGCTTGTGTCATTGTATGTACTTACTCTTTATTTATACTATCAATGGGCACTGAAATTTGTTATTTCTACCTGGAAAAGTATAATTCTTGCATTAATATGGAAAATTTAGTTTAGTCCTGTTATTTGATGGGTTTTGAAAAAAAACTGCATATGATAGCATTCTTGGTTGATTATAGGCTATAAGTATATATACACCACGAGCGGGTGAAACCGAGGAAAACAGCTAGTTTTCTATATAAATAATAAGCAAAAAATTTAATAATCCTTTTATTTGTGATCGTAACGGTCAGGAGATGGTTATTATACGAAAAAAAGTACACCACCCGAAGTCGGGACAACAGCTAGTTAAATATAATTTAAGCTCGATTGAAAACTCGTGTGCCGTAAGCTTTACAAGATCGCCACAAATGGGGTTCGATCCGCGGCGCTTCGTTAAACACATTAACTGAAGAGCTACTGCCCACTTCTACCCCCATCCCCCTTCTACCCCCTCCCCCTCCCCCATTCTTATCCAGCTCCGGATATAGCCGGAATCCTTACCTTGCCTTTGATAACTTTAAGAAAGAAAAGCTCCTTGTACTTTAATGTAATGCTTTTGAGCGTATGTTCTCGTAATATTGCAACTTATTAGGTGATTTCATATTAATTTATTTTAGACTAGCAGTCCATCCCGGCTTCACCCGTGGTGGAAAACGAAAAATAAACTTATTCTGATTTACCAAGGTCTTGGGTATATGTATATATGTATTTGTTATGAAAATAAAGTATCGTTGAGACAGTGTCTCATAACAAGTCTCACACTTACTATGGGGCTAACTAAACTAATAAAAATCTGTGTGATTTTTCTCTATATATTTATTAGTTTATTCAACCAGGTGGTTTTACGACCTTATTGAGGCTGCAGAAAAACGTTGGATGCTGATCGCTTTAAATATATTTATGAGGGACATAGAACTAGGAACGCGGCACTTGCAATTTTTTTTTAAATCCATGATGAGGGAGGGCTAAATTTCCCAGAGGACGTGTTGCTATAATAATGAATGCCTTTTAATAAAAGCATATTTCTCTTATGCGTATTCTAAAACATATTTCCTTAATCTTTAATAATTTTGTAACCAAAATCATAAAACCACCTGACAAGTTGAACACCTGGGGTTGTACTACGAGAACAAGCACGATATCGTAAACGATTTGCGAGCGACTTCATGTGTGAGGACAATGTGTCACATTTGTGATAATATATTTTATTACTGTAGATAGGTTTGCATATTTGATCTTTATGCTTCATACAAAAAAGGAGCTTCCCTCCACCTCCCATGGCTCTACCAACCTCTCGGTTATACGAGCCGAATCTCGGGATGTGCGCTGTACTAGCATTTCGCATCTCTTTCCAGTCGCACCTGCTTGATCTCCCTACAAGTTCTCTATAGTGTCGCCTATCTATGCAATCATTGCATTTTAATAACTCTCCCCCATCTTTAGGGGGCTTACGTTCACACGTACGCCTCGCTTGCCTTCTCGGCCAGAGGCTAGCTTCTGTCTTCTAGGTCTTCTTCTTCGTTCTTCTTCTAGGACAAAAAAGGAGCTGGTTGAAGTAATGAAAAATTGGGAAAGAATTCAAATTATCATGAAACTAGTATTTATCTGTATATGTTGTAACTTAAGCTTTAGAGCCAGAGTACGCTTTAAATCATTGTCCTAGATTTTGCAGCACTGGTTAGTACAATGAAGCGACTGTTGTTTGACTTACGTTACATTTTTAGATACAACACTTTCAGATTTTTCAGGCTGCATCAAAGCATATAACATGTGATATAACCATATAATAATGGCTAATTATATAGTTTATGTATGTGTTAGTGTTACAAACAAACAAGCAATCAAATTCTCAATATATAGAAAAATTGTGACGATATCGTTTATGTTTCAATAGTAGACCCCCAGGACGCTGTCGTGTGTGCGACGGAGTAATGAACCGTGAGATGGCGTCGCCTCGTCACGTTGACAGGCCATGGCGCCTCAAAGAATTTTATATTAAAAACATTTTATTATTGTCATTTATTTTCCATGTGATTTACTTACTTTATTATTAGGTTTTGCTCGACTCTTCGCCTTCGTGCATTTCCCTCGGAAACAGTGCTTTTTCTCTAGATAAAATGTATTCTATGTCCTTTTTAATACCTTCACTATGTGTATGCAAAATTTCAAGATGATTGGGATTTCCCAATTTAAGTAAACAAACAAACTCACTTTCGCATTTATAATACTAGTTGGGAAGTTGGGATGGGATAGTTGGGATAAGCTATACCTCGCGGTTTTTTCATATCACCTTCCTTAAGAAGCAAGCTATCATATTATAAAGAAATCTAGAAATCCGATCCTGTATATTCTAAAGTAAAAGCCCCTTAAACTAACAAAAAACAAACTTCAACCTTATTATATTAGATAATATATGTACAATAAAGGGGTCTTTTATCGTATTGTATTGTATATGGTGCTAATATATACAATACAATACGATAAAAGACGATATAATATGTCATCTATATTAATAGATGACATCCATACTTCCATACTAATATTATAAATGCGAAAGTTTGTCTGTCTGTCTGTCTGTCACCTCTTCACGGCTAAGCTGCTGGACCGATTGTAATGAAATTTGGTAGGGATGTAGTTAACGACCTGAGGTCAAACATAGGCTACTTTTGGGCGCGATATAACCGAGTCCCACGCGGGGTGAAGCCGCGGGGAACAGCTAGTATTATATAAGTGAGACATGTAATTGCAACATGAGAAATTATTGGATCAGGGATTACCTGCCTTTCAACACTGGGTTTTTTTTAATTTGACTGCAGCGAAGGTAAAAATGATGGGTTATATGTTTTACCTATATGTTACGTATGTTTATCTATGTTTTATCGTAACTAAAAAATGGCATAACCGATTATGATCTTATATTTGTAGATGGTAAGGTATGGCGTAGCTCATAGCACTTGGCTACGAAAAGCTACGGCGTAGCACTCGTAGGAAATTAATTGGTTGTTCTTTTTGTGGTATTGATCGTTTAAAAGGCACACAATGAAGTCGTTTATAGCACTGCCACAGAATTAGTAATAGTACTACGTAGCACTACGCTAAGAATATAAACGGTTTAGCATAGCGCTACATTATATATATATATTCTATAGTTACGGCGTTGCACTAATCCTACCTTCTAAACACTTTTTTTTTGCAAAATAAAGGAATGATAGGGCCATAGGTTTACATGGATAGGGATGAGTGGACGGGAGGCCTTTGCAGTGGGACACATTAAAAGAAGGCTAAAAAAAAGGATTGATATACATTCTAATCAGATGATTTTTGAACCAAATTCCCAGACTATGGGCATATATAAATAAAAATAAAATAAAAATTGTTTATTTTCAGTCATTAAAGTCCATACTGTGTCCAAACAGCCTTATAAGGCTATATAACCGGCGAAGTGCGAGCGGGCATGGTGTTGACACATCGCATTAGCAATCAGCGCTCGGCGTTCAAGCCTTAACATGTTCAAACGTAACTACAAAAAGTAAAATACATTTTGACCGTCCCAAACTGGAGTCACTAACCCAAAACACCAAACTTTGGAGTCATACATACATACATATAATCACGTATTATCCCATAGTGGGGTAGACAGAGCCTAGGGCCATAAGACCTTAGACCACATTTAACATGATGATAGTTGAAACAGGAAATCAATAGTGATGGGTTGTTAGCCGCATCGCCTATGTCATGATTTCCCCATTCGCCGATTCCCTCAGTCGACTTTTACGGCTTGCGCGGGAAGAGAAAGAGCTGGTACATTCTATGTTTTTCTTTTTCTCCCAGACCAGCATGGAAGATAACTTTGGAGTCACTAACCCAAAACACCCTTTTTCCCTGACCACTGTTGAGCAGGGTTAGCCTTAGAAAGATAAATATACTCTACTAGATTATTAACTTATTTATTTACTAGCGACTTACCCAGGCTTCGCACGGGTGCAGTGCTATATAATACATGTATTATACATATAAACCATCCTCTTGAATCACACTATCTATTAAATAAACCGCATCAAAATCCGTTGAGTAGTTTCAAAGATCTAAGCGACATAGGGACAGACTTTTTTATACTATGTCGTGATAGTGATATTTATTTTTATTAAACATTATTGTTCAAAATACAGTTGTATAGTACAATAGGTGAACTTAATGGTAAAAGCATTATCTAACAGTCAACCTTTGGTTCTAATATAATGTGGGTTTAATATAATAGTAAATAGCTGTTGCCCGGGGCTCCGCTTCCGTGGGAATTCCGGGATAAAACTATAGCCTATGTGTTTTTCCAGGATCTAAGCAATCTCTATTCGAAATTTCAGCCAAATCTGTTCAGCCAATTTCCTGTGAATGAGTAACAAACATCCATAATATTAGTGAGATTATAAAACTGAATAACTGTGTCATGCTTTTATTGATAACAATATCGTTTATATAATATTGATTAAATAATTATTCAAGCTATATACATTTCACCTTGGAACCTGGGTAACTGCAGCAGCTGTGTGAAACAGAGCGTAACGATTTAATGAGAACCCCTCGCATCGCGCCGCGACTATCGATGCCGTAATAAAATGTTTAAAGAATTCTTTATTTCTCAATATAGTTAACTGGTAGAGAACGCTTTGATATACAGACTGCCCAGCCTCCCAGTCCCGGGCAACATCTAGTATTTATAAACTGTATGGTAGTTTCTGTTTTAATTAAATTTTCTGTAGTTTCCTTTGTAAAAACGGCCACTTTTGACACTTTTTGCAAAGGTCATTAAAGTATTTCAATGACTTTCGTTTAGAGGTTCTTATGTAACTTAAGGATACTAGCAAAAAAGTTGCGAAGACTTGTGATAGTCTCACTTACAGAAAGATAAATTAATAAATTATAAATGTTCTGTATTCTCAAGGTCGTTAGCGGTGGTAGCAGCCTTAACATTCAAATAAATAAACATGTAATGACATGTCAAGCGTGACGTGTGCCAGCACCATGCGGGCTGAAAGCTTCTCTTTATTTAATCTGAGCTTCAAAGGTCCGCGAGCTTTGATCTCCGGAAACACTGCTGATGACGGGAAATATTCGTTTAAATTAAATCTACTATAAAAACTTTTTACATATGTTATCGCATTATTTTTTTAACTTTATTATACAGCTTATGCCCGCAGTTCACGTAATATTCCCTCGGGAACAGTGCTTTTTTCCGGGATAAAAGGTAAGCTCGGAAAATAAAATATCTTATGTACCTATAGCTCGCATTATTCAATGTAATGTTTATTTATTTAATTAAACTTTGTTTCATAAGTACAAAATACTTATACAATTGGCGGACTTAATGCTAAAATTATTCTCTACCAGTCAACCATTGGGAGAAACAGAAAAACTGTGCGGCGCAAAAAAGTTACAGGGTAAAATACTTAAAATAAACAAATTTACAATGGGCATTTTTTACCAATACCAGCATTCCGCCCCGCGGCTTCGTCTACTTTCAAAAGTATGATTTAACATTTTGTAAAGGTAAAGCCAAAACAAAGTTATCGCAGCACTGCTTGTTTCATTAAATATTTATTCATTAAACGGCGAAGCTAAAGCGAACTGTGAGAGGTTTCGGAAGGAAACCTTATATAAAATAACTAAATTACAGAAGGTATCTTTCTTTTAACTTACAATAAAATACACTAGCTGTTTGCCATTGCCCAAGTGGTACTATCAATTTATCAAATTTTATTGTACACTATAAAACCAATTGGAGAAGGCACGCCCTTTTATTTATATTTATCTATACTAATATTATAAAGAGGAAAGATTTTATTGTTTATTTGTTTGTATCGAATAGGCTTCGAAACTACTGGACCGATAAGCAAAATTATTTCACCGTTGGAAAGCCACACTATCCCCGTGTGACATAGGCTATGTGTGTACCACGGGTGAAGCCGGGGTGGACTGCTAGTTTATTTATAAAAAAGTCTGCCAAATTCTGCGCGCGGTGTGAGGAAACACGCACAATAAGTATTAACACTAATGCATTATTCGAACACGTCGCTACGCACACACTTGCCAATATTATCCAACACAAGCAAAAACTATACGCACACACTGACGCTGTCATTTAGCGGAGATCGTCTGTCGGCGGCGATTCCGGTTTGTTAAATGCTCTTAGATTGTACAACAAATAAAATACTTTAGCATTTATAGAATTTAATGCTAAATATAAGTATTTTTAAACAATTTATTTTATATAACATTTTATGAACTACGAAATTATACGAAAAATATGACACAAAAAAATAAAACAGATGCCCAAAGAATAACTATATTTTTTTATTATTTTACGCCACTCGTGTTATCTAGAAGTTAAACATCTGTTACATCTTTTAATCTAGACCTTTCTAGAGACGCGGAGAGGAGCGGTGAAGTGGAACAGCCGAGCGGAGCCCCGTGAGCTCCAATTAGGAGGCGGCGAATATGACAGGATCACGAATTAATTAAAAATGACCTTTTTAGCCACGTTACAATCAACTTTGAAATTGGAGGTGTTTTACTAACAGCAGGCTTGTTAGGTTGTTAATTAAAGCCTCCAATTCAGTTTAGACAAGCGGTGAAATTATACGTTTTGCGATGAAATTAAACATTTGCCGGTGCTCGCCGAAACGAAATGAGCATTTGTTTCCGGGTCAGTTTCCTTCGGCCTGAATGCTTCATTTAATATTTTTGTTGTAGTTGGATAATATTAGTATGTTTTTGCTAATAAAGAATCATGTTTAGGATCATTTATGTGCTTGAAACATTCCTGTTAGTATGAGATTTTATAAGCGCAGACGATAACATCTGCGTTAGGATTTTGTATGGAATTACTTAGTAGCCAGGGGCGCTGTACAGAGGGGTTACTACCATCCCTTAAAACCATGAAAGATCCAGTGAGTAAGGGAGATGTCGCCTTACATCGTGTATTGCGCCGTCTCGCTTACTCACTGGAACTTGCATGGTTTTTGATATGATAGTAGGCCACCAGGTTTGTCATTCAAAATCGCTATTATAAATATAATAAAATCTCATACTAGGGGTACTGTGCGTCTACCACGAGATTAAATGTCATAAACGCAGACGCCAGCGACTGTCACTGTGAAAAATCAAAGAAAATGCTGCAACAGACGGACAGACAAACACTCGAGTTTTATACGAGGAGATATCTTACAAGTTTTATTTTATAGTACATTATAATATAAGGGCGGTAAGTCGAAAATTACAGCCGAGGAGGCGAGAGCTACCAGAAAGCCGAGTCTGTAATTGCATTACATAACACACAAGTCCGTATTGAGATACAATACGATATTGAAATTGGTCAAATAAGAGACCCTTCACGAGCAAATATGTCATAAATTAATTTTATTTAATCATAGAAGAATTTACAACATTACAGTTAAACAACCATACGCTGACACCATGTAAAAATCCTAATAAAAGGAATCTTTTTTTTTTTAGTCTGCTCTCTGAATGCAAAAATCACGTTAATTTTTGAAAAAAGATGAATCTATTCGTATAATTTGGACATTTGTATTTGTCGCTTGTCCCAGCGGTCCCAAATGTCCCAATGATGTTGGGACATCAGATAGCGTTGATGTGCGATGTAACACTTCGACGCAATGGATTGAAAAAATCGCGCGCAGCGTCGCTTATCGCCGCGTGATGTGGCTTATCGCCGGTGTCGATATTTCAAAACGATAATTTATTTATTGAACGATTTTGTTCCCAATACTCAGGGATCCCTAGCAGGGCATAAAAATAAAAGGTTCATTATTTTGTAAAAGTTGTTTCTTTTCAATTTTATTTTCGAAAATTACTTTTATGAAAGCAAATATTATCAAAAGGATAATTTGAAAAAGGCCCCGTTGCTCAAAAACAAATAGCAGGCTGGCATAACATTATACGCATAATAAATAAGTTCTTGCAAGCTACAGAAGCTGGCATTTTGAAAAAAAAAAAACCTATATTGCCTGACTATGCCCCAGGGAAATGTAGAGTCGCCTAGACTCTACATTTCCCTTAAAATTTCACTCTAACACTGTCTTTTGCACAATTCTGTATATACAACTGAAAAACATCTAAGATAAGCTTATGATTTATAATATTGTTACTTTAATATATGTTGTACTTGTACATAATTTGACTGTGTACACGACATGTGACGTGTATTACCTCCGCCGTGCCGCCCCTTTATGTAAGCAAATGAGTAGATAAAAATATCAGAGATAAATCTTTGTTAAACTGCGTTGAGTTCGGTACACTCACACAAACGTGACGCGTGTGTGTATGCTTGTATAATAATCCGTGCATGGCGTAGACTTTTCTATTTTGACACTCGCGTTATTCATACCTATAATCCAAATTGACAGTTATATGGCCTCAGTGTGCATTGCAAAACTGCAAAGAGTTATTCCAGTTTTGTTTTAAAGTTCTTTGAAGTTTTTTTAAGAAGTAATAAAACCGAAAAAGTACTGGCTTGACGTCGCGGCGTAGGATATTCCTACAAACGTAATCACCATCGGGCTAAGTAGGAACGAACAAGTAGGAAAGATGATCCTCCTCCTTTTCGTGTCAGTGACAAATTGCTAAATACACTACTCTACATAATTACTTAGCCCAGTGTGTGACCACCTCAATGGCCTTTTGATTTCGATTTTCGAAGCAGATCCTGGGATTCCAGGGCTCCGATGCCGTCAAATGTTCCGCAACCGGTCAAGCGCTATATAGTATGACTAGCGACCCGCCCCGGCTTCGCATGGGCTTAAAAACCTTCCTCTTGAATCACTCTATCTATTAAAAAACCGCGTCAAAATCCGTTACGTAGTTTTAAAGATTTAAGCATACAAAGGGACATAGGGACAGAAAAAGCGACTTTGTTTTATATTATGTAGTGATAGTGATAGTGATGAAGAAGTTGTATGAAGTCTACCACCACTACTTTCTATTTAAAATTGTATCCTTATTCTGCCTCATGTTGGCTGGAAGAGATCTCTTCATAGGATAAGTCCGCCGTTGCATTAACAAAAATACATCTTGTGTGATGTATTTTTGTTAATTTTGTGCAATAAAGTTATTGAAAACAAACAAAGTCTTTTCTCTGTTTAGTTTAACTACTCATGTATAAGCCCGGGGTACCTGTACCCACGTGATTAGCTGTCGGCGGCAGGCTTGCGCCGGAAATTGAGCTGGAACGAAATCTGCGTACGGCGCACCACGGCCATGCATGTATTTGATGATTTTTAAGATGATTCCGAGCTTCGGACGGCACGTTACGGAACGGCTGTCATCTGGTATTTGTTTATGGAACCAAATCAGAGGCCGAAAGGGGGTTCCGAATAACACTGACATCAGGTTGTGTATGATCGTTTGAACGCGTCATCTAAACGAAGTGATGATTTAAAGTGTATGGTTAACTTTTGTAGATTCCTCATTCGAGCGTGTTTCCTAGATGCTAATTATATCATATTAAATATGATGATATTAATTATCCGTTTGCCGTTCCACTTTTTCTTAAATTGCGATACCCGACAGAGTTTATGTTGTACCTATTTTAAGACAGTGACTTTGTTTGTAGTTAGAACTGTAATCGTACAATATTAATTGCAATAAATGAATTGAAATTGAAATTGCATCTTCGCGTAGGTAAGGTTTCGTAAGAGGCGATTAAGGAATGAACAGAAGTTTCAATCCAATTATATCATACCACGGGTGCAATATTATGGGTTATATTATTCATAAAAACTATCTTGAATCACTCTATCTATTTAAAAAATCCGCATCATAATCCGTTGCGTGGTTTCAAAGATCTAAGAATATATAGGGACAGACAGCCGGAAGCGACATGTTTTATAATATACTAGCGACCTGCCTCGGCTTTGCATGGGCATAAAACTATATTCTTGAATCACTATCTATTAAAAAAAACCACATCAAAATCCGTGGCGTAGTTTTAAAGATTTAAGCATACAAAGGGACATAGGGACAGAGAAAGCGACTTTGTTTTATACTATTTTATAATTATAATATATGAATGATTAATAAGATTCGTGAATTTACTTGTATCCTGTTAGCGGATTTCATGACAGCCTTCCCAAAGCCCAACGCTGTCAAAGTGATAAAGCCTTAAGTTAGCTGATGCAGATAAAATAATACATAGAATTTCATTTGGAATTATTTCGATTTCGCCCTCCAATTAACGCCTCAAAATGTAATATAATTACAGGCGAGGCCGCGGGTATTTGATAGCAAATAAACCTCTTGGTAATAACGTTAACCGACCCCTTAAGTTTTCAAATTCCACGAAGGGTTCAATCTGTTTATATCTACTTATTTTAATATCATCGAGTATGTAAAAAAATTGATAAAAAAACGGTAATTTTTATGAAATTATAAATAATAAATAAATATATAGGGACAAATCACACAGATTGAGTTAGCCCCAAAGTAAGTTCGAGACTTGTGTTATGGAATACTAACTCAACTTGACCTGACCGGGGATCGAACCCAGGACCCCACGGAGGTCGCAATAATGTTTCTCAGTTACCTTCGTCGCTTGCCGCGTGCGATCGTTAGACCCAAATAACTTATTCATCACTACATAGTATAAAACAGTCGCTTTCTCTGTCCCTATGTCCCTTTGTATGCTTAAATCTTTAAAACTACGCAACGGATTTTGATGCGGTTTTTTTAATAGGTATAGTGATTCAAGAGGAAGGTTTTTATGCCCATGCAAAGCCGGGGCGGGTAGCTAGTAGTTAATAAATGAATGTCGTCATCACATGTTACCACCACACCGTCATTAATGAGGCAGCAATGCATGAATTATAATTAATTATCGTTTCCATTGGTATAATATCTCTCATGTGTATTTCGCGCAATAATGTAACGCAATTTAATTAATTTGCGCAGCCAGCGTTTATATCATAAATGTATCAGAATCATAAATGTATCTGTCATATTAATACGAAAATCTGTTTAGTTATTCTAATTGGGTATTGAATGACGAAATCGCGGGCGGTCTTTGACGCTAGGCAATTATCAAAAATCTATGTAACTGGGTAGATTCATAGATAAAGGCCCTTCGTCCACTTTGGTAACTGAATTTACCTAACCAGTTGCAAGAGAAGATTTTTCTTTCGCTGTTTGGTAACTGGTTGTGAAGATAGTTATGAAAATGTACAAATGGATAGAAAAAAATGATAAAAGAGAGTGGTCGGAATGCCGGAAATCACGGCTGGCCGATCGTAAGTAACATATGAATAAAATAAATAATTTTGAATTTGACTAACCCAATTCCATTCCCAGCCCGTCCCATAAAACCTTTTAAGGTCAAAGGGCCGTGGATTTATAAGGGATAAAATAATTTACATAAGATAAAATGACTCTTCACGTTAATTTGCACTTAATACATTGCCTCCGCTTCGTCCGTCGGCTAAAAGTCTGAAACTCAGATTATATAATAGTTACTTCATCCTAAAGTTGGTAATACATAACTGTGTATACATACTTCTATTTTAATATTATCATCATTTAAGCCACAGGCTGTCCACTGCTGGACATAGTCCTCCTCCAAGGATTTCCAGAACGACCGGTTGAAAGCGGCCTGCATTCAGCGCCTGCCTACGACCTTCTTCAGGTCTTACCTATTTAAATATACTTAATTATAAATAAACAAAGTTAGTTGGTTAGTGTACACAATATGGCTCTTATCAAAACTAAGAAACATTGGCATTTATTGTAGTATTTATAAAAATAAGGATATTGATTTTTAAACGGTAAACAGGTTAAGTCGGCGGGCGGTACATATCTATTATTTATAAATGAGGTCCACTCTTTTTGCGAATCGCAATTTTTTTTAACTTTACGACATAATCAACATTAATATGTATGTATATTGTGCAGTGCATCTGGTATGTTTGCGGATGCTCATGTAGATGGCTCTAATGCAGTGCTCCGCAAACGGAGTGCGGCGACACTGCGCCGACTGCGTGGCAGCACCAACACTATCCTAAGCATGATAGCAGATAGGCTGGACAGTCGCTTTACAAAGCACTGGATCAACCAGCACCTTAGTATAGGTTCCTACTAACATAGATTTTAAGATACCTTAAATTTCAAGATTACCTGTTACTAACCAATTATGGACTTAAATGGTCTGAAATAAAAGATTTTTATTTTTATTTTATTTTATTATTTATTTATAGAGAGAGTACACTACGAGCAAAATTTATAAATTAATTATACATATTTTAACTCAAATTTTCATTCAAAGCGAAGCTATACATTTATAGCGTATCAACGCAGTGAACTGGTGACTTAATACGTGCGAATGAAAAACGACCGCATTAAAATCGCCTCTGAAGGTATATTTCATGGGCTGGAGTAAAATAAAATAAAAAATAAAATAAAACATTTAGACGTAATCCCGAAGTACGGACCTCGAACCTGCGACCTCCTTGAGAAATGAGGGCGATGTTTGTACCTAGCATTTGCCGTCCGGTTGAAGTTCAACTATTTAGTACAACTATGAAGTTTTACTAAGTAAGAACTCTCTTTTGATCGAAATATGACGTTAGGCGAGAGAGCGTACTCTCGATTGTATCGAAAGGTTCAGAGCCTTGGGAGGTGGTGGGTTGATCTTTATTGAATAAATAGATTATTTATTTTACTATGTTCGACCGTCAACCGCACGAATGTTCTAAAACATTTAGAGTATTTTTTTTATCTATTTAAGTTTTTTACTTACATGGTGAACTTAGAGCCGTAGAGAGTAGTTAGTTTACATATATAGATAAACATCCAAGTTCATTGCTCATTGCATCCTCCTGCCTGCCTCTTGAGTAGCAGCTATGTTATCCATTACGCCACAGAGGTCGTAAAATCATTGTTCTACTATTCACAAAATTGTTCTACCGCACAGTAGAACTACAGGGGCTAACCCTCAACAGTCTGGCAGCTCCGACGATCTTGTTAGAGTTAAGAAATGGCAGCAATAAATAATTCAAAGTAAAATGTTTCGCAACACTTCCGCGGCGCGGCGCCACTTGTACTCGAGCCGAGATGGATGTAATCCAGTATATTTTTAATTCCTAGATTAATGTTTTAATGATCGTAATAATTTATTTCTTCTGAGCAGTTAGATCTTACAAATTATCCCAACTAATATTATAAATGCGAAAGTGAGTTTGTATATTTGTTTGTTTGTTACCTCTTCCCGCCCTATCTATTAAAGCAAATATTTCTGAAATTTTGCATACACATAGCAAGGAGTACTGAGAAGGACAGAGGGTACCTTTTATCCCGGGAAAAAGCACTGTTCCCGAGGGAAATTCATGCGGGCGAAGTTCCTTTACATTTTAGAGTTTTGCACTTAAATGGTAAAAACATTACTCGCTGTCAGCAAATGACAGTCCATCCGTCTGTGTGTGAATAGTCTGTCGAGAACTATATTAGAGACTAGCAGTACCCCGCGGTGTTACCCGCGGTTTATCATATACAGCAGCGCCATCTACTTTATAAAGAGCCATTGATTATTAGTCATTTTGACCAAATCTACGAGGATCGCTTACTTTTCGAGATAAAAAGTATCATATAGTAATCCAAGGTATCAGCTACCTCCATAACAAATTTTATAAAAATTGGCTAAGCCGTAGAAACATAGTCTCAAACTTTCTATTGTGTATTTTTAAGCAATAAAGATTAGAAACAAACAAACTTTCGCTAATGAAATATTAGTGGGATGGAATTTCTGTTAATCCCCCCCCCCCCAATTATTCACTCCTTTTTGAGATAAGGTAAGACCAAAAATTTTAAAGTGAAAACAAAGAGAGTTAGTTATTGAGAGTTAACATATGACCAGAGACGACTAAAGTCGTTCCAGAAAATGTAGTAAAACGGACAGACCTCCAGCTAATTAATGACGTCATTAATTGCAGGTCACGACCCCGCTACCCTCCCTGGGGGTATCTCATTACAGAATTTTCAAAGAGCGATTTTTATTTTTCTAACAATTTTTCTACTTTTGTAGTGAAGTGAACCCGTATCTACCGCCATTTCTAGAATACTAGACCTGGGGGGGAATCGATTCATATTACGAATTCCTTAGCAATTCTGTAGCAATTCCTCTATTTTTTGTAAAATGGCCAACTAAACTTTGCAATTCCTCTTCCAAAAAATTGAAAGAAATAGGAATTGCTAAGGAATTTGTAATATGAATTCGATTCGATGAATTGCTCAAAGTGGCGTTTTTAGACCCGCAGGTAATCTCTTCTTAGTCGGTCACTCTTGACAGAGTGGTCGTGGTTGAGCAGGCTGTGTAGGCGTGGGATCTTCTGTACTGCCCGTCCCCTGGGCGAGTGTAGCTGCTTTTGCTATGGCTCTCCACTTCTGCCTGTTGGTAGCATTGCGCGTACACTGGACCATCGAAGAATGGGTCGCGGTCTTTATCGAGTCTATCCAGCGAGTCGGAGATTTACCTCGATCGCTTGCATTCCACCCGACCCTAGACCACAAGTCTCTCCATCGACGACTGATTCCTTGTAATGTGATCAAAGAACTTGAGGATTAGCATTTGTACAGTCGACGAAAGTCTTTCCTAAAGGAAAGAAAGCAATATAAATATTGAGTTCTTTTAAGAGCAGGTAATTGAGTCTTGTATTTACCCCTTGTGTACGGAAACACAGACATTCAGTTTGTCAGTGTCGGTCTAGGATACTATTTAACGTGTGATATAGTAGCAGCACAAACCGCCATGTAAGTTTCCGTTCAACTCCATACAACGTGCGACGTCGCGCGACAAGCCCCGGTTGCCGCGCAACTTTATCATGCTATAGTCCGAGATCTCAAGGCTTATTTATTTACCTAATCAATGTACACAAAAAAACGTACATAATAAAACATAGAAAAAAGAAAATTAGTACATGGGTGCTGTTTATTTCTAAAGAAATCTCTAGCAACCGTATTTAAGCTTTAAATATATTAATACCATTAGTGGTCTGTCTGCTCTTTGCTTAAAGTCAACCGTCCTGAATGAGGCATTTTCTAAGCACTTTACGATATCCGATATCCTAAAGAAATGAGATGTTTACTAGATAATCATAATACGCAGATCGACCACGATCAAGAGGCAACCATACAAATAATTATGATATATGTGGAATAAATTTAGAGTAGAACAGAATATTAGAAAAGGTTTATTTGTATTACCACAGTCACTAAAACAATGATAAAGATAGGCTTAAACTAAAACAAGTAACAGAAAAAAAATAAGTGTCAAACCTACTGACACAAAATAACTCAGTGATCTTACTTCAAATTAGTACAGAAGCACTGTGCCCCTAGTATGAGTTCACTCTTTTAAATATAGTACCTGGGCGACCGAGCTCTGCTCGGTAGTTATGGTATGCATCCATATTAATATTATAAATGCGAAAGTCTCTCTGTCTGTCTGTTGCTCTTTCATAGCCAAACGGCTGGACGGATTTTGATGAAATTTGGTATGGATTTAGTTGAAGACCCGGGGTCAAACATAAGTTACTTTTAGTCGCAGATGGAGCTGTGGGAAACAGCTAGTGGTGGTATATATGTAAAACAGAATCTCTTTTTGTGAACACAACGATAGCGCGTTGTACTTTTTTAAATAGATTACCGGCATCTAGCGTCAACCGTTGTTAGTTGCATTCCTTAAGCACTTTCCACGTTTCAGTGCCCCTAGTATGAGTTTTCCTTAACGCAGACGCTAGCGACTGCGTTAGGATTTTGTATGGAATTTCTTAGTTGCCTTACTATCCGCCAGAGGCGCTGTACAGGTTTGCCATACTAAATCGCTAACGCAGTCGCTAGCGTCTATGTTAACAAAAACTCATACTAGGGGCACTGATTCTTTTTGCACTTTTATTTGATACTAAACCACATCATTTAATTTGTGAAACACAAAAAAGACATTTTGACCACTGTCAACGTTTCATTTACGCCGCCGCCGGCTGCTAGTTTGATAAATGGCTAATGATGAAATGGCAACATGGGAATTGCACTGGTATCTTATACTATTATCGTGTACACTACAGTACACAATGCAGACAGCACTGCGACTCAGATTATTGTACTGTTATTGTTGTACATCCAACATGGCGGCCGAACAAAACGGAATGTGACGGTTAATCTACGACCATTGTACTTATTGTGATAGCTCAGTAACCCAAATAGGATCTTGGCCTCCGACACCAGAGTTCTCCACCGCTCCCTGCTCAGCGCCCCCTCTTGCCGGTCGGCTTTTTGGAGGGCTTTCAGGTCCATTCCAACTTCATCACTCATTCTTTTAAGTTAAGGTGATACCTCAGGAACACTAGCGCCACCGTCATTTAAAAACCATTACTCACTGAAAACACAAGTTATCAAAAATCCCTCTGCTGTAATTATGATTCTGGATCTGAAGTTAGTTTTAATCATATCAAATTATGTAATTATAGTTCCTTATAGTTACAAAAATTGCAAAACTGCTAAAAGTGGCCGTTTTAAGCAATAATGCAATTTGTAACTATAGGGAATTATAATTTAATAATTAAATATGTTTAAAATTAACTTCAGATCCAGAACCTTAATTGCAGCAGAGAGATTTTTGATAACTTGTGTTTTCAGTGAGTAAGGATTTTTAAATGACGGTGGCGCTAGTGTTCACCGTGGTATCACCTTAAGCTGATTTATGTAATTTTATTATTTTGTAGTGCAATAAAGAGTATTTGTATTGTATCACTCCAGCGGTAGTAGATCGTCCTAGGCACGATTGTTTATAAGACTAGCAGTCCACCCCGCTTCGCCCGTGGTACATAAATAGCCTAAGTCACTCAAGGTGAATAATAGCTTTCCAATGGTGAAAGGATTGTTGAAGTCGGTACAGTTTATTCGTTACAAACATACTCACAGAAATACAAATCTTTCCTTTTTATAATATTAGTAAAGATAAATGTAATCTATACTAATATAATAAAGCTGAAGAGTTGGTTTGTTTGTTTGAACGCTTGTAACTTGAAAACTACTGGTCGGATTTGAAAAATTCTTTTTGTATATGAAAGCCTGATTCGTGGGGAAGGTTTTGGCTATAAGTACATACACACTAATGGCGAGTGAAACCGCGGGGAACGGCTAGTACTCTAATATGCAAAGTTCGTCTTCTTGGGTAATTCACCTATTTCTACTGCCAAATAGCATGGTTACATTGTTGTGTTCTGGTTTGAAGGGGGATAGGGGTAATGAAATAGCCTTGATTCTGTAAGCTTTAATTTTAAGCTTCGAATCTGAATCCGCTGTGAGTTTCTTGATTGGCATTTTAAAAACTCTGTTAATAATTCGAATCTATACTACCGCTACCCATGCGAGCGTGTCAGCGAGATGAACTAGATTAGACGTGAGATTTTGTACAATATGTCGTAAGATGTGTCAATTTGTAAGGTAATTTCTCCGTCACTTCGAAGCTCACTTCTCACTTGTCATTTTGAACCTTACGCGAAGTGTGAGTGATAGCGACGTGCAAAGCGAGTTGTTGTTGAATCGACAGGAAGGTACCTACTGGGTCGTTTGTGTAAATATCTTGTGGATTCAGTCTTATTCGTGTATATTTACTCACTTCTATGTACACATTTGTATCATTATATTACAAAATTTGAATTTGAAATGTCAAGAGTAGCTCCCGACTAATATACAGACTAAAAGATTCCAAGACAGATCGTCTTGGTGTCAGTTAATTAATAATTATTAAATAGTCTTAATATTTATATATTTTAAACTACCCCCTCTTTCCTTCCGCATTATTAGGTTGACTTGAATTCCAAAAATTTTGATTTTTCCTTGAATGACATTTTTGTCATTTCTCATTCAGGAATGACGATTATTTCTTCGCGGCATTCTGTTCCCTTTCCTCTGCGTCCAACAATTTCCAGTAAATAATTCTTCCAACGACGTAAATGTATCATACAAAATTCCGTAATTGAATTTAAATTTTCCGGTCGGCCATTCCGGACTGGCAATTTTCCGGAAAGTTCGCAGATCCGTGGGGCCGCCATTTTTCAGCCGAGACCGTGACGATCCGTGGTACGCCGCATCTCGTTGCCGTGGAGTAGGGATGGGTAGAGACTAAGCTACATATGGTTTGACTAATGAGTCATGTTATCGATAGTATCATAAATTTGTGCGATATGTTCTAGCCGCCAATTAGGCTAGGGTAAGGTCGATCGTAAATTCAAATTCAAATTGTTTATTTTCAATATAGGATATTTTTATCACTTATTGACGTCAATTGTTACTTATTTTAAGTTTACCACCACTTCCAAAGCGCAAGTGGAGAAGAAGTGGCGCCACAAACTCCACAGCAGCATTTTCTTCAAAAACGTCAATTCACAAAATTTGAGTCAAATCAGACGAGTTTACATTTGAATATTTTTATAATTACCATAAGTAGCGTAAGTATATTTGTCTCACAAATGCTTACTCAGTAGTACAAGACATTACTACCTTACATGTTACATACGCAATGATGATGATGATTAGAAATAATATAAGTAAGAAAAAATAATCTGAGATTGACTAAAAAAACTTTAAATTACAGTAGTAAACTAAATAAATCTTTAACTTGCAAATTCATCACAGATTTAGGAACCAGAGCTTCTGTTGTGTTCTACACTGTGTCCGATGCGATGAACGTTAAATGGCGATCAAAATCAATGTCAGCACACTTCTTCTTTGTGTCTTGCGTTGTCACTCATTCCCGTTCTCCTCTGAGTACTATCATGTCCCCCTACTAGTTTAAAAATGGAATGACTTATAAACATGTGCCGCTGTCCACCAGTAGAAGTCAAGGACAATGTGACTGATCGAGCGTTGTCTCTGTGTCGTCTACTCTTTGCCCTCGTTATCGCGTCTCCATTGAGCCCGATCGTCGATCAATCTTCTAAAAAGAGCACTGACACATCTCTTTAGAAACCCCACTGCTGTTTAACATGTCTATATTTCAGGCTGTTAGTATGGAGTAATACATTGCTGATAACGAAATGGTGCAAGGAATTTTCAAAAGAAACTAGTCAATCTTTGTCCGAATTATGCTTAAAGCATTAAAGCGCTTAGAGCGCTTATTTCTACATGAAAAAGCCTGCCACATTCTGCGCGTGGGGTAACATACACCATACACAATAATAAATACTAATGCATTATTCGAACATGTCATTACGCAAACACTTGACAAAATTATTCAACACAAGCGAAGAATACACGCACACAGGTACATGCAGTATAACCGGCAGTCTTTATAGTTTTGGCCAAAGAATTGGGAATCGTGCGCGGTCTCTTTTTTTAATCTATGCTTTTGGCAAGCGGGGTCGCCTACTGTCAGCGGCCACACGGTTTAATGTACTAAAGATTCAGGCACTAACTGTTTCTGTATGTTAGTTCGTCCGTTTATTTATTTGTATATGTTATAAGAAGTTGGCTGGTAAAAAAAAACTATTTTCTAGACAATAGTGTCTATTCAAAAACTTAAACATTTAAACAATATCGACGAAACAAAAAAAACTTAAGAACGGCTTTTCAGTATAGAAAACTAGATTTTAATTTGACAGTATTCACTGCCTCCCTTTATCCTTATTCCTTAATCCCAAATGTGGAGAGTAAGATAAATAAACAAGTAATATATAAATAAAGGTAAATAGGTAGTTTATGATGCAATACCATGATGAGAAATGACGTGTTATTTGTAAGGAGCTGTCTGTGTGCTACCCGCCCGCGGGTCACAGATAACCCGCCTAATTGCAGACAACTCTGTTTATACGAATTATTCCCACCCTGCACCGCCCTCATCGTGTTCTCAACTCGTCACGTTCCTGAATTACTACGCCGAAAATATTTTTTATTATTAGAAATTGTTAATAATTTTGTACTAGAGTGTTTTATATTAATACTGTATTTTTAAGATCTTATAAACCAATCTTGAAAAAGCAGCTCCTATAAGAAATGTTTAAAAAATAATCTTTTTTATTATTTATCAAATTTAGTCTTAAATAAAATAAATGAAATTATAATACAATTTAGTTAATCAAATCTAATAATATACAATTTAGGCTGTTGTAATTTTTTTAACAGAAATGTTCTCTATCAAAAAGATTTTTTTTTGAAACACGCAGTCATCGACAATCTGCAAAAATACGGCGATTGGAAATACACGACCTTTGAAATTTGATAAGTTATATCGTTTTCCGTTGTTACATTATTTTTTTAGAGACGTTGTATAATCTAACCAGCATGTTGAATCTTTTCTTAAGAGTTCTCGTTGGTTTTGACATGAGACACATATAAATAGTTGGTTTCTTTTAATTAATAATAATTAAATCTCGTTGGATTTGATTTGTGTTCCCTACAAAAAGTATTAAAACGAACTAAAATACAGTTTTAAATCATCAGGGGGGTCTCTATGAATGAATGAATGAATTGATGAAATCGTTTATTTCAGACCACTTAATACAATTATACATGTCCATATTGTGTTAGTAGAAAACTTATACAACTATGTTAGTAAAATTAAAAATCTATACAAATTATTTTTGGTTTTTATTGGGATAAATTATAATGTTAAAGATGCGTGCGGAATAAGGAACTTGGTGAATAAGGAATGTACGTACACAAGTGGCTTATTAGCGGGCGATTGTTTGGGGACAAACATTAGACTGAACTCTGAACACGAGGTCGTCTGTACTTCATCATATTGTTTATATGGATTAATTTAGATATGGATTTAAATATTGAATTTTGATATTTTATTTATAAACTAGCGACCCGCCCCGGCTCGATCGGGTATAAAAACCTTCCTCTTGAATCAGTCTATCTATTAAAAAACGCATCAAAATCCGTTACGTCGTTTGGAAGATCTAATCGTACATAGGGACAGACAGCGGGAAGCGACTTTGCTTTTTACTATTTAAAGATAGATTACTTCTTAGATGACTCCCTTATTAATATCTTATTATGAATTTCCTCATTGTATATTTTTATTGGTGCAATTAAGAATTTTTGTCTTATCTCTGGTTTTCTACGAGATTTCATCAGAAAAAAGGGGATCCGTAGCAAAAACAAGTTACAATGAGTTAAACAAGATCACTCTTTTAAATATATTAAGAAATTACAAAGTAAATATTTAACATTGAAGAATTATTATTTGTTTTGTATTTAACTTTTTGCCTTTTTTTTTCTTAAAGACTGGTAGAGTAGAGAATGTTTTTTGCATAAAGTCCGCAAATAAATAATTAGATAAAAATATAGAAAAATCAAATAAAAAGGTCACTGAATTCAGTACATCGGGTAGTTGAAGTAACAATGAGCGGGGTACATATCGCACAGAACTGATGGGCGTTGGGGAAAATATTCACTGTTGTTTCCTTACGGCACCTACAGAAAAATAAGGGTATGGTCTATTCTAAATCCGTAGAACACACGGCTGAAGAGTTATATCGCCATGTTTTATTGTCTTACCCAACTAATATTATAAATGCAAAAGGAAGTTTGTATATTTGTGTTTGTTACCTTTTTACTGCCTATCTACTAAACCAATGTTCCTGAAGTTTCGCATACACATAACTAGGAGTATTGAGAAGGTATAAATACCTTTCATCCCGGGATAAAGCACTGTTCCCAAGGGAGATTCACGCGGAAGCTAGTTTCATATAAATCTCATAACGATAAATATCTCATAAAGAGAATTAAACATAACATAGGTATTTTAATTAAGATTGACTTAAAAATAAATATTATTTTTAATGCAATAAGGTTTAAGATAGTGTTTTGACATTTCTAAAAGAATTACTGATTTGATAAGTACTCATTTCCGTCACTATCCAATCTTCAAGAAACAGCTAGAGGTAAGCCAGCATGCCCACAAATATTTACCCCAGCCCTCAACTTAGGGGAGCAAACAAATTAAAATCACACGTAAACGCTAACAACATGTCAGGATAAAATAATGGATAGTATAAAAAAAAAGAACTCATTATGCCAAAATATGATTATAGCTATTGAGATGGATGTGTGGTGTTTTAATAAGATTGGATATTGAAATGATACTGGTACAGCCGCAATATAGTCATTTTTAGGTATTTAAAAAATAATGTATTTTTTATATTTAATTGATGATTCTAAATCTGATATTTTCCGGTAATAAGGAACATTATTCCTACCAGTAGGAAAAAAAACAAGCGGTTTTTTTACGGACATCGCCTATTTTTACATATAGTTTAGTTTAAGATTTTTAATTATTTATCTAAGAATTGGTTATTTAATATTATGAACAATGAATATATAAGATTTTTTTTGAAGCGTTTTATATTATTTTCAATATTGGCAGCTATTTACTTTTAAATTAAACTATTTTATACGGTTTTCTATCAGTCTGCCTGCGACCATGAGCTCTGTAAAGTGCTTGAAACGTTAGGTATAAATAAGTAAGCAATAAACGCGATAGAAAACCGTATAAAATAGTTTAATTTAATGTGTAACAATCGCGAAAACTTAAGAAATCATTATATTTACTTCTAGGTAGTTGTCGTTGCCTACGTAGAGATCGGACTACCTAGAAGCCATCTAGTGTTACTTTTTGTACCGGATAAGTATTGCGAGGTAGACAACACTACATACATACATATAATCACGTCTTTATCCCAAGTGGGGTAGACAGAGCCTAGGGCCATAAGACCTTAGGCCACGTTTAGCATAATGGTAGTTGAAACAGGAAATCAATAGTGATGGGTTGCTAGCCGCATCGCCTATGTCATGATTTCCTCATTCGGCGATTCCTTCAGACGACTTTTACGGCTTGCGCGGGAAGAGAAGCAACACTAGTTACTTGTTTTTCCTTTTTTATCTATACAATGTCTAACGATTGTACAATACCATCCTGATGTTAAATGCTTGTTTTCGCACAAAATGTAAAATGAGTATTTTCTGTACCTTCGTTGTTTTATGAGGATAGCCGTTTCACAAAATAATTATCGACATAGTTTACTGCACCTCTCTCAGCACCGTGGTAAATATTTTGCAGTTTTGTACGTCTTACTATGTTCAAAATAGTTTGCCAGTTAGCTTAAATAGGTTGTAGAAACGATGAATTGTGTAAACAGTTTTAGTGGTTATTTCTTTTCCTGATGTTAAATGATTTTGACTTCTTATTTTTTTCTAACTTTCTCAAAATTTAGAACAACAGCAGGAAGTTTTCATACTCTTCTGTCGTATAGGTACAATGTCAACTAACCCTGCATACCCTGGTATCAGAGATTTCATGAAAATGTATGTTCTAGCCAAACTATGAACAACAACTAAATAAAAAAAAATATTTTTATATATATTTTCCTCTTCTACTCAATATAAAATGACTGATACTGATACCTTTCTACCTAATGAACTATCTAAATGATAGACAGAAATTGAAGAAACAACACCAACGAAAGCTCAATTTTGCTTCTCTTTCCCCTTAAATTAATTGCTTTTTAACCGACTTCGAAAAAAGAAGGAGGTTCTCTTTAATTTATGATGAAAATGGGTCTGTGGTTAAAAATGATGTGCAGTTATTTGTACTCATCAACAGTGTACTCGTGACCTGCCAGCAGGTTTACGAGCTCGTGCTTATGAATTTAAAACACATCATTATAATGAATTTTATGGAGTTGTTCTATTTTCCCGCAATTTTTTTGGAAAAACTATTTTTTTTTAAATAAATGAAAATAGTTGAAGTGGACTTTATATTTTACGGTTTAATCGTTTGTCAGTGGCCAGTATTAAAATTTAAATTGGGCTACTTATTTCATGGATGAAAGCTGCCTTTCAAATATGTTCAACATATATCTTTATGTGGGTCAAACGAGAAGTTTATAATTTACTAGCTTTCGCCCGCGGCTTCGTCCGCGTAAATTTCACATGGGAACAATACTTCTATCTACATGTATGCGAAATTTCAGAAAGATTGGTGCAGTAGATAGGGCGTGAAGAGAAAACAAACAAACAAATATTCAGACTCAATTACGTATTTATTAAATTAGTTGGGATCAGATTAGATAGTAAAGTTTTTATCTTTATTCACTTTATCAATTGCATGCTCGTCTAGGCGAGAAAGGCGAATTATAGTAATTAACTCTTGACATTTTAATTCTCTTCCCTCATAATATTAATTGCTTTTGATAAACAGAGCGGCAAGAGAAACACCGTTATTATTTAAATAGTTGATAGGTAACTATATAATAAAATAATCTGATCAAATAAAAAATGAACTAACTAATTAGTCATTATTACTATCACTACATAGTATAAAACAAAGTCGCTTTCTCTGTCCCTTTATCCCTATGTATGCTTAAATCTTTAAAACTACGCAACGGATTTTGATACGGTTTTTTTAATAGATAGAGTGATTCAAGAGGAAGGTTTTTACGCCCATGCGAAGTCGGGGCGGGTCACTAGTTTAATAATAAAAATTAAGGTGGTTGTCACTGACAAAGTTCGTTAAAATGTATTGACAATACTATCCCAATAGGCGCGGCTGCGCTGCGCCAAGACCTATGTACCTATGTGTACTTGTTTCTATTGGTTTGGTGTTGGCGACTGTAACTTTTCAAGAATGTGTATTTTATTAAATATTTCCAAAAAATGATATTTTTTTATTTATTTTGAAGTCAACTTATGATACTGAACCTCCCGTATCAAGGATATTATGATAAAACACCTGAAAATGCAACGGAGGCAATCTTTCAAGAAGCATCAGTGGCTGCTGAGCCCAGATTAACTAGAGTCCGGCGGGAGAAGTAATTTTGTGCAGGTAATAAGGCGGGCGGCGGATTTCTGGAACATAGAGCACATACATACAGAGATAAAGTTTCGATTAGAACATCTTTAAAACGAAATAATAATACCGTAGCGTAGCCCATGGAAGCCTGCAGCACCAGGATTGTCACGTCCGCATAAAGGACCCTTGAGAAATTTTGTTTGCGCACTTTTTGGTAAACATTACATTAGTTATTTTTTTTTATACTATTGGGTTGGGTGGGTAAACATACGGCTCACTTGATGGGAAGTAGTCACCGCAGCCTATTTACGTCTCCGTCACCAGAAGTATTATGAGCTCGTGGCCAGAGCTGAAGATATCTTTTCACGCCCTTTCTGAAACTCATGTTGTAGTCACTAAAAAATCCAATTTGTTATTAACTGGTCATATATATTTACAACTCGTATATATAGATTTATTCAAACGCTTCTACGATGCTGTATCTCTGTACTCGTCTCTGATTTGTGGCCAGACCACTAGGTAATATCTCTGGGACGAGGTTGATCCGCGGAAATTATCACTAGCGAAAATGGCGGGAAATAACTTTTTTATCCAACTACACTTACAAAGTTGGTCCTCCGCTCTCCAAAAGCTTACAAGCCGTTGGTACCGGCTGTTGACACTAGATGGCATGAATAAGATTATATTTAACTGCTTGAAAATTCTACTTGTATAAATGTTGTCCATTTAGAGCTCTCAGACAGATAATCATTATGTTTTTAAGCATATACTATATATATATGGTCCTTCGAGCCGGATTTATAGAAATGCATATGTCAAGAAGTTTGACATTAAAAATTATTAAATACAATCTTGCCAATGGTGGCATTACTTATTTCTTAGGTTTAATTGTAAGCCAAACCCTCCATAGCCTGATGCTTGAAGTCACTTAAAAACGATGTCTTCCTGATTTCTCTGTATGGGATACTTACAAAACAAGGCTTGGCATTATAAGGCTACGAATGTTGGCTACTTCTTCTATCGTATCAATGGCTAAAAACTATAAAAATTTGGCACAGTAAGATGCCACACTAACTAACACACAAAAAAAGAAAGAAGATGTCCTTGGAATATGACACGCGACATTTGACTTCACTTCGCACACACATTAGTGGGAATTCGAGGACCCTCAAACAAATGGTACGGCAAGTCGAAAGTGTAACATAAGACATTCCACCCTTAGCCAGGGTCGAAATGTTACATGCTAAACAGAGAAAATATATCGAAGTTAGTATTGAAATTGAATCATGTATTATCACGTTTTCAATTTTCTGAAAAATTAAGGGAGGAATACCAGTGTTTCTTTTTCAATTTTGACAAAACATACACTGTACTGGCTCGCCCTAACGTATCAGAGTTCACCTTTACACGATTTGATTATGGTTATAATGGTATTTTGGTTATAGTTCAGTTACACACGATTTAGAGTAAAAATATGGTTTATTTAAATATTCTTACACAGCACTACAAATGGTAATAAAAATGGTAAATGGTCAAATAATCTGGTAGAATAAATGGTAATAAAAATAGTAATGGAATACGCGGTAAAATGGTTAGATGTCGATCGGCTGACAATTGGTTGCGTACTAATGTGGAATTGTGTTTTAATTCGAAATAACGATTTCTGCTGACAGGCAGAATTGTTCGATTGCGTAGCCTCGAACATGCTCCCGAGCAGGAGATGAGAGCATCTCATAAAACAATAATCATAAACAAAACAAAACCTTAAATATCCATGAAGCAACTACATAGAAGCCTTATTAAAATAAGCATAAAATGGTTAACTGTGCAAAAAAACATAAATGGTTTTATCATGCTTCAAGAAACTAAGAAAACAATAATTGAAATATTTAAAATAAAATTTAAACTATAGTGTCCTCAACTAAAATTATCGGATTGTTCTTAGAAAAAGTGTTCATCTTTCTTTGTCCATTGTTCACATCGCGCCTAACGCTGGGCCACCGGCTGGCTAGACTTTCAAAATACGCACTTGCACGATTTGGTTCATTTGAATTTAGCTGACTCGGGCCAGCAACACTAGCAACGTTATAATTTCTGGTCGGCCTCGGGGGCGGCGCTGGTCGCGTTGACTCTAAGGGGGATCGACGGCGGGCGGCAGTGCTCCTTGAACATCGGCGGCATCGTCCGGTCTTCCACAGCCAGGCAAGCAGCGCGCACAAGACTGCCGCTACTATGACGTAGCTTATAATATAGTGGTGTACATCATGTGAAGATAGATCATATGAGTAGCTATCATCTGGTATGTAGATTCTCTTTAAGTCTTTTATTTGATGGGAGAGCTTCTTAAAAGATGAATTCAAGCTATCATTTTCTAGAAGATCTTCATTGGTCGGCATTTTAATGTTGATTATATGGTTTATCTGGTCGATTTTTGGTATGACGATATCAGGTGTAATATTCATATGATTAGAATGGTGTTGTAGTGAGTATAAAACGAAGTCTTTTCCTTTGACTATGCATTTTTGATCCATGCTAATGACCCCTGATTGAGTCAGCTGGCGGACGGAAACATGATCGTCGCATATGATTTTAATAGAATATGTGTCACAACAGAAATATAGGTATTGTGAAGTCTGATGTAACTCTACCCATCTGTTGGTACACGTTGTTGTTTTAGTTACACACTTCTCATCTGGTTGAATCTTGGTACAAAAACTTCTATCATTTTCAATTGACAGAATTGGTTTGAGCAATTGACACATGTATGAATCTCCGTGGAGAAGACACGTGTTTAAGTCGTTGGTGGTTATCACAAAATAGAAATCTTTCTTGAGATTTACTGCAACATAATCAGATACTGGTACGATGCTGACCATGTTGTTATTTATTTGATGAGGAAGAGGCAGAATTTTGTATAATTGGTAAGTGTCTCTGCTGATAAGAGGAAAGGTAATCTCGAATATAATAAAGTTTTGGGTAACTCTCGCCTTTACCTTCAATAAATGGTAAATATATGGTAGATCTGTATCAATATTGCTCACTGGTAAGGTGAGATCGTTCAACAACTGACTGTAGATGGTTTGAAGTTCCGTCTTCAGTAATGCTGGTGGCAATAAATGTAAGCTAATCTGACCATGAGAAATATCAGTAATGGTGTCCAGCATTGTGCTTTGTAATCTTTTCAAACTTTGTAATAAGCTATTGGCAGCCATGGCAGAGAGAGTAAAATCTTGTACGAAGGACATGTTTTGGATTTCTCCCTTAAAATTAACTAAGTTTTGTTCCAAATTAATAATTTTCTTGTGAATTAATTTATGGTGTTTTTGGGGTGGTTTCTTCCATTTTCTTCATCAAATTAAATTCTGACTCAATAATTGACGTCTGGTTCTTCCATAACTTGACTAGATGGTTTTGGTTAGTTTTTATGGTTTCAATATCTTTTGTATATTGTTCTGCGTAACGAGAGTCTAGTACTCCGAACAGTTCATTCGCCAAGTAGCCGACACCGTTGATAAGGCCCCGGCGCCGACGTCGTCTAGCGTGAACGTTGAAATGCTGAGTAAGTAAAAGTTCATTGTAGTATTTCAGTTCCTGATAATCGTGACGTAACTGGGATATTATCATGTTGCATGGTGATTGTTTATCAATGGTTGTACATATTTTTTCTAAATATTCATTAATTCTCATATAAGTAGCTATGCCTCCCCAATATGGAACCATGTCATAATAAACGACTAAAATCCATTTGTCTCTTATGAGCTGTATTTTGGATATGGGATCAAAATACAGCGTTTGGTTTTTAGGCAATTCATGAAGGTTATATGATGCATTAGTTGGTGAAATTATTATGGTCATAAAAAACAGTAAAGCAGAGGCTATGGTCATAAAAGTAAATCCCTTTTTTCGTCGTCTTCTCTCTTCTGGTTTTGGTTCATCATATATTTGGTTAGTTGGTTCTTCATTTGGTACTGGTTCTGGTTCTGATGAATAGTTAGTTTTTGGTATTGGTAATAAGGATAATTTGTTAATTGGACGTTTCAGAAATCCATTTTTGGTTTTCAGCGTGACAATCCGTACTAAGCCGTCGTCGCCCGGGTGCGTATCTACCACACGCCCCATTGCCCACTTTCCTGCTGGTAAATTGTCATCGTGAATTACAACTAAATCTCCAATGTTCAAATTCTTCTGTTCATTCTTCCATTTGGTTCGTGCGGAAAGTTGGGACAAGTATTCAGCCTTCCACCTGACCCATAAATCCTGAAATATTTTCCTGGTAAGATGCCATCTGGTTCTAGCATCCGTTTCCGTCTCTATGACTGTTAAACCTGGACTAGCTGATAGAAAATGTGCTGGTGTGAGGAATTCTAGATCTTCTGGATCTTCAGATAATGCGCAAAGGGGACGAGAGTTCAGGCAACCCTCGATCTTGGTAAGTAGAGTCGCATATTCTTCGAAGGTAAGTTTTTGGTGACCCACAACTCTTTTGAGATGGTGTTTCAAGCTTCGTACTGATCTTTCCCATAAACCCCCAGCATTAGGATTTAAAGGACAGTTAAAATGGAATTCTATTCCCATTTCTGTTACTTCGGTTAGGAAACTGTCACTGAATACTTGCTGAAGATGAGTATACTCTTCCTGCAGGACTCTGTTGGCTCCCACAAAATTGGTTCCATTGTCACAATATATATGACGTGGTGCCCCTCGCCTGGCTGCCATCCTGGTTAACGCGGCCAGAAACGCTGAGCTGGTAAGGTCGGACACTAGCTCTATATGCACGGCTTTGGTAACCATACATACAAAAATTGCTATGTAGCCCTTGGTTGTTTTTATTCCGCGTCCTTTGTTCGCCTTTATGTCGACGAATCCAGTGTAGTCGACCCCGCAGTGGAAAAACGCTTTTTCAGGATTAACTCTGCATGATGGTAAGTCACCCATAAGTTGGTTTTGTTTTATGGGATCTTGTTTCTTACAAATAACACACTGTCTGCAAAATTTCTTGGTAGCCATGTAACCGCTGATGATCCAATATCTCTGTCTAATATTAGCTAATGTAAGGCGCACTCCTCCGTGAAAAGTTAATTCATGTGCTTCTTGAATTATAAGAGTCGTAAGACGATGGTCATGAGGCAGGATGATTGGATGTTTCATCTGAACATTTATCTCAGCTTTTCGAAGCCTTCCTCCTACACGCAGAATCCCGTCTTCATCTAATATTGGATTTAAATTTAGAATTTTACTTTTTGAGTGCACTTTCCCGTGTTTTTGTAAATAATCGAGGTCGCGTTCAAATTCAATTTGTTGAATGGTTTTGATGATTAGCAGTTTTGCGCGTCGTAGCTCGTGTAAGGTGAGATATGTTGATTGAACTTTGGTTTTATATCGCAATATCCATGCAATGACACGAGTTATTTTATTTATAGAACTAAATTTATTTAATAAGTTTTCAATTATGGTATTTTCTGATAAATTAGTTTGGTTAATTACGGCATAGGATTTTTTCAAAATATCTGGTTTCACATATAAACTGGTTTGGTACAAAGTTTCTTGGATTTCGGTTGGTTTTTCAAATGTTAAAAGCCACTTCGGTCCTTGCCACCAAATCTCGTGACACTTCAACTGACTGGCAGTCAACCCACGGCTTGCACAGTCAGCGGGATTCTCATTAGTACTGACATATCGCCAACAATGGGGTGGTGTTATTTTGGTAACTAATTTTACTCTATTGGAGACGAAAGTTTTCCAGCGTGCTGGATCTCCCTGTATCCATCCTAATACTGCTGTGGAATCAGTCCAACAGTAAAGTTCTATCTTACTATTTTCTGGTAAAGAGCCTTGTACTTTTTTTACAAGCTGAGATAAAAGTTGAGCCCCCATCAACTCTAATCTGGGGGTGGAAATGGTTTTGTTAAGCGGTGCTAATCTAGCCTTTGCCGCTACTAAAGTAATGGTAGAGTGTTCTTGATTGGTAACCTTGCTGTAAATTACACAGGCGTAAGCTTTATTAGATGCATCACAAAAGCAGTGTAGTTGCAGTTTTTGGTTATTTTCTTTGAGTCCTAGCCATCTCTTGACTTCAATGGTTTTTAAATCTTTCAGTTCTTCTCTTAAGTTGTTCCAAGATTTGATGATGTTATCTGGTAATGTTTCATCCCATTCCATTTTAGATAGCCATACCTTTTGGAACAACAGCTTCATGGTAGTACTTAAAGGTGTCAAATTTCCTAACGGATCAAAAAGTTTGGAGATTTCTGAGAGTAATGTTCTTTTAGTAAGTTTTGATTTTGGTTCTATTTTCATATCAAATATAAATGTATCTCTTTGTGGGTTCCATCCTAGACCTAACGTTTTGGTAGATTCCGATTCTTTGAATTCGTATGTATTTTGGTTGCATTGGTTTTTATCTAAGCCCTCTAGTAATTTTGGATCGTTTGCAGTCCATTTCCGCAGATTAAATCCGGCAGATTGCAATAAATTAATGAGATCGTCCCTTAACTTTATGCTGGTTGAGATTGAGTGACTTCCGCCGCAAAAATCATCCATATAGAATGATTCCTCTAAACATTTAGTGGCATTTGGATAGTTATGTTTTTCGTCTTTAGCTAACTGACGTAAGCACATCATAGCTAGGAATGGTGCTGGTTTGGTGCCATATGACACCGTGGTTAGATTAAATGATTGTAGTGGTTGCTTAGGACTATCTCTCCATAGAATTTTTTGGTAATCTTGGTCTTCAGGGTGTACCATTATCATTCGGAACATTTTTTCAAGGTCACTCATATAAACATATTGATATTGTCTCTATTTTAAGATGAGTTCCTGAAGATCCCGTTGTAAGTTAGGACCTTTGTGTAGGATGTCGTTTAAGCTGACCCCGGTTGATGACTTCACGCTGGCGTTGAAGACGACGCGTAAAGGAGAAGAGGTTGACTCAGCTCGAATAACACCATGGTGTGGTAAGTAGCATTCTGCTTTAGTATTTGGTTTTGATGGTCTCATATGGTTCAAGTTGTAGTACTCATTCATAAATTGCTGATAAGCAGTTTTCAATTCTATATTTTTCCCCAATTTTCTTTCTAAACTCCGAAACTGAGCTAGCGCTAATGGTTTGGTTAATCCTAATTTTTCTTTCTGGTCCGATTTAAAAGGCAATCTTACTTCGTATCTTCCGTTGTCCAATCTTCTCGTTGTTGATAAAAAATAGTTCAAACATTCTTCTTCATCCGCAGACATCTCATTTGTTTGGTTGGTAATTTCTTCGGTTTCCCAAAACCTTTTAAAGTCATCAATATTATGTAAAGCTACGTTACATTTATAAGACATGCTAATTGAGCCACATAATAGCCATCCTAACTGCGTCTGTTGCGCTATTGGTTGAGTTTCATTGTCTCCTCGTAATATCCCTGATAAAAGAATTTTACTGTAGACTTCTGCACCGAGAAGTATGTCGATAGGGCGACTGGTGTTGAATTCTGGGTCTGCCAAATTAATGTTTTGTATATGTGGCCATTCTGGCAATACAAACGACTTGTTAGGTAAGTTTTTAATCAAACTGTTCATAATTAAAACATTAACATCTAAACTGAAATCATTGTAATTTGAGAAGATCTGAATATTCATAGCTCCTTTGCAATTATTTTCCTTTTCTCCGATGCCAAATACTGTTCCCTTACACTGTTCTCTTTTTAATCCTAATTTTTGGGCATATTCCTCGCTAAGAAGAGAAATTTGACTTCCCCCATCCACCAAGGCCCTCAGTAAATATTTGGTACCGTCAGCTCCCGTAACTTTGATCATAGCCGTGGCTAGTAAAATCTCTGTTATTCCGTTTGAAGAAACGTGTGACGACGACGGTGTTGGTTCCTTAGGGACGTTAGGGGTTGGTTTGAAATTATTTTTTGGTTTGGTAAGTGCCTCGTGTAATAACGTATTGTGACATCCGAGACACTTTCGACATCGCTTGGTAGAATGACATGGTTTATTAAAATGACAAATCATGCAATTTGTACAATAATTAAATTGGTTAATCATTTTTAATTTTTGTTCGTCAGCTAGGCGTAAAAATTTGTCGCAAGCCCAAAGTCCGTGCTCAGCATTACACATTGCACAATTTATTGACCTGGATACATGCATCGTTTTCATGTATGGTTTCGAATTATATTTATTATAAGTTTGGTTTGAATTATCTAAATGTCTTTTTTGGTTTGAAAAATTATTTTGGTTTGATGGTTGAGACTGTATGGTTTTTTGATTTATAGGTTCATTTTTGCGCCGGGAAGCTTCTAAAGTGGTAAATTTACTTTCCAAGAATTCCAGAAATTCTTGAAGTATTGGCAATTCTCTTGGGTTTTTGATGGACTCCATATATTCCGTGAACGATTCGCTATCTAATTTTTGCGTTAGTAAATGAACAAGAAGAGGGTCCCAAGTAGTTATATCTACTCCTAGATTTTTGATGGCATGTAGAGTTTCCTTGGTGACGTCATGCAATTTTTTAATCATTACTAAAGACTGGTGTTGCATAGTGGGAAGACCGAATAAGGTGTTTATGTGGGATGTGAATATAAGTTTTTTATTATTGTATCGATGGTTAAGTATTTCCCAGCATACGTCGTAATTGTCCGAGCTTATTTGAAGATGGTGAATAAGACGTTCGGCCTCTCCGCTTACTTTCCCCTTTAAAAACTGCATTTTTTGTGCTTTTGGTAATGATGGATTTTTGTGAATGGTCTCGGTAAATAAATCCTTGAAGGATGTCCATAGAGGTAATTTCCATTGAAAATTGGAATATCTATCTTAGGTGTAGACTTTTCGCGGTGGGCCATAGACCACATCTTGGTATTGATGGACTTTTTTAAATCATTAAATATTTTTTCATGTTTTCCAAACTCTGATTGGTACCACAAATTTTCTTCACCGTTCTCTCCTTCTATTTCCCAATGTAAATTGTCTATTGTAGTCCACCGTGTTTGTAGGTTTTTCAGAGCATCTTCGTACTCCCACTTATCCTGAATCTGGTCTATATCTATGGTATTTACGGTTCGCATGAAAGCTTTAAAATTGATGTACTGTTTTCTTAAAAGATCATTCATCTTACTGTTTCCCGACAATGATGACGAGTTTGTTTGCTGAGGTATTCCCGCATTCAATGCAGATGTTCCTGGTTCAGCTTCTGGTCTACGTGGACTCACGCTTCTTTTTCTCTGGTGTTCCGAATCGCTTGGGTTTAGCGATACGGATAATTTTTTCATGGTTTCTTCAATTAAATTCTTAGTGGTTAAGTATAGTTCTTCAGTGCTCTCGTTACAATTCTTGGTAAAATAAACATGGTCAAACTCCGCAAATTCACACATTTTAATATGGTTATCCTGGTAAACTTTCCAATATTTTCCCAACAAATCCAACTTCCGTTTACAGTAATCCATGGTTTTTCTTTCTGCACCATCTTTTTTAAAATTGGTTAAAAGTTTCTTTAATGCCTCATAAATTTCAGTTTGGTTAAAAAAATAGTTATCCATTTTGGTGACAATGGTAATTTATCAAGCAAAAGAAAAATATGGTTTGGTCTGACCTTGACGTCTCCTTCCAGCTCACACTCATACAGCTACTCACTGCAATCCAATGGTTAGGCACTGGTGTTTGAGAACTTCAATTAACGTAAATAAAGCCTTTTTTTTTTATACTTCACTCACGAAACGAAGCCCTTTTTAATATGTCGAAGGACCACATGTACTGGCTCGCCCTAACGTATCAGAGTTCACCTTTACACGATTTGATTATGGTTATAATGGTATTTTGGTTATAGTTCAGTTACACACGATTTAGAGTAAAAATATGGTTTATTTAAATATTCTTACACAGCACTACAAATGGTAATAAAAATGGTAAATGGTCAAATAATCTGGTAGAATAAATGGTAATAAAAATAGTAATGGAATACGCGGTAAAATGGTTAGATGTCGATCGGCTGACAATTGGTTGCGTACTAATGTGGAATTGTGTTTTAATTCGAAATAACGATTTCTGCTGACAGGCAGAATTGTTCGATTGCGTAGCCTCGAACATACACCTACAATAGACTTGAGAATTGGCTTTTCTGTGATATTTAATTAAGTGTGTATTGTTAGTTATAATGGTTGCGTTTTAATAAAAAACTTCTGAGGCAACTAAGTTTGCCAAGTGAGAATAAAAATTCCTTTTCCACAACTGGTTGTTAAACTTATTTGTCATGACCGCCGAAAGGATAGAATTAAGCAAATTTGATTAGAAATATTTATAAGAAAAAATATATAATCTGTAAAATACATATACAACACCAAGTGTATCAGTTGGGATCGATCGATTATCAAAATTCACAAAAATTCTAAGTAATAAGAATTACTTACATAGATAACTTTGTATTTAATAGGTTAAACACCAAATCGAACCGGACGTCCGTTGTCAAGATCATATCCTTCCATCTATGAATGTTTGTTGAACGCATGAATGAAATTTTGGGTAAACCACTTAGCTCTATGATGATATTACAAATCAATAAGATTTTACTTGAGTGTTTCTGATAAAACTGTATGTATTCCTCTTGAAATAAAAATAGAAAAAGAATATATGAAACGCGTTGCAATTTTCACGCCAATTCAGACTGCAAACTATAAATACTCTGTAATCCGTTCAAGCTTTTCAATTTCGCCTCCCACTTTCCCCCCGAATGCGGCGCCGCGGGCTCGCGCTTGCCAATCAGATAACTAGGATCTTGCGTCCGTTGCACCACGAGTACGACATACTGTTACATAAATAAACCGTTCCATTGTGCCTAGATGAAGCTTGAACATAGAGTAGGTAGAAATACAGAGACGAGGATAGATAACAATATTTTTTATTTTCTTTTATAATTATTCGGATTAACATTTAAAAAAATGAACATAAGTTACAAAGTGTATGACGAAATTATTTAACCATTAACGAAAAAATTATACATGTTTATAGAAATTCAAACAATCGCCAATGCAATGTTTACTCTCTAGCTTAATTTACAATCTTTTAGACTTCGGCACTAGTTCGAATATATGATACAATGTTATTAATATAAATATATAATAAAAAAAAGTAATTTGTTTAACACAAAAAGAAATAAAAGACAAGAGCCTTTGCTCAGCAACTACAGAAAAAAGTCTACTAGCTTTGTCTCTGCATAAACCTCCTCTGTGCCATTGTGCGCAGACGAGCCTTGCCGACGTGGCTTTGAATAGAGGCTGGCCGGCCACAATTGAGGTAAATTACTGTTTCACTGGCTGATATGAACAGTGCATACATTTTGAGCTACATTTATCAGATAACTAGTTTTTGTTCAGGGCTTCGTACCCGTGAATTGTTAGGGTGAAAATTGGCCTGAGTGGCAAAGTTTGCATAGCAACATATAAAAAATAGCCTAATGTAATGAAAAGTAATTAAAAACATTTATTTTGGAAACAAATAAAAACAAAAAACAGCTTAACTCAGCATTATGCTAGTAGATGATATTGCCAGCACTGATCTCTCTTTAGTATATACCCACGTTAAGTTCGTTAAAGAAACCACGTCAGAGGCCGAGAGGCGGTTCCGAAGAACTCTGACACCAGGGTGTGTATGGTCGTGACGCCTACTCGAAATGATGATGAGTACCTAATGTTCTGTGGAGCTAAAAAGTTAGAAAAGGTCAATTTTCCCATAATGATTATATACTTATATATATATATGCTCATGATATGACAGGAATGACAAATAATTTGTCATTTGACCAGGTTCGCCGCTATATTTTCGCATAATGATTATATAATAAATAAATATAAAATAAGTATATACTTATACTTAATTATATATATATAATTATTTGTCATTCCTGTCATATCATGAGCCCGATATGTCTTGGTAGACCAAATTTGGTCTTAAATATTCTGTCGCATGGCTGGTGGTACAGTTAGCCGGATGAGTTCTAAGTGGGAATCGAACCCACGACCTCGGGTCTACCGGCAAATGCCTTAACCACTGGACCACAGAGGCAGTTAATACCATAATGATGAGATCTATACATTTAATAGTCAGGATGCCAGAAAGCAATAGAGAGATTTATGTGTTTCTTTTTAAAGAGTCAACTGAAAGTATATTTCTACTCGTACATTAAAATAGCAAAGTTTGGTAGTTAAATAAAACGTAGGTCTTAACTTTAAAGTTCCACAATTAGGGCAAACACTTATCGAAGTAGTGGGCAAACTGCGAACTGGCATTAGTCGGGACCCCAATTCGAGTCTAATCCGAGGATTGGTTACCGCATGACGGATTATTTAGAAACTTCTCGCTGAGTTACAAATTGATGTTTAAGTACTATTAATTTTAATTGAAATTAGACTCGATGTAGCTTAGTAAACTGACTATAAACTTAAAAATAGGTTTTTGGTTTGACGCGACCTTTAATTTAACAGAACAATACAAAATTAAATAACCTGAGATATTGAACATTTAATACTACTAATAAATATTACTCTAACACTTTCTCCTGAAATTTCCATTGAATAAAAGCTAAATGCAGCCGATAGTCACTACATAGTATAAAACAAAGTCGCTTTCTCTGTCCCTATATCCCTATGTATGCTTAAATCTTTAAAACTACGCAACGGATTTTGATGCGATTTTTTAAATAGATAGTGATTAAAGAGGAAAGTTTTTATGCATGTGCGAAGCCGGGGCGGGTCGCTAGTTCTTATTAAAATAAAGTACAAATACTGAAACGTATAACAAAATACCACAACCCTCTTCAACATTAGTTTTTGCATCGCCAAACGAAAGAGGAAGTAAGTAATACAAAAACATAAAGTTGAGGGTATCTCGAGAATTCTTTCAAAGTATTAAGCAAGTGTGTGCCAAGAAAATAAAAAAAGTGGGCTATAAACTTTATTATGATACGCGAGTGACGTCATTGTCATTGAGAAAGGAGACAAATAAGTGACGAAAACAAACTTTCTTTTTAACTGAGTTATATAAATGTACTAGCGACCGCCCGAAGCTTTGCGCTTGTGGGAATTACGGGAAACTTTCTTAGCTGACTATTGACTAGTTACTTTCAAAAGTTCAGTTTTGCAATGCTATTTGTTTATTTATTTTCCCCATTTACAATTGCATTATAGTTAGTACCATATTTAACTGAGTAAAAAAAAAACTTCATTTTCAAGTTCTCGATTTTTGAGACTGATTTCTGATTTTTGAAAAAGGTTATCATACATTATAGTACATACAAATCACGGTAGAGTGATACCATGATGCACAACAAGTTTAATATATATTTTTTAAAGAATTACATCTAAACAATCATCTTGAATTACGCTAAACTGGAAAATGAAATCACTATCACTACCTAATATAAAACAAAGTCGTTTCTCGCTGTTTGTCCCTATTTATGCTTAGATCTTTGAAACTACGCAACGGATTTTGATGCGGTTTTTTTATAGTGATTCAAGAGGAAGTTTTATATGTATAATACATATATCGTGCGAAGCCGGGGTGCGTCGCTAGTAACTAAATAGAATAAATAAACTAATCTATACTAAATTTGGAGTACTGTAGAAGTTACAAATGTTGTTTATTATTTAACGTACAAATAGTCCGCTATTAACTTAAACAAAATAAAATACACACACAAAATATAAAGCACAAAATGCGGACTAAAAGCATTAAAAAAAGTAAACCATTGGGTATTTTGTTATTGCTTTGTTCTAAAAATGTACACGAGCCTACGCGGAAATTTTGATATGTGAAAAATAGTACCGTATATTCCCTAGAAATGCCATACTAATTGAATTCAACCCACATACTGTTCCCCGACACGCGACTCTTAACTAGGAATTACTGGTATTGCAATGGAACACCCAATTATTCTGGCATAAACTACGCATGCTAACACTAAGCACCGTCCCTGACTACAGAGCAGCACCAGAGACCAAGCTCAGAATAAAGATTAATTATAACAAAAGTCATCATAACAATAGGGTAGGAGTGAAATTTTTTAAAACGCTTGAATTTTTTTTTCTGTCGGTAGGAATAAGGTTTCTTGATACCAGAAATAAATCTCAGATTTTTAGAATCAGCCAATTGTTTTAAATAGAATATTATATTTGTCGGCGCTACGGTCTATTCCTTTGCTTCGTCCGGTAAAAAAAACAACATTATCATGTTGGTTTAAAAAAAATTCACTCCTACCCACCCTATTGCGTGCAATAAACGATTATTTCGTGTTTCTTTAGTTAAGCCGTTGGTTCCGGCTGCCGTCTACTTGTCGTTAAAGGAATCACATCAGAAGTCAAGAGGCGGTTCTGAAGAATCTGATACAAGGGTGTGCATGATTGATGACATATGATTGACAGGTATGGTAGGTGACATACATACACTTTTTTATTTTTTTATGGGGCGAATATGTTGCTTGGAATTAAAGAATTGAGGCAGAGTCCAAGTTTGCGAGCTTGGACTTTGTCTCGCTACCTTCTCTGTATCTGGACAATACTCGGCGCAGAACATAAAGTACATGAATAATCAGCGAAGCGAAAGGTTAAATTAATTAAACTTGCAAATGAATCGAGGGTCGCTTATTGTTTTAGAAATCCGATTTAGTTTAATAGAGGCTTCTAAAGGATCGCAGCCAGTAACTTACCCCCGTGACTCAGCGACCCCAAGAAGATCTTGGCATCCGAAATGAGAGAGAGTCCTATTTTGCGCGGCTGCTCCTCTGCTTGATAAATATTCTTTGTAATATATCCTATTTTGTATTATTTCACGACCTCCGTGGCGTGATGGTTAACATGTCTGCCCGCTACTCAGGAGGTTCAGAGTTCGAACCCCGGTGAGGTCAAGATGAAAAATGATATTTTGCTGATTGACCTAGGACTTGGATGTTTATTTTTTATGTATTCGGTATAAAATATAGTATTGCTGATTTGGTATCCCATAACACCGTTTATTCCCGGTCGTCCCCACCATGTCGTCCCCAGTGGGGACGAGTGGGAAAAAAAAGTTTCGTTCGTCCCCAGTGGTGACGATTGGCGAAATTACTTTGGGGCTAACTCAACTTGTCTGATTGGCCCCTGTATATTTAGTTTATTTAATTATGCATAAATATCAAAAATGCATTTAAATGTAACTCTTATAAAATTATACAAAGAAGCATTCTTATAACTTAACTTTCTCATTCTTAACTCTTCTTTTTTTTTACAAAATCTATTCCAAACATAACAGACAATATGAATTATAAATTGTTACTGCTATCCACGTAAACAAGAACACGGAAATATACTAACTTTTATATAAAATGTCTGTTTGGCAGAAATAGGTTAGATCAAAGATGAATGCCTACAATATTTCTGCATCCAAGTCCGGAGTAAAAAGGACGTTAACTTTATATTTCAATTCAACTCCTGCTCAGATACTCTTGGTACTTGTAACCAACCAGGGCAAAACTCTGGTTATATCTTCAACAGTCAATTCCAGTGTATGAACAGCGAAATAAACAAAGCTAGTGATTGTCGTAAATGAAATGTTCACATTTGGCGATCTTAATTTATTTTATTTATTTATTTAACTTTATTGTAAAAATACAATAGGCGGACTTAATGCTAAAAGCATTATCTAACAGTCAACCTTTGGGTCAAGCAGAGAACAGTTTGTGGGTGCAAAAATAACATTTACTTAAATAACAAATATAATAAACTTACATAACATACATAATAAATAGTTAATATATACATATATATATATACATACATACATACATATTTATTAATACATATATACCTATCATAAAATATATTAGCCATAGTAAAAAAAATATATTAAAAGCAAAATAAACAATAGCAGCAATTCTCAATTTCCCCTCCCTTTCCGCTTCCTATAATTTTGAGAGTAGGAACTTGTAGACAAGCTTTTTGAAAGTAGCACGACTGGAGGCCTGCCTAATCGATTCTGGAAGCCGATTCCAAAGTCTTACTGCGTCTTAATTTAAGTTTCTTAGTAAGGCCATTAGGAAATTGATAAGGTAGGGATAAAATAGTGGAATGCTTTAGAAGACTGCATGAAGGTAATCATGCAATTACATTTTTATTTTATTTATAAGGCACAATTAAATGCAAAAGATGACTACTGAAGGACAATTTTTTTTATACCTTTTCTGTTGCAAGGAGGATTAATTTCAAGCAGGCGCACCTGGGGGTCTAATAACGCCACTTTGAGCAATTCATCGAATCTATTCATATTACGAATTCATTAAGAATACGATTCATATTTCATGTAGCAATTCTTCCATTTTTTCTAAAATGGCCAAGTAAACTTTGCAATTCCTCTTCAAAAAAATTGAAGGAAATAGGATTGCTAAAGAATTGCTAAGGAATTCGTAATATGAATTCGATTCGATGAATTGCTCAAAGTGGCGTTTTTAGACCCACTAGACACAATTAACTCTATCGATAAAATAGGTACATAAGAATTAGATAGATCGTTATGATCGTTGTGGCCCTCAGCTACGTTCGTATACTCCGTTGGGAAGAGAGAAAAATATTTTTATCTTCTATTTTATGGGAACTCAGTAGTTCGTTCAATCTTAGGTCACGGAAATCGCTCGCTGAAGTGGCACCACTCTTGTCTATTAATTGCCACATTAGCCTTTACTTTCTTCAAATTACTAGCCCCAATACTCGACTAGTTTCACCACTGTGGATCATTCAGCATATAAAGAGCCGCTCAATTGCTTGGCGCCGGTTTCTATAGATAATTATTTAAAAGGAAGACCAACAGCAGATATACACATTGTTAATTTAAATAAGCTACTGATTGCCAATAAGAGGTCCTCACAAATAGAAAACTGTAAAACAAATAGCTTGTCACATTATCCTGCCATTCTCTTAACAACTCGCCCCAGTAAACTCGGCCAGTATCCACAATCACACACTGCGATCGCTCCACGAGCTGCTCGCTGGCGTGGCGCCAGCCTCTATCGATTGGCACATTTGCCTACTGTTCTGTTGACTATAGTAATGTCTTCCTACCACGGCTTCCCATTTCCTAATGTGAACAAACAAATGGCTTTCACCGAGATGGGATGCTTGATGTGTTGACTGTATGGCGATAGAGGTAATTTCAACTCTTGTTATATAGAATTAGAATCGTTTATTCTTTGAACATGGTTTATAATCATCAACTATTACAGTTTAGTGTTCTTATGGTTACGTCTTTAACTAGTTGCTTGCCGCCCGTCTTATAAAAATCTTCCACAAAAGTAGGGCTGTCAAATGCAAAAAAAATTTTTTTTTTAATCTGAGTAGTTCCAGAAGTGATTTTTGTCTTCAAATATTTGTGGTTTAAATGGCGAGAAAAGTACATTCACGTGGTACAGCCGGGTCAGCTTGTTACTTTTAAATTTACAATAGAGTGGAGAATAGTATGTATCAAAAGCAACTAATGTGTTTGAACACAAAACCAGGCTTGCTTGGTGCCGATGCGAGTAGACTACCCGTGTCTCCGGAGGAAGTAGACTCGCCTTATAAATGACGATTCTTACGGCTGCTTATCATTTTGTACATTTATTTTTTCATTTTATACATAGACTAGCTTTCGCCCGCGTGAACTTCCCTCGGGAACGGTGTTTTTTTCCCGAGATGAAAGATACCCTGTGTCTTTCATTTGGTTCACCCCCCCTCCCCACCAATTTTCACCCAAATCAGTTCAGCCGCTCTTGAGTTATAAATAGTGTAACTAACACGACTTTCTTTTATATATAGTAGATTTTTTAAAAATTGTCTGGCGAGAAAGAACGAGTGCGATTTCCAAATTCTATAATTTTTATAGCTTATGGTATGTAGCTGGTACACTTATTTTTTTATTTACCAAATTCATTTACACAGAAAATATATACAAAAAACCTACAAAAAACATGGAATAGATGGCATCTCCCGCTGATTTCTAAATGAAATAAATTTATTTTTAAACACGGTTAAAACACATGGTACACTTGATCTATTTTTACATGAAGTACGTTTAAATGCAGAGTTCGATGGAGCAAGCGTGTTACGCCAATAAGTAACTAAAGAAATCTCTTTCGGTAGACCCAAGAGAGGAAGAAACAAGAAGAAATTTCCGTGTACGAGAACATCCATACTCCATACTAATATTATAAATGCGAAAGTCTGTCTGTCTGTCTGTCTGTCTGTCACTCTTCACGGCTAAACTGCTGGACCGATTGTGATGAAATTTGGTAGGGATGTAGTTAACGACCTGAGGTCAAACATAGGCTACTTTTGGGCGCGATATAACCGATCACGGGGACCACGCGGGACGAAGCCGCGGGGAACAGCTAGTCAAGAAATAAATAAATAAATAAATTACTGAAGAACGCTCAGTTTTATTATATTATTAGCTTCACCTGTTTGTTTGCTTGTTTGTTTGTTTGTAACCGACTTCTTTGAAGTTAATTTTGACCCACTTTTGTAAAGTTTGAATTCAATTCAAACTTTACAAAAAACGAAAAATAAATTAAACCAAAAAGCGTGTGGGGCGCTTGTGCCATATTTTTCATTTGTCGAGCACCCCACACGCTTTTTGGTTTAATTTATTTTTCATTCTTTAGTTCGATTGCTCATCAAAGCGGGGATATTTTTTAATTTATTAACTATATTTATTTATCTTTTACTTGACTGGGATTCGAATTCAGGACCTTCACCCGGAGGATAAACAAGTAACACTAAAATGTATTTCGAAATCCCTTTATAAGTATAAATCTTAGAAGTATACTAAGTGTGAAAGATACAGCTGTAGGGAGTACCCAGAACGTGCTTCGTGTATTCGGAGGCGTGGCCGTGTGGTCGCCAAGACCTTCTGAAGTAAACAGGTTCTTAGCATTTAGTTCGATGTTTTAATTTCTGGTAACAATAAAGTATTAAATAAATAATAAGTCATATTTTTGATTGCACCACATAAATGTATTAAAGTAAGGGTAAAGTAAGGGTAAGTAAGACACTAATAATATTATGAATATTACAATTTAATTATATTTGTAACAAGTGTTTGCCCTCAATTTCATTGCTTGAAATTCAGAATGATGTTTTAGAATATTTATTTTTTCTAGACTGAAATAGAGTATAAATTTTAATTTTCCTCATAACACCATCACCAAATAAGTCAATATTAATTAACCAAAGGAATATGTAAAACACGACAATGTACACAATACAACAAACTAAACTACTTAGTTAAAAGTAATTTACTTACAAAGAGGTAACTATTAAAAATGAAGAAAGAAAGAAACAATGTAGGCAATCATAAATTTATATTATAATAATTGTTTGTAAAAGTTTCATGAATCAAAAACAGAGAATCTAAAAAATCTTAAAATACGTATGCAAATATATATAATGATAATAAATAAATTTATTCCATAGTTATTTGATCGTCCGTTTTGTAGGTACCTCGTCTTGGCCTTCCTCTCTACATATAACATTTTTGGTAAAATTCTTTTTTTTTTGTTCCTCGCGTAAGTCAAGCGTGATGAATGTGGCGGCTCCACGAAAATTGTTTGCGTTGCGTCTGCCATGTCCTCTGTGTTGTGTCCCGTCCCCACCCTAGTGAGTATTACAGTGAACGAGTGCGACAAATTGACGACCTCCGTGGCGTAATGGTTAACATGCCTGACCGCTACTTAGGAGGTCCCCGGTTCGATCCCCGGTCAGGTCAAGATGAAAAATGATCCTTTTCTGATTGACCTGGGTCTTGGATGTTTATCTATACTTGTATTTATTATAAAATATAGTATCGTTGAGTTAGTATCCCATAAAACAAGTCTCGAACTTACTTTGGGGCTAGCTCAATCTGTGTGATTTGTCCCTATATATTTATTTATTTATTAAATGAAGTGACTAATCAATAAAGTGACTTCAAGAAAAAAAAAACATATGACTGGAGTATGAAGTTAAATTTGGGTTATCGAATTTCAAAATATTTAAATTATTTATTTTATTAAAACGTTTGACCTTGCTAAAAATATTTTAATTTTGTTATAAAATTCGAAACGTTGATGCAAAAAATAAAAAAGATTATTTATTATTGCCAAAATCCCGCCATTTTTATCATACAATTTTCAATAATACAGTGACACAAATGATAGCCATTAATGCTAGGAACTCCACCGACAAGAGCCTAGCTTTTAAATTTATGATGATAATAAGTGACACTTAACACTTGCACTACACAGACAATTCTTAAATTATAATACATCAAAATGTTATGTATTTTTTTATTTACAAGGAAACATGGACATACATAATACATACAATTGAACCATTTAAATTGTACGTAGGTATTATTTATTTTCAAATTATTTATTTATTTATTTAAACTTTATTGTACAAAATACAGTTGTATAGCACAATAGGCGAACTTAATGCTAAATTTAATTATACACAGAATAAGAAAAAAAGGGCGAGTTACTGGCCCAGTGTGAACGAAGCCTGACCAGGGAATTGTCTATTATTCCTGGCTGTTGAATTATTTCGTTTTTATGGGTCTGTATACGCGTTGTGTGCAATGTTATATGTCACATGCAAGGGCACATGAGTACATAATGAAATAGAGAGAAAGGTTCATACTTCTTCTTAGCACATAGTAACGCGCGCTTCCATGCCTTAGTGTTGGTTGCTCAATATATTTAGGGTGTCGACTCTGCCAGATTGAATTTGTGAGGAGCAGTATTCACCACCAATAAGTGTAAACAGTAGAACAAGACAATAGATGTGCAATTGACATGATTAGGGTGTAATAGTGGCCAATACGGTAAAAAAAATTCAAGCTACCTAAAGGCATCTATCATAGCCTAGCGGGAATCGACGGCTACGTGTCTTTCAAAGCACTGAGGAGTTTAAAACAGAAATGTCACTAATATCGACCAATCCAGTATGGCCGCTCACTCGCCGTCGCTTGAAGCGCGCTATCATTACGAACACGTGCTAGGCTATCGAGCTCCTCAGTTCGTATCAGCGCATTTGTATTCACCTTTCTCTCTATTCCTTTTATCTGCTCATGAAACCAAGGACCAACGCATACTGCGCTCCGGAAGCCATTAAATGATAACATCCATTCAATGATTTATCATCATGTCGGTGCGAGTAAGTTTACAATTTGTGACATTTTGTATCAAATTGGTCAACGGCCAATTTATTGGATATACGTTACGTAGTTGAGCCATTCGAGAACCATTCTGCTCAATCAGCTATCGGTTCTAAAGAAGTCCGCAGGCAAACGCTCGATGTAGGTCGATTCGAACCGGTGATTTTGAAAATCCTTGAGATATGCTTATGTCCAGCGGTGGACAACCTGCGGCTGAAATGATGACGATGATTTTTACAGGTGACTGTGAAGCAGTTTGTTGGCACTCACTGTCATTTAACCGTATAACCTGATTTTGTGACACTGATTACTTAATAATAATAACTGTTCGGGCACCATCGGCTCAATCCGGCTGCGCTCGCGCCTGGCGAGCCACAAGACCGGGCCGCCCCCGCCACCCACCACTTCTCAGCAAGAGGCCGACCAGCACGCACGCTTATTTAATGTTTGTTCGGGCCATAAGCCGTAATATAATAATAATATACGTAATATAATATAAGACCGCAATATAAATATAAACTGGTAGTATTGGGATATAAAACTGCAATGATGAACAAAAGTGTAATTGGAATGGCTCCCATTGTTTACAATAAACTGCCGGATCGAATAAAAGATTTAAATTCAGAGGCTTTTAAAAGAGAATTACAATTAATTTTGACAGACAAATGTTATTATAATTTAAAAGAATATTTAGATGATAGATTGACATGACGTTATTTTATAATTATTTAATTTTCATTGCAATTTTATATTTATTTAATTTTATTTTCATGTTAATATTTGAATTGGAATGTATTAGCCCTAAGATTTTGATTGGAATTGTATTGTAAATTTAGATACAATCTCTTGACTTTTTAAATTGTTGTACGTCAAATAATGACAGGTCACAGTGTTACATAGAACTACCTTTATTACGAACTTTTTTACCTGTGTTACCACAATAAAGACATTTGATTTGATTTGATTTGATTTGCCGTTTCATGTAAACGACGTACAATTCAAATAATAATCAAATATACAGTCCATTTCTTTTTATTTATTCGGGACCTCTAAGGGCCCCGACATTGGTCCTTCGAGCCGGATAATAACATCATTTATTTAAATAATATAGATGGGGCTAAATTATAATACAATACAAAACAAAACCCATTATTGCTCATAGAATACAGAAAAAGGTTGAAAAGAAAAAAAAGAAAACGCAAAAGGCTGCCTTATCGCTAAAAGCAATTTCTTCAAGGCAGCCTTTAGAAATTGCGATAAATAATGAAATTGAATCGACGGTAGTGCGGGGTATATAAGCACCGTTGATATACTACTATACTTGAAGTATTAAATTAAAATATTTTATACGGTTTTCTATCGCGTTTATTGCTTACTTATTTATACCTAACGTTTCAAGCACTTTACAGAGCTCATGGTCGCAGGCAGACTGAGTTGACATTCGTCTGTGTCATTTGTTTCTGATGTCACAATCAAAAACAATCGCGAAAACATAAGAAATCATACTTGAAGTATCCATACTAATATTATAAATGCGAAAGTCTGTCTGTCTGTCTGTCTGTCCGTCTGTCGCCTCTTCACGGCTAAACTGCTGGACCGATTGTCATAAAATTTGGTAGGGATGTAGTTAACGACCTGAGGTCAAACATAGGCTACTTTTGGACGCGATATAACCGAGTCCCACGCGGGCGGAGCCGCGGGCAACAGCTAGTGTATATATATGCCTAATAAGATAAACTTACTTATACACTACATAAATAGTATAAATACATACTAAAACATATGCCTAGAAGAACATACAGACGTAAATACTCTAAACTTACTTGCAATGGGATAGATAAAAGCTTTCACAGAGAGGAGAAAGTGAGGACGAGCCTTATCTTCACTTTGAAATTTGAACATTTCTCTTAGATAATTAAGAGAAGTCAGATTAAAATCTATTAGATCTAAATTAGCAAAAAACAAAATAATTTAGTCTTTATACAATCTCATCAGCTCTACATTATACTCGTTTCGTTAAGTATAAAGATTAAAGCAATACTAAATTATATTAACGGATAAGAGGAGTGGTGTATTCTTCAGCCAAAAAACAGACGGCCAAATATTGGTCATTGAGTTCTAAAGCTGGTTCAATAGTCGCATATAACCTAACATTTATTATTAAAGAGAAAAGCGACGTTTCGACGGCGACCGACAAACCGGGCGAGTTGCTCTCCCATGAATACGTGAGTAGTCGGCGGCTTTTTTAACTCACTACATTAAAGTTATATGTTTTGAACTGAAAATAATACTAGCTTATACCGGCATTTCCGCTCTTAAATTACGCGTTTGTCTGGTAATAAAGATGATGCCGTGCTTCGGAAGGCACGTTAAGCCGTTGGCCCCAGCTGCCATCTGATAGTCGTTAAGTAAACTCCGTCAGAGAGAGGAGGTTTCGAAGAATTCTGACACCAGGTTGTGCATGGTCGATTGAAATAAAATTGAAATTATGATGACCTCGCAGCTCTTTTGCTTCGATAAAAATTTCTAACAAAATCCACGGCTTTGTACGTAGATTGATTCAAGAGTTTTAGGACTAACTTCTAACTTTTGTTACTTAAAACTTTTGTTAAGCCTATTTTAGTTAAATTGTGTTTTGTCTCGTTCTTTCACATGAAGTGTCAGGTAAGAGAGAAAGAGCCAAAACATATTTTATTTAAAATGGGCTTATGACACGTTTCTCAATACGGTGATAACACAAAATCTAGCGTTCCGGATGGTCTACTAACCGCGAAACAGATTTTAGAACTATGTCTAGAATTCTAGATCTTTTGTTCTTCTAAAAAAAAATACATTAATGAGGCTAAAAAGCGTGAATTTTGTATAGTTTGAATTTATATGAACTTGCGATCCGAAGCCGTGGCGTGTAGTTCTTAATAGAATATCCATATCCATACTATACTTAATATTATAAATGCGAAAGTCTGTCTATCACCTCTTCACGGCTAAACTGCTGGACCGATTGTGATGAAATTGAGTAGAGATGTTGGTAACTGAGGTCAAACATAGGCTACTTTTGGGCGCGATATAACCGAGTCCCACGCGGGGCGGAGCCGCGGGGAACAGCTAGTACTTAATATAAACTCAAATGATATAAAATGCGCGTCTTCGCCCCACGTCTCCTGTGTCTCTGTGTGGCAGCTTTAAGTCACGTTTCTCATAAAGTTTTTACCAATATTGTAAAAACAAACAAAATTAATGTTATGCCTTTTGCGAACTGTCAAAACTCAGACACTATAAATCAAGCAATTTATTTATTTTACAAACATAACGCACGAAAGCCTCCCCTGTGAGCCTGTGTTAATATTATTTATTAACACTCCACTGGAAGTTGAGTCCGATCGGTTTTATTTTCGGTCGACGTCGAAATAAACTTTCAGACATAATGCAATTTATTTTCTATCATTCAATATATTCACGTATATACGTATTTACTTGCGGTACGATACTTAAAGATCACTTTCTTTTTTGCGGCCGCTTTCATCATTTTCGCGTAGATGACACGGTCAATCGACCATGCACAACATAGTGTCAGAGTTCTTTGGAATCGCCTTTCGGGCTCTTACGTGGTTCCTTTAACGTCTACCAGATGGCGGGACCAACGGCTTAATGTACCTTAAGAAGCACGGAATCATCTTTATTTTCAGACAATCTAGTGATTCAAATCTGCAATGTCCTAAACAAACTGGAAACAACTAAACGAAGTATGCTTCCCGTGGAAGTCGAATCACTGAACCACGGAGGCGTCAGTTAGCTAATTTAGAAAAAAATTGGTAATTTAGGAGTACTTCAAATTTTTACAGACTTAATTATTTCACTTTCAATTTTATAGTTATTATAAGTAAGTATAGTAGTTATATTTTGTAGTCATTTATTAAAACTAGTATAAATAAACCAACTGCGAAAATTTAAAGTGCCTTTTTTGATTTTGCCAATCAGAGAAATTTTTTTTTTGAGAATTGGCCATTTTTGTTCCCAAAATCGGAAAGTGCTTGTACCAACACCAATCCCTTTACTTGCAAATCAATCGATAACCTAACCTACCCGAAAAATAGGTACATAGAATTTTATATTATATACGAATACAGTGTTTATAAGGCAAATACCTAAACCTAAAACCATTAAGGTAAACGCCGTAATTTCTTAAAACATTATCAAGTTTAAAACGTATAATAAATCATCGAACAAAAAAAAAAAAAACAAAAAAGTAGGGCATTGACGACCGTCGTAGCGGGGCGTAGAGGCTCGTAGCAATCGTAGCCCGGGGCGTAGACGGCTCGTAGCACCGTTGCCCTGAATGTAGTTTGAATAATTTTCTGAAGATACGGCAGGAAGGTTTATGTTACGTAAACGTTTTGTGGATTTTGAGAGTACATTTTGTCTCTCTCGTCTTAGCGTTCTCCCAGTCGTTTGGTTTCAGAGAACCGGTTCTGCTAAATTTCATAATCAAATCATTTGAAGATTAGGTAATATAGAACATTTAAAAAATAACTAATAATATAATTTTAATTTTTTTTTTTCATAATTCAATTTCGAAATAAACCTAAAACCTACCTATAACTAAAGTACACTAAATTGAGCAAGGTAATAAAGGATGTTACTAATAATATAAAAATAATATTATATAAAAGAATAACTACAAGATTGAATATTATTTTTACTATAGGTCGTCTGCTTATCGTGAATATATTTTATTTACAAGATTTGGTGCTATTTCTTTAATCGGCTCTGTCTTAGATCAAGCAGGCGGAAATTAAAAATGGTTGGTTCGTCACAAATACAAATACATATAGAAAACGTAAGAAAACTAATTTGTCCTTTTCTTTTTTTTTTTTAAATTCCACTTTAACATTTATTAGGTCAGAGGAAGTGGTCTATTCTTAACCAATAAACCACACACAAGCTTTAACTATCAAAATAACTCCACCGTTATTTAGGAAAGCCTCAGTCCAGTTTAAGCTGCAAATAAACTATTGATCTGTGCAGGAATAACCGGTTATAACTGGCTTGGACCGATTTTAATACAACCGAGCGCCTAATGGTTTCAGTTGCAGATCATGGGGGCATAAATTTATGCTACTAGCTTTCGCCCGCGGCTTCACCCGCGTGCATTTCCCACGAGAACCGTGCTTTTTCCCGCGATGAAAGGTACCACAGGATACTTTTCATGCCGGTATAAGCCACTGTTTCCGTGGAAAAATCACGCGGGCGAGTCCGCGGGTGAAAGCTGGTAAATAAATATATCTCACAATTTTCCCTTTTGAATGCCACATTGTATAAATGATGAATGACGTGTTTCATCTCTGCAAACATGCGATGTTGTGCGATGTTAGAATGGATGTGAACTCTTTGCTATTATCTGTGGGGTATATTGTGTATAACAAATAGGCTAATAATAATGAATTTGTTTTTTTATTTAGTTTTATTTTAGGTTTATTTTAATTTTATTTTAGTTTAATTGAGTTTTTTTAAGCTTATTAGAATATGTTTTAGATGTTGTAGACTAAGAAATCTGTAGCTTGAAAATAAATAACCTTTCATACTATGAGATAACATAAAACCGGCCAAGTGCGAGTAGGACTCGCTCAACGAAGGGTTCCGTACTTTTATCTTTTAACAGCAAAAAAATTACGATTGTTGTATGGGAACATTTATTCCGTTTTTAGTATTTGTTGTTATAGCGCCAACAGAAATACATTATTTGTTTAAACAACTGTCTATCTATCACAGTTCATGAGATACAGCCTTGAGAGCCTTATGGTACGGAACCCTAAAAGTTAATAACAAAATTGGTTATTTTAATTGTGGTTTGGTTAATTTTGGTTATAATAACCAATTTTCTGTATCATAATTTCTTTATCCTCTCTTAGCAATTTCCCGATCGTATCCTGAACTTTACAATGGACTAGTTGACTTGTATTTTGTTTTTGTTTAAATTCTATATTTATTTAGATTGAAACCATTTTTTCCATATTTTTCCGAGCCCTCTAAGGCAGCAAAATTTAATTTCAAAAGTTCACTTTTAGATGCATTTGCATTTTTCTTAGCGGAGATCGATATATTTCGGTTTCGTGGGTCAAATACTGTAAGAAATGAACATCTGTTGCATCAAATTGATATGAGTCAAGTAGCCAGTAGACTTTGTAACCCGTATAATATGATGCAAATAATTATGTACCTAAGCAATATAATACTTAATCCAAAACGGCATCAAATCAATTACCTACCCTCGTCTTTGACAAGACCAAAACACAGTAAGCGGTAAATCAGGACATAATGAAATTCAGTTCTCTCAGAGTTTGGTCTCTGATAACATTGACACAGCCTCAAACAGTCAATTACTGCGTCCCCGGAGTACATGAGTAGATGAGGAATAGAGAGAAAACAATCTTAATCACTACATAGTATAAAACGAAGTCGCTTTCTCTGTCCCTATGTCCCTTTGTATGCTTAAATCTTTATATTACGCAACTGATTTTGATGCGGTTTTTTAATAGATAGAGTGACTTGAGAGGAAGGTTTTTATGCCCATGCGAACCCGGGGCGGGTCAGGGTGCGCATGGTCGATTGACCGTGACGCTTATTGGATATGATGGTGATGATGAACATGTGGTTTACAAGATTTTCCCTGCACAACCTGATGTGTGTGATTGCATAGATTGCATAGATAGGCGACACTATAGAGAACTTGTAGGGAGATCAAGCAGGTGCGACTGGAAAGAGATGCGAAATGCTAGTACAGTCCCGAGATTCGGCTCGTATTATCCGAGAGGTTGGTAGAGCCATGGGAGGTGGAGGGAAGGTGCACAACCTGATGTATTTCAGAACAGCCCCTCGGTCTTTGTCGTTATTTCTTCAAAGACCTTCACTATCACTTCATGTATAAAACAGTCGCTTTCTCTGTCCCTATGTCCCTTTGTATGCTTATCTTTAAAACTACGCAACGGATTTTAATGCGTTTTTTTAAATAGATAACTTGTAATTTAAGAGGAAGGTTTTTATGCCCATGCAAAGCCGGGACAGGTCGTGATAAATAAATAGACATTTTTCCACTGACATGAAAATAAAAGGCATGCTTCTTTCGCTATGTTCCTTTTATCTACTCATGTTGAGTGAAGCGGATACAGAGGCGAGTTTTGACTTGCGTTGATAGGTAGTAGGAAGTTTAGAGCGAACATTTAGTTCTAGTATTAAAATCGTTTTGCGAACAATACTGAAATTGATTTCGTTTTCGCTTTGAGATTAATAGCTTGCTAGCTGTTGCCCGGGGCTCCGCTCCCGTGGGAATTCCGAGATAAAATATAGCCTATGTGTTGTTCCAGAGTCAGGGTCTAAGCTATCGAAGAACTTTAACACCAGGGTGTGCATTGTCGTTTAATTGTAACACCTACACTAAATGATGATGGATGACACCTTATTTATACATCTTCTTAGAGAGTTTCAATTTCATATAAGTAGATATTAGTGGTATTATGGCGCATTTTGTGTCCGAACTTTATCCAATGTATCTGGAAGAAAATACAACCCGAATAACACTCAGATAACTGAAGAGAAACCAAAATAAGTACTGAACCGGCTGTCAAAACAACGATCCAATCTATTCAGCACTATTTTCAAGCATCAATAAGCTATAAAAAACCAATATCGAACACTAACGAAAAACATGAAAAATATATTAAGGCGCCAACATCTCAAATTCGAAAAAGGAACGGTAAAAATTCCTAATGAAATAGTGCCGCAGACTCCGATAGATACCGGCACGTAGCTGTGACGTAACAGGGGGAGGGGGAGTGGTGGGGAGGGTTATCGATCGGCTCTTCATCAGAGCTCGCTGTTTGCCGCCGCCTAATTGTGTTACAAACAAACCTACAAACCTGAGCTCTTGGTGTGCCCGAACCGAAGGAATTCTATTTTCAAATAGTTACTGGCTGTTTTTTTTGTTTTACGGTCCTGGATACGGAGCCTTTAGGCTTATTTTTAATTATACTCTTATTTTTATGAAATCGTCGTGAACGAACTCTGTGCGAGTCGGATGCGTGATTGAAAATTCCGTACCAGCAGATTAGGCATAATCTTTTATGAATTAAGATTAAAAAGTTAAGTACTTATCTCCAACGTTCGGCTTTTTTATAGATATTTATTATATTATCAACATTTCTTGATACAATGCATAATTGTTTATGACAATATCAAGTTCCTAAGCTAGCTACTTATTACAGTTTATGAGACTTGCAACACCACTAAAATTCCATACAAAATCCTAACGCAGTCGCTAGCGTCTGCATTTACAAATCTCATACTAGAGGTACAGTAAGTAAGGAGAGCAGACCCTGTCACAAGACGAAATCCTTGCTAAGAGAATGATGATGGTATTATAAAACGTTAAAGCTTTCCTTTAGGACTATGTCGATAGTTGTCAAACCAGGTTTAATTATTTAATCAATCATACATAATTTTAATTTGGATCCCGTTCTTTCACTGTTTGTGCGGAATTCTAAAAACCAGTTCAAAATTTACTTTGAATCCGAAATCAATGTGCATTTGAATATCGGATTAGAGCTCTCTAATAACTACCAGTAATTCAAGATTGCAGAAGCCAATCTAACTGCATTCATAACTTAACTGTTAGCACTAACTAGGTCTATAGACGAACTTTAAACTTAAACGTACGTTACGTTAACGTATATCGGGATCCAATCATTCATTTCGTGTAGTTGTCACAGTCAATCGACTATGCAGATCCTGGTGTCAGAGTTTTTCGAAACCGACTCTCGGTCACTGACGTGGTTCCAGTTTTGTTTCAATGGGGCCAGGGTCAGAATTGGTGAACAGGATCAGGCTTGGAATGTGTTAATTGTAAATGTAACATTCTTTTTTTATAACATTCTAACCTAGTTATATGTATCTTACTTAGACCATCAAACCAATCGGAGTGGCCACCAACAGGCGAGCCCCTCTACCAAATGTATATGACCGCCGGTCATACTGCTTGTACTTGTGTGCGGGTAATTTTTGCTTGTGTTGGATATTTTTGTCAAGTGTGTGCGTACCGACGTGTTTGAATAATGCATTCTGAAGGTCCGTTGTCCGTAAGCCGGCGCTCACTCATTTTGTAGGTATTTAGACTTATATATTTGGGAAAATAACACTATAACATCTACTTTAGCGATTTTCACTATATAAATACTTTTTCTAAAGGCTGGTATAAAAATCAGGTCAATAAGTTTATTATTTTAGCCATAGTATTAAAAATAAACTTTAAAATGAGGCAACTATGTTATTTTTTCTATCGAGCGAATTTCTTCTGATTGTGTTACTGTAAGCGAATTTCACTCTGTTAGATCCTCAACTAAGTCTTAAAATTCTGAAAAAAATTATATGTTAAAAAATTTTATTTTTACGATTGTTTAAAACCCCTAATACTTATTAAGCGTGTTTCCTCCCCCCGCGCGCAGAATCTGGCATGTTTCACGTAGAAATAGAGCGCGTGCTGTCTTTAAGGTATCTTACGGTACATGAAAAGAGATGCTCTAAGCTAAGCCAAAGGCATAATGTACGTTAATAAGTCATATCAAGTTTTATGTTTCAATGGCCAGGGCCCGGGGTCAGAAGCGGTGAGTAGGGTCGGGCTTGGAATGTGTCGGAATGACGGATAGCACGGATTACATTCTGTACAATTTGAGTTCGGAAATATTTGAGGCGTGGTACCCCACCACACCGCACACAAAACATTGAGGCTACAACAATAAGTTCGTTATAATGAATCTATCGATCAACGTTTTTGCGCATGATTTTTTGTTAATTGTGTTACTTATTAGTTATTTTTTCTACAGGTTTGAGCGTTTGGTGAAAGAAATATTCCTATTTTGTGCAAAGGACGGATGAATCTGTGTCCTACTTTAAGTTGTGCAACGCTTTGGATGTTGAACAGTAATGTAATATTTTTCTATGATTAAGTAATAAAATAAATGAAATTAATTAATTTAATTAACTTATTAGTAATAATTATAAGCTTCTTCCTCTATCATTAGTAGTATATAGGTAGGCGCTTTCCCACATTTACAACGTGAAATTTTAACGTCGTATTATATCGTTACCCGTAAAACAGCTGGACCGTATTCATTATCATTTTGTGTAGGTGACATGGTCAATCGATCATGCATACCCTGGTGTCAGAGTTCTTCGAAACCGCCTCTCGGCCTCTGACGTGGAACGTAATTAAGATACCTAAATTATGAGGGCATTTCTCTGTACTCTATGTATTTTAGCGACACCCCGTTACATGATAGATTACATTCAAACTGCGATGAAATCCGTTTTATTGCATTCGCCATTTGTCGCCGCAGGCGAAAATAGATTCTTAGATTTACATACCACTAGCAATTTTAGTTACAAATTAAATAAATCCTAAACTAGTGTTAAGAACCGCATATTTTATGCTACTTATTTCCTTCGGGAACACTTTTTCTCGGGATGAAAGGTACCCTTATCAATAATCTTTTTGCAACATGATTTTAGAAAAAAGATTGGCCAATTTCGAGCAGACTTGTGACTTGGGGGTTCCGTACTACCACACAATACATAACTATTTAGTAATCTGTGCTAATAGACTTAACAGGTTATTTTGAGAATATTGCTTTCCTTTATTTGTTTGATAAAATCAATTTTATGTAGGTATTTTTGATTTTATAGTTTTAATATTTATTCCGGTTTGATATTGCTTCTTTCTTACCAATTATAGACAAACAGATTGACGGACATCAAAGTGATCCTATAAGGGTTCATTTTTACCTTTTGAGGTAAGGAACCCTAAAAAATAACAAAAAAATATCTTTTATTTATTCATTCATGAGAGAAAATACAGCATGGTATGGTTTGTAATTACATATATTCGTACAACATACTTAAGTTAACTATGTAAATTCAAACAATTATGTTGAAATTGAGGCCATGCCATGCATGAATTTTAATTTTTTCCTCACGATTATGAGAAAAACATATATTTCAAGTTCTAATCTGCAGTATATATACTCATATATGTTGTGGGGTTTTTGGAGGTGGTGTATGGTGGTTTTCAATACTTCGTAAAAAGGAGGAGATTCACAATTCGTACTCTTTTTTGATTATTGTTTTTTTTTCTATGGGACCCTAACAATCTTCCGGGATTAAATGTATTTCAGATGTTATTCTGGTACATACATTGTATGTATCCATATCCATACTAATATTATAAATGCGAAAGTCTGTCTGTCTGTCTGTCTGTCACCTCTTCACGGCTAAACTGCTGGACCGATTGTGATCAAATTTGGTAGGGATGTAGTTAACGACCTGAGGTCAAACATAGGCTACTTTTGGGCGCGATATAACCGAGTCCCACGCGGGGCGAAGCCGCGGGGAACAGCTAGTAGATTATATATTATGTTTTCCACAAGAGAAGACAAATGCTGTTGAATTTCTCCAAGTACTCTATTCAATATGAGACTAGTTCTAAAACTTAACTAGTACTTCATCTCAAGTCTCATCTGAGAATTAGACGAGGTGTTTCAATCATATCGACACGTAATTACGTACCGTCTGCAGCGAAACGAAGGCAGTGAGAAACGGCGGGAAACGAGCGGCGAAGGCGGTACAGATGGCGAAAGTGTAGAGACCAGGCTATATTATTCCTCTTTTTCTTTCATGATCTTGGAGAATGATAGTGGCCAACACTGTCAAATATTAAGGCTGCCTAAAGGCATATTTCACAGATTAACTATTGCCATTAGCGAGAATAACTTGGACGGACTAGTTTTAGGATGACGATATTTAAAAAAATCATGATTTTATGTAAATAAATACTTTTTTACGCCAAAAATAAGCGGGATCTTAAGTAAATTGATTTTTTTTAAATTTTTTTATCATCACCTATTTTTATGTTATCAAGAAAAATAACTCTTTTTCTTAGGCAATAAGAGCACATGTAACAAAAGAACCTTGGACTCTGCAATTTGCTACTCAGTAGATTCCCCAGCTCCGCCGCTGCGTCGCCTCGTGATGTATTGTACAGAACTCAATATCTACAGTCGTGGCACTTGGCACGGGCGCAAGATGTTCCCATGCTCCTCTTGTTTATGCCCGAACTTGCATGAATAAAAAGTTTCCTGCAATAAAAATAGTATTATTATGCGATCCCGTTCCTATTTTGTTATAATTTAGTGCTTAGTTGCCCAATAACAAGAATAATTTTTGCTTGATAATCTCGCTCTCGCTATAAGTTCTTGAGTCTCGAACTTACTTTAGGGCTAGCTCAATCTGTGTTTTATTTCCGTATATATTTAAAGTTATATTCCTAAAAAATACTTAAAAGTTTATCATAACCTAGTCAGCGTTTTCTTGGTTTCATACCAACGGATTCTTTCTCATTGTTTTCCCTTTATAAATCACTAGCTGTTCCCCGCGGCTTCGCCCCGCGTGGGACTCGGTTATATCGCGCCCAAAAGTAGTCTATGTTTGACCTCAGGTCGTTAACTACATCCCTACCAAATTTCATCACAATCGGTCCAGCAGTTTAGCCGTGAAGAGGTGACAGACAGACAGACAGACTTTCGCATTTATAATATTAGTATGGATGGATTATGGATACGGCATTAATTTTTTATCGTCTTCTTAACGTCAACCATCTTTACTTTCTTCCTTTCTTCGGAACTTCAGTCTCCTTTCAAGACAGTAAACAACGCAATAGGTAATTAAGTTTGGGATTTCATATCCCAAAAAGATATTTGAAGATTTATTCAGTTTTAGAAAGACTTACAGCTATAACATAAGACTAGACTATTAGGCGCCAAAACTGCAATCATGATTTTTTATAACTTTCATATACATAGTGACTTGCGTTACGAAGACAAATCTAACAAAGTAATATTTATTAAAATCAGTAAGTAGTAAACTTACAGGTTATATGTTTTATAACAATAAATTAATTTTAATGGAACCTGAGTGCTAAAACCACGCTATGTATGCATCCGGGAAACCACTTCCAGCTAACAATGTAATCATCAAGATAGCATCAACATTTGCATAGCAAATTTAGCGATTTGATCGTCATTCAAAAACCGCATACCGAATATTTGAAACTAGCGAATTGTGGTCACAATGACGCTTGTTATGCGTTCACTTGACATATTTGTTTGTGCAGTCGGCAGCAATAAGCGAATGCATATTGCTGCTTTAAATCGCTGGTTTTAATTGGGTAATAGAGTCCCCCCATACTGAGACATATTAACGCCATCTATCTATCACTTGAGACACTGTGATTCTAAATTCGATATCTTATTGACTTTTTTCACAACTAGTTACCAAACAGCGAAAGAAACATCTTATCTTGTAACTGGTTAGGTAAATTTAGTTACCAAAGTGGACGAAGGGGAATAAAGCACGAAATCAGTTTGTGGAAGAATGACAATATTTTAACATATCATGTTTTGATAATTCATACTCTTTTTCCGCCAAAAATTATCGTGATCATAGCTAAGTTAAATTTTTTCCATCCTTGTAGCACCAATTCTTAGCAAGAAAACGAACTAAATTGTTTTCTTAGGCAATGCTTTGGCTAAGCCTTCTGAGCTTAATCAAAGAAAACATACACTACGCGAAGCTCAGTGCCCCTAGTATGAGTTTTTCTTAACGCAGACGCTAGCGACTGCGTTAGGATTTTGTATGGAATTTCTTAGTTGCCTTACTATCCGCCAGAGGCGCTGTACAGGTTTGCCATACTAAATCGCTAACGCAGTCGCTAGCGTCTGCGTTAAGAAAAACTCATACTACAGGCTTATTTCTAGACCAACAGACTATAATGCCATCGAAACGAAAAAAAGGAAATTATTCTAAAAAAAGGCAATAAACGATTCTCCAGCAAACAAATTAAATATCCTCAAAGCGGAGTACAATAAACAGAAATAAACGGAAAATAATTACGGAACTAAGTACTGCGGAAATCAGTGGCGGTGAATCAATAACCGATTTGAATTTATATTGGATTCTTCATTGAATTTAATCGCGACTTAGACCCGTGCATCAAGATTTCTAAGATATAATTTCTGTTTTTCTATAAAATTAATGATTTTGGTTTCGTTTTGTTTTGGTGCGGCTAAGTTAACTGAGAAAGTAAAAAAAAAATACTGCGACCAAATCGCAGACCTCTTGAAAAAGGGGGGAAACATTACGAGTACCCGAAGGTGAGTGTAAGACGAGTATCTTTTTCATATTTATGGCAATCAAACTTCTCATAAAGCTTATTTTTGTCATTATCAAGCATTTCGACGTTTAATACCACATACGAAAAATACTTATTCATATATATGTATTTTACGTAGTTAAAAATAATAATACGGATTACCTAATACGATATCCATACTTCCATACTAATATTATAAATGCGAAAGTCTGTCTGTCTGTCTGTCTCCTCTTCACGGCTAAACTGCTGGACCGATTGTGATGAAAGAGTCATGGCGAAACTCCATACATCGTTTGTACGAATAAAAAATTGAAATACAGATAACATAAAATAAATCGAATTAGTAAGAATACATAACTAGTAACATGTTTACCACCACAAAAAAAATTTAAACCCCGGGGTTTCTATAATATTTAATTTTTTAAAGTCGACCTTTAGCTTCGTTTTCATTCGCCATTATTGTCGCAACTGAAACATTTTGTCATCCTGACAGTTGTTAGCATTGTCAAAACGGTATTGATAGTTCATTATGGTAGGTTAGGTTCATAGATTAAGTAGTTGTACCTGTGATTAAGCAATTAATTTTTACTTGGTGAAAAAGTGAGATGGCGAAATAGGGAAGTCCATGAGTAAGAAAAGGACCAACGATATTTTTTATATTTTTGTCTCTGTCAACGTGGCAATTTTTTCTTTGTTTGGCCAATTCGACGCCAAACAAAATCTTACACCGAACTAACAGGGAAATTATTTATTTTTTGTATTAAGAAAAATATTCATTTTAAGTAGTAGAATTTGTACGAAAGATATACAAAAAATAAGGGCATTTGTTACATAAATTGTGTGGCTCAGGAACACATTCCAGGGTGCCTACCACCATCTCTTAAAACCATGCAAGATCCAGTGAGTAAGCGAGATGTCGCCTTACATCATGTATTGCGCTGTCTCATTACTATATACAGTCTCTTAAAACCACGCAAGATCCAGTGAGTAAGCGAGACAGCGCAATACATGATGTAAGGCGACATCTCCCTTACTCAGTCGTTCTTGCATGGTTATTAGAGATGGTGGTAGGCACCATCTCTTAAAGCGTAATACATGATGAAAGGAGATGACGTCTTACTGTGTCACTCTGTCTCGCCTACTCACTCGTTCATGTATGGTTTCAAGAGATGGTAATAAACCATTTGATAGTGAGCCTGCTACTTAAAAAGTTGATGGTAACCCCCCCCCCCCAGGTAGCTGACTACCATCTCTTAAAACCACGCAAGATCCAGTGAGAAAGCGGGACAGCGCAACACATCATGTAAGTAAGGCGACATCTCATTCACTCACTGGATCTTGCATGGTTTTAAGAGATGGTATAGCGCCCCAGGTACTAAATCGACGAATCTAACCTACCATAATGAACTGTCAATATCGCCTTGACAATGCTAACAACTGTCAGGGTGACATATTGTTTCAGTTGCGTTAAAAATGGCGAATGAAAACGAAACTAAAGGTCGACTTTTATAAAATGGAATATTAAAATAACCCCGGGGTTTAAATTTTTTTTGTGGTGGTAAACATGTTACTAGTGAAGTATTCTTACTAATGCGATTTATTTTAAGTTCTCTATATTTAATTTTTTTATTCGTACAAATTCCGCCATCATTCTTTGGTAGGGATGTAGTTAACGACCTGTGCCCCTAGTATGAGTTTTTCTTAACGCAGACGCTAGCGACTGCGTTAGCGATTTAGTATGGCAAACCTATACAGTGCCTCTGGCGGATAGTAAGGCAACTAAGAAATTCCATACAAAATCCTAACGCAGTCGCTAGCGTCTGCGTTAAGAAAAACTCATACTAGGGGCACTGAGGTCAAACATAGGCTACTTTTGGACGCAATATAACCCACGCGGGGCGAAGCCGCGGGGAACAGCTAGTTAACCATAAAAACACCACCTCACTATTTGTTTTCTTGTAATTTAATTTATTAATAATCTTCATAGTCAAGTTAAGTAAGTCAAAGTAGTCGTCAAGTTAGTCTAGTCATAGGACTAAGTAAAGCGGTAGAAACACTTAGCATTATCTTGGAGATTTTGGTAACAAAGATTAATGTAACTTAATCGGCACTGTACCACTTCCCAGCACTAACGCTTATTCATGAACACTTAGCAAATAAATAATCTACCATTATTGTACACAAATGCTCGAAAAAACCACCTATTTTGGAAAATAAATACAGCGTAAACAATATTACAATTGACTTTCCCGCGAAAACTCCCGTATTTCTCAAAAATCATTACAGAAAATATTATAAGTGTAAACTTTTCTCAACATGGCAACACCAGACTAAACGTTGGGCGGTATTGGGATGTGGTGTAAGGGGGGGATGTTTGCTAAGATGATTGTCTGGTTCGCCTGCCTGCTCAAGTTACACAGGGTGACCTTTGACCTTTAGTATTTTAGTAGTTTCATTATTATATATAGCGTGTAAATACGGTTGTGTTTTTGTTTATTTTAGGATGAGATTTTGTAGCGTTGGGGATTCTGAAATCAGAATAAATATTTATTTGCAGAAAATATGTGCAAAGGTATTTCTTTAAGCACTATTTGCAATGCAAACTCCCTTTATAAAACAGCACCAATAAAAATAAACAAAATTATATGGTAATGGCTCAAAGGACAAAAATATTGCCATTCAAAGGGTGTTTCCACTTTGAATTGCTGGCATAATAATGGTCAGTTGGAATTTTTGAGTACCAATGTTAATTGCGTAATTGTTTTATTTGCTTACAGTTGCATAAATGTTCAGTTGTGGTCAGTTGGGGTTATGTGGTTATAATATAATAAATCATTTTTTTCTGACTACAAATTATTTTTACAGTATTATTTATGTTTTGATAATATCAGTCACATAATAAATTTTTCTTTCGATTACGATATTTTAAAATATCATGTTTTAATTATTCACACTCTTTATTCGCCAAAAAATAGGGGGATCTTAACTAAATTAAATTTTACAATCCTTGTAGCGCCAACTATTGGCAAGAAAAGGAACTAATTTTTTTCTTAGGCTATGGGACTACGTGGTTTAGTTAAGTAAACTCTTTATTGCACTAGAATAAATGACCCTAATCATGAATTACCCGTTGGCTTGAAGAATTCAGAGACAATAGAAATACTTTCGATATGACCATTATCCCTTTCAGAACGATAAATATTTTTTTAAATTTCGATATATTTATCGACTAAAACAAAGTCGCTAGGGTCTAGGGTACCTCAGAAAAATTATGAAAAAATTCTCCCCCCCATGCCTTCCTATAAAACCCCCCCGCACGAACGTGCGCTCCCGGTTTCATTGTACGAACGCACGATCGTGCATAACTAAGAAATGGCGGTAACTAAAACAAATTGTTGACACTATAAGATGTATTTCTTGTTTTTCTTATAAATCAATTGTATTACACAACTTTGTGGTCATTTTTTATCCATATTTACGAGTCAGAATCAACATTAAAGACTAATGACTACAGGAATCAGTTTTTGACTTACTAAATACTTTTGGCATAGACTATGACATAATTAACAATAACAGAAGTCACTTTCAATGGTACGCTAAGATACAATTTTGGTCTCTTATGATACACAGGTAGACGGCGCATTTTGTGCAACACACTTTTGTAGTTGAACGGCAACTTTCCAGCCTGCATTTCCTATCCCTTGCAATATCGTCGAAAATAGGGAAATGTTCGAATTTGTTGAACCTTTTATCTAAAGACGGAGCTGCTGACAGCTTGTACTTCTTCCCAGGTGGTTAGGTGGGTCTCGACAGATGGTGAAACTCTCTGATCTCCCATTGTTTCATTGAAAGCGAGGCTAGAGCAATTCATGAGAGTAACTGCTAAATCCACCATGAACCAAAGCAAGTCTTAACAACGCATGGAGGTAATACTTTTGCATTGCCTCCCTGCGTTTACAACTGCAAGATCTAAGAAGTGAATCAACACATTCACTGTTCATTTTTCGTCTTCTGGAAAGTTCTATAGTATTCAATCAGTTGGTCAAATACGTCAACTCCGCCCATGATTGTAATTTAGGATCACCTTCGGAGCCGTATCGCCGACGTACCTAAGTCTCGTTTTTTGTTCCATCTCTAAATAGATGAAGTTTGATTCCCGCTAGTGCAGTTAGAGGCCATCAATACACTTTTGTTGTCTTTCCATTTTACAAGAGCAACGTCGTTAGATGTGAACTGTACTATATCACCACGCTTCATTGTTCTGTCCTGTTTCGAGTCTAAGTTTTTATGGTTTCGAACACGATTAAGCATGATTGTTCCTCTGCCATGCTACTGGATGCTATTTAAGCGATCCAAAAGTGATCAAAAAAATGGAAAAAGTAAACATGATCCTTATGAGTGACTCTCCAAAGTCATGAACTTTGCACCTGTAGTGGGCGGGTGCTCGTCGTAGCGGCGGTTGGTGGTAGGTTTAGCTGTTCCTGGCGCCCACCGTTGTTCGAGCTAGCGGCAGTTGCCAGTAGGTTAGGTGATAGATTTACCCGTTCCTGACACCCACAATGTTACTGATTTAATGGCAATTCAGGATCACTATCATCATCTGGGCAATCCTGCACAGTTATATCCTCATCTAGCAGACGAGGGACCTGAATTACCGGTTCAGTCTCATCATTAGTGATGTCCAGGTCTGACTGACATCCATCGCCAAGCAATTTTTCTAATAATTTATAGTCTAGTGGCTATCCTATGAAAAAAGAAACAAGCATTACTTGTATGAATATTCAGTTTCATAAGTACAATTTAAAACGACAACGCACGATTGTGCGTTCAAACTTCGTGGACATGTCGCTATTTCAAATATTATTCATCGAGTTAAAATCATATCATATTACTGTAGTCAAACATTCAAAATAACTATTTAAACTAAAAAAAGTACTTATTAATTAAGTTTAAACCAAAAAAAAAATACTTACGACTGCCTTCGTAGTCCACATGTTTAACCTCCATCTTGGAACACGTCTCGACTGATCTTTAACGTCCCGCTGCCCCGCAACTACCTTTGCACTATGCACCTAGACGAACGTACGAACGATCTACTTCGTATCGGCGCTGTAAAATGGAATTTCGCGCGAAATTTTTTTTTAAACTTGGACGCACGCTTAGTACCATCCGTTCTGAAAGGGTTATATGCGCGAATTGTCTCAAATCTCAAAACATTAACGAATATCGATAAGAAAAAATTGTATGGAATTGACATAAGCTGCGGTACATCACGTGGTCATATAATCTTATGTCAATCCCATACATTTTGTTCTTATCGAACTTCGTTAGTTTTGAAATTGTAACGTTGGTTAAATGAACGGATGTATAAAAAAGGGACATTCTACTGAAACAAAGCAACATAGAAAAGTGCTGGAGTTTTGTCTGTCTGTCTCAAGTTGGTGCCGAGACTCGCGTGAGCGCTGACAGCTTGTAAAACTTGCTGCTAATTCAGATACTTGTATGAAGCGTCTTATCTTGAACTACTAACTACAATAAGTTGATGCGCACCCAGGTTTTTCGTAATAAGGCCTGGCGAGGCGCATGGCCGAAGTTTTAATTAATTTGCGGAGCGACAGGGGCTCAAAGAAATCTTTGATTTGCGTCTCAACGGGGATTCAGAAGTTGGTAGCGAGATTCGCTGGAAGTTCATTTGAGTCCTTTGAATTTCAAATGCGACTAGTCTTCTAGAGAGTCCTATAGACTTTGATTCAGCATCGCAACTGCCCCTTTGGTCCAGTGGTTAAGTTGTTTGCCGGTAGACCCGGGTTGTGGGTTCGATTCCCACGGGCAGCATACTTTGTTTACTTGTTTAGTAAAGACTTTGCAGGCTTGAGTAACCTGATTGTCTGGTAATAAGGAATTCCGTGCTGCGGAACGTATGTTAAGCTGTTGGTCTCGGCTGTCATCTGTTGGTCCCGGCTGTCATCTGTTAGTCGTTGAAGGAACCACGTTAGAGACTGCGAGGCGGTTCCAAAGAACTCTGAAACCTAGTGTGCATGGTTGATTGACCTTGTCATCCAATGTCGTACGTGTGAACGTAAGCCCCCTAAAGATGGGGGAGAGTTATTAAAATGCAATGATTGCATAGATAGGCGACACTATAGAGAACTTTGTAGGGAGATCAAGCAGGTGCGACTGGAAAGAGATGCGAAATGCTAGTACAGCGCACTCTCCCGAGATTCGGCTCGTATAACCGAGGGGTTGGTAGAGCGATGGGAGGTGGAGGGAAGTGACCTTGTCATCCCAGGAAATGAAAATGAATAATCACTTCTTTTAAAAACACGTGAAAAGAAGAATTTTGATTACATTAAGTGGTTGTTCCTATCCACCCTAAGGTTGGCTGGAAGAAATTGCATTAGCGATAAGTCCGCCTTTGTACACATTGTTTGTATTTGTGTCAACATGTATAATTTGTATGTTAATGGTACAATAAAGATAAAGATAAGTCTGCCTGCGACCATGAGCTCTGTAAAGTGCTTGAAACGTTAGGTATAAATAAGTAAGCAATAAACGCGATAGAAAACCGTATAAAATAAGTTTAATTTAATAAAGATAAATATTTTTTTTTAAATCTATGGTCTACTGTAATACGAGTATATTGCATTATATTACACAAATATTAAGTCAGAGCCCCTTACAAATACTAAAGTATCTCGTTTGCTCCGGGTTTTCGCGACATACGGGACAAGTTTTAATTAATCAGCACCGGTGAGAGGTGGGGGGTGGAGGGGGGTTATCACTTCTCAGCACCTCAAACCGCTACCGAGTTTTCACGATTCGCTGGTCGGTTCAAACAAATTTGGCAGAGTACTTTGTATGGCTTTGCACCGTCTCAAGATGCTAAATTTCATAAAAATATTTGTTTCGGTCAATTTTAGCATTGAAACTACCGGAGAAGCCAAGCGCACTTATTTCTACGTGAAAAATTATGTAACATTCTTCGCGGGGGGCGAGGTAACACACACAATAAGTATTAACTGACATTATTCGATGACATCGCTACGCACACACTTATCAAAATCATTCAACACAAGCAAAAAGTTTACGCACACAACTACAAACAATAGTGTTTGTGTATGCAGCAGTCATTATATTCTTCTTTAACTTTTTAGACGAATAATGAGAGAAAAGGAGACACCAAAGTTTATATAAAGTCCACCATTATTTTCATAGAAATGAATGGCAATCTAAACTCCTCCGTACTTCGAAAGGTACGTTAAGCCGTTGGTTCTGGCTGTTATCGATAGATGGCAGTCGTAAGGCTAGACGATGCATATAGGCAGCCAAAAATTGTGACCGTGTTGGCTACTATCACACCCGGATCATGTTCTTATTGGTCTGGTTTCCCTGTTAAAAGGGTTACGGAGGAGCTCGGACGGTAGTCGCTCCATTGCAATAACCAGTAGCCAAATCAGGACCATGATTTAAACCTTTTGCGGACGTTTTTAAAAGCACACAGAAGTTTTTTGTTATTTCTGCTATAGCAGTCATGTGTACGCTAACGTGTTAGAAGCGTACTATAAGCTCTGAAGCGTAAGGTGAAGATGCAACCAGAAAACACGCTTAGACTACAATATGCTCCACTACTGACGGTTTTTTTTAATGTCCCACTGCTGGGACATTAAAAAAAGACCTTTCCCCAGCCTTTTAAAAAGCTTTTCGCCGCTTTTTGCCATTCAGTCTCGAATTTGTCATTCGCCATCTCTTGCGTGGTCTGCACCTCGGTCTACGCCTTCTGGAACCCAGGATGTTGCTGTCGGGCCCATCTATCCAACCCATTCCTACTTTAGCTTGGCCGTCTTAATGCCCACATCGACAATCTGGGTTTTATCCATTCATCCATCCAATCCATAGGTATTATCCAGGCTTAGATCAAAATGATCTAAGTATCCAGGGAAATAATAGAATGAATAAACACGCGGACTTATCGCTAATAAAATTTCTTCCAGCCAACCTTAGGGTAATTATGGAAATCGTGTAGAAAAGAAATATTAAAAGCAAAGAATAACACAGCGAGGAAATATTATCTTCCATTAAATTTAAATTTGCCAATCTACAATCCGCTTTGTTCGTTTGTCCTGTTTGTATACCGTCCTATAGTAGGGACGACAATAGCAGAATTCAGAAATTATGCGCACTATGCGCAGGTATGTTGTACGCCACCGTAATGGGCGTTTGTGGCTGAAATGTGGGCATACGTAATGCCTATACTCATTAGCGACTTACTATGTGTTTTCAATACAGGGTGGCAGGGTAAACTAAACACCGTTAATCACTAAATAGTATAAAAACAAAGTTGCTTTCTCTGTCCATATGTCCCTATGTATGCTTAGATCTTTAAAACTACGCAACGGATTTTGTTGCGGTTTTTTTAATAGATAGAGTGATTCAAGAGGAAGGTTTTTATGCCCATGCGAAGCCGGGGCGGGTCGCTAGTAATTTATATAAAGGAAGACCAACAGCTCATAGATAAAAAAAAATTGCGTCGAGAGACAGCGCGGTACGAACTTCTTTGCAACAGCTACAATAATATTACAATAGTAAATTGACTGTGATATAAAACAAATGAGACACTACAGGTCCTCACAAGTAGATACATGATAATGTAAAAAAGTAAGTTGAACATTAATACTAATAAACACTATAGTTACGAGTACGATATCGATAAAAATTACTACATAGTATAAAACAAAGTCGCTTTCCCTGTCCCTATGTATGCTCTAATCTTTAAAACTACGCAACGGATTCTGATGCGGTATTTTTAATAGATAGAGTGATTCAAGAGGAAGGTTTTTATGCCCATGCGAAGCCGGGGCGGATCGATAGTAATCGATTAAAGTAATGTGTGGATTATTTAAATTAATTTATTAAAATAAAAATAATGTAAATATTTTATACTAATTTTAAAGTCTACTCATGATACTGAACCCCATATACATTGTCTATAAGATAGGATATTAGATGATTAGAAGAAAATTAGGTAGATAGGCTCCAATCTACTAGACGTTAAAGAACGTCAGATACCGAGAAGCGGTTCCGAAAAACTATGTCATCAAGGTCTGCACTGTCGATGGACCATGAAACCTAAACGAAATGATGATAATGAGTTAAAGTTTATAACAGAAAACGGAATACAATTATTTGAGTCAAACATGTAAGTGTAACGGTCAATCGACCATGTACACCCTGGTGTTAGAGTTCTTAAGAACCCCCTCTCGCCCTCTGACGTGGTTCCTATAACGATTACCAGATGCCTACTTTAAGTATATTTATCTTTTCTTTTTCGAAGCTACTAACGGCCGAATACTCAAACGCTACTCAATTTTGAGAGCTGCTCAAGTATCATGCTGTCGCGCTGAACGTCAACGATATGACAGTGACAGCATGATACATGAACAGATCTTAAAATTTAGTAGCGTTTGAGTATTCGGGCATAAGCAGAGCTAAAAGCAGACTTCACAAAACCTTTTCCACAATATACTAGCGTCTAGCAACTTCACAAGACGACTATATTATATGCCTCAGAAACCCAGGTCTCATATTCGAGGCCCATTATTCAAGCGGGCTGTGGAGAGGGGTAATTGTAAGGGTCAATACAGACTGAGTCCCGAATACTCAAACGCTACTCAATTTTCAGAGCTGCTCAAGTATCAATCTGTCACTGTCATATCGTTAACGTTCAGCTCGACAGCTTGATACTTGAGCAGCTCTCAAAATTGAGTAGCGTTTACTCATACCCTAAAGATTTCCTCCCCCTCCCGAATACTCATTCGGGAGGTGAAGGAAATCTTTAGGGTATACAATTACATAAAAATGTACCTAGTATGAAAGCAAATAAGAAGAAACATTAGAGAACTTGTAGGGAGATCAATGTACAATATAGAGTATATCTATCTATCTATAATGTGCTGGAATCTCCAAGGGTGAAAGACACTTGTGTTAGGAACTCCTATATTTATAGCATTGATCCTACCATTTTGCTAATATTGCCACAGTTATTACGGTGAGAGGCAGTAAAACCTTGGAAGTGACCACAGATACATGCGGGGTATGGAGTAAGTATTTTCCTATCATAATAAACGGTCAGTGTAACTTAGCCTTTATGTCGTAACTACATTCGCGACACTCACGATTTATCGGTGTTGTTTGCGTAACCGCCGACCTTGTCCTCTGTAATGGAGGGGCTCATTTACAAATATACAGGATGATTTTTTCACACCAGTCTAATTTTTTCTGTTAATTGATTGATTGTCAATCGCGCTTGTACTGATAGGATAGATATTAATAACCCTTATAGTTGTTGGTATATTGATTCATTATTTAAACATGTAATGATGTTTATTTGCTGATTCCTTAGTAAATAAAGTGTATCAAACCAATAACTTATTTTACTCGATACACTTTACATTAAGTACGAACACTTTATAATAGTTCTACAAAAGAAAAAGTTTATCTTATCAGTTATTTAGCTTAAAATTGAAAATCTATCAAAAGGCCCATGTCCAGCAGTGAACGTCTTGTGTTTAAAATGATGATGATGATATAAGTGAGTATAAATTTAAAACTTATTAAAGCATGAATTTCCTTTGTAGAAGGTGGCGTGTGGGTTTCCACTAAACCAACTTCTAACAAGATCGGCATTCAGTCGCACACGATGTGTAGTTAAGTATAGCAGTAGGAAGCAGGCGAAGCGGTAGTAGGTAGAAAGCGGAGAAGGTATAGAGAGGAACTTGATAGCAAAAGAGGATAGTATATACAGATAGATATATTACAATTTTACAACACAGTTTACAATATAAGAATATCGACACCAGAGACGCGTGTCATGTGGTAGAGAACCGACGAATGAAGAACGCCGCGATCCGTCGATGTTTTTCATTGCGCGCGCAGCCGTTGCCAAACGATAGGTTGAGGTTTGTTATGAGCGGCGAGTGTCTCGCTACACCACTCCCCCAACCAGACCGTAACTACGGTCGATAGTAATTCGGAAACCTTACTCGTCTGCCGCTCCGGGTTGTTTTAACCTCTTGTTGTCCCTCTGTTTGAGATGTTGTCGTCGTCGTCGGTGGCATCGTTATAGGACTATGTACATCTTTTGTCAAATAAGCTGGCTTCAGTCTGTCAATAGTGACGTTGGATGGTTTACCTCGGACATCTATCTTGAAAAATTTCTCCTGCCTCTCGAGGACTTTGAAAGGTCCGGCATAGGGTGGTTCGAGTGATGCCCTTACGTGATCTTGCCGAAGAAAGACATGGGATGCGGTATGAAGATCGCGTGGAATGTAAAATGGAGAAGTACCATGCCATGAAGCAGGTTTTGGAGAAAGCTTAGCCATATTCGTTCGAAGTCGGGTTACATACTGGGTGATATCTGCTGTCGTGTAGTCATCTTTGGGAGATAGAAATTGACCAGGTAGCTGGAGTGGCTCACCATAGACGAGCTCAGCTGGACTGGCTTGTAGATCTTCTTTCCAAGTATTTCGGATCCCCAGCAACACAAGTGGAAGCGATTCGGTCCACTGTGAAGAGTCATGGCACATTATGGCAGCCTTGAGCTGGCGATGGAGACGTTCTACCATGCCATTAGCAGCTGGATGGTACGCTGTAGTACGAAGATGTCGCGCGCCGATCATAGACGTGAGTGCATTGAAAAGGTGGCTCTCGAATTGACGACCACGGTCCGTAGTCACGCGAGCGGGACAGCCGAATCTAGCTATCCAGCCAGACACGAGGGCAGCTGCGCAGGTCTCTGCTGTGATGTCCTGTAGGGGGATAGCCTCAGGCCATCGAGTAAATCTGTCGATGACAGTGAGGCAGTATCTGTAACCACAAGACAATGGTAAAGGTCCTACGAGGTCAATGTGAATATGAGAAAACCTCGCAGATGGAGTAATGAAAGATGAGAGATGAGAATGAGTATGACGGGTGACTTTGTTTTTCTGGCAATTTAAACATTGCCTAGACCACTCTCTACAGTCCTTACGAATCCCTGGCCATACGAATCTTTGTGTAACCAGTCGTACTGTAGCTGTATTCCCTGGGTGATTCCAGTTATGCACCATATTGAAGACTTGCCTTCTTAAGTTCGGAGTGATGTATGGTCGAGGTGGCTGAACAGAAGTGTCGCAGAATATTGGTAAGTTAATGTGTGCTGTTCGTATCTTCCTTAGCTTCAGAGCGGTACCATGTTTAAGAAGGCCTTGCAGCTCAGGATCAGCTTCCTGGGATCGTGCAAGTTCTTGGTAGTCGATGGCCACGGAGATCTCATCTAGGCGCGAGAGAGCATCAGCAACCACATTCTCGGGTCCAGGTATGTATAGTAGTAGTATAGGGTCGAACGTCTGTTGTAAATTGAGCTATGTAGTCTAGATATCTGAACTGGCGAGGTGAACATTGGTCTCTATTCTTTGTGAAGGCAAAGGTGAGTGGTTTATGATCAGTTAGTATGGCAAATGTCCTCGCCTCGACCATGTGGCGGAAGTACTTAATGGCCTCGTAAACAGCTAATAGCTCCCGGTCGTATGGGCTATACTTTTTCTGAGATGGGCTCAGTTTATGCGAATAAAAAGCCAAAGGTTGCCATTCCTTTCCTTTTCGCTGTTGTAAGACTGCACCGATACCCAAGTCTGATGCATCAGTCACGATGGCTAAATCTGCAGTTGGGTCTGGATGGGCAAGTAGCGTGGCATTTGACAATGAGGTCTTACAATCTTCAAATGCTTTAAGCATATCAGGTGTCATATTCACTGGATGTGAACCTTTAACTTTAGGGCCAGATAGTACTGCGTGCAGCGGTGCTTGAAGTTGAGCAGCGTTTCGTATGAAGCGACGGTAAAAGTTCAGCATGCCCAAGAATCTTCGAAGCTCTTTAACAGTTTTGGGAACAGTGTACTCCTGAAGCGCTTGGACTTTAGTAACGAGGGGTTTAGTACCGGCAGCTGAAACTGAGTATCCTAGAAAGGTTACCTCTTCTTTTCCAAGGAAACATTTTGATGTGTTGACCCATATGCCATATTGTTTGAGGCGTCCGAAGAGTATGCGAAGATGAGCTTTGTGTTGTTCCACGGAATTTGAGAAAATCAAGATATCGTCGATGTACCCATAGCAGAAATCAAGGTACAGGAGCACTTCATCAAGGAACCTTTGAAAAGTTTGGGCAGCGTTTCTTAAGCCAAAAGTCATGAACGGAAATTCAAAGAGTCCGAACGGTGTAGTAATCGCTGTTTTGGGAATATCAGCAGGATTTACAGCTATTTGATGGTAGGCCTTAACTAAATCGATGGTGGAGAAGATGGAACATCCAGAAAGTTGATGTGAGAAGTCATGAATGTGTCGTATAGGATAGCGATCAGGTATAGTGCGGGAATTCAGAGCTCGGTAGTCCCCACAAGGTCGCCATGAATTGTCCTTCTTTCTCACCATGTGCAAAGCCGAAGACCATGGACTCTCCGAACGGCGAGCAATGCCACTGGCAAGCATGAACTCAAACTCCTTCTTGGCAGTCTGAAGTCGAGCTGGATCTAGACGTCGTGGTTTACAAGATACTGGAGGTCCTGGCGTAGTCTTAATATAGTGTAGTGTGCTGTGCTGTGGCGGTGAATGCACACCAGCAGGCCTTGTAATCTCCGGAAACTCTCGAAGTATTTGATGGAATTCTGACTCACCATTAACAGATTTCACAGAGGCGATATCGTCAGTGGTTCCTGTTCTTTCTGAAATGGCGGCGACATGTAAAGTTGTAGTACCGTCAACCAGACGTTGATTCCTGCAATCAACTAGTAAGTTGTAGTGGCTAAGCAGATCAACACCAATGATGGGTTTTGACACGTCGGCTATTGTGAAGCTCCAAGAAAATATGCGTCTGAGTCCTAAATTGAGATGAAGCTGTATAGGCCCGTAAGTATGGATGATACTGCCGTTTGCCGCTATTAGATCATACTTGGAACGAGCGCAGGACGTCTTGACTGCTGATCGTGGGAAAACGCACAAGTCTGAGCCAGTATCCACAAGGAATTGCATTTTCGTGGCGCGGTCGGTGACAAAAAGACGGCCTGTAGATGGAGGGCAGTCGTTGGCCGCTACTTCCGACCGCCCTGGGCGTTTCCCGACTCGAATGTGCAGGGCTGCCTACACTTCTTCGCCTGAGCTCCAAAAGTATAGTGGTAGAAACAGTGCGGGTGGTCTGGCGGTGGCTGTGTGTAATTCGAGCGACTGCTTGAGCGGTTTCTCTGAAAACTAGGCTTGGAACGTGAGTGACTTCTGTTATTCCTGTCATTAGTAAGGGCTGCTACTTGCCTGGTTAGCTCATTGACCTGCCTTGTTAGCTCTTCCATAGGCGAAGATGGTGTGATGACAGTAGAAGTGCTAGCCATGGAGACCTGAGGTATAGCAGGAGCAATTTCGTACACTTTATCAGCCAATTCTCCCAGTTTATCTAAAGAAAGATCCATCTGTGAAGCAATAACAGTCTGTATATTCTGTGGCAGTCGACTAGTCCATAAAGTGGCCAAAAAATCACTGGGTATTGAAGGACCCGCTAAACGCTCCAAGTGACGCAGGAATTGCGAGGGCTTTCGGTCGCCAAGCTCCTCGTGCATAAGTAATTGTTTCACGCGCTTTTCCTGTGAAGCGGACAGACGCCTTATAAGCTCGGTCTTCAATTTCAAATATTTGTCCTTTTCAGGAGGCCTAGTAATGATATCTTTCACTTCGATGGCGTATTGGTGATCAAGCTGTGCTACGAGATAATTGAATTTTGTATCATCAGTAGTAATTCGGGAAAGATCAAATTGACACTCTAATTGGGCAAACCATAAAGCCGGTTCTTCTGGCCAAAATGGTGGTACTTTTACACCAACTCTCAATACTTCATCAATTTTAATCACTTTTTCGGACTCGCACATTTTAAAAACAAAAGTCGCTCACCACTCGTGTAAGTAAGGCCACGGCCAACCTCTTTGTTGCTATTGGCAACGAAGTTTGTTTGACAGGAAAAATTTTTTATTCAAAATTATTTTTATTTTATGCTCACGATTTCCAGGTCACAAATCGGCGCAAAAGGTGCTTCTTGTTCGTAGTCGGTGGTCACCAGTGTAGAAGGTGGCGTGTGGGTTTCCACTAAACCAACTTCTAACAAGATCGGCATTCAGTCGCACACGATGTGTAGTTAAGTATAGCAGTAGGAAGCAGGCGAAGCGGTAGTAGGTAGAAAGCGGAGAAGGTATAGAGAGGAACTTGATAGCAAAAGAGGATAGTATATACAGATAGATATATTACAATTTTACAACACAGTTTACAATATAAGAATATCGACACCAGAGACGCGTGTCATATGGTAGAGAACCGACGAATGAAGAACGCCGCGATCCGTCGATGTTTTTCATTGCGCGCGCAGCCGTTGCCAAACGATAGGTTGAGGTTTGTTATGAGCGGCGAGTGTCTCGCTACACCTTTTAAATAACAAACAATCTTAGCTTGAAAGGACTTATTGTATTGTAACTTCGTGAATTTTATTTCTACCTAGCCATTTTGTAAAATAACCAACAATCTTAGCAAACATGCTTAGAGCATTAATTGCGTTACGTCTTAGGCATTCCTTGGGACAATTACCTGAATAAAGCGCGTCAGGTTGTGCCCCGGGTTACGGCAATAAGGAGATGATATTCATTTTATATAAAACTACTATAATAAAATGATCGATCATTTCTTTGTATTCTTCAGTAAGGAGAGTAAGGAGAGAGAGAGAGGAGGAGAGTATAAATGCAATATGCTTATTTGTATTATTCTTTCATCTCCACTATTCTACCTCTATTAAATTTGTCTCAAATAATTTTTCATTTAGGCTAATTTGTACTCACATTTATGTGCTACATTTATGTCTGCAAATAATTAAATTTTACCCAAAGGGTAAAACGGTACTCTATTACTAAGACTCCGCTATCCGCCCGTCTACCTCCAGGCATCTCATAAATCGTGAAAGCTAGATAGTTGAAATTTTACAGATGATGTATTTCAATTGTCTCTATACTTAACAACAAAAACTAAAAACCGAATAAAAAAAATATATCAGTATCTTTTTATACAACAAACGTGATTTTTTTTGCAGTTTTGTTTAGATAGCACGGAATCCTTAGTGCGAGTTCGACTCGCTCCTATTAGCCTATTTTGTTACATCTTCTTTTTTCCATCATCTGATGCTGAAAACACACCCGTATAACAAGTTCTAATTGTGTTGAATTTGAACTCGTGCGTTCCAAACGGGAGAACTTTGCGGTAACCTTAAACATCGTTACGCTAAGATAAAGGCGTTGTTTCTACCAAGTGATTTGTTTAACAACATTCATTTGCAACTTTGCAGCTAATGACTGAAAAGCTGGCATTACAATATTTTATGTTACAATGGGAAATTTTATCCCTTGTTGTTTGAGTTTTTGCATCAACAACTTCCTAGGATTTGAGGTAAATCTTCTAGTTGTGTAAAGGAAAATGATCATTGTTCGAGCAAGAAATCTCAATAACTGGATTAGGCAAATAGATAAGTCTTAGGTGGAAAATCATCACGGTCTCAACGTTTAGACCTTAAGGTGATACCTCGGTGAACACTAGCGCCACCGTCATCAAAAAATCATTACTCACTGAAAACACAAGTTATCAAAAATTCCTCTGCTGTAATTATGGTTCTGGATCTGAAGTTAGTTTTAATCATATTCAATTATTAAATTATAGTTCCATATAGTTACAAATTGCAAAACTGCTAAAAATGGCCGTTTTAAGCAATAATGCAATTTGTAACTATAGGGAATTATAATTTAATATGTTTAAAATTAAAATCAGATCTAGAACCTTAATTACCTACAGCAGAGGGGTTTTTGATAACTTGTGTTTTCAGTGAGTAATGATTTTTAAATGACGGTGGCGCTAGTGTTCATCAAGGTATCACCTAAAGCCATAATTTGAGTCCACAATCCTCTAATCGCTAGCTATCCAGTCGTCGAGAGAATAAACGGTGTACACTTCACCTCGTCTCTCATTTCCTGCCATACCCTATTTATGAAATAAAAACTTCTGCGTGTTGTGCACTTTTTGGGATGAATAATAACTGTTAAACTCGTGTCAGTACACATGACCCTGAAAATTCGTGATTCTGAGGGAAAGTAGACCACTGGCGTGGCGTAGGAGAGGATGTTATATCTCCCTCTCTTTTTATCGCGTACCGAAAATGTATCCCTGCTCCTGTTTTCAGTTCTGCCGGCACTCCCGGAGTGCAACCCGTTGATTTTTCTATCTTAAGATTGGGAGTCGCCTTTTCTTAGGAAACCGTTGAAATAGAATTTACTTCAAGTAGTTTTGGAGTTTTATTGGCCTCTGTTTTATCCGCCTGGATGGTATACAATGTTGTTAACGTTTATCACTAAAACGATCAGAAAGATAAGTCAATACTCCATGGAAGTCTCTAAATTGCCTCCGTATTGATGTACTAAGACTATTGGGACAATTTGGCACGCTTGGGTTATATAAACACGTCAGAGGCAAAAATTTTGTTGTCTTCTTCTTTCTCTGTGAGTCAACAAGTCGTCAAGATAAAAACAACACCTGATGAGCCACGGAAAGTTTCTGGAGAAACAAATTACTAAATTAAGCTAATCGGCACAAAAATAAAAAAGAAGATCTCTCTCGTTTTAGCGTTTCGCTGGTTATATCGTCAGCAGCTTGCTGCATTCATGCTTTTCCATACCCACTTCACCCGTTTTTTGTTATTCTTGATTTTGAGACCATTTCCATCAAAATCTTTAGTGGTAAATTCAAAACTTTTAAAAAAGGTGAGAAGAATCTAGTTCTACAATCTAGAGGTTTAAAAATAAGGTATTAAAAAAGGTAAAAAAATCTAGATCTAGTTCTAGAATCTACAATGCTTACACTTGAAAGGCCGAGTAGCTATATAGACGATATATCTGTATGTGTATCCTCATTATTTTGTGCCAGCACCGGCTTTTTGCTGGCAAAAAGCGAGTGACGGGTGACACCTGTCACAGACCGACACTTCAGGGGTGCTTCAGGGATCTTCCCGTCTCATTTCTTAAGGCTTAGCCTTATCGTCTGACTGATGGACTGACTGGATCTCATTCGCTTGATGTGTGCATAGAGGCAATTAAATTGAACCTTATTTGAACTGTCAGTCAGCTTTAAAGGATTTTAAAAGATTTTGTTGTAAGAGTTTTGCAGGATTTTTTAGGGTTCCGTGCGCGGAATTGTCGATATATTCTTCTTCTCGTGTCAAAACAGCTATATGGACTCTTGGATATTGATTTTACCAGTGTGACGTCTTGAGATTATTATTTTGTGATAAAATAAAATTAAATACAATCCATACTTCCATACTATCCATACTTCCATACTAATATTATAAATGCGAAAATCTGTCTGTCTGTCTGTCTGTCTGTCTGTCTGTCTGTCTGTCTGTCTGTCTATCTGTCTGTCTGTCACCTCTTCACGGCTAAACTGCTGGACCGATTGTGATGAAATTTGGTAGGGATGTAGTTAACGACCTGAGGTCAAACTTTTGGGCGCGATATAACAGAGTCCCACGCGGAGCGAAGCCGCGGGGAACAGCTAGTATTTATATATTTGTGTTGGCGATGCGCGTCCGTCCATTCCCGCCTGTACGACCATGCACCATAGATAATCTCTCGTGATAATACCGACCATAGCTAAAATGAAAGCGCGCGCAACGTCATATTAATCATTAGTTTCATTCATGGACGTAATAATAATTACGTCCATGGTTTCATTACAGGGGGTTTACGTCTCTTAAAACCATGCAAGATCCAGTAAGTAAGGGAGATGTAGCCTTACATCATGTATTGCGCTGTCCTGCTTACTCACTGGATCTTGCATGGTCTTAAGAGACGGTAGTAACCCCCCAGGTGGCCTACTACCATCTCTTAAAATCATGCAAGAACTAATGAGTAAGCGAGACAGCGCAATATATGATGTAAGGCGACATCTCCCTTACTCAATCGTTCTTGCATGGTTTTAAGAGATGGTCGTAAGTCATTTGTACATCACACCCAGTACATACTTTTTCACAAAATTGATATAACGTAGTCCTAGCGAAACCCGCATAAAGATTTCGGTGTTGAACCAAGTCTTCGAAGTTTCTCTTCTACTCCCTTTTAATATTCCACGACAGGTCGTAAACCCATCGACGCGACAGATAATAAATTGCTTTATTGGCGAGACGAGATGTCATATTTTATCTCATTATGTGGTTGCAGCAGGAAATTATTTCGTGCAACTTTTGTGAAGATACGAGAATAATTGGGTATGTATTTGCAACCGACTTTCAAAACCAAGGTCCAAAATTCATTTTTATTTAATTTAATGTTGCTTAGTTTGGTTTTAAAACCGACAAAACTGGAGAGGGTATAGCGTTCGACACAACTTTAGTATTGCTTCCTCATGATTTTTATGATACGCTTTTAAACTGCTGTTTGTTTTAATCAAGTAACAAAAATGTAATTATTGTTTCAATAAATATGTACTCTATTTTATTTTAAAATAAAACACTGTGGTCCTCTATTAAACTTAGTTTTCGCTATGTTCTACGTCGCTAATAACATCCGCTCTGTTTTTTTTCTAAACCCTCTTAAAACTCTACAAATTTATCTTTACTCTCTGGAGAGTTACTCTCTGGTTTCCTTCCGACTGAGTTTAATTGTCCCAGAGCAGCCATTTGATTTTAATGGTGCTATAACGCTGGTCTCCGGTTTTAGTTGAGATTTTAAAAGTTCGGTTAAACCGTTATTTGTTATCAAAGACAAGTTAAAGAACTTCGCCCAAGCGAGTTCAGATATACATACATATCATTATGTCTGTTTTCTTCAGTGGTTCTCAAAGATTTATACCTCGTACGTTTATTTCTGATGCTTTCTAAGATGGCAAATGGTTAGGGTGGGTTGCACCAAAGTACCAGTTATCGAAACAGTTAAAGTCGAATGTAACATTAACTTTACTGCTAACTATAACCGTTGAAGCGACAATTAGTTAAGTAATTATTTAAGTATAATGACATCCGTAGAGGTTATTCGACCCGTCTGACAGATAAGTTGACAATAACAATAGCGCTAACCGGTCAAGTTTGGGCTGTTACGGTTAGCGTAAAAGTTATGACGTATTTTGACGATTGACAAAATGGTGCAACCCATATTTCATCTAACCGGTACTTTGACTACACAGTTATTGTTATAGTAAGTTGGTGCAACTCAGTGACTGCCAAAAAATTACAATACCATCAGAACATACCTTTATGAAAATATATAAGTTACTGTCTTCCATGCTGGTCTGGGAGAAAAAGAAAAACATAGAATGTACCAGCTGCTTCTCTTCCCGCGCAAGCCGTAAAAGTCGTCTGAGGGAATCGCCGAATGGGGAAATCATGTCACAGGCGATGCGGCTAGCAACCCATCACTATTGATTTCCTGTTTCAACTACCATTATGCTAAGCGTGGCCTAAGGTCTTATGGCCCTAGGCTCTGTCTACCCCGCATGGGATAAAGACGTGATTATATGTATGTATGTATGTATAAAAGTTACTGTTACTCTGGTATTGTTATTTTTTGTCAGATGGCAGTCTATCGGATGGCCTGAAAAATCTGACATTGTTGACCTATTAGGTTTCAGTGTAAAACCGGGTTATGGCGTCAGTTTACCATCATATATTTTAGCAGGTACGATACGAATGAGTGAGATGGTGCATCATGTGATGATTTCCCTTACTCCATCCTTATTGCATGGTTATTTGGAGATTATGGTAATCTCTTAGACGGCAGACGTTTCATTGTACCATTGTATTGTATTATACCATAGATAGGCGACACTATAGAGAACTTGTAGGGAGATCAAGCAGGTGCGACTGGAAAGAGATGCGAAATGCTAGTACAGCGCACTCTCCCGAGATTCGGCTCGTATAACCGAGAGGTTGGTAGAGCCATGGGAGGTGGAGGGAAGTGTACCATTGTATGATTAAATCGTACTCTATAAGCTCTCAAGCGTATTCTGAAGATGCAATTGGGAAACACGCTCGGATAAAGGAGAAGAAGCATAATAATTCATGTTTAGTTACAAAAGGTGGTGAAAATCAGTGCTAGACATCCTTGCATGTCTAGTGTAATACTGAGCCGCCACCTATTGAGATATTTGTCACATTTAATGTATGTTTGTTTGTTATCTTTGTCCATTGTTGATTTGTATGTGTTTATGTATGTGTTTATGTATGTGTTTAAATGTCTTAATAAATGTTTTTTTCTATTCTATTCTATAAATTCACAGTCAATATTTAAGCGTGTATTAGCCATGTATGTAATGACCAAATGGTTTCCCCTGGAGGTTTTCAGAGCAATATTATAAATGAAGTGTCCAGTAGTGGGCAACTTAGCCCAATGCACATGTGTTTGCAACGTCCCAGTTATTTCCCAAGGGAGCTCCGATGTCATGCTGTACAAGTGCAGTAGGTAGGCAGGGTAGGATTGTGTGCAGGCGTAGAAAATATAAAACTTGCTTTAAAGCAAACTTGTTCGAAAACAAAGGATAAATATATAATTCACTAACATCAGTCTAATCAATTACTAGTCCGCGGCTTCACCCGCGTTAATTTCCCTCGGGAACAGTGCTTTTTCTAGGGATAAAAGCCTATGTCCTTATCAATACTCCTAACTATGTGTATGCGAAATTTCACAAAAATTGGTTCAGGAGGTTGGGCGTGAGAGCAAAACAAGAAATATTAGGGAAGAGATAGTGATATTTAATTTGATTATTTCACGTCAACTAAAACTAGCGGTGTGCAATACAACCATAATAGTGTTTAATTATTCATTAGTAAATAATGAACTGTTGTGTCTACTTTCAGCACCTACCATAAATACTAATAGGTGTTCAAAGTGGAATAGGCTAGGTGCTGAATAACTGGGTGCTCAAAGTGGACTATGCTATATTGGGCTCTAAAATAAGTTCGAGACTTGTGTTTTAACAATCTATATATCTATATATATAAAAATCAATTGCTGTTCGTTAGTCTCGCTAAAACTTGAGAATGGCTGGATCGATTTGGCTAATTTTGGTCTTGACATATTTGTAGAAGTTTAGGGAAGGTTTAAACGGTGAGAAAAGTGCGTTCGGGCGGTACGGAGTTCGCCGGGACAGTTAGTATTATATAAAAATCATTTGCTGTTCGTTAGTCTCGCTAAAACTTGAGAATGGCTGGACAAATTTGGCTAATTTTGGTCTTGAAATATTCGTGGAAGTTCAGGGAAGGTTTAAACGGTGAGTAAAGTGCAGGTTCAGGCGGTACGGAGTTCGCTGGGACAGCTAGTATTTTATAAATGTGTAGACAAACATACAAGACTCAGGTCAATTTGAAAAAGATCTTTTTTCATCTTGACCTGACCTGTAATCGAACCCGGAGCTTCTTGAGGCAACAAAAGTCGTCGAATTTTTCTATTATCCGTATTTCCTATTTCTACCACTATTCTGATTCTGCACGAAGATCTAACTGACTATTTAAAGTTTGTGAGTTACAGCCCGTCACGTTAGCTAGGGTTGGCAACCAAGATTGTGGATTAACTTAGTTGGCTTTGACGTGGTCCTTTACTTGGCTCTTACAGCCCAATTCGTAATTCATTTCTTTTTATCAGATATTAATTTTGTATTTTGTTTGATAGAATCAAAGTTACTTTGCGAAACCTAAGTAACAAATACCTTCCAAATTGGGTGCGGGCCGGTGTAGTTTGCATAAACTAACTGTTAGCGGAAGCACGTAAAGTAATTTGGGCAAGTGGCCTAATATCATCTCTAAAAACCATACAAGTTCCAGTGAGTAAGCGAGACAGCGCAATACATGATGTAAGGCGACATCTCCCTTTCTCACTGGAACTTGCATGGTTTTAAGAGATGGTAGTAACCCGCCAGTACCTAAATAAATATAAGTTTTGTAATTAGGATTTAGAAACATGGTGCGTTGTGCTTTCAAACATTCATAAAACAATAATAAGTCTATGTAGATAATATGCATACTTAGATTACTGGTCATATTATTATTTTTACGTCGTACCGTATACATATATAATAACATAAATAAGATAAGATCGCTAAACGCGCTATGAAAAAAGCGCTATGTTCGGTGTTTTCCTACGAGATCATATAGAAACACCGAAAAAAAGAAAGTTTATTTCTTAAAAAAATATTTCCTTCTCCTGCCTCTTTCTCAGTTTATCTGGTGTCAGAAACAGGTCTGCCCAAGAGCCATTGTAAATCAACTGTTCAATATCACTATCACTACATAGTATAAAACTAAGTCGCTTTCTCTGTCCTTATATCTATGTATGCTTAAATATTTAAATTACGCAACGGATTTTGATGCGATTTTTTAAATAGATAGAGTGATTCAAGAGAAAGGTTTTTATGCCCATGCAAAGCCTGGGCGAGTCGCTAGTGTATGATAAATACCTTTTTTTTTTATTTCTTTATTTCCAACCCTACTTATGCAGGTCCAGTCAACGTGATGGATGAATGCGGAACGGCGTTCATAACGCTAGCCGTTTTATACTTTGCTAATTTTATTTTGTTCTTTATTGCTGTGTATTAGATTTGTTTGTTTGTTGTAGCCCAAAAAAGGAAAGTATACATGTTTATACTTAAGGTGATACCACGGTGAACACTAGGGCCACCGTCATTTAAAAATCATTACTCACTAAAAACACAAGTTATCAAAAATCCCTCTGCTGTAATTAAGGTTCAAGATCTGAAGTTAATTTTAAATATATTAAATTATAATTCCCTATAGTTACAAATTGCATTATTGCTTAAAACGGCCACTTTTAGTAGTTTTGCAAATTGTAACTATATGGAACTATAATTTAATAATTGAATATGGTTAAAATTAACTTCAGATCCAAAACCATAATTACAGAAGAGGGATTTTTGATAACTTGTGTTTTCAGTGAGTAATGATTTTTAAATGACGGTGGCGCTAATTTTCACCGAGGTATCACCTTAAGGGCCCCTTCTTCTGAAGGTCTGTTTTCCGTAAGCCGCGTAGTCGCGGCGCTCACTCATTTTGTAGGTATTTTTTAGACATCATATTTGGGAAAATTACATTACAACATCTACTTGAGCGATTTTCACTATATAAATACTTTATCTAAAGGCTGGTGTACAAACTTAGGTCAATAAGTTTACTATTTTAGGCTAAAGTATTGAAAATTTACTTTAAAAGAAGGCAACTTTGATTTGTTTTTCTATCGAGCGAATTTCGTCTGTGTTACTGTAAGCGAATTTCACTCTGCTAGATCCTCAACTAAAAACATATATTTTTTTCAGAATTTTACTACTGTTTAATGCTGATTCCTATTGATTTTAAAAACGGTGTTTGAGAAAGAAGGAGCCCTTAATACTTAGAGATGAGGAGACTGAGTTATACGACGATTGGCGTAAGACGCCTTTAAATTAGTCTCTAGCTTCCGCCGGCGGCTTTGCCCGCGTGAATTTCCCTCGGGAACAGTACTTTTCCCGGGATGAAAGGTGCCTATATCATACTCAAAATTCCATTGTTATAAACAGTACTGCCAAATCAAGATCATAATTTTTAAATTACGCTTTAAATACGCTGAAGACGCAACTAGGAAACACATTGGGTTGGGATGAAGAAAATTAGTTTTTAAAATATACTTAATAGTTTATTCGTTTGAAAAGTAACGGTACCACGACTCAAGCGGTAGTGAATAGCGTTCTAAGCCTTTGATAAAAACCAACGACTTAAAGGAACTTTTTAAATGTCAAATAAATCCCGCCCAAGGAAACAGCTAGCTCGGCATCATTAAAACTAAATGAGGGCTGCAGAGAAGTGCATAAAATTACAGATTAAAAATAACTGAACTAGTAACATGTATTATTTTGAAACTTTTGAAAGAAAGTATGTAGGTAAACTAACATGTAAACCACCTAATAGAAATTGTTTAGGTAACCGCTTTGCTGATCTAAGTTTTAAGTAATTTACAAAAGAAATAAGTAGCCCCCTTTTACAAAATTTCTTTATTTTATGTGTCCTATGTTTGTATTTGAGTGTACATAAATAAAATAAATAAAATAAAAGATAATAGTCACGTGGGAACATATTGACAAACTGTAAGTCATAGATTAAAAAAAAATTGCCTGGCTTCGCACGCGATTCGAAATTCTTTGCTGTAAGTCAAAGGATTTGGAAATCGCGAGCCGACGCCATGCGCCAGGCATTTTTTTTAAATCTATGGCTGCAAGTAATATGTCTTTCGAATACTAGGTATTATAGCATAAGACTCAACACTTAACACATTCACACTGCGATTATTAGAAAAATGAATAAATCTTTAGAAGCGAATACTGTTCAACAACATATTACGCTAGATTTCATTTCAATGCATTTAATCACAGCTGTAAAACTAGAAGTATCACGAGCGCTGCTTACCCTAAATATATCTTATCACGTCCTTTTAAATTCGTTTGTCTGTCTTATCATTGATTATATTGGTTGCTGCTAATCGATTCTGCACACCCTGGTATTAGAAATTTGAAATAGAGAGTTTTAAGTGAGAATGATTAATTAAATCTTTGTGATTGCGGGGCTGTGCAATCTATGGCTCATCTTATGATATGTCCTAACTGCCCTGACTCCTGTAGGTACAGTTGAGGATCTGGAAATAGGCAACGACAGAGCAATTAACGAAGCCACATACATATGGTCAAAAATAATTTAAGTGTCAAGCCATTTTGACCTGACACGTCTTGATGAAGGAGTTAGAATAAAACTCGCGACTTCTGAAAAAAAAAAACACTGGATTCCCTCGCACTGGACGTGAAAAACCCTTACGGAACCCTAAAAATAACACTTTTATAAGAAAAAGGCTTTGAAAAAGGACATCATTGATTAATAACACGTACCAAAACTATCGAATAAGTTGGCATATGTGAAACATTCTCGGCCCAATTGTGCAACTGTTTGCCAACTGGAAAGCAAATGGCGTTCGTTAGGAGCTCCCGCTACATCCTCCCCACCTAACCCCTCCCCCTGCGAGCCTCCGCGACCGCTAGTTATGATATTTCTATTCCAAACACGAGTTTTGGCCACAACTTTACATGTGTAACAAGTAATAGAACAAACCAAGAAAATACTAGGCTAGGATATAGAGTTTAGCGTCAGCTACTTTTTCATATTTAGATTAGCTCTTTTTTGATATGTGTGAAAAAAATCACTTATACTTCTTTTTTTTCTTTTGATAAGTGACTAACTTTCACCCGCGTCTTCGCTTGCGTGAATTTTCCACGGGAACAGTGCTTTTTCCCGAGATGAAAGGTATCCTTTGTCCTTTTCAATACAATCAATTAATCTATGTGTATGCGAAATTTCAGGAAGATTGGTGCAGTAGATAGGGCGTGAAAGCGTAACAAACAGACTCAATTTCGCATTTATAATATTAGTTAGGATTGCGCTTAAAAGCCATGAAAAAGGTTTATTTAAAATACATATTAGAGCTGTCTAATTTAATTTCTATCATGAGCTTCTTAGAACTACAAAGAAGGCACGTTATGTCGATATATGATTGAAGGTTGGTCACGGCTGTTATCGCAAGATGATAATCGCTAGGTTATGTCTAATGCCTTTGGTGGCCACTAATACACCCAGATCAGGAACCTGTTTAACTGGTTTTCTTTTAGAAATGGTCTAGATTTGATCGCAATCGCTCCATGTGATAACTAGTACTTTCTTATTTCAAACCACGATTAAATCGTATCCTGGGCTCTGCATAAGCTGACGTTCTAACAATCAAACACAGTCAAATGATGATAGAATAGTTGGTCTTCACATAAAGTACTGGCCAGTCAAGTGTCTCATAATATTAATGAAGATTCATAAAAAGATTTCGCCGTTTTCTAGACTTCTAAGGCCCAGCAGTTAGTATTTGCCGAATAAATTAAAAAATAAATGAAGATATAACTGGTTTTCATATAAAAAGGTAAACCTTACAGCTGTGGCTTTATCAGTAAAACAATATCCAAGTTATCACCTAAGGATTATGCAGGATGCGGGGAGTTCGAGTACATAGTAGATCCACCACGGAGACAATCAACTGAAAGAAAAACTTCAAAAATTGATCTACCTGAAAAGAAATATTGAAACTACAACTAAAAAAATATCATGTTTATATCAATAAACATCCAAGACCTCAAGTAGCTACCTTAACACAATCATTACTACCATAATTCCGCAAAATTACCATTTCATTTCTTTTTAGGCAATTTGTTAAACACTCATTACAACCTTGCCCTAACTGGGGAACGAATCCAGAACCTCCAAAGCCAACTACCATGTTGGAAGGTCATCGTTATCATCTTATTAACTGCAAGTTGAGCACTGCTGCTCGACACAAACCTACTCATAAATTTGTAATCAGATCTATTTCATACTAATAGAATATGTGACAAAGTCCAGTCAAAAACTGGCACGCAGAATATAAATAAATAATAAATAAATAAATATATAGGGACAAATCACACAGATTGAGTTAGCCCCAAAGTAAGTTCGAGACTTGTGTTATGGGAAACTAACTCAACGATACTAAATTTTTATAACAAATACATATATAGATAAACATCCAAGACCCAGGTCCATCAGAAAAAGATCATTTTTCATCTTGACCTGACCGGGGATCGAACCCGGGGCCTCCTGAGTTGCGGTCAGGCATGTTAACCATTACGCCACTGAGGTCGTCATATATAAGAATATGTTATTGGAAACAATATGTACGAAAGGCGATTTCGAAGAACTCTAACATCATGGTGTACACGGTTGATTGACTTTGTAACCTACACGATATGATAATGAATTAAGTTGGATTTTATATTTGTGACTGAGTATGTGTTGGCATGTGTGTTCAAACAGTTATTAATTTTTATGTATAAAAGGGTAAGTCTTTGTGTAAATTTCTACTCTGTGTGCCGGGGTCGCAGTACGTGCTCGATATTCCGGGTAACCGGTTACCAGACAGACATATCATAATGCTAATTCGCCCCCGATCGGAAAATGTGGATGTCAATGAAGATATTCTCTTGTAAGTTATGTAAGTTGATTTTTAGGTGTGGATTCTGCTTTTTACAAATGCAGCATATAAACAGCGGTCCATTGAAATGTCAGCATTGAGGGACTTTACAAGATTTTACAAGCAAACATTGAAAATTGACGCAAATCTCGTTCGTGTTTCTATCTAAACCATTGTGATATCTACCGAGGTTTGTATCTCAGCCATTGAAATGTAATATTTCTTATAGTACTATTGTAATTTGAGTCTAATTTTTGAAATTAAATTTTTTATAATTCTATAAAGACTGTTTAGTATTGTGCATATTGGTAATAAACAAAGTTTACGGGAATTTTGAAATTTACGAAATAACCTTCTTTAACTTTTTTTTTAAATTAAAGTTACGGAATATTCCCATGTTTCCCCATGACTTTGGAATGTTTCCGGAAATATTTCCTAAATTCCCGGGAACGGCACATCAAAAGTTTAGTTATTTCACGTAGGAAACGTTTGAATTTGAAGTATATTTGATTTTTTTGATGCTATATAGAAGCTTAAAGTTTAGTATTATATTTATCAAATTTATCTACGTAGGTATTTCAAAAACGGCAATCGTTTGTAAAATTGCTTCAATATTTTTCTAACTTTGTCGATGAGGAAATAGAAACAAACTTTGTTGCAATTGGAGGGCACAGGTGTAAGGACGAGGCAAGCTGTGCATTGCAATCCAACTCATATTGGCAAACCGACTACTATAAATTTAGTATTAGTAAGATTTAAAACCAGTAGCCAGTGGTGACCACTGGTGGAGACATATGTCCTAAGTTCTCATCATCATTTTGTCCCTTCACCTAACTGCCTCTGTAGTCCAGTGGTTAAAGTATTTATACCTGTAGACCCGGGGGTCGTGGTTCGATTCCCACGAGAAGCATACTTTGTTTAATAATAATAAGGTCTTTATTTTCAGGTATAAACCCATAAAAAGTATATAATTGTTCAATTTAGTTGTTTCCAATTAGGTTAGGACCTGATTATCTGACAATATAGATGATTCCGTGCTAAGGAAGCCGTTGGTCCCGGCTGCCATCTGGTAGACGTCAAAGGAACCACGCCAAGAGGTACGTGGTGGTTCTGAAGAACTCTAACACCTAGGTGTTTATAGAATGTACACCCATGCCAAATTGCAGCTGGGATCAACCACTTAACATGCCTTCCGAATACTGAATCTATGCTTCCGAAGTATGGAATCATCAGGAGTTTTCATAAAAGTCTACCTGTAGGGGCTATGTATTTAAGGTACTTGTGGCTAGGTATAAGCAAGTCACGAAATTGGCAGACCCGGACAATAAAAGGCGGCGATCGATCGGAATTAGATTCGGTGCGGGTCGCGGGTTCGACTCCGTTTAAACTTTATTGCTCGGTAGTACTATAGGCCAGTATAGGCTGTATTTCCACTAAAAGTAAAATTGGACAGATCTTGTAAGAGATCTTATGATATATACTTGTTTTGATTAGAGAATTAAATCATCCGGATACGCCACGCGCATTATTTTTACGTGAAAATGTGCTACATTCTACGCTCGGGGTGTGTTTCCTCAATAAGTATTAAAACTAATGCATTATTCGATTACGTCGCTACGCGCACACTTGACCAAATTATCAAACACAAGTAAAAAAACGATACAGAGCCCAGGATACGCTTAAATTTTGGTCCTAGATTTTGTCGGTGCTGGTTATCGCAATATAGTTAGTGGTCTTACCTCCTTAACCCTTTTTAGAAACCAGACCGATTAGGAACATGAAACACGTGTGTTAATGTAAATCTTAATCAGCTTAACGACTGCGAGCAATAACAGCTAAAAAGGAACGAATTATTTACCTACCTACTTACCACGCGATACAAACAAGCGTAGGTATATGTTGTATTTTGAAATCTGAAGTGGCACTTAATTCCACACGGATGTTTTTCACGACACAATGGAAATTTACCTTTACCGGTAGAAACATTCCAAGGCTTTTTGCGTGGTCCTCATTCACCTTGATGTCGTTTTAAGGGTAATAAAGGAAGTCATTAAAATCTGTGGTAAGATTATAAATCACTAATAAGCATAAAACTCTTTGCTGCGTGCTTTTTGCGTAAGAATAGAGCACTCTTATTCTTACCAGATCACCGTTCATCATCATATCGTTTGGGTTACAGGGTCAATCGACCATGCACAGCCTGGTTTCAGAGTTCTTAGAAACCGCATATCGGCTTCTGATGTTCGACTACCAAATGGCAGCCGGGACCAACGGCTTAGCCTGCCTTTCGAAGAATGGAATCATCTCTATTATAACACCTCTCAGCCCTCAATTTTTGCAACATACGAACTAATTCTAAAGCTGTAACTAGGCCACTATCTTCCTCGTATTAGGTCGGTGTGCATTCTTGATTTGGCTGGACCGTGTAGCATGTATTCATTCTAGTTAGTTCGTTATAAGACCAATATAACAGTCTAGTAAAGCTCCAAATAAAGGCTTATTTAGACGGATACAGTCGCGGCTAAAGTTTGGAAAGAGTCACTTGGAAATGACGGTCTGAAACTGAATTTGATAAAGACCGAGTGCAGTAGACCAGAAAGAAAAGTATACCAACTTAGCTTGTTATAAGGGTAAATTGTAAACTTATCTCTGTGGCCCACTGCACATGGTTTGACTTAAAGCTGCCATTGGGCCACAGACAAATTCAAATATTCTTTATTATTGAACATAGGTTAAAGTAGTCTTCATATTTTTTACATTAATCAGGCTACCTACCCTGACCGATAAAGAGACCACTTTAACAGACTCTGGGTAGGTTTTGGTATATTTTTTTAAGACGATGGGTGTCGCTGTGGAAGTTCCCAAACCATAGTGTACTGCATCCATATCCTGCTCTTTATAGAACTTGATGCAAGTAAATCGGAAGACCGTAGATCTCGCACTGGGCCAACCACATTTAAACAATTTTTAACCAAAAAATTGACGATGGTTTGGAATACCAGAACAGGTGGCTTACCACCATCTCTTAAAACCATGCAAGAACTATTAAGTAAGGGAGATTGTCGCGCCTTACATCATGTATTGCGCTGTCTCGCTTACTCACTGGATCTTGCATGGTTTTAGGAGATGGTAGTAAGCCATCAGACCATTTTAAATGCTTGGGAAGGATAGAAGATTTGACCCAGCTACTGTACCCATGTAAGTCGGCCTTAATATCGCCAGTTCTAACAGATCCAGGCTAATTGTCGTTCTGGCACTGTGCCATGTAATCCCTGATCCCGTTGTCTGTGTTGCCATTCAACTCATTGTGTTATGTGAATACTATACGATACAATACTCTATATTGCACCATATTACAGTTCCAGTTCTTATAAAAGAAAAACCATAGGATAGATAATAATACTAACGTAGTATAACTTACAGTGCCGGACTTATAGCTTGTAGTCATAGAATTTCGACGACGAGGCAACATTTAAAAAAAATCTATGCTTGTAGTAGTAGGATCAGGAGAAAACTGCCGAGCTGCCGGCCAACCTCAAGAGGAGTTCTATTTTTGAATATGACATACTCAAATTCGGTGACTCGAATGAGTTCTTGATTTCGAATGATTTTCTAGCTAACTAATCTAGAATCTAGATAATCATTGGAATCCCTTGTTTTGACTTTAGAGTGAGTAAAGACATCTCAAAAATTGCACTCCAGCGCATGAAAATCTAGTTTAAATAATAAACCAGCTAAATTTTCTGCTCATACATTTTTACAGTGACCTTTATCATTACATTCTGGTTCTCTTACTGTTTCGGTCGTCTAAACCTGTTATTTAGTTCCCTAGAATCGACCTCTACGATTATGACCATTATTTTTGGGACTTTCAAATTTCGAAATTACGTGGCAAAAAATATTGTCCGAAATTTCGAAATTAAGAAGTTTCAAAATGCATGCCCTACTACCTAGTAAAAAATATTGTCCGAAATTTCGAAAAAATGAAGTTTCAAATTATGAAGTTTCAAAATGCATGCCCTACTATAGTAGGGCATGCATTTTGAAACTTCATAATTTCGAAATTTCGGACAATATTTTTTATCGGTCAGGGTAGGTACCCTGACCGATAAAGAGACCACTTTAACAGATTTTTATTTATTTATTTATTTAAACTTTATTGTACAAAATACAGTTGTATAGCACAATAGGCGAACTTAATGCTAAAAGCATTATCTAACAGTCAACCTTTAGGTCAAGCAGACATCGTAATGTGGGTTTAATATAATAGTAATATAAATTTACATAAACCTACATACATATACTTACATATATACCTAGATATATAAATACATATAAACAATATACATATATATATATATATATATATATGACAAAAATATTTACGAGATAAAGCAGGTAGGTTTTGGTATATTTTTTGATGACGATGGGTGTCGCTGTGGAAGTTCCCAAACCATAGTGTACTGCATCCATATCCTGCTCTTTATAGAACTTGATGCAAGTAAATCGGAAGACCGTAGACCTCGCACTGGGCCAACCACATTTAAACAATTTTTAACCAAAAAATTGACGATGCTTTGGAATACCAGAACAGGTGGCTTACCACCATCTCTTAAAGCCATGCAAGAACTATTAAGTAAGGGAGATTGTCGCGCCTTACATCATGTATTGCGCTGTCTCGCTTACTCACTGGATCTTGCATCGTTTTAGGAGATGGTAGTAAGCCATCAGACCATTTTAAATGCTTGGTAAGGACAGTCAAGTAAGATTTGACCCAGCTACTGTACCCATGTAAGTCGGCCTTAATATCGCCAGTTCTAACAGATCCAGGCTAATTGTCGTTCTGGCACTGTGCCATGTAATCCCTGATCCCGTTGTCTGTGTTACCATTCAACTCATTGTGTTATATGAATACTATACGATGCAATACTCTATATTGCACCATATTACAGTTCCAGTTCTTATAAAAGAAAAACCATAGAATAGATAATAATACTAACGTAGTATAACTTACAGTGCCGGACTTATAGCTTGTAGTCAAGAATTTCGACGACGAGGCAACATTTAAAAAAAATCTATGCTTGTAGTAGTAGGATCAGGAGAAAACTGCCGAGCTGCCGGCCAACCTCAAGAGGAGTTCTATTTTTGAATATGACATACTCAAATTCGGTGACTCGAATGAGTTCTTGTATTCGAATGATTTTCTAGCTAACTAATCTAGTATCTAGATAATCATTGGAATCCCTTGTTTTGACTTTAGAGTGAGTAAAGACATCTCAAAAATTGCACTCCAGCTCATGAAAATCTAGTTTAAATAATAAACCAGCTAAATTTTCTGCTCATACATTTTTACAGTGACCTTTATCATTACATTCTGGTTCTCTTACTGTTTCGGTCGTCTAAACCTGTTATTTAGTTCCCTAGAATCGACCTCTACGATTATGACCATTATTTTTGGGACTTAGATACTGCATTGAAAAAAATGTTTAACCTAACCACTTCGGCTTTTTGAGAAATAACGTTTGGCAACATACTAATAAAGTTTGGTTGATTTAAGAAAAGTGATTTCCTATAGGTTTGGTTGAATACTGCAAAGAGTTATGTAGTCCCTTTTTTGTGCTATAGATTGACGAAAGTTTGGTTGTGTATAAGTAAGTATTTTTAAGCGTGGTTAGCCTCTAGAAGTGGAAAGGTACTTGAAGATGAAGAAGAAGGGTGCCACATCCTGTGTGTTTCGGCTGGCGAATACGCATGTTTCGTTTGCAAGCAAGACACAGCTAATTCATATAGGAACTTTAAAATATTTTTTCCCTCTAAAATCCCTACAGAGTTTAGCCACAGCAAAACAATGGTTCTTAACTCACAACTAAGAATCACCTTCTTAATTCTCACAAGTACTAGCCTGTGACACTCCTAGTCTCAACTCTGCCTTATTTCCCAGAGGGCAGCATAGACAACACATATATTACAAGAACAGTATTACGTGTCCGTTTGTATACTATGTTAACATGTTATTGTGGTAAAACATACATGACATGATAGTGTGCTGGATTAATTGGACGATAAAATATGAGATACTGCCACTATTTTCCTGGTGAATTCTTTTTTGCGTGCTTATGTCCAATTTTTTGCTTGGTAAATTCTACATATATTCACGTCTGTTTTCGCGTACGCGAACTTTGGAAATAATCCCGGAAATATTCCCAAAGTTTTCAAATAACTTTGGAAACTGGCACGGTTTCCAATCTTTGGTAACTTTGGGAACATCTTCGTAAATTTCCTAAGGGAATGTTTCCGTAAATTGTAGGGAAATTTCCAAGCGGCACATCACTAGTCAAATATAATAGCACTCCAGGTTATATGTGTCCAGAAATATGGCCGCCAGTAAAGACTAGTCACATGAAGACACACATACGTCACACAACTTGTGTTTGACTTATTGAATACTAGCGAACCTCCCCGGCTTCGCATGGGAATAAAAACCTTTCTCTTGAATAAGTCTATGTATTAAAAAAACCGCATCAAAATCCGCTGCGTATTTTAAAAGATTTAAGCATACAAAGGGATATAGGGACAGAGAAAGCGACTTTTTTTATACTATGTAGTGATAGAATAGTTCAAAAAGTTACCATGTATTCATTAATTTACAGTACAGATGAAATGATAGCAGGCTTCGATTCATAGAAACCAAAGACATCTGTAATGCTTTCTCCAAGGACATGACAATGGAGTGAAGGTGTTATCGTGGCCGAAGGCACAGTCGCGAGAAAATGCCTGCAGGCAGCATTGTGTGACGTCTCTCAGGATTAGACCGGGAGCTAGACGCCGATTTAGAGATATATTTTAAAGTAATCTTAATAGATTTACTTGAATACATAAAATTTATAAAAATATAAATATCTTTAATTGATTTGAATATTTAGCACACTTTCTGTTTAGTCCTTTGGTTGACTGGTAGAGAATTCCTGCTATTAACACATTCGAACGTTTTTGAAAATACAAAAGAAGTTCTTTAACTACTATAATGCCGTCGTGTGTCCGCTTCCGTTTATACACATTTTTTTATTTATGCAATAACTTTTAAAAAATGTAGAGAAGATGGAAGAAACAAGACTTACTTTACAAAGCAGAGTTGAATCAGTCAGGGTCGGCCTCGAAAACATACTGCGACCAAATCGCAGACCTCTTGAAAAGGGCAGATATAAGCGGAGATATAGGTCAGGCACTTGCGCCTAGTGTGGGGCCAACTGTGTATGAAGCATTGTAAATGAGTTACTCAAAATAATGAATCTCCGTATCTTAAAACTTAATTATAATTGTTCAATTTTTTTAACATAATGCACCTGTGTTTCAAATTGTTTACGAAATAAATTTCATTTCATTTCATACAAGCTTGATTTTTTGCTTATTTATATACTTTTAATAAAGACTGTAATGCTATTTTACAATAGCAGTTTTTATTTTTGTAATAAAGTGTCTCTAGCTCTTAGCCTAAGAAAACTAGCGGGCGCAAGCAGGGGGAAGGGACGAAGGCTTTCAGGAAATCACTCCATTGGCCTGGAAATAGCTGCACTCAGCCTTTCGTTTTGTGCAGCGGTCGTTATCCTAATGTGCGTTTTTGCATCGCTTTCTTCGCTGCGTTTTTGTAAGCACTTTTATTTCGACATCGTTGGCTGTAGAATTTCGAGACTGAATTTATTTTCCTTTTTCTTGTAAATATCGCTTTTAATGCTTCGGTGGACAGACAAGTTTCTGTTCGGGAAAATATTGCGTGTCAGGAGACGGCGAGCGTGGCCGAAGTTGGATTGGTTGCCACTAATGACATGTATTTTGAGCTCCTCCGTGATTTGCAAGGCACTTAAGGCCTTTCCGGCTACCAGACCAATCATCAGCATTTCGTATAAATGTCACGATCAATTGACCATGCACTGGTGTCAGAGTTCTTCGGCCGCCTCTCGGCCTCTAGCCAATATCAATGAATCAGGGTGTTAGGTATTTTTCAGGCTGCTTAAAGTAATTTGATACAGCCTACCAACTGCCATAGCGATGGCAACAGCATTCAACAGCTGAACGTGCCTACCAAAGCACGAGCTCAGAGCTTCAAGAGAAATGCTACAGTACCAATCAAACCAACTCAGACTACGTTCGACATCGCTTGACACACTTCATCGTCGAACACTTAAACCCTATTAGAGTAACAAGCTCCTCAATTAAGTGCGGAGCTGTGCAGTCTATGGATCATCTTATGATATGTCCTAACTGCCCTGACTCTTGTACAGCTGAGGATCTGGGAGCGGCCAACGATAAAGCAATCAACGTTGCCACATACTGTAGGTCGACCGCCTTTCTCGATTCTCTCCTCTCGTAATGGCTACTTGTATCGCTATCGCCACATTTCGCTCCGCCTAAAACACAAAACGCTTAAAAAAAAAAAAAATTATGTTAGTGACAACGCATTCGACAATGTTTTGTGTGTTACGCGGAGCGAAATGTGTCGATAGCGATACAGGTCAAAGAAGTTCGAATCCGCGCGCGCTCTCTTGCAATTTTTTTTTTATATGACCTTAGGAAAAGTAATGACCTTTGTACAAAGGTCGTTTGCTTGGGAACCTCACTCTCGCTCTTATAGCTTATTTATTAGCCTATAGCCTATTCCTGCCGCAAAATAGTAGTGTTTGCATTGTTGTGTTCTGATTTGAAAGTTAAAATATCTTAGGACATTTTAAGTACTTAAGTAAACCGTTTGGAAAAAAGCTTACAATTTATAAGGTAACAAACTTTTTGTTTGTTATAATAAAACAAAAGGTTTTAAATAAACTTTTATTCTATTCTATTCTAATCGAATAAGGAAGATTTTTCCGTTTAAAAAAAAAACTGTTGTATTTAATCTTTAAATATTATAAGTAACAAGCGAACCGCCCCGGCTTCGCATGGGTATAAAAGTCTTCCTCTTGAATCAGTCTATCTATTAAAAAAACCGCATGAAAATCCAGTACAGTACCACTGGACTATCGAGCTCCTCTGATTTCAATTAAATCAATATTGTTACAACTCATTACCAAGGAAATAGCTCATCACTAGTTGAAAAGGGACGAAATTGAGTACTCGAAGTACGTAGAAATGTTTGAAGTCAAACCGACTCGCTTAAGGTTATATGTTATTTTATTTTATTTTGTTAATTTATTTGTCTACTTCGTTTTTTTTAATTTAAATTTCGTTTTATGTATAATTTAATGTTGAATATGGGTTTTAATTACCTGAAATAAATGAATTTTAATTTTTAATTTTTTATACCTCGGTGAACACTAGCGCCACCGTCATTTAAAAATCATTACTCACTGAAAACACAAGTTATCAAAGATCCCTCTGCTGTAATTATGGTTCTGGATCTGAAGTTAATTTTAAACATATTAAATTATAATTCCCTATAGTTACAAATTGCATTATTGCTTAAAACGGCCACTTTTAGCAGTTTTGCAATTTGTAACTATATGGAACTATAATTTAATAATTGAATATGATAAAAATTAACTACAGATCCAGAACCATAATTACAGCAGAGGGATTTTTGATAACTTGTGTTTTCAGTGAGTAATGATTTTTAAATGACGGTGGCGCTAGTGTTCACCGAGGTATCACCTTAAACAAGGGTCTTAACACTTTAGTCACTTGCGGTAAACTCACACGGACGGCTCATAACGTGACGTAATGAAAACTACCACGCAGTGTGGCCACGAAAACAGCTTCTTTGTATTTTCTAACTAACCAGTCGGGCAGTTTGGGAAAATAGTAATTTATCAGTTTATAGTTTAGTGGATAGGATTGAAAACGGACAGTGTGAAAGTATTCCAACGCGTTTATATGTCACTATGGCAATTTTCAATGTCGCAGAATACCGCCTACTACCTCAGTCAAAATGACCACCAGGTAAGTATTTGGACGATATTTTAATTTTGCGCATCAATATTCTAAGCATGTTTGTTTTGGTCTCACATTTGGCGGTTTTCACAATAAAGCGACTGTCTTTTACTTAACCGCCGTAACTCTTTTAGGGGGGCAACTACACGAATAGGATAAGTATGTTTATAAATGTGTTTTTAGCATACATTCTCTGATTAATCAGATTTCAGACTATTCATCTCCTAGATTTCTATATCTCTTAACAACAGTCATCGATAATAGCTGGGACTAACGGCTTAATATACCTTCGCAATAGCTCAAGGTATAAAAAGCCACGAACGATTCAGGTCAAGTGATTGCCGTCGCCATCGCTTGACACTCACCATAATTATGAAAACTCATGGCCGGCTTGGTAATCGATTTCCTGCTAGTTTTATGATCCCGATGAATTAGTGGCCACAACAAGCAGGCCCAGTGGCGCCACTGTTGCCAATTACGACGGCAAATAGTTGCAACTGTTAATAGTGCATTACTGGCCGTTGTGTGCAGTTACGGAATTAACTCGGTCGACAGCACCGAAATAAGGCAATTCCGACTTAATTGTATGAGTACGTAATATTCGTGTGCGTATTTTCGACAATTTTCAGTTTTCTGTACCCGTCAATTCAATACTCAATTTGACAAAAAATAATATACGTGTTAGTGGCGCTGATTTTGTATATTTTAAGTGTCAAGCTTAAGCCAAGCCCAGTATTCATTCTAATTCTTTATTCAGATAACTAGGATCTAATTTTGTTACATAATAAGTAAGTAATTAAGTGAAAACACTTTATTGTACAATAGAATTTAACACATAGATTACAGTCTGTGACAAGATATACAATAGGCGGCCTTATCGCTAGTGCAATCTTTTCCAAGCTATCTTAAGGATAGTATAATATAATTATGTTAATAGTTGAGATGACATACGTCGAACAATTTAATAATTTTCTTTCTTCCTTCACTCCTCTCCTAATCACATAGCACTCAGAGCCTACAAGGCCGGTCGCCTTTTATGGGCTAGTTTATGAGCTCTTGACAGCTAATAACACGCACACCATGTAGGTTTAATGCATTAAAACACTCTTTTTCTTCATTCAACGTACTAGGTGAATGCAAAGACCGATCTTAATAACATTGCTATGATACAAATAAGCACATAAATAAGTATGTTATACTTTCAAATGAATGAAATAATCTGAATTAATTTTGAAATAATGGAGTTACGAGGTAACAGACAAAAAGGTCTTTCTCGAAGGTTCAAGAGACATATCACAATAACGCCTTTCGTAACATAAGGGTCCGTAAAATAGAGGTCCAATAACGCGATCGACCTCTCCCCAGACGTCGACCCCCTGAATAAGATATGGGAACTTTATTTGTCTACCTTGGACAATCTAGCTAAATTGTAACTTGGGTTTTATCTACAGCTATATAAGATTTCAATTACAATTTATTTAGTTTAGAGGGAAAGCGCACTCGAGGAAAACCTCTAGCGAGATGGGTGGACAGCGTGATGAGAGCAGCTAGAGGATGTCATCACCATCATTTCGAGTAGGAGCCACGGTCAATCGACCATGCACACCCTGGTGTCAGAGTTCTTCAGAACCGCCTCTCGGCCTCTTACGTGGTTCCTTTAACGACTACCAGATGGCAGCTTAACGTGCCTTCCGAAGCACGGAATCTTCTTTATTATCAGACAGTCAGGTGATTCAAGCCTGCAATGTCCTAACGAAACTGGAAACAACTAAACAAAGTATGCTTCCCGTGGGAGTCGAACCCACGACCCCCGGATCGACAGGCAAACGCCTTAACCACTGGACCACGGAGGCAGTTGGAGGCAGAAATATAATGCGGTTCGTAGTACTGTTGATCGCTCACTCTGGAAATACATATGCTTCTCCAAGTTCCTCATAATAGAGACTGATGAAGAAGAAGAGGTCTAAATTAATATATTCTCCATGTTTTGGAAGGCACGATGTGACGTAACGTTTTCCCTAACCCTTTAACAGAAAAAACAGACCAATATCCAAGTGTGTTAGTGGCCAACACTGTCAGATTTATCAGGCTGCCTAAAGGCATATCTGACATAGCTTAGCCGCTGCCGTCTATTGATAACAGCCAGGACCAACGGCTTAACGTGCCTTTCAATGCACGGAGGAGCTCAAGATAGAAATGCCACTAATGGCGACCAATCCAAGCATGGCCAGTACTCGCCGTCGCTTGACGCGCCCTTTCGTTACAAACACGCGCGCCCCGCTAGGCTATCGAGCTCCTTATTCTCATAGTATACATGCGATCGAATTAATAGCTTCATTTTAAATTAAACTATTTTATACGGTTTTCTATCGCGTTTATTGCTTACTTATTTGTACCTAACGTTTCAAGCACTTTACAGAGCTCATGGTCGCAGGCAGACTGAGTTGACATTCGTCTGTGTCATTTGTTTCTGATGTCACAAGAATACAAAACCATAGCTCATAAATCATTCAAAACTATTTCGATTCACCCAGTATTGGCTGACAGTATCAAGCTATTATTATCCTGTTAGCTTCATTTTCTCAGAAATTAATTAAAAAAAAAATGTAAAATAGTTTTCAGCAAACGCCCTTCAAAACCGAAACCAATCCGGACTATCAAATCTCACCAATTAGCCACCTATCGATTATCATCTCATCTCTATTCGCAGCGGGAAGACTTAAACAAACCCTCTCCCCCCTCACCCCCCGGCCCTTACAAAGTTAGCTACGTGACCGCAATAACTCTGTCGCCCTTTCCCCCCGCTATCCTTACCCCTCCAAAGATGAGAGATAGGGGAAGATATTACATGTTAGTTGTGGGATCTTCGCGTTAAGAATAGACCACTCCCTCTCCTCTCTCCCGTTGATTTTGTTAGAGACGACTAAGGTAGTAACAGAGATCTAAACTTATTTACACCTCTGTCCGCTGGCCGTGGATTCTGTCAGCAAATAGCAACAGTACTAAGTATTTTTAGGTCAGTGATGATTATAGAACGACAAAAAGATGAATTAACTAGTCCTGGTTTTAAAGTGAGTCTTGTTTTCTCCCTTCATGAGGTACTCTTCTTTTACCTTTATCCCATTTTCTTAGGGTGTGGTGGGTTTTGACGACACAGTATTTTAGTTCCTTCCACAGATCATTGCTAGCCATTTCCTGGGTCAGACCTTTTCTGGTCATATTTTCTTTGACACACTACTCTTCATGAGGTACTTACTTACTTACTCCTAAACAATTTAGTGATTGAGATATTTTTATGCATCTATTTTGACGTTAAGCAAATGTTTTTACCGACTGCACCAAAAAGGGGGTAACGTTTTTCAACAGTAAATATGTGTATTTATTTCTTTGGTACCCTCTGTTGTCTAAATGATTCATAATTTGTTTTCTCCCTCTCGCCCATTGCAATACCTGACAGAATACACACTATTTAACTTGTTTAAATCATTGGGTAGTGAAATGTTGTAATAAATCTATATATATAAAAATGAAACCCGTTTTCCGTTGTCACGACATAGCATGAAAACGGCTTGACCGATTTGGCTGTTTTTTTTTTGTAGTTTTCTAATACTCTGTACAAGGTTCTTACGGAAAAAAATATTAAGAAAGGCGGTACGAAGTTCGCCGGGTCAGCTAGTAATAAATAAAAGTTCTCGACGGATTTTATCTTTAACGTTACATAGAGTATGTTTCAATTTGATATGACGTCACGAAATATTGCCCATATCTCCCACTATTCTGATCTAAGGCTACGGTACCCAGGCTACAGCTGAAGTTAAATATTGCAATAGAAAATTAATAACGATGTTACTTTACAAATGAGAGCGCTGGGAATAATTATGTCCATTCATCCCCCCTCTTGAAGATCTCGTCAAAAAATTTAGGCAGTATAGGATTGAAGGTTTTTAATTCGATAAAAAAAAGTAAAGCTGTCATCATCATCAATTCGTGTAGGTGATACGGTCAATCAACCATGCTCACCCTGTTGTCAGAGTTATTCAGAACCGCCTTTCGACCTCTAACGTGGTTCCTTTAATGACTGATGGCAGCCGACAGATGGCAGCCGTCACCAACGGCTTAGCATGTCTTCCGAAGCCCGGAATAATTTTTTTACCAGACAATTAGGTGATTCACTGCTGCAATGTCCAAACCATACTAGAAACGACCAAAAAAAGTATGCTTCCCGTGGGAATCGAACCCACGACCCCGGGGTCCGAAGGCAAACGCCTTAACCACTGGACCACGGAGGCAGAGTAAAGCTATAACGTAGTGGTAAGTACTCTGGAAACGATAAGCGAAGTACTGGACATCCGGCGGTTAGTCGATAATATAAGTAACTAGCGATCCGCTCCGGCTTCACATGGGCATAAAAACCTTCCTCTTGAATCACTCTATCTATTAAAAAAACCGCATCAAAATCCGCTGAGTAGTTTTAAAGATTTAAGCATACAAAGGGATGTAGGGACAGAGAAAGCGACTTTGTTTTATACTATGTAGTGATAATGAAGTTGCTGGCTACATCTGGATAGCTGTTAAGAATAGGAAAGTACGACATAGCCAGAGGGATGCTTATGTCCAGCATATGGTTGAAGACAGCTGATGATGATGATGGATCAAACTAATGACTATTTAAGACTGAAGTCGTCAAAACCATGGTTACCTTACCGTGTTGTGTTGGACATTACCCACAGATAAAAACTAGATACGTCCTGAGCTTCGGCAAATGTGCCAGTTATGGAATAACTTACACCCTTGTAATTCTACCCCCAAAGGTCGAGGATCGGGGCACGCCGATTTATTGTTTAGGAGAGAGGCAATAAAATGTACAAGCTCCGATAGAGTGGTTGTAATTTCGGGTTTAAATTATGTAACTCAAACAACAATAACACATTTGATCGCTTCTAAAACGAGGTTCTCAATTCGGCTGAATTTTTTTCGTTTGTTGCCCGTGTTACTACCGGTCTTACTATTAATAGTAACACCGATAATTGAATAACCCTACTTACTACTTTAGTTGTCACATACATACATACATACAATCACGTCTTTATCCCATACGGGGTAGACAGAGCCTAGAGCCATACTACCTTAGGCCACGTTTAGCATAATGGTAGTTGAAACAGGAAATCAATAGTGATGGGTTGCTAGCCGCATCGCCTATGTCATGATTTCCCCATTCGGCGATTCCCTCAGACGACTTTTACGGCTTGCGCGGGAAGAGAAGCAGCTGGTGCATTCTATGTTTTTCTTTTTCTCCCAGACCAGCATGGAAGTTGTCACAACTATTGAATATTTTCAAAAGTAGGTATTCTTTGTTTAATTTTACATTTGAAAAGGTTCAATGCTCTCATTCTCTCATATAAGAGCTGTCCCGGTCGCTTTATCAGCTTGCCACTTGAAACCCAGAGTCAGCTTGATTGATCCTTTTTAAATGCCTATGTGTTCTTTTTTTTTTCTTTGGTATATAATAACTGAAAGATCTCCTTCAGGGATTCGCCATTTGGTATGTTCTGTATTGTGTATTCGATGTTATTTCTGTATAAAAAATACAGATATTCGATATGTTTAGTTATTCTAATGCAAACAAGTGATTATTACTGAACCTATTATATTTTTTTACGAAAATAATAATAATTTGTATTATATTGGTCGGAAAGGAATAAATGGTTGTTCTTGAACCTATTATATTTTTTACAAGTACAGTCGAGAGCAGATTAAGTTGATAACCCCTCGGTCAGTAAGGGGGTCACTTTAATCTGCCCCGACTGCACATAAATTAAATTTTATCCCACAGACATTTTGCCAAAAATGTTCCAGCATAGCCTTAAATACCTTATAGCATAGAATTAGGAAATCGCACGACAAAGGATTTTTTTTAAATCTTTGTAATAATGTGGACACAAATCAACTGCAAATATTTTAAGGGCAGATACAGACCACTATACTGAACAACTTTCCCAAATAAACTTATATCGAAATACGAAATTTTATTTTTCACTCTCCATACTAAACTAGATCAGCTGAATCTCAATTTGTATGGGAGGTCAAAAAAAAATATTTTGTATTTTGACTTAAGTTTATTTGGGAAAGTTGTTCAGTTTAGTGGTCTGAATCTGCCCTTAAAATATTTGTAGTTGATTTAAATTCACCCTATATATTAAAAGATCTTTCTGTCTACTTTATTCTGTGACACCAACTTCATGTCGTGTCCTGTCATGTCACATCATGCCTGATTTCCGACAAAACCGGTAATTGACAACGAATATTAATGACGTCGAATATCCCCAACCAATTATTGATTATGACATCGATAGAAATTATTGTTCCGCCCAACATTTATTGATGAGAGTGTCGAATCATGAATGCCTGTGACATGATTATGACAACGTTAACGATTTTCAAAAGTTTAGGCTGGGCTGCACCTAAGTACCAGTTATCGTAACAGTTAAAGTCAAATGTAACAGTAACATTACTGCTAACTATAACCGTTGAATCGTCGTTCGTTTTTTGTTCGGTGTCTGTAAACATCGAGCACCGTGCTTCGACACCTCATTTCTCCAGCTTCTCGTATATCGATATAATTTTACATCTTTGAGAAATCCAAGTTGCCTTTTTACAAGCTTTATTTTATTTTTAGTTTCTTTTAGGCTCTAAGGCATTTTGTTTTAAATTCATGTTTTAACGTTCCTACTGTGCAATAGTCATTCTGATATGCATGCTAATTTAAAATATAAATAATTTCCAATTCTTAAGACACCTATTAAGTAAGCTACAGTATAGAGGTTTTTGAATTGTTTCCTCTATTTGAGCTATTTTGGCTATGCCTTACTCGGTCGACTTGTCACTATCTCTATCACTACATAGTATAAAATAAAGTCGCTTTCTCTGTTCCTATATCCCTATGTATGCTTATATCTTTAAACCTACGCAACGGATTTTGATACGGTTCTTTTAATAGATAGAGTGATACAAGAGGAAGGTTTTTATGCGCATGCGAAGCCGAAGAGGGTCGCTAGTATTAGATAAACCTACTCTTGAGCTATCGCTCCCTAAACTTGGCAAGCCGAAACTTTATCGAATATTTGCTTTCTGTACGATATCTGCATTATAGATATACATTACAATAGATATAACTTAACGTATAGTTTAATATATTCTGTGGAAACAAAATAAAGAAAAGTATTTACATAATTAAAAAAATACTAAACTAATTACTTAAAAAGAAAAAAAAAATTAAAATACACATATTAAAAAATATATAGATTTTTATTATAATTCGTATCGTTTTAGCAGTATACATATTTGTTGTTTTTTTATATATATTTCCGTGTGCTGTATTAGTAATCAACTTTTGTCTATAATTTAGATTTAATAAAATTTCGAAAAACTTTTTCATATTTGCTATCGCGTAACGTGTCATTTTTCTGTACCGGTTAGGATTTTTTTTTGTTCACAAGTATGTACTTTTGAATAAGGTATTGAAAACAAATTACTTGGTGCTATATATGTCGTTATTCAAGATGAATGAAATGGATATTATAAATTTTATCCCATTATTATAAAACCTCGTATGCTTATTTGACGTTAAGTATTGTTGTATCAATCACTGTCCATACTTTAACACTTATTTGCAAACATATAATTCGAGATCTAGTCCAATATTTATCTCTGTCACATGTCAACACTGCGGCAAACGCAACTTATTATTTCAGTTCGGAAAATCCGCAAATACGCAGCATTTGTCAAAACAAATGGTATTTGCTTGCGTTCAATAGCACGGCCATCCTGTTCGGGCGCGGATCGGATCCGGCGCGCGTCCGACATTAATGTATGTGATTGAAATCGCGCGACGTCGGCAACGGGCACGTCCCGGTCGTTACGGGAGCGACGGCGGCCGGTTCCGGGAATCAATGCACTGCATCACTTTAAAATACGGCGTTACGTCTAGCCGTGACTCTTGCTGCTAGTGTTGCTACATATTTATATCGATAGTCATAAGGCTCATCTCTATGTTCAGACAGACTCATGCTAACTAACGTAGTAAAATGGAAAATTAATAAATTGTAAAATTTGACAGTCCACAGAATCGCATTCGATCGGCAGTTTCTATTGAGTTCAGTATGCTTAGTGCGAGTTTTTATTCGCATTCGATCGCGTTAAAGTTAACTCAGATTTGTATGGCATCGAATCAACGCCATCTAGTGGGAACGGATTAAAACAAAAGTTGCGAGTGCGAGTTTCAAAGTTTACTTTCTCACGACCGAGCGTGAACAATTAACAACGATTATCGACAAGTGACGGCGTTTACGAGCCGAGTCGAAAGATTTGCGAGTGCGAGTTGTGCATTGACAAGCACTTGACAGTTCGAATAGTTAACTTCTCACGCTCAATAAAGTAAATTTTTTCACTCCAAATTCGTCGGTGAAACCCTTCAGTCTATCCATTCTAACTTCTACTTAAACTACGAAACAATACTTTAATTTGCTTTTTCGTAATCAATTGTTGTCTAAAAATCAAAGAAAAGTTATTGTGATAGTGATAATAGAGATACCTAATCAAATAATGTCGGCGCGTACTTTTTTCGCCTGGAGAATGTTTGCAAACGCGAAGGAACATGAAGAGTTGTCTACGACTTGTAATATTCGCGCAGAGGCTCGTGCTTTTGATAACCCACTGGAAGACCTATCAAATACAGAGTTTAGAAAGCAATATCGCTTTTCTAAGGAAGCATTTAATTTATTGTGCCAAGAGCTGCGACAATTTACAAACTTAAAATCGTCTCAAAGGGTTTCCTTGGAACATAAGGTACGTTCTCCCAAATTTTTTCTTTTGTTTTACTTAAATACCTACTTTATTTAATGGTGGGCCTCATTGAGAAGCTAACCACTTTACCCCTACACTTACACCTTTATAAGAAGCCCACTGTACTTACATACCTAACAGTTATTTAATTTCTATCTATTCAAGGTTCTCACTGCACTTTTTTTCTTTGCCTCTGGATCCTACCAACGTCCAGTTGGAGTTGCCAAGAATCTCTCACAGAAAATGTGCAGTGTATACATAGAGGAAATGACATAAGCCCTAACACATAAAAACATTATAAATAAATATATTCAGTTCCCCAATTCTCCTGCCGCTAGACAAGTTATCAGTCAAAGGTAAACTTAAGTTAAAAATATATGCTGGAAAAATAAAAATTCAAATTAGAATAGGTACATTCTAATATGATTCTGTTTAACAGGTTTTATTCAAAGTATGGAATACCAGGAGTTATTGGATGAATTGATGGAAGCCACTTCAGAATATTTGGACCTCCTAAAGAAGAAGAACATTGGTATTATTGTCGTAAACATTATTATTCCCTCAACGTTCAAATGGTAATAATTTTAATAAATTATAATAACTAAAGAGTACCATTAAAATGCATATACTTTTTAAGCATTACTCTTACCCTTTTGAGGTGTGTGATGATGAATACCGCATATTGAATGTGAATGCAAAATTTGGTGGTGCTAACCATGACTCTTTTATTTGGGAAAATAGTAATATAAACACCTACATGCAGTCATTGCACAGAGATAGAGAAGCAGTGTAGCTTTTAGGTAAAGTACCAAAAATATGCCTTAATTTATGTAATTAATTTTAAACAGTAATTTAATTTTTATATTGTGGTTTTTAGGAGACTCTGGTTACCCACAGCGGCCATGGCTGATGACTCCATTTACAGACGCGGTTTCAGGCACAGCACAAGCCCTTTATAATGAAAAGCACTCAGCAGCCAGAGTGACTATTGAAAACACATTTGGGAGGCTAAAAAATCGTTGTCGCTGTTTGAACAAAGATAGAGTTCTCCATTACAAACCCTTGAAATGTTCTAGAATTATTCAGGCTTGCTGTGTCCTACATAATTTTGCAATCACATTAAACATACCAGAAACATATGAACATATAGGAGGTATGTAGTTACATGAATGAATGATACTTTATTGCTTAAAATGTGGTACATAACAATGTTGGAAAATATAATAATCATTTGTTTCACACATTAGTCATTTCTGACATGCAATGGTATGCATGTATGCTCATATAATATAATATTTACATAGTTTTAGCTATGTTAGCTAGTTATCGTATTTAATGATATATTTTTTCCAGGTGGAGATGATCCAGAAAATACCTACACTTCAAATATAGATAGAGATGCCACCACAGACTTAATAAGAGGAAGGGCATTACGGGATCAATTAGTCAGAAGAATGCAAAACTCAATTGTTTAGTTTAAATTATTTATTATTTACTGTTATGTTTTTGTTCAATAATATTATTTTAATTAAACATACCTTAATCAATTTAAACATCTTTTTATTAAACCTAAATCATTGCTTACTTTGAAACTTACAATACCTATTAAGGAAATATTATATAATTATAACAAATAAATCTGAAGTTGTAATTGTTGTTAGTTACCTAATAAGAATAGGAGGTAACTACCATGCAAATTGCAGGTTCCAAAATATAGAAAGTAAATTATATCTAGGTTCTATCACTACAAAACTTAGTAACTAACTTATCTAATATTTCTAAAGCCCTAAGCTGCACCTCCCTTTGAGCCTGGACCTCCATTTCCCTTACCCTATTTTCTTCTCTCCTCATTTCCATAGTTTCTCTATGCTGCTGCATCCTGAATTCTCTCCATTCTGTGTCACTCGCAAGAAAATGTTGAGCAGCCAGCTCGTTTTGTGAATGTCTTGTTGGTCTTGGTCTTCGAGGGGATCTCCTTGCAAATCTTGGTGGTGGTGTTCCCTAAGTCTACGGATTGGTGTTGTGTGGCCAGCCCGGGCTGGCTGCTGCTCAGGTACAGGTGTTGCAGCATGAGAAGGGACAGGAAGTGGATTTTCTTCAGTACCTGATAAAATAAAATTTATTGATAAAAACTACTTAAATTTTATGATAAGGAATTATAAAGACGCAGGTAGATAAATGTTAATTTAATTTTGTAACAGAGAGTGTATTTTTTATTAGATTTTGGACACTTACCTTGAAAATATAACAAGTTCCCAATAAAAAAATCATTACATAAAAAGAATGAACTAAGCTTAAGCACAATTTAATTAATAAAAACAATTTTTACCTTCTATTATCTCACTGTCAACCACATGGATATGAGGTGTAATTATAGAAGGATTAGGGCCAACATGTGGGTGGTTTGATGGTCCAGGCTGGTTCCATGCTTCTGAATCTAAAACAGATAATATATATATATAATTTTTTTTAATATGAAAAATATTACTTTCTAGTAAAAATAATTTTTAAATTAATAACTTACCTTCTTGGATTTCTCTATTTTATATTTCTAATGATAGTACTTCTGTAATATTTGTATCCTGTGTTTCTAAATGATTATCCTAAAAATGAAGTAAACATTTAATTATAAAAAGTAGAACTTATTGACACTAATCAATAATGTCTCAAACGGTTATTGACATTATTATAATTAACTATCTGTCTCTCATCTAACCACTTTCCCGGTTGCTTCCTTAGTTGGCTGCTTTAGACCCTGGGCTCTGAGGGACCCATAACAGTTATAATTTATAACTTCTAAGGAACTGAGGAATGTATGTATAAATAATAATGTAAATAACTTAAAAATTATACCTCTACTAGTGGTAAGCCCGCCTCTTCTATAGCCAAGCCCATTGCAACCTGTGCTCCAATCAAATTTAGAACTCGTTGTTCTGTGTCCGTTAATCTGATGTGCACAGCTTGTCCACCACCAGTACCAACAGCTGCTCTATGTAGTCGAGCAGCTTTCTTTTTTGTGTTGTTCTTAAAATCACTCCACACCTTAAACATGCACCAAAAACCAGTATCATACATATTATATTATATCCTTTTATAAAGCAAAAAGTTATTTTGTTAATGATCTATATAAATAAGTTAAGAACCTATATAGTACATACTTTTTTCCACTTCTCTGTTGTTTTTGTATCACCGCTGCCATCACTATTAAGAAGAGAAGTGTGTGTGAAGGTTCTCCCAATGCTGGATAGTTCCTACCCTGCCTCTTGCATTGGTGGAAGGTTTACTGAGGTCGCCATGCCTAAAATATATATAGAACTCCATTGACACATAGATATTTAAAGAAGCAGGAATAATACACCAACTCGGCTGGACACTGATTGTTAGAAAATATGAACATGACATTGTCTTTACACTTACTGTTCCATATATGTAACCATCATTTCAAATTGTTGTTGGCTGGTCTTCATTTTGAATGATTTCTTACTTCTTTGTTCACAAAACTACACAAAAACACAAAACGACGCTTAAACCACTTGAGAAAAACTTTGTTTACAAACAATACGAGAATCTATGGTACAGTACAATATAACCCGACTAATCTTAGAAGGTTATCACATTCGAATAATACTTTGTCATAAATGTAGCTTTCAATTTTGACTGGTTTATGCATTGGACGCCTCGATGCTACCAACATGCACGTAAAATCTCTCACTTGTCACGGTGAGGAAACGCCGAACGAACCGTCTTAATTTTTTAAGCTCGCACTCAAGCGTATCGACTTCTCACTCCTCACGGCGTATACTCGATACACGTGATGGTAAAGTAATTCGATTTGAATTTTGCAACTAGCACTAAGCATACTGGTTAATGACGATGTATAGTTCCTAGAAAAATATTTTTGAATGCTGACACAATGAGTTGTCAAGTATGTCAAGAGTCAGTTCCAGTGCTCCAATTCCGCTCGCGTACTCTCAGTTCAGTGGTAGATTGGATGATGGTGTTTCCATTTATTCATTAAACCGACGAAGGTCCATGGGATGGTGTCGGTGAACATAGTCAACCGCCTGATGAGCCGCAGGCGCCGGGAACCTCGACCTTTTCAGAGCAATGATGATATATGAGGCAGCAACCTTTACTGCAAGCAAAGAACTCATCTAATGTTGGTGCGTCTGTTCCTGAACAGCGGAAGCAACTTTCAATACCAGTGTAGAACGTTTCACGCTCACGACCGGCGATACAGTCCCAGGTAGCCAGATCACAGCAGACGTTGGCAGCTGAATTTTCCATAACGATTTTGGTATAGCATTTGGGGCAACTGACGTCGACAAAACGGTTGTATGGTTTCAAGTGAGCCGTGTTCCTCTTCACGTAGCTTTGCATCACCTTTTTTCGCGTTCTTTTAAGATGTGCATGAGAGAAGGCAAAACCACAGTCGCATACGACTATCTGAAGTGGAACTATGAATGTTTCAGCCATGAGCGCAGTGCCAAACGGAACACATCGAATGAAATCGAGGGGCATGCATTGATGTGATATCGAGAACTCGCAGCGATTGCACTTGTGCGTTTTCAGGAAACGATCGCTGTTTGCTTTGATGTACGACGCCTTCAGAGACAATTTCGCGAATGACTGTTGTAGTATCTCACTTTGTTCTGCTGTAATCTCGGAATCTCGCAGTATCTTGCTGTACTCCAACTCATTGAAGTTTTTTCTCAATTCGTCGAGGCAGAATTCATAGAGGGAACTTTGTTTTGGTGTCAACACAGACCCTGCGGCAGATGTTCCAGCACAAGCTCCATCTTGGCATGGAGCATGCATCATGTAGCTCGATGATGGTTCGTTGGTTAGTTGGGGCAACTCTGCTTTTAGCTGCTCCTGCATGTGTTGCTGTTTTTTCTTATCTTGACGTTCCTCTTTACCGTCAGACTCATCGGAAGACATGGCTTCGGGCTTGTGCGCTTTCTTAATAGCGACGCTCTACTTCAAAACTTGTTTTTCTTCCACTGTACAGATGGTTGTTTCAGATATGTTATCCGCAAGTGGTTCAACGTAACGCCGCTTCTTGAAGGGCACTAGTAATATGCTCCTTTCTTGAGAAGCAGTATTAATAACCTTCACCCATTCGTCTTCAACCTCCCTCTTAGTCTCTTCCGGAACCTGATCAATTTTCCTTTCTGACAGTTTGTTCGTTCTAACTCTCTTCAAAGTCAACCGCGTCCATACCCGTTCAAGAGAACAAAACGGATGTATGACGTGAAGTGTACGTGACGACCGAGCGCTACAGATTTTCCTCAAATACTGTTCGTTTGGCACGCTTGAAGTTTTATATATATATACAACAGTCCGCCATAGTCCGCGAAGTTCGCATAGTATTACGCACGAGTCTCCATTCCGGACGATGACGCAAGCTCTTCCATTATCATAATGACTCATAAACTCCAACCACTCATGAAACTCGTAAAATATATGTTGATAGCACGTCAATTTTCCAGTCACACTGTTCCGATGACACTTTTTCCTATACTTGAGAATACAATACGGAATTCACAACTCTGAAATTCGAGGAAAAAGATTCGATCAACTCTATGATTACAACGCTCCGCAGCTGTGATAAATGCCGAGCGAGGGAGCGGGACCATGCCGATTTCTATTTATACTCCGCGTCGACTCCGTTTCGGATGTTGATATTTTCGTACAAAACAAAATGGCGGCATATTAATTATGTACTACGCGTTCACTCTAGAACGTTGGTTATAGAGCCAAGGTTATTCACATTATTTTGCATATAGATTTATGGTTACGACTCATTTCCATGCGACACGGCGACGGATTGGCGTCGAGGGTGATAAGAACATGCGATAACGACCGCATTATTTTACACGCGCTGGTATATGATCTGAATAATTTATTTATAATGATTTCTTATGTTTTCGCGATTGTTACACATTAAATTAAACTATTTTATATACGGTTTTCTATCGCGTTTATTGCTTTCTTATTTATACCTAACGTTTCAAGCACTTTACAGGGCTCATGGTCGCAGGCAGACTGAGTTGACATTCGTCTGTGTCATTTGTTTCTGATGTCACAAGAATACAAAACCATAGCTCATACCTAAATCATTGAAAACTATTTATTAATGAAAGAGCCTTTTGCGTTTTCTATTTAAGTTCTATTTTAACCTATTTTCTGTAATCTATATGCAATAAAGGGTCTTGTATTGTATTGTAAAAAGATTAAAGTTACCTACTAGTTATTAAAGCGGAATATCATAATACTTGGTCAATATGGCACTGCATAGAGGCAGATGTAAGACATAATTACATGTACACACACATAAAGGTACACACACACAAATTAAAATGGTGCCAGGACCATGAACAACAAATACTGATGGATATAATAGTTTCTCAACATTCAAAAAAGGATTTCAAAAGCTTTTGGAAATCAACTAATAAGTTAAATCAAAGACCTGGACTTCCTGTAAGCATTGGCAATAGTAGTGAAGCAAAAGATATAGCTGATAATTTTAAACAAAAATTTAAAATAGAGTCTCCTTTAGGTTTGAATAGTTGTAAAAAGAATGTTGAGGTTCCAACTAATATTAAACCTATTAGGTTTACTGCCAAGGAGGTGGACGTAATAATTAAAAATATGAAGAGGGGTAAGTCTCCTGGTTTTGATGGGCTCAGCATTGAGCACCTGCAACATGCTGGTGTCCATCTGCCTAGGGTCCTTGCTATGTTCTTTTCCCTGTGCCTAAGTCATAGATATCTGCCCTTAAGTTTAATGAAAACGATTGTGGTTCCAATTCTCAAGAATAGGACTGGAGATATTTCAGATATTAAAAACTACAGACCTATATCCTTAGCAACAGTATTAGCAAAAATATTAGATGGTCTGCTTGATAGCTATTTGAAAAAACATCTAAAGATACACGATGCCCAGTTTGGCTTCAGGCCTGGGCTATCTACGGAAAGTGCCATATTTTCCCTCAAGCGTTCGGTTGAGTACTACACGAGCAGAAATACACCTGTTTATGTGTGCTTTCTAGATTTGACAAGTGCCTTTGATTTGGTAGCTTATGACATTATGTGGGAAAAGTTGAGAAACACTGACATGCCTGTCGAGTTGGTGGCCTTGCTTGAGTATTGGTACAACAATCAGACGAATACAGTAAAATGGGCAGGCGCGTTTTCAAACCCTTATAGGCTTGACTGTGGGGTAAGACAGGGTGGATTGACTTCACCTAATCTATTCAGTCTATATGTTAATGAACTCATTGTAAAATTGAGTAGCATGTATGTAGGGTGCCATGTTGGGGGCATCTGTGTAAATAATTTAAGTTACGCCGATGACATGGCTTTGCTTGCCCCATCAGTCAGTGCTATGCGAAAGTTAGTACGAGTATGTGAAGATTTTGCCTGCGAGCATGGCCTTAAATATAATACACAGAAAAGTCAATTCATGGTTTTTAAAGCAGGGAAGAAATGTCCGATAAGCGTGCCTCCCATTATGCTGAATGGGACTGCTCTTGCGAGAGTTAAGGAGTTTAAATATTTAGGGCACTATCTCACTGAGGATTGCAAGGATAATAGGGACATTGAAAGGGAGCGGAGGGCATTGTCGGTTCGGGGAAATATGTTGATTCGCAGGTTCGCACGATGCAGTAATGAAGTAAAGATTACACTTTTTAAGTCTTACTGCCAATCATTTTATTCGTGTGGCCTGTGGACCTCATATACCCAACGTGCCTACAGTGACCTCCGGGTCCTTTATAATAATATATTTAGGGCACTGTTGCGGCTGCCACGTTTTTGTAGTGCGTCAGGGATGTTTGCAGACGCTCACACTGATGATTATCATGCTGTGATGCGTAAAAAAGTGCACTCCCTGATGGGCAGGATGCGTGGCAGCGGCAACAGCATTCTAAGAGCGCTGTCAGAGAGATGGGACGGGCGCATGCAGTGCCACTGGGACGCTGCACTAAAATCCCAATTTAGTTATGTAAGGAACTAACATTAGTATGTAAGTGTGTTTGTGTATTACTAACAAATATGGACTACGGTCTGAAATAAAAGATTTTTATTATTTATTATTTTAAAGGAGTAGAGAGCGAAAACGTAGTGGGCAGCGCATCACGCCATTCGATTTTGTTCTGCCAACAAATATTAAAGGAAGATTAAATTCTCATTAGTAAAAAGCATTCGATTTTATCAAGTATTTCAAACTAGCTTTCGCCCACGGCATCGTTCGCATGAATTTCCCTCGGGAACAATGCTTTTTCCCGGGATGAAAGGTATGTCCTTCTTGATTCTTTTAGCTAAGTGTATGCGAAATTTAAGGAAGATTGGTTCAGTAGACAGGACTTGAAGAGTTAACATACAAACAAACAAATATACAAACTCACTTTCACATTTAAAATATTAATAATTGGGATTACTTTGTACTTTTTTCTTATTTTATCGACATTTCTCCCCCCTTACTACCGAGAATTCATGCCAAAAACTATCAGGGAATTACAAAAGTCTGGCACGCTGCGGAGTTCGATCGCGCTGCAATCGCTCGGTTAATGACCGGTGGAAACGTAATGTTGGAATGTATTTCTGTCCGAGAACCTCACTAGTTTTGTAATGAATTTTTTTTACAGTAAACCTACTAATATCATTTATACTAGCTGTTGCCCGTGGCTCCGCTTCCGTGGGAATTCCGGGTGGAAATATTGCCTTTTTGTTGTTCCAGGGTCTAAACAATCTCCATTCTATATTTCAGCTAAATCTGTTCAGCCGTTTTCCTGTGAACGAGTAACAAACATCCATACAAACATTCGCGTTTATAATGTTAGTACGATGTTTATTTGATTCATTCTTCGTTTGTCCCACTGAGTTTTGTCCCACTAATAAATTTCTTAGTTTGTCCCAAACATTATGCTTCCTTCGTCCCGATGTACAATTTTTATTATTTTATTCCTAGTTGGTCCCACTTTGCATTCCTTGTTCGACCCGTTGTTTTTTATAAGTAATTTTCTTTCTAAATAATATAGGTTTTTGTTTGTTATTCGTTCAAAATACTTTTTTGTTAGCTGTACCTTTAAAGTACCTTCTTGTGAACTGGGACAAACCGGAAATACAAAAGTGACTGGGACAAACGAATCATTTTTTGAAATGTGGGACAAAATTTCAGGACGAACGAAGAATAAACCGTTTATTTAAATTTATTACACAATTTTAAATGGCGGACTTAAAGCCTGGAGATTTTTCTACCAGTCAACCAAATGAGTGATCATCAGTACCCCTAGTATGAGTTTTTATAAACGCAGAGCCATGAGATTAGTGGAAAGTAAGGCAGCTAAGAAATTCCTTAATAAGTTTATAAAAACTCACACTATTATACCCCATAAAGGGGAAACATATTCAGCTTCAGTTAACGCTTTAGAGCCTAGGGTCTGGCTTCCTAATTTACGCTTTTATTAGTCATATCCAGAAAAGGACTTCACAAGAAGTAGCACAGACCGTCTTAACGCCTAAAGTTTCGGTCATGCAACAATAAAGTTTTAATAAATAAATAAATGAATGCGCTAAAAGACTTTCGCAGCGAGTATTCGCTATGTGTGACCGAAACTTTAGCAAAGCGTAAATTAAAACGTAGCTATAGACTGTACTGAGTCTCCCAATACATGGCCACTTCTGTATTTTACTGTGCATGGGGGAGGCCTTTGCCCAGCAGTGGAAAACTATACTAGAAGATAGTTATAATCCTTATTGGAATTACGAGATATTCTACCAATTGTAGTAAAGCTCAAAGGAAACCGTTACACCTGCACTATCGCAGTCGTTCTTTCGCGCGAATTTACTGAGATTTTAGAAGCACGTAGAGCACACCTGCAGAAAATACGTGACCGTATTCTAGCTGCTAAATTGCTACTAATGGAATTTGTTCTTGTTATGTGTCTTGTTGAAATTTGATGTGTTTAAACGAAGAGAGACCAGAGTATGGGAAACGAGGTCTGTCTTTTCTGCGTGTGTCTGTGTTTGTTTATAAAAAAAAAAACTTACCAAAGGATAGAATTAAAACTAAAATTTCAATGGCGGACTTATCCCAGAAAGGTATTTTATTGCACAAAATAAACAAAAGTACATCCGTACTTACGAGTATATTATAATTGTGAAAGTCTGTCTGTCTGTTACGCTCTCACGGCTTCTCACGCTTTCGGAAGGCACCATAAGCCGTTGGTCCCGGCTGGTATCTGGTAGTCGTTAAAGGAACCACGTCAGAGGCCGAGAGGCGGTTTCCAAGAACTCTGACACCAGGGTGCGCTTGGTCGATTGACCGTAACACCTACACGAAATGATGATGATGATTACCGTAAATATATCCTTATACAAGCAGTAGAATCACAACTCATGGCGTCAGAGCACCCAAAAATATGTGCCGGACGCGAGCCGGAACATTTATTCAGTAATAGCCATTCCTTGCTTAACTAATGTAAATTCTATCACTTAAATCATAAAGTCTAGTTTCGTAAAAATGAATCACGCCGACGAAAACGGAACATATTAAATAGTTCCGCGGATCGGCGCAGGAAGGAAAAGTTCCCTAATAATGTAGTTTGATGCGTGGAATATGTGAATATTTTATGGAAGCATCGTGTAGACCTCTTAAAGTACTGGAATGGTCATGCAAGATGGACAGAACACTGACATTCTCAAGTTATCACGTAATCGAAAAAAAAATCGGCTACGGTGACCGCTTGAACATCTTTCGCGGGTCTTATGCTTGAGGGCCAACGTCATCATCATTTCAGCTGCAGGTTGTCTGGACATAGGCCTCTCCCAAGGATTTCGTCACTTCAAAGAGCTAATTAGCTGGGCTATGTCGGCAACCTTTGTTCTCCAACGGATCTCCTCATTTCTGATTTGGTGTTGTGGGGTAACGCACAAGCATAGCCCTGTCCATGGCTCTTTAAGCGAGGAGAGCTGAGAGAGAGCTTTCTTATAAGGCTTTACTATGGTAAGGGACCATTTTTCGGACCATAATAACACACACTGGTCAGTTTAAAAATACTAAAAAGTGATCTAAAAAAGAAATCACATTATGAATATTAAAACCATCTGATTATATAATAGTTAGGTTTCTTATTTCATTTATTATTTTCTAATGAAATATCGTGCTAAGAAGCTTGATATTTTTAAATTACATTTAACAAGTCTATCATTCTTAAAGGTCTATGGTACAAGAGAACTTACGTATTCTACAAGGAACAAAGATTTCGATTCGTATACGTTTCGATGAATACGAGATTCCGAGGACCACTCCGGTCCTGCATTTCTATGTTGCAGCTAGACGAGAATAGGCTACTACGATACAGAACTTGGCTATTCACAGAAATAATTTATTTCCTATACCTATACTGAATTGAATTTCTATTTAAAAAATAATAATCGCTCTATATATCTAAAATATAAGAGCTGTGCTTGTCGCTGGAGGCTTCCATGTGCTTTTATCATCTGCTATCCTTTTCACATTTTGAGACGACACGAATCCTATATTACGTAATTCTTTCTTGGTCATCAAAATCATCCCACGGATAATAAAATTGGTCTATCCTATCTATCTATCATCATCATCAATTCGTGTAGGTGAAATGGTCAATCGACCATGCAGATCCTGGTCTTAGAGTTCTTCGGAACCGCCTCTCGGCCTCTGACGTGGTTCCTTAAACGACTACCAGGCATGGCAGCCGGAACCAACGGCTTATCGTGCCATCCATAGCACGGAATCATCTTTATTATCGGACATTTGATTCAAACCTGCAATGTTATAATTTAACTGGAAACAACTAAACAAAGCTATGCATCCCGTTAGAATAGAACCCACGACCTCCAGGTCTCCACACGCGGAGGTAGTAAGGTACAGCTTCATTGTGTAAATTTTGATACAATTTTATATTAATATAACTTGGATTATCACAAAACACAAAAACAAAGATAACACCAGCCTTTATGATATAGGAGTCTCGAAAATGGGTTCCAATTTAGATCCGAGATACTCGCTTTGGGCCGCATAAAACTTTAAGCAGATGTGTGGGACATAAGGTGAACACAAATCAGTGAAAGTACAAACATTAATCTTGTGTCTGTCGAAAGATATCTTTAGAAATTTGCGAAAGTAAGTTTGTATATTTGTTTGTTTGTTACCTTTTCACGCCTTATCTACTGAACCAATCGTCCTGAAATTTCGCATACACTTAGCCAAGAGTATTAAAAAAGATATAGGGTATCTTTTATCCCGGGAAAAGCACGGTGCCTGAGGGAATTTTACGAGGGCAAAGCCGCGGGCAAAATCTAGTATTCTATAAACAAAAAATCATAGATGGTTTTGAAAATCCTGTGAAAAATGTACTGTGTAAATGAATTAAGTAAATAAATGTTAAGGTCAACGTGCATCTTCCAGTCACCATAAAGGTATGAATAAATGAATGAATGACTGAATAAACACTTTATTGCACCAATTACATAAATACATCATTGGATTGTATAATAACGAAGATGAAAATTAGTACAAAGGCGGATTTATCGCTAATGCAATTTCTTCCAGCCAACCTTAGGGTAGAGAGAAACAAAAAAAACATTGTATATGTATGATTTAATTTATTTATCATTTATACATTTATGAACACAAAAATTGTAAACATAGAATACAATATAAAACACAATGAGTACAAATATACTACTTTTAGATCTAGTAGGATTTTGTATCAATATTGCCCCTCTTTACCCATACAAAATATGGTAAATAGTGACGGTCATGTTGCGAAAACTTATAGCAGAGTCAGGGCAGACACAAAAACATTTCCTGCAAAACTTTCTATCTGCCGTGATCCACACATCTTGTTGAATGACTGGTAAATAAAGCCCTATACATAGTTTGTCGTAATAAAGTGTAATAAATTTAAAAAAAGATTGAAGTAACTTCTTTCTTCTCGATGTTTTGTGTATACCTGCTCCCGACAGATGGCGTAGTATGCTGTATGACTGCGATATTTTGTACTTTTACCTGTGTTCTTAATATGTTCCCTGTTTTGAGATTTTAAGTTTTATAAACAGGGATAGAAAGTGGATTTTTAGGACCCTTTTTTATGATATCCATACTAATATTAGAAATGCGAAAGTCAGTCTGCTGTTTCACGGCAAAACCCTAAACTGGTTTTGATGAAATCCGATGGTATGGTTATAGTTAGGACGAGGGTTCTAACAAAAGGCTACTTTTGGGCGCGATATAACTGAGTACCACGCGGGCGGAGCTGCGGGCAGCAGCTAGTCTATATATGTAAAAGAAAGTCGTGTTAGTTACACTATTTATAACTCAAGAACGGCTGAACTGATTTGGCTGGAAATTGGTGGGTAGCTTAGAACCAGAAGAAGGACATAGGGTACCTTTCATCCCGGTAAAAAATGTTCCCGAGGGAAGTTCACCGGGGCAAACCCGCGTGCTAAAGCTAGTTTTAAATTAAGTTGGAAAATATTTTCATTTAACAAAAAACAAATAAGCCTAGCAGGTAAACCGCAGGTTTATGGAAATGTATGTTCTGTTCGGGACGTTTTGTTTTCCCGCCAATTATCATGTAAATCGAAAATCTACTGCGGAATCCACGCACACATTTAAATAATTTCTCGCTGATTTAAATGATAAAATATACATGGATTTTGGTTAAAACACGACGTTTAAAAATTTATTACTCAAAAAGTCCTCGAATTATTAATTAATTATTCATAAACTTTATTCTAAGAAAAGGCCTTTTAAAGGCTCATTTAAATGTCAAATATAATATTTAAAAAAAATGTTTAATTAAAAGATTTAGTAAGTTCTCGTATTAATTTAAAATATTTCGGATTTTCCTGTACTTCTAAAGAAAAAAAAATGCGATGAATCATTAAATCTGAAAAAAAAATCTATATTTATGAAGCGTGCATCGTGCATTTTAACATTTTGTTACAGAGGCCGAGAAGAATTTTGAAAAATTCCATCATTTTAAACCAGATCTTGATATTTAGATAACGTAGAATTAGGTTTTGCTTAGTCTAAATATTTAACTTTTCTCTGATAAAAGTGTAATTTAGCAGCTTTACAAGAAATCTTATTAAGCGTTTGATTGTAAATTAATTAAACAACAGATAGATAACCATAACTAACCATTCTTAAATAACCATTCTCCCACTGCTGGGCAAAGGTCTCCCCCATCTCCTTCCAAACGTCTCTGTTCCGCCACATCCAGCCTCTTGCTCTTGAACCTTCTCAGGTCATCACTTCAGCGCATCCGTGGTCTTCCCCTCCTTCGCCAACCACCCTCCGGGTGCCACTTAGTGGCAAATAGAGATACTGAAAGAATATCATATAAAATTTCTAACTAGTAAGAAAATTTAATTTTTTTAAATTAGGATTTGCGATAAGTATCCGAAATCCTAATAAAAAAAAATGAAACTCCTGGTCAGTAAGCAAATGGTCAACTACCGGTTTATGTTCGTTTGAGTCTGGTTTTTTAATAAAAATAGTATTATCTGCTTGTCAACCTTTTCAAATTACAAATAAATATTGTAGTGAAACAAAATTATTACAATACACTCCTTATTTTATGTTTGAATCAAAACACAAAAGGCCTAATGAGGCGCGCGTAAATGTCCAAATGAATCCCTGATTTAAAATACAATTATTCTGCAGATGTCCTGAATTTCTAATCTAACTAGCAATATTCCTAAGCGATGATAAAGCCTTATTAATGGGAGTACATTTATCTTTGCATAGGTATAACACAACAGTAAAAACACTTTTGTCTGTACATTTGGTATTTTTGACTGGCCTGCATCCAGCGCCTGCCTGCCACCTTCTTCAGGCCATCTGACCATTCTTACCGTTATCCTATATACTTACAATTGACGAAGATAAAAGACACATAATTTAATATGTACCAGCTTATATGAGCGTAGGATGACAGAAATCCAAAGTGTTAAAATTAAATTTATCAACAAACACACTAAAACCAAATTATAAACTGAAATGAATTAACAAAGCAAGAGACTAAAAATAAACCAGATGCAAAGTCGCTAGCGCCATAATCTTGTTACTTTGGTAACCTTCCTCTTTTTAGGCTGGATTGCACCAACTTACTATAACAATAACTGTGTTGTCAATGTACCGGTTAGGTGAAAAATGTGTTGTACCATTTTGACAATCGTCAAAATACGTCATAACTTTTACGCTAACCGTAACCGCCCAAACTTGACCGGTTAGCACTATTGTTATTGTCAACTTATCTGTCAGACGGGTCAAATAACCTCCACGGACGTCATTATACTTGTAACCTTGGCAACTTACTATACTACAAAATACGACGACGGTGCAACCTATGTCGCTACAACGGTTATAGTTAGCAGTAATGTTACTGTCACATTTGACTTTAACTGTTACGATAACTGGTAGTTTGGTGCAACCCACCCTTAGGTTTTTCCTCGTCTTTGTTATAAAGTTGTAGTAAAACAAAGAATTTCGAATAGTGCGCGGTCCGAGGCAATTTTTTTTAATCTATGTAGGAAAACCTTTTTGTTAATATAACTACAGCGTGAACTGTGAATAGTTATTCAAATTATTTCAGTGAATATTTAAGTAATTATTACAAATCTTTTATTCAGATACCCAGGATCCATTTTGTTAGTGACAATTTCCTTAAAACTATGGTTGTAACACATATTAAGAAATTAATCCAACTAATATTATAAATGCGAAAGTTAGTATGTATGTTTGTATGTTACCTCTTCACGTCCTATCTACTGAACCAATCTTCCTAAAATTTCGCATTCACATAGCTAGGAGTATTGAGAAGGACATAGGGTACCTTTCATCCCGGGAAAAAGCACTGTTCCCGAGGGAATCTCACGCGGGCGAAGCCGCGGGCGAATGTTTATTATATTTATCAAATAGCAACAGTGTAGTGTATTAATATTTTGTTCCATTTCCGATTAATAAATTATATCGGGATATTATTAATTGCACATCAAATAAATAATCACCCATCAATTTCTGTATATCAAATAAATTATTTTACTTTTAATTAAATTAAAAACTTGGTGACAGAAGCAACTAACGGTCAAAAGACGACTTTGTGACAGAAGGTAGGTTAGGTTATGGTTATACAGTGACCTTAACAGTGAGCGAGCGAGCGAAGCGAGCGAGTGTCAGACTTGGTGACAGAAGCAAAACAAATTTTGCTGTGCAATCAGTAATTTTGATATGTATTTAGGTTATTTTTGCATACAAAAATTGTTTTTATTGATTTCCGTTTAAATACTACCCAATTATATCTAACTAGCTTACTACAGGTCGTCAGTCGAAACGTTTGTTTGTCTACAGGCAGGCAGCAAATTGTCGCTGCGATTATTATTCGCAGCGAGTATTAGCTATGCGTGACCTCACCCTAAGCGATGCACATTATTTTACATACTTTATTATTGACATACTTACTTATTTTATTATCATTATTTTTATTTTTATTTCGATATTAATTAAATTGTAATGTATAGATTTTGGTACCAATTCAAAGACTTCGCAACACCCAGCCTGGGTTTATGTACATTCCTACCAAATTATGTAATTCCACCTTCTTCATATTATGTACATGTAAGCGAGAAATAAATAAATAATCATCTCACTAGATTAGTTTAGTCAGATAAACATATTACTAAACATACTACTACTATTGCAACCGTATTATAATTATATTCCTAGTAAGATAGTAATTACGAATCTCTTACGTATAACTATTTTACGGTATATAATTATATCCTTAGGGATATAACTATATCACGGCTTTATCTATCGTACTGCGACACATACAGCAGTTCTATCTTGAGCTCCTCCGTGCTTCGGAAGGCACGTTAAGCCATTGGCCCCGAATGTTATCGGTAGATGGCAGTCGTTAGGCTATGTCAGATGCCTTTAGGCAGCCTGAAAAATCTGACAGTGTTGGCCACTAACACACCCGGGTCATGTTCCTGTTGGTCTGGTTTCCTTGTGAAAAGGTTTACGGAAATCAGACGGCCGTCGCTCCATTGTAATATCCAGTTCCGCCAAATCAGGACCATGATTAATAGCGTGGGCTCTGAAGCGTAAGCTGAAGATGTAACCGGGAAACACGCTAAGACGAAGAAAACAGCAGTCGCTCTTTGATTATACTATTACTGGAAGAATCCGCTGCCAGTCGGTACCATTTAGGTAACTTGTTAAGTTTAATATTGTCATTTCTGATACGCGTCCTCTCGGAGGATATACTGAACGAAACCTCTCATTTCTTGTCTTGAGATAAACCTGTCTAAACAACTGGTTATCCGGACACAGTTTAAGGGGATGAATGTATACCTTTTTTATTATATTTTTTTTAATTATGGTATATATATTTTTGTAAAAACTTTATTGTACAGAAAGAAAATTAATTATACAATATAGAACACAACAAAAGGCGGACTTATCCCTAATAGGGATCTTTTCCTATGGTTGATATGTGATTCTCTGCTTTAAAATTCTCTATATATTTTACTTGGATTTTTCGCCTCTTGTGGCACATCTATTTTGAACCTCGAAAGGCACGTCAACTACCTTATGGTCCTGTGGTTAAGACGTTTGCCTGTATACCTATGGGGTTCGATTCCCAAAGGAAGCATACTTTGTTTAGTTGTTTCCAGTTTGGCTAGGGCATTACAGGCTTGAATTATCTGATTTTCTGATACATACATACATATAATCACGTCTTTATCCCATACGGGGTAGACAGAGCCTAGATCCATAAGACCTTAGGCCACGTTTAGCATAATGGTAGTTGAAACAGGAAATCAATAGTGATGGGTTGCTAGCCGCATCGCCTATGTCATGATTTCCCCATTCGGCGATTCCCTTAGTCGACTTTTACGGCTTGCGCGGGAAGAGAAGCAGCTGGTACATTCTATGTTTTTCTTTTTTTCCCAGACCAGCGTGGAAGATTTTCTGATAATAAAGATGATTCCGTGCTTCGGAAGGCACGTTAAACCGTTGGCCCCGGCTGCCATCTAGTAGTCGTTAAAGGAACCACGACAAAGGCCGAGAGGCGGTTGCGAAGAACTCTGACACCAGGGTGTGCATGGTCAATTGACTGTGTCACCTACACGAAATGATGACGACAAGGTAAGTGCTTTTAAGCAGCTTGAAAAATCAAACAGTGTTGGCAATACACCCAGATTGAAATCCTAATAATCTGTTTTTTCTGAAACAAGGGATAAGAAAGTTAGAGGCCAGTCATTCTATTGTTATATCCAGTGCCGTATTGTTTAGACCTTTGATCAAAACGTATCTACCCTTGACTCTGAAGCTGATCATAAAACTGGGAAATACGCTCGGATAAAGAAAAAGTAGTAGGTATAAGTATTTCCCTTAACTAAATCCCTTGTGATATTGTCGTCGCTCGAGCATAAAGTTGGTAGAAACCACAGACTAAACAAAACTACAGACATAGTCTCACATACAACACGAAAGAGCGTTCAAACGATATTCGTTTCGTTTGTCTCACTTTGATATGATATGAACCGTGTGATAGCGATGTCTTTACGTATCACCGCGATATAAAGGCAGCTACTTTTGAGCTTCGCTGTTGATTCGGCAAAGCTCCGTCTGTAGTTCTTCTAAGTCTGTGGTTAGAACTTGAAATTGCTGACAAAATTGTTTGAGAAAAGTTGGGAAAATATTATCCCTTTTCTTCATAAGTGGATTTGTGTTGAAAAACAATTTCAAATTGAAAATTTACTAGAACTAACAGCTATCAACTAGCTAGAGATATATAAGAAAGATACCATAATGTTCCTTTTACTATGTATTTAAAGCAATAAAGATATTACAAACTAACAAACAAACAAACATACATCATGAGCAAGTTAGTTTCCAAAAAAATTAAAATCGGTACATTCAAATAAGTCTTACCATTCGTACGATTGGTCGCGCACAGTAGGTCGACCGCCTATCTCGATTCTCTCCTCCAAATTTCACTCCGTTTTACGCACAAGAAGCTTTAAAAAAAAAATTTTTTTGTCAATGTTAACAAAAAAAAAATTTTTTTTAATCATTTTGTGCGTTAGATGGAGCGAAATGTGGCGAAAGCGATACAAGTAGCCATTACGAGAGGAGAGAATCGAGATAGGCGGTCGACCTACTGTGCGCGTCATGTAAAAAGATCGCTGGCTGTTGAGCTGCGCTTGCGGCGATTTATCGATGTATGCGGTGAGCGCGGTGCGGGAGGTGTCGTCCGATGAACGCGATTGGTTCGTTAGCTTCCCGTGTTGCGCAAGTTTACCCCCTCCTCAATCCTCCAGCGTTCTTTTTATAAGACGCGACCTGTAACGTCGTAACAGACCGAGTTAGTACAGTCGGCTGCAGAGAAATCTGACCCCCATGCCACAAGTATCACTATTGAAAGGGGGTCATATTTCTCTGCAGCCGACTGTACATCGATTTGTAACTCAGTTTGAGGTTAGAATTTTAGTTTGTCTGTCTGTATGTACGTTGGCATTGGGCATCATCGTCGTTGCGTATGGCATTCGTCCTGCATGTATCAAATTTTCAAATCCAAATTCCTCGCACAGTTTACAGAGGCGAACGCAAAATTGTGGACCTTCTTCATTCCACGGCAAAGTTGGCATTTGATTAGTATCCAAAACCTTCTGCATAGAATCGAATATAATATATCTAATATAAAATACAACGGATAGTATTTCAATGACTTTGAGGTTCTAATGTAACTTAAGAATACAAGCAAAAAAAGTTGTGCGAGGATTTCTGATAATCTCACTTACAGAAAGATGAATTTTTTTATTTTATTTTCAAGGTCGTTAGCGCTGGTAGCAGCCTTAAACTGAAAACTCGGGCTCAGTTCAAAATTCTACTCGTACAAAATCGCGGGCAGAAATTTTATATCAAACATTTAACCAACGATTTGAAACGAAGTAAGAAAGCGTTGTTGATACTACGCTCCAAACTTGGCCCATTAGCGGCGCGGCGAGCGGAACAATGGCCGACCGACGTCATTTTTAAATGTGTAGATTTGTTTTATAAAACACAAAAGAACGATCCTGAATAGAAAACGGGACAGATTAAATTTGGCCAAGCTTTTAATTCATAAAAATAGTTCTTATTCTTCATTTGATAGTCAAATTCAAAATTCATATTCAAATTGTTTATTGTTAATATAGGATATTCTTATCACTTATTGACGTTAATTTGTTTTTTGTAGTGTTTTCCCGTTACATTCTTCAGATTACGATTTAGAACCCCGGGTATGATTTTATCATAATCCTAGATTATGGGGGCGCTGGTTACAACAGGGCGATTGCCGTCTAACCTCCGTTACCCTTTTATACAGGGAAACCAGACCAACAGAAACATGATCCGGGTGTGCTAGTGGCCAACACTGTCAGATTTTTCAGGCTGCCTAAAGGTATCTGCCATAGCCTAACAACTGCCTATCTACAGATAACAGCCGGACAACGGCTTAGCGTGCACTCCGAAGAAAAGAGGAGCTCATGATAGAAAATGCCACTAATGGCGACCAATCCAAACATTGCCGCGCACTCGCCGTCGCTTGACGCGCGCTATCTCGCTATATCGCGCTCCTCATGTCCATTTAGTGGTCAACATTGTGGATAAGTAAGAGCGTTGCTCGAACTTTTCTCTGTGCACAGTTATATCTCATGTGACAATAGGTCTTTGGTAGTTGACAAATTGAAACGGTGCTGTTGCTTATTTTTTTTTTAATTTTCAGAGCGCGTTTCCCGGTTTCATTCTCAGTTCACGGTTCGGAGCTTTAACCAAAGTCTTAAATATGACGGCATTGATATGATGATAAATAAATAGCCCTCCAAAGAGCCAACTGGTAAGAGGTAGCGCGGAATAGTATAGGGGAGAGTGAAGAACTCTCTAGAAGTCAGGATCGGCTTGGGGTCGTTAAGCCATCATGGTAAGGTATGGATAAATAAAAAAATATCAATAGGAATCACGGTCTTTGGTCGTGACATAGGTGTTTATATAATAATGCAGATTTGAATATGGCATCCGCGAAAGACCAGCATCGAGGTCCGAACCGAACCACGATATTGTGCTAAGTGGAATTTTGGTGCATATAAAAAAAGTCTGATTCACATAAGTACTATTAATTGTTTTTGTTTTGTATCAAATAAAGATATTTTCTTCCATGCTGGTCTGGGAGAAAAAAAAAAACATAGAATGTACCAGCTGCTTCTCTTCCCGCGCAAGCCGTAAAAGTCGTCTGAGGGAATCGCCGAATGGGGAAATCATGACATAGGCGATGTGGCTAGCAACCCATCACTATTGATTTCCTGTTTCAACTACCATTTTGCTAAACGTGGCCTAAGGTCTTATGGCTCTTGGCTCTGTCTACCCCGTATGGGATAAAGACGTGATTATATGTATGTAAAGATATTTTCTTTCTTCTTCTTTCAAATAGATAGAGATACAGAGAGAGTTTCATCTAGTTTAGGGGTTTAACTGTGTAACGATTACCAGAACAAGGTCGTTTTGTATTACTAAGAACAATAAGGCGTCAGTCTGACCCATAGCGAAGAGTTCATCAATATCTTAAGCGTTTTTCCGGTCCGCTACGACTTAATGTCATAATTGAATCTTTTATTTAAACAATGAATGTTAACTCGAAAACCCGTAGTATACAAATAAAAATGGGTTGAGTTGAAAAACTTCTAATATAGTTTTTATAAGTAAAGGAACGACTTGATATAGCCAACGATTAAATAAATACCTCGCGAGTTGACTGAATAATAAACTACTTAATTAAGTTGCCGTAAAACCAAATCCCAACTAAAATTATAAATGCGAAAGTGAGTTTGTATATTTGTTTGTTTGTTTGTTACCTCTTCACGCCCTTCCTACTTAACCAATCTTTCTGAAATTTCGCATACACATAGCTTAGCAGGAGTATTGAGAAGGATATAGGGTATCTTTCATCTCGGGAAAAATCAATGTTCTCTAGCGATATACGGGCGAAGCCGCGGGAGAAAGCTATTTATGGAATAAATAGGGCCTTATTTTTGTTTATCTCCAGGTAAAGAAGGAATGATGTGATCATCAATGGATCAAATAAGTCACAAATCACCTCTAAACAAATGTCACGCCGTCCGCCATCGCTCCCGCTTACCGCTATAAATAACCCAAACCTCAGCTTTTAGAGCACTTTACTTTAAACTTGTAGTTCGAAGTTAATGCAACTACCAACTTAGTCTATTGTACAGTATCATTATACGCTGCTGTGCAGAGTCGGACGATTTCATGGAAAATAATGTTCATTCATATTGTTTCGCAGTTCGGAGTTGAATGCGGACGGAAAGAGAAGTTATTATGTACAGTCGGCTGCAGAGAAATTTGACCCCCATGCCATAAGTATCGCTATAGAAAGGGGGTCAGATTTCTCTGCAGTCCACTGTACGTACGTACGGGAGTAGACAAACCTAATCGGTCATTAATATATGTTTGTTTGTTATAACTTTATTGTACTTAAAACAAAAGTAAATACAAAAGTATAGAATTAAAACAGAAATTCAATATTGGACTTATCCCAGAAAGGGATCTCTTATAGTAATATCTATTCACAGTTATGAGTATCTATAATAGTGTATTGTACTTCTACCCTCCAAGTAAGCATCACCTCACTCGATGGTTGACTGTACTTATATTTTAGGTACTTATGACTTTTATAACTAACTATATTTAAATTGATATTTTATGTATTTATTAGTTTTGTAATTATTTGTATAAAGGTATGTGATGTGTTTATTGATTACATTAAAACAAATTAAACAAACTAAATTATAAACTAAACAAATAAATAAACTAACATAAATATAACTAAAATAATGATTTACAAATTGTACAGTCCCGCCAAAGTGTCACACCGCGGTGATGGTATAATTTACTTTTTCAAATTTTTCTTTAAATAAAAATCATTTTACTGTCTGATACACAGGATGATTTTTTATTTCGCTCTGACATCCTTATTTTTATTGAAACTTTTATAGCTCTTTTGTAAAAAAAAAAAATATTTTTTTTATTTTTTATTACAGTAAGTAAGAATGGCACGGGTCAGTTTTATCTCCTCCCCACTGTACACAGGTTCCACGAAGCACGCCGGACATCGGACTGTATTCATTCGAATGGAAACACATTTTCCAATCCAAATTGGAAAGTCTTTTTTGTTTAAGTTTATAAAATTAAGTAATGTCATGCTTGTTTCTTATTAGAGAGGTTAAATATACGGGATATATCTATTTTGGCCGTGTGTTGGCCTAGGAATATATAATAGAATAAAAACCAGTAAGAGGACTCAAAAATAAGGGTCATTAACCTAGCAAAAGTTTTTTTTATTCCTAATTTGTCCCCCATTGTACTTTTGTTTCATTTCTATGCTTTATTATTCACTTTGGTTTTAGTACAATAAAGTTATTACAAGCAAACAAATATAAATATAAAAATAATTATATATAATAATACTAAAAATAAATAAATAAAACAATGACAAAGATAAAATTCCTATGAACATATTATAAATATTGATATCAGTTTATTTTAAATCCCTTTTGTACATGCCGCAAATAAAAGCCTTTGATAGGATTTCCGAATAACCGGCCGAATATTTTAAGCTACAACAATAGTTGACTGAAAATATATAAATAATATTCCCATTTCAATGTAACTGCCTCTGTGGTATATTTTCATAGATTAAAAAAATTGTCACAAATTATTTGTTTATTTTATTTATTTATAACACTAGCTTTCGCCAGCGTGAACTTCCCTCAGGAACATGCCATTTTCCGGGATGAAAGGTACCCTATGTCCTTCTCCTGGTTCTAAGCTACCTCCCTACCAATTTTCAGCCAAATCAGTTCAGCCGTTCTTGTGTTATAAATAGTGTAACTAACTTTCTTTTATATCTATATATGTACTCGTAAGATAAGATAAGATATGATTTTAAGTACAATTTATCTGTACCCATTTTTAATAAAAAAACAAAATTTATTTACTTTATTAACAGGGAATGACTTTGTTAATCAATTGTCCTCAGCGGAATTCATTCATTCATCTTTATTACATTTCTTGAAATAGCCAACTTATTTAAAAAATTACTGTTTTTATATTTAAGAAGAATACGTCACTTAATTGCCAAATTAGATACAACTGGGGCAACTTGTAATTCTGGCTGGCTTTCTCACAATACAATCACATTAATTATTCCTTCTTTCATATAATAAGTGGAATCAGGAGTTAATTAGTCTTGAAAAGTTAAATGAATTATGAATGATATTAAAAAAATAGCAATCAGTTATTATTGCCGTCAATAAGTGATAAGAATATCCTATATTGAAAATAAACAATTAGAATTTGAATAAATCTACGAGAAGAATATTAATTATAGATTTAATAAAAAAAATTGTGTAATAAAAGTTCCGGATCTAAAGTTAATTTTAAACATATTAAATTATAGTTCCCTATATAGTTACAAATTGCAAAATTGCCTAAAACGGAAACTTTTAGCAGTTTTGCGATTTGTAACTATATGGAACTATAATTAAACATGATTAAAATTAACTTCAGATCCAGAACATTAATTGATTAAACTTGTGTTTTGTGAATTATGATTTTTAGTTGATGGTGGCGCTAGTGTTCACCAAGGTATCACCTTAATACAGAAAATCACAATGAAATACTCAGTTATTAAAATTAGTATAATAAAAATGACTATACCACAGAATGGGTTAATTAGACCACACGGACACCATCACAGTACGAATTACGAAAGTGCGACACACGGAATTGTGAATAACTTAAGAGCGACATCATGAGTATGTGTCTTTAAATTTGTAAGATCGTTTTTGTTTTTAGTTTATTTTTTATTTGTTTTGCCACTGAAAGGTTCTTCGCGTTTTTTTTTACGTTCATATATTAGATATTTTCTGCCAAAACTTGAACAAGTGGCTTACCACCATCTCTTAAAACCATGCAAGAACGATTAATTAAGTGAGATGTACTTTCACAATATATTGCGCTGTCTCGCTTACACACTGGATCTTGCATGGATTTAATATATGGTAAGCCACCTGGAAATATTTTTCTATCATTAAATCTGAAGGCAAAAGACTAAGTTGAAACCATTGCCACAATTAGCAACAATTAGTGCCAGTACAAACTTGTTTATGCATCGCGCGAAATTTAATCTTGCTACGGTCTAATAATTAGCTTATTCACTTTGTAACATCTACAAACTTTGATAAACCGTTCTGCTAACTGAGTAGCTGTCTCATTTCTATTAATTTTGTTCTGGAAAATCTTGAGGTAAAGACAGAAAAGTCGAGGAAGATTTAGATTCCTTGCATTCTTTGACTTAGTGACTTATGCTTAAAAAGCATAAGAAAAAAATTGAGGACTGTATTGTTATGGCACATCTAAAATGGAAAATTTTATCAATGTTATCGAGTATCAAAATGAATCAAATAAGCAAAAAAAACCTAGCTTTAAATTCATATTTCGTCAAAAAAGGTAATTAATTTTTATGTCAATTTGTTTTCAATATATTTTTAAATAACAACCTTGTTGATAATCGCAAAATCTTTGTTCGTGGCGAACCACTAATAAAAATATTAAATAAATCGTACATAATATTATGTTATTAAGGTTCCGTGCTGAAAGAAAACTTTACCTTCGTGTATGCGACTATAATTTACCCCTTAAAACCCAGCGGGACTTAAAACTACATGAAATTAATTACTTCGCGGTAACATTTTAATTAAAGACACTTTTCCCAAACACAACAAGCATAACATACAAATGTATAATTATTTTGTATTTATATGATACTTACTTCGACCGCGACTTCACCCCCGCGGGTGTCCGTGACAAAAAAAGGGAATGTTTTCTGTAGAGTTATTTACGAACGGATCCTAATGAAACTTGGCGCACGTCTTACTTGATTTGAGTATTAGATTTTTTGTCGTGTGCTTTTTTGATTAGGGGAAAATGGGGCAAAAAGGGAGAAGTTTATATTGCTTATGTCACTGGCCTAATGATCGCTTTTTTGCAAATTAAAAAGCGCTATAGTATGTGAGAAAATCCTTTTTTAAAAACTATATATCTTTTGAGAATAGACAAGGAAAAAGGCAAATAAATAAACTATTTATTTGCCTTTTTCCTTGTCTATTCTCAAAAGATATATAGTTTTTAAAAAAGGGGAAAGGGGGTTAAAAGGAGGAGGGTCGTGAGGTCTATTGTTCACATAACTACAAGTATTATCAGTATTGAGTATGAATGGGTATGAACTCGGATATGACCCTCCCTCTCCCTCGAATTTTTTTAAGAACGTGTTAGTCTAACTGGAATAGGTGTTAGTTACGATTGTACATGTCAGACGATAATAAGTGTGGCCTGACTGGGATTGGTAGTGGAATTTCTATCACTAACATACCCTGATCATGTTCCTATCGTTCTGGTTTCCCTGTGATAAGGAATACGGAAGACGACAGTCGCTCCACTCCTAATCAAGTACCACTCAGGTAAATATTTTAAAACTATTATTTGCATACTTATAAGAGTGGAATAAAATAATTTATGTTTTTTAAATGAAGATCCATGTATTTTAATGTTGCAAATAAAAATAATCTTATCTTATCACTAAATCTAAGACTATGATTATAGCCGTACCTTAGACTCAGTAGCGCAAGCTGAAGATGCGATTAGGAAACACGTTCGAATGAAGAAAAATGGCTAATCGCTGTCAACCTCCATTAAAGATGGCGTCGATAGAAGTCAAATCTATAAAATAGTTTAATTTAATGTGTAACAATTGCGAAAACATAAGAAATCATTAAGTCAAATCTCATTAAACCTTACAATCAGAGAGTTTGTTTGCTTTACAGAAATTGTCAAACTTTTCGTATCATTTGGAAACAAACAGGGGAGAAACGGTTAAAGTGCCTTCTTCTTAAATAAATATCATCACGTTAAATTTGAACCCCTACTTTGAACCGTATCTCGGGAATGTGGGACTCCGATTCGGCAATAGCGGCCTACATTATGTATGAGTGTCGAAAGTTGTCGATGCTGTGGGATGTGACAGTAAAATAAAGTTCCAGTATGTTAACTATCTTTTCCTCCTCTTGCTCGGAAATAGTTTTATCATTTAAAAAAACAATACGTCAATAGACTCATTACTGGCCTAAGACAACAATGTAATTAAAAAATCATTGCCGGCCGCTAATGGAGGTTTATTATAATTCGGCTGTAAATTGCTTCATTTTTGCTTTTGACAGTAATATACTATTGTTTTCAGATTTCAATACTCGAAGCTCGATAGCCTCGCGCATTTTGCGTGTTCGTAACGATAGCAAGCATCAAGCGACATCGAGCGCGGCTAAGTGTGGATTGGTCGCCAGACTAATAGGATCCTGGTGTGTTATTTTTCATTTTTTTTTTAGATTTTCAATACGGCATCTGACATATACGAACGACTGTCATCTAGCGGTAACAACTGGAAGCAACGGCTTAAAGTGCCTTTCGATGCACGAAGAAGCAATATGGAAATGCTACTAATGGCGACCAATCCAAGCTAGGACACGCACTCGCCATCGCTTGATGGACGCAATCGTATTACGAACACCATTTCCCGGCAATAGAACTACTTAATATGAAATTGCATTTAATCAATCCTCCACGAACCTTAATGAAAACCCCCTAACAAATTAAAGAACATCTTAATCAAATGTAAGTACATTCGCCTAAGCCTTCGAATGAAGCGATACGACTCAAAGCGGTCCGGTTTATTCACGGCAGTAAAAGGCCGGCTTTATTGCCGGTCCGGCGGCCTGACGGGATTTTATTTAGCACGTCATAATAGCGATCGCCTGTGAGCTTAGAGGTGCTACGATTTTTCGTAGAGCTGCTACAAATTTTCGTAGATGCTACGAAATTTCGTAGAGCTGCTAAAAGACTGTAGAGATACTACAAATTTTCGTAAACCTATTAAAGTAAGTAAAGTAGGTAATGTAAAATAAGTAATTATTAGCTACAAGCTGTTCCCCGCGGTTTCACTCGCCATAGGTGTGTATGTACTATAGCCTTCCCCAAGAATCAGGCAGTAACAAACAAACACACAAACTCACTATCGCATTTATATACTAACACTAGCTGTTCCCCGCTGCTTCGCCCCTCGTGAGACTCGGTTATATCGCGCCCAAAAGTAGCCTATGTTTGACCTCAGGTCTTTAACTACATCCCTACCAAATTTCATCACAATCAGTCCAGCAGTTTAGCCGTGAAGAGGTAACAGACAGACAGACAGACAGACAGAAAGACTTTCGCATTTATAATATTAGTATGGATATTAATCCATAATAACTAATATTTAGTTAGGATTAGGATAGGATAATAAAATTTACCGTAGTTTAAATCATTAATAGAAAGGTAATTTTAAAGAGGTTACATAATAAATAATAACCTATCTATTTGAAATTTAAATATTAACCTATATAATTGAGTGGTCAGAGCTTGCCATGGATAGGGAAGAGTTAAGAAAGAGGGGGAAGACCTTTGCCCACCAGTGGAACACATTAATAGATGACTAATAACGTAGGTTTAAAACAAAATTTTATAAACAACACATAAAAATATACCAATTGAATATCTCCTCAAAATATGTATTTAATATCCTCTAGTATATAATATTCTGCCTTTCGGATCATAAACTTGGGCAATATTTCATTTCAACATATTTATTTCTTCCTTCTTTCAGCAGTTTCGCGTTCGCGTCGGAAAGTTTTAATCATCTTTCAAATTTTAAACGGTAGCATTTCCAGGGGTATTTACTTGGCTTAGTGAGTTGTTGGGGGTAACAGGCTGGGCACAAGGTGATACCTCGGTGAACACTAGCGCCACCATCATTTAAAAATCATTATTCACTGAAAACACAAGTTATCAAAAATCCGTGTTATGTAGATAGATAGATAGATAGATATACTCTTTATTGTACCATTATCATACAAATTATACATGTTGAATACAAATACAAACAATGTGTACAAAGGCGGACTTATCGCTGATGCAATTTCTTCCAGCCAACCTTAGGGTGGATAGGAACAACGTATGTAATTAAGGTTCTGGATCTCAAGTTAGTTTTAAACATATTAAATTATAGTTCCCTTTAGTTACAAATTGCAGTATTGCTTATAACGGCCACTTTTAGCAGTTTTGCAATTTGTAACTATATGGAACTATAATTTAATATGATTAAAATTAACTTCAGATCTAGAACCTTAATTACATAACAGGGATTTTTTATAACTTGTATTTTCAGTGAATAATGATTTTTAGTTGATGGTGGCGCTAATGTTCACCATAGTCTTAACGTACCTTCCGATATTCTCTCTTCTCTACTTTTCCTTTTCATACAATCAGTTGATTGATTGATTCAAGCTTGCAATCACTATCAACATCATTTCAGCCGCAGGTAATCCACTGCTGGAGATAAGCCTTCCTAAGGATCTCCAGAATGAGCGGTTGGAAGTTGCCTGCATCCGGCGCTTCCCTGGAATCTTCATCAGATCATATGACAAAGATATGTAAATTGCCAACACTATCGATTATGTAGGTCTTCAACGATGTGGCTAGATCTTGTCAAATCTGTAACAGTTGATCGCGCCACTTAGGCGTTTTATAATCTAACCCACATCTTTTTTAATATTTTCTCGCACCAAGCGAAAACACCACGTTTTCAAAAATTAGTATTCTTCCAACCGCGTACGGCATCACTCGCTTTATGAAATATTTCGCGATCGCAACGCGCGTCTTTTTTCGGAAGTGACAGAAGTGCAAGTTTAGAAGAGATCGCCTCGTGAAGAAATCTGGGCCCAGAAGTCACCGGGGATCAACACGAGGTTAGTGAATCACCGCACCATACAGTCCATTACCACACCCAACACAGTATTCAGGAATAGTACCTTTGCTTTAAGAAAGTCGCTGACAGAGTTTTTGTGGAGAAGAAACACAAGAGCAGCGGCCATGGAGCAACGCAATCTGTAATCACGACCATTCTAACAAGAGTGTACGACTAAGAAAAAGAAGAATCAATAATGATAAAATCTTTGTTTATATATAAAGTCAAAGGATAAAATACTACTTCAAAAATCTTTCTGGATAATGTAAAAAGTCTTTGCTCTCGCCCACAGCACTTCAAAGTAGAATTAATTCTTCGTTCGTAGTTTTTACATTATAATTGAATTTGTATACTTCTCTAGTTTATAGTGCAATAAACTTAAATTTAATTCTTAAGTTATAACTGTTTTCAACTTAGATGTTATAATATAACTTTTTGCGCCGCACAGTTTTTCTGTTTCTCCCAATAGTTGACTGGTAGAGAATGCTCTTAGCATTAAGTCCGCCAATTCTATAAGTATTTTGTACTTATGGAACAATAAAGTTTTAATAAACAAAAAAATATATTGATATGAAATATTATATAAGAGCCGTACTCCTTAATATTTTTCTAACGGTTGACTAACAAGAAAAACTACAAATAAAAACATGCAAATAAAAACGAAAACTAATTTATTTTCCCAATGAACACGCCGAAATGGTGGTATTCGATACAAATTCAGATTAACCGTTCAAAGGCTTGAAAGCTAAACAATAGTGGAGTGAAAATTGAGCTTTTTGTTATTCCGGCGAGCTTTTATTCGTTGGCGCGGTGGGAAACGGGACAAAAAGTGTGGACGGGTTGTCACCGTGTCAAATACAGGGGTAGTGTCACCCCCGTGGTCTGTTTTCTGTGAAAGTTCGCTTTTTTAACTGGCATCACAAAAAAGAACTAGTTGGATACAGACAGCGGACGACCCTAGGAGGAAAATGAAAAATGTGTGTTTTTAAATTGATAATAAACCTAGTACTGTTTTTATCAGGAGCTTGGCCCCGCCTGTGTTTATGAATAATTATACTTGAAAATAGAGAACTAACAACAAACATTAATCTATTTACAACTAGCAACCCGTCCGGCTTCGCATGGGCATAAAAACCTGTCTCTTGAATCACTCTATCTATTAAAAAACCGCATCAAAATCCGTTGCGTAGTTTTAAAGATTTAAACATACAAAGGGATATAGGGACAAAGAAAGCGACTTTGTTTTATACTATGTAGTGATAGTGATGTGGCGGTAGTGAAGTGATAGTGAAAAGCTGAAAATCTCCTTTATAAAGCCGTTTAAAATACAAAAAGCCTCTTAAATGTAATAAATACTTCACTCAAAATCACAAATCATCAAATTCACTTAAACGAAACTCGAGATAATCGCGGAAAAACATACATGTCAATTTGAGAACCTCATTTTCAGCTGGTTCCCTACGCTATTCAGAAAACTCTTTATAAGCAACGTTAAAATTAATTTAAAACACTTTTCGTTTAACCCCATTAAAACACAGCACACTCAAAGAAATTCCCGGAATTGAACTTGGCCCCGATTCTTGGAATTCTCGGTAACCACCGCTATTGATTCCTTGGTCATTGGGTCACACACACACACAACTGAAGCTACGCAATAAACTGAGCTCCGTGATTGTATGTTAACGACGTAGGACCTACTTAATACTTTTACTGTCTGAAACACAGGATATTTTTTTATCCTAGCTCACACACCCTTATTTTTATTGACATTTATTTAATAGCTCTTTTGTGAAAACTTTTTTGTTTGAGTAGGTAATTTTAATAAAGATTTTATTTATTTATTTAATAATTCCTTTGACGGGAAAATGAGGTTTATGTGCTTCAAAAGCTCTTTTGGCTGCTACGTTTTGGCGTAGATTGTTGTTCCGGTGGTGTTAGAAATGGAAACTTAAGATCCCTTTGTAGATCCTAAAGTATGTAGTATCAGTTGTGAACTTGTGATAACCTTGACGACCTCCGTGGCGTAATAGTTAACATGCCTGCCCGCTACACAGGAGGTCCTGGGTTCGATCCCCGATCAGGATCTTTTTCTGATTTGTCTAGACCTAGGTCTTGGATGTTTTTTTTATATATATACTAGCTTTTGCCCGCGGCCTCGCCCGCGTGATCTTCCCTCGGGAACTTTTTCCCGGGATGAAAGGTATCCTATGTGTTTCTCCGGGTTCTAAGCTACCCACCAATACACCTTAACCGCTGGACCATAGTAAAATGGTCCTATAGTATCCTAAATCCTGGGCTCTGTAGCCTACGCTGAGAATATAACTAAATAATTGTTTTGCAAAAAAAAAAAACGAAACCGACTCAAGTTACTCAACTAAAAAGGATGAAATAATTAATAAATTGTTGTTTAAAAATGCTTCATATCAAAAAAAAAATTACAAATCAGTCAAGACGTCTTCGAGTAATCGAGCAAGATTACATGGGAACCTCCTCCTTTTTTTGAAGTCGGTTAAAAACACGTTGCGTTCTAGTAGTTCTGAACCTGTGTGGTTCAAGTTAACCGGTGAGCAATGAAGTGATCGTAAGCAAACTAGATAACTTTGATTGATACAGTTTTCCCTGAGTTCGAATTAATCCCTTGAGGTACAAAGTTAATTTATCTAAGGATTATTACGCCACTTATATGAGTTTCATACGAACGAACTAACTCGTGTTTAAATTGGTGTTAACACTTAATTGTGACATGAAATTTTTAATCGAGGTAAAAAAATTTAAATAACACGTATTGACACAGGATGTGATGAAGCCGTGATTTAGAATGGAGGCCTTATAGCTAAAACAATTTCTTTCAGGCAAAGGACATATTAAAAAGGATCTATGAAAGCTTATTAAAAGTGCTGCAATTTTGTATATACAGATTATTAAATTGTTGTATATACAAAATTACAAAAAAAAATAATAAACCTAAAGGTAAACGAAATATGCAAATTAATGAGCGAGCAGCTAGTTAATGAATTCTAAAATCTGTCACCAACTTCATCCTATTATCAAATCCCGACTTAAAGACTATGGAGCCAATTGGAAAGTATACCCTTTCGATCAGAAAAAAATTCTAATTAGTAAAATATAATAAAACACTTCGACGATTTGAGAATTTCCTCCGTTAAAGTCGGATTAAATAGTGATAAATGAATGAATGAATGAATGAATGAAAAAATCTTTATTTAAGAAAATAGTCTCTAGTTAGTGATACTTAATGCACTTAAATAATAAGAAATACTTAGGGCTGATTGGCCAATTTTTTTTTAGATTTTTTCCTTTAAAGGAACTAAACTTATGTCTAACCACAGGTTAGTTCTTTTATTCAGAATTACGAACTTTATGGTTTCTCTTTTAGGGTAACTAATAATTCACGATTTATTTTATAAAGCAAAAGGTTAAGCTTACACACGTAGTGAACACGAAATCTCAAAATAACCTGACCTTATGGGCTTTGTTCTATTATATATTCTGTGTATAGGGCTCGAATCTTGTAGGTTATTTGTGAATAAGAAATGTCAGCTATTAACGGATCATCTTTAGAACTAGCCTAGATAGATCACTGTATTTTTTTTTAATATTTTCACGTGAAAACTTTAGGTATCCCGGCGTAAATTGAGCTCAAGTTTTAATGTGAGAATCTAAGAGATGGTTTACAAAGATAAATTGAGTATTTATTTTCATTTCAATTTTATACCTACACGTACACAATAAATTGTAAAAGTATAAAAGTTACTGAAATATAAACAGGTCTCGTCCTTGTTATGTGAAGACATTACCGAAAACAGGAAACGATACAATTATGTCACAGAACACACGCACCGTTGCGTCCCGTGGGCTCGTAAAATGTAATGCGTTGCCCCCTTGGCGAAACGGCTTCATATTATTCGCTAAATAAAACGCTTACTAAATAAGATGGCGTAGCGAGCCAAAATGAGTCATAGCCTAAAATACTAAGAATGTACATTGCGTTTCAAGATATTTAATAGATTCATACTTTGCTAAGTCAAAGTTACAAGTATTTAACAAATTACTTTGCGTGCTTCCGTCACCAGTTAGTTCATGCAAACTACTGCCGGCCTAGTAATTTGAAAAGTACTAGTTATCTACATTTCGATCTGCCCTATACTACCACTTGTCGATTGTTCGTGTGCAACTCGCGCAAATCTTTCTTTTCTCGTAGATTCAGTGATATTTGAATCGCCTGCCTTTTTTTACTTCTCAATCCTCTCTATTCTATCCTCTCTAAATAAAATGCTATTATTTATTACTTACTTGTTTATCTGGCTTTGGGTCTGATTCAGCCGTGGATGCAGCATCCTACTGGGCCAAAGTTATGTAGGTTTTAATGTTCAAAAAATGTTCACGAAAATGGACACGATAGAATATTACAATAATGTCTGTGATTCACTCAGGATTCTTAAAATTTTAGTTGTTACGATAGTGCTGGGACCCAAAGTGGATTTTCGTCGATAATTGTAAAGTTTATATCTCAATCCGCTTCCCCGAGGGGGTTGGGAAGCTGCCATGTCATGTTCCGGCATGCCTCATAAAATTTAATTACTGACGGTGCGTGCAAAGAAATTTAAAATTGTATGTGACATATTACATATCGTATAATTAGCTCTCCTACTCCCTCATCCCACATAAACCGCGGGACGAAATAGCCTCATGAAGTGAAGTGATTTACATAGAACTGACGATAAAAAACTTTATAATCCACTTTTCTTCAAACATAGAATTGTGTTATTGTTTAACCATATGCGATGGCAGAAAGAGAAGTAAAGTGTCAAGTGTTGGTAAGGATCTTCAGCAGGAGAAAATTTTTACAGTGTTTAAGAAGATAATTTGATTCTTTTTTAAATGAAACACATTAATTTACCAGTAATGATGTTCCTGATATTTATCAAACTGATTTTTTAAACACAACAATTGACTTGATAGAAACAATGTCTAATGACTTATAATATGTGGCGTTTAAAGCGTTTAGGTACTAGTTGGGTGGTATTGAGTTAAGAATGTATTTGGTTGATCATCCTATCTAATATTATAAATACGAAAATTTGTTTGTTTGTTTGTTACGCTTTCACGGCCTATCTACTGCAACAATCTTCCTGAAATTTCGCATACATATAGACATAAGTATTAAGAAGGACATAGCATACCTTTCATCCCGGGAAAGAGCACTATTTCCGTGGAAAATTCACGCGGGTAAGCCGCGGGCGAAAGCTACTAACAAATGTTTATTGTATGAAAACGTAGCCCTTTGCATTAAAACCAATCTAAGTCGCAAAATGCCAATTTGCCACCTTTTTAGGGTTCCGTACAAAAATGTAAAAACGGAACCCTTATAGGATCACTCGTGTGTCTGTCTGTCCGTCCGTCCGTCTGTCACAGCCAATTTTCTCCGAACCTACTGGACCAAAACAGATGAAATTTAGTAGGATGGCGTGATCCTGTGACCCAAACACAGATGTGCAAAGTAAATAAATATTTTTTTTTAAATAAGGGTCATTTCAGGGGGACAACTTAGGAATTTAAAAAAATAAGTTTTGCAAACCTTGTTATATATCAAATGAAAGGGCTCGTTATGAGGATCTTAAATATATTTTTGTTATTATTGTAACATAAATAGTTTTGATTTCATTCATGGAAAAAGACGAACATTGAACATCCCCCCCCTGATCTCCGAAACTACTGAGCCTAAAATTAAAAAAAAATATACAAAATATAGTTCATAGCCTGTGGATTACAGGAAAACATACAAGAACTCTGTCAATTGACGATTAAGTGGTAAATTCAATATAAACCGTAATAGTTCACTAAAATACCACTAGATGGCGATAGTAGTAGTTTGTTGACATACCACAATTGAAATTAAAAACTGACATTGGCATTGTACGGAACCCTCTCCATGCCAGTTCAATTCGCACTTGACCGGGTTTTTAAAGTTTATTTCAAACCAGAATCTGCCCACTGGTACCCTTTTGCATGGAACGCCACATATACTTAATGTCAGTTCTATGCATAGCTATAGAACTCAAAGTTAAGAGGATTGTGGGATACTGTCTGTTATCTCTTTGAAGCACGATTGCAATATGGGGAATGTTGTTATTGTCAATTATTTCACATTGATTGCTTTCCAATTCAGGCGTATTTTTAACCATCTTAAAAAAAAGAAGCTTATTTATTCGTCGGAATGTTTTTTATTATTATCTAGAGCGTCTATTTTTGCAATCCAATTAATTTATCAAAAACACGGATACATTAAACTGACAAAATATTAGTGGTAAAGTTTAAATAGTAACTTTACGTGCTTACCAGTTTAGTGCAGTTTCATGCAATCTACTGCTGGTCGGCGCCCATCCTCTACTGTTAGTTCCAGCATGCCCGCCACCTTAAGTTTGCACACACATTCCTTGCGAAGTTTTATAAGTATTTTCAACTTTGAAGTTCAAAGTTGAAAATACTTGTTGTGTATGTTTGTTACTCTTTCACAGGAAAACGGCTGAACTTTGGCTGAAATTTGGAATAAAGATTACTGTCTAAGTAATCCTGGAACAACACATAGGATATATTCTACCCCGGAATTCCCACGAGAGCGGAGTCCCAGGCAACAGCTATTATAAGATAATGGAGGAAAAACTATTACCAGCCAGTATAAGTACATCCGTCTCGGCCCTGAATAAAGCAATAAGATACTTCCTTAAGGGTAAGCAAATAAAGAAGAGAAGAAGGGCCACAATAATATACGATATACAAGCATATAAATAGCAATAAGACACAATAACACAAAGCCCGAGACATCTTTGAATGCTGAGCTCTGCTTAATGATACGCATAGGTACAGTTATTATTATTGGACGTTTGAATACTATGATTAACTTTATTTTAGGCTCGTTCAAACAAGAAATAAACAAACAAGTCAACTCTTATTATTTTTGTAGATATAGATTCATTGGCCCGCACTGCACAAAGTTTATGCCTAAAACTGAAAATCAGTGTGCCGCTTTACAGGCTCCCCACGCTGAGTTTTTCCCTTTTTGTACTACTGCAGCACATATATGCATAACTTTTATCCTTTTATGTTGTTTTAGTTAAGGTGATACCTCGGTGAACACTAGCGCCACCGTCATTTAAAAATCATTACTTACTGAAAGCACAAGTTATCAAAAATCCCTCTGCTGTAATTAAAGTTCTGGATCTAAAGTTAATTTTAAACATATTAAATTATAACTCCAGTCAGGTCATGATGAAAAATGATCTTTTTCTGATTGGCCCGGGTCTTGGATGTTTATCTATGTGTGTATTTGTTACTTATATAATATATTATCGTTAATTTATTATCCCATAACACAAGTCACGAACTAACTTTGTGGCTAGCTCAATATGTGTAATTTGTCCCTATATAACTATTTAAGTATATTTTTTATTTATATTTTTTATATCCGCAAGTTTCTAATCGCATGGCTATCCTCTTACCATATAGGCGCATTATTAAGGGTTTTAGGGTGCTTACCATCATGTATTAGAGGCTCGGTATCGATGCCTAATATATGGGATTAGAACGCGGAAGGGTTTGAGATCGGTCGTGTTAGTGACGAGAGGCTGAATAACTTTTACTTTATTACTTAGGTACAGTGGGCCACAGATGAAATTGTATTCTCGTCATTATTCCACTAAATCTATACATGTAATAAAACAGTAAAAATATTTTGTCTGTACATTTAGTATTTTTTACTGAAATGGATAGAGGGACACTTAAAACGAATAATGGAAAAAATAATTTCCACATTCATTTCAGAAATTCCCGCAAGAACGGAACTCAAAGAACTAAAACCCAATAAAACCATAGACTACAAACCTTAACGCGCTTGTAATAAAACATCACTATACGACTCTCTTAATAATATTACGATCACTGAACCAAAAAGGCAGTAAGGTATAGCTTAAAACAGCCTTAAAACTTTACGATTTCGTCATAAAGTGGGTCTGTCGTATCACAACATATAATTATGCGACGTCCGTCTCATATGTGTCTCGGAAATAAAGAATTTAAAATGCCAGAAGGCCGATGTTACATATTCATGTATCCAGGTCTACCGCACCTCCGAATGGAAACAAATTATACGAAGTAATAGGTGTGACGTACATCTAAATTGTAACTACTTTCGACGACCTGCCCGCTACTCAGGCGCTCCCGGGTTCGATCCCCGGTCAGGTAGAGATGAAAAATGATATTTTTCTGATTGGCCTGGGTCTTGGATGTTTATCTATATATGTAATTGTTATATTATAACAAAAGTCTCGAACTTACTTTGGGGTTAACTCAATCTGTGTGATTTTTCCTTGTATATTTACTAATTATTTTACTAATTATAATTTTCAGCCGAGAGAGCGAAGCAGTCTCCTTCTAAGAGGTTTATTTTGCTTTTGTTGAGATGTGTGTCGTTTTGTAGCAGCGGTGTTTGTTTGTTCCCGCCTAGAAGTCTCATTTCTCAACGAAACTTGACACACGTTTTCTTTTAATAAATTGATATTTTTTGTCAAGAGCTCATTTGTATTAAAATAATAAAATAAATATATAGAAAAATCACTTGACCAGTACGCCACAGAGTCAAATTGAAAAATTTAAAGTGAAATTGCGGGCAAAGCAATGGCAGATGATAGGGGTTTTCTATAGTAATATTTATGTACGGATTGAAGGAGTTCTACTGTTCACTGGTCAATAAAAAAAATTGCAATCGTAGACTAAAGAAATTTGCCTCGAGACCGCGCGCGTTTCCAAATTCTTTGTTTTGAATGTCATTTTTCCTGATTTTACTTGTGTTAAAATGATAAATTTTACATATATACACACGGTAAATTTCTGTATTGTACATACCCTATCCCGGCACGTTCTCTATGAATTATTCCGACACATTATAAAACAGGCGACGTGTTCCAGCATTTACAAAAGTCGCTCCACTGTGCACTCTCACATCAGAGCACCGGGGTTCCTGTGATTGTATTTTTGTTCTTTTACTGCAATTAGCATAAGCAAAATTGTTAACGTTAAGAAAACAATATGAATAATTAATAGATTCAGACGTTACCTTGCGGTAGTGAAAGTTATATTGGACAATACTTTATATTGGACTAAACAAAATTCTTTAAAACTAGGTTAGGTATGCAATATTATCTTTTATTTTATTCAGCCAACCAAATGGTGGATGGAGAATAAAAATTTATTGATTTTTAACAAGGCAAAAAGTACAAGCTGCTTCTCGGGGCTCTTCGCCCATTTCCGTGGGAACTCCGAATAATCTGATAACCGTTTGATACACGACTTAGAAAAGTCAACGAATATCCCGTCTCCGTTAGTTTACTAATACGAAAAACTTAGCATTTCGATTGTAGTTAAAACCTGTTACCTAAACAGTATTTGTAAGCCCTCTTATAATGTGGAAGACTCATGAATGCTAGATAGTAGATAAGCAGACACATTAGAGAACTTGTAGGGCTGGAGATCAAGGTGCGATTGGAAAGAGCCAAAGCAAGTACAGCGCACTCTCCCGAGATTCGGCTCATATGATCGAAAAGTTAAAAGACTAAAGCCATGGGAGCTGAAGTATTTACCTAGTTATCTGAGAATTTTTTGATTCATAGGTTAAGTAGACGAGTTTTTTGTCTACACGAGTGACTCAGTGACCTTTCGCTATGTATATTTGTTGTTAAGTCAATCGAGCCTATTTACCCTGACGTTACAGCTTGTAAATCGGCTTACGTTCTTTGATGCGGTTTATTTATCAAACATTTATATTTGTATTTACCGGGGACGAGGCTTAGTGTGCCTTAAATAAATTTATAAGGACAAATAAATAGATTGAGTTAGCGCCAAATAAATAATACAATTTAGACTACAAAATTTCTTAAAAATTAAAATGCTTATTCTGTGCTTATTACAGGTTATTTTTTAAGTTAAAATGGTTAAAAATTTATTCGGATATCTGTCGTGCCCTGCCTCTTCACACCGTCACCAGTATTGTTATTCTCAAATAAAGCAAACACTCAAATACACGATTAAAAGTAGAATAAAGATGAGAATAAAAAAAAGCTGAAGAAAAAAACAAAAGTCCTCATCGCCTTCTTCAAATTGAACGAATCCCTAAGCTAGCCGTGCAGACAAGTTATTTGCAATGATTTCAACTAAGGATAGAGTCAGCGGACATTATTGCGTATATAAATCTCTATACTTTTTTTTAGCTTTTAGGTCTTACTGCTATGCAAAAGCCTCCCTTTATGTTACCATCAGGGTTGAGTTGTTGTTACGGATGCAAAAATTTAGATCATCGTAATCCATACTTCCATACTAATATTATAAATGCGAAAGTCTGTCTGTCTGTCACCTCTTCACGGCTAAACTGCCGGACGGATTGTGATGAAATTTGGTAGGGATGTAGTTAACGACCTGAGGTCAAACATAGGCTACTTTTGGGCGCGATATAACCGAGTCCCACGCGGGGCGAAGCCGCGGGGAACAGCTAGTATAATCATATTTTTAGAACAAAATTACACAAGTTTTTAGTTTTACTTAAGACACAACAGTATTTTAAGCTTCGAGTTTCATATTAAAAAATCTTTGTATAATAATTAAGTAAACTTAAAAATTCGTAAATCTGCATCTGTAAATACTCCGCATTGATTGATGCGGATGTGAATGCGGATGCAGATGTCTTAATGCGAATATTCGTATCATCCCTGGTTTCTATACCACGCAGTTCTTTGATTGTCTCTTATCTGTTTAAAAACTTTTAAATCTCTTTCTGGGTCTCTGCCTGTGATTATTTGAAGTCCAGTCTGATGGGGAGAGGCCTCCCTCATAGATTTCCAATCGATTCAATGTGGCCCGCATCCAGCATTATTTTGGGGCTAATATGACGATAAACTGATTTTCAGTTTTTAGCGACATATGCCTGAAGCATAGGCAATCCTTCGGTACGCATCTCATTAACATTTATTATGTATCCAATCTCACATTAACATGGCTAGTAGCAAGTATTATATTTTAAATACAAGCAAAACCATCGAAGTGACATAATTTTTGCTCCATTTACAACACAGCAATTTTTGGACTAATGAAATAAAATGAAATTTTAAACACAACTTTTAAACTAATTGTACATTATCTACGCAAGAAGACAATCGTCTTAATCAATTTTAGGGCCGACAAACTGGTGCCATTTTTCGTAGGCCTCATCCTTAAGTTATAATACCTCTATGTCAATAGTTATTTGCCTTTCCCGAACACTCTGACAGGACGTCCGGATGTCCGGTCTGCAGACAGGATTGACCTACATCGGACCAGCCGTCCTTAGAGCACTAAACTAACCGGAGTGGCCCGGAGTGGCAACTGAGAGGCGACCGCCTCTATCAACAGTATAAAACCGCCGGTCATACTGCTTGTACTTGTGTATGTACCTATACTTTTTATCCTCCAACGCAAAAGGGGGATGATGAAGTGTCTTTCTGTCTATTTGTCTGATTGTCTGTGACATCATAGCTCCCGAACGGATGAAGCTATTTTAATTGAGTTTTTATTTTATTAAGCTTGACTTATGTGCAGGTATTCTTAGATATGCTCGATGAAAATCGGTTGAGCTGTGTATAGTTGGGGGGGTGAAAGTGGGGAAGAATAATCGGATGTCTGCCTGCATAATATACTCGAGTGGGGTCTCAAATGAAAGCGCAACACTTGCACATTATAAAATAATACGAGTATGTTCAATGAAAATTGAGCTGTGAAAAAGCTCTCGGGGTATAAGTGAGGAAAATACCTAATGTCTGCAAATATGTCAAATGTGTGCGTACCGTTGTGAATAATGCGTTAGTGTTAATACTTATTGTGTGTGTTACCTCACACCGCGCGCAGAATGAGGCTTTTTCACGTATAAATAAGTGCGCGTGGCGTCTCCAGTATTTTAATGCTCTAAGTATCCGTCGGCCAAAATCTATCCAAAAGAAATGCTGAGTCATTTTTCTATTAGATTAAATCCTATTGGGAGAAATAATGATTAAACTGGCAGTTATTTTAAATGGAAGGATTCCTCAAAGGGCTTGAGTCCTTGATGGGTATAACAAGGATAATGTATTTACTTTTCGCGTGCGTTTCAAATTGCAAAAGTGTTAAAAGTGGTCGTTTTAAGCAATATTGCAATTTGCAACTATAGGAAACTATAATTTAATAATTTATTGTGTTTTACATTCAACTTCAGATCCAGACCCTTAATTACATAGGACGGATTTTTGATAACTTGTGTTTTTAGTGAATACTGATTTTTAAATGATGGTGGCGCTAGTGTTAACCAAGGTATCATCTTAATAACAGTGGTCTAAAAATAAATGTCCTACAACCTAATCGTATGAAGGAGGAAATTTCTTCCGAAGTATGTGGTAATATCCCAACTATAAGTTTTATTGCGTCGCGCGCCATCTTGTCGATTTATGTTCTGTGCGTAGGAAGCTGACGCAAGTTTTCCACTCAGTGAGTTTCCTCAATAAATCACTGATGATATTCGACATGCTGACCCCTGGAACGGGCGTGCTGTTTATCGGGAAATTAGTTATACACCCAAAAATAATATAGCAATATTAAGATGATACCATGGTGAACACTAGCGCCACCGTCATTTAAAAATCATTATTCACAGAAAAGAAAAGTTATCAAAAATCCATCTTATGTAATTAAGGTTCTGGATCTGAAGTTAATTTTAAACATATTATATTACTAGCTGTTTCCCGCAGCTTCGCCCCGCGTGGGACTCTATTATATCGCGCCCAAAAGTAGCCTATGTTTGACCTTAGATCGTTAACTACATCCCTACCAAATTTCATCACAATCGGTCCAGCAGTTTAGCCGTGAAGAGGTGACAAACAGACAGACAGACTTTCGCATTTATAATATTAGTATGAATAGTTTCCTAGAGTTACAAATTGCAAAACTATTAAAATAATAAACAAAAATTAGACGTAGCGTCAAAGCATTTGTTAACGGAGCAGATTGATAGTGTTTTCTTTTTTGAAATATCTGTAAAATACCTCGGTTTGTAGTGAATGGATGGAAAAAATATAACACCAACATTAAATAGAAAAATAACTTCTACACAAAGGGATTTATCACATGCTGCATTTTGCATTGTCTTATAAGAATCTAGAAATCGCGTGCGGGCAATTTTTTTTTCTATTCATTACTACGATTAAATGACGATTTTATTTATTGTGTACTATTTGTAGCACTAATTAAAACAAAACTTTGGTGTTTTTTCAACTTTTCTCATATTTTAACACCTACACTCATCTATTTGTAATTTCCAAAGGTTGACTGGCAGAGAATGCTTATACCATTTTAAGTTTACCTATTGTAGTTTTTGTCTTAATTAAGTTTTAAATCACTACATAGTATAAAACAAAGTGGCTTTCTCTGTCCCTATATCCCTTTGTATGCTTAAATCTTTAAAACTACCCAACGGATTTTGATACGGTTTTTTTTAATAGATGGAGTGATTCAAGAGGAAGGTTTTTATGACCATACAAATCCTCAGCATTCAGTGACTCGATATGAATCGAATTGATCGACTGGCTTAATACACTCACGAACATTGGAGAATTCGGAAATCGCGACCGACGACCGACGACAGCCCACTTTGAGCAACGAATCTACCTCACACGACATAGCACAGACAAATTAGTAAGTTGATTATTTCACAAAATTAAGGTTATATTTACAAGATTATTTGGTTATTGCCTTACATACACTAGATATTTTATTTTTTAACTTGTAATTTTTTTCGCGATTATGTACTTTTATGTTACAATAAAAATATACGTAACGTAAGTGTTGCAAAATGCCGAACTATAACTGACACTAAGACATTTATTTATTTAAATAATTCAATAACTTAATCAAACTCAGTCGCTAGCGAATGCCTTAGGATTTTTAGAATTTTGCCTGGAAATCAATCGTTGCCATATACTATCCGTCAGATGCACTCAACAGATTGTATTTACAAAATGAGAAGTAGTTTTAATTGATGGAGACACTGATGAGTTTAGAAACTACATCTTAACTTTGGTATTACATTAGATATAACAACTTTTGCGGTATACGGATCAAGCGAGATTTGTAAAGGATACCTTCATGTAATTTTAAAGGAACATCATTTACTGATTTTATTTTATTACGGCGCCAGTAGATTTCTACTCTCATACATAATGTAGGCCGCTATGCCCTCGGCTCAGAGTTCCACATTTCCAGATGAAACTCAATCTTAAGTGACGATATTTATTTAAGGAGCCGTCGCTCCAACACCTTTCTTGTTCGTTTCAAATTTGAAAAGTTTTATTGGCAATTCGATGCGAATAGAGCTGTTTTTTTTTTTTTTTCAAGTAGTTTATTTAATGGACACAAATTTACAATTATTATACAATCTTAAGAACTATCTATATACACACTTAAAGTTAAAATATATATACATAGAGAAAAAAAAAGAACAAAAAAAACAAAACAAACATACAAAACACTACGCGTCGAAATACTCCTCCGCATCACTGTCAACTGGAAATGTGCCCAGAAGGCTGGCAGCATTGCCACGCTGTATGGCAATGCTTAACCTTTGAGCCAAATATAGGCCAGCCTTCTGGTCACATGAGGCGCCGATTAATCTTTTGGAGAGATCTCTAAAAAGAGAACGCGCACTCGGACCCCATGGCCCAAGGGTCTCCACCCTAAACGGCTCAAATATGTAATCTCCATTGAGATTACTATATTTACGCCGTTTGAGGGTTTCAGCTGACGCAGCAGCAGCGCCAGCGCACCCTGCGGTGCTTGGAACATGTGATGGCGCAAGGGTGTCGACGCATGTCGCGTCCCACACCAAAGGCCGACCCATATTACAAGGCATTAAGGACATACCGTCTGGTCTCTTTCCATCGTCGCGTGCGAGGCCAATAGGTTCAAGCAAGGCCGGCACGCCGGCGGTAGTCAGAGCACGACGGATTATGTCGTTAAGATGTGCGTGCCGCGGAATGCGGCCAGCGCTCCTGCTGCACGATAGGCCATGATGTCCGAGGGCATCGACGACCTCTCCACAGTGACAACGATGCGGAGAAACACACGGGGCACCTAACCGCAAGCAAGTAGCGATTCTGAAGGTATGGTCGTCCAACATAGTGCCTATGTTGGGCGACGGGAGTGTTTGCAGCCATAAACCCGACTCCCATTCTCCCACAGCCATTAAACGAGCACGGTCAACCACACTGCAGGAGGAATCCAATAGTTTTCCTCTTGTAATGCGGCAAAGAGGCTCGTCCCATAGTCTCTGGGAGGATAGGTTAGTCGGTAACTCAGTGCCTGGACAAGCCATCCGCCAAACGCTCATGGCCCCAGCTTTGCACGGCACCTCGAAATCGACCAGTGTTTGGGCTAATATTTTCCTGGTCAATTTCTCAGTGCTGTGAACCGAGCTGTTTTAGTCTATATTTCATAGTATATATGTGTGTTTGTATGTAAAGAGATAGTTAATGGATGGCCGAAGACAGGGTCGTGGTTCAAACATCTATATCCAACCTGGATATAGATCTCATCCAGCTTGGAAAAGCTGATTTCCAAACAAATCAAATTGCAGTTCCGAATAAATTCTTGATTTAAATGAAAACATAAACAATGGAACCATTGAATCGACTGATTTCTAAACAAATAATCGCAAAATTCTTGAATTAAATTAAAAAATTTAAGATCATTTGTTTGCGAATCAGTTGATTCAATTTACCTTTCGAGTACCATCCCTATGTTTGATGGTTTTCCATGAAGCATGAATAAGCGTCTAATGTGCGCCTAAGATTGTGCAATTCCGTCATTAAAACGGGAAAACTTTACCAATTGAGAAAGGCTCTGGTCGGGGGCTACGCAATCACACTGTGGTGACTCCTTTAATCCCCATTTATGGAGAGGATGGATAGTTTCTCCGTGGTTGGAACGGATCGGAAGACAATGAGCAATTCCAATAGAGATGAGAAAGGTTTTTCAAAGAGATCTCCACGACCTTTGATTAGTCCACGACTGATATCCGCTGCTAGTGACAGTATGGCTGGTTGCTATTTCGTCCAACGGATAAGCATTGCTATCCAGCGGGAAACAATGCCAGCATTCTCGATAACATGCCTCACGGGTATATTTTAAGCATTTCCCTAAGGTATTTCCCTCGATGTCGAGTCCCGTTACGTCGAGTCACCGCCACGTCTACTCCGATAATAAAGCGTCAATTTTCAGATATATCAGATATGGAAGTGAAAAATTTTTAAGCTTAAAACTTGGAGTTTTTAGCGACAAAGATAAAAGTCGCCTAATCGGCACTTCCCAACGCTCACGCTTGTTCACGAACACTTTGCGAATAAATTCACCAATATTATGCACAAATACGCGAAAAAAGTTTTGGAAATTAAATACAGTGCGGACAAAGAAACAGGTTTTCTTTCCCTCCAAAAACTCTATTCAATTTGGTATGTTTCCCTATTATGCCCATGCAGATGAGGTAGTCATAAATATTAAATATACGAGAGTAAATAGGTCAGCTGTTACATCGACCGGCGAGCTCCCGAGCTATAATTAGCTCAGAGCAAGAGCTATGCGTAATCAGAAGGGGAAAACGACCCCCTTTTCAGAAGGGTTGAGCTTTCAATAGGACTGAAAGATCTTGCACTGCCTACTTGGCTTTAGTTAAACCCCTGTATGAGGAAGTCTTTGAAAAGACAAGCCTCCCGATTTGGCTAGTCACACAAAAATATGATAGTGATTTTTTTGTGTTTTTCGATCAAATAGACCATTTTAGAGATTTCATTTAAAAACAATCTAAAAATTGTTGATTCATTCTTCGTTTGTCCCACTGAGTTTTGTCCCACTAATAAATTTCTTAGTTAGTCCCAAACATTATGCTTCCTTCGTCCCAATGTACAATTTTTATTATTTTATTCCTAGTTGGTCCCACTTTGCATTCCTTGTTCGACCCGTTGTTTTTTATAAGTAATTTTCTTTCTAAATAATATAGGTTTTTGTTTGTTATTCGTTCAAAATACTTTTTTGTTAGCTGTACCTTTAAAGTACCTTCTTGTGAACTGGGACAAACCGGGAATATAAAAGTGACTGGAACAAACGAATCATTTTTTGAAATGTGGGACAAAATTTCAGGACGAACGAAGAATAAACCAAATTGTTTTTAATTTTTTATTTAATTTTATAGATACATAAAGCGATGACGTCACTCCGCTTGGAAACAAAGTATTTAGGTTATTTTTACTAGAATAAAAATATGACAATGACAGATTATGACGATTTGACGGGCTTGTGCTTCCAGTACTACCATGCAAATAGTATATAATCCCTATGCTGCCAACTTACAGAAAAAATTAAGAACGTCGCTTACGTCACACGTAAGCGGCTTGTACAATTTATTTGACCTTGTAGTACATTTTTGAAAATGAAGGTCATTGGGTTTTTTTAAACTATCTCAAAAAATACGTGCTTAATAAAAAAATCTGATTACCTACCGCAAACTGTTCTAATAAGCCTATTCCTCCAAACGGTTTTCGAATAAGACATCTTTGTAAAAAATTGGACTAGCCAATTATATCTAAACTTGAGATAGAAATTTGTGTACATGTAGTTATATTTTTTAATTTTATTGACTTAACCTACGGGTATCGCATATTTTTCGGTATAAAAAGTACCCAATGTATCACTTCCTCAGCAAATTTCATAAAAATTGGCCAAGCTGCTTGAGCTTGAAGAAGTTAACAAACATACAAAATTTAATAATACTAGCGTTTGACTGGAGCTCCGCTCCCTTGAGAATTACGGGATAAAATATAGCCTATGTATTTTTCCAGGGTCTAAGCAGTCTCCATTCCAAATTTCAGTCAAATCGGTTCAGTCGTTTTCCTGTGAAAGAGTAACAAACATCCATAAAAACTTTCGCGTTTATAATATTAGTAGGATTAGTGGGATTATATTACGAAACCACTATTAAAAATCCTAATAATACTTGATATGACAATAATTTATATCATAAATTATATCATAGCAGAATAATTTACTACAATATTGGAAATGAATAAAAAAATTACTTTATGTACTGTATATTCCACAAAAGACAGTACATTTTGTCGTAAATTACATACCTGGAAACAAGCTATTTGACCTAACACATAGAACTAGGAACGCGGTGACGCAAATTTGTTTTTAAAATCTATGACCTTACAGTATACCAGGCTTTCCGCGAAGTATTTACTTTTGAATAATTTTACTTTACTTTCTTTACTTATTTCCAGTTTGGTAAGGAAATTGGCAGGCGTGAATCATCTGATTGTCTGATAATAAAGATTATGCCGTGCTTGGAAAGGCACGTTAAGCCGTTGGTCCCGTCTCAGATCTGGTAGTCGTAAAAGTCAAAGGCCAAGAGGCGGTTCCGAAGAACTCTGACACAAGGGTGTGTATGGTCGGTTGACCGTGTACCTACACAAAATGATGATAGTGCTGACTTATTACAAACGTTAAGATAAGAAAGGATGAATAATACTTGTTTTGTTATCTTCATAAATAGCCAGAGTAGCTTAAATGATCTTATTACTGTGAAGACAGCGCCTTTGACGACACCGATTTGTTTGTTAAGATAAGCGAAGACGCATTTTACTCTACCAACATTTCAAGAGCCCATTTTAAATTAGGTTGTTGGATAACTTAGAGAATAGACGAGGAGTTAAATTAATAATGAAAGTCGGCTGCTACTGATATCGCTGGAGCGATGCTGTGCAGGCTGAACCGCGTGAGATGGGCGCTGTAAACAGAAAACTGTGGCGCTCTCTCGTTTCGGAGGCCAAGATCCACTCGGGTCGCTGAGCCAGAGGAGTAAGTAAATTAATAAATGTCAGGAGTTGCGGAAGAAGTGGGGGTTTTTTGATGACGGCAGGTGTCGCTGCGGGAGTATCCAAAACGACGGCCCACTTGCTCTCGTATCCCATGCATGCATGCCGCATATTGTTCAGTGGACGACTTGATAGAGGCAAATCAGAAGGCCATTGAGGGGGCCTCGCACTGGGTTGACAATATTTATCAATTTGTCATTGACACGAATAAAAGAAGAAAATAATAAATTAATGCCTTAATAAATGACACTCATAATTGAGCTGGTCCCAAAGTAAAGCTATAGGATACCAACTCAAGTAAGTATAAACAAGTCAACTAAGATATAGATTAAAAACCAGACCCAGAATCATAATACCAAGAAAAAAAAAACTATTTTTAAGTTGCCCTGATCTGGGGATTGAATCCATACCCATAATAACTGCAAATATAGGGCTGTTATTATGATGATAAAACTGTCATCTGTATTATAGTGTTGATACAAGGGAGTTAAGCTGTAAGTCTTCCTAAATAAATAAATAAATCGTTGCCTCCGAAGCAACTAGCTGAGGAAGCAACCGGGAAAGCGCAAGATGAGAGAGTATTGTTGTTATTTTTGACATAGGTAGGCACGGTTTAGGCTTTGTGCATTGTTTTTTTTTTCAATTTAAAGTAAAAAAAAAATATATATACATCCACACCCAATATAGATACTTTTGTAAAGAACAAAATAGCAAAGTCACCTACAATGTAAAATACCAACGGAAAATAATCGACTTGTCATGGTAAAATGCTTAAACAATACAACAGCTTTGTTCCCGCCCGAATTGAATGCCATCTGATCTGTAATTAGCATGACAAAAACAAAGGGCCCAGGGTTCGGTGGACAATGGGAAGGCTCATGCTGGAATGTTAGATAAGGTTCACACTGGGTCAGCTAGAAGCATTTATTGTTATATACTAGACGGAACATACGGTTGTGTCGTAAGGTCTAACTAACTCATCACTATTTATTGAGATTTTCTCCACTTTTCACGCCCACTATAACTTTTGGAGTGGCTTTTAGGTCCTAATGACCCTGTAATAGGCTACGTCTACTCTATTAGAGACAAAGTTGTGATAGTATGAATGTTATTATTGTCAGTTTGATATCGTAGTAATGTAATGGCTATAAAATTGGCACAGGAATAGGATACTATAGAATTAACTATAAGTCTGGATAGTTGTAGTTTCCACAGGTTACGCGAAAAAGATTTTTTTTTAATCGTGCCAGTAGTTTCGAAGCCTGCAAAAATAAACAATGAAATCTTTCCTCTTTATAATATTTGAATAGATTTATTGCTTGATGCACATAATATCTTACAGATAATGTTCAATAGGTCAGTTAATGCTTTGTCTGTTAGAATAGGTACCTTAGTGACCTTATTTTTCCTTATACTCGTTGAAACGAGACGTTCTATTCGACTATCGAGTTAACTCGACCAATTTGTACTTGGCTTTTGGTACCTGATCGGCTCAAGTGGGAATTTTGTTTCTATTGTTTCGCTAATTTTATTACTTAGCCTCTGTGGTTCAAAGGTTTAGGCGGTTGACTAATGACCTTGACGTCTTGGATTACGCTGTTTCTAAAAAAATCAAGCCGATATTGAGGTCTTCTATATTGTAACTTTACTCGATTTTTCACTATTATCTACAACTAAATGTCATCTAATTTACTACATGTCTTCGGAGGGCACGTTAAGTCTTTGTTCCCGGGTTCCACCTGGTTGATAAAGAAACCACGTCAAAGGATTCCGCAACTGTTGTCCTACGGCCAATTCGCCATTGGACTGTTCGTCGACAGAACGATTTATTTATCAAAGACTAGCGACCCGCCCCAGCTTCGCATGGGCATAAAAACCTTACTCATGAATAACTCTATTTATTTAAAAAACCGCATCAAAATCATAAATAAGCATACAAAGGGATATAGGGACAGAAAAAGTGACTTTGTTTTATACTATGTAGTGACAAGAGGCTGTTTCGAAAAACTGACACAAGGATTCGCAGCCAATTGCCATTGTAAACCATGTATACACAAACGTCTGTAAACATCAATCAACGCTTCCTATAATAACATGATTTCATTATGGTGTCTAAAGTGTAATTCTCAAAATAAAATCGGATCCAACAACATCACGCCAACTAAAATTCACCTCCTAAACCGAGAGCTGACTTCGAAAAACTAAGCATATGCTCAAATCACCATCTAACCTAGAGAATATGAATAAATTAAGCTAAAAATAATTTTGTACTTCAAAGCGTGCCAAAGAAAAAGCACAAGAAGAAAAAAAAAAAGAAAAAGGAAAAGAAGCGCTAATATAACAAAATCAATATAATGAAAAAGTGAATTTCACTGGGTCATAAGAAGAGATTTTTCGAATGCATGTACATTCAAAAATATCCCGTCTTATGACGCTGTGAAATCCACTTCTTGCCAACGCAACGGTCGCCATTCAAAAGGAATTCATCCCCACAAGTAGGTACATAAAAAGATAAATAAATAAATTACATTTCTACCACGCTACGCCTCGACCTTTTCAAGAGTACTTCAGGTACCTAAAGCTAAATTTAACTGAGGCTTCGAAGGATTATTACGTATTTAAAGACCATCCAACAACACAGGGAAACCTATTTGTAACATATATATACTTCACTACATAGTATAAAACAAAATTGCTTTCTCTGTCCCTATGTCCCTTTGTATGCTTAAATCTTTAAAACTACGCAACGGATTTTGATGCGGTTTTATAATAGATAGAGGGATTCAAGAGGAAGGTTTTTATGCCCATGCAAAGCCAGGGCGGGTCGCTAGTCTGAAATAAAATATTTTTATTTTTATTTATTCATACAGCAAGGTGCCAAAGTGATGTGTGGATGACACCGAAATTAACCAGCGGTCATAAACCGCCATGTTTGACTAGCCTCACCCTACAACCCTTCAGAGCCACAGTAAAATCTGCAGTACTTTAACTTATGTTACTGATTTAACTAATAATTATTACCCCGCCTATTCTTCATTTAGAATTGACAGTATTCATTAATTATTGCTTAAAACGGCCACTTTTAGCAGTTTTGCAATTTGTAACTATATGGAACTATAATTTAATAATTGAATATGATTAAAATTAACTTCAGATCTAGAACCATAATTACAGCAGAGGGATTTTTGATAACTTGTGTTTTCAGTGAGTAATGATTTTTAAATGACGGTGGCGCAAGTGTTCACCGAGGTATCACCTTAATCCCAATGTTTTTAGCGTTTATTAAAATAAAATGAAATTATTTATTATCAAATAGGATATTCTTATCACTTGTTGACGTCAATCATCACTTACAACCACTTCTAAAGCGCAAGTAGAGAATAAGCGGCATTACATTGAGTTAGCCTACTGGTATATATGCTATGTCAGCGATAAAGTTAGCCCACATAAACTTTATATTTTGCGAAACGACAGTCACATGTCAGTTAGCTTAATGGAGAGACTTTCTGATAAGCTCGTTAGTGTTACGCCATTAAGTTGTATTTATGGAAGGGATTTTAGGTAACTTTATTATTTTTTAATTACATATTACTTGGACTTCTTTCTTAGGGAAGGGTTACTACATGTTTCAATACAATACAGTGCAGTGCAGTGCAATGCAGTGCAGTACAATACAAAACAAATACTCTTTCTTGCACCACAAAATAATAAAATTACATAAAACAGCTTTACTTAAAACAATGAGGCACAAAGGCTAAGGCTAAGACTTATCGCTAAAGCAATTTCTTCCAGTAAACCTTAGGGCGGATTGAAAATTATCAGTAAAAGGCGCTGGCGCAGTATAAATACATAAATTAATAAGCCTTCAGCTGAGGATACACGAAAAAAACTGAGACGATAAAGAATGAATGTAAGTATAATTTATTTTGTTGGCTTCCGAAGGTTTTTATATAAAGACAAGAAGGGATAATATAGAGTCATACCGCCCACGAGATATTGACCCGTCCTTTTAATAGACTTTGGTTTGACATTTAGATGTTGGTATTATGTTGAACATAAATAAAACTGTTATAAACATAGATTTATTGAAGAAAATGTGTAAGTATTAAAGGTCGTTTATTCGTATTATTTAAACCATAAATGATCTCTATATTTAGTTGAGGAATAATGTATTTTCCCTTCAGTACAACAAGATATTTATACTATATAAGGTGGACTCAAATCAACTGCAAATATTTGAAGGGCAGATTCGGACTACTATTACTGAACACGAAAAAAAATTTTGACCACCTATACAAATTGAGAATCAGCAGTAGGTCGACCGCCTATCTCGATTCTCTCCTCTCGTAATGGCTACTTGTATCATTTCGCACCGTTTTACGCACAAAAGGCTTTAAAAAATTTTTTTTTTTGCCAACGTAAACAAAAAAAAAATTTAAGCGTTTTTGCGTTAAACGGAGCGAAATGTGGCGAAAGCGATACAAGTAGCCATTACGAGAGGAGAGAATCGAGATAGGCGGTCGACCTACGGATCTGGTTAAGTATGGAGAGTGAAAAAAAATAATTTCATACTTTGACAAAAGTTTATTTGGAAAAGTTGTTGTTGTACGTACATGGGGGAATGCAATCATTAGTGCATTCCACCAATAGCTGGATAAGCTCAAATTCAGACCACTATTCGTCAATTTTTGAAGACCTTCGTGGCGTAATTTAAACTAACGCTAAAGTTGAATAACACCTCAAAAAATACACAAGTAATTATTCAAGTTTTCACTTCTGCCGGCACTTTCGGAGTGCCACTGTTTTTTTTATTACAACATCCATGGTAAGAGAGAGTGTGGCCTATTTGTCACTTGTGACACTTAGAGAGAGAGAGAGATAAAGAGAGAGAGAGACTACCTGCTGTATCATAGTTGTGATATTTCTGCTCTGTTCTCCGGAATTGATACAATTTGTATGACGGGAACCGAACGAATTATCACACTCCGTTGCGTCACGTCGACGTGAAGTAAATCTTATTTCGTTCGCTCTCGTATTAGTATGAGATCCAACTACTACTTTTTTGCCTTTACACCTACAACGTGGTTCGAAAATCAAGTGAATTCATTCATATTGTGCATTGACCTTGCAAACCCTGGTGTTGAGTTTTAAAGTGTTAGAAATTTGGATAGAGACAATCTAATTACTGAATATATACTGAATTTCTGAATGATGTTCTGTGCTTTTTTAGGGCTTCATTCATATATTTTATATTGTGTGGGTTACAAAGTCCGTTGGTATCAGAGTTTTTTGAAACCGAACCGGCCTCTTAATTGTATTCTTTAACGAACATAAATAATAAATAAATCATTGGATTTTACAGGAACGAAGATGAAAATTAGTACAAAGGCGATGAAATATTCTTCAGTCAATTACGAGTATTAGATTTTTCGGCACAAAAAGTCAGATGAGGTCAGTACCACAGCTGTCGGATCTTAGTCTATATCTAACAGAGATTGTTCGGAATTGCTAATGAATGTAACACGTCTGTAACACGGGTTACGTCAGAATATTCGTGTATACCCGCGTCTCGTGTGTTATCCTAGGACGTGGATTATTTATATTATCTTAAACAATCCTATTAATGGAGAACACTTGTAGACAGCGAGCGTGTGCGACGAGAGTGATGGGTGTATAGGAAATTTAATAATCCTAGTTACTGCAATGGCTCAGCGACACATCGAAATGGAAATCTATTGTCTATGACTTATCCTAAACTTATGTGATACTAGCTGTGCCCCGCGGCTTCGCCCCGCGTGGGAATTTGTTATATCGCGCCCAAAAGTAGCCTATGTTTGACCTCAGGTCGTTAACTACATCCCTACCAAATTTCATCACAATCGGTCCAGCAGTTTAGCCGTAAAGAGGTGACAGACAGACAGACTTTCGCATTTATAATATTAGTATGGATATGGATAGTATGCGTTCCGTAGGAAAAAATAAGTAAACAATTGTCGAAATTAATGTTCAGAACATTCTGTGCCAGGAGACCAATGTGGGAAATTAGAAAGTTTTTGCGACGCAAAAAAAATATTTTAAATTTAAAATTTCATATTTAAGTACCTAGTACATTTAAATATGAAAATTAATAAAAACGTAAGTAATCTATTAATCTAAAAGAAAGTCGTATTAGTTACAACACTTATAACTCAAGATCTACTAAACCAATCTTTCTGAAATTTTGCAAACACATAGTCAGAAGTATTGAGAATGTCCAAGATACCTTTCATCCCAGAAAAAAGAAGTGTTCCAGATTGAATTTCACGCGGTCGAAGCCGCGTGCAAAAGCTAGTAAAGTTATGAAAAATCTAAATTTTGTCGCAAAAGTACCGTAAGAAAAAATAAGTAAGAATTTTTTTCATATTTTTTTCAGACACTTGAAGCTACATAAAAAGCCATTGCATTGATTTAGAAAATTGGGTATGCTAAGTTAAAAAAAATGTTTTTTTTTTTTATATTTTTAACTGAAAATTTAGACTATTTTAGGAAACTAATTTGATTTTTTTAACCGCCAACTAATCCGAAACATCAAAACAAAATCAATCGATTGACTTGACATGACATTGAAAGATCATAGTTTTTTTTTTATAATTTGTCCGTTTTTACGGTCGTAATCCTAGTCGGAATCCGAAGTGTGGACACGCACACACTTAGGATACGAATTAAAGCGTAGACGCAGCTTTATTTGCGTAATGACGTCATTTAGGTGTCGAATGAATGTTACAACTTCCACGGCATTTTTGAATATTTTACCGCAATCAATCTACTTTTCTTGTCGAATATACAAAAATATGGTATGAAATCAAAATATCTCGAAATGGGTTTCGTATTTTAGTGAGTTAAAAAAATTTAGCATACCCAATTTGTAATTCTACGGTTTTTAAAGACGTAGGTATTTCTTAACACTGCATTATTTTTTAGGTTTGGTACAGTAGTGTTATACGTTATACTGACCTATATATTTCAAAATGGAAGTGCTTCACTCGGTAATACCTACATAACTATAGACTCCTATGTAGAGGGATGTCTTATTTGATGTATTACCCTTCAGTTCGCGCCACCTAAATATGTCTTAATAATATTTATTTTTCCTGCAATAGAAAAATGACGTGAAATATTGGATTGTAGATACACATGCTTACAGCGCCAATCATATTTATCCTAGCGTTTTCCCGGTTACAGCCTAAGCTATGAATCTTTGGAACACGGGTTCAAATGCGGTGGTAACCATTTGTTATCTTTTTTAAAATTTCAGTGAAATTACTGGGCACTTACTGTGGCGAAACATTCTATTAGTACAGGGGTCTTACTCTTCTTCGTCCGAGCGTGTTTTCCGGTTACATCTTCAGCTTACGCTTCAGAAACATTAAGTATATCATTTATCGCGTGCGCCATGTCGCTTTCTCATTATTTTCGGGATTGCTAAAATTAAATTCTTCCAAAGCAAATTTATGCATGACGACTCGCTAGAGCTGATAAACCCTACAAGGTTTTCTTGACTCGATTTTTTAATTACAATAAAACTAGCTGACCGCGCAAAAGTTCTTTTGCCATATAAATTACTTCTAGGTAATTTAAGGGTGAACAACCCTTATCACTTAGGGGTATCAAAAATAGATAGAAGCCGATTCTCAGACCTACTGAATATGCATATAAAATTTGGTAAAAATCAGTTAAGCCGTTTCCGAGGAGAAAGGTAACTAACATTGTGACACGGGAATTTTATATATAGATGATTTGTGTAATTATGAATTAATGATTAGAAAATAGAAATAAAAGTAGATGATTATCCTCTAGTTTGCCTATTAACGCTCATGACACAAGGTGACCCTGACCCCAAAGAACGTCATTTTCATTGAGTAGCAAATCTATTAACATTGCGTCTATGATATGATATCTACTATGACGATCCGCCTAATTTGATACTCCACGAAGTATATACAATAAAAGATATGTACCTCCAGTGAACAAACCCTGCATCAAATCCAGCAGTAATACCAAATGAAGGCATAAACATTTACACACCACTAAACCTTATCAAAGCGGGTTTTACTCCAATTTTATCGAGTTTTATTTCGTCTTATCGGCTGAAATGAAGCAGGATACACGGCTTTTGAGATTTCAACATATTATATTATGATCGTTATTCTTTTTAGTATTATTATGGTACTAGTTGATGCCGTGGAAGTCTCAGTCAAAGGGGATATAAGTCTTGATGTTAAAATTAATAATGATGAATTAAAATTGCCATTTGTGAACAGCTCGGAAATGGTAGCGGTTGAAATGAAGGCGAATGAGAAAATAGAGAATAGTAGAGAGATGAAGAGAAGAGAACGAAGGAAGAGACAGAAAAGGTAAAGGTTGGTTGCACTCTTTAATGGACTGTATTGGAAAGCCGATGGTACGACCACGTTGCGGAAACAGGGCAAATCAAGGAACAATTAACTGCCTCTAAGGTCCAGGCGTTAAGTTTAAGGCGTTTGCCTGTAAACTCGAGGATCGTGATTTCGATTCTCACAGAAAACTTTGTTTAGTTGTATCCAGTTTGGTTAGGATTGCAGGCTTGAATAACCTGATTGTCTATATTTATCTATATCTATACTTATAATAAATCTGTAGAGAGGTCAATTCTGTACGATATTGCAAAATTCCCACGGGAACGGGAGTTATTGGGAAAAAACTTTTGTTTGTAAAAATCACGTAAGATGTTTTCAATCTAGCATGCATGCATACCTTAGTAAATATAAAGTTTAGTTATGGCTGTATTTTGAAAATTAAGTTAGCGGGAAAAAAATGTTGTATGAAAAAATCTAAACTGGATAAGTTAGATGCTTGAAATATGATATGCATATACCTTAGTGTATGCAGAGTTAAAAATTCCCCTGGGAACGGGAAGCGATTTAGAGGCTTGAAATTTATAGCTCGCGGTAGTGGCAACTAAGGAACGTCACGGCCGCGGCGGCGGTTGTGGGACGGTGACAGCGGTGAGGCGCGTTGGGGTTGGGGCAGTTGTAGATTACTTTTAAATTTTCCAGGCGGACGTTTCACGGCCCTTGAATTATCCTATAATTTTCTTTTGTAATCTCTAAATTTTGCTTAAATAATTGTAGGTTATATAAGTCTTTACGATAATTTTTTGTTAATTTTGTACGGAACTCTTCGTGCGCAAGTCCGACTCACACTTGGCCGGTTTTTAGTTTTCATTTGGTCAAACTTTTACTTTCATACCGACTGACATCCACATTCTCACATCTGAATTCCAGACGAAAGCCTATAGGTACTTTAGGGTTAGCCTCCACTGATCGTATTTTCCTAAATTTATATCAAACCAAATTATCATAAACTACCTAATAATCTTTAAATTAATAACAATTCATTATTCAACTGAGCTACTTATACTTTAACCTCATTTAAAAAAATAATAAAATTAAGCATTTTTTACCTTTCTCTCACACACACAAAGATCTCTCTTTTACAACACGCCACGCGGACGAAGTCGCAGGCAAAAGCTAGTTTGATAATAAAGATGATTACGTATTTCGGAAGGCACGTTAAGTCGTTCATCTGGTAGTCTTAAAGCCACCACGTCAAATTCCAAGAAGCGGTTCCATAGAACTCTGTCACCAGGGTGTGCATTATCGATTACCCGTACCATCTCGAAATGATATGTTTTATGAAAACAGGGCAAATTAAGAAACAAATATCTAGACATGACGCCTAGGGTGTAGAGTTAGTAGAAGAGTCAAGCACTCCTGCTTAAAAAGCCCTCCCTAACATGGTTTTCTTGACACCAATCCGATATGATAAGTGATCGGATTCAAGGACTGGCAAAATAATTTGTCGATTGTCGCAAATTAATGGTTTTTAACAAAACAGGTTAAGAATGGTAACTGTTGCTGAAACCGTGGACTGTGTATACCAGTACCCAGAGAAATCTCAAGTGGAAGCCATGCTCAGTAATATGATGAACCAGCTCGCTAAGGTACGATATCCATACTTCCAGACTTCACTATCACCACTCACTACATAGTATATTTTAAATAGATAGTGTGTTTTTATGCCCATGCAAAGCCGAGCCAGTCGCTGGTAATATTATAAATGCGAAAGTCTGTCTGTCTATTATGCTTTCACGGCACAACCGCTAGAAGGATTTTGATGCCAATAGGCTTTTTTCTGGCGCAATAAAACCGAGTACTACGCGATCCTTGGACAACTATTCATAATCATCTTACTCACATAATAAATGTAAGGTTCCATAAGTTTTGAAAATGATGAGGTAGTGCGAGATCCATTGACCTTAAAGGATTTGTATGAATTAAGCCACGCTTCACTACGTGTAAAAGATTGGCTTAATGGTTTAAATATTAACCCTTTTAAGTATGGAACCCTCAAAAAGGATAGAAGCTACAAAATAGCCCTTTCTGTCTGTGCGTGGCACAGTTTGTTTTTAAATGTCGACTTGGGAGCGTTCGGCAGCGGGGCTAATCAAGACGACCTTTGATTAAGGCGCAACTCCATTGCAGGTTACGGACGATTAGTAGGACGCCTCAAGACCGACTTCTCCATTTTTCTTCTTCCTCAACGTTTTACAAGGCAGGAAGGAATTTAGAGACTGTTTTGAATATAAAACACGATTATTATTCATACTAATATATTATAATTGCAAAAGTATGTCTGTTACGCTTTTACGACTAAACCGCTGATGAAATTTTAATGAAATTTTTGTACGGATATAGTTAAGGACAGGAGTGAAACATAGGCGCGATATAAACGAGTCCCTCGAGGGCAGGGCTGCAGACAATAGCTAGTAAACAATAAACTAATTATACCACAGATTATAAAATTATTTAATCACAGATTTATTAAATGTTATTAACGGTAGGTAAATGGTTTACTGAATTGCGTTAAATCTTTTTTTTGTGTACCTATCAACTTTTGTATAATGAATGAATAAACACTTTATTGCACCAATTACAAAAATACATCATTGGATTGTACAGGATCAAAGATAAAAATTAGTGCAAAGGCGGACTTATCGCTAATGCAATTTCTTCCAGCCAACCTTAGGGTAGAGAGAAACAAGAAACATTGGAGCGCGAGCGATGCAGAAAGATAATTAATAAATTAAAGACTAATTAAAGACCTAATTATAGACAATCACATTAATCAACCTACTTAAATAAATGTATAAAATATACATACATACCACCTGTAAATAAATAAATACCAATAATAGTAAAGAAGATGTACTACTATGATATGAGACAGATTCTTGCTTTTTAAACCTCAGAAAGGTAATGAGACTTTACTTGACTTTTGAAGGACGAGATTGTCTGTGCCTTGCGAATATCCACCGGTAATGCATTCCAAAGTCGAGTAGCCTGGACAGTGAAGGAATTGGCATAAAATCGGGAAGCGAAGCCAGGAACCACCAGACGAAGGGAGTTAACGGGGCGCACGCCACGATTATTAATCTCATTGAGAAAACTAAAGCGTTCTTTTAGATATAGAGGAGTGAAAGGATTGAACAGAATTGAGTAAAGAAGTGTAAGGATGTGTAAATTACGACGTTGTCTGATGGGGAGCCACTAATAATGTTAAATACCTAAATAATTTTTTATGTTTTCTTGTATTTTCTTTTCATTTGCTTTTTTGGGTTAGGTATTCAAATCTATTTTACAATTGTAATTGTAAAATATATTTGAATTGATTTGTTCCTCCAAATTAGCCTTCTCTACAAATGGAATCGCGCGCGGCTCTAAGGCATTTTTTTTAATCTATGCTTCTCTGTCTAACCGTTTGATAGAAGAGAATTGGAAAGTCTCCATCTCTAAGACCGAACCTATAGGTTGCTCTTTGGTTCTAACCAATGGATTTGCGGCTTAATCAGAGACGTCGTAGAATTAACAGGATTTGTTTAGTAAATACGTTCCATTTCACGCTCGGGGCGCTGCGCGGATTTCGTTTGCGAAGTCAATTTTCAAACTTGAGTTCGTTTTACTAAGGTTTGACTGCACATTATGAATGAAGTCATATTTAGCTTACAGAATCACTAATTAGTTTTCACATGCATGTGCTTGTTTGCTTTTCCTTCTCTCTTACCGGGGATGTCGTAAAACGACGTCTCATCTACGAGCTTTTCCGGTTGCATCAGTATATTGCTTCGGAGCCCAGCATGCGCTTTCCTCCTTTTTTTCTTAGTTCTACTTAGCTCGGTCTTGGGCACCTATTTATTTATTTATTGATGCACACAACAGATTAGAACTTAAACATTCTTAAGGATAATTTTACATAGTATAATGGCTGGTTGTAAGACCATAAATGTGTACATACTCGTATACCAAGCCGAAAGTCGTTAGGCTATGTCAGATGAGGCAAACAGAAAAATCAGCCAATGTTGGCCACTATCACGATCCTATTTATTTATTTATTTAAACTTTATTGTACAAAATACAGTTGTATAGCACTGCTGAAACGCAAAATTCCATTCACAAAATCCATGTAACTCCCAAGAGATATAATTATCAACAAGTACCTTTCGTGGAATATCTATAGAATTAAGAAGATTTAGTTTATTATAAAAAGTTGCTTTGGTTAATCAAGGCGTCGAAGACATCTCTGAATTCGACCCAGTTAGAGATTAACCCTGAAAATGAAGGCAAAAAAATATCAGGATATATTACTGCATCGCTTGGTTCACTTATTATAATTGAATTATTTTGGGTAGAATTGCATGGAGCCGCAGACTTTTCATTTCGACTCCCAAAAAACCAACATCAAATATACAAGTTTGAAGACACTCAAACAAGCACAATAGGCGAACTTAATGCTAAAAGCATTATCTAACAATCAACCACAATGGGTTATGGAGGTCTGGTAGATGGAGAAAAATAATGCCTAAAATTGACATAATGTTGTACATGTACATAAACATATATATACAGATGCATTTTTGTGGTATTGTATCTAAATTAAATGTGTATTTTGAATACTGCTGCTTTAGCCAAGTATTGATGTCAAACGCTCTGCAGCGATTCCAAATTTTTGCTAAAGGTTCGGTCACATCATAGATTAGGTCAAACCGCGCGTGAATCCATATTCTTTGAGTCACACATACACATAGCGAATAATAGTTGGCGTTCCAAATTTCAAATTCAACTCACTGCGAAGGAATCTATTCGCAGCGAATGGAGAGAATAATTACTTGCGATTAGAAAGCATTTGCAGTGAGTACTCTTGATGCGAGTATACTTCTGCTGATACCTACTCTATTAATTATTTTTAGGTGTATTTGAGAGTCCAGGATTTCGTAAACAAGGGTCACCGACGACGCGCCGAGACCAGGTTTCGAGTCGTCGCGTCATCGAACGAGACGTTTTTCGATGAAATTTACAACAATATGACCGATGAGTATAGGTAAAGATTTTCATCATCATTCATCTTCGATACAACAATAGAAAAGGTTTTTTTAAAACCTAAAAATAACGGTATTTAATCTGGTAAATCAAAATAGCAGTCGATTCTAGAGCAGGGCTCGGGAACCTGGTTAAAATAAAAAAACCAGCTCGTTTTTCTGCTCATACATTTTTACAGCGACCGCTAGCATTACGGTTCCGTTCAACCGGTATTTCGCCAAAAAAAACGGTCTTAACCAGGTATTTAGGATCCTGAAATCGGCCGCTATATTTATTTACCAGGTTAAAGACCGTTTTTGGGTCTTTAAAATACGACGTGATCGGATAATGCATTAGTGTTATAATCAAAGAATTTCGAATAGCGCGCGAGGCGATTTTTTTTAAATTAATCTATGGTGTTAATACTTATTGTGTGTTACCAACAGATTTAAAAAAAATTTGCCTCGTTCGTGCGATTCGAAATTCTTTGGTGTTACCTCACCACGCGCGCAGAATGAAAGACTTTTTCACATAAAAAAGGTGCGCTTGCCGTCTGCTGTTTGATTTAATACTCTAAACCACGTGCCCACAAACGCTGCATTTCTGACACGCCATTCCTATATTATCTTTCAGACAACTATACAACACAACCGCAGACAGGGTACCTCGAACGAACGACCCTTGCGCCTCTCAAACAGAGCTGAAGAGCCTCTGGGTGCGTCTTTTGGAGTCCTCCATATCCTACCTAAGGAAAGCAGTAACCCGCACTGTCGGCCAATACCTGAGACTGAGGGCTTTGTCAGGGAGAAAGAGATCAGCTCTGGAACGGCTGGTGGACAGAGAGCTGGCGAGGGTCCGGTCTTCGCAGCTTGACACGCTCTGTGATGATTTCCAACTGTGTTATAATGAGTTGTTGTGAATTTTCTGCAATGCTGGTGTGGTTCTTGATTGCTGTACGTCCATCATCATTTAGCCGCAAGTAGTCTACTGCTGGAGATAAGCCTCATAGATTTCCAAGCGGACTGTTTCAAAGCGGTCTTCCTGCGACCTTAATAAGGTCGTCGGTCCATCTGGTAGGTGGATATCCGACGCTGCGCTTGCCAGTACGTGGACGCCATCCCAGGACCTTTCTGCCCCAACGGCTATTAGTTCTGCGCGCTATATGCCCTGCCCAGGGGGCTTTGTGAGTTACCCTGGTTAGAATTTCCTCATTTCTGATATGAAATATTTTCCCCTGTCTTTTTGCACAGCCTTGTAAAGAACACTTTAAGCATATAGCCAACAAACAAACACGCTTTAATAAATAAATAAATAGATCTGCCTTATGTTGCCGTTGGTATATTCACCTGTCTCTTCCAGTATGTTATATGCTCTTAAGAATTATACCAGTATTTGTTCAAAAGAATTTGTAAAATTTTATTTTTTAACATATATAAATAAATACATTATTGAACAAGATTCTACTAGGTATATCTTAATCTATCCAAAATAAAAAATAAACACTAAGGGACCATTTCACGCAATTTGAGTTCGCCCCAAAAAAAGTTCGAGTCTTGTGTTATAAAAAACTCAAAAAAATAAAAGGTAAATATTCTCATTCATTAAAAAGTTACACAGTTTTAGGTAAGTTACTACTTAGTTATTGAAAACTAACGAGACCCAGGTGTACCTAATAGCCGAATGTGCTGATTGATAAGTAATCAAGTTTGCCAGATTGAAAATTGATTACCGAGCGATTAGCTGATAACATAAATGTTTGGAGTTTCCTCGGCACACGGCAATATTGAGATGAATTAATCACAAATCACATTCACAGATTATAGAATCCACAGTTTTTGCACTTGCAAGATTTCTATTTGGCAATTTAATACACATGGCTTTTTTTTTTATTTGGACCGTTTGACCAGCAAAGCTAACTATAAAAGACAATGCTTTTTTTTGAGAATAGACAAGATAAAAGTAAAAAAGGGTTAAACGGAGGAGGATCGCGAGGTCTACTATGTCGTATATAATAGTTAAAAGCGTGGTCACCATCTCGATGTCAGACACTGGGTGTGGTCTACATCTCGGAGTCAGACTCTGGGTGTGGTCTACATCTCGATGTCTGACACTGGGTTTGGCCTCCATCTCGGAGTCAGACATTGGGTGTGGTCTACATCATGGTGTCAAACACTGGGTGTGGTCTACATATCGGAGTTAGACATTGGGTGTGGTCTACATTTTGGTGTCAAACACTGGGTGTGGTCTACATATCGGAGTTAGACATTGGGTGTGGTCTACATCTTGGTGTCAAATACTGGGTGTGGTCTACATTTCGGAGTCAAACACTGGGTGTGGTCTACATCTCGGAGTCAGACACTAGGTGTGGTCTACATCTCGGTGTCAAACACTGGGTGTGGTCTACATATCGGAGTTAGACATTGGGTGTGGTCTACATCTTGGTGTCAAATACTGGGTGTGGTCTACATCTCGGAATCAGACACTGGTTGTGGTCTACTTCTTGATGTCACATACTGGGTGTGGTTTACATTTCTGTATCAGACACAGGGTGTGGCTTACATCTCGGAGTCAAACGCTGGGTGTGGTCAGCATCTCGATGTCAAACACTAGGTGTGGTCTACATTTCTTTATCAGACACAAAGTGTGGTCTACAATCTCGATGTCAGTCACTGGGTGTGGTTTAAATCTCAATGTCAGATACTGGGTGTGGTCTTCATCTCGGAGTCAAACACTGGGTGTGGTCTAAATCTCGGTGTCAGATAAAAAATATTTCTGCCCTAGTTTTTGACCACTGGGCAAAAACGTCGACCTATCTCTTACTGTGAGCTGTAGGACAAGTGGGCGCGTGATTCCGAGAGACGATAATAATAAGGTATTTCAGGTGGGTAATATAACGCATGTGTAGTACAGTCGGCTTTGCTTTGGATTGGACTAAAGATCTACACTTTCCTTATTCTGTATCGCCTCTCAAATCAGTCTCCTCCCAGTGCGTGCCATGCCACGCACGCAACTCATCGGGCAATTAGGCTTGGCAGTTAGGCACGTGACTAATGGAAATTGCATGATAACCACTAGATATATCTAAGAAACTTCTAATATTCCTGTTTTTTTTTACTTATAGAAATGATCGTTAAGACGCAGTAAAGGCTTAAAGATCACTACATAGTACAAAGTCGCTTTCTCTGTCCCTATATCCCTATGTATGCTTAAATTTTTAAAACTACTCAACGGATTTTGATGCGGTTTGTTTAGTAATAGATAGAGTGATTCAAGAGGAAGGTTTTTATGCCCATGCGAAGCCAGGGCGGGTCACTCACTAGTTGATTCATAAAGAATACAATTCACTTATAATGAATCTTAAACTTTGTTATAATAATGTTGAATAAACTTAGATAATGCTCTAGACTTCTTTAACTGCGACTATATTTTATTGGTGGATGAAAAAAAAAATAAAAAAACATCGTGACTTTAGGAATTTGCGGTATAAAATCGCGCGCGGTGTTTGCCGCCAATTTTTTTTTTTTACTCTATGCTTCGCCTCGATGCAGCCGTTAAAACTATTAGATGAAGACGGATCATTCATATAAATTAGATATGTTTCTGTACGAAACGAAGAAATAGGTACTAATTGAGGTGAGAATCATAAATAAAAAGGAGTAATTAGGATCGCATTAGTGAGCCCCGAATACAATCAACGGCGTATCCCTAATTACATAAATATACAGAATAGAATATATTATATTTATTTATAGTTATTTGGGATATTGTTACATCATCGTCATCATTTTGAATATAATAAAATAATAATGAAATATGTTTTTTTTAAATAATAAAAACACATGAAGGATTAGTATAGGTACACTTCAAATCCATACTGAAACAGATTCTTGAGGAAACCACTTTTCTAATATTAAAATGCGAAAGTCTGTATGTCTGTTCTTCACGCTTCCTGAAATTATGCAAAAATAATATCTATACTTAAAATTAGAAGTACTAAGAAGGATATAGAGTACCTTTTATTTCGGAAAAAAGCACTGTCCCAAGAGAAATACACGCGTGCGAAGCCGCAGGCAAAAGCTAGTTTAATACAAAACAATTGGCTTTACAAAATTTAAGGCTTTATCTGGCATCGCTCACAACCTCTCGAAATTCACGATTACAACCAACCACGAGACTAAGTAGGTACCATAAATCGAAAAGTTTTCTACCCAGTGAATATTTTCTTACAAATTCAGAGCTTAAAGTTTCAAAGCTCGCGACATTGCAAAGCACAAAATGTTCTCGCGACGCCGACGAGCTTACTAATTGCCGAGAAGTTGGAAATTTGACGTCACAGCTTCCAACGCATCATAACTTTGCGCTTTATTTATAAGTTTAATAATAAATAAGACTAACAAGGATTATAATACCAGGATTAATTGAGATAACTTTTATTTTAAGAGAACACGGCCAAGTACACTCATAACCACAGAACGTCCATTAGCGGAAGGGAAGAGGAAGTGCATAAGTCTAACCTATAGGTTATCTGTGGTCAATTTTTGCATATCCGACTTGTTGCCAGCCTATATACATACATACATACATATAATCACGTCTTTATCCCATACGGGGTAGACAGAGCCTAGAGCCATAAAACCTTAGGCCACGTTTAGCATAATGGTAGTTGAAACAGGAAATCAATAGTGATGAGTTGCTAGCCGCATCGCCTATGTCACGATTTCCCCATTCGGCGATTCCCTCAGACGACTTTTACGGCTTGCGCGGGAAGAGAAGCAGCTGGTACATTCTATGTTTTTCATTTTCTCCCAGACCAGCATGGAAGAGAGTATAATAAAACTATTTATTAACTTAGGTGTTTGCTTTACATCTAACACGTTGGATTTATGGAGTAACATGGAAAGAATGCGTAAATATCTCCCACATTCGGGGCAGCCTTCATGTCGTGATGTAGCGGACAATCTTCAAGAGAATCGACTGCGATGGTACGGCCACGTTTTATGGAAACCGGCTAGTTACGTTGGGAACAAGTGTTTAGCCATGCTGCCTCCAGGGCAAGGTAGAAGGGGATAGCCTAAACTAGCTGACGTCGCAGTAAACGATATCCGTGCTAATGGTCTCACAACCAAGGATGCCGAAGACAGGGCAAAGTGAAGAAGAAAAAGCAGGAAAGCGGACCCTGGGCTCCGAAGCAGTCAGACGAGAAAGCAACGGGGAAATCGCTTAGATAAGAGAGACTAGCGGTGGCTTATAACGTTATATTAACACAGTTAACTATAACTTTCATCCAAACAAACGTTAATTTAACGTTACATGCAAATAAACGTTTTTTTTAATTTTTCTTACCCCGTCATTATAACGATACCGCTTGACATTATGGAAAAAACGTTAATTACCGTTACTAAGTGTTAATTTTGGTAACAAGTCCTGCCTACTAGAAGATTGAGGTTGGTTTAATTATACTTAGTAGTAAATTATATTACGGCTCGGTTGATTTAGCTAGACATATGAAGCCTTTATTATCAGAATTAGACAATGCCTTTGTTATAGCACCTATTCATTTCGGCTTATTCGTCTCAAGAGAATGGGATCAGTAAACCAATTTGGATTAGCTTATTGCAAACTAAAAGCAGATAAGTACATAACCGAATAGTGGTTAAACTTATTTATACGTGGAGGAGCTCGATAGCGTAAAAAGACATGCGTCTTCGTAACGATAGAGTGTGTCAAGCGAGGGTGAACGCGGCCTAGCTTGGATTGGTTGCCATTAGTGTCTTTCTATTTTGAGCTCCTCCGTGCTTCGGAAGGCACTAAACCGTTCGCCAGTCGTTAGGCTGGACCACAGAACAGAGAAATTATCCGAATAGAAATGTTTTGATGCGGATTTAGTTCCAGAATCAGTGTGGCAGCGAATTCTCTCTTCTTATCTTAAATTAATACATGTAAACCCGTAATGTAATGTAAACGATACCACCTTATTAGAAATGTATTATGTAGTCTACAACAAAGCCACCTAATATTATCGACCAATAACAGTGACAATAAATTACGCATTCAAATAAATTCCCCGCCCATTTTTTCTGTGTGAAACGTTGGCTTGCAAGCCGCTATGTGTGTAACTAGTGTCATGTTTTTCGTGCGCTATGCCAGTTCTTGTTTATATTTCTGAATTCTGTGGTCCTGACTGACCTGTATCAGACCTTTAGAGTTTTAGGTAGTCGAATAATCTTGGTATTGTTGGCCACTAACACAAACACATCTTGTCTGGTTTCCCTATAAAAGGTTGCGGTGGTCAGACGGTAGTCGCTCCATTGGCTCTGGAGCGTAAGATGCATATATAGTACGTACAAGCAAGTATTTGGTCATATATAGTCATGAAAAGTCGTGTTAGTTACAACACTTATAACTCAAGATTCACTGAACGAATCTCTCTTAGATTTTGCATACACTTAGAAGTATTTAAAGGACTTAGGGCCCGATTCTCGCGCAATCGAAGTTCACTTCACCGATTTTCTCCAATTTTTTTCAAAGGTTTCTTCTTTTTCAAAAAATCATAATTGAAAGAGTTCAATCGAAAACATCGAAACATCAACACTGTTTCCGAAGAGAACTTTAAGCGGGCGAAGCCGCGGGCATAAGGTAATATTTTATAAACTAAAAATACCGTCGCAGCCTCGCGGCTTATTTTATTCAGCCCTCTAAAACGGCTCTTAAATATTCGCGCATTTTGTATGGTAATAGTCTCGCATGATATGCAAACGAGGGGAATCGATCGGGAATTTTATATTTAAAGTTGGCTTGAATTATTTAAATGATTATTTCTATAAAATATTTATAACTAGCTTTCGCCCGCGGCTTCGCCCGCGTGAATTTTCCAAAGGAACAGTGCTTTTTCCCGAAATGAAAGGTATCCTATGTCCTTCTTAATACTTCTATCTTTGTGTATGCGAAATTTCAGGAGGATTGGTGCAGTTGATAGGGCGTAACAAACAAACAAACTCACTTTCGCATTTATAATATTAGTTTGGATTAGGATAATTTAATATGTATAGATTGGTTAAGCTTATTGTTAACCTTTAGTCAATAATACAAATGTTTGTAGATCTGTTTTCCCAGAATTTGAACACCGATTACATTGATCGAAATAATAACTAAATAACATTAATTTGTTATGGTTAGTTGATTGGTTTTCAATTAGCCCACGGTAAATATTAGTTGGTATTTAACGGAAGCCGAAATTATTTGGGTGATAACTACTATACAGATTAACAGTAATCTTATATTTCTTACTAGTTTTCCTCTCGGTTTTACTCACCTGTTTTGTTTATGTACTAAAAAGGCAACATATATAATGCATCACCTACACCAAATGGAGAAGAAGAATTTAAAAAAAAACATGTGGTGTGGCTGATCATTCATGTTTTTTTTTTCGTGTATATTAGTGGCATTGAGTGACAAAGACTTCTGACTCCTACTGAAGGCTTCTACGGAACAGAAGCCGAAGAACAAAATATTAACAAACATTTTGTCGGATGAATTTAAATCTAAGTATTATAACGATTGAATGACAGAGATAGCAGAATAAACCCATCTACATTAATACAACTTTTTGTCCAAAACCTCTTCCTGGTTTTAAAATCCAGCTAAAAACTGAAATATAAAATCAGCTCGAGGATACATCATCCGAAAATATGAGCGGATCAAATAAAGTTAGAATAATGTAATAATGAGAGATGTTTCCGGGACTTCGCATCAATCTGAAAACTGCGGAAAGGGAAACAAAGTCAGCATGTTGCCAACGCCACAGTAAAACTATCAGAAGGGCAATTTAATCCGCTAGCTTGCTGAATCCAGCCAGACACAATAAAAAATATATTGGTAGGTGTTAAATGTTAAAAATAAAAATAATTCGAAATTAAATGTTTTTCTAACAATCTCATTGATAATAATAAAATGTTCCCTAATTGGTGCAATAATGTGTTTCATTTCCGTATTGAGCCTTGAACTTGAGTTTAAACATAATCTATTAATAATATTCTACCACCTTTAGTCATAGGTAGAAGTAAGAGTTACCATCTTATGGATATTTTGACATTCTAGTTGTTCTATTTACAACAGATATATGTTTTGATTAGAAGCAATTTAATATTTTAAACTCATTATTACTTACATGCTTACCTAAGTAACTTGTTTATTTGAATCGAAAATTAAGCTTGATATTTATAACGCATATTTAGCCAACGAAAATAGAGTCATGCAAATAAAAGTTTAAGTGAACAAGTAACCAAACATAAATTAAAGTTGAAATGACGTGCCGCATACTAATAGGTACACTATATTTTTTTAACACACTTAAACAGACTAATCGCTAACCTTCACTAGTTGTAGAACATTGAAAGGAACTAAATGTTATCATATTTTGTAATCAAATGTAAATAAAATAAATTAATTAAGGAACCCTTAGAAGAAGAAGATATTATTTTTATTAATGCTATGGATTTTAATTAATAAATAGATTATCATAAAGATTAATCAAACTTACAAAATCCAAAATTTATGACAGTTGCCAACGCATGACTGAAAAAAACGTCAAATAAATAATAATAAATTTTAGCATCCGTTTTTGTTTAGAGCCTTGGTACAATAATGAAGTCGTCCTTCTGTTTCTACTATTTGCTGTCGTGTTCCGCCAACTCAGCTATTTTTGCAGACGAGTTAGTTGCACCCGTTGTCTGCAACTAATAGAATTATCGATAAGAGATGCAAGGTTCTTGAAAATACTTGAAATCTGCTGAAAGATGTCTGAAAACGCTATGTCTGATAAGATGATTTACTTGTTTTTAAACAAATTATGTAGTGTCAATTTAAAAGACAAAAGACTAAATATTATAATCAAAGAACAGCAACTTCTAATAGCTAAACTAACATAAACAATTTTTTTCTTCTTAATTTAGCAATAGACTTAGTTCTTGTGCTACTTTCAGGTGGCTTGCTATCATCTCTTAAAAACCATGCAAAAACGATTGAGCAAGAGCGAAATCGCCTTTCATCATATCATAACATGCCTATATAGTTCAATTTCTTTGCATATATTGCGGCCGTGTTGCTTACTCACTCGTTTTTGGATGGTTATTAGAGACGAAGGTATACTAGGAAACTGCAGTGCTGGTGGCTTACTACCAACTCTTAAAACCATTCACAAACGATTGAGTAAGGGAGATGTCGCCTTACATCATGTATTGCGCTGTCTTGCTTACTCACTCGTTCTTGCATGGTTTTAAGAGATGGTAGTAGGGCACCTGAAGCACGTGGCAACGATCAACGAAATGGCATGACCAAACACATGACAACATTGTTTGCCGTAGCTCATATCATATGGCCCCGACATTACACTAATTTAGGCAAATAAATTTTAACACAAAATATTTACTTGTATTCGATGTAAATATTAGTCAACCAAAGAGACTGTGAGATTATATCAAAGCACTCAAGACTCCACTTTCACAACACATTATGTTCAGAGCTCACAGACGTTGTGGTCCGCAAGCCGCTTGGGACGTGCGATGAGTGCAGCGATGTCGAGACAAGGGACCACAGTGTTACAAATTAACTAAAGAATAGATGTAGTAGCTCATGTGCAATATCATAGCAAACACTTATGCTTTTCTAATATAAAACTACTTGGATATATTTAAATGGCATCTTAAAGCATGCTGGACTTTTATTTTTTTAAACTCTCCACTCACCGCTAAATGGCGGGTAACATAATTATAATACTACTAGCTGTTCCCCGCGGCTCCGCCCGCATGGGACTCGGTTATATCGCGCCCAAAAGTAGCCTATGTTTGACCTCAGGTCGTTAACTACATCCCTACCAAATTTCATCCCAATCGGTCCATCCGTTTAGCCGTGAAGAGGTGACAGACAGACAGACAGACAGACAGACAGACAGACAGACAGACTTTCGCATTTATAATATTAGTATGGATTCACTCTCCCGACCCCTCAAGTCGGGGACACTGTGTTTCTAAGTTAAAGAACAGCAGGGCAACTCTCCCTCTTTTTTGTGCAGATTACAATTAATACTAAATACCCGGCTCCTTTTCTCATACTTATTTACTTACTGCGACACCAGTGCCCTTAGTATGAGTTTTTCTTAACGCAGACGCTAGCGACTTCGTTAGGATTATGTATGGAATTTCTTAGTTACTACCTTACTATCCGCCAGAGGCGCTGTACAGGTTTGCCGTACTAAATCGCTAACGCAGTCGCTAGCGTCTGCGTTAAGAAAAACTCATACTAGAGGCACTTAGCTCTCCAAGCTCAGCGCTTCCTCTTGCCAGTCGGCTTAGCGTTGTGTACTAAGTCGCTATTTTTTATTGAGGATATATGTATTACGAGGGAGGATCTCATTTTACCTCGTGAGGGGCTTGAGGTACCCTCATTTAAGATGAGGCGAAGAGAAAGAGAAAAAATAAACACAGACCACAGTGAGTAGTAAGGAATGCGTGCGTATCTTTGCCGTTTTGCACGGAATTACTCTCTCTCTCATTCATCGTGAGTTATCGATATCGACTCACTCACTAATCTGTTGCATGTGATGTTATCTGTGCCCCACACAGTTGCCCAACGACTCACGACAACTTGACGCCTCGAAAAAAATGAGTAGCTAAATGAGGTGGTTCAAAGTTGTAAAACAAAGCCTCCCTCATTTTGTCGTGACGATTACCTCAAATGAACTCACGACCTCACTAGTGAGGGGCTTATCTCTAAGTCGGCTTTTTGGAGGGCTCCATTTCTCTACTTTCCTTAATTTGCAACAATATCCTCTCACCGAAGTGCTGGTATTGGATGACCGAGACTGGATCTGTAATGAGAGTTTCTATGAACAAATGCATGTGCAGAAGTCTTAGCTAAAGTTTTTAGCTTCTTAGCGGAACGATATGGAAAATCTTGGCTTGAAATCTTAAATGCTCTCTACAAAGCCGAAATTACATCGCTTTTTAGAGAAACAATATCGAAATTATTCAACATTTTCTAAAAACACTAAAATTTTAACTGTATAAATCCACAGTGCAACGAGTAAACCCCTCATCCAAGTCCACGTGGTTTGTACATGTATAAACGCCATCGCCATGAGCAATCACGTTCAGAAAGTTTATTAATTTTTTTACTCTGACAATAGTTACAAAGTTATAATTTTTTTTATATTCACAATGTCCAGCGATTGACCACGATCCCATCTGATGTTAAATGAAGATGCGGTCTAAGATGGAGCTCGCTGGCACATTAATAGCCTATCCACTCTAGCCTTGAAAAGACCCAAATTGGATGTGTTTGGGAACACGTCTGCTGGCAGGGAGTTCCACTGTTTAGCCGTACGAATTATAAATGAGGATGCAAAACGTTATTATTTCGGTGTTCTAAGAAGATGTTGAATAATTTCGATATTGTTTCTCTAAAAAGCGATGTAATTTCGGCAAGAACTTCAGCTTTGTAGAGCATGAAAGAAGACATTGCATAAACCCTTTTACTACCAAGTCAACCAAAGGACGAAATCTAAGGAACCTTTAGATTCTTAGAGAACGGTAGATAGCGTTCTTCAAAAAGCTAAAGTTAAAAATTCTTATATTAAAGTCTTCTTCGTCTGAGCGTTCAACGTTGCATCTAAAGCTTGCTCTTCAGAGCCCGGGGTAGGCTTTTAATCATGGTCCTGATTTGGCGGTACTAGCTATTACAATTTAATTAAGTACCGTTTGATTGTCGTTCTAATTAATAGCAGTAGATTAGCGCTCAAGCAGGATTCAATTGTGGGCATTCAGTGAGACGTTCGTTGAATTTAAATCATATTGTGCGTGAATTACCTGTGGATGTTGTCCTCACATATTTTTCTTAGTCATAACAAGACGTGTAGGTATTTTTAGACCTAATATTTATTTCCGATTTCTACAATTTTTTGACCTCATTTCTAACGATAAACTTTTCTACCGATAATCTTTTCTGTGGTTTGGTAACACTGGCCTCAATAAGGAGACTGACTATCGCAATTTTGCAAACTCGTATTATGTAAGTAGACAAGTCTATTTATTTTACGATACAAAGAATATCGTAGACGCTGCTTTTCCATACTAAGTTAGGTTTACGACGATGCAAGTCAAATGGGCACTCGACTAAGCATTAACCACTGACTTACATTAAAATAGATACTACAACAGGTTTACTTATCATCACTATCACTACATAGTATAAAACAAAGTCGCTTTTTATGTCCCCATGTCTCTTTGTATGCTTAAATCTTTAAAACTACGCAATGGATTTGGATGCGGTTTTTTAATAGATAGAGTGATTCAAGATGAAGGTTTTTATGCCCATGCAAAGCCGGGGTGGGTCGCTAGTAATCTATATAATAAAAACCAATTGATGTTAGTTAGTCTGGTTAAAACTCGACAATGGCTGGGCTGATTTGGCTAATTTTGGCCTTGAAATATTTGTGGCAGTTCAGTAAAGCGGTGAGAAAAAACCTCGTACTTAGCAAGGCCTCAGCTACGCTTCGGCCTTGCAATATAACTCGGCCTTAAATTGCTTCATTTCTGGCCTCAACAGTAACGACGACGAGGACTACGAGGGAATGTCGATTTATGATCTATTGTGACGTTTATCAATGGCAGCTACCAATAAAACTGTTTCTCTCATATTTTATGGAGAGCGCTGCCGCCGAGCCCGGCTCGAAGGTACGGTACACCGGCAGTCCGTGGCTCGAATTTGGCCTTTCAACTGATTTATTACATAGTAAATTACAATTTACAGTGTAGATATGCTGTAAATCGTTGTAATTGGCATTGTAATTGTATTGTTGATAATTACTTTTTGCACGAATTAAAATGTAGATAGGTACCATTATTGCATATTAATAATACTATGTGAGGTACCTTCTTATGTAACATATTATGATAAATTACTGGCATAACATTGGTCACAATAAGTGGGGGATAAAACAAACCATTAGTAAAAGTGAAAATGAAAACACATATAATGGGAATTGTTTTTGAACAGGCGTAATGACTCTGGCATAGATTTAAAAAAATTGACTGGAGCCCGCGCGCGATTTCCTATTTCTATGGTTTCTGGCAATGTAGCACGGTGGGCGTCTACCTAAACTTGGCCGAGACGACAGATACGTGCGGAGGATGGAACCACATATCATTTTTTTTTGTCACGTACACATAATATTAAGTTCACCACCTGCTATAAGGCAATTTAGAACATTGCGTTTTAGCAGACATCTCGCTCTGAATATAACTGGCAAGGTGCTATGATGACAGAGGGAAGTAGAGGAATAGGCGTTTGAAATAACCTCAATTATTTAAGTACTAAATGAGCCAACCAACACTCATTCCGCTCATTCGGCCTCATACGAAGCGCTCTCGAACACTCGAACCGATAATTACGATCCCGAGTGGTCCCAATCCCAATCAACTCTCATAAAAATAATGAGGGTGTAGAATGGGCATCGTATGCTTTGGCGGAGAAATAAAAATATTGATACGAAGCAGCATGATGTCAGAATGATGTTTTCGTTTTAAAATATTGATTATCAACATCTCTAAAAATAAAATGGGAAAATTTAAAATAAAAATCTGTGAAAGTAACATTATGCTAGTCATTTTTGAGAGTGACATTGTCCGAATTTAACATTATTGCGAAAGTGACATTGTGCTAAAGTGACCAAATTTTTCACGATGACATTTTGTGAAAGTGACGTTCTGCGTCAAAACCGATATAAATAGATACATATCTACCAAACGACACAAAGGAATACGGTGACATAATGTTAAAAATGGCAAATAAGTCGGTTAAAAAAATAGAATATATTAAAAACCTCGAGGTTTAAAAATACCTACTTAGTGGTGGTAAACATGTTCCTGGTTAAGTATTCATGCTAATGTGATTTATTTTAAGTTTTAAAAATTCAAATTATGTATGGAGCTTCGCCAGGATTCTTTACAATAATTGCCCATTTAATGAGTTCAAAAATATACTACCTATATATGTGCCAATTCTATACTTTCGTTATTCTGTGTGTATGTCCTCTGATTGAATTGGATTGGAGTATAGCACTCTGCTTAGCGATATTACCGAGATTTGGCGGGTCATACGTGCTTTCCAAGTGACAATTATAGGTTTAATTAATTAATGGCCACATTAAGATGTCCCCCGACGCATCTGTTGTATATTTGTACAAGACTTCGTAATCACTGAACGAATTTGAGTTCTTGTAATCAATATTTTAGTTAAATAAACTGAATTACTATGTACCTTAGATTTAAAAAATTGTAAAGACCGCGCGCGATTCGAACTTCTTTGCTATGTACCTTGTATATCGATACCTCTTCAAATCATTTCGTAGCATTATTTCGTAAGTAGCTTACTTTCATAGCTATATTTCGTAACTAGATATGGTAGCTCCATTTTGTAGCAATATTTCGTTGCTCCATTTTGTAACTACGAGTAAATTTACGTAGACCGATTTCGTAGCAACATTTTGTAGGTTTATTTTGTAGCTAAGTATATTTCGTAGCTAGATATTTTTATCCGACTTCAAAAAAAGGTTTCTCAATTCGACCATATAAGTATATTCATAGACCGATTTCATAACTAGGTATACTTCGTAGCTACATTTCGTAGCCCTATTGCGTAGCTATATTTTGTAGCTATTGTTATTTCGTTAGGTACTGTCTTAACAACACGGAAAATTAAAATCCCAGTTTTAAACTGGCTTCTTACAACAAACTGGCTATAGGGCGAATCAAAAAAATAAAAAATAAAATATGGTTAGTAAAATAAAGTATGTTTTGCCTTTCATAAATGAAGATTTATGACGTTTTTCGGTCTGAATGTCTCGCAATGGGCCATTGCCGGTTTTTATTGCAAGTGGGATCAGACCCTTACATATCCCAACTAATATTATAAATGCGAAAGTGAGTTTGTATATTTGTTACCTCTTCACGCTTTATCTACTGAACCAATCTACTTGAAATTTCGCGTACAAACAGGAGTACTGAGAAGGACATAAGGTACCTTTCATCCCGCGGGAAAAGGCACTGTTCCCGAAATTCACGAGTGTGGAGCCGCGAGCGAAAGCTAGTGTTTTCGTAATGACAGTCGCTAGGTAGGCTGAATCAAATGCCTTTAAACAGCCTGAAAAATATGACAATATTGGACAATTATCATATTTTTGAAGAAAGGTCAATACAAGGTCAAAGTTCAAATACATTAGAAAAAAGAGGTCAGACGGCAGTCGCTCCATTGTAATATGCTGTCATATCTTTGAGCACGAATTCAAAGGTCCATGTCATTCAATACAAATTTAGACAAATCGGACTATACTTTTTATTACCGCTACGATCTCTAGACAGTCTTGATCTGTGGTCTCCATAACTGCGGACTTTCTTCGGCTACTGACAATTGCAGTGTCCCTAGTATGAGTTTTTCTTAACGCAGACGCTAGCGACTGCGTTAGCGATGTTGTATTGAATTTCTTAGTTGCCTTACTATCCGCCAGAGGCGCTGTCCAGGTTTGCCATACTAAATCGCTAACGCAGTCGCTAGCGTCTGCGTTAAGAAAAACTCATACTAGGGCACAGGAAATTTGCTTAAAAAGGGCATCCTGAAAAAGGATGACATTTAGTTAAATCAGCAAAACGTTAAGTAAAAGGTAGGTATTTTTGTGAGATTGTTGCTTCTGCAATCTACCGCCTGTCGAAATAAGGAAGATACAAGGGGTTCGGCGTTTGCAACCACCAAGGGCTAGGGGGTGGTATAACACAAAAAATAAGAGTCATTTTCCTTCAATTATTATAATAACAATGCTTTAACAATGATTTAACAAATTATGTCTTAATTTCTAATTGTTTCCTAAAAATTTTACAGAACCATGCTCAGATTTGAAAAGATATAAAAAACATTAGCAGAACAAAAAAAAAAAAACAAATATTTATCTCTACTTAGATTTAATATAAAACTGTATCATGAACACACTTTCTGCAAAAGTAAATAGTTAATTGAGTAGCAAAATAAGATCTAAATAAAAAAATATAATCTCAAAACAATACAAACAATAAATAATGCAAATTATCTTTGACAAATCGTCTACTTTCAAGTTTGTTTCGTATCTTTTGCACGTGACACATTATTGGACGACTTTTGACAAATTGTCAGATATGTCTAAATCGTGACAACATGTCATATGTAGTTGCCAAAATTACGCCAAACAAATACTTGCCGATTATGCCTGTCTAAATTTCGATAGGCAATATTTATTGTAGTTTTGTACATTACATACTGTAAAAATGCAACAGTTAGTAGACTAAATAAAAGAGAATATAAAATCCTGTAAGCGCATGTAAAACAAATTTTTCGCGTGAATTAGGCTCAGTGTTAGTTAGGGCAATGTAAAATATATAAACAGCAGCCTATAAACTATATTTTACAGAATTTTTAAACCTAATGTAATGATCATATTATTATAAATATTAGAATATTGGCGAGTCTTCTAATACAAATATGTATGCATAATATCATAAAATGTATACTGTAGACTTCAACAAATATCTAAATCACAATACTTAGAAATCTATGTCCAGCGTTGGACTTCTTATTGCTGAAATGATGATGATTTGTCATTAAATTTGACAAATTGAGAATTCATTGTGAGTAGACAGTTTGCATTCGTTTGGCATTTAGTCAACTTGTCATTAAGCCTAAAGAATGTGTTGTGTTGACGACATCTATGAGCCCTATATAAATTTCAGTATTCTTCGCAACGTTTATCTGGTATTTTTAGAATTTTCCTATGACCTACTCAATTATGTCTTACGATAACAAACTAATATACATTTGTCAAATTTTATTTGTCATTTTATTACATTGACGACTTAGGAATTCTACAATTTAATAATTAAATTAACATTTTTTTTAGAAATCAAAGCCTTTAAAAAACAATAAGCAAATTCCAAGTTTATTTGTATTTAATGTAAAATGTTGTCTACACACTTTTTATTTACATTTTTAAATGCATTTAAATTTCAAGTTTAGCATAGTATGTGTCAAAAAAATTGTACAATTTAATTTATTGAACCAAATTTACAAATAAGACTAAATTACTGGGTAATTTATAGCGAAATATTCTAGATCTTGAGTTGGCAGAACACTAGTGATACTCTCAAGGTGTGACAAGCGAAGAGAGGCTATGGTGACCGCACGCCCACCTTTTGCAAGCCGCATGTTTATGCTTAACAGCCAACGAAAATATTAAAAAATAAATGGGACAATTTGCGTTATTTTTTTGTAGAATATCAACTGTACGAAATTATCGATAATATCGATAGTCTATGCAATATCGCGAAGCAATACTGTCGATAGTATTGATATTATCTATAATATTGTTCTTTATCAATACTATCAATAGGGCTACCAATACTATCGATAGGGCTATCAATACTATCGATAGTTCAGCAACACTACTACCTTGGGTTCTAAAGCGTACGTTGTAGATGTAATTAGAAAACGGCAATAAGAAAGACATTCTTAAGCTTTTAGTATAACAGTTTGAATCAATGATTTTATTTTCTAGAATCAAAAAATCACAGTATTAAGATACTTCAAAAAATGAGTGTTTTCTTTGATATTCGACTAAGTTACATATAATCGTGTCTTTAAGCGTATTCACTGGCGAATTTCTTGTGGAATTTCTGGAAGATGTCCAGCATTTCCTGCAGCAGAGCCGGCTGAGGCAGGATCGTGGTTCGGAAGTGGAACGTGCCGGGACGCTGGCCGAAACCACTGCCAGGGACTATGCAAATACCTGGCGAAATAAAATAAATAAATATATATAGAGATACGCAATGTCTTCTCGTTCAAAATACCTCAGTACCTGAAAATAATCGGTCTGAAAATGGGCTGTACGGTAGACACTGGCGCCGAAATTTTGGCGGGTAAAAACAGTCTTCGTCTAAACCTGCCTTTAAACTAAGGTTATCGACCAGTGTGTTACCAGTTATGACATGTGGTCCCTTACTATGGGCCTCATAAGAAAGCTCAAGGTCGCCCAAAGAGCCATGAGAGAGCTATGCTCGGTGTTTCCCACAAAACAGCATCAGAAATGAGGAGATCCGTAGCAGAACAAAGGTTGCTGACGTAGCCCAGCGGATAGATAGCTCTTTGAAGTGCCAGTGGGCGGGGCACATAGCGCGACGAACCGATGGCCGATGGGGCAGAAAGGTTCTCGAATGGCGACCACGCACCGGCAAGCGCAGCGTCGGACACCCACCGACCAGATGGTCAGATGACCTGAGGAAGGTGCAGGCAGGCGCTGGATGCAGGCCGCGACAACCGGTCATTTTGGAAATCCTTGGGAGAGGCATATGTCCAGCAGTGGACAGCCTGCGGCTGAAATGATTACTGTGGAATTTGAACCCACAATCTCCGGATCATCATTGTTTCAAGTACGGCTCTTATGTGATTTTATTATATTATGGTGCAATAAAGAGTATTTGTATTGTATTGTATTGTATTGTATTGTATTGTATTGCATTGCATTGCATTGCATTGCATTGCATTGCATTGCATTGCATTGCATTGCATTGCATTGCATTGCATTGCATTGCATTGCATTGCATTGCATTGCATTGCATTGCATTGCATTGCATTGCATTGCATTGCATTGCATTGCATTGCATTGCATTGCATTGCATTGCATTGCATTGCATTGCATTGCATTGCATTGCATTGCATTGCATTGTATTGTATTGTATTGTATTAAACCACAGAGATTAGTTGGAGAAGAAGAATAACCGACCTGTTTCCTCGAGCAGTTTGAAAGCGTAGAAGGCGTCCGGGGTCTTGCCTTCCTTCTTGGCGGCTTCAATCGCTCTCGGAGGCAAATCTATGCGGGGGAACGCGTACATGGCGCCCTGGAAACACATCACTACATAAAATAAAGTCGCTTTCTCTGTCACATAGGGACAGACCTTTGTATGCTTAAATCTTTAAAAAACTACGCAACGGATATTGATGCGGTTTTTTTAAGGTGATACCTAGGTGAACACTAGCGCCACCATCATTTAAAAATCATTACTCACCGAAAACACAAGTTATCAAAATTGCCTCTGCTGTAATTAAGGTTCTGGATCTGAAGTTAATTTTAAGTATATTAAATTATAAATCTCTATATCTAATTTGTAACTAATTGCATTATTGCTTAAAATGGCCTTTAGCAGCTTTGCAATTTGTAGCTATATGGAACTATAATTTAATAATTGAATATGATTAAAACTAACTTCAGATCCAGAACCATAATTACAGCAGAGGGATTTTTGATAAATTGTGATTACAGTGAGTAATGATTTTTAAATGACGGTGGCGCTAGTGTTCACCGAGGTATCACCTTAATAGATAGAGTGATTCAAGAGGAAGGTTTTATGCCCACGCGAAGCCGGGGCGGGTCGCTTGTAAATAAATAAAAATAATTGTTATACTCCAAATATAAAAAAACGATTTGCGAGCAAAATCTATACAGTTGGCAGATGTAAGTTTGAATAACTTATCTATAACCCCCGTGGTCCAGTGGTTAAGACGTTTTCCTGTAGACCCGAGGTCATGGAATCGAATCCCACGGGAAGATTACTTTGTTTAGTTGTTTCTAGTTTAGTTAGGACATTTCAGACTTGATTCATCTGGTTCACGGATAATAAAATGATTCTGTGCTTTGACACTTATATTTCTATAGATAAGTCGTCATTATTTCGTTTAGGTGGTCACGGTCAATCAAACATACACACCCTGGTGTCAGAGTTCTTCCGGACCGCCTCTCGGCTTCTGACGTGGTTCCTTTAACAACTACCATTATTATTGATTATTTATTGCAACATTGAACCTAGTGCACCAAATTGAATAATACTTATTTCGTGTCGGTTATTGTCATGACAAACGAAAAAAAAAAACGGGGAAATCAGAAATTCCCGCGGGAATTGCGGAAACGACGGAAGCGAAGCCCACGCGCACGAAGTCGCGGGCAATAGCTGGTTATTTAATAATTTATATGATTTAGAATCACAGTGTCTCAAGTGATCGATAGATGGCGTTAATATGTCTCAGTATGGGGAGACTCTATTAGTACAATAATAAAAAAAATCGGCGCGTTTCTTTGTATGATTACGATTTAATATCTGTATACTCATACGGCCGAGTTATATTGCAAGGCCGAAGTGCAGCTGAGGCCTTGCCAAGTGCTTTTAAAAGGACGAGACTAAGCCGAGGGCTTTTAAAAATACGAGGACGTAAATTGCAATTTCAGCCGAGGCTTGTATGGTACTTTACTTCCTCTGAAATCCTCGTTAAGACGGAACAAGATCGTATCAAACTTTACAATAACAAGCCGCGGCTCGCTGTGTTATTTTGTCAAACTTTTTGAAATGTTCACACATATTTTTAAACGATAAAAGAACTAATGGTTTATACCAATCTAACAAAAGCGTCCAGCAATTTCCATTAACGACCGCTAGAATAGGTTTTTTTTGGTAGGCCAGAGTGAAACTAAAAAACCTAATGTATGAAAACGGGTACATTAAAAAACCTCCATTAGCGGCCAGAAATGATTATTTTTTATTACATTGTTGTCTTAGGCCAGCAACGAGTCTATTAACGTACTTTTTTTTAAATAATGAAGCTATTTCCGACCAAGAGGAAGTAAACAATATTACCTGAACGGTGTTACACGTGAATCCCTCCATAGAGTTGAAGGTCTCCGCGATCATCCTGGCTCGTTTGTTGAGCGACGCTAGAACCGCATCTTTTTCGGTCTTCCACAAATTGTACGACGGCTCGCCAGGGAACGGAGGACGTGCCTGGAATGTAAAAAAAAATGTCTATTAATTATTATTTTCTTTTATTTATTTAATTCATTTACAGCGGGCTGCAGAGAAAATCTTACCTTTCAATAGCGATACTTGAGGCGTAGGGTTACTGTCCGCGAAAATGTTAAATACAATTACACGTCATTTAATATGACAAAACATGTGACACAATATTTAATAATTGTAACACCAATGTATATCATGTTTTTTTGTGAATAAAGATATACTTACATACTAACATGGGAAACTTAGGAAATTTACCTACCGGTCCTACAGATCTACCCAGACTACAATCCCCCCCCCCCCCCCCATAAAAGACTACAAATCCCCATATCCCAAAATGTTTTACTTGACTAAGTTATTAGATAGTCCTACTCACCACACAATCAACAGCGGCCTGCCCCAAAGTAGTAGGACACAACATGGCGGATATAGCCTTGTACATGTGAGCCTGCACTTCCGACTGAAGGTTGCACAGCTCCATCCATCCACCTCGGAGGCCACACTCGCCCATATAACCCTTGCTGATAGACATGAACGAGGCTAACTCTTGGTTGCTGTAAGGCGCGCCCATTTCTGTCATCACCTGGATTTCAAAAAAGAAATCTGAATCAAAAATAATTTCTGGGAGAGCATAGATTTAAATAATGTACTTTTGTTTATTTTATTCGATAAAGTTATTAGAAACAAACTATGTGGACCTAAAAGAACCTAATTTGTACACAAAAAAAAAACTATTTAAGCGGTCGGCAATGTATCTTTTATATTTTCTTTTTTTTCATATAATAAATCAGTCGCTATCTGCTGTCTGTATCTATGTATGCTTAAATCTTCGAAACTAAGCAACGGATTTTGGTGCGGTACTTTTAAATAGATAGTTCTAACTTTTTATACACATAATCACGTCTTTATCCCATACGGGGTAGACAGAGCCTAGAGCCATAAGACCTTAGGCCACGCTTAGCATAGTGGTAGTTGAAACAGGAAATCAATAGTGATGGTTTGCTAGCCGCATCGCCTATGTCATGATTTCCCCATTCGGAGATTCCCTCAGACGACTTTTACGGCTTGCGCGGGAAGAGAAGCAGCTGGTACATTCTATGTTTTTCTTTTTCTCCCAGACCAGCATGAAAGAACTAACTAACTAACTGTCTAATTTATTTCTAACTTTTTAATAATAGATTAATTCAAGAGGAATGTTTTTATATGAGTACAACTCATAATATTGCACCCATGCGAAGCCGGGGCGGGTCGCTAGTATTTTTTATGACATTGTTGGCCTATGCCTGCATATAGTCTTTTATACGTGTTATTTTTTTAATATTGAAGCTATTACTGAACAAGAGGTGGAACAACCTACCTTCTTGAATGAGAAGAACTTGCTGCCCTCAGCGTAGACATTGTCCTGGTAGACCTCGTCTGCAAATATGAACAAATTGTGTTTGTGTGCGAACTTAATGATGGCCTCGATGTTGTCGCGAGTCAGCACCTGTCAACAAAATGTCATTATATCTTGCTATTTGTTATCGGTAAGGAAGCTATCCCAACCATCTATCCTTAAGACTAAGCAGCCAAAACGTAATGAAGGGGGATAAGTATGGGGATCGCGGCCGCGCTCGCTTTCGTAGATTTTATTGAGACGCAATAAAGCCGTTTATAACTTGCTTCAGTCGCGCGCATTTTATCACGGAATTAAAAGAAGTAAGTCTCAAAACTGTTTTCACTTATAACTGAAAATATAAATCACATAGACAAATATCCTTTGGTGTCCTCCTTAGTTTATGCTATTTATATTATGATCGATAAATTTTTATAATGGAACAGAGTATAATACATTAGAAATATAAGATAAATCAGAAACAAAGAACAAGTTTCTAAAAAAAAAGTATCGAACTAAACTTAACAAATCATGTGACTGGTTGGTGGAAAGATAGAATAAATAAATAAATAAATATATAGGGACAAGTCACACAGATCAAGGTAGCCCCAAAGTAAGTTCAAGACTTGTGTTATGGGATACTAACTCAACGTTACTATATTTTATAACAAATACATATATAGATAAACATCCAAGACCCAGGGCAATCAGAAAAGATCATTTTTCGTCTTGACCTGACCGGGGATCGAACCCGGGACCTCCTGGTGTGACTTAATCGCGTTAAGTACGACAAAACTTCATTTTGTTTTAGCATTAGGGCTAAGTCGTTATGTGTCTTAATCTCAGTTGACCTAAATCGCAATTTGTCTATAACGTTATTGCTTGAGTTCACTAGATTAAACAGAATAGGTGAAAATGCATTTGAAAAGTTACAAGTTACTCTTAGCGAAACGATATCGAAATTCGTCAGCATTTTCTCGGAACACTGAAATATAAACTTTATGAATATGGGTATACAGTGTAAAACAAAAGCCATCGTCGTGAGCATCACGTTTTAGACATTCATTTAATTTTGCACTATTTATAAATAGTTATAAATGTTAATAAGTCTCGAACTTACTTTGGGGCTAACCAATCTATGTGATTGATTACATGAAAAGCGACGTAAGTTTTGCTAGGCCTTCGTCGATCAGAACAAATCGGTCACCTGAGACCAAGCACAAAAGACCAGGTCTTAAGGAAAATATACATACATACATATAATCACGTCTTTAGCCAAAAAGGGGTAGACAGAGCCTAAGGCCATAAGACCTTAGGCCACGTTTAGCATAATGATAGTTGAAACAGGAAATCAATAGGGTTGCTAGGAAAATATATAAAGAGATATAACCTTACCACAGAATAGATAACGCCCTAAGACTGATATCACATGACACATGACAGGTTGACTGGAAGAGATTGCATTAGCGATAAGTCCGCTTTTGTACCTTACCTAGTTTTTAACAAAATTATGTATACATTTGTTTGGTGCAATAAAGAGTTTTTCTATTCTATTCTATTCTATCACGCTGAAGAAAATTGGCGAAAAGGCGCGAAACTGACAAAAAGAGATCAGACCAAATCCAACATACCTGTCCTGTGGGGTTTCCAGGGTTGATGACGACGATAGCTCTGACATTGGCCTGCTTGCTGGCCTCGGTCAACGACCTCTCCAGCTCGTTTACGTCGAGACCCCACTGTTTGTCTTCATCCAGATAGTAGCCGACGAGTTCCAGCCCATACTCAGCTATGGAGGCGGAGTATAATGGGTATTGGGGGATGGGTACCATGACTCCTGCAAATATGTGTTTTTACAGTTTTACACTCATTCTATCTCTCTCTCTCTCTTTAATTTCCATATGATCAAAACTATCCGCTATTGGCTGTATCGCCATACCTGGGGCGGGTTTCGCTGCATAGCCAATTATTATGAGTGAGATGAATAAAATCAAAACTATTTATGTTATAAATAATGATAACAAAAATATATTTGATATCCTCATAACAAGCCCTTTCATTTGATATATAACAAGGTAAGATTTGCAAAACTTATTTTTTTTTAAATTCCTAAGTTGTCCCCCAAAAATGACCATGATTACGCCATCCTACCAAATTTCATCTGTTTTGGTCCAGTAGGTTCGGAGAAAATTGGCTGTGACAGACGGACGGACGGACAGACAGACACACGAGTGATCCTATAAGGGTTCCGTTTTTCAATTTTTGTACGGAACCCTAAAAAACGAGACACAACACATTTTAGCTAACATGGGCTTAACAAACCTTTCTTAATACGGTTATAGTTTTAGTACAGTTTAGAAGGAAAGCGCTATAATCGAACAATCAAAAAACCAAAATTAAACATAACTAGCACACTCATAACAACACAACGGTCTCACGCCATTCCTAGTATATACCTAAGCCGGATTTCACGTACATGAATGTTGCAACCCATTTTGCGTTTAACAACGTAATGCCACTAAAAATACTCCGTGATGCTATGGCATGTATGTACTAGGCAGTCTAGTTCATTAGCCAAAGTATTTAATAGTATTTGTGTCGGTATAAAAAAGGGGTAATGAAGGTCGGGCGGCAGCCGTTATATTGTTATAAAAAGTACCGCCAAGTCTATAAGGCCACGCTTAGTGTAATGGGCTCTGTGCCCCTAGTACGAGTTTTTCTTAACGCAGACGCTAGCGACTGCATTAGGATTTTGTATGGAATTTCTTAGTTGCCTTACTATCCGCCAGAGGCGCTGTACAGGTTTGCCATACTAAATCGCTAACGCAGTCGCTAGCGTCTGCGTTAAGAAAATCTCATACTAAGTGAAGCATAAGCATAAGCTGAAAATGCAACTGGGAAACACGCTCGAATCAAGACGTGGTTGTGTTAGTGTGGTAACGGGACACTTTCTAACATACAGACGAACGGAATAAATACATACATAAAAAATTTGCCACGGGTTTTTATCCGTGACTTTTATGTTAAAATAAGTGTTTTCGGTATTCTTTGTTTGTTTGTTTTGTTTGTAAAAACCTTTATTTAGCACAAAATTAACAAAAATACATTACACAAGATAAATGAAACGGCGGACTTATCCCATGAAGAGATCTCTTCCAGCCAACCGGATTACCCAATAGACCCATGGTCGCCTTAAAATATGGTGTTTTTTTAAGTATGAACAGAAAAATTAGTATCTAGTTTATCATATTAACCTGGTATCCCTGTGTGATTTAAAAAATATTTTAGTACCACAGTCTATCATATCTTTTCTCATAATTTATATTAATTTTATAGTATAAAACAAAGTCGCTTTCTCTGTCACTATATCCCTATGTATGCTTAAATCTTAAAAACTACGCAACGGATTTTGATACGGTATTTTTTAAAAGAAAGAATGATTCAAGAGGAAGGTTTTTATGCCCATGCGAAGCTGGGGCGGGTCGCTTGTCTCATATAATATCTGTAACATCGCGAGCAAGGTCAGGTAACACGATCTGTCATTTGCAAGTCGGGTAATACAAGTAATTGCGGCAGCACGACACGACGACGTGACTTGAATATTCCTATAGTTTATTTTAGTTTGGGAGGCCGAATTCGTGTACTGATTTCCGATACTCGCCAATTAACTATCTAAATTTGTTTTTGATGACTATAGATTATATAATCCACTAGCTGTTGCCCGCGGCTCCGCCCGCGTGGGACTCGGTTATATCGCGCCCAAAAGTAGCCTATGTTTGACCTCAGGTCGTTAACTACATCCCTACCAAATTTCATCACAATCGGTCCAGCAGTTTAGCCGTGAAGAGATGACAGACAGACAGACTTTCGCATTTATATTTGATTCAAACAAACGCCTGTTTTCCGCAGGGAAAGGGTAGGAAATTTAATGTTTATTAATTTATGCCATATCTTTCGGTGCCCAGTTATTTCACAGCCTCCCACCCTTCATATAAAAACAACAGAGCAAACCTTAATTGGCGGCAGAAATAGCTAAAAATGTTTTACGCAGATATAGGCAGAGACTTAACATAAAAATTAGGTTTGCAAAGCCCATGTTTTGGCCCTTTCTCTCTTATTGAAATTTATTGTGAAAAGCCAAAACACATTTTAGTTAAAAAGGGTTAAAAAAAACGTTTGTAAGTTTTTATGAATGAGGGGGTAAAGATTTTTACTTGTTACAAATCCTTACAGACCCTCGCTTCCTCCACACTCATCACTTCACATACTATACCACAGATTAAGATATTAGAGAAAATCAAGCTTTACTTTGAAGATTGCATTGATTGACTTAGATATTCTGAATTTATTTGTACGCTCGACGATGTCGGGTAACGTCTTCTAAATTCTCTAAATGTATTCTTTTTTTTTTACTTTTCAACTATTATTAGTGTTCTTTTTTTATTATTATTTATAATGGTTTTATTTAAACATTTGTAGGACATCTGTTAAGTATTATTAATTGGTACTCAGCCAACAGTGAATGAACAGTCGGTTCAGCTTATCACGTGTTATCGTACGTGCGTCTTATCGCTAAAACGATAATACAACGACCACAGATAAATATCGAGATAGATATCAAAATTGCACTTAAAAAATTATATTTCGCCTTTGATCATATGATCGAAGTAATCTAACCTTGCATCCAAGCACTGTTCTCGTGGGAAGTTCACGCGGGTGAAGCCGTGGGCAAAAGCTAGTTAATAATAAAAGTTATATATGCCCGATGAAATATTTTTCATGTAAATAAATAAAGTTAAACTACAACCTACCAACCTAAGGTTGACTGGAAGGGATTGCTTTACCGATAAGTCCGCCTTTGTGCCTCACTGTTTTAATCATAGGTGTTTTATGTTTTTTTTTTTGTTTTGTGGTGCAATAGAGTATTTGTATTGTAATGTAATCGGAGAATTTGTCACTATCTAGCAAAAGTCAACAAATTGATTTTCAAGCAATCTCATAGCCTAAGATCCTTCATTTATTCAGTTCATTAAAAAAAAACATACGTTGCAAGTTATTTTAGCGAATTAATTATTCCAAAATTAAATACAGGTAATTGCTGCAATTTTTTTATCATCACAACAACTAACAACGCAAACTATTCCTAATCCATTGCATACTTCCTTAATATTCATTTAAAATTGGTTATATCGAAACAAAAGAAAAGCTTCAGAATCGAGCAGTGGGATCCTGTACTATCAAGAATGTAACTTTAGTCCAAGAGCATGTTTATCTATGGTTGATTATAGCCATTAATTAAGACTATAGATTTAAAAGTACACCATTATTTTCCGATAACAACACTTATGGTAGATTTTAGTTTATACAACCACTTCATTAACTTATCTACTTAATTTTGCGGTAAATTAGTACAAAAAAGATTATCCTACTTATTATAAATGCGAAAGTGAGTATATTTTTGTTCGTTACGCTTTCACGCTCTATTTACTGCACCAATCTTCCTGAAATTTCGCACACACATAGATAAAAGTATTCAGAAGGGCATAGGATACCCCTTCATCCCCGGAAAAGGCACTGTTTCCGTGGGAAATACACGCGGGCGAAGCCGCGGACGAAAGCTAGCATTACTTAAAAAAGATAATGGAGGTGTTATGGCATACAATTACTATTTTGGCTGACTGAATTTATTCGGTAACCGCTTTACTGCTCATTTCGGATTTTTGATAAGACTAATGTGTGTTTATGAAAACTATATATTTACCTTATCAAAATTCAGATATAAGATGAGTTTCACCAAGCTATAGTTGTGCGGGAGACATTGAAAAGATAAACAACATAAAGTGATAATGCTATAAGTTCATATATATGTATTTAGAACTTGCTGTTTCCCGCGGCTACGCCCTAAAAAGTAGCCCTTGTTTGTCTCTTAGTCCTTAACTATATCCATACCAAATTTCATAAAAATAGCTTCATCGGTTTAGTCGTGAAAGCGTAAAAGACAGACAGATACAGACATTCGCATTTATAATTTCAGTATGGATATGGATTTCGCACTGATTAAAAATCGCAAATACGATAAGGCGCTTGAAAAAAAAAATCTGAAATGTATCTATGTATCTATCCATGAGTATGTATGTAACTTTATAAGTGTTGTATGCACAACATCTGCCACCATCTATTTTAAAATTGTACCCTTGTTACCTGCCTCCGAGTGGCTGGAAGAGATCTCTTCATGGGATAAGCCCGCCGTTGCATTCATCTCTTAAATGTATTTTTGTTAATTTTGTTCAATAAAGTTCTTAAATTACAAACTGAAAAATTAAAAGTGAAACTGAACTGGACTTACCATAATAACTATGCTTCTGAAGGCACGTTAAGCCGTTGGTCCCGGCTGCCATCTGGTAGTCGTTAAAGGAACCACGTCAGAGGCCGAGAGGCGGTTAAGAACTCTGATACCAGGGTGTGCATGGTCGAAGATCAAATGATGATGATGAACTCACCTGAAGGCTTCCCACCAATGTTATTGCAGAACAATTGGAGACAATTCTTGATGCCGTTAGAGGCTCCCGAACACAGCATGATGTCCTGCCAGTTCGCTTTGAATCCATCGCGACGTTCGATGTACTCGGCCACGTGGCGTCTGATCATCTCTATCCCGTGGGATGCTGTGTACGATCCCATTGATCGACCACTGTAACAAAATATTTAAATGGTCAACAAGCTAAAATTTCAATAAAACCGGATCTCTATCCCGTGGGATGCTGTGTACGATCCCATTGATCGACCACTGTAACAAAATATTTAAATGGTCAACCAGCTAAAATTTCAATAAAACCGGCCAAGTGCGAGTCGGACCGTTATCTTTACAAAACGGCAAAAAATCATGAGAATTATTGAAATATTTAATTCATTCTTTTTTTTGTATTTTGTAGTTGATGTATTTCTGTTGCCACAGAAATACATCAACTATAAAAATTTCAACTCTCTAGCTATCATGAGATACAGCCTGGTGACAGACGGACGGACGGACAGCGGAGTCTTATTAATAACTTCCCCTTCCCCGGGTCCCTTTGTTACCATTTGGGTACAGAACTAGAATTCTAAATTTTAAAAAAGCATTTTTCTAAAAATGATTTTTTTCCGCGTTGAGCGGAACGGATTGTAAATTAAACCAATCCCAATATTCAATTGAAAAATTCCAGCGTTGTGATTGGTCAATTCAAATCCTAGCTTCGCATCAGTTGAATTTTCCCTAATAGCAGTAAAAAATATCATAATTTTGGAATCAGCGATTATTTTTTACTTTTTTAAATTCACCAAATAATGAACACATCATTGGATTGTACAGAATTGAAAAAAAAGTACTAATAGCTCATGCAATTTCTTCCAGCCAACTTTAGGGTAGAGAGACAGAAAACATTGGAGCATAAATTTTACAATTCTAATAAGAATCCTAATTTCTCTCACAAAAGTGACCTTGACAATGTCTGGCTATTACAGCAGTGTCGTCATTACACACATTAGCATGCAAATGAGATACCATCTCCACGTTGCTATCTGGCGTGCAAAGACCTCTGATTATCTAATAAGTAACAACTCGGGTCGTAAAAGATCAGAAATATGTGAAAAATGTAAGATTTCTAGATAGGATGCCATTGAATTGATGGCTGGTTTTAAAATAAACGAAAAAGTCATTGTTTTTGCTATTTCGACCGAGGCTTGTATAATGCTTTTCTTACACTTGCGAGGAAACAGCATCGTGATAAATTTTTCATTGGTGCCAAAAATGCGCATGCAAAGGTGGGCACACGATTTTAATCAAATTATTTGTTTCAGTAACTATTCATTTATTTATTCAACTACTAGCTGTTCCCCGCGGCTTCGCCCCGCGTGGGACTCGGTTATATCGCGCCCAAAAGTAGCCTATGTTTGACCTCAAGTCGTTAACTACATCCCTACCAAATTTCATCACAGTCGGTCCAGTAGTTTAGCCGTGAAGAGGTGACAGACAGACAGACAAACAGACAGACAGACTTTCGCATTTATAATATTAGTATGGATATATAATGATGGTATACTGACCCACAGCTGTCAAGAAGTTCCTTGGCGCGCTGTTTGACGTCGGCGGGGTAGTCACTCTTCTCAAGCAGCTCTGGCATAGCGACGCATGCTAGCACCTGACATGACAATATCAATTAACATTTTGACCTATGCTCAGCAGTGGGACAATAAATGTTAAAAAAAAAACAATTGTTAAACACATTTTTTTTGTCAAATAAACACTCCAGATACTAATTTTACTGTGTTACTAATTTTTAAAATTTATAGATTTCATATAAACACTTATTTTAAGATCTTCTTTTCAGCATATTTAGGTCCACTGATGGACATAATATGCTTTTCCATATTCCATTTTCCAGTCTTGTTTGTAATGCGACCTTAGTCCAGCTCCAATATTAGGTTATTAGTGCTTATGCCTAATATTTGAACGTAGTCTAGTTTAGTTGAGTGTTTAGCATATTTAGTTAGATCCACTTTTGGACATATGGCTCTCCCTGGCTCTCTATTCTGTTTGCAATGCGACGGTTCTCGTCCAGGTTCAATATTATGTTATTAGTGCCTGCCTACGCCTAATATTTGTACGTAGTCTTAGATTAGTCGAGTGTTTACTCAAGTCTCAAACAATGAATACAATGGAGTTTGCTTAGCTCCAGTAAACATTGTGATTGAATTTATCATGAGATAATGTCGTGAAAAAAGCACTTTAAATGAAATAGGAGTTTTTCAAAACCCTCTCACCGGATTTCGGCACTAGGTTCAAAAAACACCTTTAGAATGGGAGCATTAAAATTTCATAATAGAGAAATTTAATTTTTTAAGCAAAGATTTTATTTAACTGAAAGAACACAATACTAATATGGCTGCTCGCAAGCTACCGAAGACGCATAGACATGTACGGGGAGAGAGCTATACAGAGGGCAGTGTTATGTGGTATGTTATAATTTTTAATTTTGCTAAAAACTGACTTGGCATAAGAAATTTTTAGGTTATTTTATAGAAAAGAGTGCAAAATTGCAAAATCCTTTACACCACAGATTAGATAATAAAATACCAAAAAAATATAAAATACTAATCCATACTAATATTATAAATGCGAAAGTCTGTCTGTCTGTCTGTCTTTCACCTCTTCACGGCTAAACTGCTGGACCGATTGTGATGAAATTTGGTAGGATTGTTGTTAACGACCTGAGGCCAAACATAGGCTACTTTTGGACGCGATATAACCGAGTCCCACGCGGGGCGAAGCCGCGGGCAACAGCTAGTAATTTATATAATGGTGCTATATTTTTTTTTAAGACTGCCAGCTTGACTTCAATCCTGTCCTGCTTTGTGTAGTTGATTGACTAGCATCTTGTCAGATAGGAGTCAATTATAGATCCATACTAATATTATAAATGCGAAAGTCTGTCTGTCTGTCTGACTGTCTGTCTGTCTGTCTGTCTGTGTGTGTGTCTGTCACCTCTTCACGGCTAAACTGCTGGACCGATTTTGATGAAATTTGGTAGGAATGTAGTTAACAACCTGAGGTCAAACATAGGCTACATTTGGGTGCGATATAACCGAGTCCCATGCGGGGCGAAGCCGCGGGGAACAGCTAGTACCATATATAACAGCTTTGAAATTCATAATAGGTGCCTATTTGACCCTTAGTAACCATTCACAACTGTATAATATTCATACCTGTCTAATGAATGTGATTGGCGTCTGTCCCATGGCATGAGCATCTCCGATGTTAGCGTTTATCACACGCTTAAATGGCTTTTGAGCACCCTGTAACAAAAACATAATTGTTTTCAGCCTTTGGACATAAATAAATAATAAATACATACTTATATTTTCAAGCTGAAGTTTTTATGTATTTCCAGAGTTCAATGAAAAATGCATTCATAAATTATTTTGGCATATGATAGCATGATTCTTAAGGAAGTTTATAGGCTATAGTATGTATACACATTCAGCCTGAATGAAACTGCTGGGCAAAGGTGATTAAATTAAAAAAAAAAAAAAGTAAACAATGATTTGTTTACAACTTTTTTTATTTATAGTTAATTTATTGTCAATATTTAAACAGTGTATATTAAACACATATTAAAGAAAAAAAAAATATTCAGCCGAATTGGGAACCTCCTCCTATTTTGGAAGTCGGTTGATAAAACATAGAAAATAAAACATTTTTTTTTTTGTTTTTGTTTATAGTTTTACAACATCTTTTTTAAAACTGTAACACTGGCTATTAGCTCATGTTATAACATGTTAATTATGCTAAATGACATTGAGTTAGCCGGAGTACTTAGCTGGCAATTGCTTACTCACACAAGTTTATTTAATGTTAACTGTTAACAGTCATATTAAAGTCTAAATGTTCCCGGAGACAAATTAAATCTATTTATAACTAGCTGTTCCTTAAGGTTTCACTCACCCTTGGTGTACTTATATGTAGCTTTAAGAAGGTTCAACATGCTTCCATGATTTAGGACCCCAAATAAGATAAGATAGCATATAACCTTCCCCAAGAATCAGGCTATCATATGCAGAAAGAAATTTTCAAATCCGACCAGTAGTTCTTAAGTTATAAGGATTCAAACAAACATACTCTTCAGCTTTATCATTTGTGAATTGCTAATCAGGGGATATGATACATGTGTACTGAAACATATAGATTAAAGAACATTGTTTTTTTCAGTGGTAATATTCCCATGTCTGTCTTCAGCTATCCATTTCACATCGCTATAAGACACGTCTTTAGCCTTCTCCTTTTTTGGTCTATCTTCTTGGTCTCCCTTTGTCTCTCTACACTTATTTTGCCTTCTTTTATTTTGTTTGGTTGGTTGTGACATTAAAATGAACATTTTACCTAAATATAATATTACTAGCTGTTCCCTGCAGCTCCGCCACGCGTGGGACTCGGTTATATATATATTTATAATATTAGTATGGAAGTATGGATTTTTGCAAAATGTACTATGAAGGCACTGATTTGCCGTTTCTCCCAATAGTTGACTTTTAATTTTAAGTCTGCCAACTGTAAAATAATATTTCTTGTCATGCTAATGTTGGCCTTAGATGTAGATCTTTTCGGGGCTTGGTGTAATGATGGCAAGTGTTGAATTACAATAATAAATACAAACTTGAAGTAAATTTACATTTTAAATTGTGTCAAACACATGTAAAAAATAATATGAAAAAGAGTTGTATAGCACCATATGGTTCAATAAGTTACTAATGATAACATAATAATTATGTATTACATATAGGTATTATTGTTTATATTCATCCACTGATAGTTTTGTAAATAAAAATACTTGAGTGGATTTTGAAAAAAGAAATTGTCGCATGGAGTTTTTATCTTTGTTTAATTAGACATTGGTACTAAAATTGCTTAGTTCCTAGTGAACCAACAATAAACATTGCAAATTATCACATTTTCGAGGCTGACAGTGAATGGGACCCCTACCTTCTCAAGCTCCTTAGAGATTTCCGTCGCGCGAATGACCAATGGACCGCGCACCGCATATTCCAACTTCACAATATTCGGGTTGATATTATCAAGGGTTACCGCCTTGCTAGACATCGTGCGATTACTAGATTTTCCACACAATAATGCGGTAAGCGGTTCTGTGTACGCTGACAGTGTTGCCTGGTGACTGCGGGCGCGGCATATCAATCTCATTTGTGACATGTCTAATCAATAACACTACTTTATACACGTCACTTATATTTTCAAGCGCGGCAATATGTTACCAAATTACGATAAATTATATAATATTTAATCACTGATTCACTTAAAACTTATTCTTTTAAAACAGCTGTTTGACGTAGAACCAACACAGCTTGTGTACAGCCGGCGACTGACGATTGGGTACGATCAATAAACTTGTTCGAATTTGTAAACAATTATCACTTTATAACACGTACCTATCGTCTTTTAATTAATTTAATAATATATGATGTTTCGTAATCTTTGTTGTTTCGTAATTGACACTGTTTAAGGTTATCTAACAAAATTGTAATACGATAAACACTGTCGTAGCGAAATTTGTAAATGATTGAATTATTGACTAGTTACTCGCAGTTATTCTATTCTATTCACTACACTTATTAAACTGCCGATACTACTGTCTAGATTGGATTTAAGATTTTTTACTTTGACCTAGGTTTCTATTTCTATTCTACACGAAAAGTTATATAAGCAAACGACAAACGTAAACAATGTAAATAATTTTAATATTTCCACCAACCAATCGGACACTTCACTACATTTTGACATTTCGTTGGAGCCCGCGTATTTTGTTTTCTATTTCACGCACACACGAGGCAAATGTATCGCTCGCTACTATTCTGCTTTTGCTGCAGATGCTACAATCCAATCTAGATATTTAAAATTCTTAGTAGGTACCTAACTACAAATAAATCAAATTTTTGGACACTGCGTAGTACTATTACTAATTCTGTGACACTGCTATAGTCATTATCTAGTATTATACCTATTGTTATTTCTTATTTAATAATCCTAGAATATTAGTAGGTATAAATGCGTAAATATAGGTATGGTAAGTAGGATATCATAAACGTTGTATTTACTCAGACAAAGCTATGGAAAATAGAATTACTTATTTAGCTCGTTACACACACGTAGCACCGAAGAAAGATTTTGGAAATCGCGCGCGGTCTCGGGCATTTTTTTTTAATCTATGCGTAGCACAGTGCATCTGTGGGTTAGATTAAGAATTTATATATCACAAACTAAATAGAGATACTTTATATATAACACTAGAATGCTTACAGAGGACAAAAGCCGTTCCGAAATAAAACCTAAAGTTTGTAGGTATCTCTTTCTAGTAGGTTGTATAAAATTCAAGAGGAAAAGGGACACCTACAAATGGACCTTTTACTGGAACGTTAGGTATTTGTATGTAGGCTTTAAACAAAAATCAACTTTGCAGTAGAGTAATAAGGATTAATTTTGAATGTTGTTTTTTGCGATTATTATTATTCGTAAGCATTCTAGTGTTGTATATAAATTCTTTGGGGTTAGATTAATCTGCTTTTAGCTTCGAGCAAAACGGTTTCCGTTTCCGGTATGCGGTTGTATTGTTCTTGTGAGATTATATCGACCTAATTAAAAAAATAAACTGATCAATTGTATTGTAAGTCGAATTTGTGTGGTTTGTTCCGTATAAAAATTAGATTTTCCTTCTAATTAGAAATCAGTAGTTTACTGGAATGCCTGGTGGCCTACTATCATCTCTTCAGTTTCTCAAGTTCCAGTGAGTAAGCGAGACAGCGCGCTACATGATGTAAGGCGACATCCCCCTTACTCACTGGAATCCTGGATCTACTGCAGGGCATTGATAATGTGATCCAGTTATTCAATTTTGAGCGTCTCTTTTCCACAGTGGAACTGCTACTACGGGAATGATGTCTCTATCATAGTATATCATACTGATTTATATATAACCTCTATGCATGGTGTGGTCACAACGTTACAACATTAAATTGGTTTACCACGGCTACCTTCAAGATAAAGTTACTACAGTTAATATCATTTTAAAATTGAATTTATTCGTTTTTTTTTTGTTATAGTCCACAATAAATAAACTTATAAGGGTACTAGCTGTTGCCCGCGGCTCGGCCCGCGTGCAACTCGGTTATATCGCGCCCGAAAGTAGCCTATGTTTGACCTCAGGTCGTTAACTACATCCCTACCAAATTTCATCACAATCGGTCCAGCAGTTTAGCCGTGAAGAGGTGACAGACAGACAGACAGACAGACTTTCGCATTTATTATATTAAGTATGGATTAGTATGGATTTAGTCTACTAACTTTTGTATGGAACCCTAACACATTGACGAGAGTCCACATGTCAACTGTGCATGTCAATCAACAATCAGGAATATTTTATTATTACAAAAGAATTTAAACTATGCTAAGAAATTGAGGCAAATCGTAAGCAAAGACTGATGACACTGAAATAATATGAAATTATTTTTACTTAATTTGTGGTAATATACCTACTTATTTATTTCAAAGTTACTAATAACTATATGTACTTACGAAGTTAGTATAAAGGCACTTGGAAAGTAGTTAATTTTGAGGCTCTTCAATTTCACAAAAACATGCATCGCGGAAGAGATGAAACAGAAAAGTGGACCCTGGGCTCCCAAACAGCTAGCTAAGGATGCAACAGGGAAAGTGCTTAGATAAAAAAGATTTAAAATTAAACATTGAAAAAATGGGGTAGGTAGGATCGTTGCGTCCAAACAGCTGGTAGCTTACTACCATATTCTTAAAACCATGCAAGATCCAGTGAGTAATCGTGACAGCGTAATACATGATGTAAGGCGTCATCTCCCTTACTCACTGGAACATGCATGGTTTTAAGAGACGGTAGTAACCGCTCTGGAATAGATATTTGGAAAAGAGATTTCCATAATATACTAGAATGATATCGGTTTTTTTAGATGAATAACAGTTCTAAGTTCTTGGTTTGCACATGGAGAAGCCTGAGCAGTTGTTGTTCAAAAGGAGGGGGGAAGGGCGGGGGAGGAGGCGGCAATGGTAAAAAGGCGGTCACCATGCAAAATGTGAACCCAAACATCGTTAAATTGGAGTACGCCGTAAGAGGACCCCTGGTGATCAGAGCCGCTGTAATAGAAAAGGAAGTTCAAAGCGTATGTTCAATTAATTTAAATATTTTCAATAAATATAATCACCAGTTCGTGTTGGTGTCACGGTCAATCGACCATGCACACCATGGTGTCAGAGTTCTTCGGAACCTGCTGTCGGCATCTGACGTGGTTCCATTAACCAGATAGAAGCCGGGACGGGACCAACTGCTTAACGTGCCTTCCGAAGCACAGTCATCTTTATTGTCAGACAGTCAAGTGATTCAAGCCTGCAATGTCCTAACTGGAACGAATAATTACTGAGAAGTTCGATAGCATAAATAGCATGCGTGTTCATAAAGATAGAGCGTGTCAAAAAGTCGTTGAACGCGGCCCTGCGGCCCTACCGCCTAACTTGATTGCTATCGCTATGGCTTTGGTTTATGACGTCATCCTGTCTTTTCGAACTGCCAAGCAAAGCGATATTGCTTTTACATGTATTCTATGGATCAAGACATTGTCTTAGTCTTGGTCTTGGATGCCACGGGATATGATGATATCAATACTAAAACCATAAAGCATTGTATTGATGAAATTATTGTACCGCTCACTTATCTGGTAAACCTTTCTTTTGAATGTGGTAAATTTCCTGAGATGCTTAAGTTATCAGTTGTAATTCCGTTACATAAAAAGGGCCCTAAGAACGACATGGGCAACTTTAGACCAATTGCTTTACCTGCAGTGTTTTCAAAAATATTTGAAATGGCTATGAAATTTCGTTTGCTACAGTTTTGCTCTAAATATAATCTTATACGAAACGAACAATTTGGTTTCCAAAGTGGAAAATCTACATCTCTGGCTATGTATCACCTTGTTAGGGCCGTGACGAATAATATAAATGATAAAGTACCAACTACCGTTGTATTTTTTGATATGAAAAGTGCATTTGATATTGTATCTCACGAGGCATTGCTAAAAAAATTATATAATTATGGGATTAGGGGACTGGCATATGATTGGATGAAATCTTACCTCTGTGGTAGAAAACAAGTAGTTTTAATAAAGAGTGTCGATAAACATAATAATATGGTTACACATAGATCAAAATTTAAAGTCAATCCGTGCGGTGTTCCTCAAGGCAGTGTGTTGGGACCTCTTTTATTTATACTATATATTAATGACCTCCCGGAAGTAGTTGCACATCAATGTATAATGTTTGCTGATGACATTTCTGTAATAATCCCTTATTCTAATACTGACATTTTAAATTATGAATTTGACATTAATAACACTATTGTATCTATAATTATTTGGCTTAAACATAATAATTTAACTGTTAATATTAATAAGACTAAATATATACAATTTGGTTCTTGCAGGCAAAATAAACTTCACTTAGGTATTAGTTATAATGACGGCAATGTTGATGAAGTAACCTCGACAAAATTCCTAGGTGTCACTGTTGACGAAAATTTGAATTGGAAAGAGCATATTAAGCAATTATGTGATAAATTGAATAAATATCTGTACGTCTTAAGAAGGTTGCGAAACACATCAGCAATATCAACTCTTTTAGCAGCGTATTGTGGCTATGTTGCATCAAATCTTAATTACGGACTGATTCTTTGGGGTAACTCTGTGGATGCTAAGAAATTATTTATTGTGCAGAAAAAATGTGTACGTGCCATATGTGGTAAAGCACCACAAACATCATGTAAGCCTTTGTTTAAAAGTTTGGGTATTTTGCCTTTGCCATGCATGTACATCCTAGAAGTTTCCTGTTTTGTTAAATTTAACATTAACCTCTTCATTAAGGCATCAGAAGGAAATTCTAGAAGTAGAAGAGATCCCCATAAACTTGTTCATGTTAACAACCCAAAATTAACTCTTTATTTAAGACAATGTAATTTTATGTGTGTAAAAATTTATAATAGCATTCCTAGTGACATTAAATCTTTGTCGAACAATTTATTTAAACGTAGACTTACGAAATGGCTAAAAGATAAAAATTATTATTCAGTCCAGGAATTATTTGCTTGAGAAATTTATAAAAAAAAATTAAAAAATGTGTTTGTTATTTTAAATTTTATGACATTTTGTAATTAATTTTATTATGTAACATTTGCATGCCTAATTTGGTAAAATATGTGCGCTAGTAACAAACTTTTATAACACCTTTTGTACCGTATTTTATGCAAATAAAGATTCTGATTCTGATTCTGATTAGGCGGTAGGGCCGCTGTTTGGATTGGTTGCTATAACTGGTGGCATTTCAATCTTTAGGTCCTTCGTGCTTCGGAAGGCAACCTCTTGGTCTCGGCTGTTATCGCTACATGGAAGTTGTAAGGTTGTATCAGATGCTTATAGGTAACCTGATAAAATCTGACAGTGGCTACCAAAACACCTGGATCATGTTTTTATTAGTCTCCTTATCCTGTTCTGTGGGTCCTGTAAAAAGGTTACGAAGACACATTCGGCACCTAGGTGTGCAGGGTCAATTGTCATCGTTTATTTGTAATTCTGAAATGACGGAGATGAGTTAACAAACATAAAAAAAATCAGCCGAATTGAGAACCTCCTTTTTTGGGAAGTCGGTTGAAAATAAACCTTACGAAGATATGCTGAAAATACGCTTTTGCAGGGTGCTCAAAAACCGTTCAAAAAAGTGATCAGGGCAAACATTGGAGACGCCCATGCCATGGGACAGAAGCCCATCACGTACATAAGGCAGGTTAGTGTGGTTCTTAAATCAAACCCAAAGAATTTATATATAACACTAGAATGCTTACGGAGGACAAAAGCCGTTCCCGAAATAAAACCTAAAGTTTGTAGGTATCTCTTTCTAGTAAGTTGTATAATATTCAAGAGGAAAAGGGACACCTACAAATTTTGGACCTTTTTCTGGAACGTTAGGTATTTGTATGTAGGCTTTAAAGAAAAATCAACTTTGCAGTAGAGTAGGTAATAAGGATTAATTTTGAATGTTGTTTTTTGCGATTATTATTATTCGTAAGCATTCTAGTGTTGTATATAAATTCTTTGATCAAACCAGTATTAGCTGTTATTATTCTGTGGTATTATGTAGATTGCACGATCCTACAAAGTCAATCGAACTGTCGACGCCAACTTATATGCTGAGATTCACAGCTAGGCAGTTGACGAATAACTCGAAAAAATATAGGTACACTAGCTGTTCCCCGCGGCTCCGCCCCGCGTGGGACTCGGTTATATCGCGCCCAAAAGTAGCCTATGTTTGACCTCAGGTCATTAACTACATCCCTACCAAATTTCATCACAATCGGTCCAGCCGTTTAGCCGTCAAGAGGTGACAGACAGACAGACAGACAGACAGACAGACAGACAGATTTTCGCATTTATAATATTAAGTATGGATATGGAAGTATGGATAGTATGGAAATATGGATATGGAAGTATAGAAGTATGGAAGTATGGATATGGATTTGTTTTTCTGAGCGAATAAGAGTGAAACATCGCTGCAATTTGTTAAATGTTGACGTCATACAGTGATCCTTCCGTGTCTCATGAGTAGATAATGGAACAGAGAGAAAGGTTTAATTAAGTACACTGGGATGGTAGCTGTAGTGGATGTAAGAGATATTTTTCTTTTCGCTTGGGCGACTAAGGAAAGCTGTCAATTTACTGTACTATTATATGATGCTTCCAGTCTCCTAGATGTTTTCTTGCCCAGCCCCTTCAGTCCTTCCACCGCTTTCTATCTTCCCTTGGGTCTTTCCTATCGAGAACTATCACAGAGTTGTCCACAAAGATTGCCATCCTTTGCCACTAACTGATCGGAACCATACAACCTGACATCCACTTCGCCCCTTAATATGGAGAAAAACATAATTCAATGCCACACAGGCATAGCCGAGGGCAGCACTTACTGAAAACAATAACTTCTTTCAGGTTTTATCGTGTGTGACTTCGCCAGACTTAATAACTAAAGGTATTTACCCTGATGATGTTCAGAAAAGGGCTTCCGAAATTCTTAGCGGTTGTGGGTGAGATTCGAGTTACTTTTAGTTTCTACTCAATTTAGTTGTTATATGGTTTTAAATTACATCTGTACACTACTGTCGGTACATACTTACATAACAAATTGGCACATGATAGGTATGTTTTTTTTTTCATTTCTAAATATAAGTGAAAGACAAGGGTTTAAAATTAAACTATTACATAAGAGTCTAGTTTAATTGTATACCCTTGTCTTCCAACTTAAAGTTATAACACTTTGAAGGTTTATTTACCCAGGTTTCTACGTCCTTTAATTAGTCTTTCAAGTGCGCCAGAAATATCTATTCTTCTCAGCAGCTCCCAGTCCCAACTCACGCAGTCGGCCTGCACCGCATCGTTCCAGCGATATCTGGGCGGCTATCTATCTCAGTTAGTCTGATATGACGCAACGATCTTCCTGCATTCTTTCCAACTGTCAAAGCCATAGCACACAAATTTGCCAACTATTATAAAATACTAGCTGTTCATATAGCTGTATATCGCGCCCAAAAGTAGCCTATGTTTGACCTCAGGTCGTTAACTACATCCCTACCAAATTTCATCACAATCGGTCCAGCAGTTTAGCCGTGAAGAGGTGACAGACAGACAGACAGACTTTCGCATTTATAATATTAATATGGATTAAGGAGCTATAGAAACTGACTTTGTGATATAAATAAATAGTAGATACCGACTGACAGCTTCTTACTTTGTGCAGTGGCAAGTCAGTTGGTTCCTACACAGTATCCCATGGCATCGAGTTGATAAGAAAACATGTGGCGGGGTATATAGAACGCCGTGACGGTCACAAGGCCAATTGGGAAGACATTGTCCTGACTGCTGGTGCCTCATCAGCAATAAAGTACATACTACAGCTGTTCTGCAACAAAATTGGCGGGAAACCCTCAGGTAAGTTGGATAATTTGTCCTTTACAATGATATAGTAATAGTTTAGTAGAAGGAGACCAAGGAGGAATCTTATGATAACTAAATACTTGACAGAATGAGAATAAAGACATCACACATTACTGTAGGTCTAAAAACGCCACTGAGCAATTCATCGAATCGAATTCATGTTACGAATTCTTTAGCAATTCCTATTTCTATAATTTTTTTGAAGAGGAATTGCAAAGTTTAGTTGGCCATTTTACAAAAAATAGAGGAATTGCTACAGAATTGCTAAGGAATTCGTAATATGAATCGAGTCGATGAATTGCTCAAAGTGGCGTTTTTAGACCCCCTGTTGTTATTTATTTAATAGCCTATGTCGTTTGTAGACTTCTTGAAGAGATTCATTGGGTCCATACTTATTCGTAGGGTCCAGCGCGAAAATTTATTTTAGCAGCGCTTTAGATTTCTATTTCTTTATAATATTACAGGTATCATGATCCCCATTCCACAATATCCGTTATACTCCGCCTCCCTAGCCGAGTTCGACTTGGAGCCAGTCAGATATTTCTTAGACGAAGATAAAAATTGGGCGCTGGATGTCAAAGAGTTGGAGCGATCTTTGACTGAAGCCCAGTCGAAAGTAAACGTCCGTGCTTTGGTGGTCATCAACCCAGGGAACCCTACTGGTCAGGTTTGTACCAGAATCTTAATTGATTATAACTCTTTGATTTTCTGAATGCACGAGATGATTCTACCGTTTGCAAGACCTGGCACGGTGAAAGATCTGTCATCATCATCACAGTCAAATTTGACAACTCTTGAGCATTAGGGCTCTGGTTGCTTACCACGATGGTTGATGCTTATTAGGAGGAGATCTTATAGGAGATAAAATCGTCTCTCTTTAGATAGATATGTCATTATTTTTATGTAATCCTGGCATTAGATATGGATGTCCACTGATGATGCCAATTTATGCCGATGCTTGTTTCCGATGGGTTTGAAGTTTCATTTTTCTTGCCTTTAGGTATTAACGAGGCAAAACATCGAAGATATTATCAAGTTTACAAATAAATACAACCTGTTACTGTTTGCTGATGAAGTGTACCAGGACAACGTGTACGCGGAGGGCAGTAAATTTTTCTCATTCAAGAAAGTACGTTCTTCTTGCATTCTGTGATCTTTGGTTTTATAAATATTAGGTTTAAGAACATTATTTCTCAAAAGAATCATGCAAGTAGGTACTTACAATAATTCACCTCAAGAGAAATACATTACACATAAACATACCTTATAAAAAGTTTAAACACAAAATATTATGATGAGCGTTTTTTTCATAATAAACTATCACATAACACTATAAAACAATAAAAACCCATCACAAATTCACACTTAATAATTACAATGTCGGGTAGGTATGCAAAACGAGAAATTTTGTGTGACGTCGTCTTCATCTATATCGCTCGACAATCACGGATCAATGAGTTACTGGTTGTAGAAATGTTACACTTGACGATGTTCACAGAGGGCGCCTGTTGAATTTATAACAACTTTATATGTATTATCTAGTAATATGCCGAGCCAATGTCACCAGCAGGGGCACTCAGCATGTCTCTATCATGCATGTTTTTTGGGATACCAGATCCCAGGGTCCGCTAAGCTTAGACAGTCCTAGATAGATATTAATGTCCTGGGAACCACTGGTTCCTACTCGTATGTCTAACTTTATAATTAAGAACTTAAACTTAGTACTCGGCAGGTCATGAAAGAAATGGGCTCGCCATATGACAAGCAGGAGTTGGCATCCTTCATGTCAGTCAGCAAGGGCTACATGGGTGAGTGCGGGCTCCGAGGTGGATGGATGGAGCTGTGCAACATAGACCCGGAAGTCCAGGCTCATTTGTACAAGGCGATATCCGCCATGTTGTGCCCTACTACCCTCGGGCAGACAGCTGTCAGTTGTTGTGTTAGTATTCTCATAGTTTTATATCATCATCATGTAGGGACGACGGTCAACCGACCATGAACACATGTCAGAATTCTGCGAAAGTGCCGAGCTGACGTTTTTTTCATGTAATGAATCATTTAAGTAAGAAAGAATGCGAAGATAAAAAGCTAGCCAAATAAGATTGGCGAAACCAAGGCTAAGTGGAGAGGATCGGGTGGTAATGAGAGTGCACGGAACAACCAGTTGGTCGTTCCAGGTCGTAGTTATAGCTGGAAGGATGAAGTTTTCCTAATTCGCTTATTCTGGCTATCACAGCCGGGCAATGGCTTAACGTACCTTCATGAGCAAGAAGGAGCCTTAGATAGAAATTTATTGATTTATATCATGTTAGAAGTGATTGATCCGTCTCTTCGTGTCTGACGTGATTTCTGACACTACCACAAAGTTTTTAATGTCAGACAGAGAAATGCTACAACACCAACTTACACAAACTGACCCCGCTGCCCGTACTTACCGGAATGACCGGGGGGTTAGGTTTATCCCCCTGGCTGTACTTTAATTACTTACTGCGATGGCTCGACAACCGAATGTAGGTCCTGACCTCCGACACAAGAGTTCCATTTTAATAACACTTACGATTAATTTTAAAGGCTTTGCCCCCTCAAGAAGGTGATCCCTCATATGATCAATGGAAGGCTGAAAAGGACGATGTGCTGGGATCTTTAAAAAAACGGGCCAAAATGATTGCTGAGACCTTCAACAAAATGCAAGGCTTCAAGTGCAACATCGTTCAGGTGTGTATTTTTATATTGTATTTAAAAAAATCGGTCAAGCGCAAGTCGCTTCTCCCGTGCTTTGTGCCTTTATTTGAGCCTTATTCGCGCGGTTCGCGCCAAGACAGTCGGTGACTTTGGTCGATGGAATGAAATGTTAGATATTGAACATCGTGGGGGCTCAAGGTTAACCGACCCTGCACATCCATCGGATAATAAGTTGGTTCTCCCGTGGCAATGGAAACTCTGATCACCAGGTCTAAGGCAAGACCATAGATGCAGTTCTAAGCTATTTAATCAGGCGTTACTTTGTGGAAGTCAAAGTTACAAGTACTTACCTATTTACTATGCGTGCTTCCACCACCAGTTAGTTCATGCTTTGGCAGTAAATTTCATGAACTGGTGATGGAAGCACGTCAAGTAATTTGGTAAGTACCTACTTGTAGTCCCTCGCTAGATATCAGTATTCTAGGTTCTGGTCTGACGTGTTCCAGGGAGCTATGTACGCCTTCCCTCGGTTCGAACTACCACCTAAAGCAGTAGATGCCGCCAAGAGTGACGGGAAACCACCTGATACGTTTTACGCGTTCCAGCTACTAGAAAACACAGGTAATACATACACCGCTTCAATTGCTTAAACCAATAAAGCGCAGATAAATAAGGCATAAATTCTTCTGCCATATGGTAAAGAACCCGAGCGTAGGTATAATCAGATCTATGTCATCTAGCGATGACAGAGATCGCTTAATTTGTCTATAGTTAAGTAGCAGCAATCCACGTCATTCCAGCCATGCCATTGCTTGACACGCACTATCGTTAAAATCATCCATGCCGGCTGCCATATCATCATAGGCAGTCCTACCTCAAATATTTCTTGAATGACAAATTGAAAGCTTTCATCTGATGGGTGTCTTTTTCGCATTAATAGGCTTGGTTTTTGAGTTCAGCTTTTGCTCTACATTATATAAATTACCTTCTTGCTTACCATAAAACGCTTCCTCGTCATTGCTCCTCTCAAAATCTACAGGAATCTGCGTAATATCTGGGAGTGGGTTCGGCCAGCGCCCTGGGACCTACCACTTCCGAACCACGATCCTCCCACAACCAGAACTGCTGCAAGAGATGTTGGACAGCTTCCAAAAATTTCATGGCGAATTCACCAAGAAATACTCGTAGCAAAATATTCTGGCAGTGTCAGCACAGGAGTAGATGACGGGGTAGGAATAAAGCCTTTTATTGAACAACACGACGTTAGAGATTAAACAAATCTTTTAGTTTTAAAAAAAAATTCTTACTATATTTTTAATTTATATAGTTATATATTTTTTTTATTAAATTAAAATTGTTTTAATAATAAATTATAGTAATAAAGTCCATTGTAAATAATAAAACATCGCACTGTATCTGCCCTGGCACTCCAGTCTTTTGTAGTCTTGTATACATAGTTTCGTTTCCTTGCTTATGCTGCGCTGTGAATGTTTTTGAGTTTGAATTTTAATTTTTGAATTAGATTTTGTTTTGAAAGAATAAAATAGTTTTTATTTTACTTAAGGGTTCGAGTTTTGTTTAATGGCGGCATTTCTTCTGTCATTTTACTGATTGTGGTACAATGAAAGAATGTACAGTGGAACATATACATATATATGTATACAACCTCAGGCACAGAACAGAGAAATTATTACCTCAAGTGTAGTATTGGTAAGTGTAGTTGGTACACAAAAGAGGCGAATTAAGCAATCTGGCCGTGGGGCAATCAAAAGGGCCTTTGACGTCTAAAAGTTTCAGCTTCTGTGTCGCTATGATCAACGGAACTTTCGTCGTCGCTCGAGCTTATGATTTTCCTAATCAAAAAATAAATTATAAATAATTCTTAATCGAAAGAATGGAGTGTTGAGTGCAAAAACTTTTAGAGTAAGGCAATTAAAGCTAATAGATTTATTTTCATGTGTAAGGTTCTATAAATTTAAAATAAATAATCGATCACATAGCATTATTGTTAACTCCTCTAATCGTCGCTAGATGGGAACAAAATTACAATACCGATGACCCTCCCCGCCTTATCGCAAATAGGCGACATGTGTTTCTAAGGAAAAGAAAAAGCGGTAGGGCCCCCCCTAAAAGTAAAAATAAATACTTAACTATGTGGCGATGCTTCAGGAATTTACAGGAATCGATTAGGCAAGTAATAAAAACAAATTATTTCATTTCACTTTATTTTACACAATATTTTCAACTAAATTCAGACAACTGTCTAATAACTAAATATATATATTTATTCATGTAATATCCCAATACAAAAATATTTCATCTCTTTATTTATATATTGACAAATTCATAACTTTATACACTATCAATTCAGTATGATTTGTATTTAATATAATGTGATGTGTATTCACAAAGTAATGACGATATTTATAGATTAATTCGATTAACAACGATATAGTATTTTAATTTAGACTTTAAAATGTACATCACAAGTTAGAACGCAGATATTTACAAATCGCAAAGCTCGTAACAAAACCAATGAGATAAGCTACAAATATATTTAAAAAAAATAACAACAGATATCTCACAGTTTATGGCAATGAATTCCACAAAGTCTAATAATTTCCATTTAATAGACAATTATAAAACACAACGTAGCTATATTTTACATAGTCTTACACCGAAATAAATAAATTATTTGCTAAACTGTATTTTATTGCTTATTGTCAACTGAATATAACATTCTAGAATGATGTCACTACGATGACGTCACTACGTCCCTGTTACTAACTAAGTTAACGTTAAAACAATTCGCACGCATAATTGCAGACTCGAAATATAAAAGAAAACAATGCGCAAAAAATCTGCCGCGCAAAATGCGTAAAGTACAATAATTGACTCAAATTAATATTGCAGAATTTCAAGCGGGTAATTTATTCTTTTTTATTAAATTTATTGCAGCATTACGCGGCATTTTGCGTAACTGGCCTAATGCGAAAAACCTTTAAAAAACAATGAGTCCTCTTCTGGAGTCTACTTTGTAATAAATTCAAATCGAAAACGTTAGAGAAGGATCAAAATTAAGAGTAAAAAACAGGTCTTAAGACTACATTTTTAAAAGTATTTTTTTAAATCGTTTATTTGAAAATATATTTTATTGATTAGGAATGCTGGACATTTTTAAAACTATATTATATTAATCTGATCTCCTTTTGCCCGTAAATAAGTTTTGGCAGAATTATTTTAAAAAAAGAATTTAATAGTTGCCAATTAAAAAAAAATATGTTTATTTTTTCTTGCACTGTTTTTGAACGGGCAATCCTATCGCAAATTAAGACATTTGCATCACTAATCAGTGATTATGTTGCCTTATGAAAGTCGGAGTTTGTCGCTAAATTAAGGCGAAAATTGTGTTAATTAACAAACTTTGCCAGCTATAATATAAACAAAGTTAACTTACGAAACAATTAATTTCTTTTCTGACAATAGAACACTGATAAGTCCCAAATATTTTTTGAATAAGTCCCAAATATTTTCCGAATAAGTCCCAAATAGCAACAATATTATTCCCGAAAAATGCGTTGCAAACAATCGACAGCCCTATTCAGCGACACGTATCTCCGGCAACGGGAGGTAATCTCTAACGCGCAGTAACACGGCGGCCGGTCCGATAGCCGGGCGCCGTGTCGCCGGCTAGCAATCCCGGTCTTCTTTAACCAGCTGTGCCGTGTCGGCGCCCGTGTCGGCCGCCGGATCGAGAGCCCGGGGCGGCCGCGCGGGCGCTGCCCCCCGGGTTTCAGTGGACGACGGTGAGATTACGGCCGAGGCCACTTTATCTTTAATCTCCTCTGGTACTTCGTAGATGCCGGCTGGAATAGGAACATAGGGAAATTAGATTATAACATATTAATTTATTTTTATTTAAGTAAAGCATTTATATAAAAACGAGGCTAATTGTTTTTTTTTTTACTTTTGTTAATTAAGAGTAAGACTTGCTTATTTTCATTTTTAAAGGAACATGCTAAGGTAAGATACCACTTATTTATTAATTTTATTTTACTATTTTTGGTTTTTCAAGTTTCAAGTTTTCACATTATTTACAAAGGGCTAAAGTGAATTGGAATCTAGATCGCCATCTGACTATGTTTGTCATTCTGAGATATCAATATAACAGGGATTTACCAGGGAGAAAGAGCAGAGTGCCAATATATACTGACCGTAAGACCTTAATACAAATTATAAAATACTTAATTAAACACTAACAGATAAAAACACTAGTCGCTATAAATATTAAAAAACTATAATCATGTACAAAAAAAAAAAGGTAAGGTGATAAATCACTCAGAATAATCTAGCACAAAAAAAAAACAAATCAGAATCTTCAAAAAATACTCACGTAAAGGTGGTTCAGGTTCCCCAGCAGCTCTGGCCCTGGTGACAGCATCATACATAGGATTACTGAAGTCCCTGCCCTTCCTTCTAGTATCTTCTAGCGTGTACGCGGGCTCGGCGACGCCTCCGAACTCCACGTTAGAGCCTTGCCGGAACGACACGCTTTGGGACGACGCGAGACTGCCCAGGCCGCCTTTGCCGCTGTTGATTGAATTTGATACGTCTTAGTTTTTGGATAAGAGTAGACGAGGAGGAAAAATAAAACTTTTGATTTTTTAAGATAACTAAATATATAGGGACAAAACACACCGATGGAGTTAGAACCAAAGCACAGAATGACCAAAGTGTGAGACTTGTAATAACAAAGGTCTGCGCGCTATGTGATGAAAAGAGTTGAAAAATCAGATTCGTGTCAATAGGCAAGAACTTTTAATGGAGTGTAATAAAGTAGGTAAGAGTGTAATAACTTCTTCCATGCTGGTCTGGGGGAGAAAGAAAAACATAGAATGTACCAGCTGCTTCTCTTCCCGAGCAAGCCGTAAAAGTCGTCTGAGGGAATCGCCGAATGGGGAAATCATGACATAGGCGATGCGGCTAGCAACCCATCACTATTGATTTCCTGTTTCAACTACCATTATGCTAAACGTGGCCTAAGGTCTTATGACCCTAGGCTCTGTCTACCCCGTATGGGATAAAGACGTGATTATATGTATGTATGTAATAAAGTAGGCCTAATATTATGTTTAGATCAGATAAATAAATAATAGCTTAGAACCACATTGATCACACCAGTAATCAAACAAAAAACACCTCATTAAAATAAGATTTGTTTAAGAGCAGCGATGCCACAAACAAATACCTGTTTTTTCTTTTGTATACTATGTTTTTTCCGCGGAATTTATTTGATTAGTCCCAAATAGTGACAATACAAGTCCCTAAAAAGCGAAACTACTTGCTTTTGCTAGTGCACTCGAGTTTCCTTCGGGAACAGTCCTCTTTCCCGGTATAAAAGGTACTTTATGTTCTTCTCAATACTTCTATGTGTATGCGAAATTTAAGGAAGATTGTTATCCATATCCATTCTTCCATACTAATGTTATAAATGCGAAATTCTGTCTGTCTGTCTGTCACCTCTTCACGGCTAAAGTGCTGGACCGATTGTGATGAAATTTGGTAGGGATGTAGTTAACGACCTGACGTCAAACACAGGCTACTTTATACTATAACCGTCCCACGCGGGACGAAGCCGCGGGAAATCACTCACAAAGGCCGCTTCCTCACGAAGAACCAGCCCGCCGCGCCGACCAGCGCCAGTATCAGTATCAGTAGCACAGGCACCAGCACGGCGGCGGTCGCGCCGGAGCGGGCGGCGGCGGCGGCGGCGGCGGCGCAGTGCGGCGGCTGCAGCGGCGGCCGGCACTCGCAGGCGAGGGCGCCGTCGGCAGTCGGCACGCAGCGACCGCCGTTCTCGCACGGACAGACGAGCGGCAGTGTGCGGGGGGGTTCCACGGCTGGGAAGAAATGTTACGGTGAGTTTGGAATTATTTTACATATGAGGAGTTTGATGGCCCTAATGTTGAACAACGTTAAGAAACCCACTTAGCCGTGACGAGTATTGGTTCCCGTCACTTGAGTTGTACTTCAGGAAGTTAAATGCCTTCAAGCAGATGAAAAAAATATAATCTCCTACAGATTCTTCATTTTAAAAGGAGTTAAGTTCAAGTTTAAGAGGAGGAGAGAGTAGAGAAGGACTTTTTCTTTTCAATTTTATCCCTATTTCAGTTTTCTGGTTGCATTCCAAATAATACGGCTTCGGAGACCAAATTCAGCTAAACCTAATGTCTTAATTTTTCCTCACTATGTCTTAGGTACTCTTTTTAGTAAACAGACTGTGTCAGAATTATCAAATATCATGTTATTGTCATTCATTTGTATCATGTCGATTGTAAGATATTGAGTCTTTACACCGTGGTTACATATGTTTTTAACTACTGTAAGAATAAACGAATGTAAATGACTAAAGTGTAAGTGAATGAATGAATGATAAAACACTATTATGATAGGTATATTTATTTTCTACCGCATACAATTTCGAATGTTTTTGCGAATTATTGAATGAATGAACATAAGAAAAATTGATTGAATGTTACCGAATGAACAAATGAATGGATGAGCCATTGCATCACACACATAAACATATTAATACCTACATAAGCGCTTAAGGCGGTCAATAAATCGTTCGACATTATATTGCTAGCATGCATACTTACTCTTATTACTCCTGGTATATGTGTGATGTTTGCATTGTTATGCTTTTATTTCATTTATTTTTTTAAATTTTATTTTGTAACCTATGGTGCCCTCGGAAGACCAGCGTTGTGGTTCTCACCACAACATTATGCTGAGAGGGGACCATTTTGATATATACACAAATTTGTAATTTTTGTGTTAATTTTTGTTCACTTTTTCCATTGTGTTTTTGTGTAATATCAAATAAACATTTTTTTCTTTCTTTCTTTCTTTTTCTTACTTTAGAATTGTGTCAATAGTTTAACATTAGATCTAAGGTGAAAATAATGAATCAATGTACGTTTAGCACTCTACGGGTTTGGATTCAATCCCTTCGGAGTTATCCCCATAGCTTAGCATCTCAGCATCAGCATTAGCAGATCTGTGTGTGGTTACACCATCCAAATTAATTTCTAAAAAAAACTTATTAATTGAACACGTTAATAAAAGAACGAACGAACGAATGAATGACTGAACGAACGATACTGACCGGCGTCGCACGCGCGCTCGGGCGCGGCGCGCTTGGGCGGCGGCTGCTGGTCGGGGCAGGCGCAGCGCCGGCCGGCCGGCACGGACAGACACAGGTGCGAGCACACGGCGCGCGCGCACGGCGAGCGCGACAGCGACGTCGTGTTGTAGCGCCGCCGGTGGTACACTGACCGACGACACTCGTTATTAACAAACATTTAAAATTTATAAAGTACTAGCTGTTCCCCGCGGCTTCGCCCCGCGTGGGACTCGGTTATATCGCGCCCAAAAGTAGCCTATGTTTGACCTCAGGTCGTTAACAACATCCCTACCAAATTTCATCGCAATCGGTCCAGCAGTTTCGCCGTGAAGAGGTGACAGACAGACAGACAGACAGACAGACTTTCGCGCCAGGTTCGCTGTAACGTATTTATTTGTTCGTTTGTTACCTCTTCACGCCCTATCTACTACTAAACCAAACTTCTTGAAATTTCGCATACACATAACTAGGAGTTTTAAGAAGGACATATGGTACCTTTTATTCCGGGAAAAAGCACTGTTGCCGGGGGAAATTCATGCGGGCAAGGCGCGAGTGAAAGCTAGTTAGAAATAAATCGAATAATGAGAGAACTCTATAATAAGCTTCCAGAATAAATAACATCGGCTCAGTTTATCAAGTCAGATGGCGACCGTAACAGGAACGTTCTACCCTACTTAATTGGCGACCGTGACAATTGAGTTAATTGAGAAAACACGACATAATAACTAATATTTTTAAATGTCCTCAAAAACATTGTAACCTATTCTAATACAATAATAAAACAAGACAACTCACCTTTCACAGCCGACGGGTTGACTAGATCCTTCGATATAACAAACGGTACCCCACGCCCGAACTTATCCTGACGCACCAATTCACCCGTGTCCCGAGTCACCCAATACAACGATGACTCAAACACGTCCAAAGAGATCGGATGCTTCAGCGTCTCCCCTCGAACTATAATCCTCCTATTTGACCCATCATGTCTTATCATCTCAATCGTATTCAGCTTCGTATCAGCCCAGTAAATTGTGTGATCCATAGCTTGGTCTATAGCCAATCCAGTCGGATGACGTATATTCTCAGTCACAATAGGACGCCTCTTACTTCCATCCATCCATGAGATTTCGATCTTCGGAGCGGAACCAGCATCAGACCAGAACATTTTACCCATCTGAGGGTCCAAGACTAAGGATGTGGGACTTTCGATTCCCGCTGAAACTAACGCTCGACGGTATCTGCCATCAGTTCGAGCTACCATGACTCTTCCTCTGGGTTTAGATCCTGTTCTGTCGGATTCTGTCCAGTATAAATTGTCTCCGACGTAGTCAACAGCTAATGCTGTGGGTTTGGAATTTCCTTTCATGTTTAAGTCTTGGGCGAAACCAGTCTTGACTTGGCCATCCATAGCGTTGACCATGTAAGACCGTTTGATGGTCTTCTCGTAGCTGTCTGCCCAGAAGACCATTTCGTGTGTAGGGTCATAGTCTATGGCTTCTATTCTCTTTTCAGATGAGATCACTTCGAATTCCTCGTTCTTATCTTGGACAAAGGCTCTGATTTCTGGACCATTGGCGAACATGAGTACTACTTCGTCTTCTGTCGCTCTGCAAACGCCTGATAGATTGTCGGCCAATCTGAAACAATTATTTTAGTTACAGCAAATGATCAGCTCGAATCCGTTGGGGTCAATCACTAAAGGTGACTTATCGATTCGTAGAAGAATTTCTGATGAAAAAACACGTTTGAGGTCAAAAAGCGGTTTAATAAAAAAAACTGGACACAAGAGTTTGTAAGGTCAAAAGATTTTACAGTCAACTTGATGAGAAAAAAAGAAGAACAGATAGCTCGTTTCTTTACATAAGGTATCGGCACGAAGAGGTACTATTTCCAATGGTCTTTCTATTTTATTCTTAAATTTTAAACAAAATGTTTGGTCAGGTCCTAACTAGATCGCCTGTAGTCCGCAGTCCGTTACGCACAAATCGTGACAAAAAACTAGAATTTGTGCCAAAAGTTATTCAACAAGGCCTTGATCCTCATCCATGAGGAATGCATCAGAGAATACAAAAAGGGTCAATAAGAGATACAAGTATAAGTTTGCCGAGACGGTTAGTTAAAAAAATTACCTAAATCCATCCCTACAGCTGCAAGAGAAACTTCCATTGATATTGGTGCACAGTTGTGAGCAGTGGTGTGTGCCCTGGGCGCACTCGTCAACGTCCACACACTTCTTCTTATCCTGCGGTGAGATGATCCAGCCTTGGAAGCAGGTGCAGATGTACCCGCCTCCGGAAGACGTCAGGTTTGTGCAGAAGTGTTCGCAGCCACCTGGGAAAAAGATTTCTTTTAATTTTCTTCAATCGTGACAATGATTAAATTTGTTGTCTCACATTTATGTCTTATCGACTACGCTATTAAAACGCTTACCCTTTTCCTTATGGTCGCACGTAGTGTATGATGACATCCCAGTCAATACTAGCGTCTCCGTAATCGTCAGCAGTCACACAATTGTGTCTTCTCGACCAAATATTGGTAAAAAAACTACGTCATCAAAACACTTACCCTTATCCATATGGTCGCAAGTATGTGTATGATGACATCCCAGCTCGTCACTAGCATCGCCGCAATCGTCAGCGAAGTCGCACAATTGTGTTCTTTCCACGCAGTGTTTGTTGGCGCATTGGAACTGTGTGTATGGGTCACAAGGTCGAGCTCGTGCTGCGCATAGCGTCATGTTATTCTCATCGGATCCATCTCCGCAGTTATCTATGCCATCGCATACTTGGTATCTGTAAAAAGTGGTGAAATTAAAGACTTCATTTGTTTTAAAATCGGCATCATATGTAAAACCTGAAATGATTAACCCAGTGCCAGAGAGTGGCTCGTGGATTGTGTGTGGTAGCTAATGGTGGCGTCTAGCATCTGCTAGGACTTCTACACGCTCAGTCTAAGATAGGCATATATTTAGAAAATAGCAGCCTATAGAGCAGCCGCCATTTCGTAATCCTATATAACTAGATGGGATAATATTTGTATTTCTCACCTCGGCACACATCTGTGGTTGTCACAATGGAACCTCCTCAGCGTATCGCAGTTGAAGTTGGTGCAGATAGAGGCGGCCTCGTCAGAGCCATCGCCGCAGTCGTCGGTTCCATCGCACAGGTCAGATTGCGACACGCACAAGTTGTTGCCGCACTGGAACCTGATAAACAAATATTACATAAAAATCAATAGGTAAATGAATCAATGATAGGAGTCAAAGAAACTTATTGGTTGTTGTCAATGATGATTTTCTGAGTAAATAAATAAGTAGTAAAAAATAAGTAGATGCAAGAACACAGCTTGAAAAAAAGAGAAGCCTCGTAAACATCGATTAAAAATAAATGACATCTATACAAATAAACTCAATATTACGAAATTGACGTTTTACTCTCATTCTCTCAGTGTCCGATACAGCTCAAATACTGTTCGACTCACAAAAATGTATCTACTTAATATTTTGAATAAAATTATAGCAATCAGAAATCTCACCTGCTCTCCGGGCAGTATTTCCCTCCGGGGAACCTCGGCGGGCACCCGATCTCATCCGACAGGTCCCGACAGTCTCTATCTCCGTCGCAGCGGAAGTAAGCAGCAATGCAATGCCCCGATTTACATTGGAACGTCCCATTCTTGCATTTAAATCCACCACAGTCCATCTCATCAGAATTATCCCCACAATCGTCTTCATGATCGCATCGCCATCTCGACGAAATACACTTTCCATTGCCGCATTTGAATTCGGATTCCGAACACTCTCTGTATTTATGCTGGCAAGCTGCCTCAGCTTCGTCACTTCCATCACCACAGTCGTCAGTGAAGTCACACAACCATTGTTTCGGAATACAGCGTTTGTTTTCGCAAGTGAAATCTGTTTCGCTATTGCAAGACGGACAATTTTCTGGTAATTCATCAGAGCCATCTCGGCAATCATCTTTTCCATCGCAGAACAGCCATTTTGGAATACATCTGTAGTTAGATTGTCCTGGACATCTTCTCCAGCCGGTCGTGCAGTTTCTCTGCCGGCACATGTACGCTGGTTCATCAGAATCATCACCACAATCATTATCGAAGTCACACATCCATAATTTCGGAATGCAACGTCCGTTCTTGCAAGAGAACTCAGTATCAGGGTTACAGGCTCTATTATGACACATAGCTGGATCTTCATCGCTGTTGTCTTTACAGTCTGTATCTCCATCACATTTCCAACTGTCGAGAATGCACCGTCCTGAAGATTTGCACTTGAATTCGAGGAGTGGACATTCGTGCGAGCATTGGGCTTCGTCGCTCCCGTCTCCGCAATCGTCAGTACCGTCACAGATAGTAGCAGCGGGGGTACAGTTAGTGTTCTTACACTGGAAGGAACCAGCACGACAATGTCTGACAGGACAAGTGTCAGGCTCGTCCGATCCATCCATACAATCTTTCTCTCCGTCGCACTTCCAGAACCATGGTATACACTTCTCGTCATGACCGTTGCATCTGTGTTGACCATCGGTACAGTTAGCGATACAAGTCTTTTGATCTCTTGCTAAGTAGAATTGGTTCGGGCAAGCGCATTTGTATGTCGTAGCGCCTTCTTCACCGTAACCTTCGATGTTCAAGTAGCTAGATTCGTGGGGTGGAGCAATCAGACACAAATGTGAGCATCCTCCATTGTTATCACCACAGGGATTCGGATATGGGAGTTGTCTTAACGGATGGACGACGTGAATATCGTATGGCCTATGAGTAGTGTTTCTCAGAATAGTCAAGTTTTCGCCAGAATGCTTATTTGCTTTGCTTATAGCCTTCAAATTCCAATCGGTCCAGTAAATTTCGTCGTCAAATAGACTGAGAGCGAATACGTGCGGTACTTTAGAACCTGATAGGACTACATGTCTGTGCCTGCCTTCCAAATCAGCCGAGCCGATATAATCCAAATGAGCGTCAGCCCAATAGATTCTGTCAGTGAAGTAATCTATCGTCAAGGCATTCGGCCATGCAATGTCTTGTTCCCAGTTCAGGATAACAGAGAAGTTGGAACCATCCATTCCCATTTTTCCGATATAAGCTTGTAAATGCCAGGATGTGAAGTATAGGTATCCAGTGCCAGGATGGACTACTATAGCTCTAGGATCAGCGACTCCAGTCTTGAGAGTCTTACGTCTTGTACCGTCCAGTTCTGAAACGTCTAGATTCTTCGAATGTCTATCTAGCCAGTACAGTTTCCTTCCAATCCAGTCTACGGCTATACCTTCTAAAGCGTGTGAATCGTGTCTTATAACGACTTCCTTAGTAGGATTGGGGTCAGTGTAATCAGATCGGTAGATGGTCTTGGCTGATACATCGGCGAAGTACATCTTATGCTCTTTAAAATCGAAATCAACAGCCACCACGTTCATCAGATCTTGGTGAACTAAATTGTATAATGCTGCGTCTGTGGACATGTTTCTGACGTAATATTTGTTGGTAAAGATGACCCAAGCTGTGGTATTATCCTTTCGCTTGCATGTATGTTCGTCTGCTTCTCTTTCGTAGTATTGTTCATTGCATTTACAATAGTAAGATCCAGGGGTGTTTGAACAATATTGGGAGCAAACGCCAGGAGTTTCAACGCATTCGTCAACATCTGCGCAAGCTTTTCCATCGGGTAACAATTTGTATCCTTGATTACAATCGCAATAGAATCCAGTGAGCGTATCAACGCATTTATGTCCACATTCATTTATCTCGAGTTTCGCGCATTCGTCTACATGACAATGGGCCGGTTCGTCTGACTCATCAGTGCAATCAGCCACCTTGTTACAAACCAGTCGGTTATCGATACACTGGTCGTTATTACATTTGAACTGTCCAGTCGGACAAGTCTTATTTTGTTTGACGCATCCAACTTCATCGGAATGGTCACCGCAATCGTCTTCTCCGTCGCAGCGGAAGTGATTTCTGATGCATTTGAAATTTTGACAAGTGAACTCCTGGTCGGAACACTGTTTGTATTCTTTATTACAGCGTTTCCCTTCATCGGAGCCATCACCGCAGTCGTTGTCGTGGTCGCATACCCAGCCTTCGTTGATGCATCGACCATTGTTGCACTGGAACTGGTCTTCGGCACAAGGAGCGGGCGCGGCGCAGTGGTGGATTGTGGAGTTCTCATCAGCCCCATCGATACAATCGGGATCTCCATCACACAACCATTTCCTTGGTATACACTGCGCGCGTCCCCAGAATTTATTCTCTTCGCAAGTATATTCAGTTTCAGCGTCACATTTCCTCTCATTACATTGATGACGGTCATCTTCGTCACTACTATCTAAGCAGTCGTTATCTCCATCGCAAATATAGATTCTTGGTATACAATTTCCATTGTCACAAGTAAAAAGATCTCCGAAGCAAGTGCGTCCTTCCGAACGGCAGTACTCTGGAGGCTCATCGGCCCCATCTCCACAATCGTCGTCTCCGTCGCAGTACCAAGTGGCTGGTATACATCGGTGGTTGGGACAGCGGAAACTGTTTTGCGGGCACGTACGTTGCGCGCAATGTAGTGGATCCTCATCCGAGTTGTCACCGCAATCATTGTCGCCATCGCAAAGCCAGTACGGTTCAACACAAATATTCGTTTTTTCACATTTCAAATGGTTCGTAGGACATGTTGTATTGCGCGGGCATCGTTCATGGGTCTCGTCTGACGTCACATTGTCCTTACAATCATTAATTCCGTTGCAGACTTGTGTCATCGGAATACATCTGGAGTTGAGACAAGTGAATTCTCCTTCGGCGCACGGAGGGTAAACACAGCCTTCTTCGTCAGAGCCGTCTTTGCAATCATTTTCATGATCACATTTCCAGGATTTAAAGATGCAACGACCATTATTGCAGCGGAATTCGTTCGGTGAGCAGGAATGGTACGCGCAGTAATTACGGTCCTCATCAGAATTGTCACCACAGTCATCATCACCATCGCAAGACCACATCCGACTAATACATTTTCCGTTTGCGCAGAAGAATTTAGAAGGATCGCAAGAGATATTTTTAGCGACGCACATACGTCCTTCATTTACCAATTTAGTGTTTTCATCGCAACGACATTCAGCTGTGTTGTTTGGAGCTGGATGACAGCTCTGAGCACATCCACCATTGCTTATGCTACAAGCATTAGCTTGACATAACTGACGTTTCTTGCTGTACACGTGGATATCTCTAGGGGAATCCTCTAAACGTTTAACCATTTCAATCATATTAGCACCAGTGTGTTTCTCAGCTCGGTATACTCCACGGAGCTGCAAATCGGTCCAGTAAATGTAGTTCCTGAATACGGTAATGGCGAACGGATAAATAGTAGCAGATATAAGGACCTCTCTTTCCGAGCCGTCAAGTTTTGATCGTTCTATCTTTTCGCGGACTGCATCGCTCCAATACAGCATGTTCTCATCGAAGTCTATTGTTAAACCGCTGGGTTGGGATAAATCTTTATCAATGATAGCCTTTTTAAGGGACCCAGCCATAGTTGTTCTGTAAATCTTTCCAGATGTTCCGAATCTGCCCCAATCGGTATAGTATAATGTTCCATTGCAAGGATCTACGACGATAGCTCTCGGTCGTTCTACTCTGGCAATCATAACAAGTTCACTGCCATCTAAATTCATTGCAAAGATGGAATTATTTGAACTGTCAGTCCAGTATATCTTCTTTTGAGTCCAATCGTACGAAATACCCTCAGGATTAATGCCTTTGTTGATAATATTTTGGATTCCTGTGGGATCAGGGCTGTTTGCATTCATCCACGCGATTCTCGCCCAAGGTCTGATTTGAGTGAAGAATAATTTATTATCCGCATAGTCGAATTCAACACCAACAACATTAGTCAGATTTCCTATAGGTTTGAACGGTATTCCTGTAGATTTAGGATCTAAGTTGATACCCCGGATTTCTGTTCTGGTTGTGAAGACTAAGTACTCATCAACTGTTGTACATTTCTTATTGTTGCTTGGATCTATTTGGCCTGTGGCGCAGTCGCATTTGTAAGTAACGCCTTTATTTGATTCTGGTGGATAGCTGAAGCACAATTGTTCACAACCACCGTTGCCAAATTTTCTGCAAGGATTATTCTCATCTGTAGGCTGATTGTTACCATCAAATATGACAATATCTCTCAATTTAGGTAAATTAGTTCTTAATTTCTCTGGCATTGATGTGTTTCCTGGTAATTTAGACGCTTTGTAAATAGTCTGAAGGTTTCTGTCGACCCAGTAGACATTTCCTGTGTGAATGGCGATTCCCATTGGGTTCGGAAGGTTTGACCTGATCAGTTGTCTATTTCCGCCATTGTATGAGATCTTTTGAATTTGATCTAACTTGGAATCGACCCAGTAGACGTCGTGGGTTAGCATATCGATGGTTAAATCTCTAGGATTGGAAATTCCTGAGCTAACGACAGTCTGCCAGTTGGAGCCGTCAAGATACGCTTTGCCGATGCGTGGGTACTGACCATAGTCAATCCAATACAGCAATCTCTTCAAAGGATTGACAGCTAATTCTCTTGGTGCATCCATTGTAGTCTTTACTAACACTTTTCTATGTGAGCCATCCAGCCAGCACATTTCTACATAATTTTCGTGCGGGAAGACATTAGTGAAATAAAGATTTCCAGCCACCCAATCAATGGCAAGTCCTCGAATTCCATTGCTTCCGATGCCATCCCTGATCACATGTTCTAATTCGGTACCATTCGGTCTTATTCTGAAGATTCCGTTCCATTGTCCACGGTTGAATTCAACCCAGTAAATATAATTTTCAGAGAAATGTACATCAACATGTAAGATATGATGTCCTTGCCCAGTGACTGGTACCATGGCTTCTGCTGTAGAATCTAAACTATAACCTCTAATAAGATCTAATTGTGATACAACTGCGAATGTTTTATAAGGCACGCAGTTTACTTCATTTTCTTTTCTATAACCAACTGAGCAAGCGCATACTCTCGACCTTCCATCGCTTGGTATACAAATCTGTTCACAACCGCCATTTGCTGTAGCACATGGATGATGTACCATTTTTCTCTTCTGGAATATTGTTAATGACTTCAAATCACCTTCATTAGATAATATCGTTTTAATATTATCACCATTAGGTAAATCTGCTTTGAATATTTTTTCATGCCTTGGATCTAAGACATACAGTCTAGAATCTAATACTGCAATGACTTTAGGATACGATATATCGTTAGCTTCAGTGAGTATAGTCTTTCTATCATTTCCGTCAGTATTGACACTGTTAATGCTAGCTGGGTATTGCGTGCTGAAGTAAACGATCTTCAAATCTATGTCTATGGCAATAGCTTCTGGTCTTTCGATGCCATCGACTAAAATTACAGGGTTGGAGCCGTCCATGTTGGCTTTGCCGATTTTGGCGGGGACTCCGTAGCCGCCTTCGTCGGTCCAGTATATTTTTCTGGAAAGATAGATACACATTAATAAGAAATGAACTCTAGTCTTCATTATGAAATAATATAATAGTATGATTACAGCATGACATTAATCCCATCCCAACTAATATTATAAATGCGATAGTGAGTTTATTTATTTGTTACGCTTTCACACCCTATCTTCTAAACCAATATTTCTGAATCATAGTTAGAAATATTAAAAAGGACATACAATTTTCATCCTAAGAAAGCACTATTCCGGAGGGAAATTCACGCGGGCGAAGCCGCGTGCAAAAGCTAGTGCAAGATATTTCAGAAAGTTACAGGAAAACAAAAACTTAATTTTGTTTACTTAGATGAGATACTTATGCGTTGTTTTGATTTAAAAACTAAATTATTTGTGTTATCAAAATATGATCAGCTAAAATACAAGTATCTGAACCTAATGACATGTAACCTATGTAAATTATTTGCTGTATAGCATTTATACATTTATACATAAATAAAAAACAACTCACCCCTCAGTAGGATCCAGTGCGATGCCTCTAGGTTTAGCGATGGAATCATTTTTGCCATTGTTAGCCAGAACCACGGAGCGGTACTTAACCTTAAAACAGTAAATGAACAATTATTATGATATCTAAAGATCTTTAAGTAACGTAACAAATGAGATTATTATGACAGTATGTATGTAAAAGTATTTGTGGCAAACGAATTATTTTCAATGTTGTTCATAACATAACTAGTCTAACATTTCTGTGTATTTAAAAAAAAAATCAACCAACACATAGACACATTAATATTGAGTGTAGTAAAGGAATTGTGTATTCAATGGATAACCGAGAATGAAAATTGATTTTTATGTTATTTCTGGTTTAGCCCTAAGGTTTAGCCTGTACATGATTTTGGTAATGTAACTTAAAATTTGGTAACAAAGATAGTACCGTGACAATTTTTTTTTTATACAATGTACTAGGCAAACAGGCATACGGTCCACCAAATGGTCAGTAGTCCGAAGCCCATGGACGCCTACAACATCATTTGTCACGTGCTTATTGCTAACCATTGAGAAATCTTTTCACACCATTTTGAAAGACCCCATGATGCAGTCTCTAGGGAAAACCATGGCAGAGAAGCGCTCATTCCACATTTTCATCGTTGTATTCCAATAAATATGGATGAACGTCCTGTCGTGCGATATTAGAAATTGGATTTTCTTAGACCTGATTTATAAAATAAAACATTCCAACGAATTGAGAACCTCCTACTTTTTTTCAGATTCAAATTGTATATTCTCAATATAGGACATTCTTATCACTCATTGACGTAAATCATTACTTAAATTAAGTTTACCACCACTTTCAAAGCTCAAGTGGAAAAGAAGCGGCGCCACAAACTCCAATGCAGCATTTTCTCCAGAACGTCAATATACATAATTTGAGTCAAAACAAACGAATTTACATTTGCGTGAATATTTTTATCATTAAATATATTAATATTTTGAAGTCGGTTAAAAATGTTTACCCACCTTGCTGTCCACCCTGACCAGCTCAATATTACTGGCCACTCGGTTGGCCATATATAGGTTTCTGCCGATCCAGTCGAACGCGATCGCCGACGGAGCGCCAACAATGCCGGTGTCGTGTCCCAGAAACTCGACCTTATTCCCGCCGCCGTAGGGCATACTGTAGATTGTACAGTTCTCGTCGTCGTCGCTGTCGCCGGAGATGGATTGGAGCCAGTACAGCATGTGGCCTTGACGATCGTAATCTATTTGTACACCACCTGAAAAAAAAATATTTATAGGAGAGTTGAAAAATGGAAATCAAAAAGTATATGACATGTATCATATCAACCCATTCATAAAACCTTATATTTTTTTCTCGTTCTTTCACGTTAATTAACATTAAGAGAGAAAGAGTCAAGATATTATGTTTAATTTTAAATGGACTTTATAATAAAAATATGAATACGCTTAAATTAAATTAATTTAATACTGATGTAATTCATAAGACATTTCATGAAAGATAAACAATAAAAAAAAAGATGTATTTTTTTTTAATTGTTAACTTAAATAGCCTTGAAGTCCTCATTTAGTCCCCAAGATTAATAAACCATAAAAAAGTTTTTTTTAATAGTTATGACGTAGAATATTACCTTGCACCCCAACTATAGAAGACAATTGTCCCGCTCTTCCTGAACCATCTGGCGCCAAGTCGATGATCTGTGATCCCTTCAGCACCATCAGGTAGGAGTTCTCCTCTGTAACAGTATTTATAAGTAAAAAATTTAAAAATTTTCGTTTTGACCATGATGATGAGTAAGAAACAAATTTATAAATTCAAATTATACATATCCATTGTATAATCAACATAGGTTTCAAGAAGCTACCTTGAGGAACTCCATAAATTAATAACAACTATCTTTCAACCAAACAATTATCGACTTTTTTGTAAAGTGATTGTTTGAATTGTCACTTATTTGGTCACAGTAGAATAAACTTGCCCCCAGATTATTTTTCAATTTTTTCAAAAACGAGAAGTAAAGACAGTATCAAAAGCTTTGGTGAAAAACAAAAATGTTATCTTTACAAGTTACAATAATAGTTAAAAGCATAAAGAAATATGCGTAACTTACCTTCAATACATCTTCCATCAGGCAGTAGTTTGAATCCAGTCTTGCATAAACAAGTGTATCCGACGGTTTCGTTTGGACTCAACAGACACAGATGTTGACAAGCATCCTTCTTACACGGAGACGGGTATTTAGGTTGAAGAGACGGATGGTGCACATGGATAGATAAAGGTTGAGAAATTAAATGAGACACCACTGTTTGATTCGATCCTCTGAATTTATGAGCTGACAACACTCGATTCAACTGTCTATCAGTCCAATACAACGTATCTTCGAAGAGAGTTAGCGAATGTGGATGTAGTAAATAATGACTACCAGCTAAAACTTGCTGTCTACCTGTACCATCATAATTACAGAAATCGATGAAATCCAATTTGGAATCAGCGAAATAAACTCTCTTAGTTGCTGTATCTAAAGTCAAACCGTTAGGCCAGTAGATTTTTGTTGTGATAATAGCAGAACGACGACTGCCATCCATTCCAACTCTTTCTATCCTCGGATTCTCTCCCCAATCCGTCCAGAACAACCAACTGGCTTCCCTAGCAGGATCTAAACACATCCCTCTCGGCTGCGTTATATTTCCACTGAGCAAAGTAGCGCGCGCACTACCATCTTCCTTCGCCACTTCTATCGTATTCAATTTACTATCTAACCAGTAAATATTTCCTCCGACCCAATCGTAAGCCAATCCTTCGACTAGATCTAATCCCGTTGTTATAATTTCTTTGGGTTCACTGCCCCTGTCTAATCTTGCGATCATTTTTAATTTCATATCTGACCAGAATATTGTTCCAGTGTGCATGTCTGATGCTGTAGCGACAACGTTTTCGACATTGATCGGTACTCTTTCTAACCCTTGTTCGTTTAAATCTGCGACAAGAATGGAGTGTCTGTTAGAAATGATGAGGAATGCACTGGAATGGTTGTTCGCTTTGCAGGTGTGGTTGTCGCTGGATAGTCTGTAGCCGTCGACGCAGCCGCACGCGTAGGAACCTTTTGTGTTTGTGCAGATTTGAGAGCATATTCCTGTAAGAAAACAAGTATAGTTATAATTTTATGTCAAATTTCTTGGCCTTTTAATTTTATATATACCACCTCCTAAAACCATGCAAGTTTCAGTGAGTAAGCGAGATAGCACAGAACATGATGTAAGGCGATATCTCCCTTACTCAGTCGTTCTTGCATGGTTTTAAGAATCTAAACAAGAGTTAAGAGTTTGTAAACGATAAAGTAGAAGTGGCACAGTAGTGTGTACTGCATGTCTACGTATCAGTTATGAGGAAACGACAAAGAGTGTCACAGTAGTGTGTACTGCATGTCTACGTATCAGTCATGAGGAAACGACATAGAGTGTCACAGTAGTGTGTACTGCATGTCTACGTATCAGTCATGAGGAAACGACAAAGAGTGTCACAGTAGTGTGTACTGCATGTCTACGTATCAGTCATGAGGAAACGACAAAGAGTGGCACAGTAGTGTGTGAGTGTAGCGCATGTGTAGGTACCGGGCGGCTGGCACTCGTCGCTGTCGCTGCAGTCGCGGCCGCCGGCGTCCAGCCGCTGGCCGGCCGGGCACAGGCACAGCGGCCCGTTGGGGGTCTGCTTGCAGCCGCTCGAGCACAGCCCGTCCTGGTGGTCGCACTCCGCGAAGTCGCAGCTGGCGCCTGGAGCGACGGCAGACACGATCAGTACAGGCGTCATGTGATAACATTAAATTAAAAAATAAAAACCCACGACACAATTTGTTTTTAGTAGTGAGGGTCGACTGATTTCTCCCCCCCCCCCCCCACATATTATTTGCAGATATTAGGAATTTTCCCCACTTACACCCCCTTACAGCTTTGTAACCGATTTTCATTAAACATATTTTTTTGTAATGTGCACGTGATGCGCTTTCATTTGAGACCCCACTCGAATATATTTTCAGACATTCGGTTGTTCTTCCCCACTTTCACCCCCACAACTTCTAAACGGCTCTACCGATTTTCATCAAACATGTCTAAGAACACTCGCCCATAAGTCACCTTTAATACGAAAAAACTAAATTGAAATCGCTTCATCCATTCGGGAGCTATGATGCCAGAGACAGACAGACAGACACGTCAAACTAACGGGGTTAAAAAGAACGCTGAAGGAGAGCGGAGACAGTAAAGTGCACAACAGTCGAAGCCACTGAACCAACCGCGTGCGCCGGACAACCACGCCCGCACCGCGCTCACCGCATACAGCGATAAATAATCTAATATTATAATGCGAAAGTGAGTTTGTATATTTGTTTGTTATCTCTTCACGCCCTATCTACTGAAACAATCTTATTGAAATTTAGCATACACTATACAATAAGATTTACACTATTTTTATTACCAACCAACAGTGAACCATCCTGATTCCTTTAAAAAACACACAATGGTGGCGTTTACCTTCGTCAGAGCCATTGGGGCAGTCTGGTTTGTTGTCACACACTTGCGTGATGTTGACGCAGCGGTCCGTCACACCGGGACACTGCCACTGGCCAGACCCACATCTGAAAAGATAAATAATTTATAAATACATAAATATCAAGAACCTTCGAAAAAATTAACTTACAAGAACCAATAACCAATTCAAACATGCTTAATCTCTTGCATCGTTATTTTGAAGGTCAACTTAATAAATTTTAAGATCCATCATATTATTATCAAACTAAACGGCGCGGCGGCATTTTACAATTATGTTACGGCGGACTTCAAGCCTGAGGCTTTATCTACCAGTCAACCAAATTCCCTTATCGAAACCAAATTGATTCTTTCAAAGCCATCGCCTCAATCATAATTTCAATCATCATCGAACTGGCACATTTTTCATTATATCAAATCATTTCTTAGACTATGTTCTGTATTCCTTCGCTTCTATGATCAAAGAGAACCGTGGGTATCTGAACGGCAGGCGGCGGTCCACAACAGTATTTGACTACCTCCTGTATCGCCACAGTCATTATTACCGTCGCAGACATAACTCATTCATTCATTCTTTCGTTCATTTGTTCATTCATTCGTTCGTACATTCATTCATTTCAGGATATAAATCATCAATCATTTACCTAAAAGGTGGTGGTTTACAAGCGTGCTTGACTCCCTCATCAGACCCGTCTCCACAGTCATCATTCCCATCACACACGTAGGACTTGAAGATGCAGCGGCCGTTGTCACAGCGGACGTGCGTGTTGGGACATGTCACTGAACCGCACGTGGCCGGCTCGTCGGATAAGTCCTCGCAGTCCGGGGTACCTGGTTGTGATTTATTTATTTATTTTTTACTAATCCATACTTCCATACTATATATAATATTATAAATGCGAAAGTCTGTCTGTCTGTCTGTCTGTCTGTCTGTCACCTCTTCACGGCTAAACGGATGGACCGATTGGGATGAAATTTGGTAGGGATATAGTTAACGACCTGAGGTCAAACATAGGCTACTTTTGGGCTCGATATAACCGAGTCCCACGCGGGCGGAGCCGCGGGGAACAGCTAGTCATCATATATGTAGGATACAGGGTCAATTGACCATGCAGACCCTGGATTAAATCATCCATATTGGCCTTAGTAACTTTTTTTTTCTTTTCTTAAAACCAGAGGCTTTTGTTAGAGGTTTGGAGATCGTAATATTACACCAATGTTGTCTTTACTTCGTTTCAAAACAATTTGGATTAAAAGAGACGACTTTATGGTTATTTATATACAAAAGTAATATTTGATTGTTGACCTTTTAAAATAAAAATGTCTATGGGACTATTCTTATAGTAACATGTAAGGAAGAACAATAATGACTGGATAAAAATTATGGCCACCCAATAACTCACCATCACAATACCACGTGGAAGGTATGCAAATACTGGACGATCTACACTGGAACTGCTTATCATGGCACTGGTGGGGGGCCACCGCTGGGCAGCCGGCTTCGTCGCTGCCGTCGTTACAGTCCGGGATGCCATCGCATTTATACGCTTCCTGATATGAGAGAGAGAGGGAGTCAGTTCATTTGGTACAATAAAATAGGACTTGATGATTCTCAGCAAGATCTAATTAATATGAGACTCCCAAGTATATAATTTTACTAGCGGCCCGTTTCGTGCTTCGCTACGTATAAATGAAGAACCGCTCGACCGATTTTGTGCAAACTTCATAAACCATGTATTAAATAGTCCGAACAAAACCTAAACATTTGGTTTGGATAGGTGAGCCCGTTCTTGAGTTATAAAATTACAACGAAAAGTGACATTGATATTTATTTATATTGATAAGTATTTTGTACTTATGGAACAATAAAGTTTTAGTAAATAAATAAATGAATTTCATGGGTGTCTAGACAATATGTGCATAAGAAGCGAGCTGAGCGCGCTATGTAGCCTGATTGGAATGTTGGCATTTCCGTCAGATCAATTTCGAAATATATGTGTGGTGAAAACTAAAATATAATTACAGGAACAAGATCTAGGATCAAGTTCCTTGCGGGTTTGGCAACAAAAGTAGATATACCCCATACCAGAATAACGCCACTGTTGCATGCCCGCCACAAAAAGTTTACACACATAATCCTTGCGACACGACATTTCTACAATCCAATTAGACATGCATTAAGCTAATGCACGATGATACTTTGGTTTATTTCATAAAGATGTCTCGTGGTGATTCAGCAGCAAGGACGATAGATGAAGATAAATCAATTAGTACATACCTGCACGCACTGCTTCAGATCAGCGCACTTGAACTGGCTAGCGAGACAGGACACGGGGGGGCAGTCGGCCTCGTCCTGCTTGTCGAAGCAGTCGTCATCGCCGTCGCACACCCACGACGCTGGGATGCAGTGGCCGGTGCGGGGACAGGTGAACTGGAAACGGAGATATTATTTGTCAAGGGAAAAAGAAGCTTATGGTATTGGTATAACAGTTTTTTTTTATTTACATAGTTTATATACATACACCACAGCCGGGGGGGTGGTGCAGGAATGGCCTCCGCAATGAACTAAGATATTAAGTTATATTTCAATTTTAAAATTTTTATTACTAATATAGCGTAAGTCTTACTAACATATGAGTCATGGTCACTTGAATAAATAAATTTTCATTCATTCATTCATTTCATTCATTCATTCATTCATAGTTTAAGGTAGCTACTGATACTGCTGATGATTATTTCATCAGAACATATAACAGTCTCTCACTCCCAAATGTAAGACAAGAGGGCTAAGTACTGCTGGCTGATGGCAGCAGTACTTAGCCCTACTCCATCTTTCATGGCAGACACATAAAAGATGGAGCACCCATGCTGACCATCTTCGTACAAAGTTATCTCTGATAGATAGATATGGTGTAATAATGAATGCATCGACTGTGAAATGCGATGAGATAAATTTATCATACTTAAATATTACAATTCGGGTTACGATAGGAAGTGTCTGTCGGGTCAGGTTAGGAAGCGGGTTAAGTTAGTAATAAAAATTATATTTTTATTTAAATTCCTAACCTAACCCGCGGCCGGGTTACGATTTTAGGTCAGGTTCGGAATAATCCATTTCCTTTCTTCCTCTACTATACTATACATTATATGGAGTACATAAGACTTACGGTTATGTAAAGCTAAATCAATCAATTTCGGTAATGACTGCAAAATTAAAAGAACGTCAGCGATTGCACAGCAGGGGGCGTAGCCAAAGTCACAATCTCAAAACGTTAACGACGTCTGAAAAGAACAAAATTTATGGGATTGACATAAGATGGACCACGTGATTTAGCTTATGTCAATCCCACACATTTTGTTCTTATTGACATTCGTCAACGTGTTGAAATTGTGATTTTGTCTAAGCCCCCAGTTCTGGTAGGTTTCAGTGCTATAGTTAACCGCTTACGATAAAGCACGTCTCGACCATCTCGCTCATCCTTGAAAGTTGCCCACCTTACCTAACACATTAAACACCAAGTAATTCCAAAGATGATGGTAAAACTCACCTGGAAGTAAGCGCAAGTCTTCTCCGCACAATGCGTGCCCTCATCCGACCCATCTCCGCAGTCATTCTCCGAATCGCACTTCCAGGTGTTCGGCACACATCTGCCATTATCACACTTGAACTGCGATGATGAACATGTCACGTTGACGCAGCCGGTCTCGTCGGAGTAATCCCCGCAGTCGTTCTCAGCGTCACAACGGAAGGTTGCTGGGATGCAGCGGCCAGATTTGCACATGAATTCAGAGCTGCTGCATGTCGCTTCTGGAAATTTCGAAAGTTTTATATGGTAACTGTGCAAAAGAGTGTGAGATAAAAAAAAATTGTTGGATAAAACAATTGACAGTAAGACAAGAAATAAGTTGCTATTTTATTTGATGGCAGATTGCTGAGATAAATATTTTTTTTAGTTTATATCATTCATTGATTAATTAAAACTAATTTGACCAATTTTTACACATGGATCAATAATCTATGAGTAAAATATAAGATAAGAGCATAAATAAAATTAATAACAATTAGGTAACGTGCAACGTATAATGGTCAAATCATGTCTGTGCGTCAAAGCAAAACAATAAAAATCCTAACACACAAAACTAACATCAAATTTTTAGGTTGAACCAAACAAGACCAATTGAAAAAAAAAACATACGTTCGAATACTCAAACGCTACTCAATTTTGAGAGCTGTTCAAGTATCATGCTATTGCGCTGAACGTCAACGATTTGACATTGAAAGAATGACTTGAACAGCTCTCAAAATTGAGAAGCGTTTGAGTATTCGGGCAATAGTTTGGCAGAGATAAAGGAACTTACTTGTGCAATTAGCGAACTCCTCATCACTGTTATCCAAACAATCATCATCACCATCGCACACCCAGCTCTTAGGGATACACCTCTGATTATTACAGGTGAAGTCCCAGGCATTAGGACAGGCCCTAACCGGAGGCTCCGAATTTGGATCAGCCTCGCAACTCGTCCCATCTGCTGCTAGCTTCTCACCATAAGGACATCCACATTTCACAGTCAATATTCCCGTATTATTTCTAGGTATCGCGAAACACAATTTCTGGCAATTTCCATTACTTCTTGCACATGGTTGCATTGGATCAATTTTCTGAACATCTTCACTGTAAACCTTAACTCCATATAATCTATTCGTGTTAGGTTCTCTTAGCATTATATCTTCCTGTTCACCCGTTAATTTATGCAGCCTTACAATGGCATCTAATCTCCAATCAGTAATATACATGAATTCACCGTAAATCACTATAGAAAATGGATGTCTGATCAATTTCGAATTAACTGTCTTGACATCAGTACCATCTAGTTTAGCATGCTGTACGTGATCTAACAAAGCGTCACACCAGTACACTCTATCTGAATTAAAATCTATAGATAAACCATTTGGCCAACCTAGGGTAACGTTTTCGAAGACCAAAAGACCGGTTCCATCTGTATTAACTCTGCTTATATTCGCTGGTCGATCCCATTCGGAGAAAAATATAAAACCTTTGTTAGGATGGACGACGATAGCTCTTGGTCTTTTCAGGTCTTTTAGGAGAGTTCTTCTATAAGAAACGTTTCTAGTCGACAGGACATTGAGTGTACCTTTTCTTGAGTCAATGTAATATAAATTCTTAGAAGCCCAATCAACAGCTAAACCTTCAACTCCTTCATTTTGTGAAGCTAAAACTATCTCTCTGGTAGAACCGTTTCTATGTACTCTATATATAACATCTTGTAACACATCAGAATAATAAATATGTTCATCTCTAGCATCGAAATCTAATCCTACGAACCTGGCTCGTCTAGAGACGACAGGCAATATGGCTTCGCTGAATCCTTCAATGACTGGATTCAGGACTTTTCCTTTGATGAACCTCTGCTGGGAGTACATAAGGAACTCGTTGACTAAAATACAGTTCCTTAAATCAGTTTCTAGCTTGTACCCGACGTTGCAAGCGCAGCGGTAGCCAAGCCCACCGTTGGGCAAAGCAGTGACAATGCACATTTGAGCACAACCGCCATTGTTACTACCACAGGGATTGTTAACCGAGGTTTGTTTTAAGGAGTGTATCACAGTTATCGCTTTGGGGTCTCTGATATCTTTCATCTTGTAGATCGCTTGGATGCTCAAGGAGCCTTCGTATTTGCTGACTGAACTGATGCCTTGTTTGGTGCTGTCGGACCAGTACACTCTGTCTTCGAATAGCGCCAATCTGGAAGGACTTGGGACCTGTGGAACAACAGTATGATAAAAATTTTGTCATTTAATATTTAAAAAAGACTGACCTAACGTTACGTCAAAAAATATTCAATGATGATATCATGTAACGACAACGACGAATATTCGAAATCTGATTTATCTGGGTACATATATTGGTCATTATCAAAACTAATGTCATGTCATAACATTATAATAGCTGTTGTTAAAACCTGGATCAAACTTATTAGATGAGGTGTGACACTTTTTGTAAAATACTGTAGTAAAACAAATATTAAATATTATTCGACTTTTGTTGGTGAAAACTCCCAATATATAACTCCAAAAATTCTTTACCTGTTGTCCCCTCAGCACCAAGAAGCGATGGTTTCCGTCATAGTCAACAGTCTCAATGTAGTCCAGCAAGGAGTCGCACCAGAACACCCTGCGAGCTATGATGTCCACAGCAATACCTGATGCTTTATACGCAGCTTCTGATACTATTGATTTGGTGTGTGTGCCGTCCATGTTTGCGCGGATTATCTGCAAAGATGTATTTTTACGTGTCAATTGTTTTTGTAGAAGAAATTAATGTAGATGTTTCTCGAAAAGAAGAATTTAATAAAAAGAACAAAGATAAGTTTGTAATATTTATTTGCATATTATATACAAAATTAAATAACTAATATAAAGAAAATATGAAGTATATAGATGAAATATATAGCCTAAAATAATTCAAAGAACAAACGCATGATGGCAACCGAATTTACATTCAACCCACTGTTATCTATGGTCGATAATTAGACCATGATCTATGAATATCTATTTGAATCGCCATATATTTTAGGTACTCAGTTCTATTTTCTTACTGAAGTATTTTTCTTCTCTATAGTTGCCTTATATATCGACTTGGTGTTATTCAACAGAGCTAGTTTTTAACAAAATTATGTATACATTTGTTTGGTGCAATAAAGAGTTTTTCTATTCTATTCTATTCTATTCTAAATCCCATTAACAGTCAAAAAGCAAATTTCTCACCTGACTGCTGTCAGCAACGAACATGAACCCAAGCGTCGGATCCAACGCAATATCAGCCGGATTCGTCAAGTTGGATCCCAACACAACTGCATGCCACCTTCCATCAAGCTCGAACACGTCAATCTTCTGGCCAACAGCGTCTGCTACGTAGAGTTTGTCTCCGACCCAGTCCACGGCCAGGGCGACGGGCGCCCATGAACCGGCTACTGAGATGTCGTGGCCTCCGTAGCTGGTGACTCCGGCTGGCACGCTCAACTGTTGTGAATGGATCTAAGAGAGAAACATGTAGGAACGTTGAGTAAAATAATTTCTCCGAGTTTAATAATGTTAACTTGATGAAATATTTATTAGAACTGTAATGTATGATGAAACAGGATTTTACTGCGTTAATGACACAGTAGCAGATAAAATAGAGCCGTCAAGATCCTTATTCCTATTTTAAGAGCTCCTAAATTCGTTCCGATAGGCCATAACTATAAAAATTCTGATATTTCAGTTGTTAATTTATCCATTTTTAATTTTTGTTTATTTTTCTCTCACACTACAGATAAACAAAAGTCAATAAATATTAATACTATTATTTACCTTTCTTGTTTTTAGATCTGACCAGAACAGCAAATTCTTCTTATAATGGTAATCCAATCCAGCAGCTGATGTGGCATTGGCTAACGGGGTGACAGCTCTTCCATGTAAGTCCATCCTTAACACTGCTTTCTCATGAGCCAATGCCAAAGCGGGAGCGGCAGACGCGCTCGCCGCACATTTCTGACCGCCAACTAAAGAGTATCCGGGAGCACACGCGCATTTATATGACCCTGGAGTGTTCACGCACATCTGGTGGCAATATCCCCACTCTTTGCATTCGTCGCGGTCGACGCAGGTTCGGTTGTCGGAAGAGAGGGTTAGACCAGCAGGACAAGCGCAGGCGCCTCCAGTTGGGGACGCTACGCATTTGTATTCGCATTCCAGAGCTGGGCACGTAGTTGTAGCTGAAATAAATAGATGTGTTTGGTTTGTTACTTGTCATCTTGAATTCAATTATAATCATTATTTTTGTTAAGAAGGCGAAGAGAAAAATTCATAAAAAACTACTCACAGCAAGCGGTTTCCTCATCAGCATTATCTTCACAATCCTTCTTTCCATCACAGAGCTGTGTCCTTGAAATACACTTATGAGTACCACCCGGACCTCCTTTAGGACAGAGGTACTTGTTATCCGGGCAAGCAATTGCAGTACAGTTAGCTTCGTCGGTCCCGTCAGAGCAGTCTTTGTAGCCATCGCAGTGGTAAGTCAATGGGATGCAAAGGGAGTTACTGCATCGGAATTGTGTTGCAATGTGGCAGGGGGGAAAATCTGGAAAGAAAATGACATTTAAATACCTTAATTACTTATATATTACGTACTACATATTTAAATGCCATGCCGTGTAGAATATACGCTTCATCTTTTAACACAGATTTCAACTTAAATCAGTATTAGATTTCTTTACTGCTTACTATCAAATAGTATTATATTTTACTATTCCAAAAATAAGGATCCTGTCCATATTTTTCGCATTAAAATATAACATGCTAAATAGGTGGTAGCAACGCTTTATCTACATTCAAATGCGTTTTTCAGCAGAAACAGACACAAAAAATATTTCTTGTTACGAATAATTTATGTAGACGATATCTTGAAATTATTACCCAACTTTATGAGACCCAGTTAAAAGTACTTACTGCAGTTTGCTTCATCCGAGTTATCTCCGCAGTCATTCTTATGGTCACACTTGGCACTGGCGTCCACACATCGGTTGCCAGTCGCACACTTGAATTGGTCCAGTCGGCACGGCACGGCCTCTCCCGGACAATCCTGTTCATCTTTACCCGTCCTACAGTCTAAATACCTGTAAAATTAATAAGGAAGAAATTATAAACGCGGTATAGTGTCTTCTTCTATTCTATTCTTCTGAAATAATTTTTACTTCTTTACCTATCAAGACCATAATAAACCATCATCCTAGCTACATTTCTTTTAAGGTCATGTGACGATTTTTATAATATTTATTCGGGCCACCTGATCTTCTTCTTCTTTATTTAAATGGTGAGGGTTAGAAAGACCTTGAATATCCTGATGTCAGAATTATTAAAAAAAAAACTGCCCGTTGACCTCTGACGAAGTTTCTTCGAAAGCAGGAACCAAATAACATGAATGATAGCGAAGCGACAGAATACACAAAAAAGATAGTGCCGCCATATCTAGGACTAAGATAGAAAGTGCACCTTGCTTCTAAAACTATAAGGATGTAACTAGGTAGAACAGAAGGACAGCAAATTGTTAAGATTCAAATCACGCCAACGTGGTTATCGTATGTCACGTCGAAATGCTTCGATCTAATACAAATAATACATAACCTTAGTTTATATTTTCTTTGACCTAAGTGCGTAGTATAGTATCTCTTCCTTAGTCTGTGGTGCTTTGTGTTCTTAATCAACGGCTTTGAAAGTTACTTACCCGTCACATCTTTTCTGTTTTGGTATGCACGGCCCCTGTGCTGATTTAGCAGAACTTGCACCCTCCACCCCGCACTGGAAGTCATCTGGCTGACAGTTGCGATACACTGAAAAGAAAGAAACAGGAAAATTAAAAAAAAAACAATCAAAGAAGAGATGATTAGCATATAGAATTTGGATGACGGAGGCCTTGCTGATTTTAGACAAATTCATATGCCGCTAAATAATAACTATAACAACTCGTAGCATGAGGACCTCCGTGCCGTAATGATTAATTTTAGTTCTCTAACCTGGATGTTCTGGGTTCGAACCCTTTGATTTGTTAAGTCTTGCAAAATTTGTAATGCTTGGTTGGTGTTTATTTCCTCTAAAAGATTTCCAACTTTCTTAGGCTCTGTTCAATCTGTGTTATTATTGTTCTTATAATTAGACCTTATCTTTAATTTTTTTTTTGTAAGAAAGAAATAAAAAAATATATTTATTCAAATAAAAAAGTAGATGATTTCGGTATATGACATTTTTTTTTATCGAACCAAATAAAGAAACGTCTATTTTTCTTATGGAAAGAAGGCACCAAAGGCATAAAAGTAATCATTTTGAGTAATCGTAGCACCACGTTCAGAATCACTAAAGCTCAAAGCTCGACATCTGCAAGACAAATGGCGCCCGTCGATTTTTAATTACACTTGGCGAATATTTATGCACCAGCTTCACCCAGAGGTCGCTTCTGACAGTAGGATTTGTAAAAATATTACATTACTGTCGAGGCCAGAAATGAAGCCATTTACGGCCGAGTTATATTGCAAGGCCAAAGCGCAGCTAAGGTCTTGCCAAGTGCTTTTAAAAGGACGAGGCGAAGCCGAGGCCTTTAAAAAATACGAGGACGTAAATTGCAATTTCGGCCGAGGCTTGTATAGTACTTTACTTTCTCTGAAATCCTCTTGAAACGAAACAACATCGTATCAAATTTTAAAATGGCGTCAACAACAAGCCAGCTTTCGCTGTGTTCTTTTTTTGAAACTTTTTGAAATGTTCATACATATTTTTAAATGATAAAAGAATTAATAGTTAGTACCAACCTAACAAAAGTGTCCAGCAATTTCCATTAACGACCGCTAGAATAGGTTTTTTTTGGTAGGCTGGCCAGAGTGAAACTAAAAAACCTAATGTATGAAAACGTGTACATTAAAAAACCTCCATTAGCGGCCAGCAATATTTTTTTTTTTATTACATTGTTGTCTTAGGCCAGCAATGAGTCTATTGACGTATTGTTTTTTTTTTTTAAATAATGAAGCTATTTCCGAGCATGGGGAAGTAAAGATTTTTGTCGTAGAGTTCGAAATCCCACTCAATAAATATAGTAGCACATTTAAGGTGGCTTGTGCCATTTAGGTTACTTACTCGTTTTGAGCCTGCCAAAAGGTTAATAATAATAATAATAACCCCCCCCGCGGGGTCACCTTGTCGTGGTGGGGGGGCTTACGGAGATTGGTACCAATATTAGTCATAACATCCCGACCTTCCCTCTTTGAGGTAGATACTCTACATGAGCCCAAAACAGCTGGGTCAAGACCATCTCTCAACTAACGATCCCAAACATTTAAAATATAATGAATAGAGAAAACAGAAGATATAATTTGCGGCCGCTTCCCGGGGGTCGCCGGGGCGCACTTGGAGCCGGTGCTGAGTGCCACAGTATGCGAACCATCGGCGACGGGGGGCTGAGCAGGCGGGCTCCCCTCGAACAGTCAACTACAGCCGACCCTTCATCTCCCCGCTCTTTATCACCCGAATCACTTTTCTCTTCTATTACATCTTCCCCACCTTCCTATTTAGACCTTGAACGTAATTCTTCACCAGTATCATCTATGTCAGAATCAATTATGAGTACGTCAAACCCAACTGTGACTGTTTTGCAGCAGGCACCTGACGCCGCCATTGCTGCACCCACCACAGCTGGCCCACGTGTGCGCTTAAAATGGTCAGATGAAATGAATATTTTCATTATGCGCACATATTTTACTATCACTAACTTAGAATCAGAAAAAAGAAATTATCTCACTGAACTTCATGCTAAATTCATGGAAAAATTCCCCGACATGCAAGTGAGCAGACAGAGAGTAGGAGACCAAAGGAGAGCCATAATTAATAATAAATACTTAAACACCGATCAAATTAACCTAATTCGTGCGGAAGTACAAGCTGATTTAATAACAAACCCCAAACATCCCAAACAACGCACACCCATGGATCCCAACAGAGGATGCAATGGAGTAATAAACTCAATGAGTCTATAATTCGTGGCTACTTTATCGTTACCTGCCTCGAAACAAATACAACAGCCTACAGACCGCGATTACACGAATATGTAATAACAGAAAATCCTGAAATTGCCCATGTCTCTGAACAGAGGATCGCTGACCAACGTAGAGTTATTCTCAATAATAAAATGATCACAGAAACAAGAATGCAACAAATTCGTGAAGAGGTAACTCAACAATTAAATGAACAAAGGATTAATCATAATTTAACCGAAAATAACTCAATAGAGAATCCTATAGTGCAAATTCGTACCAATACAGGTAGAGAGACAACCCCAGATTTATCAACACAACATGACAACACACAATATACAGATGAACACTCCATTAATATCACACCGGATTATAGAACAGATGACTCAAATGTTAACAACTCTGCAGAATTAAATGAGATGGAAACTTATTTTGTTACGATACTTGAAAAGTTCAAAAATACTGATCCAATTTTAAAACCCTATTTACCTAAGCAAAAAGCTTCCAAGAAATTTACACGCACTGTTACACTAATTAACACAAAGATACTGCCAAAATATCTAAATGAGGAGGATGAATTCATAAACTTTCATAACATAATCTACTGTGCAGCTTATACAGCCTCAATTTACAATGGATCTAAAATATCGGACACAGGAAATACAATTACTAGTAATAAACGCGAACCTATGTGGCAAAAACGGCTTAAATCAAAAATAGAAGATTTGAGGGCTAAAATAGCACAGCTCACAGACTATATAAATGGTAACAGGAGCCCATCAATACAAAAGCAAGTCGAATTTATTAAAAATCACTATAAAACACACAGTCGACATGAACAAGACAATTCGGATCTCACACATTTTCTTGACACACTGAAACAAAAGCTTAGTGCTCTTGCTAGTAGATTACGCCGTTATAAATTAACATCACTCAGAAAATCGCAAAACAAATTGTTCAACTCCAACGAAAAATCATTTTACCGTACACTTAACACCAATATAAATACATCAACTCCCAACCCCAACCAACAAACCAATACTCAAACAGTAGCCCCAAACCCAACCCAAACATCGTCAACAAGTTCTCATTGCAATAGAGCTATACCAACTGCAGACGAACTTCAGAAATTCTGGTCTGATATTTGGTCAAAACCCGTTGAACACAAAATGGGTCCATGGATAGAGGAAGATAGGCAAAGACTTGCAAATATAGAAGAAATGCATTTTGAGACAATCAGTATAGATCTATTACAATTAGTTATAGCAAAGACACACAATTGGAAAACACCCGGCTCTGACAGAATTCATAACTACTGGTTTAAAAGATTTACCAGTATTCATCCATTTTTACTTGCACATATAAATAAATTCATTCAATCGCCAAGTACAATTCCTCATTTCATATTACAAGGCACTACTTACATGCTCCATAAGGATCTCAATAATACACGCAACCCAGCAAACTATAGACCCATAACATGTCTCCAAAATATTTATAAAATTATTACATCATGCTTAACACAGCTCATACATAATCATACCCAAAGTAACGAAATTTTGGCAGAACAACAAAAAGGGTGCAGGAAATTTAGTCAAGGTTGTAAAGAACAATTAACAATAGACGCAATAGTATCCAAGCAGGCCATCAGAAAAAATAAAAATATTTATACTATGTACATTGATTACAAGAAAGCGTATGACTCTGTACCGCATTCTTGGCTTATATATATTCTCCACCACTACAAAATTAATCCTAAAATTATACACTTTTTACAGCATACTATGCAAAATTGGGCCACAAAGTTACATTTGAATCAAACAGAAACAGAATTTATACCAATACTTATTTATTTATTTATTTATTAAGAAATCCAACAGCATAACAACACTTGATTACAATCTTAATTAACAATAACAAAGCTAATAATAGGATTCCCTTACTTTAACAATAGTTCTTATAACCGAGATATCGGTGAAATTAGCGCAGTGCAAAAAAAAAAAAAGAACTAAAAACAAATATGTATCTATTATAATTTCTTAGTTTCTTAATCTTTAAACTTTGTAAATACAATATCCACCTATGTATTAATAAACTTTTACCTAACAGCGCCATTTGTTTATTTATATAAATCGTATTATCATGACATCTATCACCATCTGTCTTAATAAGTAATTTTGTTCAACAATTATAAGATGGTTCTAACCAATTATAAAAGCGTTAGAACCATCTTAGAGAAACCAATTACACATACTAAAATGTTAGTTCAAAGTGCAGAATTAAGACAGTTAATTATTTTATACCTAAACGTTGGTTTGGAGTATGCAAAAAGGTCAATCTCTTCAAATTTTTTGTTATACGTACGAGAAATTCGCGCAGTTACCATATTCTTTGCGTAATTCGTTTTATAAAACGGAACATGAAGCAGAGCAGTATGTCGTGTTCGATTCGAAGGTGTTCGGAAAAATATACTCGCCACTAAATCGGGGCAGTCCACCCGGCTGTTTACAATATCATACAGAAGACACATATCCGATAGTGTGCGCCGCTGTTGAAGAGATAGAATGCCATGGGCGAGACAGCTATCCTCGTATGACTCGGAGCTTCTAAATGTACGGTAGTCAAGGTGTTTAATGAAGATTTTTTGGATACGCTCTAACTGATCTACATACACACTATACTGAGGAGACCATATTGGACTGGCATATTCCAAAGTGCTTCTAACATATGCAAAATAAATTGTTTTAATAGCAGTTAGGTCCAAAAAAGGTTTGCAAGCTCTTAGAACAAACCCTAGGTTTTTGAATGCTTTGTTTTTAACATATTCTACGTGATTTGACAATAACATTTTGTCGTCGAAATATAATCCAAGGTCACGGACAGCCGTACACCGCTCAATGACCGCGCCATCAAAATTATAATTATATACGATTGGTTTAGTTTTTCGCGTAAAAGTTATACATTGACATTTGCTAACATTAACTGATAATCTGTTCTTGGTGTAGTATTCGAGTAGACGGTCGAGATCCCTTTGCATAAGTTTACAATCAGAGTCTGAGTTTACCTTACAATAATTTTTTTTATCGTCTGCATACATAAGGTAGTTAGACGATTTGAAGCAGCTATCTATATCGTACAAATAAGCATTGTAAAGAAGTGGGCCTAAATGGGAGCCCTGAGGCACACCTGAAGGGATAGATATGAAGTCCGAGCGATAGCCACCCATCACAACAGCTTGCGAACGATTTTCCAAGTAGGACTGTACCCAACGAAGTAAGTTGCCATGTATTCCTAACCGATTTAGCTTCTCCAAAAGGATCATGTGATCTACACGGTCAAATGCTTTCTCAATGTCCGTGTAGATCACGTCAACCTGACCACCTCCATCCATGTTAGTCAACACAAAGTTAGTGAAACACACCAAATTCGTAGTTGTGGATCGTTTTTTTAGGAAACCGTGTTGGTTATTAGGCAGAGACTGCGCAATTATGTTGTAAATTTCACCGTATACTATAAGTTCCAAAAGTTTTGCCAGAGGGTTGATTATAGATATTCCCCTGTAGTTCGCAATCTCTGATCTCGATCCTTTCTTATGAATAGGTATGATGTGTGCCGATTTCCACTTACTGGGAAATATGCCTTCACTAAGAGAGCGATTATAAATTATAGCTAGTGGAAATGCAAGAGAATTTGCACACTGGTTCCAGAAGAAGGGAGGTATGCCATCGCTGCCCGCCCCTTTGTTAACATCCAGCCGTTTCAAAAGATTCAACACCTCTTCAATTGAAACTTCAGCCTTTGAAACAACCCCAATACCGTCGAACTCGTCCCCAAGTGTTGCAGAGCCGGAAGGGCTACCAAAGACACTTTCAAAATAAGAATTAAATGCGTTACAAATATTTTTCCCTTCAGTATATTTAGTACCGTTTAAACAGAGGGTTTTCGGATAACTTGAACCACCGCGAACTGACTTGACATATGACCAGAAACTCTTGGGGTTCGTTTTAATATTTTTTTCACAACTATGAGTATACATTTTGAGACATTCCTGTTGCATTCGTCGTTCGCGCTCCCGTAATAAAGAAAACTCATCATAGTCCAATCGGTTGCCATATTTTTTCCAGCGTGCATGGGCTTTGGCCTTTTCCTTTATTGTTTTAATAAGGGCTGTCGTGTACCATATGGGATATGTCCGACGTTTCGGTTTTTTAATAAGTGGGACGTACGCGTTTACACAGCTGTAGATTGTAGCATAAAACTCTTCTATAGCCTCATTTAAATCATTATTATATAACATAGATCTCCAATTAATTCCCGTTAAATAATTGTTTATAACCTCATAGTCAGCTTTTCTAAAATTATGTCTAGGTTCTGAAGCCTCAGTAAGCGGCCGAAACTGAAGGTCAACAATTTCTAAGGCAAAAGGTGGGTGCGCAGGGTCTTCCTTGACCAGTCCAGAGCTGCGAGTGATGAAGAGAGGAAGGTTACAAAAAGCCAGGTCTAACGTGTTACCACTAACATTTTTTAAAATATTATATTGACATAGGCCCAGCAACTGAACCTCCTCAACAAGCTCTTTACCAGCTGTCTGTAATTCGACAGGTCCCTTTCGTAAAAAGGTTGGCTGTGTGTTGTCCCACGTAATACAATATAAATTAAAATCACCTATCAATAAATAATTGTCATTAGGACAAGCTTCAATTGACTGTTTAATACTTTGTATAAACACTTTAATGTCGGACGTAAGACAATCCAATTCGGGCGGTATATAAGCAGCACATATGTGTAAATCTACCATCGCGCCGCACGAGCGTGCCGGTACAGACACCCACAATAGCTCCGTAGCACTGGGCGAGGAGAATTCTCTGCGTGAGGCTCCAAGGGCACGTCGCGTAAGAACAAATGTTCCACCTCCGGACTTCTTATCCCTAATTGCTAACTTTCGATCGAAACGGAACACATCATACCTATCGTCTGAAATTTCCCCATCAAAAATTCCTTCATGTAACCAAGACTCAGTAATTATAATGATGTCATAGTTATTACGTAATATACACTGACGAAGTTCAAGCGTTTTAGTTCGTAGCCCACGAACGTTTTGATAAAACACATTTAATTTCTTAACCGACATTAAAAATATATTGTAAATAAAGTAATAAAGTTCTATAACGTTCGTGGGTCGAAGAACAACTAACTTCCTCGTCAGAATACATGATAAAATGTACAACGCAATATGAGTACAATAAATAACATTCACTAACTTGAGGAGTCCTAGTAACACAATAACCAATAATGATAATTTTAAAAGTGGGGTATTTCAATATATCTGCGATCATTACCGCTCCGCGTGAACAGGTAACTGACGAGTTAAGCTGCGGCAATAAAACATATCCACTAAAGACGCGTGCGCGCTTATAGTAATGTTTGCATACTCCACTGTAGAACAAAGTAAGTAAATACGTTTTAAAACATTTTTTTACGGTATAAGTGGGAATGATCATTATTCCCTTAAATAGATTTATACAGAAAACATATTTAAAATTTACAGATATCTGTTTTAGTGTAATACTTGTTGAAATTTTAATAACTATAAGGAGCACATTAACTATATGCGCAATATTTATATAAAACAGATCATAAACGTATGTAAAAACTAAATTAAAATATAAAATTTTATATATCAATGATTGCACTTGTTTTACGCGTATCGCATACAAAGGCATGCAGCTGATGGTCGCCAGAGAGCAAAACCGAGTAGATGCGTTAAGTAAAGTGCAAAACATACTAATAGTATATTGAATAATGAAATGTGAAATATATGAAGTATACCTATGAATACCTATTATAAAGTGGCGAACTACGATTAGTTGATTTTGTGAATGTCCTTTTCTGAAATTATTTGTATAGGGGGAGATCCATCCGTTTTCCTCACGAAAATTCGTCCATATCTGATCCATACATACTGGAAATTTCTTAATTTTGCCGCCTCTTTTGCTTTTTTCAAAAGCTGTTTATTGGTAAATGTCAGATGCTCATTGACATATACTGGCTTGGCATCGCCAGGAATATTGAGATTTTTGGTGGTAAGACGATTTTTGCGTACTCCCGATATTATGTTGTCCTTGACGACCCGTGATTTTACCTTGGCAATGATATTCCTAGGACGTCCCTGAAGCTTTATTCTTGGTGTAATGCGGTTCACCTCTACAATATCTTCTGTTGAAATCTCAACACCTGCATTTGAGGCAATAGATATCACTATTCCTATGATGTTCTCTTCCCTGGACTCAGGTACGCCAACGATTTCCAAGTTCATTAGACGATCCCTTTGATGACTGGCATTGAGCTCGATCTGTAATTGTTCGTAGTTCTTTGACAGCTCTTCAAATTTATGCTCAATGCTAGGCAGTGATTTTGTGCTGTCAGCCAGGAATTCTACTTTTGATACTAGCTCCTCGCACTGATTACTATTACGCACAACGGCCTCTTCTAGTAGCACGACATGCTGCTTTGTATCATTATTCTCAGCTTTTAACGCTAGGATAGTATCCCTTATGTCACTGTGCTCCTGGCGAACGCTGCTGATCTCTGACCTTAACTCCTGAAGCCCAGAGTCCAAACTGGTCTTAATATCTGTAACGTCTTGACGTATCTCCATCTTCCAACTCTTCATTTCCTTTGTAAAGGACTGGAACATTTCGTAAAAATCATCATCTCCTTGTTTTCGCTTACGATGTATGATGCTTTCGCTGTCTTTGCATTTAGTTAGATCCGAATCTGAGTTATACTGCTTAACAGGAGATCTAAGCATTTTTGCCATGTTGCACAAAATCAACTTTAAGTTCCTTACGCACCAATTAAAATATATGCCTATTTCAATGTGGACTTTGTTGTGAGTATTCAAATGGTTTATAATAGAATGCGCTTCTTTCACCAATCTATCGATCTTAACGGAGCGCACAGAACACGTCCATACGCTACGAGCTACGCGTCAAATTGAAAAATACGCAGAGGTATATTCCAAGGAGATTCGTTAAGCCCACTTTGGTTCTGTTTAGCGTTAAATCCTCTTTCGAATCTGCTCAACAATAGTAACAACGGGTACAAAATTCCTTACGACAACACACATTTTACACTATCACATCTATTATCATCATCATCATCATCATCATCAGCTGTTCACAACCCACTGCTGGGCATAAGCCTCCCTCTGTCTACGCCATGTATCCCTACTGTGAGCCACCGCAATCCAGTTGTTGCCAGCAACCTTCCTAATATCATCGACCCATCTAGCCGCTGGACGTCCAGTACTTCGCTTTCCGTATTTAGGGTACCACTCTGTTACAGCCTTACTCCACCTACCATCGTTCCTTCTAGCCAGGTGTCCTGCCCAGTTCCATTTAAGAGCTGCAACCCTAGAGAGTACGTCGTGAACTTTCGTTCTACGTCGGATCTCCGAGTTGCGAATTCGATCTTGTAGTTTAATGCCGAGCATGACTCGTTCCATGGCCCTTTGTGCAACTGCAATCTTATGCATGGTAATCTTATACATCTATTATACATGGACGATATCAAATTATATGGTAGCAATCTTACAGAGATAAATAACTTAGCCAATATTACAGAAACTTTCTCTAAAGACATACAAATGTCATTTGGAATAGATAAGTGCGGTATACAGTCTATACAAAAAGGGAAAATAGTTAAAAATTCATACCAATTAAACACCGGAGATACCATTAACCCAATAAATGATAATATAGGATATTAATATTTAGGCTTTTATCAGACCCGTCAAATTCATGAAAAAGAAGCTAAAGATACCTTAATAACTAAATTTAAAACTAGATTACACAAAATATTGAACTCTCATCTTAATTCAAAAAATACAGTAAAAGCTATCAACACATATGCTGTACCTACCCTCACCTACTCGTTTGGTATCGTCCACTGGTCACAAACTGATTTAAAAAAACATCAGCGTATGATAAATACGCATATGACAAAATATAGGAAACACCACCCGAAATCCTGCATTCAGCGTCTAACTCTCCCAAGAATTGAAGGAGGCCGGGGTATCATCGACATTCAAAATCTTCACAACAAACAAATAACTATACTTCGTTCATTTTTTCACAGTCAACATTCTTCATTACATAGAGCCGTTGTTCAATCTGACACAAAATTAACACCTCTTAACCTTAAAGATCCATCTATACAGGCAAATGAAAACATCACTACACCACAGCAAAAGATCGAGACATGGCAGCAAAAATCCCTACACGGTAGACATCGCCACGACCTCTCTAACCCTAACGTCGACAAGACAGCGTCGAACGCGTGGTTGAAGAGGGGCGAACTGTTTCCCGAGACAGAGGGATTCATGCTGGCTATACAAGACCAAATTATTAATACAAGAAATTACCATAAATATATTATTCGCGACCTCAACCTTCAATCCGATCTCTGCCGACACTGTCACAGTGCACCAGAAACTATACAACACATAACTGGAGCATGTAGATCTATCTCACAAACTGACTATAAACACCGACACGACCAAATAGCTTCAATCATCCACCAATACCTAGCGCTAAAATACAAATTAATATCCGAAAAAACTCCTTACTATAAGTATTCTCCACAAACTATTTTAGATAACGCACAGTTCAAAATGTACTGGGACAGAACAATCATTACAGACAAAACAATTCACCATAACAGACCTGACATTACTCTTCATGACAAGCAGAATAAAACAGTTTACCTCATAGACATAGCCGTGCCAAATACTCATAATCTTACCTCTACTTATACCGAAAAACTTAGTAAGTACACAGATCTAGCCATAGAATTAAAGACTCAATGGCGGGTAGAAACAGTCAAAACAATTCCAATCATTATTTCATCCACCGGTGTTATCCCCAAAACTCTCCACAATAGCTTGGAAAATCTACAGATTCATCCCCTCACATTTCTTCTTCTACAAAAAGCAGCAATTCTTAACACTTGTAGAATTGTACGCAAATTTCTTTCTATAGAGTAGTAGTAAAAATATTATTTTCTATACAATATTTTTGCTTGGCCAAAAGCCCGTAAAAATATTCAATTCCCCTGAAAAGGGTGTAAAAAATACATAAAACCATAATAATAATAATAATATTTGTTTATTCAGATAACTTTGATCCATATGTTAGTAACAATAATACTTAAAACTATGTTAGTCATTAAATTAAATTACAAAGAAACACAATCTATTTAACAGTGCCCATTAATATATTGCTCCAAAATGACAACGCAGAGCTGTCCATTTTGGAGCTCAAGACCCCCAGAATATCGTTGCCACTATCTCGTAGTCTGCTTAAGAGAGAAGCGACTCGTTTCCGTCTGATGGCATAGAAATCATCAGTGGCTGCTTCAGCAAACATTGTAGACGCGCTGCAGAACCGAGGTAGTCGCAACAACATTCTAAAGATATTGTTATATTGAACGCGCAGGACGCTGTATGCCTTCTGAGTATAGTTGATCCACAAGCTGCTGGTGTAAAAGGATTGGCAAAATGCCTTAAACAAGGTTACTTTTACATCAGTTGAACAACGAGCAAACCTGCGGGCCAGCATATTACCCCGTACAGCTTACAGCCATAATGATAACTCCCAGTTATCATTATCAGTTATCATACCAGTTATCATAGCCTATCAGTTGACTCTATGGAGGATTTAGGACTGCCTCTGTGGACCAGTGGTTAAGGCCATCTGGTAGTCGTTAAAGGAACCACGTCAGAGGCCGAGAGGCGGTTCCGAAGAACTGTGACACCAGGGTGTGCATGGTGGATTGACCATGTCACCTACACGAAATGAAGATGATGGAGGATTTAGAGGTTGTCTCTGTTTTATGTATGCTGCGCAGAATTATCCATACTTCCATACTAATATTATAAATCTGTCCTATCTGTCTGTTCGTATGTAGGTATGTCTTTTTGGCTGTCAGTTACACTTTCATAGCTAAACCACTGGCCCCATTTTGATGAATGGTATGGATATAGGTAAAGATCGGAGGTCAAAAATCACTTATTGGCGCGATATAACCGAGTACCACGCGAGCAGAGTTGCGGGCATCAGCAAGTAAAGATAGAATCCATGTTTTTTAATTCGACACCGCTCTTCACCGACTCTCGCTACCGAGAAACATACAACAATAGATATTTAATTGTTCAAAACGCACTACTGCGTTCCTGTGTGTGTAGTCAAATTGAAGGTAACAAAAAACACTAAAAATGTTAAGAGCTTCATTTGTTTTGACAAATTAATTTATTCATTGGACCAATGAATAAGTTTAAACTGTTGTCATTGTAAAAATTGGATTGGGCCAAACGCGACTAAACCAATCAATCACATACAGTACTAATCCTTTTCTTTTGACTTCACCGTATCAAATCAAAATAAAATCAAATCACTTTTATTTGCAGTAAATAGGGTTTACAATGTTCTTGAAAAATTTGTGGGTTAGTGAATAGTAGTCGTTAGTCGGGTAAAAAGTAAAACTAAATACAAGCTCACAAAGTCATATTTCCTCTGTTTTATCAACCCTACCCAAGAGACGATGCAAAAAGGCTGTTTCCAAAGCGGTCGAGTCGAGATAATACGATTTTCATACAAAGTTATGTAAAATCCCCGATAGAGGGCGCCTTTGAGAGTGGAGTGGCTTCGAGCCGCTGTTTATAAGCCTTTTGTGCAGCTAAATACTCCTTTCACGGGAATCTGAGCAAAAAAACAGCGCGGTACGTGAATTTATTACTTACTTCTTGCAAAGTTCCTTTACAAAGCCGTGTCTGATTAAAAATTCATACGATGTTGGTGGGATTATTTTTAGTATATCACATGAAACTATAAGATCGTGGTCGATGGGACTATTTTTAAGTATATCACTATCACTACATAGTATAAAACAAAGTCGCTTTCTCTGTCCCTATATCCCTATGTATGCTTCTTTAAAACTACGCAACGATTTTGATGCGGTTTCTTTAATAGATAGAGTGATTCAAGAGGAAGTTTTTATGCCCATGCGAAGCAGGGCGGGTCGCTAGTGAATCTATAAAAACAATACGCGTCCACAACAAAGGATGCCAAAGACCACATATATCTACATAGAAGTCTTGTGAAAGACCTTTCATCCGGGAAAAACACTGTTCCCGGGGGAAATTCACGCGGGCGAAGCAGCGGCCGAAATCTAGTATGTTATATAATTAAGTATCTGTGTTAATATCCAACAACACAAGTCTCGAACTTACTTTAGGGCGAGCCAATCCAAAGATTTTGAATTTCCACTACGTTCAGAGCCAATCTGGGTGGTTTGTCCGTTTACATGTATTTATTTATCATGAAACTATTTGGATTGAAAGAGCTTGGTTTGGCTATCCTTTGACGACCTCTATGGCGTAATAGTTTACATGCCATTCCGCTACTCAGGAGGTCCCGGATTCGATCCTGGGTCAGGTCAAGATGAAAATTGATATTTTTCTGATTGGCCTGGGTCTATCTATCTAAATATGTATTTGTTACAAAAATATAGTATCGTTGAGTTAGTACTCTTAACACAAGTTTCGAACTTACTTTGGGGCTAACTCAATTTGTGTAATTTGTCCCCTACATATTTATTTATTTATCCTCATAATGAAGACGGGTCGGTGAGGCGTGAATGACATGCATCGCTTGCGGACCACTGGCCCGAACCCCGTCCGACCGGACAGTCTTGATGCTGTAACTTACTATCTTGGACGGTCTGGGATTGATAATATATTTTTTATACTTTTAAGTAGGCAAACAGGCATACGGCCCACCTGATGGGAAGCGGTAACCGCAGCCTATGAGACGCCTGCAATACCAGGAGCATTGCGAGCGCGTTGCCGACCCTGGAGGAATCTTTTTACGCCCTTCTTGAAGACCCCCATGTTGTTGTCACTTGGGAAAACCATGGCAGGGAGTTCATTCCATAATCTCAGAGTACGCGGGATAAAATTTATCTTAAAGCGTACTGTTCGTGACACCTTTGGGTCCAGAATGTGAGGTTCAATTCCCTGACGGTGGCGGTAATATACCTACATGAATTAATGAATTAACACTCTATTGCTTAACTGCCTCCATGTAAACAATTTCTGTACCATAGCTGTGGGATGGTCTAGGAATGGTCTTTACTATAAATTCAGCTGTGAAGACACTAATATAATTTTAAGTATACTAACAAAAATATGAGTTGTTAGTTGAATAAAAAAGTCATCTCTAAATGGATCCCACAGCAGAAAAGATTGACTGAAGTTGACTGTTAGATAATGCTTTTAGCATTAAGTTCGCCTATTGTGCTATACAACTGTATTTTGTTCAATAAAGTTTAAATAAATAAATAATTAAATAAAAGATGCCGGGGAAGACCTAGAAAGCGGTAGAAGGACTATCTGGAAGAGGTACTGAAGAGGCTGGGCAAATAAACATCTTGGAGAATTCGTTCTTTCATTACATACATACATACATATCATCACTTTACATCACTCACCAGAGATTTCCATTGGCTACGATCCTTACATACCTCTCTCGCCTCCTCCACACTCATCACTCTCGTCATACATGCTCGTTCTTTCATTGCACCTCATAAAAGAAAATTTTAGAAAGATCCAAACAACTCAAGCTCATTATCATCATATCGTGTGGGTAGTGTTAATCAACCAGGCACACCCTGGTGTCAAACTTCTCAGGAACCACCTCTCTATCAGATGGCAGCCAGGACCAACGACTTAACGTGCCTTCCAAACCACGGAATCAACTTTATTATCAGACAAACAGTTGATTCAAGCCTGCAATGTCCCAATAATAGAAACGACCAGTAGTTAGTCCACAAAGGCACTGCCCAAGCTAAGGATCAAACTCAGAACCTCCATGTTGATAGAACCTTAATAACCACTACGCCACGCACGCGTCGATTATGTAGCTGAATGTTTTGACAGCCTACTGAATAAGTTTGATTTACGAGAAAGTTGTAATAAGCACGTCTCATTCCATTCGCAATCATAAATATTTAGATTTCCTCCAACACCTCGTTGCCATATTAACATAGCCGCAAACTTCATCGGCTCATGCTTGTAAGGCTGCGGTTTATGTTACAGCGGCTAGCTGTAAAAATTTAAGATCCTTCCATGATTATTTATTTTTTGTTTTTTCTTCTGCTATCCTTTTCACATTTACATCATTTGCATAAAGAACAGTGATGTAACAACTAACTATCCATTACGAACAATAAAGAATCTTTGAGTTTGACAGCGTTTATAGGTTGACGGGATGATTCAACGACTCAGTTCTGACAGCTGGCCGTCAGTAATTTTTGTCCACCTTCATATTTTGTCTGCGTTTCTCTTCTCACCTACATACTGGAATATAACAATGCAATCTGAAGGCGGCAGAAAAAAAAATCCTTCGTAGGCCATAGTCGCCGTTGCTGCAATCCGCTTTCCAAAAGACCACGGCCTAACGCCTTAGTAAAATTAAATGCAAATTCCACGACATGGAGCCTTATTATTTTAAGCCGCAACAACTTCGCCTTAAGTAAAGTCTGAGCAAAAACCTTTCTAAAAGTTTCCCGCAAGTTTTTGAGGATTTAGAACTATGTACCTACTTGGAACGACTCTGTACATAGAAGATATTTTCTTAAGAAGTCTAGTAACGTAATTATTACTGCTTTAAAATAAATTTTTCTATACGATTAGTGCAAACAAACATACGATAAAAGATAAGCGGGGTGAAGCGGTCAGTCACTGTAGGCTAATGTATTTTTCTCATTTGTCATCAGTAGTGAGAGCTCGTAGCTACAACTGGGAAAGTATGTGTTATACGTCGCTCTGGTGACAATCGGGATTATTTTTTTAGTGGTGACAAATCCAGTGGTTACAACCGGGAATAGACGATAAAAACGCGCGCTCTGCGACGTGACCTAAGAATAATTCGCCCCAAAAACCACAATGTTTTTCGCCCCAAAAACTGCAGAAGCGAAATGTGAAAGATCAAAGATAAAAATATCATAAGAACTTACCAAATTACTTGGCGCCGGCCGGCAGTAGTTAGCATGAACTAACTGGTGGCGCAAGCACGCAAAGTGATTTGGTAAATATGTTCTTGTAATGATTTCTTATGTTTTCGCGATTGTTACACATTAAATTAAACTATTTCGTTTATTGCTTACTTATTTATACCTAACGTTTCAAGCACTTTACAGAGCTCATGGTCGCAGGCAGACTGAGTTGACATTCGTCTGTGTCATTTGTTTCTGATGTCACAAGAATACAAAACCATAGCTCATAAATCATTGAAAACTATTTCGATTCACACAGTATTGGCTGACAGTATCAAAAACACTTGTAGTCTTCCGATGAGTTTGAGATTTTATTAAACTGATAACTGGGTCCCAAGCTGGTGGTACTTGCCATCCATCCTCTCTATTGAAATTAGGATGTTTTTTAATTTCGATCGCTTCACGTATCATCCTTGGTATAAATCTGTTTTCTTTTGCAAGGACTTGAGGATTATCAAAACGCATGTAGTGGTTGGATTTGTCAAGTGAGTGTTCACAGACTGCAGACTTGGTTGAGCGTCTATGTTTCATGTCAGCAATATGTTCTTTGATACGGGTACCAATGCTTCTCTTTGTTTGCCCAATGTATGATAAACCACAGTCACAGTCAATTTTATAAACTCCAGCATCTTGCAATGGGATATTGGATTTAACAGGTCTTAAAAGTTGGTTTATTTTCTTATGCGGCTTGTAGTAAGTCTTGATTGAAGCTCGCCTAAGTATGTTACCAATCTTGTCTGTGACTCCCTTTATGTAAGGTAAGATGGCTGGGAAACGGTCAACTGTGTGTGGCTTGGGTCGACATCTGTGTCGTATGTGTGGAAGGCTGAGTTTGTTGCTTCTCAAGACAGACTTGACTCGTCGAAGCTCTTCTTTGAGATGGTGGGTGTCACAGATGCCTTGTGCTCTCTGAAACAAAGATTTGCCTACGGTAGCCAACTGACATGGATGATGATGAGATTTTCCATTGAGGTATTTATCGGTATGGGTTGGCTTTCTATACACGGTGTGACCAATACTATTGTCAGGATTTCTCATTATTAAAATGTCAAGGAAAGCTAAAGAATTATTATTCTCAGATTCCATTGTGAATTTAATTTTACTATTAATGGAATTTAAATGATCTAATAAAACTGAGACTTGAGTTTTAGGGAGTACAACAAAAGTATCATCTACGTACCGTTTGAACATCTTCGGCATAGCCAGGGTGGTTGAAAGAGCCTTCTCCTCAAGGTCTTCCATGAATATATCAGCAACAATGGGAGAGACTGGAGACCCCATAGCCACACCGTCAATTTGCATGTAAAATTTGTTTTCCCAGTATAGATAGCCTGATGTTAAGCAATGTTCAAGTAACTCTGCATATTCTTGAGGTAGGTGCTGGTCCTCAAGCCTTTTCTTGACAATGTTAATGCAGTCATGCAAAGGAAGGCTGGTAAATAATGACTGTACATCAAAACTAACCATTGTGTCATCATCAGTTAGTTGTAGGTCTTTAATTAAGCTGATGAAATGGTAAGAGTCCTTGACATAAGTATTGGTATGACCACGAAGTTTTGTTAATATTCTCGCCAGGTGTTGTGCTAGTTTATATGTTGGCGAATCAATTTGGCTCACGATAGGTCTTAATGGGTGATCTTTTTTGTGTATTTTGGGAAGGCCATATAATTTAGGTGGTTTCACACAGGAAGGCACGAGTGACGTGATGTCCAGGTTTAATTGCTCGGAGTATTTTGATATTAATTCTTTAGTTTTAGTAACGTTAGGTATAAATAAGTAAGCAATAAACGCGATAGAAAACCGTATAAAATAGTTTAATTTAATATGTTCTTGTAACTTTGACTTCCGTATAGTAACGCCTGAATCTAAATATATCATAACAATAAATTTTGTTTCTCTATCTGTTTGTTTATAGTTGACACCTTTTAGGACCTCCACTGATTCACGAATACAGAACCTTAAGCTCAGAATTCCGCGAAAATTTCTTATGCGCGAAATAGTGGCTTTACAAGTATTTGCACAGAAATACTGCTCAAATTCCACCAAAATCCATTAGCACATTTTATAATTATAATCCCCAACATCTGTAAATACAATTTTCACCTCGGCCATACACTCCTATATTTAAATAAACACGGTTCGAAATAACGCCCTATTTCTTTTAAGAGAGGACTTGTAAGCGAAATATCCAATCCAAAGAAACTAGGTCTTCCACCCTCTTATGTTATCTAACATTTTGGAGGTCTAGCTAGATTGGAAAGAATGGAGAGAGTTCAGAATAAATGGGCAAGTTTTTAATGGTGTGTAAATTGCGTTTTTGTTTGGTGTGGTATCACTGATGTGCCAGTTTCATTCAAATATGTTTGGAGCAATGTGATTAGCGTATGTTGCTTCTTTTTTGGGGGTTAGATCCCTATATCACTAATTAGCCTACACATATGGAACAGCCTTCTGAAATAAAGTCGAATGAAATCTTCCTTAACTCGCTCGCTTATATTGGGGATTGCAAGCTAGCCATAACCTAATCGGTCGCAGACAAGCGGTAGATGGAGGCCGCTTCCAACCGGTCATTTCGGAAATCCTTGGGGAGGCCTATGTCCATCATTGGACAACCTGCGGCTGAAATGATGAAACTAATCGGGGCAAGCCTAAAAAGTTCTGGCTTGACGTCGCAGTAAACGATATCCGTGCTAATGGACTCACAACTGTGGATGCCGAAGACCGGGCGAAGTGGAGGAGAAAAAGTAGGAAAGCGGACCCTGGGTTCCGAAGCATTCAGCTAAGGAAGCAACCGGGAAGGCGCTAAGACGAGAAAGAGAACCTAAACCAATCTACGTCACTAGGGTAACACCTAAAATATTTAATCGCTGCTAAGATTTTTTAGTTGCGAATAGTGAGTTGCTTATTAAGTAGTTAGTAAAAAAAGTAACGTAGCTATAAATATAGCAACTTCATAAACCTCCCTCCTGTAACTTAGGAAACAATAGAACCTATAACGTTATGCTGCCACCAGTGACCGCTTGGGCAGTTGGGTTAGTACAAAAATATAAAAATTGTATGTATGGAAGAAAAACCATTATTTACATCACGAACCTAATTCCCCATTCCGCCAACGAAGCCTCGTAAGCCGAAGGAGCTCGGTCATCAATCCAAATGAAATATTCAACTCTAAGACAGTTTTTATTTCACCTGTTCATGTGAAACTTTCTGTATTAATCTTTTTCCCAAAAAAACCTTCCAATCGTTAATAGGGTTTAACTTGAAGGCTTTTTAGTAATACCGATATAAGAGCGCATAGGGTACAAACTACTCCGTCGATTAGATTATTAATGATTTAATTAAAAACATGTAAGTATACCTCTAATTAACTTGATAAATAAATATGTATGCCTCAGTAAGGCTAAACTTATGTACATCATCTTCATCATCAGCTGTTCACAACCCACTGCTGGGCATAAGCCTCCCTCTGTCTACGCCATCCATCCCTACTCTGAGCCACCGAAATCTAGTATGGGAAGTCAAAAAATTTTTTTCGTATTTCGACATAAGTTTATTTGGAAAAGTTGTTCAGTATAGTGGTCTGAATCTGCCCTTAAAATATTTGCAGTTGATATGAGTCCACCATAGATAAACATCCAAGACCCAGGTCAATCAGAAAAAGATCATTTTTCATCTTGACCTGACATTTGACGACCTCCGTGGCGTAATGGTTAACATGCTTGACCGCTACTCAGGAGGGTTCGATCCCCGGTCAGACTTGCATGACATGATGTCTTAAAAATCATACGAGAATTTTTATCAGAACATCTCAGCGTCAGCGTGGTCACCCTACTTGTGGGAAATTCTTTTGCCGTCTGTTTTTCTTGTTCTCGCTCGGAATAATTAGAAGTTGGCGTATTTAATGACTCAGTAATGTTCTGTACAACTTTCTTTACTTGTTTGTTTATAAGTTTAGCGAGATTTAAAATGAAATGCAAAATGAACGGCTATTTGGTGTAAAGAAATGCCTTTCTTAGGACTCTTAAGGTTGCCTGGAAATTGTATTAGCGATAAGTCCGCTTTTGTAAACATTGTTTGAATTTGTATCAACATGTATAATTTGTATGTTAATGGTACAATCCATACTTCCATATCCATATCCATACTAATATTATAAATGCGAAAGTCTGTCTGTCTGTCTGTCTGTCACCTCTTCACGGCTAAACTGCTGGACCGATTGTGATGAAATTTGGTAGGGATGTAGTTAACGACCTGAGGTCAAACATAGGCTACTTTTGGGCGCGATATAACCGCGTGGGACAGCTAGTAAAGAATATATCTATCTTCTGTTTTAAAAGGCCAATTGGCCCTGCATACCTCTCTCTATCGGCATAGAGTACACTTTCATACTTAATACCCCAAATCGATATTTTCTTCCGTTAAAACTAGGTTTTTGTTGTCAATGAACTGTTGCTCTGACAATTTGAGCTCCTTCTAGAAAAATCTGTGCTGACGAAAAAAAATTGTTTTTTAGTTTAACAAATCGGTGTCCCGATACAATCGAGATGTCGTTAAAAATGTATCAATTGTCTCGCAATTCAACACAAGAGATTGCAACGTTTCCGACCTACCCGGCTAGGGTGACTAAACTTCTGATTTTTCCGAGAATTATTTTTCATTTTACTCGGAAAGTAGTGTTTTCCTGATCCATGCCCTCCCACTAGTAATCACTTTCTTTCCTAAGGCGGGAATTTCAAAATATAGAACAAAATTTTGTCTGTGACTTTGGAAGGAAATAGAAAATTTCTTGAAAAAACGTGAAAGTATAAACAGCCAGTGTGAATTCAAAAAAACTACTTATTAGGGTCAGAATTTAATAATTATATAGCAATAAATAACAGATTGAGCTAGCCCAGTAAGTTAGAGACTTGTGTTATGGGATATTAACTCAACGATACTATATGTTTTAACAAATACATATACACTTATATAAACATCCAAGGACAAGGCATTCAGAAAAATATAAGTTTTCATTTCGGGGTTCGAACCAGAGACCTTCTCAGTACTGGGAAATAAAGCTAAACAATGCCCATAGATGTGGAACTTCCACACGGAGTAGATATTTTTTGGCATTTGATAGCCCAATTCTTAATATGTGCCATTTTTACACCTAAGCTTTTTTTTATAAGTTGTTAGTTTTTTATAAAAAAAAATATATTACTAGGCATTTGGTAAGTGCTTGTAATTTTTATTTTCGCAAAGAAACACCTAACACTATTAAATTAAAAAAAATATATATAACAAAAAAAAATAACTAGTCCGTTTTCAAGTTTCGAACAATGGTAACCCTAGTCGCGACCGTCTCTCGGGAGCGACAGATTAGTTTCCGATGCCCGATTGTTGACTCCCACTTCCTGGATTCAATCGGGAATCCGGGATCAGCCGTGAGACGGCGCCGGAGGCCTGCGGAACCTTTCCATTCTCAGCTGCTTACGCCTTGATTTATGTTTTGAAACTTTTGGCAATAACTTTATCCGCGGATTGAATGGGACTGCCGGAGTTATTCTGTTGAATTTCTAATTTCAATGTCATTGTAAGAAAACAGAAAAAAAATCTACGTTTTCTTCTCCATCGTCTCGATGACTCACAAATTTTATGAGCCCTGTAGTGCTATTTTTGAGATATATGACACCTAAAACCCGATGAGTCCAATGATTATGGTTGGAGTCACCGGTTATTTCGTATGAAAATTAATCGAAAATAAACAATTGTCAATCGACTCACCGATTTTGCTTTGTCATACATTTTAAAAATAGCACTCCAGTACGCTTTAAATCACTGGTCCCATCATTGTATGTTTCGTTTCAGGTATGTATTAAAGATAAGTAGTTTTTTTCCAATTTGACGAATACGTCATGGAGGACTGGAGGTATTATATTAAGGTGATACCTCGATGAACACTAGCGCCATCGTCATTTAAAAATCATTAGTCACTGAAAACACAAGTTTTTAAAAATCCCTCTGCTGTAATTAAGGTTCTGGATCTGAAGTTAATTTTTAACATATCAAATTATTAAATTATAATTTCCTATAGTTATAATTAGCAGTTTTGCAATTTGTAACTATATGGAACTATAATTAAATAATTGAATATGATTAAAATTAACTTCAGATCCAGAACTATAATTACAGCAGAGGGATTTTTGATAACTTGTGTTTTCAGTGAGTAATGATTTTTAAATGACGATGGCGCTAGTGTTCACCGAGGTATCACCTTAAGGCATTTAGCTGACACCTGGCTCCTTAGTAAGTAAATGATGCAACCAGAACAGTTGGTTTGCATGTGATGACATAAGCAAGAAAATCTTAATAACTAAATTAATTAAAACTTTTATCAATACTTCTATACTAATATGATAAAGAGAAAAGATTTGTTTGTTTGTTTGCAAATACAAAATTGCAAAACTTTGCATCGGCTTCGTAACTACTTTTATTGGACCGATTTGAAAAATTCATTCACCGTTGGGAAGCCACACTAGCCCCGAGTGACAGAGGACAAAGCCGGGGTGGACTGCTAGTGTCCTAATAATCTGTTTTGGTTACTCCATGTCCACAATTACATAACTAACGCTTTTTTAAACGACAGCAGTATGTTTCGGTAGAGTAAGGAACTGTGTGCGTCCTATCGAACCGTTATTTGCTTTGAGTACTATATATTCTGTTCTTAGGCCACTGATCTGTAAAATTTTTTGGTCCAAGTAATCGGACGTTTTTCCCAGAATAGCCGCCCGTCTCGGACCCACGTCCGCTACATTTTTCCCGAACGGGTTAGACATGTTTATAGGTTTAGTTTACATGTTATCTAGATCAAAGTCCGCAAACTTATAAATTGATTTTGTGAAAGTTTTTCTAAGAATAATCTATTCTTTAGGTTGTATTTAATACCTAGGACACAAACTCTGACTTGTGACTTTTGATAACAGTCTGTAGTCTCTCTTCAGTCAGCGACTGCGTTAGGATTTTGTATGGAATTTCTTAGTTGCCCTACTATCCGCCAGAGGCGCTTTACAGGTCTGCGTTAAGAAAAACTCACACTAGGGTCACAGAAGACCACTCGTTCTTATATAAAAAATCGACATTATTGACTCTTAATACACCCGCGTCATGTTCTTTATTGGTCTGGTTTTTCGGTAAGGGGTCAGACGGGAGTCACTTCTTTGTTGACCTGTATCATGACAATGATTAAAAAGCGTACCCTGGGCTCTAAAGAGGAGATGTAACTGGGAAATACATTCTGATACACAAGGTTATATGTCCCAAAAGACGACAGGGGTTTAGATAAACATAAAGAAAAACTCATTTTTGTACTTCTTTAAAATAAGTGATTTGGAGTGTCGAAATCTATTATCCTTCAAAGCAATGTTAAATTTTATTAAGTTCCCCAATAGTTATTATGAAGAGATGACTCCAAGCAGGTCAGTCATCAATCGTTCATAACAATACGCATAAGATGATTAATTTTAAAAGAAAAGTTTTAGAGACTAGATCATAAAATAAAACTAAATATGTAAGTTATATATAGAATTATAACATTTGATTGATGTATGTATTGTACATATTTATGTGTATATATATTATAATAATACTTGTTATTTAAAAGTACATGCCGTACTGCCTTTTTGTTTTGAATCTCCTATCGCGGGTCTACTGGAAGAAATTTCTATAGAAATAATTAGCACCCTTGTACTAAGTTTCCTAATTTTAAGTTTTCTATGTTTGTACTTGAGTGTACATGAATTAAATAAATAAATAAATTTGGAAAAGAAAACGAAGTTAGAGATAATTTATTGCCATATATCAGTGTCTTTAAACAGATGGCTTGAGGCTACAACGTGCGCTTGTCATCAACTTTAAGTTCTAGCCAGGAAATATCATATAGGGTTGGCAATAATTTCTGTGTCTTATACAGCATTTTTTATCTACAAATTATCTTTCACCGTTGAAAAGCCACACTATCCCCGAGTGTCATACGCTATGTGTGTACCACTAGCAAAGCCGGGGTGGACTGCTAGTTTTAAAAAAGAAGCTATCAACAAAAGTCTCTTTATACCTTTCTCATGCCTAATGCAGCCTCCACCAACAACATATTTCCCACAGAACTGGAAAATATTTTCCAAGGAGGGTTGACGTCAGGAAGCCAGCTGTCATAATTAAGATTAATATGCCAAATCTTCTGATCTAAGGCCAAATTATATTCAATATTCCGCTGTTCACTTGCAATACCTACAATAATAACATTTAGCAGCATCGTGGTTATCATCATCATTTAGACTCTTTGTAAATTTGAATTTTTGGAGAAAATGTTCCAGTGAAGTTTATTTATTTATTTCTCTTCCATGCTGGTCTGGGAGAAAAAGAAAAACATAGAAAGTACCAGCTGCTTCTCTTCCCGCGCAAGCCGTAAAAGTCGTCTGAGGGCATGAATCATGACATAGGCGATGCGGCTAGCAACCCATCACTATTGATTTCCTGTTTCAACTACCATTATGCTAAACGTGGCCTAAGGTCTTATGGCCCTAGGCTCTGTCTACCCCGCATGGGATAAAAACGTGATTATATGTATGTATTATTTCTCGCTTACATGTACATAATACGAAGAAGGTGGAATTACATAATTTGATAAGAATGTACATAAACCCAGGCTGGGTGTTGCGAAGTCTTTGAATTGGTACCAAAATCTATACATTACAATTTAATTAATATCGAAATAAAAATAAAAATAATGATAATAAAATAAGTAAGTATGTTAATAATGTTTAAATGAATTAAATTAATTAGATGAATTAAATGAATACGTCAGATAGTATAAAATAACAATGAAACCTATGTCATGATACGGTTGAGGATTCTCCAAAACGTCGGAAGTAGGCACCTGCCCTTTTTTTTATAATGTATCGCTCTAGGTTTGTGGCGCCCTTCTTCTCAACTTGCGCTTTAGAAGTAATGGTTAACTTAATAAAAGTAATGATTTACGTCAATAAGTGACAAGAATGTCCTACATCGAGAATAAACAATTTAATTTCATTTTATCTACGTTAATTGTAAGATTTAAATAAAATAAATTAATAATACGTTAAATTTTTCAAAACCGACATCCCTGTTTCACGTCATTCCGGGGAAAATTACTTGAACTTTTAATATGCTTCCTATAAGTTGGCCCCGATTTTGCCACCCTGTCGTCCGTACTATATATATTCTGTGGCTGGTTTTCTCGTTAACAAATAAACTAGTACTTAACTAACTAATTTATCGGCGTATCTTAATTAACTAGTTCTAAATATAGTAGGTTTATGAAGGTATTTGACATTTAGCTACTTCAAAGTTAGAAATCCATCCTACATAAACCTATTCGGAGAAAATTATATATTAACCCAATGCAATTTATATGCTGAAGTACATTGTTATAATAATGCATTATGTATTTCCTCTTTCTCCTAATCACGATGAATCGCGGAACTATCATCACTTATTGATGAAGATATAGCATCTTACATCAATATAATATCATCATGATACATTACCCCCAAGACATATAAATCAAGCAGTTAATCGATATAATCCGTATTGAGAATAGGTCTTATTGTAACATTGATAAATTAACAAATAGATAAAGAGATGACACCAAGAGAGAGAGAGAGAGATAGAGAAAAAGTACACTTTAATAAGCACGAATACAAATTTGGGACGTTTTCTTTGTAAAGGGTAGTAAATCTGTACTGGCTTAGCCAAAGTCACAATCGCAAAACGTTAACGACGTACGACAAGAACAAAATGTATGGGATTGACATAAGATTGACCACGTGACTTACCGCAGCTTATGTCAATCGCATACATTTTGTTCTTGTCGACATTCGTTAGCGTTTTGAAATTGTCACTTGGCCACGGGTGCTGTATTACTGTCATAAGGTAATACTCGTATGTGGTAAAATTAGGTCGTGATAATAAATAGCCAGTTTTGTGGCTTTTGTATTTAATAGCACGTTTGCAGTCTATTTATTGTTGGTCATTGTGTAATACCGGCTTAGCCCAAGACATTGAAATTACCTTTGTGAACTCATGATTCTACACATGTTTTCTACTCACGAGTATTATTGTGGGGCGATTTAATTTAATCAGTGAATTTATAATTTCTTAGATACTACTTTTTTTACCGGTCATAATTAATTGGACCACAAATGAAAAGAGCAGTCGCTATAATTTGAGCAGTCACATCAAATATTACATATAAATTCTTGTAAGTATGGCTTGCATAGATAATTTTAAAATTAATTGCTCAATGTCACAAATTAATTTGTGACAGATGAGATTTTTAGATGCGTATGCGCACTTTGCAAACCCGAGAGTATTAAAAGGCGGTCACTCACCAGTAGCATTCGCGCATTCGTACATTCGTGTGTAATGTCTGTTGCATTTCTAACGAATACACGAATGTTACGCTTATTATGATGCGTCAAATCAATCGCGTGTTATAGACTTTATGTAATTCAGAAATTTTGCGTTTTAGTCATCGCGCTCACGATTGGATCGGTTCACCTCACTCTCTATTTGTTACTGTGCCCCTAGTATGAGTTTTTCTTTGGGATTTAGGATTTTCTATGGAATTTCTTAATTGCCTTACTATCCGCCAGAGGTGCTGTACAGGTTTGCTATACTAAATCGCTAACGCAGTCGCTAGCGTCTGCGTTAAGAAAAACTCATACTAGGGGCACTGGAACCCAAATTCTTACAAGCTAATAGAAAATGGTCTAAAGCTAAAACAAAGTTGTGTACTCACCGCAATCAGCTTCGTCGGTCCCGTCGAGACAATCAACAATCATGTCGCATCTGTAGTGCGGCGGAATACAGTATGTTTTGTTAAACATATACTGTGAGCATGCCAATTGCCCCGACTCGCACTCCGGAGGCGCTGAAAATAAAAATAAAAATTGTAACGGTTAAAAAATATATATATATGTGTACTTAATAATATTTTTACGACAAGAGAATATTGAATATCGATCAATTAGGACATTATTTATTTTAAGAGGGTCTTTGTCTGTCTTTTGGCAAAAAATAAGTAAAGCGAGAGTCGGATTCGAATACTAAAGGTTCACGAAAATATTTAAGAATAATTTATGTAGTAAGATTATTTGCATGTAAAACGCATTTTTGTATGGCTGGAGATTTTGCGGTTAAAGCAACAAAAATGCGTAAAGTCAGAAAGTAAAATATAAGACGTTCTTCGATTAAAGTCCACGGCTTAATATTACTCTAATCCAAAGAAGTTCAGTCTAAATTGAAAGGAAAAAACCGAAAACGAAGATTGATTTGTCGTCCCAACAATTGAGTTTGCGATTACAAACGTACGCTCCGAAATCAATCGGCTGTTAATAGTGTAAAGGCGGTTGATCGCCGCAATCAGTGTCGGCCATCAATCAAGTGGGTGCTCTCGAAGGCGCGCGGTGAGTGCGCACCCTAATTGAGGTCGAGGTGCAAATAGAGTGGGCGGTACCCGAAATAGTTGAGGAATTCTGGTCCCTTGTATTGTGCTTATGTTGTAGTGATCGAAACCTTTTATATATCACTAGCGACCGACCCCGGCTTCGCATGGGCATAAAAATCTTCCTCTTGAATGACTCTATCTATTAAAAAAAAAACGCATCGTGTAGTTTTGAAGATTTAAGCATACAAAGGGATATAGGGACACAGAAAGCGACTTTGTTTTATACTATGTAGTGAAGTGAGTGGGATCAAAACATCTCATTTTTGACACAAAATGCCAAAAGAAAAATGTATGAGCGGTATGAGTGAAGTAAATGAACACAAAGGCCCATGTGTTGAAACAAAGAGCCGACTTCGTATATAATCTGTTATGTAGGTAGATGGAGGTCCTCAGGTCCTCAACAAGCCAAATAAACAAATAAATATGGTAGATTATTTAATATGTCATCATCATCAATTCAGCCGCAGTTTGTCCACTACTGGACATAGGCCTCCCCCAAGAATTTCCAAAATGACCGATTGGAAGCGGCCTGCATCCAGCGCCTGCCTGCGACCTTCTTCGGCAGGAAATATTAGTGCATTAATTAGTGACAAAATGCAAATAACCGTTGAGGAGTTCCATTTAAAGCTCCCTCAAAAAAAAATATTGTCATCGAAACTATAGCCACGCGCAAAATTTCAGCTCAATCGGAAAATGTATCAAACTTGCAAGATTTGATAACAGACAAACATCGGGACAGGTAAAACCACGGTGAAACAGGTTGTGTGACCCAGAGTACCATTACTACCATTTTAAAAGCATTCACAAAAGACTAACGGATTTGCGTGGCATATTTATTTTACCCCGAACTCATATTTAATGTTAATTCCGACGTATTTCAACGGAGTCAGCTTTAAAAGCGAGCTTAGTTTTAATCTTATGCAGGCAACAGGGAAAGAGCCTGAATTTGGCCACTATCCTTTGTTATTTTGACACACAGTTGAGCGGCTAAGCCCATGCTTTCCAGCTTTTTAACCGATTAAAAAAAAGTGGAGGTTCTCAGTTCGTTTGACTCTTTTTTCAACAATTTAGTTAGATGACTGTGGAATTTCAGCCATTGTGGTGTAGTTCTGAGTTACAGCTAGCTAACCAAGCGGTTTGGATTTTTAATTTGTTTTCTCTTGTAAATTGAATATATTTCTATAAGGTTAAAAAGGCATAAATATCACGAGATTCGGCATTCTTCTCATGACCGACCGCCTGATAACGTCAAACTTCTTAGGAATACAATTGCTAGTGGAAACTGCCACCCACAAATATGCATGTAATTAGATCAAAAGAAGTCCAAACTATACATTAGAGGAAATAATCATTCTTAACGGGATTGCAAATAATTATATTATGGAAATTATATTAGTTTCTCCGAAACAAGCTTGTTGTGAACTAGATTGCCAGTTGTAGATGACAGTTAGTGGTCCTGTTAATCAACATTTCTGCCCACGGAGGTGGCCTAAGTTGGGTGCGGCGTTGTCAACAGGACGTAAGGCTTATTGATGACATATCTATGCAAATCTATACTTGTATTTATATACTAATTAGCGACCCGCCCCAGCTTCGCATAACCTTTCTGTTGAATCACTCTATCTATGAAAAAAACCGCATCAAAATCCGTTGCGTAGATTTAAGCATACATAGGGACAGAGAAAGCGAGTTTGTTTTATACTATGTAGTGATAGTGATACCATGAAAAGAGTCAAAAACTTCATTAGTATTTCGTGGGAAAAGTAAATATTCACAAAAAGAATGAATAAACACTTTATTGCACCAATTACAAAAATACATCATTGGATTTTACAGGATCAAAGATAAAAATTAGTACAAAGGCTTATCGCTAATGAACTGTTACTTGAAAAGATGAAGAATTTGTATAAAATTTAACCGTAAAAAACAGTTTTTAAATAAAATATTAATTGACCCAAAAGTACTATTACATTTTAAATTATTGTTAAGACGATAATTTACATGCCTTTTCAATTTTTTTAACTTAACTTCATTCTTAATTACCTAAGTTATATGTATATAAAAAATAAATAAAATGTTTTGATTTGATTTAAAAAGAACATGCTTACAAGGATTACTGCTTATTTCCAAAGAAATATCTTGCGAATCCAAGAGATTATACGAGAAGGGTAACATTTGTAAACAAGACTACCCTTTACGAACTACCCTAAAACAGTAAATTAACGCACTACACAACTAACTTGCAGTGCGTACGGAACAAGCAATGTACTACAAAACGTATAAACCACGAGTTAGGGGCGAGTAATGTACTACACGACAGATAAAGTTACCTAGAGGGCTGTTTTACAAGCGCAGGGTTAAACCTCTATAATGAACTAGTCGAGTTTTAGAATGCTATTTTTGTGGACCTAAAGCAGAATAGCACAAACCCACAAACCGAATAAGAGAACTGTCTATATACCCTTTTTTAATTTTTCAACCTAGGTAAATATAATATTATAGTCTTATCTTACTGCTTTGGGGGTCAAGGATTCCATTCCTACGAGAAACATGCTTTGTTTAGGACATTGCATGCGTGGAATAAAAATGGTTTTCTGATAATAAAGACGATTCCGTGCTTCGGATCACACGTTTAAACTTTGGTCCCGACCCCCCATCTGTTAGTCGTTAAAGGAATCACATCAGAGGGCGAGAGGCGGTTCTGAAGAACTCTGACACTAAGGTGTGCAAGGTTGATTGACCGTGACACATACACAAAATGATGATAATGATCTACTACAAAACGTTATCGCTCTATTGCCTGCCCTTCATCTTGTCAAAATGGCTAATTTTTTCAATTTATTTTGAACTTTTGACTAATGATTCACTGCAATTACTGCACTGTCGTTAGCAATTTCTAGATCCTAAACTATGCAATATTCTAGGCAGTTGGGACAATCAGATGTTTACACAGGCTGTCAGCCGAAAACCCCCCACCTTTATTTTGTACTTTATGTCCAGCGATTGACCACGAGCCCACCAAATTTTAAGTGCAGATATGGTCTAAGATAGAGCTCATTAGTTCATTAATAGCCTAACGAAGACCCAGTTTATTTATACCTTATCCTTTTCTTTGTTGCCTGCAAACGTAATTTCATTCTAAAGGCAATAAGCAACACTCAGAAATTTCGCGTTAATTGATATTACATAAAATAATTAAACCACAGAGCAACATGAGTTAGTCACCTAATTACGAAGCGGGATCGTGCCGCGCACGGCGAAATTAATTTGGGACTGGAGTGACTGGAAGATGTCGCGCGATTAATCGCTGTTCGCACCGCTTTACGCCAATTACTTAGCTGCCTAGATACCGCTGGAGTGAGTTGGAAAGGACCTGAAAGCCCTCCGAAAAGCCGACTGGCAAGAAAAGCCGCTGAGCAAGGAGCGGTGGAGGGCTCTGGTTTCGGAGGCTAATATCCTTTTTGGGTTGCTGAGCCATCGCACTAAGTTCTTAGCTGCGAATCACGCTCAAGTAGTATTTTACCATCCTGTGACGACAGTAATTTTGAGTTATATATTTTATTATATAAAGTAAATTTTTATATGTACTTACCTATTTAAAATTTAGTTTTATTCAAATAGTTATCACTACATAGTATATAATTGTTTTTGCCAAAAAACGAAATGGACTCCAATTCCTGAACTAATAAAAATTAAGTCAAAAAACTATAACCCGACGACGTGGTGTCTAAAAAGGATGAAACAAGAAAATGAGATATAAATCTAGAAATGTATAGGTACCAAATGGTCATCGTAATGCCGTGGTCGCACCCACTGTATAGTGTATACCGACAATGTTCGTTTAAAGGTGTTCCTATCATCCATTTATACTTAATGGGTGCGACCACGGCTTTAGGATGACCATTTGGTACCTATACATTTCTGGATTTATATCTCAATAATTTTCTTGTTTCATCCTTTTTAGACACCAAGTAGTCGGGTAATAGTTTTTTAACTTAATTTTTATTTAATACTTTTCCGTTTCCCGGACGGAAATGACTGGACCGCGTGAAATATACCATTTTAAAAATGCATTGTAAACATTTCTACCTATATTTTAACTTAAACAATATGAATTATATAAATATTTGTAATGTGCTCGTCAAGACCTTTTCTTTGATACCAAACACGCGATGTCAATCTCAGTTTAATTTTTTTTGAGGTTAGAATTTGAGGTTTAAATTCCGTCAGTTAAAAAATTTACACAATTTATATAGCCTATGTTACCCGCGCTATTTTTACGAATCATTTGACACCTCATTTATTAAAATCGGTCCAGTAGTTTAGGCGCTACGGTGGAACATACACACATACATACATACATACATACATACATACATACATACATACATACATATATACATACTTACATACATACATAGGACTGCTAAAATCATTACCCTTCCTTTTGGCTTCGCCGTAGTCGGGTAAAAAGGATGAATAATCAATACATTGTTGTTTAAATATTCTTCACTAGCTGTTGCCCGCGGCTCCGCCCGCGTGGGACTCGGTTATATCGCGTCCAAAAGTAGCCTATGTTTGACCTCAAGTCGTTAACTACATCCCTACCAAATTTCATGACAATCGGTACAGCAGTTTAGCCGTGAAGAGGTGACAGACAGACAGACAGACAGACTTTCGCATTTATAATATTAGTATGGATATGGATATCAAAAATTTTAATAAATTTCAAGTCTGTGCCTATTCTTTTTTTTTTAATAAAATATGCTAATTAACGAGCCAGCAGCTAGTCAACGAATTCGTAAAATTGGCACCAACTTCAAATTTATTAAAATTTTTGATATGAAGCGTATTTAAACAACAATGTATTGATTATTTCATCCTTTTTAGTTCAGGAATTGGAGGCGGTTTCGTTTTTTTGGCAAAAACAATTATTTTTTACTTTTTAGTTTTGAGTACGCAATACCTTATAACTAAAAAGTTGTAAACACTTTGCATTTTGGAAAGTCGGGTAAACGTCATCAGCGTCGTCTCATAAACATAAAATGAATATAGTTTTGTTATTTACAATTTGAGTCGGCACACAAGCAAGCGCCCCACCTGATGGAAAGCGGTTACCGCAACCTATAGAACTATGTATGCTTAATGTCACTTTGTCAGAACAGCGGCAGAACATCTCAGGAAGTTTCAAGTGATACATATCAGTTCATGAGATACAGTTTACAGATCACTGACGAACAATCAGACAACGAAGGCTTAAAAAAAGGGTTCTATTTTTACACATTAGAACAGACTACACATTAGACTACAGAACAGTAAAAAACAAAGTATCAAAATAAATTAAACAGCAACCTTATAGCACCGAACCCAAAAGCTCCGCAAATGGTAGCTTCCTTTGAAGAGCTTAGAAAGCTCGGATGCAATCAATAAGTTGGCTTTGTGAATAGATTGAAAGTACTGGGAGCTCTTTTGTGAAAAGCTGAATTGAGGTCTCAACTATCATTTGTATTTAAAAATTTAAATACTGTAAATTGAAGTTTGACCAAAATCTCTTTTCCTATGTGAACAGTCAAGCGTAGCCTATTTACCCTTAAGACACTTTGTGGGTGTCACTAGCCCGCTGCCAACTTGCTTAGGATTATTCGTCACAGTACCCAGTAATTTTAATGCCACAACACACACTGTGGTGTCAGAATTCTAACACCAGGGTGTGCATGGTCGTTTGACCGTGACGCCTACTCGAAATGATGATGATGATGACCGGAACACAATAATACAAGCCCTGTGCCCCTAGTACGAGTTTTTCTTAACGCAGACGCTAGCGACTGCGTTAGCGATTTAGTATGGCAAACCTGTACAGCGCCTCTGGCGGATAGTATGGCAACTAAGAAATTCCATACAAAATCCTAACGCAGTCGCTAGCGTCTGCGTTAAGAAAAACTCATACTAGGGGCACTGCTGTTTGGCGGCAGAAAGAGGTGACAGGTACAGCCTGTTGATTCTGTAAGTTTCAAACAGCAACTAGTTTCTCACGTTGCTATCACTCACACTTCACGTAAGGTTCAAAATGACAAGTGAAAAGTGAGCTTCGAAGTGACGGGGAAATTACCTTACTGAATGCCACATCTTACGTCATCTCATACAAAATCTTACGTCCAATCTAGTTCACCTCGCTGACACGCTCGCAAGGGTAGCGCTAGAATAGATTTGAATTATCAACAGTTTTTAGAATGCCAATCAAGAAACTCACAGTGGATTCAGATTCGAAGTTTAAAATGAAATCTTACATAATCAAACTGTATGTCGATACGATAAGAAGAAGAATGAACCGTATTATCAGTGGAGAAGGATCAAGTTAAGAATTAAGAGGATACTCACGACACGACTGAAACTCGTCCTCTCCCTTTTCGCAGTCTTTCTGGTAGTTGCAGACCCACAGCGCGGGGATGCATTTGCCCTCGGGACACCGAAACATGCCATTGGGACATATTGTGTCTCCTGAAACAATATTTTAAATTAAGTTTTTAAGAGAAATATTTATCAAAATTGTCATTAACATCCTCCCAGGATGTCCTCCCAGCTTCTCAGTTTTATCTTAAGAGTATTATAAAATAAAATAAGCTCCAAAGTTTGAATCCACTAAAATGTCTTAATTTCGTAAAAAAATAAGATTAGATAGATGTCAACTATATAGAAAATTGTTGGTTCGGAAAAAAAGTACAAAATAAAATAACATAGGTGATCCTTAGCCTCCTTTTACGATATTTAAGAAATGATAATTAGAAGTGTATTCTTAAATTAGCAACCGGGAGGCCAATATACAAAGTCAAAATTCATAAAGGGAAAATTATATCGTTACACGTTGGGCGCCAATGTAAATTATGGCGTTTAGCTTAGACTACCGTGCATCACCTCAATAATCTCGATAATAATACTGTGCTCTCGTGCCCTTCATTAATGAAGCTTTAAGATGGATCCGCAACATCTTTTATTACTCTTTATAGCAAAAGCAAAAAGAAAGAAAGTAATGCATAGGTCAAGATTTACGATAAAATTAACACAATTATTTCTCGTTATGCTAGACAAGTAGAGTCAATTTTACATTTTTTACGATGCAATACAAGTGTATTGGAGGTTCTAAATAAATTGCTGTTCATCGAATCATGCTCCCAATCTTATCAAATTTCAGTTTCAATATTCGAGCCATTTCATATCGTATCACACAAAATGGATACGCTCGCTAGATACCCGCGTGAATATTCAAAAATTGCATTTTCCGTGTAGCGAGTAGTGAAAAAGACCACGTGACGTGTCGCTGTTCGCTGCAACTGTAAATCAATCGCGTGTTGTCGTTGAATTCGAATCAAATTTCAAATGTTAAGTCCGGCGCGGAATTGAGGCCATTTTTCAACGCCGCCGCACAAAAATCGCTTGTCGTGTGAGCGACAGCTGAGCTGTCAGACTGTATGTTACAATAACAAATGTTTTCGCGGAAACATATGCTGAATTGTTACATCAATACTATTTGCGTTAAGAGACGTGGTGAGTATTATAGGAGTGTGAGTTAAAGACCATGAGTCAACTTATAGGCGCGATATAGCCGAGGCAATACAGTAAAACTTAGACCACATTAGGTAAGGTAAGGAAAATTAAGGAAATGGAAATTGGCGTGATGAGTGTTGAGGAAGCAAGGGATATGTAAGAATCGTAGCCAATGGAATTCTCTAGTCTAGTAGTAATAATATACATGTATATATATTATTTTCTTTAAAGTTAAAGAAATTAATGTACGATTTTTTTGAGATATTTCATTTTAAACCCTGTTGTTTTCGCAAGGGGTGATCGTTAGCGAATAGCGATGGAAGTAATAGAAGAATATCAGGTGCCCGGGGACATCCCCGGATCCATAAACGCAATATCAGCTTACAAAGAACATAAACAAAAACAAACAACACTTTGATCTGAAAGATTTTAACAATGACATGGCTTATATTTCCGTTTTTAATACGGTACTTTGCGAAAAAGCCTTTTTTGGAGGTTTCGTAGGTAAAAAAAATGGAAACCTAAAAAATGACTTAGGTGATCTTTCCATTTCTTTTTAATTTAAAATTTATTGGTGTGTCTGAAAAAACAAATTCCAAGTAAAAATTCAAAGCTATATAAAACAAGGTGTTTTAATGATTCACTACGATTTCAATGAATAATAACAAGAAAAAACTATTTAATAAATTCAGGCGTTACTATGCGATAGTCAAAGTTACGTGTACAAAAAAAAAGTTAAGTATGGAAGCAAAGTAATTTGATAAGTACTTGAAAAATAATACTTTAATGCCCATGTACTCTTTTTCCTTTATTATACAGGTTGACTGGAAGAGATCCCTTTTAGGGATAAGTCCGCCTTTTGTTGTGTTCTATGTTGTATCATCAATGTAGACTTGTTCGGGGAACGTATGGGAGACTTTTTAAAAAGTTATTTAAAATTAAACTTATTTATTTAAATGAATTACAAAAGTTATATTGTAATAATTAAACGAGACGTCTGTCGGAGGTTCACGACCAGAACAATCTAATGAAATGCAACAACGCATTCGGGCTCTATGCAAGTCCCCAAAAGTGCTGACATGTACTTTATTAGTTATAGATACTTAGTATTTAGGGATTTACATATACAACCCTAGTAGAGGGTGGTTGCATGACTCCTCCCTCGTTAAGCGCGAAATTATCCGTAGAGCGATCCTGAGAGCTAGGATGATTTCGTGTAAAAAGTAAGCATCTAGACTTATATCTAATTATAGTATACAATAAAAGGCCTACAATTACGCTTATATATAATAGTACCGTATACACGCTCACTGTTTTCACTAAAATGCCCTTTTTATTTACTTCTGCACTAACACTAAACTTTTCATTTAGCTTTTCTAGGTTCCTGAAATCCATTCATTCCAGGTTGACAGGTGAAATCTGCAGGACATCGGTGGTTGACATATCTGGTAACCGTTCGTAGGTAACAGGGCTCTCGCTGCGATGAAACTTAAAGCGTATGTCACCCACGATGACGTCACATCCATTTGTTACAGTAAGAATGTGGGTGCCTTGTATATATTTTCGTGTTACTTCATTTTCACAATTTTCAGTAATTAATGTATCATATCTCGTGAACAGGATGTAGATGTTTTCTTTTATCATTACAGTTTTTACTTTCTCTACTTGAATCGGGATTTGTGTGCAAGTCATGGGATTTGTTGTAAATTTCATTAAATCCTGGATACATGTGTCTTCAATTAACTGAAAAGTGTCTTTTTCTTGGTAAAGGAAATAATTCTCATCTATTTTTAAGCATGGCTGTGTGAGTGACCTGAACTTCGAACTCTTTGATAGGATATAGGGGTATTTAGGAATGATAATAAAGGTTTGTTCAAGAGAAGGATTATATATAGGTAAAGGGTACAATTTATAATATGTATATAGCTCAATACTAATGAGCGGTATTTATAACAAAAATACTATCTTATCTACTTTAATATATGATTTCACAGTAATAGAGCGTTCTATTTTAACTAAATTACAAGTCTTATTTATAACTTCTAGAAAATTTAACAATTCGTTAGAGTCTATAATAGACTGATGTAAAATACCTATTTTGCTTAAAGCTAGAGCTGTTTCTATTTCATTCAGTTTATTTTACATCATCTGAAAGTTATGTAGATACATGTGATATATATTAATAATGTGTGACTGTACTATGTAACTATTACCTTTTGTTTGAAGTAATTTTAAATCATGCTCTATTTCTTTTAACTTATTATTTAATTCAACAAAATTATTTTTAACTAATTTAGAAGAATTCACAAAGGTATCTATAATTTCGGAAACTAGTGTAACCTTTTTATCCACATTATTTTGGTTTATAGTTAATTCATTTATCATCTGATCGTATCTATGTGCATCCTCATTATCTAAATTACCGGTTATAGCCTTTACAATAGTTCCAATAGGATTCAAAATGCCTCTCTTAAATCTATTACTAGGAATTAATTATCTATATTTTTTAATAGTTACATTTTTAATAAACTCTACTTGGTCTCGTAAGTTGAAAAAAATCTCTACTAAAGTTTTTATAAAATTGTCTTGAAACTAGCTGATTAATTTCGGAGAGACCTATTATATTTTCATTTAAATCCTTATAAAATAAACTTAAATTCTGTGTTTTTACAATGGTCCATTAATTAAACGTGAACCTATTGCAATGGGTAATATGTTACGCTCTGGTTTTCCTTTAACTACGGCCTTTTTAAAACGAGGCTTATGCTTAGGTTTTCTTATATTAATATCTTTAATGAATACAGTATTTCCTTCATCAAAATCTTTATCTGATTCGCCTGATTTAATTTTTAGTGACTCTAATTCAATTGAAATACATTCCTCGCTACGCGGATCCCCAAAGTGCTGCTCTAACAATTCCTTGAACTCTATCCAAGACAAAACATCCTCACGCTCGCTGATAAGCGCTGCGGCCTCGTCCGCTAGCCTACTGGTGATAGTATGTATAATGTATTCGTTTTGAAGCTCTGACCCATGGTACCTATTTATTATATATTCGCATTTTCTTAAAAATAATCCTAACTGTCTTTTATCACCCTTAAAGATCGGAATAAGCTTTATCATCTCATTAGGAATTATAGTAATTCTCTCTACAACTGGTTGCTCTTGCGCCATTTTATATAATTAATAATAAACTTAAGTATGTACTTATAATTATAAGTATGTACTTTTAATTGTAAAAATTCTGTTACAATTTAATTTATATGTTATTTATATATGTATTTTTTTACATAAGCTATCTTAACTATGCAAAAATTTTATTTGCTTGTTTAATATATAAAACCTTCGAAATTACACGAAAAAGGAAATATGGAAAAGAAAGGATAATGAGGGAATGTAAAGAGTTTTACTCACAAGCCACTCAGCACCATCTCTTGCCGTTGTGAAGACACTATTCACTCACTCCCGTAAGTCAAATTTATTTGTTTGGTTCGAAAGATCTCTACACCGTTTTTCCGACCGAATTTTCTGCGCTGGTACGAGTTTGAGTCCAAAGCGCGGAAACAGAGGTCTCGGTTTTTGATGATCCTACCGACCGGGCTGCGCCAGACTTGTTCGGGGAACGTATGGGAGACTTTTTAAAAAGTTATTTAAAATTAAACTTATTTATTTAAATTAATTACAAAAGTTATATTGTAATAATTAAACGAGACGTCTGTCGGAGGTTCACGACCAGAACAATCTAATGAAATGCAACAACGCATTCGGGCTCTATGCAAGTCCCCAAAAGTGCTGACATGTACTTTATTAGTTATAGATACTTAGTATTTAGGGATTTACATATACAACCCTAGTAGAGGGTGGTTGCATGACTATGTTCTTTCTGTACAATTAATAAATATATATATCCTTTAAAAGATCAATTTCAAAATTTTCAAAAAGTTAAAATTACATAAAAGAAATCTCTACAGCTTAAAAAAGGTCAGTTATTTGGATGAAACGAGTTCAGGGAGAACATACCTATACCTGCCTTAATCGAAGAAAAATGCAGTTATAGTTTCATCACAGCGACACTCCCGTTGAATCCTTTTTTAACCAGGGTAAATATAATTTTTAGATATCCAATACTGAACGAAACGAAACGAAACACAATCGCTCGAATACTGACACTGAAATCTTAAAAGACTTGGTGAAAATTCAGAAAACTCGATATGACATCAAAAGTAAGCAGATCAATCGAATTTTATCATCCGCTACGCATATCCCGAACATACAAACCTTATTAAAGTCAACAGAGTCATTTCCACTCTCTCGAAACGTAAATAAAACAATCTACTTAAAGTTCACCTCATTGAATTCCAATATCCGTACATTTCCCGCGAGACAAACGAATACAGCTCTTATCTCAGTACGAGTGGGTTCATTAAGCTAACACATCGGCACATCCGCTCTCGTCAATCTGAGTGTACTCACTCACTCACTCACATTCATTCGTTCATCGCTCTTGAATAAAAGATGGCCGCCGAGTCCCGCGGGTAACGAGGCGGGAAAATGACGTTGTATTAAGGTAAATAGTGGCCATCTAACTGATACTCTTTGCGAATAAACCTTATTGAATTATAGAGTGTACACAGGCAAAGGGCCCGCTCGGTTTATGATGCTATCCATTCTAATTGTGCACATGTTATGGACCTTACCACATGGTAATAAATACGTGGGTTGCGTGCAGATGTAATAATGTTTTCATATGAGAATAATGAATCACTGAAGGGTGGATGTTCCTCAGCTCTATTAATGAAGGGCACGGTAGACCTATATTATCAAGTTTTCGCTACGATCACAGCCACATGTTGGGCGCCAATTCTATCTATCTATATCTATACGAAAGTAAAAGGAAACTCGGTCACTTTCTAACCTAATTCAAAGGTAGACGTGAGGTTGTAATTTGATTGAACATCCTGAAATTTCACTAAGCGGAACCCCGGACTAATATATTTGGCGCCCAACGTGTAACCTTATTTAAAGTGTTAAGAACTCCTTTTTGATAATTTAAATTGTTTTTAACTAGCGACCCGCCTCGGCTTCGCATGGGTATAAAAACCTTCCTCTTGAATCACTCTATCTATTAAAAAAAACCTTTTCAAAATCCGTTGCGTAGTTTTAAAGATTTAAGCATACAAAGTGATATAGGGACAGAGAAAGCGACTTTTTTATACTATGTAGTGATTTATTTTAATAACAAATGTGAATTTACGTTTACGGTCACAGATAACCATAAAAAGTCACCTTTTATTATGTAAATATTTTCACTTAACACACTTCATTGTAATGACTACCTATATGAAAATATTCTAGAAGTATATTTAATAGTGTTCAAAGCCAGCTATGTTGCTTTATAAAATAAAAGTACCAATTTAAACGGTATGGTCTTTCAGAAAACATCAAATTAAAGTGACATCGCTATGACGACCGAAGTGCATGTAAATTTCTCACAACTAATTATTGTACCAAAAAATTAAAAACTGTGTTAAAATACCGTGTCATCTAGAAATCTAAAGACTGTGCGGAGTGAAGAAGTAAAACATACAAGCAATTAAGATGCAACCCATAATACGCTAAAAGGAAAGATAGAGAAACAAGCTACTAAAAAGATTGATGGATTTTAAACACTTGCTTAATTTTAACAGTGTTTTAGTACGTGATACAAGTAAAGCAATCTATAATCTGTGGTGCTTTTTATTTATTGTACAAATACAAACATTGAATGTATGTAAAACAGTAACACAAATAGGTGGATTATGCGAAAAACATTATTTAACAGTCAACCATTGGGTAAAGCAGAGAGCTTGCATGAGGGTATAATGTGTCCTGTTTTCTAAAGAATATTGCAGTAAAATTTGAAACATTTTTCGATTGATTGTTCAGCTATCGGAACTTTATATGGGGGGGTCATAAAGTTTTTTCTCATATTTACCTACAACTTAAATTTCAAAATAATCGAGATTAACATTCTGATCAGGCCATTAAGAATTTATGTGCTTATCGAGATATTTTATTTCTAGATCGAAAACATTACTTTTCAATTGCCATGATTGGATATCGTTCGCCTTAGTATTGTCTTTACAACGGGTATCAAATGTTATTGTCTGTTTATGCGTTTTTATATTTAACGACGTCAGCTTGGGACCTTTTTACGAGCAATAACTGTGACGCTAACACCTTGTATTAGTTATAGTTGCGTGAGTGGAAACTATAGTGTGTACGTGATAAAAGTACAATATAAGATGTCTTTATATTAGGTGTCTCGGGTACAACACGAAGACTATACTAGTTTATTTGAAAAATGAAAAGGAATATGCTAAGAATATTACTAACGAAATAGATCCCTGTAAGAGACAGACCGACAACAGTGGATTATTATAAGTCCCGTTTTCAATCTACTCTATAAAATAACACTTCACTGAAAGTAGAAGGCATGCTATTACCTATAAATATTTAAAACAGTACAATCGTACTTAAACATAAAATTTATATAACTAAATTAAAGCTGAAAATTCAAAAAAACTCAGAGATAGAGAAGCTAAGCAAAGAGCTAAATAAATTTAGGGTATAAATTGAAGCGCCTGCGCTGGCTTAAACATCTGGAAACAATGAAAAAGGATCTTTGAGCTCACTATCAAATCAGCTTATCTAGGAATGATATCATGCAGGCCAGCAGCCACCCTAAAATCGCTGGAATGATGATGTGCAGGCTGATCTTGGGGCTTAGGCAACGTCACAATTTGATAAGATTGACCACGTGATTTAATGCAATGCTTATATCAATCCCAAACATTTTGTTCTTATCGACATTTGTCTACGTTTTGAAATTGTGACTTTGGCTGCGCCCCCGGCGCGGACTGGAAGCTTTCAATTGACGAGTCACCGCCGTGGACTGGAAAACTGATTACTTCTTTAGTTTTATCTGTGACTAGCGACCCGCCCCGGCTTCGCATGGGCATAAAAACTTTCCTCTTGAATCACTCTATAAAAAAAACCGCATCAAAATCCGTTGCGTAGTTTTAGATTTAAGTATACAAATGGACATTGGGACAGAGAAAGCTACTTTGTTTTATACTATGTAGTGATGATTGTTCTGTCATTATTATTATTTCGTTTATGTGTCACGGTCAATCGACCATGCACACCCTGGTGTCAGACTTCTTCGGAACCGCCTCTCGACCTCTGACGTTCGTTTAACGACTAACAGATGGCAGCCAAGACCGACGGTGTATCCAACATTCTTAATTATCAGACAATCAAATGCTCCCCATTAAATTATCCTTTTTATCTCCGCAGTATTCGCCACAAATTTGCGCCGTCAGCTGACTGATTGGGGATCGGATTCGAATCCGGTGGGACTCATTAAGGATCGGATATGATCCGCCAATGAGTCCTAATGAGGATTCGAGATGCTTCGTTAACCTTAATCCCCATATTTTTGTGGTGGATTTGAAATTGTTGGAATGATTTAATATATCTTGGTTTATCAAATTATGTTTCACTAGCTTTTATTTCGCGCATCTTCGTTTGCAGGGATTTTTTAAAATCTGTGCAAAAAACTAAAGCAAAAAAATTTAAAATTATATTCATGGTTTTCCCTATTTTTCTAAAATAAATGTAGCTTAAGTTACACGTTATATTCGGTAGAGCCATAGACAAATAGACAGAAAGACATACAAAAATCTTTTATTTTATTTATATATTTATGTAGACAAAAAAACATAGGATGTAAAACACAATGAGCACAAAGTTACTTCTTATTTCAATAGAAATCTCTTCCAGTAGACCCGTGAGAGTAGAGCTGATTAATAGAGGTAGACTGGCGTCTTTTTGGTTATAAGTAATACTTATACTTGAATCAATTTTATTTATACGTATATATTTTTTTTAATCAACTACCCGTTAGGTTCTGTACTGATATAGCTTGATAGCAGTTCTAAGACAATCCCAGTGATTCTTTCGTATTTTTATTTATCAGTCTCGCTGTAGTAGAAAACGCCAACGAAAGGCGATAGCCATAAGATCGCACATAAAGCTCGTTATCGGATAACAAGACGACAGCCACAGTTAACGACCTGCCTGCAAACTGCCAGTTACTGCCACGGGATTTTTGACGTTATGAGCACTTCGTGGTTATTATACTTGAATTAGTTTTATGTGTGGCACTGCGAGTGTAAGATAGATGGTTATAATGATTAATTTCTGGCGGGAATATCATAATCGAGAAGACCAGTGTAACTTCTTAAGTGTCCGTACCCAAAGGATGAAATATAATGGCATGAGTTCCCTTTGCATTTTGTTTTAATTTTCTTTTGTATTTACGTAGACAAAAAAAATTGCCTCTGTAGAGACCGCGCGCGATTTCCAAATTCTATGTGTTTTAAGTACAGTAAGGTTATTACAAAAAAAATGTTCTTTTTCGTTCTAAGAGATAGCGGTATAAAATAATTAAAACATATATATTTTTTTTAACAAGAATCACATCACTCAAATATAGGTTATGATACAAACCCGCTTATTGTCTTTAAAAAAAAGGAGTTTTTCTTGGATACTAAGTGCATAAATGATAAAAGGTACTTACATAATAATTTTAATAGGCTAAAGTGGGAACTTTGTATGAAACTCTTTTTGCGCGAACTCACGTACCAAAGAGTAAAGAACTCAGGTTAAGGTCTACAAAGTACGCAAAATCTATGGTTCATCTGTCGTCTGTAAAAATAATGATTAGAACAACAAAAACGAAAACAAATTGTCTCGAATCCAAATCGCCCCCCCCCCCTCCCCCTTCCTGGGAACCATTAAAGTAATGAATAATTTAAATCGTACGTCTTGTCGAATGCAAGTTGGGGTAGAGTTTCATAAAGTATAATAAATCTTGGAAATAATATCCAAGCGTCTCCCGGCGATACGGCTGACATTCATAAAAAGTTTGCATCTTTGTAACATTGGTGCTTAGACGACAGAGTTTAGGAGATATGACCATGAATTAAGACTCGTTATCTGCCGCCGGAAGAGGGCGCTAATTGACTTGATATTCTTAGCTGAAAATTAACAACTTGTGTTTAATTTGATACCTGATTAATTTTGTCATGGAAATAATGTATTTAAAAAACAATGCAGGACACAGGCCTTCTCCGTAATTGGGGTTGTCTGTCTAGTCTAGCATGATGTGATGTGGAACATTTAGAACTTTTTAAGAAAAAACATTTTCAACGACCGTAATTAAAGCGATTGGTTTTCCAGTTTCATGCTATGTATGACATTATCGATTTACCTTACCATATCAGTATCTAGCTTTAATAACAGGCCTAATTTACATCGTAAGAAATTATGCAAATGTGTAAAACTTGCCGTTTTAAAATATAAAAGAAACAAACATATTATATTAGTCATCGATACGAACCCGACATCGACACCCCACTTTGCATGTATCTCTTTCTTCTTCTTTTTGTGTTAATGAGAAATAATTAAATATTTATCCTAATTATTTATAGGTTATCTCCTAATTTCTGTTATCTTGGCCGCTGTCTCCAGACGATTACCGGCGGGTATTACCGTATTACCCGTAATACTCGTAATGCTATGTATCATTACGGAAACATCACGGATGCGTGTAAACCTTCGTAATTACAGTAGTACGTATTTGAGCTCAATCATAAATTAAAGTTAGTCACAAGAAAAATCTCTATCACCTTTGATTAAAAGTTGTTTTTTTTTTCTAGAAAAATTGAATAAATTCTCTAGGCCACGTGGTTCGAACGGATCGTCATATCGTCGGAAAAACTAACGAAAACTAACTGAGCAGCTCTCCTTGTACTTCTGTTTCTTTTTAAGTAGAATCCTATATTTACTGTGTACATAATACACCGTTTAATATTTTGTTTGATCAAAAACCTAGGAAATTACTGGTGATATTTTTAAAAGGTTTTTGCATTTGATGACCCTAACTTTTCTTAAGATTGCCCTATAAAATAAAATAAATAAAAATTTCTTTATTCAGACAAATAGTCCATTGAGTGTTAGTAAAGTAATTAAAAATCTTAAAAACTATGTTAGTACGTTTAATTCTTTTAATTTAATTTAAGTATCTTTTTGCCCTACTGTGCGATCCCGAGACAACTGCATGCTCTTGTACCCAGTGACGCACAATAGGACAATCATATTTGCCACTTATGACCTTAAGAATTCTAATTCTTAGGACACGTTACAAATGCCATGTACCCTAATTTCTGTACCCTAGACAATGTATGGTTGGCTTTGAGCATCGCACATTGTAACATGACGTGGCTTGCGACATATGCAAACCATGGCGCACGCCGCTTTGGTAATTAGACTTGCATTTTGTGTGGCGCAAAATAGCCCACAAACGGTGTAGACGATTTGCCACTAATTGTTGTGGAAATTAATTTTCGGTTTAGCTTCGTAAATACATACTTCCCTAATTAGGAAAACGGCCAGTCCAGCCGCCCCGGATATCGCTGGAGCTATGTCGTGGCTGACCTGCGTGAGATGAGCGCTGTAAACTGGAGAGCTATCGCCATGAATAGAAAACCATATTTAACCATTTGTCATTAACACATAAAAGAAGAAGAAAGAGATAAATGCAAAGTGGGGTGTCGTTCGTATCGATGACTGGCATAACATGTTTGTTTCTTTTACATTTTTATAGTATCAAGGCCTTTTCTTTTCGAAAAACTTTGGGTTGTGAGCCAGCAAAGTAAGGTATAATCTACTCATCGAACATCCTTGGTTGCATCTAAAAAATTTCGTGTCAATGACAAACTATTAGATATGATTAGCCCAGTGCGAGGCCACCTCAATGGCCTTCCGTTTTATTTATATTTGCATATATGTTAGCATCATGTTGGGACACTTGATACGACACGATGATTTGATGCAGAACATCATTGAAAGAAAGATAAAAAGAAGAAGTGGTCCAGGAAGACCAAGGCATAGTTAAATTAGACAGAGTACAAAACAAACATCGTGTCGTATCAAGAAATAAAGAAACTGGCAAATGATAGACAAAAATGGAAAGAACTCCACCGACAAGAGCCTAGCTCTTAAATATATGATGATGATACATGTTAGCATAAACTTGACATTGCAGATAAAATGTAGTCATATTAATTGATACAGAATAACATTAAACATTCGATTAACCAATAAACAAAAGCTACATGCGATAAAATTATATTCAGTTTTTTCTCTCTGTATAAAAGTGTGTTCATGCTGTCTAATAAGGTTATTACAAACATGTAAGTTTTTGTGCAATAAACCAAACAACAATATAGTTTACAACCATAAAATGCAACCACAGGCTGTATGGCGGAAGCTCTTCGCGCCGGAAGCCGACGCTTCCCGAGCTTCCGCACTTCCGGCAACATGGCGCCGACACCGGTTTTTTAATATCCCGCGATAAAATTTATAGCTAAGTACTTATTGTAGTTGGCAATGATTATATTATAACTATTACTAAAAAAGTATAAAAATTAACCTAAAACTTAGACTAATATTTACAGATTTTTTGTACAAATGAATAACGAAAAAAAAAAAAACTTTGTTTACTGTCACTACATAGTAAACAAAGTCGCTTTCTCTGTCCCTATATCCTCCCTATATATGCTTAAATCTTTAAAACTACGCAACGGATTTTGATGCGGTTTTTTTTAATAGATAGTGATTCAAGAGGAAGGCTTTTATGCCCATGCGAAGCCGAGACGGGTCGCTAGTAATACATAGATTAAAAAAAAATTGCCTGTCGTCAAACCGCGCGCTTTATCCATGGAATGGAATCATTTTTCCATGAATAAGTATAAGTATGTAGGGGTAGGTAGGGGAGGCCTTTACCCAGCAGTGGGATACAATAATAGTTAGATGGCTCAAAAAATATATTTTTAACGTCCTGTCGTTAAAATAAAAGTGTTATATCATGACTTAATCGTCATAAGTAAAGGCTTAGTAAATAGTTCCGTTTTTACCTTCTGGGTAAGGAACCCTAAAAAGTGTCGAAAAAGAAACGTGTAGATGAAAGTTCAAGTGAAAAAGGAAAAACAAACACACTTTCATTTGTAGAATGTAGAAACATCAAACACAACACACACTTTTACGTCGTTGTTTTTTTTTTGTCCGTCTGTCAGTCACAGTTTTAATAGTTTTTAGCACCCATAGTAGTTGTAAGAAATAGTACTTTTATCAAAATAACTTACTACCTTTCGTTAGTTGAAATTTGGTGCGACCGTCTGAAAGTGAAAGCAAAATATTAAAATCTTATATTGACAGCGGGGCACACAGCTTACGGAACCGATACAATTGTTCCTTGCGGCACGGAACCCTAAAACCCGGTTTCGAATCGCAAGCGAGCCCTCGCAGACAACGAAATGAGACGTCTGGGATTGTTTTTAAATTTCGTTATCCGCTATCGAGCCCACTATCAACACCCGTAGCCAAGTAACAATTTCAAAACGCTAACGAATGTCGACATAAACAAAATGTATGGGACATAAGGCTGACCACGTGATTTACCGCAGCTTATGTCAATCCCATACATTTTGTTCTTGTGGACATTCGTTAGCGTTTTGAAATTGTGACAGTTGGCTAAGGCCGCTGGATTCATGATTTCCTAATACATTTTGACTATAATATAACCACAGATTATTATATGAAAATGAAGATTCGATTTTAATTTTTAGTTGGTTTTCCAAAAAAGGTCGCATAAAAAATATGCTTTTAACAACTGAAACACACAGCGATTAGGTAAAAAAATGTGTAATTAATTACTATCACATTCAGTTATGTAAAAATCGCGAAAAAAAAACAAAAATCCATTTTTCACACAATGCCTCATGGTTAGAAATAAATTGAGCGTTCCTATATAGTGTTTGTTTTCGCACAACTAAAAACAAAACGTTAGAATGCAATACTGCATATGCAAAATGCATCAAAATATATTTCGTCCTATCCCTTTTTTTTTTAAACTGCCTTAGGTTTAGTGGTTAAGGTGTTTGCCTGAAGACTCGGTGGTTGTCGGTTCGATTCCCAGGGGAAGCATACTTCGTTTAGATTTGTCTAGTTTGGTTAGGATATTGCAGGCTTGAATCACCTGGTTATCTGATAATAAAGATGATTCCGTGCTTCGATAGGCACGTTAAGCTTTTTGGTTCGACCACGCCCGAGACCGAGAGGTTTCGTGTGGTATCCATACTAATCCATACTAATATTATAAATGCGAAAGTCTGTCTGTCTGTCTGTCTGTTACCTCTTCACGGCTAAACTGCTGGAACGATTGTGATGAAATTTGGTAGGGATGTAGTTAACGACCTGAGGTCAAACATAGGCTACTTTTGGGTGCGATATAACCAAGGCCCACGCGGGGCGAAGCCGCGGGGAACAGCTAATAGCATTATATTTACGATATTTACTTTTTCTTTATATACACACTAGTAAAGGTATATAAATCAAACATATTTATATTTATATATATAATATATATATATATATATATATATATCTTTATCTGTGGTGGCATTACCCGGTAATTTCTCTGTCAACAGAGTTGACATAGAAATAAAAAAGTCAACTCTTTGAAGAAAACACCAAAAGGTTTCGCAAACATCCGCAGTAACTCAGGTTCTTCCCCGTCATAAATAGTAGATGAAAATAAATAGAGCATACATAACGAATATGGCGAAAGGGCCCCACAGTTGCACTGGGTATGCCGCGAGTGAAGAGCGACTAGCGATTTAACAATTAATTCTTAAAAAAATGCTGAAATAGCAATTCCGAATCGACAACAAAATTTAAAAAACCGAATGTTTGATTATAATGGGTTTTATCTCACACAAATATACTTATATATTTTATAACCATCACTTGGTTAGCTTATCGAAGGGCTTTCAGGTCATTGCCAACTGAGGAACTAGTTGATCTTTTTCACATCGTTATCCCATGTGTTCTTCTAATCAATGTAAAAATATTGACCTTTGGCTTTTATGCAAATAAAGATTCTGATTCTGATTCTGATCTTAGTATGTAATAAAAATGCACCGTCATCAGGGAAAAGCAAACGTGAGACATAATTGCTTGTATATAGTCGCGGAATGTGACTGCTTGTTGCAAGATACTGATTTCGCCATATTTATTTTTATTCGTTAACAAATATTTCTTTGAAACATAAAAAATGAAATCGCGCTAGGTTCCGCTATTTTTCGCTACCAGCCAATTTTTGTTTAAATCTATGCTTTTATCGTTAATTTTATATAAATTACCATATTCGTATCTTAGCTATGTATTCAATGTTTTTTTCGATGTATATTTCACATTTTCGTTACCGCTACCTCTCATGACTTGAGACTAGTCCGGAAGTGGCAGTCTACTGAAGATATATTCGCAGATCTAAATACTTTTTATGGACATTTTCGTGAGCAAACCAACCGACCCATACGTTATAGCGTAGGGAATTGCTGACTCAAGTTATGTCTTTAAATGTATGTAAAAAGGGTTATTCTTGAGTAATACAAGAACGATAATTTCTTGAAATACCCACATTTTTCGATTTTCACAAAAAATGTGAGGGTTTAGTCTATAAAAACTACAAAGTTTAGTATCTGCTTAATATTCCATAATACCATATAATTCGTTTAAATCTGTAAAGCGAATAGTAATGTGACTAAGGATTTCTATAAAAAAATCCGTCACCTGTACCACTCAGTTGTACTAATGATGGTACAAATGCCTAAGAGCAACGGTGTCGACTGCAGTTTGCTAAAACTCTTGGTAGACAGCCCTTCCCCTCCATGACATACTTTCTTTCTAACATAATTTTTAACATATACACATCATCACTACATAGTATAAAACAAAGTAGCTTTCTCTGTCCTTATGTCCCTTTGTATGCTTAAATCTTTAAAACTACGCATTTTGATGCGGTTTTTTTTAATAGATAGAGTGATTCAAAAGGAAGGTTTTTATGCCCATGCGAAGCCGGGGCGGGTCGCTAGTAGTCTATATTTTATAATAATAAAGTAAGAGAATTTGTTTATTTCAAAGCAATAGAACTTTTTTCTGCAGTCTGATTCTTAGGAAAGTATAGGCAATATCTGTCAATACATTGACACCACAAGAGAGAAACCGCGGGGAAAAGCTAGTAAATAATATACACGGGTTTATACAACCTTGCATAGTATAGCCGTATCGCAGCTAACAGTAGGGGTAAATATTTGCCAACCCATCCACCGACAGAACATTGTAGAGTGCCTGCATTTCGAGTAGAGAAATCAGCTCATAATTGTATTTAATAATTAATTGTTATTTTAATTAACTAACGAACAAACTTACCGCATTATATAAGCTTAAGCTAGGTCTAATTTTTCCTTCTACCATTTTATTTGTAGTAGTATTTTTTAACGATGTAGGAATTCAAGGTCAATTGACCGTGGGCAACCTGGTGTCAGAGTTCTTTGAAACCGCCTCTCGAATCCGACATGGTTCCTTTAACAACCAGATGGCAGAAAAGGTCAAAAAGGAAAAGGCTTAACCTTGCGAAGGTAATCTTTTTTTAAAATCAGTGACACCTGCCTTCATATCCGGCAACAACAATGCTCTCCATGGGAATCGAACCCACGATCTCTGGGTCTTCAGGCCAACACATTAGCCACTGGACCACAGAGGCAGTTGTAGTGCAGCATAGAAATGATATGACATTAAAAATTATTCTAGTGCAGTAATAAGTAAAGAAAAATAAAATTATTAAAATAAATTATGTGAATTAAAAAATAGCTGATTTTTGTAATTTATTTAGAATCTAAATCAATAACAAAGAAATAAAAAACACTCAAGACAATACGCTACTCATAATAATAAAAAATAAAACACACATCTATAACTACATAGAGCAAAAGAAATGAAAAAACCCATTTAATTGAATTTAAATCAAGACAATTTGCACAAAGAAATCTGTTTTCCATTTGATAACAAAAAGTTTTTGTCAAAGGAAAATGGAAATTTATTAAGTAAATCTTTTCTCTAACAAAATTAAAAAGTATATAAGTAGATTAGCCAAGTTAAATATATCTATTTTATGAGCGAACACGCACTGGCCGGCATTTTTGCCCGATATCGATTCGATATTCAAATTCAAATTTATTATTGCTTCCTTAAATTTTTATTCATTACTAGCTGTTCCCCGCGGCTCCGCCCCGCGTGGGACTCGGTTATATCGCGCCCAATAGTAGCCTATGTTTGACCTCAGGTCATTAACTACATCCCTACCAAATTTTATCACAATCGGTCTAGCCGTTTAGCCGTGAAGAGGTGACAGACAGACAGACAGACAGACAGACAGACTTTCGCATTTATAATATTAGTATAGTAAGTATGGACTAGTATGGACAAGATTGTACTTCACAATGATTTGAACAAGTTGTTGTAACGTTACCTTCAGAAAACAGAGATACCGTTTCTTGTCACGGTATCGTTAAATCAGGTAACGTTAAATTGGGTGAAAATTAACAAAAGTTTACAAGCGACTCTATCCGGCGAAATGCCGGACCGGCTGCAGTGGCTGTTCTAAGATTGTATAAATTAAGTGATGTGCATTTTAGAAGATTTGAAATCGGCACACAGGTATAAGAAAATAAGGCATATTGACGTGACAACGTCTTAAATTAGGTTGCGGCTGGGAGTCACTTATGAAAAAGTGTAACGCTCGGTAACGTTACGATGAGTCACCGAACGAGAGAGAGGCCCGCCGAATGCCTTGCGTCTCTCTCCCACTCAACTATGATCGGTCTGCCGCGCGCGGCAGACCGCGCGCGGCAGATTATATTCATATCAATAAATATTCTACCGAGAAAAAGACGTTGTCACGTAAAATCTTCGCCCGTAAAACCGACTTTACAGGCAACCATTTTTTTTAGACTACACTTCACTACAGAATACAAAGAAACAAAAACAACTGAATATGATAAAGTTGCAAAATAAAATAAGTACATTTTACGAAAAATTCTTAGTGAAATCTGCTTTAGGGTCTTAATCTGGTACCATTTTTGCACAGAATTAGTATTTTGATCGCTCACTAATACTACTGCTGTATTATAATATGTTAAAAGTACGCTTCTAGTAAAAGCAAAAAACAGGCAATGACCTTAATTTTTTTATCTCTTTCACTCTTATTGAAATATATCGTTATCTCGGTCTAATATTTAAAATTTCAATTTAATAATTATTTGAGTAAATCCTGAAATAAAGTTTTTTTTTTATGAATTTGAATAATGCTGATTTAAAGATAACTTTAAAGAGTTTAAAAAAAATGGTGAAAGTAATTTTAAAAATTAATTTAAAGTACTTGTAGGACTGTGATTTGTTTACCTACCATACTAAGACCCACTTGCAAATAAAAAAAAAACGTTCTACAAAACGCTTAAATCAGTAGAAAGGCACACAAAAGAAAGAGACAACACACATCTAGTAGCGCCCTCTACTGACATACCTTTGAACCGAATCTTTTTTAGGAAAGTCTTGGGCAGGCGCGACTTCACACGCCCGTTCCGTCCTGCAACACGTCATTACGCTGTTTTAACTCATTAAAATAATATTTACTTATTGATAACTTAAAATATAGGGAACACAACAATCAGGAGTGCTATTTTTGAGATGTATGACTCACCCAAAACCGATGAGTCGAATGATTATCGTTCGTTTTCAAATGATTTTCATGCGACATAACCGGTGACTCGAACGATAATCATTCGACTCATCGGTTTTGGGTGAGTCATACATCTCAAAAATAGCACTCCAGAACTCTTATAACGTTACGCGGTCACTGATGAGCGGCGGCGTGGGCGCAATTCGCCTTAAGCCAAAAACGACTCTTTGCAATTTACTATTAAGGTTCATATTGTGTTTGACAATCCGCCTCCGCCTTACATCTAAACCACGTGACCACGTCTCATCTCTAACTTGCGCCTGCGCCTAAAGAGTTTGTTGGAAAGCCGTTAACTCTAGAGCCTGATCGGATTTGAAAAATACTTTTGAACTTTATAGCCATATTCTTAAAGAAGCTTTTAGGCTTCGTGGGGACAGCTTTGTCATGATACCGAAAAATGACATAATAATATAGATCTTCTCCATAATCTGATAACCAACTTAACACCGCGAGCTATTAAAATTCAAATCAAAATAGCGCGCGCTTCAGGATTTCTGCTACACAGTATTGTCCGTCTTCAAAATCACTCCGACAGATTACAGAGAAAAGAGATGAAATGTTACACATTAATAATATTTCAAAATTTCAAGCTTAACTCGTAGGCAATGAGATTAATACATTCAAATTCATAATATAATTTATTCAAGACGTTAGCCCCAAACGTCGTAATCCGAGGCCAGTAATCCAATTGATCCCGGCTTCATCGGAGTTGCATTCAATCTGATTAATATTTCAACTATGGATTAGGGCGAATCTTAAATCTTAATCAAAATATAATTCATTGGTTTCATGATTTTATCCGACGCACCGATGGCCGATGGGCTAGAAAGTTTCTCGAATGGCGACCACGCACCGGTAAGCGCAGCATCGGAATCCCACCGTCTAGATGGTCAGATGACCTGAAGAATGTCGCAGGCAGGCGCTGGATGCAGGCCGCTTCCAACCGGTCATTTTGGAAATCCTTGAGGATGGCCTCTGTCCAGCTGGGGACAGCCTGCGGCTAATGATAAAACGGCGGAAATGATGATGATGATTTTATCCACAAGACTAAGCAAATTCGACCAAGCGTGTTTCCTGGTTGCATCTTAAGCTCACGTTTCAAAGTAAAGGGTACACTTTTAATGATGTTTTGATGATGATTTGGCGGTACTCGTTAGAGCGACTGCCGTCTTAACTTACTTACTTAAACCTTAACCCTTTTTGAAGGGAAACCAGATCAATAAGAACATGATCTAGGCGTGTTACTGAATGACCAACACTGTGATATTTCTCAGGCGTTCTAAAAGAAAAGTTTAAAAAACAATGACAAGTTCAAAGATCACTCGTTCAATGAAAATTATATTTAACTAATTATGTTTTCATGTTTCAAAAAGAATAATTTTGATAAAATTTGAAATTAAATGTCCAAACTCGCAACAATTTAGAAACACTCAAAACCCAATTCACAACCGCGCCAATTTCAAATTAGCACTGGTCTGTAATTTCTTAAAAATACACGAATTTCTGAAAACGGCGGTCTTCAGAGATAAAGAGAGGCTAGAGAAGGCTATAAAGTTGGCTCGAATAAATAATCTCGACTGTTAGGGCAACGCTCCACTAGCAGATATCGCTAATGAATATCGCTGTGAGCAGCAGATTTTACTTGGCCACATCTGCTGATTGCAAGGTCATGCATAATAGATTTGGGAAAAAAATGCGAATTGCTAGAGCGACATCATGAGCTTGAATGTGGTGACTCTGTTTAGTTATTAGTAATTTGTGTAACACTCGCGATTCGTACCTACGTGGCGTCGCATCAACTAACTACTACTAACTTTATTGTTAAAAACCAAGGTTGGTCATCCGTTAAAAATTCACGATGATTACTATGCTATGTTTATTAAACAGTTAACGTAATATAAAAAAAAACTAGTGATATAAATTTCAACAATAAAAAAACAAACGATTGCACGCATGTTGTGTGATTTGAATATTTTTGTACCACCAATTCTACCTCTAGGTGCACTTTACGTGATGATTGGTGGATTTGATAAAGATATATTGATCGCATCGCATCGCAAGGACTAGAGTACCAACCTTATCAGCGGATTTGTCCTCTCGAAATCCACGGCGAAATACGCTAATTAATAAGCAAATAATTTCCTTAAATCCGCATTATGCGGATGTACTTGAGGCGTCTTTGCTCTCTAATCTCTAAAACTCGAGCAGGGTGAAGTTTTAACGTTTACGATACAGAACATTTGGTTCATCAAGAATTCAAGAGGTTTTAGGATGAAGAAAATGGCGGATAAAAAGTTTTAAAGACTTATAAAAACACAGTACATGAATCGGCTTCGTTGCTTTCAAAATAGCTCAAACTCAAAACTGATTTTGATCAGTATTTGGGTAATTCTATTCCCGGAAAGTGGACTAAAAAGTAAAAGATTGATCCTGTAGGAAAGGATAAAAAGAGAAAGCTATATAAGCACTGAGAAAATTTGAGGGAAAATGTGGGTTTGACATGGCGCAGAAAAGCTCAAGTACTTAAAATATGGAAGATTTGTGGGGAGGCAATTCCACCCTTCTTTTTTAGTAACAGGAACTTGTGCTACTGGGCTTGCCTTGCCTTGAGTCGTGGCAAGGCTATTGGATTACTGGGCTATTGAGATTCTCATGATAAGCGATCATTATAGATTATTGATGCCTGAATTATTAATAAGAGATATTGAGAGATGCAGTTTTGCTACTAACGTTTCGAGGATATTTGGAGGAGAATGAATCAACTAATTGATTTAATTGAATCACAACTGTGAAGTAGATAGATCACTAAGTCATCCAATTGAGGTCAAGCCAAAAAAGAAAACAGGAAAGGAAAAAAGAAACAAAAGTAAAAGTGTCCTATGTTTGTATTTGAAATGTATGTAATGTATGTATGAATTAAATAAATAAACAAATAAAATTACAATTATGAAAATGTATTTACGATTTACAAACACACATAGTGAGTGTGTTGAACTTATTTATCCAACGAAAACATTATCCGCTTAATAAAACGAAAAATCATACTATTTTCATAACTTAAATACCAAAAGCGAACTGAAAATTGCATTTTGATGGCTGAACAACGAGCAAACAGAGGCTAACAGTATTTCGCTGAGGCATGATATCCACATTCGCTTCACCAAAATTGGAGTTCCTGGCGCTCATTAAAAGTACTTGCACATACTTCAATGTGTGCCTTGAATAAGGCTGGCTTCCACTACTCGGTACAACAAGCTATGCGATATAAAAGTGAAGATATGTTGTTTTATTCTGTCATGTCTATGTTGACTGGTAGAGAATGCTTTTAGCATTAAGTCCGCCAATTGTATAAGTATTTTGTACTTATGGAACAATAAAGTTTTAATAAATAAATGTGTAGGAATAGCCTGTTCTGAGAACGAAACTGCAATAGTTTTCGTACGCCTTTTTTGATGATTTTCTAGTTATCTTAATAAATTTAGCAAAAATAACCTTGTAAATTAGGGAGTTACTATGACGTCTTGTAACAATTCATAAACGATATTTGAAAATGAGGTTTTATCACGTATAATCTCCGATGGGTTTTTAAAAGCTTGCCATTGCAGACAATGAGGTAAGGCGTTTCGAGTAACAGGGGCTCTAAAATAGCTACTTTGAGCAATTCATCAATTTAATTCATATTATGAATTTCTTAGCAATTCTGTAGCAATTCCTCTATTTTTGGTAAAATGGCCAACTAAAATTTGCAATTCCTCTTCAAAAAAATTGAAAGAATTAGGAACTGCTAAAGAATTGCTAAGGAATCCGTAATATGAATTCGATTCGATGAATTGCTCAAAGTGGCTTTTTTAGACCCACAGAGATCTATACCGGAAGGGGGGAGCCTTAGCGGTATTTAAACTATTCCAATAGATCTGGCGTTTTTTTGCGGGGGAAATATTCTCACAAGTATAACTACTATTACATACCTACATACAAAAATTTATACTTTCACCTGACTGTAATGATGACACTGACACAAAAAAATTAACAAAACACCAAATAATTTGTGTATAGATTACACACATCTTTGATTAATATATTGACGATTAGGCTTAAAATTTGACAGAGGGAAATGCAGCTTATAGCTATATACATATAGCCCTTTTCGGTACGGAGGCCGTTGCTGGAATGGTGCGGCGCGAATAGCTTATATCTCTTTGAGTAGTCGCTTTCACTGGAAAGCTACCTTTAATCACGCAAATTATTTAAATACACGGAAATCCAGCTTCCCATCTGCCGAATATAATATGAATAAAATGAATATTATTTACATACTGATATCGGTGGTGAGAATTAATTGAGACCGGGTAGGGGTGAAGCATTACCTGAAACAAAATTAAGATTATTACATTAAATTTTTAGGAGTTGTGTTCATCTTATTGACTACATTAGCTAGACGGTGGAAACACTTTTTAGGTAGTACTTTACCTAAGGTGTTACACTCGTTGTTTTATGCCGCTGTGGCTCACTGGCTAGCAAGCGAATGGACCTCTTTGGAGCAGCGTATCCTGACCTGGAGGAATATAGGCACTTCTCACCAGGTGATATTCTGAAGATCATGCAGTCCTTTTTCAGAAATACTGGTGTGGGTAAGTAAGTAATGGGAATTAAGGTTTGACGTGCTTCCTGTGATTTGGGACCCCAAACAAGATAAGATAATATTACACTATAATTGTAGTTGTCTAGTCACAGTAATAACGTCATGAACTGTGAAAGTATATGAACTGAAACCATTAAAAATATTAAGAGCATGTCTTAACTTTAGCAATGTATTTGTGGTTCATTAAATGCGGGTTTACGCGCATTAAGTTACCAGACGGCATTAAGTTTCAGAGATATGTATTTGCGTTTTTGTAAAATCAGGTGAAAATGTGGCATTTCGTTATTCTTTAGTAAAAAGGAAGGTACCAGATATTGGTTGTTATTATAAAATGTCGATATTCACATAACTATTTTTATATTTAATTAATTCATGTGTATAATATTGAGCTATGGAAATCTCAGGTTGTAGATTATTGGCTGGTTAACTTGGTTTGACGAGAACTAAAACTGCACGACTGGAACTAACTGCACTTTGTTGGACTGGGTTGTTATGCTATATACACTGAACTTAGAACTAATATTTGGACTTTGACCTTAATAACTTGGACTATTTACATATACGCCTACTTGCACTCGAACTAAATGATCTAAAACTCCCATCTCAAACTCGAACTAGTAACATTGTTGACCTCTTAACATATTTGAACTTGAACTCCTATCTAATACTCGAACTAATGATTATTTACATATTTACAAGAATAAAACATCAAACATTTGTACTAATCAAAAGGATCTCATGACAAGAATAAACAAAAGACAGTCTATTTAGAACAGAAGGCGGCAAAACATAACTTTTTTATTTTATCTTACAAATCGATTCTCTGCAGCCAGTATTTACAATAAAAGCAATTATTATTTGCGTTGTTGATACTACTTTTTTAAACATCATGAACACTCAAATATTAGCATATAAAACTTAAAACTAAGAAAATAACTATTTTCAGTTTTTGAATTTTAATATTAAATGTAGTTCTGATTTAATTATTTTACCTAGTAAGAATAAAGACAAAAGCATACATGTATCAGAAATATTTAAACACTGTAACTTAATGAAATAGTAACTCAATTTTCAATGGCAAAACAATAAGAAAAAGCAAATTGGAAATTCACTAAATTCTCCGATTACCGATTGAAATGTACGGAACCCTACAAAATAAGATTCGTTACGAGATCGTTTTCAAACGAAATCTGAACAAAAGGCTGACTAAAAACTATTTGTTCTACGTAAATACTCGGGCCAAGAACGTTGGGAAATACAGACATACAAGTACTTACCAAATTACTTTGCGTGCTTCCGCCACCAGTTAGTTTATACAAACTACTGCCGGCCGGCGCCTACCCACTACTGTTAGCCCTAGCATGCCCGCCACCACTAGTTTGCACACACAAGGAATGTGTATGTAGGAAGGTGGTGTGTAAGGCAGTAGTTTGTATGAGGTAACTGGTGGCGGAAGCACGCAAAGTAATTTGTTAAGTACTTGTAACTTTGACTTCCGCAAAGTAACACCTGAATATCTTAAATACAGACATACCCTCAGTAAGATAGTTTCTCCTTAAACTTAGAAAAAAGACTAATACATAGATATCTTTTGTGTAACAAGGTCACTTGACCCTGCACACTCTTTATCTATTATTAATTCATCTCCCTTCCTTCTTCTTTCATAAGTAAAAAATAATAGATAATTCAAAATCTTACAATTTCTTACAACTGAAAGGCAAAAAGCTAACTTTTATAAATTATGTACATATTTAATTAATTTTCTTAGTAAACCCTCCTGAAATCCTACCAAATATAATTAACTTGATCAGTGGGTAAATCCTATTGTAATCCTTTCTAAAATGCAAGAACAGCAACCGTGGAGGTAAAGTATTTTTGATCTACCTTTTTTAAATGTACTCTAAAAACACCCCATCTCATAAAACGTACTTCATTTTTTTAATTACAATGTTTTACATGTGAATATTATTGTCGTGCGGAATTTTTTTTTTTAAATAAATTTATAGGAAGACCTAAGTCCAGCTACATTAACATTACAATAAACTGTGATATGTATTAAGTAAGCCACTAATCTAAGGCTACAGCGTGGTAATGCCGTCAGCCTCTTGGGTACCTTACCCGGCGATTTGGGTTCTATTTTTTATTTAAATTAGTTTAAAATATTTTTATTATTTATTTTTATACTAGAATATTTTATATACCTATGTTAGTTTTTTTTTTCTTCTTTTTTTAGTTTGTAGCTAGTTTTCTCATAAATACCCTTACTTTTAATTTTTGTAAGTTGTGTGTGATAAAATCAACAAATTATAAATTTCTTAGATAAGGCTAGTGGTATATAAACTTTACCTCCCTAATTATCTTGAGTAAAATATAGCAAGAGCTTTGTATTAGAAGCGCAAAGGGATTAGCTGCTATGTCCGTGATTATCCTATAAAGTATTTGTAAAAAGCAACTAAGAAATAATGTTTTTTTCTAGAAGAAAATTTGCTTAACTATAAACAACCTGCTTCCATAAATCCTGCTGTTGCTGGTAGGGACTGTCGATTATGAAAAAAAAAACATTAAACCAAAAACATTTTCATGTAAAATGTTACAAAGTCGAAACCAGGCTTGAATTGTCAAAAAGTGAGTAGTCCTTGATACGATCCCGCTTGAAAAGGGCCCGCGGGATCATTTATTAGAATGCAATATATTTTTGAATTTTCTTTCGTCAAATGATCCCGCGCTCAATAACCTATTGTTTGAGCCAAATTGTACAATTGTCTATCCTAAAACATCATCCAATAAACTATCAGATTTCATGTAGAGCCACAGAATACCTAATAGTACTAACGTAGTAGAGTTAAGCTTTTAACTACACGCCATAATGAATGAATGAATGAATGAAATCTTTATTGCATTAAATGTGGTAAAAATTTCTGTTTTTTCTTATGGTTGACTGGGAGTGAATGCTTTTAGCATTAAGTCCGCCAATTGTACAGTATTTTTACTTGTGTTACAATAAAGTTATATAAATAAACTAGCGACCCGCCCCAGCTTCGCATGGCCATAAAAACCTTCCTCTTGAATCACTCTATCTATTAAAAAAAACTGCATCAAAATCCGTTGCGTAGTTTTAAAGTTTTATGGATACAAAGGGACATAGGGACAGAGACAGCGACTTTGTTTTATACTATGTAGTGATAAATAAACGTGGTGTCTCTCTACACCAAAGCAGGAATTGCTTTAAGAAAAGGTTGGAAGTTCTTGCGCTTTGCTTGGTTCGTCTTCCGTGCCCCCAGACTGCCCCAGAATGAGGTATATTCTAAGATAAACCAATTACTAGAGATTCACAAAAACCATATTCATCGCTGTTCTTTTAGTTAGACGGTAAGTCAGTTGAACAAAATGTCAGTAAATAGCTAGTAATGTAATATATCCATCAATTTATTTCCTGCCAGTTACTCAGTACCTTGGTTCTGCGTCGTCCGGGCCCAACACATGAGTAATAATACAGAATAGAGTCAATTTATGCTGAAATAGGTACAATCACAACTCAAATCAAGTCATTTATTTCATTGTGGAACATAAGTTACAGAAGACAGAACTATTAAATAATGAGTTCTCTATGTCCTACCACTAAGGGTTTACAATGATATCTAGTTGTTTATTTCTAAATTAAAATTAATAATACATAACAATAGTCTATTGAGGTTGAAAACAAATCTGATTTTCAATATCGTCATTATTAAATTAATTTAAATTGTGGTAACATTTGTCATGTAATTTATATAGGGATGTTTTAAATATTGCTTACGGAGCGAGAAATTTTGCACACCACCTAATCAAATCACTTTTATTTTTTATTAACCGAACTACTAGTACTGGTATAATGTATAAAAGCAATAAAATGTAAAAACGACAAACTTTTATATCACGTAAATTTTATACAAATAAACAAATTTATTGTTAAAAAGAGTGAGGAACCATTTCTTTCACTTCCTCGTTCGGTTCTATTTTTATAATCTGTGACATTTGACTCACCGATTTTGAGTAGGTCGCAGATTTAAAAATAGTGCTCCCGAGATTATACCCGCCTCTCGCTAGTGAGAAACTTTTCCTCTTTTCAACATATCTACTCATGCGCCGTCCAGTGTGCAATAAGAGTACGTGCTTGAAATCCAAAAATAAATTTCATGACAGTTCATGTTGACTTGTGGTTCATGTGAAAATAAAAAGGCAATACATATAGTGTGGCTTACAAGGTCAATCGACCTTGATCACACACACCCTGGTCGCCTCTTTGGTGTAACCTATACTATTAAAGGAGCAATATATGTATATATATATATATAAATTTATTTGTACTGGCGTTTTCGAAAACGGCTCTAACGATTTTTTTGTTAAACATAATTTCTTTTAATGTCAAAAAATCTAGCTATATTCCATGTGTGCGGAAATTCATTTTACCCATATTTTCACGCAAAAAGATTTCTGCATAAAACGAGCGAAGCTCGGTCGCCCAGGTACATAATAAATTATCACACTAATAACTATATAGGCGCAAGTGTGTGTATTTTCGCTGAATCTTGGAATGGAGATTGATTAGATCCTGGAACAAACACAGGCTATATTTAATCCCGGAATTCCCACGAGAGGAGCCCCGGGCAACAGCTAGTATTAGTATAATTCCACCTACTTCTTGTCACTATTGTTCTTACATAAAATCGAAAACTATATAAATAGCAAAAGCAACACTCGAGTAAATCCGTAGCCAACAGCTAGTGGAGCTGTGAATTTACGCGACAATATTATATGTGAAGTTTTAAATTGCAGTCAAATTTAGTGAAAAACCCCAAGTACTTTACGACCGGCTCCTTTGTTCACTCTAATTACATTATGTAGATTGGTACGTGCGCCCAGCCACAGCTATCAAGCCTGTTCCAATCGAACCCACGACCTCAAAGCTGTTTGCACATGTACAGAAATATAGAATGTACAGAGGTAGACCTTAAACCATTACTCTGAAAGTAATTCGACTTTATAAACTCTCGTGAAAGTTTACCGAAACAATTTCTCGGCTACAGAGTCGATTGACCCGGTAACTTACACAATATGATAAGAATATACTTTTATACTATCAATATTTTGTGTCGATACATTACTTACAGACCATTTACTACAGTTTACTTATGTTGACCCAAGTAATTAGAATTTTAGGTACATTTTTATGTATATAGAAAAAATATTGCAAATAGATAGAGTTTCTGGCGCCGCCACTTCTTCTCCACTTGCGCTTTGGAAGTGGCGGTAAACTTAAAATAAGTAACAATTGACGTCAATAAGTGATAAGAATATCCTATATTGAAAATAAACAATTTGAGTTTTGAATTTGAATTTTAGATTTCAAGCATTGTTTGCACATTCGAGTATATTCAAGTAAAAATAAACTTGCTTAATTTTATATTTAAATACATACAAATCATCACGACTGTGACTGCAGGGGTAGACAGAGACTAGGGATTTCCATTGGCTACGATCCTTACAGACCTCGCTACCTCCAGACCCTGCAGTCCACACTCATCACTCTCGTCATACACGCTCGCCGATTTCCGGTATTTATAATGTCTATAATAATATAATTAAATAAAATTAAATAAAATAATAGACGAAGTTTAAAATGATCTATTCTAAGAGGCCGGTCATAATAAAATTTGACATCCAGGTGTGCAGGGTCAACTGATCTTGTAGCTCGCATAATATGTGAATTAAAACCTCAGCTGCCAAGCGGTCACTAGCGACCGCGTTAGATTATGTATATTAGGTTCTATTATTCCCTACGATAGCTGAGGGATCTAATCACTACATAATATAAAACAATGAACACTATATAGTATAAAACAAAGTCGCTTTCTCTGTCTCTATGTCCCTTTGTATGCTTAAAGCTTTAAAACTACGCTACAGGACAGAGAAAGCGACTTTGTTTTATACTATGTAGTGATTGTAATTAGGTAACCTAATCAAAGGACAAAATCCCAAATGGCTGGAATCGGTACAATTTCCACGGAGCACAACGCATACTAACACAGAGCTAACAACGCTAATATGCATGTTAGAATTAATTTCGGAAACTGTCGCACGCGACGTGCTATATTAATTTTGTGGCGATTTGATAAATGTTGTTAAATGTTGGCAATAGGGCTTTGTATGTTTGTTGGTTATAGAACTTGTTGTTGCCTTAAAATATCTAATATTACAAATGAGGAATATCACTACATAGTATAAAACAAAGTCGCTTTCTCTGTCCTTATGTCCCTTTGTATGCTTAAATCTTTAAAACTACGCAACGGATTTTGATGCGGTTTTTTTAATAGATAGAGTGATTCAAGAGGAAGGTTTTTATGCCAATGCAAAGCCAGGGCGGGTCGCTAGTGTAGTATAAATATAGTTCTAGACATGATTAAAGGAGAACCCACTCATTTCTTCTCTTAGTTTTTTACCGTTATTTTTAAACTGGTCTTCGTGTCTTCCCAATTCTTGAGGGAATCTGACGCTACACGATAAATATGCTAAGGGCTGCGTTGTTAAGTGCCACTAATGGCGACCGATCCTAAAGAGTCCGCGCGTGCCGTCGCTTGACGCGCGCTATCGTTACAAACAGGCATACCCCGCTAGACTAGCTCCTCCATCAAACATTGTAACAATCTTAATGGCTATAAACCAAATAGTTGCGAAGTAAAACATTTTTACAGCGCCATGAAACAACAAGCAGTAAAATTAGCGCACATCTTCCGTCTCGCTCGCACCAGTCAGCTGATTTACATTTTTATGAGAGTGCACCGACTCATTAGGACGATGGACAGGGAAAAAAACAATTTAGATTTGAGATACGAAATAACATGGAGATTGCACTTGATAAAAGGGTGAAATCGTATCTCTGCAGACTGGGAACCTGTGAATAGGTAAAATAGAAAGGAGCAATGTTTTTAATATTTACTTGTAAATGAGTACCATAAAATTATAAATGCGGCCCGCTCTCCGCGTTTTCATAACTCTATGGCATTTTCAAATGATCACATTTTCATATAAAAACTAGCATTTTAATATAAAAACACGTGTGCATTTTAAGCATAGATTAAGACAAAAAAAATTCCATCACTAGACCGCGCGCGATTCGAACTTCTTTGATTTTACATAGATAAAAAAATTGTGCGAAAGCGCGCGCGATTCGAACTTCTTTGATTTTAAGTCTAACGCCCGAAAACTCAAACAAACGCTACTCAATTTTGAGAGCTGCTCAAGTATCATGCTGTCGCGCTGAACGTCAGCAGTATGACAGTGACAGCATGATACTTGAACAGCTCTCAAAATTGAGTAGCGTTTGAGTATTCGGGCATAAGGCTTTTATTTATTTATTAGGAATATTTTTTTGCGCGCGGCTCTTTTTTTAATTTATGGGAATAAAAACTTAAAAAAATAAAATAAAAAAATACTTGATACTTTTAACAACAAATGTAGACAGTAATATTGCCCATAATATGCCTACCAAATACTATATTTATTTATAAATGAAACAAAACTTTTAAACCTTTCAAAAAAAAGGCTGATCCTAATGTCGATATAAGATGCCCCGACCTTAATTGCAAAAATGCATTACTGTCCTTGTGTAGAATAAATATTTAACATGCTACACGACACCATACGAACTAAATTGAGGTCAAATGGAATATTTATTTATCTTTTCCTATTTCATCAAGAGGATAAATAAGATTGCCATTATCTCATGGGATGGCATTCAATAATGAACCCATCTGGAGGGTAGGCAGGTCGGGAGTTCCCACAGGACTTGACAGGATTGTGTGTTGATTGTTTTAACAGTAAATAGCTTTTTCATGGAACTATACTCCTTTGGGAATATTGGGAAAACTAACTAATTTACGACTTCTAACTACGTATGTGACTACAATATAAGTGTTTTCAAAAAGACTAAAAATATTAACTTACTAGCTGTTGTCCGCGGCTCCGCCCGCGTGGTACTCGGTTATATCACGTCCAAAAGTAGCCTATGTTTGACCTCAGGTCGTTAGCTACATCCCTACCAAATTTCATCACAATCAGTCCAGCAGTTTAGCCGTGAAGAGGTGACAGACAGACAGACAGACAGACTTTCGCATTTATAATATTAGTATGGATATGGAAGTATGGATTTTCTCTTATTTTAAAGGTCGGCAATGCACTCGTGATACTCCTGGTATTGTTTTCCTTTCGGTGGGCCGCATGATTGTTTGCCAACTTAATAGTATAGACCCTGCACACCCAGAAGTTGCTCACAATTATGTAGTACTAGTTGTGGCCTGGGGCACTGCATTCTGGGGAATTCCGGGATTAAATATAGCCTATGCGATGCAATCTCCATTTTATTTATTTATTTATTAAAACTTTATTGTTCCATAAGTACAAAATACTTATACAATTGACTTAATGCTAAAAGCATTCTCTACCAGTCAACCATTGGGAGAAACAGAAAAACTGTGCGGCGCAAAAAAGTTACAAGGGAAAATAGGTACTTAAAAATAAACAAATTTACCACGATGGGTATTTTAATGCATATCATATTAAACTACGTAACATACATACACAATACATAAATATACATACTTATACCCTTACTTATATATCTACATATATTAAAATATATATATATATATATATATATATATATATATATATATACATACATCTATGCACATACATACGAGTATATAAATATACATTATATAAGCCTACATAAATACTTTTACGAAAACTTTCACAAAGAACTTTCACACGCAGAAGTGAGCATGAACTCTTTTTTTAAAGGTAAATTTAGAAGACATTTCTTTAAATATATCGGCAGGCAAAGCATTCCAGAGTCGGATGGATTGTAATGTGTAGGAATTTGCCATAAAAATACTGCGAAATAACGGAATAAACAGCAAATGAGAGTTAGAAGAACGAAGCTGTCGGTCGTGAGAGTCTGCAAGAAATTTGAACTTACATTTTAAGTAATCAGGTGACTGAGGATTCGTAATAATCGAAAAAAGTGTACACAGAAGCCTAAGTTGTCTACGTTGACGAATTTGCAGCCATCTAAGCTCGGAACGATAAGACGATATGTGGTCATATTTACGGAGACAAAAGATGAAGCGAATACAATTATTAATGAGACAAATGTCAACCAAATCGGTTCAGCCGTTTTCTTGTGATAGAGTAACTTTTGGGTTTATAATATTAGTAGGAATAAGACGCAACAGTTCTTATCCCGAATAATTGTAAGCAAGAAAGTGTAAAATAAATTGAGAAATCTAACAACATTGTACGAATAAGTCATCTATTTAACTTAAAAAGTCCACAAATAGGGTATTTACCTGACCATTTAAATACTTAGTAACATAACGTGCTTTTAAGACCTTAAACTTTGGCACCTACAAAACTTTATCACATGACATCAGAATGAAAAAGTAAACTAAATTTAACCCTATTTCTAACTATTACAGTTGAAAGTCGAGCAGTGTAAGTGTTACAGGTTTGTTACAGCCTTCAGTAATAGCTGTCCGTTTTACTGGACAGCCTGTTATTTATATTAAACAAGAAAGTTGCACAAAGTATTATGTAGTGATTTTAACCAGCTAACTATTACTACGATCTTCAGATTAGGATTCAGTGCCCAGGGTAGGCTATTAATCATGGTCCCTATTTGGATACTGGTAACTTCAAAGAAGCAACTGCCGTCTGACCTCCGTGACTCTTTTTACAGGGAAACCAGACCAACAGGAACATGATCCGGGTGTGTTAGTGGCCAACACTGTGAGAATTTTCAGGCTGCCTAAAGACATCTGACATAGCTAACGACTGCTATCTACTAACAGCCGGGACCAACGGCTTAACGTGCCTCCCGAAGCACGGAGGAGCTCAAGATAGAAATGCCACTAATGACGACCGATCCAAACATGGCCGCGCACTTGACATCGCCTGACGTATTACGATGTTACGAACACGCGCGGCCCGCTAGGCTATCGAGCTCTTCAGCTTTTTACCACTACTATTTATCTATAACTTAAGAGCTGTTCTCTTGTCGGTGGAGTCTCTTCCAGTTGTCTCAATCTTCCGCTAGCCCTTTCACCTCCTGATACGAAACGACTCCCACTTCTTCTCTTTTCTGCTCTTTCTCGGATAGGTACAAAATGTTAACCCGTCCGCTCAGGATGCGCAAACATGTGTCACATAACAATTGTTTTCCTATTGTGTCTGTATTCCAGCGAGCCAACGGGTTAAACTGGTAGCGTCAGAACACGTGACCTGATCAAAAATTCGTAAGACGGAGGTTACACTTTTTGGGATGGGTAAAGAATGTAAAAGCGTTTTTATCGCTATTTGTCTAAAGCTCAACGTGATTAGCTCGACAATGCTGAAAAATAAAACCATAAACAACAAAACACAGTGAAGAACTAAAACCGTGCGAATTCCTCTATTTCTGCATGCATAATCAATGCAAGCTGACGCTGGCGGTAATGAAACGCCGGAGCCTGGGTACTGAGACAATACAACTGCCGGCAAATCCGGCAAGTATTTAGGCAATATCTAAAAATTAACAACTACGCAACGGATTTTGATGCGGTTTTTTTAATAGATAGAGTGATTCAAGAGGAAGGTTTTTATGCCCATGCGAAGCCGGGGCGGGTCGCTATTTGATAATATTGCTAGTTTTATATTATAAGACTGGTCCGAAATAAAAACGTAGCAATCTTCTACCGCTAACCGCGTTATTAACCGTATTACCGTCGCTCCAAAAAAAAATACGAACGCTGGACCTCGTGAGCAAAACTATTGCAACACGTTATATTTTTATGATTGAGTCTGTGATTTGCAGTTGTTTCAATGGATCCTACTGGTGTCACAATCCACCATTCAACAGTTATTGATTCAAAGCACTCTTTTGGCTTTTCTTTACATTTTCTTATAGCAATGGAAAAATACGTTAAAAATATATATATCAGTAAAAAATACAATTTCTAGATTAGTCTACAAAGAGTTACAGGACAATATTTTCAGACTTTATTATGATTTTAAGGAGAAAATTAAATGAAGTGTAACATTCGATTCACGACGTTGTGTTGTCAATGATGTACGCAACTCAGTGCCCTGCCCACCGTCGCTCGTCGACGCGCCCTGTGTATGCAAATTATTGCTATTGATTTTCATTGTCAGTCCACTAATTACTTGGCAGCTTATCACAAAGCAAAAATTAATGAATGATTAAAGTTTTTATTAAAGTGACCGCGACTCATATTATGACAACAATGGTTAAGGCTCCTCCTTCGGTCTCGCTAGCGCCATTTCCCAAAAAAAGTAATTTCTCTTTCTGTAAGTGAGCTTATCAGAAATCCTCGCGCAACTTTTTTGTTAGTATCCTTAACTTATATTAGAACCTCGGAAGTTATTGAAATACTATCCGCTTAAGGGTCGATTTCACCAAATAAGAGTAAATTTTACTCGAGAGTATACGAGCAGTTACCCCTAGGATAACATATTTTTACGTTTCACCATAGACTTGATCCAAGAATAAACGATTATGCTGGAGTAAATCTCTACTCCGCCAATTTTCAACGAACAGCGACCTTATACTAAGGATAAGTTCAATATGGCGTCCAAGTGTCATTGTTTCAACAGCTGATTCTCTGGCGCGCTGACATAAAAAAAAATATTAGGTATAATATTTATATATTTTACCCATAGATTAAAAAGAAAATTGCGTCACTTAAAAAGACCGCACGCGAATCGAACTTCTTTGATTTTACTTTGTAAGAATATCACGTTTTGACACTTTTGACATAGGTATAACCCTATAGAATATAATAATACGACATACACTTTATTTATTAGAGGAGAAACGAGCAATTACATTTGGGCGACTTATACAGTCATTCATTTCAATCATTCGGATACACTCCCTGTCAGAGAGTAACTATCCGAGAGTAAATTTAATCTGGTGTAAAGTGGTGGAACGTGGACGAAGTTACCCAAGAGTTAAATGGAAGAATAAACATATTCCGCGGATATCTATTCTCAAGTTAAGTCATGTTTGGTGAAATCGACCCTAAAAAAGACCGTACGCGAATCGAACTTCTTTGATTTTACCATAGAACTAGGAACGCGGCTCTAATAGAAGTAGCATGACAAGCTAAACTGTCTTACCACTCATACACGATATTTACGTGTATGCCATCCTTGGGTTCACAGTCTACTAATGTCTATTGCGGAGTATATACAAGGACAACAAAAAAAATCAATTTTGGGTATTAATGCCGATTTATGCCTTCACAATATGTAAAAATAATTGTATAAATCCAAATATAAGTTCTCCTGATACTTCTTTTTACGTTTTATACAAGTTAAAGCCTTATATTATGTAAAATACTACAGCAAATTCAACGCCATTTTGAATGAAAAAAATATTATTCAGTCAAGAACATGTGCTAAGCATAGTGTTGTTGCTCTTACGTTTCTTTCGTCAAGTATCGATAAACGAAGTTAGAAGGCAAGTTTGGAGTAAAATTCGGGTTTAATTATCAACATAATTCTTGTAGGTAAATGTCAACGGGAAATGAATGAAGAAACCAGTTTCCGAAATTGCTAGTGTTACCATTAAATTCCGGAAGATGCCAATTATTCTTGTTTGTAACGTCTTACTAAAAATGTTTACTTATTATATGACAATCTTCGGGATCGAAAAGAAAAAACGAAATGCCTGGTTTTCTTATCTCCCTGTGACATGTGTTGAAGTAAACCTAGTCGTGGGTTTTAACGTCAAACCCAGAGAGATGGTTAAGAAAAATCAGATAATTGGATTTTCAAAGTCCAATGGACTACAAAATCATAATAGTGGCATTGACGCTATTTTTAACCCAAAAAGAGGGGTATTATAAGTTTGACGTATCTGTCTGTAGTAATGGATAAAGCGATTTCAGTTTAGTTTTTTTTGTATTAACGGTGACTTATGTGCGAGTGTTTTTAGATATATGTTTGAAAAAAATCGGTTGAGTCGTTTGTAACTTGTGGGGGTGAAAAGGGAAAAGAATAACCGCATGCCTGCAAATATATACTCGAGTGGGGTCTGAAATGAAAACGCATCACGTCCACAGTACAAAATAAAATGTTCAATGAAAATAGGTTAAGCTGTGAAAAAGCTCTAGGGGTATTAGTGGGGAAAACACCTAATGCCTGGATAATATATGGGTGAGGGGTAGAGGGGGAGAAATAAGTCTAACTACAGACAAAGTTGATATATAATAAAAAAAAATATCAAAACAATGATGCCAGGTCTTATAGGGTCCAATGACCTCTGTGACGCAAGAGTGTGCAGGGTGAATTGAGCTTTTACCCACTTGATATGAATTAATAATCAAAAAAGGAAACGGACGCCAAATAAAACATTACAGCAGCTATTAAATATTAGCTCTACAGTATATTGACTTTAGAAGCCACTAATACATTATGCAAGCAACTTGAAAACGTTAAATCAAGCATGACTAATATGCCCCACGACGTCAAACCGCCACGCGTAGGGTTTGCCCCTTCTACCATACCAAGCTTCGGGGGAGGTGGCATGGTCAAGACACCTGTTTCCACGAGACGTGATCGTACCATCGCAGGCTACTCTTTAGAAGCTATCTATCTGCTATGTCATGGACATGAGGATGTCCCGAACGTGGTGGGAGTTTCTAACGCGGTCTTTCCGCGATATTTCACACATCCAGTGCGGCGGACATTTCTAATGATGGTTTTATAGACCTGACTCTTGAACCTGACCGGAATTCTGGAATCACAAGTGAAACCAGCCATCTCAGGCTATTTTGCTCATGCTCCCAGCTCCTGTTTGCTTCGACTTCTGGTTATTTTTTCATATTGTTTCATGATATACTTATCATGTCGAGTCTGGCTAATTACCACCACCGCCAAAACTAGTACTCCGGAACTGACAATGCATTGTTTGTGATTTAATAGTTTAATAAATAGAATTCTTCAAGTTAGACCATGCTAGCCCATACAGATATAAACCTTACATTATGATTAAATTTTAATAGTGAAATGAAATCAAATATTAATAAAAACCAATAAAAAAATAACAATAATAATTCAACGTATTCTCGATATATCGATGCTACGCGAATCTGTTACTTCACTAATTTTGCCTGCTGTCATGTCAGAATGGCAACAAATAGACGTAATAATTTTACGAATGGAATGAGTTATTACTTTTTAGAGTGACGATAAACATTGAACATCGTGTCTCTGTCACTGAAAAATATATATATGGCCATCGCGTGAAAACACATTATTATCTCACTAATGATACATACCTATTAATTATAATTAATTATATGGTTTCGTGCGATTGGCAAGTCGTCCTGGTTATTTAAAACATAACAGATTTTTAATATGGATATAGTCACTATAAGATGTTATTAGGTTAGCTTATTATGCAACTAGCGACCCGCCCGGCTTTGCATGGGCATAATAACCTTGCTCTTAAATCACTTTATCTATTTTAAAAAAAACGCATCAAAATCCGTTGCGAAGTTTTAAAGATTTAAGCTTACAAAGGGATATAGGACAGTGATAACCGAAGACAAGAGGTCCGCTTAAGAAGGGACTGAATAAATTAACCGGCTTGGTATTACATGGATCTCATAACTTTTGACGGTAGAACAACTAAGCAAGACTTGGAATTTTTATAAGTTTTGTTTTTGATAGTATCTTATTTCTTTTTGTAGATTACAGAGAACTACTTTACGACATACATATTGCCTCTTGATAACGCGGGCGTAGTATAAGTATGCAGGTACACTGATTCGTTCACTGCGAATGTAACTTTTTTATCCTATATATTTATATGGGATTACAAAGTTATTTATGCAGTTGGTGTATCTAGAAAACTGGACCGAAATTGCAAAATATTTTAGTTTTCCCTTGGGTTATATACTAAACATTAATTACATTCTAAATTTGAAGCTTATGTATATGCTGCAGTGCCACTACCGCGCTCCAAGATTCTTGCTCTGACTGCAACAACGCAATTTTCTGATATAACTGCAAATAGAGACATTAGGAGTACCCGAAATCGGCGAGCGTGTATGAAGAGAGTGATGAGTGTGGAGGAGGCGAGAGAGGTATGTAAGGATCGTAGCCAATGGAAATCTTTAGTCTCTGCCTACCCCTACGGGAGACAGGCGTGATGATATGTATGTATGTATGTATAACTGCAAATCTATTAACAGATTTTGTACTTAACATTTGGCCATAGCCTAGATGACCTATGGATATCAGCTCATTAAGATTAGTTCAGTTTATCATATTCAGTGCTGTTATTTGAAAGAGCGAGTAAAAATAATTTTATAATGTTGCTCTAGTTTATGGAAATTAAGTAAACTGTGACTAATAGATAAGACATATATCGGGCATAAATTTATACCAATTTTCCAGTCAGAATTTCAAAAGAGAATTTTATTGTAAGTACACTCATCTATAAGTAGGTACATATAAATTCGAGGATGAAATGGCTTCGTTTTCCTGTCTATCTATTTAATTAGATCATGTATTCATACAACATGTAACATAACAATAAATAATAGTAATTACTAGTAATATCGCTAGTGATACTCCATGTATCAGTACTATTATCTATGCTGTGGTATCACGAGCGTAAATAGGCTAAAGTAACTGTGCGCTCATCTTTCCCGGCCTTATTTTATATTATGATTATATACTATATATTTATTTTTATATCTTCGCTCTAGCGTGTTTCTTCCGGTTGCGTCTTCAGCTTACGCTTCAGAGCCCAGGGTACGCTATTAATCATGGTTCAATGAAGCGATTGACGTCTGACCTATGTGTCATTTATTTATATATAATAGTAATTATAAATAAAAAATAGTATGTACTTGGTAAATAACAGTCGTATTGAGAACGAGAAGGTATCTTTATCTCCAGACCAGAACAAAACCTACGCTCAAACATTACAAACGGCAATACCGTACGTACACTTCGAACTTTTTTACGAATGTGAATTTTTTTCTATTGCTCGAGAATATACATGGAAACTTTTCCTGCTCAGACTCATCTTTTTGTGTAGGTGACACGGTCAATCGGCCATGCATACCCTGGTGTCAGAGTTCGTCGGAAGGCTTTCCCGGCCTCTGAATGGTTCCTTTAACGACTACCAGAGGGCAGCTGGGACCAACGGCTTAACGTGCATTCCGAAGCACAGAATCATCTTTATTATCAGACAGTCAGGTGATTCAAGCCTGCAATGTCCTAACCAAACTGGAAACAACTAAATAAGCTCCCACGACCCCTGAGTCTAACCGGCTCAGACTGCTTAGTTGGTCGGAGTGGAAATACAGTGAATTTGTACTAAGCCTTAATCCTGTGTCATAAAGTCTTTTTTTGTTTGATTTTGCAATAAGAAAAGTTTGTGAACTCATTCCATAATGTGTGTATTTGATGACGGACCCCCCCTCCTACCCTCCCTTACCTCAGCCCTTACCCCCGCAAACGGCGCGCTAGGTTCCCATTCATTTAATGTCATATGTTACATCTATCTTAAATGACGCAAATTTTTTTTTTAAATCTATGGATTTTACTTTGTAAGAATATCTCGTTTTGACACTTTTGACATAGGTATAACCCTATCGAATATAATAATACGAAGTTATCCAACAGTTAAATGGAAGAATAAATATATTCCGTGGATAACTATTCTCAAGTTGTTTGGTGAAATCGACCCTTAGTGTCCTATCCTATCCGTTTTATGTAATAAAGGTTCTGGATTAAGTTAATTTTAAACATATTAAATTATAAAATAATAGTTCCCTAAAGTTACAAATTGCAAAACTGTTAAAAGTGGCCGTTTAAAGCAATATTGCAATTTGTAACTATAGGGAACTATGATTTAATATGTTTAAAATTAACTTCAGATCCAGAACCTTAATTACATAACATGGATTTTAAATAACTTGTGTTTTTAATGAACAATGATTTTTAAATGATGGTGGCGCTAGTGTTCAATGAGGTATCATTTTAATACAATAAGTGCATTTCTGGTAGGATTTGAAAAACAAACTAGTCAACACACTAGGTTGACTAGCCACGGCTGAGTGTGAATAAGCACTGGTATTGTTTTACTTGAAACAAGATATAGATTGGTACTAGACTACGAACTACTACTACTTTGAAATCGAATAGTTTTCAGCACAAATAGAGTGCACTTCAGCCAAAAAAGAACAACAAATCGATTAGAGAAATCGCACATTCGCAACAATTGATACTGGCAAGAAACTTAAAATAAAAGTTTAAATTGAATTGAGAATATATATTTTTTATTCGTTTAAAAGTACATAATTGTTGTTAATTCATCGTCTTAGAGGGTTTTGTATTGTATTGTAACATCAGTAACCTTTTCATGTCTAAAAACCTCGAGAAAACTCTCTGGAGTCTATTTCGCCGATTTATTTCTCCTTTGTGTCGAAATGAACAGATATAAACAATTGATCACCTTCACAAAGTTAATTAAGTACAGGCAAGAGTACGTGGAACCAATACTTAGATAACTCCCGGGGGCTTGGGGGTCCAAACCCATTGGAACTAAGAACTAGCGCAAAATAAATGAATACAGAAGAATATCTCGGGGTTTAGCCAAAGTCACAATCTCAAAAAGCGAACGTATGTCGAGATGTGACAGAAGAATGACCATATGATTTAGCGCGGCTTATGTCAATCCCATACATTTCATTCTTGTCGACATTCGTTAGCGTTTTGATATTGTGACTTTGGCTAAGCCCTCTTGTATGTGAATGGTTCTGTCGATTAAGATAAGTTAGGAAAAAAGTCGTTGGAAGCAACTTTAGAGTTTTCTGACGAGGACTAGTATTTTATTGTTTAATTTTTTTACATTACATTTCAAGAAGTCATGTCTTGATCAAGATAATCTAGATAATTGGCTAACAATTATAAATTACAACTAGTAATACATTGAAAATTCTTGTAGATATAAAAAAAAATTGGTTGCCTGTAAAGTCGGTATACGGGCGAAAGTTTTACGTGACAACGCTTCCACTCGGGCATGGTTAGCCCGCCTAAGAGCGAGAGAGACAGACATAAAAAGTAAAAGGCACGCGTCTCACTCGCTCTCATTGTGAGCGCATAACGTGAGCGAAGCGTAACGCAGTTTCTTGAAGTGTCACCCGGCAAACCAATTTATAAGACGTTGTCACGTCAAAAATTGGTTGCCTGTAAAGTCGGTATACGGGCGAAAGTGACAACGACTTTGAGCGGGCTAACCATGCCCGAGTGGAAGGGACGCGTGCCTCTCACTCGCTCTCATTGTGAGCGCATAACGTAACGCAGTTTCTTGAAGTGTCACCCGGCAAACCAATTTATAAGACGTTGTCACGTCAAAAGATACAATATTGAATGTGTGCAAAATGTGCAAAATTTAGGTATCTGCTACGATTTTTGACCCTACCATCTACTAGACTGTATTTATTTTTACCTGATCAAACGAACTTTTTAGTGAAGTTCGATCTTAATTATCCTGTTTTCGCCGGAGAGATTTATTTTTATTTACCTTGTAGTACCCTTAGTACGTCTACCCATTACCGCACACACCTTTTAGCGTAGTAGAATAAAAAATTAAAGTGAGGGTACCCCCACTATTCTACCACACTATCGTCGGTCAGCCGACCAAGCTCATTAATTTTAGAGAACAAGCGATTAACCTTTTTGTTAAAAACATTGACAAGGCATAGGGACATAATCTGAGATTAGGGTTGGGAGGGAACTTAAATCTCTCCGGCGAAAACAGGATAATTAAGATCGAACTTCACTAAAAAGTTCGTTTGATCAGGTAATTATCCTGTTATTCGCCTTCGAGATTTATTTTTATTTACCTTGTAGATGTTTAGAGAAAAAAGTCAATGTTTTTGAGAAAAAAAAATATATATATATATAATCAACAATAAGAAACATAAAAGTAAACATTTTAACAATCATTAATGATCGAGCTTAATAAATTGGTATTCTCATCAGCAATTGGTCTATTATAATAGTTTGCGAATACCGTTGATTGTCCCGTCCACCCAGCACACCGACGGATTGTGTCAACACTGACACCAGCCCGAAGCGCAGCTGACGTCGCTGCATGTCGGGTGCTGTGTGCACGGAACAAAGTGGTGTCGACACCACTCTCTTGAAGAGTCTGTTTAATCCAACGCCCTATGGTCTGGGATGAGGCAGCTCTGTGTGGTTTCTTATAAGTAAGAAGTAACTTACCCTCAGATATTGGACGAATAGAAGCAGTAGCTGAAATGTATGCTATTACTGTGGCTGCAGGGCAAATACTCGGTCTTTCATCAAAAAATGGCAAATCTAGAACTGGCTGAGCTCTGCCTGCAGCAGAGGTTTTGACTATATCAGTGATCGTGATAATCACTCTGTTATCATATGTACTGATATTAGATAATCTTATTAATGAAAGTGTCTGAGTTCTTTGTCCTGTAGCCAAAGCTAACAAAACTGTACATTTACGTGTAATTCTTTCTAGACTTATAGAATCATTAGGATACAGTGAAGAAAGATAATCTAAAACAATATTAGGGTTCCAAGTGATATTATAACGAGGGAATGTTGGTTTTAGTTTAAACACTCCTTTAAAAAATCTTTTTACCCTTGCATCTTCACCTAAACAATTTTTAGAAATTAAAGATATTGCTGATCTGTGATTGTTCAGCGTACCGTAAGATGCACCGGAATTAAAACTCTTAGTAAGAAAATCTAAAAGTGAACCAACGTTTACATTATAAAAATCAATATTATTTTCTGTACAGTAATCCCACCATTTTTTTAAACTACAAGAGTATTGGGTTTTTGTATTTTTCGAAATTGATGACATCATAATATCTATAGCAGAGGTTGGTATGTCTTGTTTAAGGAAGGCTTGCCGCATACAATGCTCGCTGCCAATGAAAGGTGATGGTGTAGCGGGTGTATTTTTCTGAAAACAGAAGATAATAAATTTGTATTAGGAGGAATCAACATGATCTCCGTTATGCAAAGAGCAGTAAATAGAGGGTACCATGGCTGTGAGGGCCAATATGGTACAACCAATATACCCGTCGCACCATCATTAACAATTTTATTAAGAATTTTTAAAATTAGTGAAAATGGTGGAAATGCGTAGAAAAAGAACGAACACCAATTAATAGTAAAGGCATCGACATTAAAAGCATATGGGTCTCTCTTCCAGGATATATATTTATCACATTTCGCGTTTATTCGAGAAGCGAAGAGGTCGATGTCAGGATTACCGAAACGACATACAATATCTTTATAAGTTTTATTGCACAATTCCCACTCTGTGTCAATGTTTAGACGCCTTGACTCATAATCTGCTTCAGTATTGTGTGATGATTTTATGTAAGATGCAAACACATGAATTCTTCTTGCTTCGCACCATTGCCAGATTTTTCTAGAAATCTCTGCTAGGTGAAGAAATTGAATGCCACCCATCCTATTTACGTACGAAATAGCAGTGGTATTGTCAATGCGTAGAAGGATTTCACAGTTACTTTTTTCGTGTGCAAAAGATCTTAACCCAAAAAATACGGCTAACAGCTCCAAATAATTTATATGGTTGGTTTGTTTGGTGAGTGTCCAATAACCACCAGTCCGCTCGCCATTGCAGGCGGCACCCCAACCCGTTTTTGAAGCATCCGAAAATATTTCGAGCGAAAATTTTCCACTTCGAATAGGATTATTGGAGGAGAGAATATTATTCTTCCACCACAGCAAGTCTTCATAAAAATTATTTGGAATATTCATTGTTGCATCATAATTATCGTCATTATTAAGTAGAGCCAGATATTTTTCTCTTTCAAAAATTTTTGTGTACATCCAGCTATACGATACGGCTGGACATGCAGCTACAAGATTACCCAAAAAACGAGCAAACTCTCGAATCGAAATAATTTTTAATGAGAACATTTTTTCGATACGCTTTAAAATATCAGACTTTTTATTTACGGGTAATTCTAAAATCATTTTTTCGGAATTTAAAATGAAACCTAAAAATTTACATGATTTGCTAGGTGTCAAGTCAGATTTTTTATAGTTTATTACGAATCCTAGATCTGTCAAACATTTTATGGTTTCGTCAACATTTTGTTGACATTCGATATAAGTTTGCCCAAAACACAAAATATCATCTAAGTACCTAACTGAGAGGTACCCCTTTGATCTAAGGTTCGTAATCACAGGTTTAAGAATTTTGGTGAAAATATGGTGCCGATGATAGACCGAAAGGCAGACAACTAAATTCATATAAGATTCCATTAAAAGAAAAACGTAAAAATTTTCTGTGTTCTTCATGGATTGAAAGTAAAAAATATGCTTCTTTTAAATCAAGATTTACCATAAAAGAATCTTGTGTTATTATTCTGGAAGCAGTTCTGATATCTTCCATTTTAAAATGTTCATTGTGAACAAACTTGTTAAGTTTTTTCAAGTTTAATATGAATCTGTAACCACCGTCTTTCTTGGGGACAAGGAAAATATCAGATATGAATTGATCTTTTACGTGTGAACATTTCGAAATAGCTCCAATACTTATTAGACGAGAAATTTCGGAGGTAATAAATACACTTTCTGTGGGTGAAAACACCCGTTTAGGGTATGAATTTGGATCTTGCACTGGTATTTCAGAAAATGGAATCTTATATCCGGATATAGTACTTAAGATGTATTCATCATCGGTAATAGAAGACCATGCATTGATAAAATATTGTAAACGGCCGGCATGTACCTGAAGTGACGGCGGCAGCGTGGCGACTAGCGTGTCGTCTCCGTTGTCCGATCGGTCGCCGTTCTGGTCGTCTGAGGCGCGCTGTTTTGCTGCGCGGCTGCAGCTGGCTGTCGGCGGGACGCTGCTTGCTGGCGACGCGACACCGCTGACGACGGTTGGAATGGAGCGGTTCGCCGGCGGTATGGTCTCTGTTGACCCCCGCCTCGAGTCACATACGATCTTTGTGACTGAAGTTGACGGCTGCGAGACGAAGGTCCTTTGGAGTTTAAATTAGTAGTTGCGGGTGCCTTAATTAGTTGGCCAGTCTTACGAATACCTCGGGAGTTCTTTACTAACTCTCCTATCTTATCGCCAAATAGGAATTCATCTCTTTTGCGATCTTTAAATGTCTCAGTAAGCTCCTTGTCAATAAGTGGCATAACCAGCGACTTCCTGGTATCAGTTTCGAGATAATGAGAGTCTGCTATTATTTTACTTGTATCAGATAAAATAGACAAAATTTCTGCAATTTTAGGCTCTTTACACAGAAGCAATGAAATCGCTCTGGTCAATCCGCTCAAAGCAGACCCCAATTGATCTTGTTTTTTAAGTAGCCGTTTATCACGATTCCGATTAGACTCGCTAAGCATGGCATTTACCTCCGCGTTCAGAGTAGGCGCTTTGATCAAAGTCAAATTTTTGGGAAAAGGGAATTTCTTTAGAAGACTTTCCTTTTCCTCTTTTTTGAGCCCATTAAGCAAGAGCGGTTTGAGGCGCATAGCAACTTGATCTACGATAGGTTCGCCCCAGTCAGTCTTTTCTTCTTCGAAAGCTCCGAGAGCTTCGAGGAGTTGCGGATCCAAGTTTAGATTTGGAACGGACATACCATCACTGGTCATACCATCTCGAGTTTCCTCTGCCGCAGATATCTCTGTGGTAACTGCAGGTTGAGTAGTTGCAGAGGAAGGCCCAGGCTCATCCGGTACAGCGATAATTGCAGCTGTAGGTGAGACGGGCGTATAACAGTAGGTTGACGACGGGTAATCTTCGTAAACAGTAAATTCTTCTTCTGGCTCCAGCTCTTCTTGAGGATCTGAATATTAAAAGAGTAGCGTTGTAAACGCAAGCCAGGAAAAAGTTTTTTATTATTATTATTATTATTTATTGCAGATGCATACGCAAATTGAAAATAAAATAGCTACTGGTTAACATCTCGTGTTAACTCGGAGCAAAAATGGCTACTGGTTAACATCTCGTGTTAACTCGGAGCAGAAATGGCTACTGGTTAACATCTCGTGTTAACTCGGAGCAGAAATGACTACTGGTTAACATCTCGTGTTAACTCGGAGCAGAAATGGCTACTGGTTAAAATCTCGGAGCAACAAGTAAAAATAAAAATGTCAGTAGTTATAAGAGTTGAAGCATAAATTACTAACCTTCAATTTGTTCCTCGACTTCTTCAAACACGATTCTTCTCTTTTTATTTAACTTCGATTCATATTTTTTCAATTTCCTTTGCCAACGCTCCTCCTTGGACTCACTATGAGAGCGCTTGGACATTTTTTTTTTTTTTTCGTAATATGTAGGACGCGTGCGGTTGTGGCGCGTGCGCACAAAGGAATGAGCTTGGTCGGCTGACCGACGATAGTGTGGTAGAATAGTGGGGGTACCCTCACTTTAATTTTTTATTCTACTACGCTAAAAGGTGTGTGCGGTAATGGGTAGACGTACTAAGGGTACTACAAGGTAAATAAAAATAAATCTCGAAGGCGAATAACAGGATAAATATTATTCAATGCGCCAGAAACACGTCTCACAAAAAAATAACTTAGATTTGTATAAAAGCCAACAAATTAAAAGTACTAGCTACCACTATACCAAATTTCATAAAAAAATACCCAGCCGTTTGAGCGTGAAGAAGTAAAAATAACAAACATACTAACTTTCGCCTTTATATTATTAGTGGAATATTGGGGTTAATTTCGAATACGACGCGAGCGACTAGAAATGAGGTTGCAGCTCTGTTTTCTTTTTAATTTGCGACAGTAACGAGATATCATACAATAAATGAGAGCCACGTGGTAATGAAATAGGTATTCTCAGCAGACCTAGACGCGCAAATGAAGATACACAATGACAGTTGGCAAATTAATTTAGACATTCAATCATTATTAGATCTAATTTAACTTGGTTGCTGACGGTATTCATTTATTATCTACTAATTATTACCCTGACTTACCCGGCTATATAATACCCGGGCTATTAATGTATGGGATTGACATAAGCTGCGCTTAATCACGTGGTCGATCTTATGTCAATCCCAGACATTTTGTTCTTGTCTACATTTGTTAGCGTTTTGAAATTGTAACGTTGGTTAAGCCCCCTGGTCCCATTATTTAAGGGGCTACCATTAATTTAAAAAAAAACTCATAACCGTCATAAGTGGCCACTTTTTTATGTCAGTTTTTTTTCTGAATTGACCAAAGGAAAAATAATGAAAATTAACACCAAAAATACTAAATGTTATTTACCAGTGACCGGCCTACTTAGATTTTTTCAATTTTACCTGACTTTAGAATAAAAGAAATAAAATGATTGGTGGCGCTAGTTGGCTTACGATGCCCTTAAGGCCAATCTTTCTCGTAACAAAGCCACTACCCCCTGTAAAACACATTAAGCATACCATAGTTCTACTATGTACGCGCGGAATACACAATAGCGTTATCAGAACACCCAACCTTTGAACTTGACAAGCATTGTTAGCATTGCGATGAAGAGTTAAACCAGTACACCTTTGGGAACTCAGTAATTCCGAGTGTATTTCCGTCAAGACTGCGATAACGTGCGTAAATTCCGCAAGACTCCTTAAGGCCCGTTTGTTTAGAAGCTGCTCTTGCATGCTACTGGCGCTAAATACTTGCCTGAGAAAAGTTTGCAGTGAGCGCAGGCCGCAGACGCAAGAGCAGATGTCCTTAGATATTTTCTTCAGTTGACAATTTGTTGTGAAATTAAGATATTACCCCCGCCTGCATTGCTTACCATACCTACACGCTGGAGAACTTATACAAGGCTACAGAGAACGCTGTAAGGGTCCAAATTTGGGCATCCAAGAGTATATAAGGTGAACGCCGACACGCTAAGAAGAAGACGACCACGGTTTAGCTCGAATGTTACTCTTTTATATCGCACCAAAAACCTTTTGTCCTTTCTCAGGACTCAAAATATCACCATTTACCTAACATAAAGATGTGAAAGACATACATAGAAATAGTGTTACTTTGGCATTTATATTATAAGTAGGGATTTTTAGACTTTATGACATAGCTACGCACTTGTCGATACGCTTTAGAAAAATCCACATTATTCCGATAAATAATGTGATTTCTACACATCGCAACTTGTAACTGGATTCCTAGCATACAAGTTATTAAAATAATTTAATTAAAGCAATTGTAAGCATAATATTTGCAATATTAAATTCCACATTCAACTTATTACAAACCAATGAGCAAAATATCTTAAAGTAAGCATCTTTCGCATTTGAATTCAATATTTTATCATCACAATCCACTATTTGACCAAATCCATGAGAATAAATAGAATTTTAAGGTTTATTTTTGAAATCTGTTACTGCAATAATATAAACATAAATCAACGTTGCAACAATGTAGTGCATGTCGAAAGATTTGCAAGGAATGGTCAAAACAACTCATTTTCGCACTAATAATAATCATTCGACATAGCGATTAGTGCTCTAGACTGATTTAAAACAGCACACATTTAGATATCACCCATTCAATTTTTAAATGGTCCTAATTATTATCATTCTCTTTTCCAGTAAACGTGCTAGTCGTTCAAACGAAGCTCGACAGCATTTCAATGAGTTTCGGGGACGTATTGTCCGGGGTGCCCTGCGAATCGCAATGAGTCCGGATTGTTTATCGGACGCACGTCCCAGACGTCTTAACAATAGTGGCAAGGGATTTGTTAAATCGAAAGTCTAACTCCAGACTTAGGTATAGTCTCTACGAGCAAGAGTCCTAGTATAGTCGCCGCGATAACATTAATGTGTAGACACGTTCGGAATGTATTGAAATATTAGTACGACTCGACGTAGTTGCCGTGCTGCGATTTATTCTCTCGTGTAGTCGGCCTCTTATAATAAAGAACTTTGTTCTTTACTTTTAGATCTTTTCTAGATTTTTCTAGAAGTTTTGATTCTACGTTTGTTTAGATGTTCTCGGCTAGTTCTATTTACCGCTAATCCTTTTCTATAGACTATCTCTAACTCAATCTTACTTATATCATCTATAAGTACCTTTATCAAATCTTTACTTAGCTGTTAGTAGTTTGTTTCCCACAAACAACAAACTTTAAGAATTAGCCATATAATTAGGAACTGCGTGCGTCCACGCTTCCTGCACTGCTGAGTTTTAATTTCAACTATCTTATCCTTATCTATTCTATATATACATATACATCTATCTATATATATAAAAATGAAACCCGTTTTCCGTTGTCACGACATAGCATAAAAACGACTTGACCGATTTCGCTGATTATTTTTTTGTACTTTTCTAATACTCTGTACAAGGTTCTTACGGAAAAAAATATTAAGAAAGGCGGTACGAAGTTCGCCGGGTCAGCTAGTTATATATATAATAGAAAGTCGTGTTAGTTACACTATTTATAACTCTAGAACGGCTTAACTGATTTGGCTGAAAATTGGCTGGGAGGTTGCTTAGAACCAAGAGAAGCAAATAGGGTACCTTTTATTCCGGGAAAAAGTTCCCGAGGTAAATTCACGCGGGCGCAGCCGCGGGCAAAAGCTAGTTTCAAATATATTAGGAATAAATAAAAAAAATTGTAATAATAAAATTGTTACTCAAACATAAGGATTACGTCAAAAAAATCCCTAAGCCAATACAAAACGCAGGAAATTGTAATCGGAGTGGCCGGCGGTACATTTAATCCACAAAATACCCCAAATCGGCTCAAGATATTTCTCCGCCGATATTTCTTATTCCTAAATGAGGTTTAGCCGTATATTTACATACCAATGTATCACCAGGGTGTATTCGCCATTACGCATAGAAGCCCCGCATATAAATAACAAATTCAGCATTAGTCATGAGTACATAGCCGAACAGAGAAGCTTCAGCTGTGTTGAGATTGGTACTTACACAAGTTTGAGACATACACACACACACACACACACACACTCAATACAATAGTTTTCTTCAAACAATAAAAGTCTTCGTGTACGAAGTCATAAGGAATCAAAACGGTTTATTTGTTTGTAATAACTTTATTGTACCAAAACAAAGTAAATACAAAAGCATAGAAATAAAACAAAAGAATAGTGGAATACTTATCTCAGAAAGGAATTTCTTACAGTCAACCAGCAAGTGGCATAGAAGATGCTTATAAGGTGGTAGTAGAAGATGGTTTTTAAATCGTTTACTCGCGCGATGATCGCGCATTCGCGTTCCATTAGGACCACAGAATTAAGAAATTAGAACATTGCCTTACTTATTTCATGTGTAGATCAATTCTTGCAAGGAATTCGAAATTTGCCTAGCATAATAATTCAGCTTTTTATTCTGCCCATACTTTGAAGTAAACTAACTAATGATTTGTGTGTGCTTTACACTTGTGTGAGTAAACTGATCTCAGCACAGTTCTATAAGTCTCTCTGTCCCGTTGTCTGCTCATGTAGTTCACGCTCCCACCGAGTTACTGATGGATGTCGGGACCACCAGACATACACACAAAGGACCGTGGGTCCGTTTGGAATGACGGTAAATATTTCCATAAAGATGCCTGAAGGTATTAATGCGGTTTTCATGTAAAAGGTGAGCGGATAATTTTATGGTAGAATTTTGTACAATAAAGTAGAGTTTTGCTGAAACTTGCTTAATAAAGTATTAAGAGATTAATGATTTTAGATGAAAACTCTTTGGAATTTTATGTCTTTTTAACGATTACTAAAACAAACGTTTTTAAACTTTTTTAATTTATTATGGAGAACGAAACTTGCTGAAAGTTAAAACGCAAATAAGCAAAGAAGTTCGAATCGCGCTGTCTCTTTTAAGTGACGCATTTTTTTTTTAATCTATGCAAATAAGTGACTTTCACAGATTTAAAGGCGTTCAGTTCCAAATAAGTATTTTCTTCTTTTACCCCTGGTTTCAAAACGTCTATCAAAAAACGAAAAAAAAATCGGTCTCATACAAATTTTGTGTTCAACCGTTGGGACTTTGTATGGGAGGTCGAAATACCTACTCTGTTATCACAACTTGTGTAAGGGTGCGTTCCCACTTACGCCACAGAAAAAATAGCTACAAGTAGGGTTGCCAGGTCCTCAGACGCAAAAGCCGGACAGACCTGTGAGTTTGTCCTGACATTTGGGTAAAAAATCCGGTCATCTTGTTTTTTTTGTACATTTTTTTATAAAAAGTGTAAAACTATTTTTTTTTTGTCCTAACATTCGGCCGGATGCCGCTTATTTTGGCCGGACAAGCAATCAAAAATCCTACGTATGTCCTGCTTTATCCTAACACCTGGCAACCCTAGCTACAAGTATGCTGACGCGAAGCTAAAGGAGATGAGCGGAGCGGACCCTGAATTAACCAATCTCAAAACTAGATTAAAAAATTCAAGTTTTGTGGTTGGTCAATTCACAAATTTAGAATAATGTATTGTCAAACTGGTAACAATTTAACAATAAGTTTAGTAAAATTTGACAAAAATTTATTCTGATTATGTTCCGCTCCGCTTATCACCGTCAGTGGGAGCGAACCCAAGTTGCCATATAAATAATATCAATTGATTTTTGTCATCCTTGGGTTACTTTACAGGCGTGTTTACAAAGGGACTGGATATAAAGCCTTTTTAATTGAAACTAGGTTATTTTGACTAGAACATAGCACGCAAGACAAACAACGAAATCATCTTCTCAAAATCTTCATACTTGTACTCTACTAATTTATCAAAATCTCAAAACATCATGGGCTACCGTGACCACTTACCATCAGGTGGGCCGTATGCATGTTTGCCTACTTTATTGTATAAAGCAATCAACGAGTTTTTTTTTTTTGATTACCTGGAAGAGATTTTTTCAAGTTAAACGGTGACTTATTGAAGAATAGGAAATAAGGAATTCAAATAAGTCATTTTTAAACCTATAAAATAAATTCCAACTAATATTATAAATGCGAAAGTGAATTTTTATATTTGTTTGTTTATTTGTTACCTCTTCATGTACAGATCTTTTATCTACAGAACCAATCTTCCTGAAATTCGCATACACATAGCTAGGAGTATTGAGAAAGACATGGGACCTTATACCCGGATAAAAGCACTGTTCCTGAGGGAAATTGACGAAATATAGGTGACAAACGCAAAAAAAATCAATGCCGACAAAAAAGCAAAGTTGAAACAGACTCCCTCGCTTCGCTCGCTCAGCTCGGTCAATAAGAAATCAGTAAAATTTGAAGTCTGATTTTACTAGATTTTCCTTAACACCGTAACTATAATTTAAATTCAGGATCAAACCGCAAAGGTAACTACACCGAGCGAGTTCTCGGACGCTCCATCCAGTTCACTCCAGTCGGAACTAGTTTGAGGCGGTTCACACCGGCTCTAACCGAGTTTCACTAACTTCTGGCTACGTGTTGTGGTCGGAATTTATTTTCGATTAATAAAAAAGATATTTTTCATATATAGAGTTGTGGCGATTGACGAATTCTCTTATTAGTACGAGTATCCCAGGACTCACAATACCTTGACTACCTACACAACCTTAATATACAGAGAGACAGATCTATACATAAGTTAATTTTACATTTTTAACATAGAAAGGTAATGAGCTGAAGATACGCCACATGAGAATATCAGGAAAGCCCATTCATTCTAAGGCTCTAAGCTGCCGTGGTCATCTAAGACACTACAGCTTACGTATCAACCCGGAAAATGCTCTGAATGGCGAGAGGGCTTAAAACTAAACTGATTAAAATTATGCAGCTTTTCAGGCTTATAATAGAAAACCCGGAACTCTGAAATTCAGTAATCTAACTAGTATATTAAGGTAGAAGTTTGGAGGAGTTTAGCGGCGCAGCGCCTCAATTGCATTAGTAGGCGAACACCTTTATCGTGTCGGATCACAGAATAGTGGTGTGTAACTCATTACTGAAACGAGTCAGTAAGTCGTTTCTTCATAGTGATCTACTTCTTAATCATTGTGTCGATGTCTGATTATTTTATACTAGCTTTTGTTGCGTGAGATTCCCTCGAGAACAGTGTTTTCCGGGATGAAAAGTACCCTACGTCCTTCTCAATACTCCTAAGCTATGTGTATGCGAAATTTCAGGAATATTGTTTCAGTAGATAGGACGTGAAGGGGTAACAAACAAATTATATAAACTCACATTCGTATTTATAATATTAGTTAGGATTAGGATGGTGTCCTGCACAAGGTCCTCGAAGGTACTCGAAGTACTCTGACTAAGGTGACTAGGGTGTGTGGTCGATTGACCGCGACACCTTCACGAAGAATGGTAAAATTCCTCGTGGTTAAACCGTTTGACCACGAGGAAGGAACGTGCCCTAGCCGTGTCTCCTGCAAAATGAGGGACTTGAACAAGGCAGACGACCGGGCGGTGGAGGTGGCCAAGTACTGGCAAAGACAATATAGAGTCCAAAAGAAGAAGAATATTATCCGAATTCTAAATTAATTAATTGTACCTCGATATGCCATTACCTGTTCGTACCGCAATGGCTCACTAAACTCGGAGCTTTACTAAACGACACACCAAAGTTTGCCAGGTGCAACTTTCCCACTAATTTGGCAACCCAACTTTACTTGCGGATCAACTGCACTGTCGGAGATCGCTAGAGATAAGGTAAGATCCGAGTTTATATTGGAACTAGCTTATTAACTTTTCCTACTATTTTAAAGAATTTTAAATATATTTCAGCTTTTTACAGTGTTGCCAGTATGTGAAAATAAAATATTATATAATGATGAAAATAGGTTACGCGCTTACGTTATTTTTTTCTAGACGACATAAAAAACTGAAAATCCATCATCATCCTCATTTAGGCTGTCCACTGCTGGACATAGGCCTCCCCCAAGGATTTCTGAAATAGTTGGTTGTCGCGGCCTGCACCCAGCGCCTGCCTGCGACCTTTTTCAGGTCATCTGATCAACAGGTCGGTGGGTTTCCGATGCTGCGCTTGCCGGTGCGTGGTCTTAAAACCACCTCATCACAAATATTTATTTGATACTTTTGCCCAGCAGACAAAAGTCAGTTACAGTTCTACGAAACCAATCTTCCTGAAACACATAGTTAAAACTGAGAAGGAGATACCTTTTGATGAAAATGTACGCGTGTGAAGCCGCGGGCATAAGCTTGTACCATATATTTATTTAATTAACGAATGCAGCGGTAGTTTTTTCAAAATAATGTCAAGCGGCGTAGATATAGTATTGAACAGACCCTTAATAAAAAAAGTATATCGTTAACCATAACAACCTACTTTGTCATCTTTCCATGACAATATAACTACCAGGCATCACGTACCAGACGATCACACAAATTACTGCACTTGTGCTAGAAAAAAGGCACGCTACATCAACATTGTCCCTTACCGTTACAAAAATTATACTTATTCCCATCGGAATACAATTCAAAGTTATTTAACTGAAATTACCTACTGGTTATCATACGAAAATATGTCATATTGACTTGGGTTTAAAGTTTAAATTTGTTCGTATGTTTGTTGGTCTGTCATGGGAATTTTCTGGAGATAGACTGATTTTCTAGAGATTATCTTCAAAGACCAAAGGTCGAAGTTTGGGTGCGTGTGTGTTGTAATTGCTGTTTTCTATATTTACCTGAAACAAAAAAATGAATACATAAGTAATATGATTGATCACTACATAGTATAAAACAAAGTCGCTTTCTCTGTCCTTATATCCCTTTGTATGCTTAAATCTTTAAAACTACGCAACGGACTTTGAGTGTGGAACCTCAGACAGAAACTTTGAAGCGGTTTTTTTTAATAGATAGTGATTCAAGAGGAAGGTTTTTATGCCCATGCCATATAAACTTGAAAAGTTGTCTGAGGTGCACTCCATGTATTTTAGTACCCTATCCGCTATTTTCTTCCAGATAAACACAGTTCTATTTCACGTTTAGTTCATTAATAATTGAACATATCATACACAAACTAATTCAATTAATATGGGTACAGGATGACAGATTGTGGCGACCGTAACAGGACAAGGCCGGTGTCCGACTCTAATTGACGAATTACTGAACAGAGGGACAACTAAACATTAAAAGTTCATTAGATAATCTGATAATGAACCAAAATCCATGCAACTAATATTATAAATGCGAAAGTGAGTTTAAATTTGTTTGTCCACAACCAATTTGGTTCAGTAGATAGGGCGTGAGGAGGTAACAAACCAAACAAACCAAAAATACCAACTGACGGTGAATTTGGGTTTTTGGTTTATTTGTTTCTATAATATTAGTCGGATTAGTTGGGACTAGCTTTCGCCCGCATGAATTTCCCTCGGGAACAGTGATAAAAGGTCCCTATGTCCTTCTCAATACTTCTACCTACTCGTATGAGTATGCGAAATTTAATCAAGATTGGTTCTCAGGGCATGTTGGTAGATAGGGCGTGAACAGGTAACAAGCAAACAAACATACAAACAAATATACAAACTCACTTTCGCATTTATAATAATTGTTAGTTGGGATTGGAATAATAGCATAGAACGAAGCGTCTACAAGTGATTACCCTATCTCATCACATCAACCTCACATCACCAACTGACATCAAAACAACCATAAATACAACTTATAGTTGTAGGAACCTGTGGCTCGAACACAATTCAATATCCGTCAGATTTAGCCACACTCCACAACACGGAAATAACAACTTAAATTCCAACACACAAAATTCATTTTACAACGATATATTTTCTAAGCCCTGTGTACACTGACCAAAGACAAGAGAATATGAATCACCATCTATATTCAATGGATTTACTACGTTATGGTAATTACAATAAGGACTAATTTCCAACGACAACTGTATTTAGTTGTGTGAATAGTAGAATATTCGTCTATGGTTGGTTGAAAGTGACATATTACTGTGACACCGTCTGGCGGTAAACAGAAATGTATGAAATATGAGCTTGTATGGCGGAAATCATTTTGGCAAACCTGGTTTTGCGCGGGAAAATTGAATTTTGTACACAAAATATTTAATTCGGGTAGGCCGACATGCGAGTGAACAGATTTTCATGAAATTTAGCAGTCTTATAGGGCGCGTGAAAGGATTATTTATTTATGTAAGATAATATTGAAAGGAAGTTATGTTTAGTATGCATTTATAAAATTTGGTTTGGACTTTCCTAAGAAATAAGTAAAATATGTCAAATTCAACACTAAGACATAAGGTCAAATTGGGTCAAATACATTGTTGAAAAAAAAATATGACAGTTCCCGCGTCCAATTCAACTGACAGCTTTGTTCCATCTCACAAGAGAGAGAACCACAAAAAAAAATCTTCAAAAGCCGAGAAGCGGTTTCGAAAAAGCCTATCACAAGGAATCCTAACCAGGGTGTGTATAGTCAATTAAGAATACACACAATTAAATGCATGAATTTGAGATCAGCCTAGTAACGGATCCTATAATTTTCAAACTCAAATCCCGACATTAAACTTTTTCGTTTAACCGGCTCTCAACTTTTCCTGCTTACGGCTTCATGTTCAAATTGTAATGTATGCTGATTGTAAGTTTACAAACTGTAAATCTAGTACAATTTTTACAGAATAAAAGTGAAAAACAGGGTCTTTATATCTCACTAAGGTCTGATCTGTGAACCAAATTCCATCAAAACCAGAGCAGGAAATACCAACAAAACTAAACTTCCACTCACTTCACTTACAAAAGAGAAACAAACCACCACAAGTACTTCCTACATATATAAAATTAAAGATTAGAATAATTTTTGATGAAATTGGCTCCGGCAAGCTTTGTTGGAAATTCTAATAAATGGAATAAAAAATAATGCAATATTTATCAAATCATCAGTTTCCAATTTCAAAATAAAAAAGGCCAAATGCTCCTTCGAATTTCAAAACCAAAATAAATCGTATTTTCGAATTTCAAAACCAATTTCCATTGCTGATTCGAATTTAAAATACAAATGATATTTCTAATTCTTATTTTAAAATCAACGTGTGATTGACTTTATTGAAACAATATAAAGAAATGATTTGAGAAAATTTTCCAGTGTTTTTACTGTCAGTTTTCACCTAAATATCCTAAAATGCTGGAGTTAATGAAGCAAGGTTTGGCGGATATCGGTATCAGAGTCGATTCCCGGCTTGGAACGAGCTGTCTATCTGAAATGGATCTGCGGCTGACGAGGTTTTAGTGCAAATTGAAAGGAGACGTTACTCAGCTATTTAATCCATCGAATTACTTGTCTATATTCCTCATGAGGAATGGTCTTCCGAGATTTATTCCATTACTAGCCGACTCGGTAAACTTCGTACCGCCTTAGAATTATAAGTATTTATTTAAAATCCCATTTGAATTATATACTTAAAACCTTCCTCCCTGGGAATTATTTTATTCATTAGTGAAAACCACATGAAAATCCATTTCCAAGTTTTGCGCCCACAAATAGTCAGACACAGTCACTTCATTCACAGGGAAACCTATCGTGGGTGTCAGAGCAACAGATGTTTTGTAACATATACTTACTAAATAAACTATTTTCATTTTTCATTTTCATCTTATACTATGTATAGATTTTATACAGAACCCGTTCTTTATATAATTTAAATAATTAACAATTATTTTCTTTGATATTAAAAGCTAATTAGGCAATCGTTTTCGATCCCATTCAGCTAAAATGAATGAAAATGATGTAACGCTAATTACCTATCCCTGGATCCTTTTGTCTTCCAGTAATGAGTGTATAAGATGATGGCGGCTATATGGAGTAGAGAAGAATTTTAAGTCAAAGGAGATTATTTCGTACAGATTCGACAAAAGCGTCGATCAAAGATTTCAATTAATAAAATTATCTTTCTTTTGAATGAAATCAGATTTACTAGCTCCTTTTTTGAAATTTGTGACGCATTCAAAATCAGAACGTCGTTAACATCTGACGTTTCGATATTTAAATAAAAGTAATAACAAATCGTTGAACATATATTCGAAAAGAGCAGTTCAAAAATGCGGAATTGCAGAAATAGCAATAAAAATCATTACTTACGTTAAAATTTAAGACTATAAAGCTAAGTCATAATAAAAGAAAATTCGTACACATGCGTAGCTCGAAACGTGTATGAGGAGAAAAATAACAACCAATACAGCTGCCGCTGTTACCTATAACGATCGCTTGTATTATATTCTCCAGCATAACTTTTTACCGCGCCGGGAATCGAACCAAGACCGCTCGTAAAATTTAAGGGGCATTCGACTTTTTTCCATTTTATTTATGTCATGGCGGAAAAATATTTTCGCATAAAAGGTAACACAAAAGATCGGGAAAGAAGGGTAAGTTTTGATTGAGTTCGTGGTCAGGGTTGCCAAATTGAGATAGTAGTAAGTATGGGCAATAGGGCTGCCAAAATTAATAATCGGATATCCATATAAACTTCCTTCACACCCCGGTGTCAGAATTTTTCGAAACATGTCCCATACATAACGTGGTTTTTAGTGGCACTTGATATCACTATCATCACTATCACTACATAGTATAAAACAAAGTCGCTTTCTCTGTCCCTATGTATGCTCAAATCTTTAAAACTACGCAACGGATTTTGATGCGGGTTTTTTAATAGATAGAGTGATTCTAGAGGAAGGTTTTTATGCCCATGCGAAGCCGGGGCGAGTCGCTAGTCTCAAATATAAGTCACTCACGTTACTAACAAACACACAAAGATAGAATGTAATACTGACTGATTTTCTGACAAAGGCTTTTAAACACAACGTTGACGGTCTTTGCTTAGAATAGACCACCCTCTCTCTTCCTGTTACAACCGATCTGATTAATGTAAACTCTCTGACAATTTGACTCACCAAATCATATGAGACTATGATAATTATTTTTACTCTTGAGTCTGTAGTTAATCTTTTTGGAGATAAATAAGAACTTGGTCCTTTTTGGTGGAACTCTGACAAAGGACAGTCGGCGAGACAGTTGATTGTTTTATTTACAAATGAGGGGACTTTTTGTAGCATTAATTTGAATTACTTATTTAACTTAAGATCCTAATGCCCATATTTATTCGCCTTTTTGGGGGCACGTATTTGAATAGGCGGCAGTTAATTTAGCATAAATGATTCTGACCGAATTTGGTACTCAGTCCATATCCACCCATACTTTCATACTAATATTATAAATCCGAAAGTCTATCTGTCTGTTACGGTTTCACGGCCCGTACATAACGGTGTATTCAGGAGCCCCCTAATAATGGAGAAGAGTCATTAATGCCAGACAGCTGATAAGAAGACACCAGGTTGGGAACAAGTGTCTAGCCATGCAGCCTCCACCAGGGACGGCTAGAAAGGGAAAGCTCAAAAAGTGTGGACTGGGCGTCGCAGTAAGCGATATGTGTGCTAATGTTCTCACAACTAAGGATGCCGAAGACCGGCCGAAGCGAGGAGAAAAAGCAGGAAAGCGGACAGGGCTTGAACAGTCAGTCAAGGAAGCACGCGGAAAAGCGCTAAGATAAAGAGAGAGCAGATAAGAAGACACATTAGATAACTTGTAGGGAGATCAAGAAGGTGTGACTGTAAAGAGCAAAAGCAAGTACAGTGCACTCTTTCGAGATTCTGCTCGTATAAAAAGCTTGGTAGAGCCATGGGAGGTAGAGGGTTGTAAAGACTGGAGTGCTTTTTAGCGTTCTTTTACAATATCTATGGATGATGATTTCTGTAATATATACTTGAGAATGCCCCTAGTATGAGTTTTTCTAAACGCAGACTCTAGCAACTGTGTAAGCGATTTTGTTACAGCGCCTCTGGCGTAAGGCAACTAAGAAATTCTTAAGACTGGGAAAAAAATCTAAGAATTTCTGAAGAACAACTCATACTTAGGGTACAGATCAAGAATTTGTTCATGGTATGTGCTATTACCAGGATATGACCAAACCAACCTTAATAAAGAAAGTCATCAATATAAACTACGTGTCTGAGGAAGGTATTCCCATTGCGAGGCGTGCTTATCGCTTTTATATAAGTAGTGCTTTCTAGAGAAATGGATTCTCCTTCAATTCTAAAATTGGGCAAAATAGATCCAATCCTTTACACAGATTATGTCGAACTTTTACCATTCTTCGGAGGGTTGAGTATTTTTTAAAGTAGTAGGTATTTCCCGTAGAGCAATATGGTGGTGTTTCGCGAAGTTGGTATTTCACAGATGTGGTAGTATTAGTATTTGGAATTCAACGTGGAGTTGGCATTTTCTGTTTGTGGTAATAAACGTCGAAATGAAATGAAACTGAAAAAATAATTAACTTTTGAATAATTTTGCAATGAATTTATGTTATACTAGCGACCTGCTCCGGCTTCGCATGGGCATAAAAACCTTCCTTTTGAATCACGCTATCTATTAAAAAAACCGTATTAAAATCTGTTGCGTAGTTTTGAAGATTTAAGTATACAAAGGGACATAGGGACAGAGAAAGCGACTGTTTTATACTATGTAGTGATGTAGTCATTTAAAAACGTCTAAACTAAGAACAGCGAAAACTGCAGGAATTTTTCTTTGTACGCTCAAATTGAAATGTTTACAACTATCACCGTTAACTTTTACGAAGAAATGGCTTAAAATATTTAAATTACAGATAAGGATATTCTTCACGTTTCCTCATTGTTTTCTTTTAGGCGCTATTAAATAACTGTCTCCGTGATCAAGTGATTAGGCGTTTGTCTGTAGACTCGGGGTTCGTGGGTTCGATTCCCACGGGAAGTAAGATGAAGTTTGGTTAAGACATTGCAGGCGTGAATAACCTGATTGTCTGATTACAAATATGATTCCGTGCTTCGGACAGCACGTTCATTGGTTCCGGCTGCCAAGTAGTCGTTAAAGTAACCACGTCAGAGGCCAAGAGGCGGTTCCGAAGAACTCTGACACTAGGATGTCCATAGTCGACTGACTGTATCGTCTACACGAAATGATGATTGCTTTACTACGATTAACAAGCCCTCCGTACTCTTATCGCTATCACTATCACTACATATCACTATCATACATAGTATAAAACAAAGTCGCTTTCTCTGTCCCTAAATAAACTACGCAATGGATTTTTATGCGGTTTTTAAAATAGATAGTGATTCAAAGGGAAGGTCGCTAGTAGGTTTATATGTTTATGGTATTTTCTGTAAATCGCTTTAATTTACAATTAAAAGTGTCGACGTCCTTTCTTTTGATCTTCTAACTTGGAAATAAAAGTTTGAATAAGTTATAGACACAGTTTTTAGCCCGCGGGCGGGTCCAATTGAAACGTGTAATGTTTAATAGACTTGTTTTGCTGTTCTTCCGATTTTAGGGTCCCAAACCTTGAAAAGGAACCCAATACTTATTTTGCTGTAAGGCACTGGAACAAATAAATAAATACATTTTGTCCGATCAACTGGAGTGGAGCCTATCATACTTAGTTTAGTTGTTTCCAGTTTGGTTAGGACATTGCAGGCCTGAATCACCTGTTTTGGAAGTGTGACGAATGTGTGAATACGTGCTTTGGAAGGCACGTCAAGCCTTTGGTCCCTACTGCCATCTGGTAGTTGTTAACTGAACCACGTCAGAGGCCGATCTTGGTGTCAAGAGTTCTTAGGAATGGTCAATCGACCCTGTAACCCACACGATGTGTTGACGATGATCCTCTTTCTAAATATCGTTAATCAAATATGTGCATGAGTGCATGCATTTACGAGTATATTATTATTTCACACACTCAACTTTGCCAGATGCAGTGCAATGATTGTTCTGCAAGTTAAGCAGGCACCTCGGAACTGAGTAGACGGAGTAATTCTAAGTTCGAGCCAAGACTGTCTAGGATTGTGGATGTGACACACGTTTTGTTAGTTCAGTCAACTTCACTAGTAAATTGTAAATGAATGATTGAATAAATACTTTATTGAATAAAATTACATAAATACATCATGGATTGTACAGGATCTAATTTAAATTGTGAAAAAAAATTGCATATAAATTTAAGTTTTTAGTATGTTGTATGTTGCTTTGATTATTTATTCTCGTTAAGCAGAAAATATTTTTAACCAAATTTTTGTTATCATCATTTCAGTCGCAGGCTGTCCTCTAGCATTGGCCTACCTCAAGGATTTCCAGAATGGCCGGTCGGAAGCGGCCAGCATCAAGCACCGGCCTAGGACCTTCAGGTCATCTGATCTGAAGAAGGTCGGTAGGTGTCCGATGCTGCACTTGCCGGTGGGTGGTCGCCATTCGAGAACCTTTTTTTCGACTAAATCATTTGCGATTGAATTCTTCTTTGCTACGCATCCAATCTGGCAGTATGTCAGCCACCTAACCCACAACCCTTGCTTAGCGTTCCGGCGACAGGTGTCAGAGTTAGTGCGCTGTTGACCCGCTTACTTGAACTTGTTAAGATTTAACTTAACTAACAAATAATAATTACAATTGTTACGAATCAAAACTCATTAGAAGAAAACCTTTCTATCCATACTTCCATACTAATATCCATACTAATATTATAAATGCAAAAGTCTGTCTGTCTGTCTGTCACCTCTTCACGGCTAAACTGCTGGACCGATTGTGATGAAATTTTGTAGGGATGTAGTTAACGACCTGAGGTCAAACATTGGCTACTTTTGGGCGCAATATAACCGAGTCCCACGCGGGGCGAAGCCGCGGGGAACAGCTAGTATACTTGGTAAGAAGATTTAAGACGGTACGATATATATTTACAATCTCCATAGAAATATTTAAAACTAGATCTTTGTAAAACGCCATTAAATCTAATATTTTTTCGACTCGGTTTATACATTTAAGACTTATATTTGAGACTTTCAACTAGCACCATTCAAATAAATCAGAATAGAAAACTGTGGCGCCCTCTCGCATCCTATTCCAAGATCCACTTCGAGTCACTGAGCCAGCTTAGTAAGTAAGATATTTATTTATAGGAAGAGTAATTAGTCTAGAGCACAGCCTAAACATTTCAGACCAACTCTACGCAAGCAATGCCTGTGAACATTTGCATGAGAAGGCTTCATCCCTCACACCCTCACAATGGCTTTCACGAGTCGGTACGTGCCACGGGCTGAATATTCATCGATACGTCTGCTAAAAGACAGAAAGGGGTAGGGGGTTGCAGACTAGCTGAAAATGAACACAATTTTAATCCTGACAAAAAAACATTTCTAGATTTACCCTTTAAATGTTCGAGAAAATGTGATTACAGAGGAGCTAGATAGCCTAGCGGGGGGCGCGTTTCCGTAATGATTGCGCCCGTCAAGGGACGGCGAGAGCGGCCTAGCTTGGATTGGTCGCGTTTAGTTGCATGTCTATTTTGAGCTCCTCCTGGCTCCGGCTGCCAACTATTGGTTGTTAGACATCAGAGGCTGAGAAGCGGTTTCGAGGAGATCTCTCGCCAAGGTGTGTAGGGTCAATTAACCTTGTTACCCACACGCTATGAATGAAAGACTAAGATTGTATGAAGTAAATTTCCTGATTCTTCTTATGGACTGGTAGAGAATGCTTTAAGCATTAACTCCGCCAATTGTATAAATATTGTTTACTTGTGGGAAAATAAAGTTTTTGATAAATAAATAATGTGTTGACACAGATTACAATATACTATTTTTTCGTGTCAATAACAAATATTAAAGACCAAGAAAGGAGTTTTATAGAACAAATAAAGGAAAAAGTGGGAGTCGTGTCTTATCAGTAATAAAGCTAGCGGAAAATAGAAACACCTGGAAGAGACCCTGACAAGAGCACAGCTCTTAAACTTTAGATAGATAGACAACTAAATATGGTTAGCCCATTGAGTACTATACTTTTAGTGTTAGTATATCTAGTAGTGCACATTTGTGTTCCGGTTTGAAAAGCAAGCAGGAGGCAGTGAAGTAACACAATGTAAATAATTAATAACCCACTCAATTGAAGCCCCGTGATTATCAAAGGAGATGCCATGCGAGTGATATTATTCCTCGGATTAAAGGGCGTGCGTGTCTACGTGCGTACTTAACAAACCAGTGAGCAGATGAGGCGTGATGTTGATCAAACAAATCAGCTACCCTAACAGAATAACACCTATATATTATCTATACTAATATTATAAAGCTGAAGAGTTTGTTTGTTTGAACGCTTATAACTTGGGAACTACTGGTCGGATTTGAAAAATTCTTTCTGTATATGATAGCTTGATTCTTGAGGAAGGTTATAGGCTATAGTACATATACACCAAGGGCGAAACCGCGGGGAACAGCTAGTCTTAACATATATCTACTGCTATATTTCTTCTTGTCGAGTCATAATCATCATTTCAGCCGCAGATTGTCCACAGCTGGACATAGGCCTCCCTCAAGGGTTTCCAGAACGACCGGTTGCAAGCGGCCTGCATCCAGCGCCTGCCTGCGATCTTCTTCAGGTCATCTGACCATCTCTGGTCGGTGGGTGTCCGACGCTGCGCTTGCCGGTGAGTGTAAAAACGACTTATTCAATCTATGTTCATAAACATCTGCTCGTCTGCATTTTTTGGTTTGTATCAGTTTTTTTATGTACTGATCGGCGATTGATCATGATACCATCTGATGATAAGTGCAGATGTGGTATAAGATAGAGCTCGCTGATTCATTAATAGCCTATTCACTGTTAGCCTTAAAAAGACGCAGTTGGTCTGTCGGGAAATGTGTCAGCCGTTATTTTTAACTAGCGACCCGCCCCGGCTTCACATGGGCACAAAAACCTTCCTCTTGAATTACTCTTTCTATTTTAAAAAAATCGCATCAAAATCCGTTGCGTAGTTTCAAAGATTAAGCATACAAAGTGACAGCGACTTTGTTTTATACTATGTAGTGATAGTGATAGTGATGATGTGATTGTAAGATTTGTAAGGAGCCATCTAAGAGCATTAAACCAACCTTATTGGTCACTGACATACGACCCCCCTCTGCCAAAGGTAAGACCACCGGTCATACCGCTTGTACTTATGCGTATTCTGCTTGTGTAAGATAATATTGTCCAGTGTGTTCGTAGCGACGTGATCAAATAATGCATTAGTGTGTGTGTTACCTCACCTACTGTGTAGAATAAATAAATAAATATATAGGGACAAATCACACAGATAGAATTAGCCCCAAAGTAAGTTCGAGACTTGTTTTATGGGATACTAACTCAACGACACTATATTTTATAACAAATAAATATATAGATAAACATCCAAGACCCAGGTCGATCAGAAAAACATCATTTTTCATCTTGACCTGACCGGGGATCGAACCCGGGACCTCCTGAGTAGCGGTCAGGTATGTTAACCATTACGCCACAGAGGTCGAAAGAAAGAAGGAGAAGAAATAAGTGCGCTTTGCGTCTCCGGTTGTTTATAACTCTAAAGGAAACATAAATTATAAAAAAGCACCCTTGCTCTCTCTAAACCTAGTTACTTGGTATCCGAGGCTTACCGTAATTACGACAAAGCCTTTTGTTTTGGCAAAATTTTTAATATCGCCGTGAGCCGCCATTGTTGTTTCATCCTGATATATTAATATTTGGTACCTCTGGTGATTATCCCGGCAAGAACGGCGTAGTAATTTTAACTTTGAAACCGGGTTCAAAATTAAGCTATGATTTCATTATCATCTAAATATTGAACTTAACCAGCTGTAGCTCGCAACTTCAAGTATACACAAAAATTCAATAAAATCGGTTTAGTAAAATTACTGTGTGGTCGTTGGCGTAATAATAGACCACGCCTCTTTACCCGTAGGTGTCACAAGCGACTTACTTGTAAGGTTGACGTTAGACAAACGGCCGATCATTGCCAAATCATTTTCGTCTTATAATATGCTGCTATAATACATTTAATCACTTATCCCATCTTATTAGCAATTTAAGGTAAACAATAAAATATTATGTTTAAGTTGTCTCTAGGCTCCGAGGTAAATTAGATTGCAAATGATTATGCAGTTAATTTTGCAATACTTAAGTGGTGATAACAATTACTGTTTCACTATAGGGAAACGAAGAAAGAAAAAAACTAAAGCGCACGCTCAACAGATATTAAAGTAGTGAGACGAGCCAAGTTCCACAAGTTTCGTCTGCGAAACAAGATTGTCTGCTAACTTTTTCGCTGAAAATTTTGTCGCGTGCGGCATGCGGAAAAAGTTGAGAACTTTAGATCTCTCGACAAATACTGGCTGGAGTGCAGTTGTAGCGGTCTTTTTTCTTTTGGTAAAGTGCAAATTTCGAAGAATTATAACCGCAGACATGATATTGAATAGATTCAGGCGTTACTTTGCGAAAGTCAAAGTTACAAGCACTTTATTCACTAAATAACTTTGCATGTTTCTTTTTAAATATTTGCGGTGTTGGCATAATCATCATGTAAGCCTTATCCAAGGTCCGGTGTACCGTCTCTCTGCATGTTCATGTAACATCTTAGAACCGAGTCCGGTCAGGGATTGCAACAACGATGAATGGAAGACAAAGGGATGGCCTTTACCCAGCAGTGGAACATGGAAGCTATACATGTGCAAATTTTTAGTTTAAAAGTATATATTTATACTTTCATGAATTTGTAATGCAATGAATGAAGCGAATTTCCAATCTATATACGCAACCGTGGCAGCGCCAAGACAAAATTTTTTTGGCAATGAACTACAAATAATGAGCAAACAAATGATTAAAACTAACCACATTGACACTCATTCGGACACAACAACAGCCATATTCCCTTGTATTCCAGTTCATCAAGTGTAAATTCCGCCAACCAAGCACAATTGGCTGCTGCTTAATTAGCACTCGTGACGAACAATTAATGATTGTGTTAATTATAACCTCGGGGCACGGCCAATTGCGACTCGATTATTCATTAGATTTCGTCTAAAACGATAGATTCTCGCATTATCTCGAGTAGGTGTCACGGTCAATAGACCATGCACACCCTGGTGTCAGAGTTTTTTGAAACCGCTACTCAGCTTCTGACGTGGTTCCTTTAACGACTTCCAGATGGCACCGGGACTTACGTGCCTTCCGAAGTGCGGAATCATCTTTATTGACCGAGCGAGCGAAGCGAGCGAAGCGAGCGAGAGTCTCCATTTCGAGACTGGCAAATTTTGCTTTTGTCCGGATGTCTGTCTGTCTGTCTGTCTGTCTGTCTGTTTGTTCCGGGCTAGAGGTCGCATTTCTGAACGGATCTTAATGAAACTTGGTACACGTGTTCCTTGATTTATTTGCAATTTTTTGTCGAGTTTTTTTTTGAATGGAGGGAAAAGGGGGGAAAAAAGGGGGAAAATTTTCTGTGACGTTGTTTACGAACGGATCTTAATGAAACTTGACACACGTGTTCCTTGATTTATTTGCAATTGTTTGTCGAGAGCGTTTTTTGATTGGAAGGAAAATGGGGGCAAAAATGGGGGAAGTTTGCTATTTGTTATATTGCTTATACCACTGGCCGCATGGTACTTGTTCTTTTACAACTTTGCGCTTTGAATTCGTTTTCGGTCGTTTATTTTTATTTTTATTTTTATTTTTGTTTTTATATGACTGTATATTATGACCGTCTGACCAGAATAGGATAATATGGCAAAATAAAAAAATATAGAAAAAATCCTTTTGAGAATATACGAGGGAAAAAAATAACAGAATAAGAAATACCTATATATACTCTATATAGAGTAATAAAAAAAACGAAAAGGGGGTTAACGGATGAGGTTCGCGAGGTCTACTGTTCACAGAACCACTAGTTATAATTTTATTATTATACTAGCTGTCCCGGCGAACTCCGTAGCGCCTGAATGCACTTTTCTCATCGTTTAAACCTTCCCTGAGCTTTCAAAAATATATCAAGACCAAAATTAGCCAAATCGGTCCAGCCATTCTCAAGTTTTAGCGAGACTTACGAACAGCAATTGATTTCTATATATATAGATTCGTTAAGGAACCACGTGAGTGGCTGAGTAGCGGTTTTAAAAAACTCTGACACCAAGGTGTACATAGTCGATTGACTGTGACACCCACCCGAAATGATTTCCATGTGTTGTTGTCGATTTGTCCAAAGTTAGTTCGTCACATTTTTTAACCGCTTCTCAATTGACCGAATAATTTTTTTTTCATGTCCACTTTCTTCACGAAATACTTAAAGACATAAAATAAGATATGAACGGGGCGGTGCGGAGGTTGAAAAACTTATTTTTTTTTATGTTTCATATATTTTACCTAGTCAATGCCAGGGTTAAAGTGACCTTGACAATGACGAACACTAATGAGGGCGTGAAGATGAAAATTATAGCGTATACATTACTATAATGAGGTGTCGTGTGCAATATCATTTACTCTCATCAAATCATTTATTTTTCCACTAGCTCATGGTTTTACCTACGTAGGAATCGCTTATATCGCGCCCAAAAGTTGTTTTTGACCACCAAATATCAAAATCGCTACAACAGTTTAGCAAATTGTAACCAGATAGACAGACTTGAGCGTGATTAGTATGGAAATATGGATTTCATACCTTGTTATCAGAATGGACCATGGACGGCCAAAGCGGCGAGGTCCGGTGCAAACTAATGGTGACGGGCATGCTGGGACTAACAGTAATGAGTGGGCGCCGGCTGACAGTAGTTTGCTTGAACTAACTGGTGGCGGAAGCACGCAAAGTAACTTGGTAGGTACTTGTAACTTTGACTTCCGCAAAGTAACGCCTAAAATATCTTAAATATAATTTTCTTCATTACACTGCCTTCTGATTGTGAGAGACTATATAATCAAAGCCTGATTTTTAGATTGATAGATGATTATAGATTTTTTTTCTGTACCATAATTATTCTGTGCAACATTACAATTTCACTGTACAACAACTAATTACATGGCATTACAGGCGACAATTTCATTCGTGTATTGTGTTGTAAAACACTTCCGGTCTGTTAATCGTTTCCGGTTGCAGCCATAAATACTGCATCGATTGTGTGATGTACAAATAACGTTTCGCATCACTAGATTTTTATTAGACCACTAGCGACCCGCCCCGGCTTCGCATGGGCATAAAAACCTTCCTCTTGAATAACTCTATCTATTAAAAAACCGCATCAAAATCCGTTGCTTAGTTTTAAAGATTTAAGCATACAAAGGGTAATAGGGACAGAAAAAGCGACTTTGTTTAATAATATGTAGTGATTCGAAATGTGGTGCTGGCGCAAAATGCTTCAAATTTCGTGGACACAGAGGCACAAATGAATCTATCCAAAAACAACTGAATATACGTACACGACTATTAATCATTTGCATACAAAGAGTCCTCATATCATCGGCCATACTGTCAGGCAAAACCCCGATAGCTTGGAAAACCTCCTCATCACTGGCCATGTTGAAAGTTCCAGAGGAAAAGGGCGCCCCCCTACACGTTGGTCGAATACAGTGCAAGAGATCACTGGTACCTCTTTCCAGAGGTCCATTCACCTAGCCCAGGACAGGATAGCCTGGAGGAAGATCGTGGCAGGTGTTAACCGTGATGGTCACGTCCCTCAGTCATGAGGAAACGACAAAGACATTTTTTATTATGCAATTCTTCTAAATTAGCGTATTTTATTACTCTTTAAATTTGTAGTGAATAAGCTGTTGTTTGTTGATTTGTATATATTCTATTCTATTTCTATTGTGTTCTGTTCTGTTCTATTCTATTCCCATGGCTTCGCCTGCGTGGTACTCGGTTAACACTTATAAAAGTAGCCGTTCTAAACTATATCCATACCAAATTTAATTAAAATTGGTCCAGCGGTTTAGCCGTGAAAGCGTAACAGACAGAAAGGTAGACAGACAGATTTTCGCATTTATAATATTATAGCTGTTCCCCGCGGCTTCGCCCCGCGTGGGACTCGGTTATATCGCGCCCAAAAGTAGCCTATGTTTGACCTCAGGTCGTTAACTACATCCCTACCAAATTTCATCACAATCGGTCCAGCAGTTTAGCTGTGAAAGCGTAAGAGACAGACAGATAGACCGACAGACAGATTTTCGCATTTATAATATTAGTATGGATGCGCAACAATCGTATTTATTTGCTGTAAATACACGAAAAGAGAATGCTATGAAATCTTTAACCTCTGACAGCCATTTTGAAATGCTGGCATAAGTACATCGACGAAGAATACGCCATTGAGCGGAATCCGAGGCGTAACAGCCCGAATATGTCCTACGACGGCTGGTTTCCGCTGGTATAATGCATAAGCGGCAGCGAATTCAGTTGGCAATATACAGGAACGCGGATTTACGGAAGTTGGCTTCCCAGGTACCGGAAACCTGGTTTAAATAATATATAAAAAATTTAATGCGACCTTTATCCTTACGACTCCAGTATTTACTCACAAATCTTTATTCATCATGTCTTAATTAAATCAAAATTGAGTTCCCTGCAATCCACCTTAATTTATTTTTATGCCATTAAGTAGGCATCAGGCTCAATTTTCATTAACCATTTTCAAAAACTTTATTTTTGGGTTTTGAAAATACAGGATTAAACAGTTTTCATATCTGAATACTAGCTGTCCACTCCGGCTTCGTCCTTGGTATATACATAGCCTATGTCAATCGGGGATAGTGTGGCTTTTCAGCAGTTGAAGAATTTTTCAAATCTGACCATCCATACTAATCCATACTTCCATACTAATATTATAAATGCGAAAGTCTGTCTGTCTGTCTGTCTATCTGTCTGTCTGTCTGTCTGTCACCTCTTCACGGCTAAACTGCTGGACCGATTGTGATGAAATTTGGTAGGGATGTAGTTAACGACCTGAGGTCAAACATAGGCTACTTTTGGGCGCGATATAACCGATTCCCACGCGGGCGGAGCCGCGGGGAACAGCTAGTATATTACATATAGTTTCGAAGCCTATTCGATGCAAACAAACAATCAAATCTTTCCTCTTTATAATATTAGTATATACTTATATTAGATAGTATAGATGAGATGAGAGTTTGAGATGTGTGGTTAATGTGTGATATTATCTATCACATTTTATTTCCTTTCAAACGATGATGACAGCAAGATTATTATTTTTTAATAATTTCGTACAACTAGGCGTTATATTCCAAAACCTATTAGCATCTTCGTCATGCATGATTCATTGATAAGTAAATTTATCGGTTGCGTGTCGGAGAAATTGAAAGCGAAAGTATATGCCTGTATGTACGTTACATGGATAATTAATTGTAATTTAAATAAATCGCCTTTTTAATTAGCTTACTTATGTATGAAGGTACCTGAAGTTTAAGACTTGCGCTTTGCCATTTTACCATGCTCATCTCCTGCGATTAGTTGTTCATCTGACATTTCTTAAATCTATTAGTTACTTTATATTACATCAGTTTAGAGCCAAATCCAGACATGCTAATAATACTATACTTTTTGGCTCAAGTTAACGAGATATAAAAGTAAAAATTTATTCATAGTGGTTAAATATTAAGACATTGCGTCTAGACTCATCCTCATCCCATCAAAACTGTGGCTCCGAAGCTATACTGTTAGTAAACCCTCATCATCAGCATCATTTTGTGTAGGTGTCAGGTCAATCTACCATAAACACACTTGTGTCAAAGTTCTTCGGAACCGCCTCTTCATCATTATCTTCAATTAGACAACCAGGTGATTCACGCCTCTAATGTCCTAACCAAAACGAAAACAACTAAAAGTATACTCCCCATTGGAATCGAACCCATTACCCCCAAGGTCTGCAGGTAAACGCCTTAACCAGTGAAACACGAAGGCACCCTTATACTGATGATGTAGCTAATAAGAAAAAAATTATATCACAATAGGAATAACCGCAGAGGTCAAAACGGTCGTTCAAAGTTTATAACTTGCGGCACACCCCACCAGCGCAAGGACCGAATATTAAAAGATATCGTCTTTCTGAGTGCAATTTAAAAAATTGTGGTGCAGCGCATAACGCGGGAATTAAATAGTGCTATTTAATTTAGACATTCTAGAATATTCTAGAACAACGACGAAACGACAACAACGAACTTTTTATACTAATAGAAGTTAAGTGAAATGTTTTGTTTTACGTTGTGTTTTTGCTTGGTAAAGGATTATTAGAAGCAATTCAGATATCCGACGTAAAGGCTTATGCCCAGCAGTGGGACAGCTGATGATAATAAATGAAAGAAGAGCATATTATGTTCGTACATTACCAATGTGTTCCATTCAACCTTTCGATTCGATTCGACATTATAAGTAAGTCTGGTACAGTGGGCTGCAGAGAAATTTGACCCCCATGCCACAAGTATCGCTATTGAAAGGGGGTCAGATTTCTCTGCAGCTCACTGTACTTACAATGTATTGGCACCAAAATAAGCAAAGACAATGAAAAAACATATAAAAATAACATATTCCAAATTCAAATGTAATATTTTGTTTATTTTTTATTGTATCCGTATTTATGGCCAGATTAAGTATACCTTTATACGCCTCACAAATGGCGTCCACTTAGAAGCGCCCAGCGCCTAGTTACAGTAACTGCTACTTTTTCCAGGTTTGACCAGGTGTTCAATAGTATTCCAACGCTACTCGACGGATTTCTCATAAACTCAACTTGGTTTCCAAATTGCTATGCAACACCTAATGGCGAGTGCAGACTGCAGACTGCACATCTGGTGTCTAGCGGTGAAATAAATTTTGAGTCCACTGCGCGGTATGTGCCCACACCGTACAATCCTAATTTATGAGAATCGAGAGGGAAATATTAGGGAATAGTTTTATTAGCTGCAGCTAGAGAATCTTTACTTCTTTCTCCGGACCTGTTTTCTAGTTGCTCTCTCTCATCTTATCGCCTTCCCCGTTGCTTCCTCAACTGACTGCTTCAGAGCAAAAGATTACGCTATTTTAAATCATGATATCAGTGTTAGGCGTCTGGCACAGCCTAACTGTCATCTAGCGATTTTGTAATAACTAGCGACCCGCCCCGGCTTCGCATGGGCATAAAAACCTTCATCTTGAATCACTCTATCTATTAAAAAAACCGCATCAAAATCCGTTGCGTTAAGAATACAAAGGGACATAGGGACAGAGAAAGCGAATTTTTTTTATACAATGTAGTTTTTACTACTGTAGTGATGAAACTATACTTCTTTATCTATACAAATGCAAATGTTTACCTGTCTGTCTGTTACGCTTTCATGGCTAAACCGCTGAAACCAGGGGTCAAACAAAGCCTACTTTTAGCTCGACTAAAATGTAACCGAATCTAACGTGGACAACAACTAGTGAACTATATAGTTGTTGCCCGCGGCCCCGCCCGCGTGGTACTCAGTTATATCGCGACAAAAAGTAGCCTTTGTATGACCCCCTTCAACTTTATCCATATGCAACAAACAGAAAGACGGGCAGAGCAGACAGATTTTTGCATTAATAATATTAACTATTACAGTCGTACTTAAATGCTGGCTCGACGTCGCAGTAAACGATATGCGCGCAAATGGTCTCACAACTAGGGATGCCGAAGACCGGGCGAAGTGGAGGAGAAAAAGCAGGAAAGCGGACCCTGGGCTCCGAAGCAATCAGCTAAGGAAGCAACCGGGAAGGCGCTAAGATGAGAGAGAGAGAGAGAGAGAGAACTATAGAAGAAAAATAAAGAAACATAGATGAATAACGTCACAAAGGCTTCGCAGGGGAATATATATAGAAAATAGAATATGAATAGAAATGGGTTTTACTATCCAGAGTTTGTTTCTATCGACAAAACTCATAAAACTTGACAATGCTAGACTGCGGTGCCCGCAAGCTATGCAGTAACGAGTTGGCCGGACATTACCTCCCATTTCCGGTCACTCGGGTAAGGTACTTGAAATATATTTTTACTAGCTTTCTCCCCCGGCTCCGCCCGCATGAATTTCCCTCGGTACAGTGTTTTTTTCCGGAATAAATATTCCCTTCTCAATACTCCTACCTATGTGTATGCGAAATTTCAACAAACAAAAAAATATACACTCATTTTCGCAATATTAGTTGGGATTAGACTTGTGAGGTTAATTTATTAATTTTATTATTATTATTACACTACCATAATTCGGGTGACTTCGATAAGTCAATATAAATATAAAAACAGGCAAGTGTGATCCGGACTCGCGCACGAAGTGTTCCATACCATAATCTATACAAAATTGCAAAAAAATCACGTTTATTTTATAGGAGCTCCACTGAAATATTTATTTTATTCTGTTTTTACGAATTAGTTAGCAATTTTGTATGACAAACTTGTACAGCGCCCCTGGCGGATAGTAAGGCAACTAAGAAATTCTAAGAAGCGCTAGCGTCTGCGTTTATTAAAACTCATATTAGGGGTACTGGTGATAGGCAGATGAACAGCGGAGTCTTAGTAATAGGGTCCCGTTTTTACCCTTTAGGTAAAGAACCCTAAAAATGCCTTTCTATAAAATGACTGCCAATAAAAGTGTCCAGCACTTTAGCGTGTCGAATAATTGAATTTATTGTTATTACACTTCAAAGAGGAATAAAGTAATGTTAAAATAACTTTAGACTACAAAGGGTTGGTAAATATTTTACATGAATTACAATAAAATGGAATGTTTAGTGACAGGGGTGTTTAATACATAAATCACTTAACATGGAATATTTAAAAGCATTTTTTATTTATACTATTACTAGCGACCCGCCCCGGCTTCACATGGGCATAAAAACCTTCCTCTTGAGTCACTCTATCTATTAAAAAACCGCATCAAATCCGTTGCGTAGTTTTAAAGATTTAAGCATACATATGGATACAGGGACAGAGAAATCGACTTTGTTTTAAACTATGTGTATATGATTAAATAGGCAGACAAGCGCAAGGCCTACCTGATGGTAAGCGGTAACCGTAACCTATGAGACGCTGCAAAAACAAGAGCATTACAAGCGCGTGGCCTACCCTGGAGGAATCTTTTCACGACCTTCTTAATAATCCCTATGTTGTAGTCACTTAAGCCAAGTGACTGTCTATTTAATAAAATAATAAAAATAAAAATATTTTTTTTTTAGACAACAAAGTCCATACAGTGAGTTAGTAGGTTGGCGCAGTATCTGACACCCACCGACCAGATGGTCGGATGACCTGAAAAAGGTCGCAGGCAAGCGCTGGATGCAGGCCGCTTCCAACCGGTCATTTGGGAAATCCTTGGGAGAGTTCTATGTCCAGCGGTGGACAGCCTGCGGCTAAAATGATGAATGATGATGATGAAAAAAAAAAACATTTTTTTAAACGAATAGGTTTTTGGTAATGGCGATGATTCGTCTCTCCCCTAAGGGTCGCGATTCCAATATCTAAGGGTTAACAATACGATTAACTTCTGCCCCTGTGGGTTTGCCGGTTGAGTGACTATTAGGATTTCCATTTATTTCCCAGATTAAAAATCTATCTTTAACTTATATGCGACAATTAACAATTAATTAATTTCAAAGCTCTAGTAGACTTATGAGATGTCAAATCTGTCGCATTAATTATTAATTTGTTTAAATATTTAATATATATTTTGCGATAATTTTTCATCTGAGCGTATTTCCTATTTGCATCTTCAGTTTACGCTTCAGAACCCAGAGTATAATTTTAATCATGGTACTGGTTAATACTTTGGATCGACTGCCGTCTAAACTCCGTAACCGTTTAAGATAAGACAAGCTACTCGTAGTCTTACCTGTAGATAACGAAAAAACTACGGCAAGCTTTTCGCCCCGTATTACAACCCCAAATCTAATTTTATCTTTAGTTAATCAAGGAGGATTTATATATACAAACACAAAATGACATATCTTTTAAGACTTCAGACCAAATCCACAGCATGCAATTAGGAAAACTAACCGCCGTATTAAGAAACATTTGATAAGCCCATTTTAACTAAAATATGTTTTTACTCTTTCTCTCTTACCTGACACTTTATGTGAAAGAACGAGACGAAACACATTTTAACTAAAATAGGCTTAACAAACGTTTCTTAATACGGGGGTAAAATTATAATGTTTGTTATTATCCGCAACTAGATGCCGCCACGGATACTGAATCAAGTCACGCTGCGCGTTTCAGCTGCGCCGGCGCACATTAGTTCCGCTACAGCATTGTCAAGAGCAAGGTTGGTTGTGGCGACGTAAAAGTTATGTAATTACGGTGATCAAACGCTTTAACTCACTATGAAAGTCAAGGTCAGGCAAAGACGGACGCCATGGCCAACCTTGAAAAGGCTTTTTAGGACAATAACCCATAAGTCAGACAACAGGAGAATAGTTACTTGTGTCCAACAGCCTGGCCAATAGCGGGGAAATAGAGATAAGTAGAAAATGATTTGATGAAAGAGAGAAAAGCCTTCCACAGAAAAGAGGGAAATTGCAAAATAAGTTTGAGAAAAATTGCTGATATGATGATAAAATAGGCTTGGTTTTTATTGGCACAGTCCACAATTTTCTGACGATAAATAATATGAAGCTAGTTTATTTGAACCATTACTTATTGTAACTGTCTCCTAATTAGCTAATTAAACTACAAAGAGAAATAAATTGTTATTTCTTTGATGTCTATCAAGTAACTTCCAGGTAGCCCAAGGAAGGTGTCAACAACTAAAAAAAAGGAAGGTGTATTATAGTAGTTTTCTCTTGGTATTGAATGTTACAGAGGCATAATACTGATAATAATTGTGGTGACTTCATATTCACCTTTCTCATTAGTAATTTATAACTAATTAATGAAGGTTTAGAAAAATCTTTCAGTGGCAGCGAAGCGAATCGGACTGAAAAGGTAAGTTCTGTATTTCACCCGCTCATTGTCAGGCGGCCTTGCTCTTGACAGACATTAAATTGCAACGTCTGTTCTTTCTGACATTCCATTATTCTGATTGCTGCATTTGAGCCTTCACAAATTGGTTAGGAATTGGCGGAAAAAGAAATAACGTTTGATAGGAGTCATAGTATTTAAAAGAACATTGTATTCTTACTAATATTATAAAATATGCGAAAGTCTGTTACGCTTTCACGGACCGATTTTGATGAAATTTAGTACGGTCAGCCAAAGGCTACTTTCGGGCACGATACGAGTATAACCGGATCACACGCGGGCGGAGCCGCGCTAAACAGCTAGTTCCTTATATATAAGAAACGAGTATTTTCATCAAACAGGATCCATTATTTGCACCATGCGTTGCATCCCTTAACGAAAAATACCTTTGATAGTGATTTCCGCTCATGCTAAATAGATCCGATTATTATTTAATTTCTAAAACCTAAGTTCCATGAGTTGTGTCCTAAAAATAAAAATCACAACTTTGAAATTTCCCTACGGATCACCTTGATCTTGCTATGACCTTGGTTTTGGCTCAGAAAGATATCAATTTCGGCTTGTCGCGATATTTGCATAAAACAATGGCCATTTTGACATTTTTAGCTCAGTCTGACGCTTCAAGACATAAACTAACAAAAAAAATATATGACGTTAGAAGTAGTACTTTTTCCAAAAAAATACTAAAAGTACCATTAATAAGTTTATGAGAACTAAATAATGTTAAAATGTGACAGGAAGCAACTTTAAGGCGCACATAATCACAGGAATGGAAAACTCAATTTCGTTTATGCTGATGACTTATTTATTCAAAGTATTTGGTTAAAGCGTTCGAACTACCCAAAGTACCTAAGTGCAAAAACTCACGTAATCCTGCTAGGGCTTGTCTTTGAGAAATAAGAAGTATTTCAAATTTTAATACCACCATACCTGAAACAGAAACATTCTTAATGTTAGTTAGAATAAAATAAAACTAAGATATCAACAGAGGAGCTCAAAAGCATACGAGTAGTAGGGCGCGCTTGTTAGTAACGAAAGCGCGCGTCAAGCTACGGCGAGTGCGCGCCCATATTTGGATTGGTCGCCGTTAGTGGCATTTCTATTTTGAGCTTATCTCTGCTTCGGAAGGCATGTTAATGATGCCCGACTGCTATCAGAAGATGACAGTCGTTATGTCAGATGCCTTTAGGCAGGCTGAAAAATCTGACAGTGTTTGCCATTTACACACCCGGATCATGTTCCTATTGGTCTGGTTTCCCTGTATAAAAGGGTCACGGAGATCATACGGCCGTTGCTCCATGATTGAGCGTAATGACCAGTTTTTCGACCCTAAAATATTCATGTTATGGCCAAACCGACATTGGGTATAGAATCCACCGACAAGAGTGTAGTGAAAGCCTTCAAAGGTGAAATATATCGTATCATTGGTGCTATTTTTTTCAATACAGACAGATAATATATACGCAAAATATTCTGATGAGCCCATCCTTGTTGAAATTATGGGCTGTAACAGTATAATACAATATAACTAGTCTAATTTGTATTCGTCTCGGCGACAGTCAATATCAATATTCTGATTAGATCGCCCTCAACTGAGTGCCCGTGAGTGGTCCGACTGGGATGACTGTGATCTTGGTAGATTTTTGAGAAGTTATTTACAATACAACAAATCTTATTGCATCAGTATTAATGAACAATGAAGGAAAAATTACAAGAATTGTACAATAGGCGACCTTACCGCTTATGCAATCAATGCGAACACAAGTGAAAGAGTAATTTTGATAAAAACGGGTGGCGCATAAAATTGTAGTTGATGAATTCAAAATAATTGGTATACAGATACACTTGTAACTACACATAAATATAATGAAATAAATATTTATCACTACAATAGACATAATCAATAAATCAATAATAAAAATACACATAAATAAGTAAAGGAGATTTCGAAAATGAGAAAGATTTTTACTAAAAATTTAAGAATTAGACAAAACACTCTGTTATTTACTTCTTTACGATAGTTATACCTAATGATGCAGTTAATATTTTAATGAAAGTAAAGCGGATTTTGAAATGAAATAAAATTGAATATTTAGAGAGCACATTGGAAATTTCAGTAAAATCAGCCAAGTTCCAAGTTTCCGCGCTGCGTATCACGGAACACAAATAGTGCGTACCAGTAGTCCGGTACTCTTGGGTTCGCTGGCTTAATGCAAGGTGGTCGGAGGTTGAACGGCTCTAGTAGAATATTTTCAATAAGCTATTGTTAAGGTTTCGTACCCAAAGGGTACTGCGACCAGTTTTTAGACATCTTGAGTGACGTTAAACGTTGCGTTACAAAGAAATCACAGTCAAAAACATATTTTAGTCACCCAGGGCGTCGATACTGCTAACGTTAAATCAAAATCGTATCAAAATAGTGTTTCAATAGTAGTGCTTTTTACACACTATTTACAAGAGTTATGACAGTATGATGTGATGTGAATGTAGTGTGTGGTGTGATCATCAGCAGTGATATAAAAATATATACATTTCTTGTAACTAGTGTGTAAAAAAGCACTACAATTGAAACACTATTTTGACACGATTGTGATTTAACGTTAGCAAAATCGACACCCAGGTCCTTTGTTGTGAGAGACAGGGTAACTAGGACAGCAGAGTGTCCCAATGTCGCTCGCCTCACCCATAAAACCGGAACACAAACACTGATTTTTAGAGGCAAAAATGGTTGAGAGTGAGGTGCTCAATCAGACGACCTTAGCTTTGTACAATGGTCTACCTCTGGTTTACAGATTGGCGAGATAACTTCTAATCTAGAACTATCAAACCTTGCCCTAGAACTATAAGAACCTATAGCACAAGTCCTTTTCGAACGGGTTTAATCAACGGTAATTTATGCGCATTTTAGACCCGCGCCGTGCGCGCCAGTCTGTATTTAATATTGCAATAAACTCCGAATCTTTGACAAGTTGATATTAGTCCAACTGTTATTGTCTGAGTAAGATGTGGAATTTGTATGAACTAAAGTATGTTCTTAATCATCGGTTCTTCATCGTCATTTGCTATTATGTCTTCCTTTAGGTCTGATTCATCTGTAGTTATCACATCTAATTGAAATCGGTTTAGTAGTTTCAACAGTTTGCTTGTAATGACATGACTTTCAATATATAAACTCGGTTATTTAATAATAAAAAATGGGTTCGCGTCGTAGATAGAATAAGAATGTATATTTACAATCGATTTAAAAAAAAAATTGCCTGCGCCCGATTCGATATTCTTTGCTATTAACATAACGTATGTTCGTGGTATGCATAGATTAAAAAAAAATTGCGTCACTTAAAAGACCGCGCGCGATTCGAACTTCTTTGGTGGTATGTGTCTCATTTCCAAAAAGGTCATACGATCCATTGATCAAGAGCCAGTATCAATCAAAGCATATAAGGCTTTGTGTCAATTCATCACGTCTGTCATGCAACGTTTGTCACTTGTCACACGTATTCTGTTACCTTTGGTCACACTATTATTCCCATAGACTAGAGAATTCCACTACAAAACCCACCTTTTCACACACACTTATAATAACATTATCACTTTCAAAAAGAGACTTTATCATTTCACATTTAAATTCAAATTTCATTAACATGACAACAAACGGAATACAATTTAGATGTGTGTGTGAGAACCTGTCATTTAGATTGGCTAATTAAATTTCCATCTTAACATTCTTATTTTAAAGTTTAAAATCTATGTTATGAGACGTCGGCAAACGTAGGTCCATTCAAGACTTGTAGTTGTTTACTTGGACTTCAAAACAGATGATTGTCAACTTTACGATTGGGTAATTTAAGGTTGTGTTTCAATTGTTAACGTTCTATTTGACCGTACCACTCCGTGCCAGGCGAGAGAGGAATGCGCGCGAGTACAGTTACAAATTACTATATCGATTGTGTGTTTGTCCGTCCATCCTATGCGGTTTCTTAGTATTATTCCGTTTTTTTCCTCGACCTTGAGGATTGTCCCGGTTTTTGTGAAATATGACGTAATTTATTATCTACACAGCTCAAACTTGAGTGATTATAATACTTACACATTGAGTATAATTATGTATTATGCATTCTTTAATTGTGTTGATTTTTTGTGATGATATAAACCATATCATTTATGTTTTTTGTTTATTTTTATATCGTTGTTCGATTTGTTGCTTATAAGATGATATTTCCTTATTTAGAGTTCTTAGAATCAAAGTCATGTGATTTTGTTTTTTGTTTTAATTTTGAAGGCCACTTGAAGGCTTCGTTGTGTTTTTCCAAATCATTTGCCTGATACCGACTGACACCACGTACCTATTTATATATTCTGTGACCACGATTAGCATCAAAAAACTGAGAAATTATCCGAAAAGAAATGTTTTGACGCGGATTTATTTCCAGTATCAGTGTGGCTAGCGTATTCTCTCTTCTCACCTTATTAGAAATGTATAACGTAGTTTACAACAAAGCCACCTAAAATTATCGACCAATAAGTGGCAATAATGACAAAATAAAATTCCCTGCCCATTTTTTCTGGGTGAAACGTTGGCTTGCAAGTCAAACCAGTGACACGCTTTTCGTGCGCTATGCCACTTCTGTTAATAACATAGTCCAAAAGTCAAATGAAAAAAAAGCCATCTTTCAATCGTTGCTATCCGTCAATCTGTCTGTCAGAAGGCTGAATCTCATCAATCATAACAGTAAGTCTTGTTCACAGAAACTGTATTAAAAGAAAAATACGATTAAATGAAATTTCAAATTAAAGAGACCATACAAAAAATTGTTTTGTTCATAATATGAAAACCTCTCGGCCTGGAAAAAAGAGGGTTTTGGTATATTGGATGCGTAAATCCGACTCGCGCTTGACCGGTTTTATCTCATATGAATAGAACAAAATTACGGTACATCAACTCAACATGGCGGACTGACCAAATGACAAAAAGGACACATTTTAATAAAATGTCCTTTTTGTTCATATTTTTTTTTGTAACAGAACCCGACATTATCATTTTAGTTAGACTGATCGAGGGTCTGATGATCTATTTAAGTATGCGACATATGGATTTTAGGGTTCCGTAAATAAAGTACTTCGCTGACGGTCCATCTGTTCTACAGCGGGCTGTATCTCATGAACTGGTAGGGTTCCCTTAATCTGTATTGTGTCTGTTTGTGTGCTACTAGCATTTCTAAGTACTTACTAAATAGCTGCGACGTCGAACAATTAACAACTTAGTGTCTTGGTGTCTGAGAATGCCTCGTGTAGAGGTGAAACACGTGTTGCAAGGAATGTGTGCAAACTAATGGTGGCGGGAATGCTGGGACTAACAGTAGTGGGTGGGCGCCGGCCGGCAGTAGTTGGCATGAACTAACTGGTGGCGGAAGCACGCAAAGTAAATTGGTAAGAACTTGTAACGTTGACTTCCGCAAAGTAACACCTGGATCTGGCATTGAAAATAGACTTCAGCTCCTATGTACACATTAAGCCATAATAAAGCTGTAATTTTACAAAAAGCTTATTAAAAACTTAATTTTGAAATGTATTATGACATTTATCAATTTCAAATCATCTCATCATTTAAGCAAGCTACCTTTTTGTCTTCATACCAATCTTCCATCAACAATATTAGTTCAGCCCCGGGCTGTCGATAGCTACTTGAATTTCAATCACTTAATGGCTGCTAATGGACCTGGCTTAAGGTTAAGACTGCTTTTGAACCATTTAGGAAGTGAGAAAAGTGATGTCTAGATTTCTATTCAAAATGCGGACTGAGAAAAGTAGAAAGTGTATGTATGTATGTATGTATGTAAAAACTTTATTGTACAGAAAGAACATTGATGATAAAACTTAGAACACAACAAAAGGCGGACTTATCCCTATCAGGGATCTCTTCCAGTCAACCTGTATAATAAAGGAAAAAAAAATACATGGGTTTTTAAGATAGTGTTTAGATAGTGAAGTGTTTAGATACCTAGCGTTTATGCTTTGTCATTCAAAATTGTTTCAACAACTTCAGCTTTACCGCCAGGGTACGGTTTAATCATGGTGCTGGATTTTGGCGGTACTTGTAATGAAGCGACTGGAGTCCGAGTTATGTAACGCTTACAAAAAAAAAAAACAATTCTTTATTGATACAAAAGTATGTATGTTACTTAACAAACATACTTTACTACATACTTCTGTATGTTAAAAAAAAATATAATGGTCAGAGAGCCCTTTTAAGCTATAGGCCTGTGTCAGGGTTTTCTAGGGAAACTAGACCAATAGGAACATGATCCGGGTGTGTTAGTGACCAACACTGTCAGATTTTCAGACTGCTTTTTAGTCTCTTATCATCTTAGGGTCTGCATGATCGATTAACCGTGACAGCTACAGAAATGAATGAATAATAAATATGATAAAGTAGTGTTAGTGACCAAGATTGTCAGATTTCTTAAGCATCTACAAACGACTTCTGAATCATGAAATACTTATAATAAACAAAGTTTATATAGAAAGGAAAACCTCGCCCTTTTTTTAACCCTTTAACCCTTAAAAGTCTGTAACTAAAGTTTTTAAATTTGTTTAGCGGAATATTAAAATACGGGGCAATAAAATAGAATTTTAAGCAAATTAAGATTTGCTCAGTTCATGAATACATTATTCAAAATTTACATAACGTCAATATTAACTATTTCAATAAATTTTCGATAAGAAATGTCTGCATTCATATTAAAGCAATTTATGAAATAATTTAAGAAGGGTTTCTACTATCGGCCAATTTCTAAAATCTTTTCTAATTCTAGCTCAAAAAGTGCTGGCTTTACGTCGCAGTGAAGGATATAGCATATTCTTACAATATCTTACAATCAAGGATCCCAGGCTACAGTATCCTTCACGAGTTGAAGAAGAAAAAGCAGAAAAGCGGTCTTGGGCTACGAAGCAATAAGCTGAGAACACAACCAGGACAGCTCTAAGACAAGACAAGACAAAAATTCTTTAATGCACCAGTAACATGTGAGAATGAAAATAAAATTATGCGTCTTATAAAATGACTAATATCTGTGGCTCAAAGTGAGACTTGGCGTCCAAAAAATAAGGATTTATTCCCTCGATGCCGAGTCCCGTTACGTCGAGTCGCCGGCACGTCTACTCTGATAATAAAGCGCGAATTTTCAGAGTAGATGTGGCAGCAACTCGACTTAATGCGACTCTCCATTTCAGTCTGTCTATTGTCACCTGCTAATTGTCGGCGTGCATGCGTGTCGGGGGCTTAGCCAATCACAAAGTAACGTTAACGAAGTTCGACAAGAACAAAATGTATGGGACTGACAGACGATTGACCACGTGACTTAGCGCGACTTATGTCAATCCCATTTTTGTTCTTGTCGTACATAGAATTTAGTATCGCGCGCGGTCAGGCGAACTCTTTTTTAACCTATGTTGTCGTACTTAGATTAGGTTTTGAAATTATGAATTTGGCTAAGCCTCAAGGTCCCTCTTCACCTCGTCAATCCAGCGATATCTGAGACGGCCGACCGGACGGCGTCACCTACACTTTCCTACGTACTTATACCCTTTTTACTGCTTGATCCTCCCTCATTCTCTTCATATGACCAAAACCAGCGATGAAATGAGAGCTTATAACGTAAACTAACGTAAATTTATGGCTGTGGTTGCAACTAGGGTTGCCAGGTGTTAGGATAAAGCAGGACATACGTAGGATTTTTGATTGCTTGTCCGGCCAAAATAAGCGGCATCCGGCCGAGTTAGGACAAAAAAAAATTAGTTTTACACTTTTTATAAAAAAATAGACAAAAAAAACAAGATGTCCGGATTTTTTACCCAAATGTCAGGACAAACTTACAGGTCTGTCCGGCTTTTGCGTCTGAGGACCTGGCAACCCTAGTTGCAACGAATTTACCTAACATCAAAATGCCTAACAGGAAATCTTTATGAAGAAAATAGCAGCTAGAAATTCCTGTCATGCCGCATGGAGGATGGTTAGATAAGTACATACAGACCCATCAGACCACAGTCGTGGTTATGCGACCACACACTTTTAATTATACAGGAGTGCAGTACAGAGTAGGGAAGTAGAGCCCAAGCTTTGAAAGGATATGTAGAAAAAGGCATCATCATCATTTCGTGCAGTATCATGGTCAATCGACCATTCATACCCTGGTGTCTAAGTCCTTCGGAACTGCCTTTCGGCCTCTGACTTGGTTTCTTTAATGACTACCAGATTGCAGCCGTGACCAACGGCTTTACGTGTCTTCCGAAGCGCGGAATCATCTTATTAACAAATAATCAGGTTTATTATCAGAAACAAGCCCGCAATGTCCTAACCAAACTGGAAACAACTAAACAAATTATGCGTTCCGCACGGGCAGGGTATAGAATAATTTCGAGATGGCTAAAATATATTTGTCACGTACAATATCGACAAGAAAGAAAGGGGTAAAACACATTTTATAAAAACTAGCTTTTGCCTGCGACTTCACCCGTGTGAACTTCCCTCAGAAACAGTGCTTTATGTGTGGGATTAAAGGTACCCTATATCCTTCTCAATACTCCTAGCTATGTGTATGAGAAATTTCAGGAAGGTTAGTTCAGTAGATAGGGCGTGAAGGGGTAACAAGCAATCAAACGAATATACAAACTCACTTTTGTATTTTTAATATTAGTATTAGGATATATAGTGGAATTAAAGAGGATTATTGCGTCCCTAATTAGCAGACGTGATGTGGTCAAGGAAATATTTATAAATTGTAAGCAAATCTTAATTGCAAATTCATCGCGTCACGTCTGGCTAATACGTGTTTGTTACTAAGTCTTAATTTAGTTATAGTTATTTTATTTTTTAATATTATCCAGTTGTGAGAATAAACGGTGTACACTTCACCTCGTCTCTCATTTCCTGCCATAAGGATATAATATAGATGTAATTTTTTCTGTGGGAAAAAGCATCAGAATATTTAGCTCTTCAATTGATCGCTTGGTCTCTGTATTCATCTGATCTAACTCTTAAGATCTTACCAGACCGGTTATAGACTATGAAAACATAGTAATTTCAATAGATTTTGCCGCAACAATATACCTACGAGAACAAGGCTTGAACCGGAGCCAAGGAGATAAATAACGTTTGGAAACGTGTGTTTTAGCCGAATTTGGGGCTTCCCGTGTCTATGGTAATGTCCATAGCCAAGAATATACTACTGGATGTAAAGTTATAAGCGTTCAAACAAAGATATTCCATTCAAAATGACCAATATGAACTACGCCTTACTCAAGCAAACAAATATTATAAAGCTGAAGAGCTTTCAGCTTTATAATATTAGTATAGAAATATAGATTAATAGGCTTTGATTATTTAATCTTATCAAAGGTTATAGGCTATAGTGCCGACACCACGGACGGGTGAACCGCGGTGGAGTGAATAGATAGATAGATAGATAGATAAATGATTTATTCTCAACCATTTACAATTTGTACAAAAATAGAATTACAGTACAACAAAAAAGCAAACTACAGATTTTAATGCGGGATACAAAAAAAACATAAGACGGAATTGAAATGTGCAAGTTGAATGTACTGTAACCTTACACCAATGTAATATTAATAAAAGTGTAATTATATATAAATGGAAATGAGAAAGGGTCCAGACTCAGCAAATAGTCGCAGGTGATGTAGCCACGCTGCGACGCTGATGATTCTGCCAGAACCCAGAGTGAGGTCAGCGAAGCGACACAAAATGAGCCAATTAAAGACTTCAAAATTTATGATAAGCAAACAATTTTATGCAAGGGCTAATGCAAATTGGGAAATATAATGTTTTGATTATCATAGGGTGAAAAATTATAAGTAAAGGGGATGATACACATATATAAGTATTTGTTCAATACGCTATTATCGTTTTTGTAATCATTTTTTATAAATAGAATAAATGTACACTATTGATAAATAAATTGATATGACAAATAAATATATAATATAGATACGATTGTTTTAACGAAATGTTTGATTAGTTCGATTACTACAATATGTACTTAAAATATATTATGTGTATATTATATTTTATAAAATTATTGGCCAATGTTAGGGTCGAGAACCTGCTACCTGGAAAGCAGCGGCTAAAATATGTTCTTTAAATTTACGTTTGAATGAAAAGATTGAGATTAGCTCCCTAATGGGAGGAGGGATATTATTCCATATTTTGGTAGCATTATATTTAAAACTACTGCAAAATGCAGCAGTCCTATGTCGAGGCAAGACGAGCGGGGGAACACACGCTCGTAGTCTACGATTGTTCCTCTGACTACGCCACTCTAACTTGTTATATAGATATAAGGGATACCTGTTCTTTATAACACCAAACAATAAAGTCGCTGTATACAGTTTTAGTCGATCACGCATCTTCAAAAGTTTAGAGGAGTACAGATAAGGTGTGACACTAGTGCGGGGTGGAATCTTAAAACAATACCTAGCGCAAGCGTTTTGTACACGCTGTAATAGTTTATGTGACTTAGCTAGGAGACAAGGGCCATAAACGGTGATGCCGTAATTAAGTTTTGATAGTACCAATGCTTCACAAAGAGCCACTCGAAGGTCAACGCTTATATAGTCTCTGATTCTGTACATAACCTTCAATCTATAGAAACAGTTTCGTACTATTTCAGCTACGTAACTCTCAAACCGAAGTCTACTATCCATTAAAATTCCTAAGTTTCTCGCCTCTTCGACCCGCTCCACGTTATTACCCATGATGGTAACACATGGATTCCGTGAGATCGTCTTAGTTATTTGGTTCTGTGACCCCAGGATCATATATTTCGTTTTGGTAGGATTTAATACTAAGCAATTCTTTTCTTACCATGATGCGATACTGTCAAGATCCCGATTCAAATCTTCCATCTTACTCTCAAAGTTATCTTCGCTGAGTGATACGTACACCTGCAGATCGTCGGCGTAAAGATGGTACTTACTCGATTTTATACTATCAACCAGATCAGCCGTGTATAGTATAAACAGCAGTGGCCCAAGAATCGAGCCTTGAGGCACGCCCCTGTTCACAGGGCTATTTTTGGATTTAAGTGTTGTACCATTAAACGATTGCAATACAACCTGCTGCGTTCTACCCGAAAGGTAAGAATCGAACCATTGAATTGTAGACGAATGAAATCCATAGAATGCCATTTTGGAAAGAAGAAGAGGAATGTTTATGCACTCGAAAGCACGCGAAAAATCGAGAAGAACGAGCACAGAGGCCTCTCCTTCATCCTGATTCGAAATCAGATTATCAACTACGTCGATCAGTGCAGTCGCCGTGCTACGTCCTTTTCTAAAACCGGATTGCTGGTCTGGAAGAAGGCCACAAGATTCGCAGTATTTACATAATTGAAGATATACTACTTTTTCCATAATCTTGGATAAGTAAGGAAGAAGACTAATTGGACGCAAGTCTTTGAGACTCTGGGGATTGTTAGTCTTAGGTATTGGACGAACGATAGCAGCTTTCCATATGTCAGGAAATGTACAAGATAATATTGATTTATTTATAGTCTCGGTAATGAATGTCAGTGTATGTGGTAACGTCAACAACACCATATCTCTGCTAATTTGATCCATTCCCTGTGCATTAGATTTCATGCTTAAAATAATATTAGCTACAACTTCTTCAGTCACAATCTCCAATTTGAATTCAGATAAAGATTTACGATGATATTCGAAATACGTGAGATCAGAGATGGAAACCGAATTGTTGCCAGGGACGTTCAAAAAATTTGAGTTAATTAAGTCGGGTTCGGAGAGGTGCTGGGGGAGATCACATGACTTCTTCGGATCAGGAAGAGCAGCAGAGCTTTTAAGATTCTTCCACAAAGCTTTCGGATTTTTAATATTACAGTTCACGTATTGTTCAAAGTATGCCTTGCGCTCTGTGTAAAGGCAAATTTCAACCATTTTTTTAAGATCCTTGTAAGTCCTACGATCCCCTTCTAGTCCAGACAGTTTGTACTTTTTATGTGCATCATCGCGCAATTTCATCTGATAAAGAAGATTACTAGTGATCCATGGAGTGTTTCTAGGACGAATGGACATAGAGACAACTGGCGCATGCAAGTCAAACAGTTGGAGAACTCTAAATGTGAAAAATGAGACCATGTCGTTAACATTAACTAACCCACACAGCTCGTACAAATTCAAGTCCATCAAGTCCTTTTCAAAATCTTTTAACTGTATTTGTTTAAATTTTCTGCAGCTTATATATTGTAAAGGCAGTTTACCTCTTCTGATATTCAAACGAGCTGTTATAAAAGCATGAGCTCCAAGCTCAGGTATGTGGTCAACAGTAACATCTTGAACCGGGCTGTCAGAACAGATCAAATCAATAGTAGTTTCACTATAAGATGTAAAATGAGTGGGTTTATCAACAAAATTTGTGAGATTAAAATATTTAAGAAAATTGTCAAGTGGTGGATACTTGTAAATATCTTTTTGTATCAAATCTATATTGAAATCTCCAACTAAATATACCTGGTCATAATTATTAAATGAAGAAAGTGAGTCTGTTAATGCGTCTAAAAATGTTTCGATATTAAACCAAGGTGGCCGAAAAGCCGTCCCGATCAACAAGCGTACAGAATTAACCCTAAGGGATATCCACATTTGATCGACATGAGTGGGGGGTTTTGGATGTGGGCAGGTTCGCACTTGGAGTCCCTTTCGTATGTAAAAACCCACGCCGCCACCGCGGGTACGCTCAACAGTCGGGGGCCGTGGAATGTGTCGCAGTCTGTACCCAGGCGGAGAGGGAGCACGGCCCTCCTCGCCATCGGAGAGCCAAGTTTCATTTATGGCAAGGATATCTGGGGAAAAACGGTTTAATGTTGCTAAAAACTCGTCGTGCCTCGATCCTAAAGACCCTTTATTAAAGAGACCAATTGTAATTTTTTTTGATTTAATCACTTTTAGTTAAAAGATGCGCGAGTGATTTATGGATAAAATTATCAAAATGCATTAGATTGTATTTTAAGTATAATGAGTTATATATTATGTATGGGCGAGCTATATATTTATTACATACTGGTGTGTAAATATAATATAATAATAATATAAAGCGTTCAATATTGAATGGCAAAATTACGTATGAATACTTAAATATGTTAATACAGGTTATTAAATAAATTTGATTATACGATTGATAACTATAACGTATTGAACAATTGCCCACGTATAACATAGTGTTAAATTTCAGCTTGAATATGACAAAAGAAAAAAAGAGAACCAAAACAATGTGACTAATTGGCTGCACAGTACATGCACCTTGCACATTTACTTCAAAATCGGTATAATAAATAAAAAAGTGTCTTTTCAATGTTTTAAATAATAAGAAAAACAATACTTTTTTACAAGTTTGCGTATAATTTGCACTGACTACTACGAACACCACTTGGACGCACTTGTGATAAGAGAAAATAACGACATAAAACCAATGTAATACAATCACTAATACTATAACTGGTGTTGGCCCTGCCGCTGTTCGGCCTCGGACAATGGCGCCACCGGTGCCGGCGGCGGAGCTAGCGGCAAGCTGCTGAACACCGACTCGACATCCCGCAGGCTGCTCAGATGATAGACAGTAGACGTAGCAGTGCGTCTAGCAAATACTTTGCCTCCTTTTGTCCACACAAACTTCCAACTCTCTGGTTCAGAATTACGAGCTGCGAGGAGTGTCTTCGCAAAAATTATTCTATTAGTTTTAGTGAGTCTTTCATTGATATAGAACTTTCTTGGGATGTGTTGTGGGAGCCCGATATCACTTGTTTTTGCATCCCGTCGCACTCGCGCCTGACGTAGGAGTTCATCACGTAGGGCCCGCCGAGTAAAGCGGACCACAATAGGCCGCGGCTTCAGGGCGCTGCTGTTGTCTTCATTCGAGAGTCCTTGAGAAACACGGCCGCGGCCGCGCGAGCCCACGCGCTCTGCGCTGACGATATCTTGGTCAGTCAGGTGTAGTCCCAATTTAGAGGCGACTGCAATAACAACATGCACAGGAGACTCCGCTGGGAACTCAGGGATACAAGTTAACTCGATGTCATTCAATAGGAACGCCTGCTCACGCTCATTTATCTCGTTACGTAACTTTAAAATAGTTTCTTCAACTTCTGGGGATAGCCGAGATTCATTTTTGACCTTACTTAGTTTAGAGCTCAAGTTTGCATTCTCCTGTTCCAGACACTTTACCCTGTTAGCGAGCGCGGAGTGACTGCTATCCAAATTATTTAATTGCTGGGATAAAAAATCAGTAGTTGCAGTGAATTCCGCCTTGACCACTTCAATTGACTTTTGAAGTTCGGTTTTAACTAAACTTAATATTTCCGACTTATTTTCATCTAGCTTAGACAATATTTTCGCATTATTGCTGCTGAGTTTACTATCAAGCAAGGTCGCAAGCTGTTCCAGTGAGAAGGAAGACGAAGCGTGAGAATTGCCCGGCACCAGCCCGCATGCATTTGAGGTGGACAAATCGTCGTCTGGCCGCAACTCAGAGGTGTTATGCAACATACTACTATCGTCAAGGGCGCAATCATCACATGACATGTCAATTTCATGGAATGTACGCGCGACAGGTGTTTCATCTCCCTTTTCCCGTGATTTAACATTAGTACATAAGGGGCAGATCCAAGATGTAAGAAGTTCTTTCTTATGTACTCGATAATAGGAGTTGGTCAAATTCACGCAAGTATAATGGTATGCATGTTTACAAGAAGTACATGCCAGCAGGATCTCATTAGAGATAGGTTTTAAGCACGCAAAACATTCCATGTTTATACTTATTAACACTCACCTGCGTCTAAATTGCTAGTTATATACCTATTAATAGTAAATACAATATAAAGATGGCTGAACGGTACATGCGCAGATACGTGAACTATAGAGGTATGCGCCGTCTCGCTCACACGCAGGTCGAAACAGCGGCAGTGGAGGCTCGATGTATCAGCTCAAGAGGTCAGCGTACGGTGGCCAATGATGATGATCCAAAGATAGGTTAGATTAGAAATTTGTTTTCGTCAAAAGACACTCTAAACACGAAAGTTTCACCATTAACACTTGCACCATTGAACAGTTAATGCAGTACGCTTTTAGTGATATATAGATCACACCAAAATATGAATTATTTACGTTATTAATTTAATTTAATAGCAGAACGTAAACAAAGGCGTCACTTCGAATCGCTGCGCAAACGTCACTGAATAAGATATAACACGAGAAATTACTTTGCTAATCAATTTATATTGTAATTAATGTGTATCTCAGGTCTCAGCTAAAGGCAATTTCGTTGTCAAAGAAAATGAAATTGACTTTTACTCCTACGCACTCAATACCGATGACCTTTTTCGTTAGAAGCTATCTTAGAAATATTCACTATAAGAAAGATTCCTCTTATTAACGTAAAACGTCCTTAAGGCTCTAGATCATACCAGCCAGGGCTCGGAATCCTGGTTAAAATAAAAAACCAGCTCGTTTTCCTGTCCATACATTTTTACAGCGACCGCTAGCATTACGGTTCCGCTCAACCGGTATTTCCCCAAAAATAACGATCTTAACCAGGTATTTAGGACCCTAAAATCCACCCTATATTTATTGACCAGATTAAAGACCTTTATTTTTGGGTCTTTAAAATACCGGTTCCGAGCCCTGCATACTACATCATTTCATGTAGGTGACACGGTCAATTGACCGTGCACACCGTGGTGTCAGAGTTCTTTGGAACCGCCCGCGGAGTATATATGATATGTAATTACTCTGTGGAATTGCCTCTTGGCCTCTGAGATGGTTCTTTAACGACTACCAGATGGCAGCCGGGACCAACAGCTTAACGCGTCTTCCGAAGCACGGAATCATCTTTATCATAAGACAATCGGGTGATTCAAGCCTGCGATGTCCTAACCAAACTGGAAACAACTAAAAAAAGTGTGCTTCCCGTGTGAATCGAACCTAAGACCCTGGGTCTTCAAGCAACCGCCTTCACCACCGGACCACGGAGGCAGTTCGAAAATACCACAGCACCCAGTTTGACTAGTATATTTTTCTTTTATTTTGAAATGTAAGTAGTAGAACCTACATAAAAAATCTTACAGAGTTATCGATATCCTACATACTAGGAATCCGAAAGTCCATAAAACCCAGGTGTGCGAAGCCGATAACAAAAACTAGTTAATACGATCATGATGTAGTAACGTACTAACAATCATTCATAAGTATTCCGCAACCAAACAAAGCAAAATGTTACCAATATCCAATGAATAAAGTCTATATTACAATAACAAACAATTGAAATAATATATCAATGCAAAATATGTTCTAAATTTAAACCGATAAGATTTGAATTTGTTTTAAAGGAATTAAGGTTGTACCGTTGCTAAGTGACGGATGGCGAGGTCGTTGAACTGTGCGTACGCGCGTGGGAAATTGATCTTTTGCGTAAGATGAAGATGCGATAGTTGCGCAACAGTTGGCCGATTTGTAGTCGCGTTGTAACTTATGTTTGTGTTTGATTAATCGATTTGTTGATTGATAGAACAATCGAGTCGATTTGAAGTTAAGTGATGTTTAAGTTTCGATTTGAGAAAGTAACTTATTAATCATCTATTGTACTGGATTTAGCCCACGCCACGACACCTTGTTATTATAGGCATTATCAAATAAAAATAATATTATATCATATGTTGATTTCAGTACTTCAACTAGGTTGTAAGTAGTATCCCAGTCACCTAGTACCATATTAACCAGGCGTAAATGGGTAGTTAAGCACGGGTAGTCGATGTCCCTGATTGATACCAATGCTTATTTGTACCTGAAACAACAAAATGAAGGATCAATATAGATTATTGCCTCCGTGGTCCAGTGGTTAAGGTAATGCCTGAAGACCGCGGTGTTGGGTTCGATTCCCACGGGAAGCATACATTGTTTAGGTGTTTTCAGTTTGGTTAGGCACGTTAAACCGTTGGTCTCGGCTGCTTAAAGGAACTATGTCAGAACTCAGGAACTCTGACACCAGGGTGTGCATGGCCGATTGGACGTGTCACCTACGCGAATTGATGCTGATGAATAGATTTAAAAAATATATATATACACGCCTATATTAAAAAATGGGCTAAGAAGTGTCAATAAACGAATGAATGATGAAGCATTAGCAGATTTTTTAAAATAACTGCGCCATTTTTATTTACATGTGAAAATGTTTAATGTCAAACAATACCCCACAAGGCTCCTGTTTTCTAAGGAACCTAATGATGTAGAAGCCTTTTGATGCCAGATCCTCTTCAGCGGTTGACGTATTTAGAAATTGTGTTACGACACGAGAAATGAGGTATTATTTGTTTGTATAGAATAAAATAAAAAAAACATGTATACTCTTATCACTAGACTAGCTGTTCTCCGCGGTTTTACTCGCCATTAGTATGTATGTACTATCCTATAACCTTCCCCAAGAATCAGGCTTTTATATACAAAAATAGTTTTGCAAATCCGACCAGTAGTTTTCAAGTTATAAGCGTTCAAACAAACAAACTCTTCAGATTTATTATATTAGTATAGATGATGACTGAAAAGTATTGTTAGTCTACTGTGAAGCAACTACTGTGTAAAAAGCATAATGAGTTGCTTTTATGCTCTAAGCCTTAGAGAAAAAAAAGAACCTAAGGCTAATGTGATAGTTAATGAAAATTTCCTTGGATCAATAAATAAATAAATAGGGACAAACCACACAGATCGAGTTAGCTCCAAAGTAAGTTCGAGACTTGTGTTATGTGATACTAACTCAACGATACTATATTTTATAAAAAATACATATATAGAAAAACATCCCAGACCCAGACCAACCAATCAGAAAAATATCATTTTTCATCTTGACCTGACCGGGGATCGAACCCAGGACCTTCTGAGTAGCGGGCAGGCATGTTAACTATTACGCAGTGGAGGTCGTCAATATAGTGCAGGCTGATCTGCTTGAGCTATAATATATATCGTTAGTGTGTCGGTTACAAGGCTTACAGATTCTGCACATCCCGGTGTCAGGGTTGTTTTTGAAACCGTCTCTCGGCCTCTGTCGAGATTCCTTTACCGACCACCAGATGACAGCCGCTACCACAAAGCCTAACGTACTTTCCGAAGAAACATTAACCCCCGCATTAAGAAACGTTTGTTAAGCCTATTTTTGTTAAAATGTGTTTCGTCTCGTTCTTTCACATGAAGTGTCAGGTAAGAGAGAAAGAGCCAAAGCATATTTTAGTTAAAATGGGCTTATCAAAGGTTTCTTAATACGGCGGTAAGTCTTTGACCGCCATTTTTTTTTTAAGTTTAACAAATAAATATAGAGGTAAATCGATAAATTACAAAAGTGTCCATTTTAGGAAAACGGTTTTAAATTAAAAGTATTTAGGCGACCGACCTTCGCTCGTTTTATGCAGGAAATATTTTTGCGTGAAAATATGGGTAAAATTAATTTTCCCAAACATGGAACCTAGCTAGATTGACTTTTTGACTATGTAAGAACTTATGTTTAAATTTTCAATGAAATCGTTTGAACCGTTTTCGAAAACGTGAGTACAAATAAATTTAAATATTCCTAGTTTGATAGTATCACTATCACTACATAGTATAAAACAAAGTCGCTTTCTCTGTCCCTATATCCCTATATATGCTTAAATCATTAAAACTACGCATCAGATCTTGATGCGTTTTTTTAATAGATAATGTGATTTAAGAGGAAAGTTTTTATGCCTAGCGAAGCCGGGGCGGGTCGCTAGTAGGATATATATAGGATAACAAAGAAAAGCATAATAAAAATCACGTCCATTATACAAGTAATATGCTTTTACTTAGTATTATATTATTTACGAGGCGCTTTCCGAGGCACTTTGCGCCAAATTACATAAAAACATCGTTCAAACGAATTACATATATTACTGAGAAATGTTTGCGAATATTTTAAATCTTACAGATCTCTTATCTCTGTACCCATAATTTTTTTACCTACCATATTTTTGCGTGCCGAAGTTCGGGCGAAATGAAGTAGGAAAGCTGAGGATGCAACAGGAAAAGCGCTATGATTCATTTAATTAAACGTTTTTGTACAAAATACAGTTGTATAGCACAATAGGCGAACTTACAGTTAGCATTATCTGACAGTCAACCTTTGGATCAAGCGAGATCCTAATGTGGGTTTTCTTTGTTTCCGAGAGTGTGCAAATTTACTAGTGATATATTTTTCATGCTTGCTTCAAGGCTTCTGATATCGCATAATGACTGCTGCCTTCTAGCGTCAGCAGTCGGCAGCATCGACGTACCTTTTGAAGCTCGGAGGAGCTCATAACACAAGCACTAGTAGAAGAAACAAATCCAAGCCACAGCCACGGCATAGGTTGCTTAACGTGCAATATCGCTACAACGGCACATATTTAAAGTGACATGCTTTTGGTTGTAAGGCAGGACAATCAAACCCTGTTATAAACGTTGTATTATATAGATAAAAAAGCTTTGATTTTCGTCTGTCCGTCACAGCGCCAGGCGACAAAGGAAACTGTCCGAACAGAAATTACATGTCTCTCTATATAGAAAATCAATTTATTTTTCCCAACATACAATAGTCGATGGATAAGAATAGGACATAGTATTTAGGGGACCGGAACAACGTAAAGATAAGTGGGGAAGAGGTAAGGAAATAAATTTTGTTGATTTGTTAAACATTTTAAAGATATGACTCCTCATTGTCGTCATTGATTGTTTGATTTGATGCCACTTCTGCGTAAAGAGGTAAAGACCAACAATGTTTTGACCAATTAAAAAAACATATTTTTTAACGATTATGTTGGATTAAACGAAAGATTGGAATGACACCTTTTTCTTTTCCACCACTCTAGGTTCTCTCGACTTTCCTCCTTTTTTTTCGTCGCACAGTCTTCCCCTCTTTTTCATCTATTCTTCCTTCTCTAATACCATTATACATGCTTTCATAACAAGCAGTAGGGCGCTTGAAAAGCCTTCAATAGGACTGTGGGACTTAGCGGGCTGACCGGCTACAAGGCATAGGAGGCAGCGGGCTTGTCAATCTATTTTTCAGCATGAGATTCATTTATTGACGTGATTGAAGGCACAAGAATGGTCAAAAATATATAATAGTGGTAGAATTTCTTAGCCGTCCTAAATATTGCAAATACTATAACTGCTTAATATAATCGTAACATACTCTTACTTTGTCGGTAATTTGTGCCATGGATGACATTTAACAGACACCTTTAGATGTTAAGGTTAAGCGGATCCTGGGCTTTCAGCTATGGATGGGTTGTGAACTTTTCGTAATTTAACCTAATTTTTATTTGGAATCGCAGTTTAAGTTAATTCAATTCTTTGAATCAACACACACAGCAAGCCCGGTGAATTGAATGATTTTTGTCAAAAGCAAATTATAAAATCATTCGACTCACTGATTTTAAGTGGGTCAGATATTTCAAAAATAGCACTCTTGGTCTTTTTAAAACCTTCTTAAAGTGTATCACATTTAAATGTTTCATCAATGTCAGGTCAGGAGTTCTATATTTGAGATGCATCACTCACTCAAAATCGGTGAGTCAAATGACGATTTTGAACGAGTTAATTACTATTAAGATTATCTTACCTATTTTAATGCCAAATATTTGAATTTGGCGCCAAAACTTCGCCATTGACGAAAAGTTTATGAAGTTAATGTTTATGTATAATTCTGTGACTTGGACCAAAGCTCATCCCGCCCCAGAGCTTTTGTACCGCTCTGTCACTTCACACTAAGGCGAAAAATAAATTATATGCCGCCATTGACGAAATAATGACCCTGTTATAGCTTAATGATGCCTTTTGCGACCGTATGCTTACCTATTATCATAATGACTCGACTACAATGTGACTGGTGGATCTTTTAGGGCATTTTCAATGGCTATTTGATCTATAAACTTTTGTGATCATGAATAATGAATTATGTGACGTTTAAGTTTTAGTAAATGTTAACTTTTTTTCTGGATGTATGCTATCATCACAATTTCAGCCCCAGGCTGTCCACCGCTTGACATAGGCCTCCCCTAATGTCAAGATATAATCTATCGTTTAATGTTGTAATTTTTAAAGTGTTAAATGTAAAAAAGATATATCACAACCACTCAACAAAAGTGACTTTTAGTTTTTTTTTAATTAATACTGAAGGAAATTAATCAGAGAGAGGTTTGGAAGGAGATGGGGGAGACCTTTGCCCAGCAGTGGGACAAAATAGGTTAATAAAAAATGAAATAATGAAGGGGAGAGAGACAATAAAAGTACTAATTACTCTGGGGCGTAAGTTTTAGTAATCAATGACTACCAAAAGCCTTCTGCTATCGGTTCTGCAAACTATATGTCCATAACACATTTATAGACCTTTTATGGCCTTTCCGTATTTGTATACTATTGCATATTCTGTGCAAAATCGACTAACTGTGATCAACTGTATTATGTAACTAATTAAAGTAATTGTTGTTTTAAAAATACCTCTCTCCAAAACCCGTTTTCTAATATGTGTCTGAAAATCAACGAAAATTACTTAATAAACTTATGTTTTCAAAAAATTTTTTATTTAACCCCAATTCTTTTCCTAGAAGCTTTAACAGGCGTCTTAACTAAGACGTTCAAATAAACGCTCTACGCTCCCGAAATCTTCATTTTCCCAAACAATTTCGCGAAACAAAAACATGAGATCTCTTATATAGTGGCGACTATTACTGCAACACGGAAAAAATCTAGTTGAAGCGACGACATATATGTGTGGGCTAGACTAGACAAGCCAACAATGTCAAGTCAACGCATAAGATGAAGTATCACGCGAGCAAGCTGTTACTATACTCGCGTGATACTACTTTATATGGCTGTATGAAATAGCTTTTGTTAATGCATTATGTATACACAAGACAGATATAATGAATAAATAAATATATAGGAACAAATCACACAGATTGAGTTAGCCCCAAAGTAACTAAAAGTATTCAAATTGTTTATTTTCAATATAGGATATTCTTATCACTTATTGACTATATTTGTGTTATGGGATACAAACTCAACGAAACAATATTTTATAACAAATATGTATGTAGATAAACATCCAAGACCCCAGGCCAATCAGAAAAATATCATTTTTCATCTTGACCTGACCGAGGATCGAACCCGGGACCTCCTGAGTAGCGGTCAGGCATGTTAACCGTTACGCCACAAAGGTCGTCAAATGTCGGATATGTATAGAGAAGGATCGTAAGAGCAGCGGCCATGGAGCAAACCAATCCATAATCACGACCACTGTTAAGATTATACTACTAAGAAGAAGAATATCAAGTCTTTAGTTACTTTGGACAGGCTCAATCTGTTTGATTTGTCCGTATATTTTCATCTATGCCCGTCTTAAATATACTATCCATTCTGGCAAATGCGTGAAACAAACAACTGTCTCAAAATAAACAATTATATTAATTTATATATCTTAAGATAGAAAAAAAAACTATAAAAATTTTATTGCTAGAAAACCTTAATATTTTTTGTTTACATACTCGTAGTTTATTTTCACCCATTTATATATATATTTAAATACTTTAAATTTATTCCCTACTTACTTATACTTACTTTAGCATGTTTTCGAGAGTGGTAACCAAAACCAAAACCCTCTATACTATAAATAGAATTTTAGTCTATTACTGTCTAAATCATAGAAGTCTATGGGGAAACACTTTCTCCCTGAGTCTAATGTTTGTCGGGATTTGGCGCCCGAGGCTGGGATCAATCTCTGGAAATGAGCCGGGAATTTTATCGGCATTTGGTAAATAGTAAACTGTACTATACACTTTCATACGTATTTATGTGCTAAGGGTAAAGTACCAACATCGTGTGTGTAGTGTTTAAGGCCCGAGTTAATTAAGATAAAATTACCATTTCCCTTGGTCCATATAGCGCATGCCCTAACAGTCTGGAAATTCTTATATTCGTATGGCGGGAACAAGATCAAGGGGCAAACGATCAACGCACTAGACCAACTCTCTTCTTGTAGTTTTGAAATGCAACACTTATAAGGCCATACACCGGGCCCAGAAAAAAATTTGACTGGAAGTTACTAACTGCAAGGGATTATGGTATACGTCCCGGGTCCCTATAAATGGGTCGACTGGTAGCTTTCATTCCTCTCTTGCTCGACATACGCCAGTTGAGTACCTTTACTATTGTCTTCAGTCAATTCAATTTTTTTTTTCAATTCAATTTATTCATTAAAACAATATACATTGCATCCGAACATTTCTTAACACTACTTAAAATTAGAATATCATTGTTATTATTAATTAAATTCATTTTCCAAAAATATTATAAGTCAGTAACATTATATAAGCACTTTTCCAGCAGCCATGTCCTCAGGAGTCTTTTGAAAGTAGATATTTTTCTTACAGTTTTAAGTTCAATCGGTAATTTATTGAATAAACCTACGGTCTGATGACGCGCACAATGTCTTACAATTTGCAAAGTAGGTATTATCTTGTGCTTTAAATCTTTTCGCCTAGTATCTTCGCGTATTAACATCTCTTCTTCTGTCTCATAACTAGCTCTGTTTTTAACAAAAACTGTTAATAGCACAAAAATATATAAAGACCCCCACTTTGTGCTTGAACTATACACGACCCTAATCACTCTTGAAATAAATACTACTGTATATCTCCAACATTATATCAGTTGTTAAATAAATTTGATTAGTCTGCCGACGAGTCTACTAACTCCAAAGTTCCGTATGTGTCGACGACACGTAATCATAAGGGATCAGACGAGGGGATGAAGCATTGATTGGGGATGACAATAAGGAAACTGGGAGTGTGTTGTTGTGTTCGCGAAGATTGTATGTAAATATGCTAATCCACGGAGCGATTCTAGGATATTTTACGGGTTTTATTTGTTTTGATATATTAGTAAGTGAAAATATGTAAAATCTCATTGTGGAAAATTTGTTTATTCGCGCCGCACAGATTTTCTGTTTGCTCAATGGTTGACTGGTAGAGAATGATTTTAGCAATAAGACGATACCTTGGTGAACACTAGCGCCGCTATCAGTTAAATTATTATTCACTGAAAACACAAGATATCAAAAATCCGTCTGTAATTATGGTTCTGGATCTGAAGTTAATTTTAAACATATTATATTTGGCCATTTTTAGCAATATTGAAATTTGTAACTATAGGGAACTATAGTTACAAATTTCAATATTGCTAAAAACGGCCATTTTTATCAGTTTTGCAATTAGTAACCATATGAAACTATAATTTAATATGATTAAAATTAACTTCAGATCCAGAATCCTACGGATAACACGGATTTTTGATAACTTGTGTTTTCGTTGAATAATGATTTTTAGTTGATGGTGGCGCTAGTGTTCACCAAGGTCTCGTCTTAAGTCCGCCAATTGTATAAGTATTTTGTACTTATGGAATAATATAGTTGTAACTATTTTTAGTTTACTTAGTATTCTCTTTATTTCACCAAATGTAAACATGATAAATATTTGACAAGACTATTTTTCAGCGACTGATAAGAATTCAGAATCTACCAATTCAGATAGCAATATTCATGAAAGTTGTTCAAAATGAAAAGCGTTGGAGTTTATTTTCATTACATAAAAAGCAATGGACAGCTTCCCTGCGATATCGCCTTTTACCGCCATCTTGTAATTCTTTCTCTTTCAGACCCTTAACTTAAGGTATATCGCTGTCCCTGTCTCAGGTTGTTATTTTTCATAGGCGACGTCCGTTGCATCGTTTGTGGACATGCAGTTTAAAATTATTTCGTGGCTGGATTACGACTACTATAAAGATTTCTTGGCGTTCGTCACAAAGTAGGATTTTAACACGTTTGCGAACACACGACTGCTATATATATCCCAACTAATATATTTTTTTATTATCTTCTTCTTCTTTATATAAAAAAATCAATTGCTGTTCGTTAGTCTCGCTAAAACTCAATCAAGAATGGCTGAAGATTTGGTTTATTTTGGTCTTGAAATATTTGTGGAAGTTCAGGAAAGGTTTAAACGGTGAAAAAAATGCATTCAGGCGGAACGAAATTTGCCGGGTCAGCTAGTGTAATATAATTATTTGATAATTTTGTTTATTAAGCTTAACGCCCAATCTACTGTTCCAATCTTTATAAAATTTCGCATAGACATAAGGACATAGGGTAAATAATACCTTTAATACCGGGAAAAAGCTCTGTTCCCGAGGGAAATACACGCGGGCGAAACCGCGGGACGCATGTTACTATTTTTTGTAGAAGCTAGTTTATTATAAAATTACCAAAGACAATATTGTTGCAACTTACAAATAAAGGACAATGGACCGATGGTAAATCGGAGAGAATCAGGTTACCGTCAGAATGGCTGGTTGCCTATGGCATTTGGCTGTGAGAGTATAATCAAAAATTGCTACATATTTGCTATTAATTGCTATATACAGGGTGTAACATGTAAGTGTAGTCATATTTTCAGGGCCGACAGAGTCGGTCATAAGCAATATATTCCAATTGGTATTAAATGGAAAAGTTAATAATCGAGTGAGTTTTACTTTATCGTAATTTTAACGTATTATCGATATCGATAAGAGTCAACAGACATCACTGTCTGTATCAGCTGACAATGTGAATGACCTTTTTTACCTAAGCCTTAACCACCTCCTGTCGAGCACACATTTTCTCCTGGTAAGAGATCTAATGCAAAATAAATTAAGCAAAAAATTAAGGTTCCGTATGATTTTTTTTTGAATAATTTTGATATGTCTTTGCTAAGACAAAAGCTAAAAAGTAAACTAAGGGATTTTATTACCAATCAGTGGCTTGAATAAGTGTCTGGTTACCGCCTCCCCAGCAGCGGCCCAGCAAAGGGTAAACGCAAAAACTACTTGGTAAATGTGTACAAATAAATGGTCTTACAATCAGGCCGAGTGAGAGAGTAGAAAGCAAGAAAGTCGACCTTGGGACGACGATCTGAGAATACAACCGGGAAATCGCTTGGAAGAGAGATAAAATTGACACAAAAAATTAAAACAAACAGAAATTGATGAACTGGCTAGTTGACGTTGTAGTTATTTTTCCAAGTGGCGTACAACATCACTTACGTATTTCGGAGCCGGAGGGAGGTTTGACCGCTGTCGCCTACACGGTACAGACAAACAGAACAGAGGTGTGCAGAACTTTGTTTCCATCACCATCTTTCACTTTTGTCATATCATATCACTGCCTCCGTAGTCCAGTGGTTAAGGCGTTTTGCCTGTAGACCCGAGGGTTCGATTCCCACGGGAAGCATACTTTGTTTAGTTGTTTCCAGTTTGGTTAGGACATATGTCCTTAGGCTTGAATCGCCTGATTATCACCTGATTTGTTTGACAATAAAGATGATTTCCTGCCGTGCGCGCACGTTAAGCCGTTGGTCCCGGCTGCCATCTGGTATTCGTTAAAGGAACCACGTCAGACAGTGGCGTGCATATCATAAAGACGTTTAGACGTTGCCTACCCTGTACTTTTGAAATAAATAATAAAAAAAATATTTAATCAATACATATAAATAATAAATATTTTTTCACACAAGATATCGAATTATCTTAACAACGCCATCTTTGAATGCGCGCGAACACGCGGCGCGCCGCCGCCGCGCCGCCCCATACGCGCTGCTAGCTAGCTAGGCCAGGCCAGCTTTTTAGTAAATCGTCTGAAGTTTACTACTCTCACTAAGAAATCACTATGTATAGATGTGCTTTTGCTCGTGTAGTAGTGCAAGTAAAAAACTTACATGAACAGACACATATGCGCTAAATCACGCCTGTGTGAGTGAATTTCAGACCTCCACTATAGATGAAACAAAATGCTATGAGATGACATTTCATCTCGCTCTCACTTTTGTTACGGCCAATTAGAATTACGCGTCACACATACTTAAATCTGATTAGTGATTACGAATATTACGATCGATTGCAGCAACATGATAACTGTGTCTATTGGATATTAAACGAGTAATGCTGCAAATTTAAAAACGCATAGACTTGAAGACTTTATATAAACAAGATGACATTCCCAATTCCGTAGGGTTATATTTTTATTTCCGTATCGAAATCAAATCAACAATATGTTTGCTTTGCTTGCATGCATTTGTTTGTTTTGAATGTTTAATTAATTGATAATTGCAATGTGCATTGTTTACAATGAAGTGAAAAAATTGCACTTTTATTTTTAATAAATTTACTCAGTTGTAGTTTAAAATTGTAAAATTTTCATGTGATTGTTGTAAACCGAGTGTTTGTTTACAAAAACTATAAAATGACGCGCTAAGTAATCTTTCATTTGACGAAAAAATGGCAATAATAATAAATGGAAGTTATCAACCGGGATTGATCTGATTTAGTTGAAGTGAAGGGTAAGCTAACAACAACATTATTTAATATTATTTTGAAATTAATATGTTTGCTATGCTTTTCCAAAACTCCCACGGGACCGTAGGATAAGGCGGTCATCTTTTAAAAAATTTTAGAGCCTAAGTAGGTACATGATTCATATATTTTAATTTTATTATCTTCTTGCTCGTTACTGTTTTAGTTGTAACTCAAATACCTATACCTAAATTATAAGTATAGATTAAAATAGAAATAGTTCTGGTCTAGGTAGGTTTTTGCCTACCCTAAGGAAAATGTCTGTGCACGTCACTGACGTCAGAGGCCGAGAGGCGGTTCCGAATAAAACAACTCTGACGCCAGGGTGTGCATGGTCGATTGACTATGACACCTACACGAAACTAATGAACTTTTGTCATAAACATTGTCTTACTTAAAAAAAAAACATCATAAAAGCACCGCGGAATTATTGTATGCGCACATGTAATATTATTATGCCCTGTGACACCTGGTACATTAGCAATAAACATTAAAGAACCCTAAATTTATTTATGTGCCTAGGCTACGCCCATTTACTTATGTATTGTAAGAAAATAAGATATTTCTTTCTCTTTCTGTTTAATTTTATTTTGATTATTGGTTCTGTACAAATTAGGCAAAATATGCAAGGGCATTGCAAGGGAATTCAAACCTCTGTTCCATAGCAGACTTCCACGTCATTCTCGAGGGAAAAAGTTCGAGGGAGTGGTCTATTCCTAAGCTGGATATACCACGCGCTTGCAAGAACGTATCAATAGTATTAGGATAGCATAAGTGTTAGAGAGCAAATACATAATTTTTAAGAAAAAAATCATATTGAACCCTAATTAAAGCCACACCCACCTCACATACACATTTGCCATCTCTTTCTTTCTCTTTCTTTGCAAATAATTATTAAAATTATTATTGAGGGTTCTGTCTATGAATAATGGACTGCGTTATTTAAACTTGCATGGTTATTTAGGGTATTATGGGTAATAAGAAAATTCGCAAAGGTTTCTAATAAAACGACATTAAGACGTTTGACGTCAAGATGCGGCCGGTCACAAAAATAATGTCCTCCGCGTTTACCGGTCGCATTCTGTAGCATAGCTTTTGAAATAAGTACAAGATCCGTTAATACGATGTCCACGAGGTACATCGACTGAAGTCATAAAATAAGATTTTAAATTGTTTGTATGACCGGCCGCCTGCCTGCCGTTAACCTTCTTTGCGAACGCTGCTGTTGGTAGAAAATACCACCAGCCGGCGGCGGCGAGAGATTTTGCCAACAGCCAGGAAGAAAAACATTGGAATTCAGATATCTGTTTCCCCTTTGTACGACATTCACGTGAAGAGAGAAAGTGGTCTATTCCTAAAGTACGTAATTGGAAAGGAAAAAAAACTATTCGTGAAAAAACCCTCTGAGAAAGTATTTTTGAGCTGGATATACCACGCGGTCATCTTACTAGTACTAGGATAGCATAAAAGTAAAGAGTAAGTACAAATTCGTAAGAAAACCCTTACATGTTGAATCCTAATTAAAGTAACGCCCACTTCTCATTCGGCCATTACTGTTTTTTGGAAATAATGATCTAAGGGTTCTGTTTATTAATAATGAGTAATTTCAGTGATAATGTTCGCTTGACCGATCAAATTGGTAATAAGATAATTTGAAATTACTAAAATCATGCGAATAAAACCGGTTCATTTAGTAGACGGAGTGATTTTTTCACTAAAAATTTTTAATGTTGACTAGGATAACATAGGCGTTAGATAGTAAACACGGAAGCTTTTTAGTTAGTTTTAATAAGGAACTCTAAATTGTTTTCTGCCAAAATATGGGGTAGGGATAGTTCCTTATGTAAAGATCGGCCAATAGCAAGCAGGTTAATCGATCTTGTATGTACATGATCCTTCAATCAGTCGGGCCGCCGCCGATCAGTTGCTTACATCTGAACGTGGTGTAAAGATACTTTTTATTTTAACCGCGCGCGTGACACTTTAATTTTTTTGAAAATGTCATTTTTAAGTCACGCCGAATACTACGAAATGATTCTTTGAGTGGGGGCTGCCGATGGTAGTCTTCGTGGAGCTCGTGAATTGTATCGTGAGAGGTTTATCGAAGGACGTCCAGAAGCTGAGCAAAGGCAGCTGCCATCTTTGGAGTGCTTCCGTAGGATGGTGCTTCGATTGCGTGAAACTGGATCATACCGTGGCTCCACTTCCCATGAACGCGCAAGCACCATCGACCCGGACTTTGAAGAAGCCGTTCTTGAGCATTTTGGTTATGTTCACGTGTTTATTTGAATACCTACGTTGCGGTAGTGCACTACAATAATAAGTGATTTTATTAATAATGTGTGTGGTGTGTGAAGTTAAATTTAAACTGGGTGTAAAAAGAAAATTCAATGTGTTATGTGCGGCAAGTGATTGGTGTCTACGATGTCGCCGCCAAAGATACCGCGCCGCCATTGTGTTTTTCGCTCCTTGATACCAGGCGCGCATGAACAGGCAGAGCTAACAATATCTCAACATCACGTAAGTAGGTTTGATTAGTAGAGTTCATGACCCCACTAGTGATGGGACACGATTGTTTTGATTATGACGTCACAAAAAAATATATTTAATTAAATTTTCATTTTTTATTAAATTAACTTATTGTGTCTTATGACATTGCACACAAGATCTACATCGATTACACTTATACCTCCTTGAATATGACTACACTTACATGTTACACCCTGTATATTAAATAATTGCTACATATGATATTATTTTGGATCTCAGATTTTTTTTGACCAGCTATTCTGACGTCAGGTTGGCTGGTCACCTTCTCGTTTGGCGCAAATTTTCAGTGTTTCTATAAATATTCAGCGGCAATAATTGCTACATAATTATTTCATTTATACGCTGAAGTATGATATTCGTACATATATCACGTAAGAAGATATAGCATTTATAAAATTTGTTCGGTAGAAGTGCCTGACAAATTGTATTGGCAAATATTTATATATATATATTTTTTTTTTATTATTCTGGCTATATATATACTATAAATGCCTCGCACGTGAATTATTCCTTTCCTTCCTTGTATAACAATCTACTATTGCTGATACAATTTGTCAGGCGCTTCTACCGAACAAATTTTATAAATGCTATATCTTCTTACGTGATATATGTACGAATATCATACTTCAGCGTATAAATGAAATAATTATGTAGCAATTATTGCCGCTGAATATTTATAGAAACACTGAAAATTTGCGCCGTACAAGGAGGTGACCAGCCAAACTGACGTCAGAATGGCTGGTCAAAAAAAATCTGAGATCTAAAATAATATCATATGTAGCAATTATTTAATATATATAGCAATTAATAGCAAATATGTAGCAATTTTTGATTAAACTCTCACAGCCAAATGCCATAGGCAACCAGCCATTCTGACGGTAACAGAATCAGACACTAATAAAAGTAGCGAATCAACATCGTCTGTTACCTAGGGTTTACTATCCATTGACATACAGAATCGTATATCTTAGTATTGATATACACAAAGCAAATCCGACAGATCTAGCGACCTCAGCTTATTCGATTCATTTGATCCGAACTAAATCTAAATCCGCCTCGATAGCTGTGAGAAACCCTGTGACATTTTGTGTTTTTTATGGCGCTGTAATGCAAATAATATAATTATTTAAGTGTGATTTGGTCATCATCATAACATCCCAATTTTTGCCCACCATTGTGCATCGGGACTCTTTTCATGAATGTTAAAACCATACACATTCAAAGATATCCTTAAAACGCCACGCAGCGCAGGCTAGTGTCTGTAGTTTAAAAAAATTTAAAACTGTTGTGTAGAAAACTACAGAAACCAAAGTATTAAAAACAAAAAACTCCATAGCGTCAAAGCGATTTTACATAGATTAAAAAGTCCCGCGCCATTTAGTTATTCTATCCGATTTTGTAATTCTATGGCATAAGCATTGCTAGGAGGTGGCTAGTCGACGATGTGGACACATCTTCGGACCCTGTTCTAATGTGGACTCGGAATGGGTATCAATGACCAATATGACCATAGCATTCTTTACAACACAAAACGACAAGCATCAAACGCCAGCACCACGAAATCTTCTTCATTGACCATTTGCTGAAGAAGAATGGATGCTTTAGGACGATTCTAATAAAAAAACAATAAACATACTAAATCAACAAAATGGCAGATAAATATACCTTATTTTCCAACTAAATTAAATAACTTGTGTGCAATGAGATTAATGAAAAACTCTGTTCAAAGAGCGATGAACGGAAACGTCAATAATTATTTAACATTGCAAATACAATTGGCGCAGTTTTAATTGCATTGCTTTCAGACCGACGGTGAACATACAAGTTATTCACATTATTCAGCAGCTTTTTGGTTCCACACCCAAGGGTTCAAGAAAAGAGAAAGGAGAATTAATCTCATGCTTCTGAGAATCACCCAAAAGATTTTGGGTGATTCTTCTGGTTTCGTTGGAAATGTTTGAACGATGAACGAACATTTAGTTACTCTCTAGGGTTGCAACTATAAAATGGAACTGTGAAGGACACATGATTAGAAGGAACGATGGTAGGTGTAGTAAAGCTGTAACGGAGTGGTACCATAGTAATGGAAAGCGTAGTACTGTGCCCCTAGTATGAGATTTTCTTCACGCAGACGCTAGCGACTGCGTTAGCGATTTAGTATTGCAAACCTGTACAGCACCTCTGGCGGATAGTAACGCAACTAAGAAATTCCATACAAAATCCTAACGCAGTCGCTAGCGTAGGGGCACTGGGCCGGCGGCTAGATGAGTCGATGATAGTTGGAAAGTTACTGGCAACAACAGGATTGCGCTGGCTCAAAATAGCGTAGGATCGCGTAGACAGATAGGCTTATGCCCAGCAGTGGGTTGTAGACAGCTGATGATGATGATTATTCTATTGTTCTGCCAAAAGGCAAACAAAGTACTAATTTTTTTTACAGTATTTAAAGAGAGTACTTTTATGAGCTGGCAACCCTACACTAGTGTCAAGAGACGAGGAGTGTTATTTTTGAGATGTATAACTCACCCAAAACCGGTGAGTCGAATGATTATTGTTCGTTTTCGAATGATTTTCATGCGACATAACCGGTGACTCGAACGATAATTGATCGACTCACCGGTTTTGGGTGAGTCATACATTTCAAAAATAGCACTCCAGATTGGTATGCCCTCATCTGACTTCACAATTATGCACACCGGACGCATCCCGAATGCAATTAAAACTTGCACGGCCCGCATTCACCACTTCTTCCCTTACGGGATGGACGGTGTCGCAAATTATTGTTTCACTAGCGACAGGCGACACGCCCCGGCTTCGCATGGGCATAGAAACCTTTTTCTTGAATCACTCTAGATCTATTAAAAAAAACCGCATCAAAATCCGTTGCCTAGTTTTAAAGATTTAAGCATAGAAAGGGATATAGGGACAGAGAAAGCGACTTTGTTTTATACTATGTAGTGATATACTAGGTATCAAGTTCAATTTTATTTCAAAAAGGTAATGTACTACCTAATTTCCTAATAAAACCTTACATTCTTATAAATTACTAATAGTAACTAAAAATAAATGAATATACTATGTGTAATTTATCTGTATGTCAATTTCAAATAAAACCGGCCAAGTGCGAGCCGGACTCGCGCATATAGGGTTCCGTACCATTATCTATAGGTACAAAATGACGAAAATATTACATTGCAACTATGCAAGTCCCACTTGAATATTGTTTTTAATATTTGTTGTTATAGCGGCGACAGAAATACATCATCTGTGAAAATTTCAACTGTCTAAGTAGCTGTCACGGTTCATGAAACAGCCTGGCGACAGACGGACTTACGGACAGCGGAGTTTTAGTAATAGGGTCCCGATTTTACCCATAAGGTACGGAACCCTAAAAATGAAGGTGATAGCCTGCAGTTATTTTTCAAAACCGACAATCATGTACAGAGAAAGGAAATTAGATAGATAGCTATTTTGGTATCTCTCTTGAGTAACAAAACAAGACCTTGGGCTAAGTAGTGTTGGCAAAAAAGGTGAGAGGGAAAAACGACAATTAGATCCGCCGCGGTTTTTGCAGCCTGTCCGTTTTTGCTGACCATACGCAAACGCCAAATTTAATGTAATTAGTTGGAAAATACCAACACTATTAGGTTTCTTGTGTAGCTAATAAATATACGGACAGTACTTTTTATAGCGATTAGAGAAAAGAGGATTTATAGCCGTCAGCTGTTAGAATGATGTTGACATTTTATTAAAATTTGTGTAATCGATTCGCGTGACTGACGAAAGAAAATATGTAGAGAGAGAGGAAAAAGTTAGTTAGGCTTTTCTTATAGCCAGTCTGCCTGCTAGTTAAAGAACTTTCAGGCACCCCGGCTTCGCCCGTAGTGATAGATAGTGTGGCTTGCCAAAGGTGAAAGATTTTTTTTAAATCGGTCCAGTTGTCCTATTCGAAGTGAACACAAATTAATTAACTGCAAATAATTTGAGGACTGATTCAGATCAATATACTCGTATTATACAACTTTTACAAAAAAAAAACTTATATAAAAATACATAGAAATAGAAAATCGGCATAGGTAATTTTTTCAATCTGTGTCGAAATACGAACAAAATTGTTAACCTATATAAATTAAGAATCATCTGATCCAGATTAGGTAGTATGGAGTGAAAAAGAAATCGTATTTTGACGAGTTTATTTGAGTTGTTCAGTATAGTCTGTTCGGTATATGGTCTGAGTCTGCCCTTTAAAAAATTTAAGTTGATTTGTGTCCACCTGCCTGATACATACACACTGCGAACGGCTGGCTAGTCGTAGTAAAACCAGTCAAGAGTGGTCAGATTTTCAAACCAAGGGCTCATGAGTTCTGTGTCAAGGGTTTCGTGTTTTTGTACCAGCTTTCTCCGACAGTTGTTTCTCCTTTTTCTCTTGCTTCATGATAATTACTTCTTGTAAATCGGCAACATGTGTAGAGATAATATCATACCTGTAACAATTAAACAACAAAAAGTTAATAAATAAACAAGTAAATAATTAAAAAGAAAAACTTATCCGCCGCTGCCTAACCACCTAACGTAACTGCCTCCGTGGTCCAGTGGTTACGGCGTTTGCCTGTCGACGCGGGAGTCGTGAGTTCTATTTCCACGGGATATGCATAATTGTTAAGTCGATTCTACTGTCTGTCAATAGTTAAGTTAACAGAGAAAAAATACTAAAAACAGTACTTATAAAATATTTAAGTGCGGCATAAAAAAACGAGATTTTTTTACACTTTTGTATAGATAATTTGTTCGTTTGTTTGTTTGTAATAACTTTATTGCACAAAACTAACAAAAAAATACATTACACAAGATAAATGAGACGGCGGACTTATCCCATAACGATAATGGTACGGAACCTTTCGTACACTAGTCCTAATCGCACTTTGCTTGTTTTATTTTTATTTCAATAAAATGTTGTTACAAAATAACAGTATGTACCTAGACTTGCAGGCGCCTGAAAGGCTACGGTAACCGTTACCGATCAGGTGGGCCGTATGCCTGTTTGTCTCCTTAATAGTATAAAAGTACTCCAAGACTTCAAACCGTTCAGTATACTCCCAAAATACATAACAGTAGAGAGTAGCTTAGTAAAACAGGCGTCTTAATTGAGCGCATGCTGCATAGCTCCCGAGAGATACTCTGGCTCAGCAATATCTTTATATTGCTCAGCAGAGTGCCTTGGAGTTAATTAGAGATTTCAATTAATTTAATTCCTTGCATTTCATATACAACAGTTTATATCGGGTGTTACAAAATTAACAAATTATCTTTTTTAGCATAGACACTAGACAGGCAAAGAAATGCCACTTGTGGCGACCAATCGAAATAAGGTCACGCTTGCAGTCGTTTGACACGCACGATAGTTGCGAACACACATATGCTATCGAGTTCTTGAAAATTTAGGTATATAATTTCATGACACACAACTATTGTACAATGGTATGCATATATACATATATAGTTAGTTACACAACATGCTTGGTCATGCTAAGTCATGTCATTATGAGTTCAACCCTAGGGCGTTTTATGGATAGGCTTTAGTTAAGTATGGTATAAGACTTAGTATTACTTGTAATTTTATCGATTGGTATTTGACTTGAGAATAGACAACTTCCTCTCTTTCCGTGGGTGTCGTAAACACTAAAGGACAGAGGTCTAAAACCCTTTGTTTAACGCAGTTTTAAATATCTCTTACCTGGGGTTGCCATCTCTACCAATTGGCAATGAGAAAAGACGTGTGAAAAGCCCGGATTTTAGAGCTCAGACACTGAAAACATGTTTCTTTTAACATGTTAAAAGAAAGTCTTTATGCGCACTGTGGCAACTGCGACGCTATTTAGCAAGTCGATTGGTCGTCGGTTCATTACAGGTTTTAAACCCGGACTAGGACAAAACCGGGGAAATCCGGACGGATGGCAACAATATCTTTGATAGAGGATTCCACTAACCGACGTCACGACGAATCAAAGGAACGTCAGACAGACATCCAGTCATTAAAATGATGCCGAATCTTTTTTTTTTTAAAACTTCCACCACTTTTTCGCTGACCCCTAGCCTCGAAGCCGGTATTGTGAAGAATGATTCTCTTGCTTTAGGAAATTGCAGGCATGAATTACCTGTCTGATTAAAGTTAAATTCAGAAGTCACAGCTAGGCCGAGAGACGGTTTCGGAAAACTAAACTACCAGGGATATACAGACTCAATTGACTGTACCTACACGATAATAAGGGTTCCGTTTTTACATTTTTGTACGGAACCCTAAAAATTTGTAAATGAATAGCCGCTAGCCGCTGGACGTCCAGTACTTCGCTTTCCGTTTTTAGGGTACCACTCCGTTACAGCCTCACTCCACCTACCATCGTTCCCTCTAGCCAGGTATCCTTCCCAGTTCCATTTTAGAGTTGCAACCCTAGAGAGTACGTCTAATAGAATGGAATTAAAATGAATAGTTGAAAAAGGCTCAAAAGAAACACTTGATTAGATTTCACGTGTAGACTATCGTGACAATAACAAGTACTCGTATGTCTAGAGGTTATATTAGTTTCAATGATTATGCGTATCCTTTGTATCTTTCAGTAGATAGTACAGACTACAACTAAAGCAGCTTTAAGACCTTGGTCCTTATGCCTGTGCGACAGGGTTTAAATTTTAAAACAATTGTACACTAAGTCTTGTCGGCAGCCGTACTAGATAATAATAGCTTTTGTTATAACTAGTAGCCAGGTTTCATTATCTATGGCACCATATTGTTCTTCAGAGCCATAGAAAATGATATGTGATTATGAATGGCGAAAGAAAATTTTAAAACAATGTTTTTCTTTAACGCCTGTTTTGCTTTGTGTATTAAAATAAAATTATAAATCCAATTGAGATTAATACTCCGTATCATCAATTAATTACCTATAAGTACTTATTTGAAATTTAAATAAAAAAAGGCTTGACGGCTTAACTCGTTAGCGTCAGGGTTTTGGTACTAATCACGATAACAATAGGAGCTCTAACCCTGCTTCTATCACTGGGACCCAGCCTTTAGCGTATAGTCGCTCGTCCATGCCAACCTATGCCATCTAAGTTACTCTACGAAGACCAAATATATTCACTGACTGCAATATGACAAATGAATAACAATGGCAGAAATAAACGTTTACACCAGCTCGTGTTGGAGTTCTTCACATTCTTCTTCGGGATCCTGGCCTCCGACAAGAGTTCACCACTTCTCCCTATTCTGCGCCACTTCTTATATTGCCGGTCTGCTCCTTGGAGGGTTTCCAGATATCTATACAATTTTTTATCTGTTATCTGTTTACGAGTATATAAAATTGTTCTGCCTCTTGGTAAACTGATTATCTAATTAATTTTAAAACTAGATTCAATAGGATTATTTAACGCTTTTAGCAGTATAAGATTGAGACCCCCATCTTTCTGTGAAGATTTTTATATGGTTTTTGTCATGGATTTAAGTTACTATTTTCTTGTATAAAAGCTGTAACTCTTCCTAAAACTAAATAAATAAATTTAATCAGCCAAAACTTCCCCACACACCCTCACGGAGATTAAGCGACTTATAAATCACCCCATGGCAGGTTTTCATAGCCTCACGACTGCGCCGTTATCATAAGAGGCAATTTTTAACGTGACACACTAAAAGCGCAAATTATATCAAAAACGTCTTCTGCTCGGATTAAATTATAATTCTGAATTTGGCGGGCATTTGTCATCATCGTCCTAGCGAGTCGTAAAAGTTATTTTTTTTTTCAATATTTCGCAATCTAGGCATGGACCAGAGGCGGTCTTATCACACAAGCAATCTCTTCCAAGCAATATGAGAAAACTAAGTTGAGTGAATGATGTTCTGAGCCTGATGTTCATAACTGATGTGGTCTTAGATGGAGTTGGCTGGCACAATTACAACCTATTCAGTCTAGCTTTGCTCAAATCTTTAGCTTCAGAACCCAGTGTACGCTTTAATCATGGTCCTAGACATGACCGTGGACATGACGGACGGAAAATTGATGATGATGACATTGATGATTTATAACCAATAAAAATGTCTAATTTGCCTTATTTAATTGCCTTGTTTGTAAGTCTTGATGACTTTTTCTATGTTGGATTATATTAATGACCGTACTTGAACCGATACCCACTACTGCGCCTAATTTGATTTAATTTTATCCCACCAAAAACATAAATGTAAAAAACGAGAGCCAAGTTCAATACAAAAATTATGCTTGGCGGTGAGCTTCGCCGCAAAAATAATGGCGATCTAAATGAGTGCCAAGTTCTATGCAAAATCGAAATATGTTTTTATAGGAACAAAATAACATTATGAACAAGTATTAAACTCTATTTCTTTGCTTTATTAGATACCTATAACAATTGCTGTTATTTAAAAATGTGAGATCTTGAAGTAGGTTAGATTTGACTTGGCTGTGAGCCGCGCACAAGTGCAAGGCGCGAGCGAGTTCAAGCAGCATTTTTAGACTAGTCAATACATACATATATCGGTACCAATAAGACTTCGCTATTGCCTTGACCTTGGTATACATACACATTGGAGTTTCTTTTAGGGTACAAAGAGTTCGAACTAACAAATTTATACCTTAAAATATTATTTCTTATTTTCAAAAGAAATCAGAGAAACGAACCTTGAGCACTGATCTTTGTTAATTTAGTGAGCCGTGGACTATAAGATAACTACTATGCTGGTATAAACCAACCGACACGCTAAATTTTAAGTAAATCGCTACCGCTTATAATTTTGTACCATAAGTCAGAGCGTGACGCTGATTGGCTGGTGTGCTGCCGCGCGCCGCTGACGACACACCGTTGTTGGCCGGTTGTTTAGCGCGTAGGTATTACAAGTTTTTTGTATGGGGACACCACTTATTTTTTGACTTTTTTTTATTTTTTGATTTTTTCCTACGCTTACACACAATTTCCGAGCTGGATTCCAAATTTCATCCTTCTAGGTCATCTGGAAGTAGGTTAGGTTTAGGTACTATAAGTCAGTCAGTCAGTGCTAAAATTTACAACTTTTTGACCTTCATATCTTTATAACCGTTTGAGCTAGCTTCATGAAATTTGGGCTTCTACATGTCCTGATGGATCTCATTAAACACACGTAGTTTAATGTATTTACATTAAAGAGGTTTCGAGTTATAGAAGGGTCAAAAGTGGCACCAAGTGGTTCGTGTAATATTACACTCGGCGCTGGCTAGCCAGTTCCTTTGCTTGAACTTGGCTTGACACGCTGCCGCGTGTCTAGATTCAAAGAAACCCTAAAGCTACACCTTATAATGTTAGATACCTATCAATGAAAATTCCGTCAAAATCGGTCCAGCCGTTTCGGAGATTAGCCGGAACATACAGACCGATAGACAAAAAACTTAAATTGTAATTGTCTGTAACTGTATATGTCTATGTAACGTGTATATGTATATATGTAGCTTAAACAACTACAACCTTTCAGGGTTAATGAATAACCTTTAAAGCCATGCACCAACCCTGTAATATCCCAGTATGCTAGTTTGACACTCTGTTCCTCACAGGATCACTCAGATCCAATTAGGTACATGGAAAATTAAATACTGTGAGCACAGACGTAACAAAGGATTTTAACCATTCAAATTACACACTGAATATTCAAAATGTTTCAACCTCATAAATGGCATAATGTAACTCGTGGACCACTACGTCAAGCAATGCTTAGTGCTGGGTTCATAGCCCAATCAATGCATCCTAATAATCCTTAGTATAAGCTAAATTTAATGTATGTTATTGTATATTGTTTTGGCAAATAAAGTTTTTTTTTTTAGAAAACGGTTGGCGAGACTGAAAATCTTGTCTTGAGTGGCCATACGTTTGACTTCAAATTAATCGTCGTAGGTATATTAAAAATGTTGTTGGCCACATAGAACATTGTACTAGATAATGGTCTACTATATGTCCTACCGTACCTAAAATTATCTTAATTTGATAGATGTTTTGCCCGTTCTGTTAGATTTTTGGAAATCCATTAAGTCTTGACTTTGTAAAGATTGAAGTGAAAAATTTTCGGAAGCTAGCTTTCTTTGTAGTGAATTGTGTACGTTACAATTTTTTTCTTTTTTCAATTAATAAAAAAACGGAATAAAACGTACGGTTAAGTGGCAGCAAAGTCAAATTAAGAACGGAATAGGAAATTTTTCCTCTACGTTATTGTAATTCATACCAGTAAATTGAATTTATATCGCGACGTGGTATAATAACATTACACGTTGACTTAACACGCAGTAATCTTCTTTGAACAGAATTATAAGCGAGATGTGGCTTAGAGGCGCGTGAAAATTGAACTTATTGGAATATAGCTCTTGCCCGTGTACCTATGTACTTACCCCCGTATTAAGAAACTTTGTTTTTCTTCTCTATGGCTTTATTTGTGAGGACCAAATCTTCGCCACTAACTCTGCCAGTGCCTACTCCAGAGGTGCTGCCGGTCCCAAGCCCGGATAAAAAAGGAGGGTTCATCGATGTGCAAATCATAATAGTAAAAAGCAAAATGATTGAGAAGTCCAACACAAAAGAAACAACTACGACAACCTCGGCATGATTTAAAGGATAAACGTAATCGCTTACCTGAAGAGGCTGGGTAAGAATACATCTTGGAGACTGGAAGCAAGAGATCGAGCGAAATGAAAGAAGATTGTGGAAGAGGCCAAGACCCATAAAGGGTTGTAGCGTCTAGGAAGAAGAGATCTCCGCCACTAACAAGTTTATCACAAATTTTAGTTAAGCCCATATTAACTAAAATATGTTTTGTCTCTTTCTTTCTTACCGACATTTCACGTGAATAAACGAGCCGAAACATCTTTTAGCTAAAATGGGCTTAACAAACGTTTTTCAATACTCTTTTCTTACCCAAGACAAGAATTAGGCGATCGTGTGCAGGAAAAAAGAAGTTTTAAAATCTGACCGCTGACAAGCTTAACTGTTTGTTTTTTGAACGCTTATTACTTCAAAACTACTGGTTTTTGGTTTCAACTTACTGGAATTTGAAAAATTATTATCTCATATGAAAGCCTTATTCCTGAGAAATAAAGCCATGGTTCATAAACATCACTGGTACGTAAAACCGCGGGGAGAAGCTAGTCAATATAAAACTAAACAAATCTCAAATTATCTGAACCAATCTGCTTCGGTCAGTATCGCGGGTCCCTGCCGGACGTCGCATCAATCCAATTGGCCCTGGATTTCCTCTATAAGTCTAAACAGGTCAATGACAGCTAGGGAAGATAAGGGAAGGAGTAGGGACCAATAGAATATCTTAGCATAGTTTTAGACTGAACATTCCCAAGGCATAGATGAATCATATTTAATAGATTCAGGCGTTACTTACTATCACCAAATGGGGGGTCCCAAATCACACGAACACGTCGAAACTTTGGGTCCTTTTGTACCTAAACCACCAGTTAGTTCATGCGAACTTCTACAGTACAGTTCTACAGGTCAGAAGTAGCTGCTTGCTTAACTGCTAATATAATTAATAAAATACCACTGGTATTACCATGGCGCACATTCAATTTAAATAGGTAAGTAATTGGATTAATTGTTATTCTGAATATCAACCTAAAACGAACAAATCGCTTTTCTAATATAAATTCTTCCGGCCCTACAGTCTGACTTCAATAATTGGCGAGAACGAATCTTTTTTTTGTGTACAGATAAAATAACAAATAGAGAACAAAAAATTGGTTATCTTGTTTGGTTTACAATGATGGTGATGTCCTCTTCAATATAATATATAATAATAGATTCAGGTGTTACTTTACAGAAGCCAAAGTTACAAGTACTTATCTACTTGTCTTGGTGCCTGAGGATGCCTCGCAAGGGATGTGGGTGCAAACTAATGGTGGCGGGAATGCTGGGACTAACAGTAGTGGGTGGGCGCCGGCCGGCAGTAGTTGGCATGAACTAACTGGTGGCGGAAGCGCGCAAAGTAATTTGGTAAGAACTGAATGTATGTAGGTATTTTGTGTTGTCTATTTTTATTAACTTCATCGCCACTATGATTTTGATCGGGCACATTTCGATGCCTTTGTAACTTTTACATGTTTTTTTTTCTTTGATATACGAGTGTTGCCAATTATTTTGGATTTATTTAATCTACTTCTAAGACATTTTTTTGTGATTTCTTTTAAAGATTGTGTTATTAGTTACATTTTATATTTATACTTGAGCTTTTATTTCGAGAGGTTTCGTTGATCTGGCAAACTTATATACTACAGATTACAGAATACTATTCTGGTATAAATATTCAACCGCCATATAAAGAAACATGCCGTTTTTTAGTGTATTAGTCTTCCCATACTGAGACATATTAACGCCACTAACAAGCACCAGAGACACTGAACCTAAATAAAGCACTAAATCAGTTTATGGTACATGACGATACATTAAAAAAATAGTTTTTTAATAATTTCTAGTTTCTTAACAAAATTATTTTTTCTTAACAAAATTGTTTTTAAAAAATAATAGTGGGATTTTTACAGATTTTTAATGGCCAGTTCATTTAGGTCCTATAGAATTTCAAATAGCGCGCGTGACGCGACGCAATTTTTTTTTATCTGGCTATACTACACAGCCACCTGTGACAACTGTGATAACGGGCAAGTCAAATACATAACATCCTCCTTTTTTGTCGAGGGTGAACGTCTCCAAGGCGCGGCGTCAGATGTCGCCTCACGCAGATTGATTTAATTTCCGTTCTAGCCAAGATTATGATCAATAGAGTTATAGTCGAACACACATGCTAGATAGTTACTTTTTTTTTTTATTCTGAACTAGCGACCCTCCCCGGCTTCGCACGGGTGTAATGTTATAGGATTTACTTACATAAAAACCATCCTCTTGAATCATTCTATCTATTAAAAAAAACCGTATCAAAATCCGTTGCGTAGTTTCGAAGATTTAAGCATACATAGAGACAGACAGCGGAAAGCGACTTTGTTTTATACTATGTAAAGAATATTGGTAGAGACTAGAGACATATCGTCTCCTCGCAATACGCATGAAACTCCTTTATTTTCTTGAAATACACTATTATATATAACAGTCGGCTAACAAAAGACTTATCTGTTTAATCGCCGTCTAAAAACTAAGAAACTCGAAATAATGACAAAACTCTTTTTAATATTATATGCGAAGATGCTAAAAGCTGTTCGGTGTTTATATTAAATCCTCTGTAAAAATAATCTCCCAATCCTAAAGCTGCGGCTTGGTTGACAGCGGGTGTTAATTACAGTCGTCTTTTCACAAAAGCAGTTTCACTGAAAATCAATGCAATGAAACAAAGATACGACAGAAATGGAGCTATTTAAAAAAAAAACATGTATTTATAATAAAAATAAATTATTCAGTTTTAAAGAACAAAGATTATTTTGTTTAGACTTCGCAAACTACAAAAGAGACTACTTGGGATTTTTAGATCGTTTTTTTTTTAGTTTTACTTTGTAATTTTTATGTTCTAATTTTACTTTTATTTTTAACGCTATAGTTTTATAAATACTTATTTAGTTAGTTTACTGTTTCACGAAAACAACAAAAAATTAATTCATGTGATTCACGCAGGCTAAGTCACAGGTTTTGAATCTAGTTTAAAAGCAATTGGCTAATCCTAGGGCTGCGGCTGGATAGACAGCTAAAGATGGTTTTCCGACCGCACGAATTCAATCTAGTCAGTCTGTCAATAAGAATAAAATAGAAATAGGATAGAAACGGTCAAGTGGGAGTCGGATTTTCTCATCAGGTACGTACACACAGCTCATTTTTGATAGTTTAAAAAAACTCTGACACCATGGTATGCAGGGTCAACACTATATGCATTAATTTCATAAACGTAACATCGTTGATATATTGAGGTGCTTTCGTAGTGGACGGTTAAGAAAACACACTTATTTATTTATTTATTTTTTATTTATGGAATAAAGACACTGGTAGCACTTACAGTTTCTCAATGCGTGCTATAAGCTAGGGCAATTTACATAGGTTTATGAGACATATACATTATACATGAAAAAATAAAGGTTTTGAGTTGATCATGTAAAATGTTACAGGGTCGATTGAGGTTGTAACAGATTCCATAAGCAAACAGGCTCACCAATGCCATCTAGTGATTCCTAACAACAACTGAGGCAGTGTGATTGGTTCGTGCGTTCTGTTTAAGGTGCAAACGAGAGCGAATTAGAGAGAACACGTAGCGGTGACCACAGTGCTGCCTCGTAATTACCATTTGTAGTGTTTAAGTCATAAGCGGTAGCGGGTCACATCTCTTATTAGTGTCCAACCGAAAGAGGAGTTTCTATCGAAAATGAATCTTTGGTATCTGTTCCAGTTTCGACCGAACCGAATTGGAACACAAAACTTTTTCAAACATGTTAAAAATCTATTGTTTACTGAAAATTGGCCATCCGCTATTGATCCCTATAAACATAGTTATAATGTGTTTAATTATAAATAACAATAAGTAAGTTAAAGACGTAACAAGAAGAATCCCGAAGTCTGAATATTTTCTGCTGAAAACGAAATTGACAACATTTCATTTTTTTTTGCCATTTGTTTTCTTATGCTCAGTAAATAGTATTTTGAAAACTAGGAAACACGTATTTTTTCTTTTCGCGATATTTTAGATCTAAGTTAAAGAAAAATATTTTTAAAATTTTGTAAATTCAAAAAATGCTTTAGAGGATAAATAAACCCATTACCTTTGCCTACACGAGTTAAAAAAATAAAAATAATGAAATTGACATTGTCACGATTGACGTTTGACGTTGGTTTGTTTTTGTTTTCGGTTGGTAGTGGTGATAACATAGATTTAGAAATAATATAGATGTAGTTATGATTTGTCATTTCCTGCGAAAATGAGATGGCGAAATAGGAAAGTCCATCTTCTGTCTCATGTGCCGCCATGCTATTTGTACATCTATAGGTATATGATCTAAGGTGATAGGAGGAGGATGATAGGAATGCTCAAACCACAGACTATCTCTTTATTTCATTTGACAATGACATTTGACACCTCAATTTTTTAATTATACTGTATAAATGCGCAAAGTTATACACGACGTTAATCCGCCATTGGGACTGCACAAAGTTTTTTGGGAATATTTCGATAAATAAGCGATAAAAATGGTCGAATTTTTTTTTTACGGTATTTTTAAAACATAAACTTCAAAATAGTTAACAAATTGAGGTACCTAAAAAAATTGAAATGTTGTGAATTGGCGCCGAAGCAAGATAAACGATAAATAATTGCCATAACTAGCAGAAACCGCAACCAAATCTTCGGTCACTAAAATATATAACGCGAATGTCATTCATATATTAGTAAAATCAAATCAAATATTACCGAATGATTTACTGTTATATAGTTACTTTCGTACGTCAACTCCCTAAACTGTAGCTTACAATATCCACGTTATTCTTATTTTCCGTGTCAATTCCTATAATATTTCTTTAGCAACAATTCCATCGTTCATATAATATGAAAATCTATAATCCGCTTCACTTTATTCGACCAATCGTAAGGGGGAGTTCTTGAGGCGATAAGTGACGGACAGAAGGTGAATTCGGGAACAAGTGCCTGTCGAGACCAGACGCGCGGAATGACATGGCATTAACATGGGTTAACACAACCACTGTGGTCTTTTACAAATCACTACACTGTGGATTTTGATGCGGTTTTTTAATAGATAGAGTGATTCAAGAGGTTTTTATGCCCATGCGAAGGCGGGGCGGGTCGCTAGTAAGTATCTAAAACACACTAACTGTTGCACGCAATTTTATCTACTTTTAAATGTCGACGAATTCTAGATTACAGCCTCAATAATAGACCACTCCCCATTCTCCCGTTAAAATTTTGAAAAAGACTAAGGGACAAACATAGGTTTTACTAAACCTTATTTTTCTTTCCGACTAATGAGGGATTTCCAAGGAGAATGCAGACACAATAGAAAAAAAAATGGGTCTGTGTATAAAAACCATTGATGTGATAGTTCCGTTCGCGAACCAATTGAGTATTAAATCGTAAGAGGAGGTGCATTAGGAGCATTTAAAATTAGCGCGCAACGAGCTATTCGGAGCTACACTCGTACGTCAATATTGCTTTACTAGAACTCTTGTCCAACCACAACTAGTAATTAAGACACTCGCTCGTCGCTCGTCGCTCGTCGCTCCTGCCTTGTCCCGTATAACAAACGCGTGTTTGCGCTGTCACGTTACCCGGGACAAATCAAATATTTACCCGCCTCTGTCGGATTTGCCTACGAATGCCCACTGAATATCCCGCTTTGATGATGTATTTGAGAAAAATTGGCGGTTCCCCGATCTTATTTAAACCCAAGCATTGGACTAAGAAGGGTTTTTAAAGTAATTGGACAAACAGAGCGAAATGTTTTACGTTTTTCAGTAAATTTGATTTGTTACAGCTACACTCAAAAGAGCCCTTCGACTGTACAACCTAGTATGAAATTTTACAAATGCAGACGCTAGCGACTGCGTTAGGATTTTGTATGGAATTTCTTAGTTATTACAATCCGCGCTGTACAGGTTTGTCGTACAGCGCGTCTGCGTTTATTAAATCTTATACTAGGGGAATGATTATTTTTTTTATTTACTTTAAAAACAAAATACAGCTTGACGCATAAACACTATGGCTACGCTCTCATCTAACCCCAGGCATAGACGCTGTCTCGCCAGTTTTTTGTGCTATTTTCAATTAATATCAAAGATTAATAAAAAATTGTCCCACGCACGATTCGAAATTCTTTGCTTAATATGGTCAATTTAGATAGGGGTGTTGCCAGAATAATTATCATTAAATTATTTTGCATAATACTGGCACATACTTTCCTAAAGCAAACTTAACAGCTTTTTCTATTTATAGCCATTACCAGGATAACGAGGTTTTCTTGTACAAGGAAAACATAATTCTGCCATGCTACGTAGAATAAATAAATGTAGTAGGCATGGCGTAGATATGTCCTGTCACTCTCATTTTAGCTTGAACTGTCTGTGTGGTCCAGTGGTTAAAACATTTGCCTGTAGATCGTAGTCGTGGGTTCCCCACGGGAAGCATACTTTGTTTAGTTGTTTTCAGTTTGGTCCATCTGATTGTCTAATAATAAAGATGATTCCGTGCTTCGGAAGTCACGTTAAGCCGTTGGTCCCAGCTGCCAAAAAGAACTCTTGAGACCCACCAATAATTTTTTTTATGAGGTTAAAAAAAGAAACAGAGAAGATAAGCAAGTAGCAGCCCTACCTTCAGACATAGCCTCAGGCCAGTAATCTTTAAAATAACCTTCAAAGGTAGGGAAACAATTGCAAATGTATGCTAATTCCTCGGCAGAGACACTTAATTCGACAAAGACAAGCGTTAATTAATTCATAAAATTATTCATGTAAATTGTCTCGAGATAAAAAAACTTATTAAGAAAGTACAATAAGGCTTGTTTGTCATAAGCGGCCAGAAAAGTGGACAAAATAGGCCACTTTTTGAATACAGGACGGCCGGCGAAATAGAGGCAAACCAAGGAGTGGCAAGAGGTTGCCCTAGATAGAGATGTGTGGAGAAAGGGGGGAGGCCTTTGCCCATCAGTGGGACACAATAATAGATGGCTAAAATAAATGACTACATAGTATAAAACAAAGTCGCTTTCTCTGTCCCTATGTCCCTTTGTATGCTTAAATCTTTAAAACTACGTAACGGATTTTGATGCGGTTTTTTTTAACAGAGTGATTCGAGAGGAGGTTTTTTTATGCCCATGCAAAGCCGGGGCGGGTTGCTAGTATATTATTAATAGAAACACCCTTATTCATAATAAATAACATACCTTTGTTAAGCCCGTTTTGACTGTTTAGGCTCTTTCTTTTACGGTAAATTTAGATAAGAGAGAAAGAGCCAAAACATATTTTAGTTAAAATGGACACCAAACGTTTGCTATTTTCCATGAATAAGGGGGTAAGTGTTCTTTCTCTTACCATAATGTCATTAATGTACTGAAAATACAATTCATATTAGCTAGGACCGAATTACCCATTCGTGTCTAAGCTTTGGCACTAATCACGGTAAAGATAGGAGCACCAACCCCGCTCCTATCACTGGGATCCAGCCTGAAGCGTACCAATCACTCGTCTAACTATGTTAATCTACAGTTACATTTGAACACATTTAAATTATCAACAGCAATATCATATCAAATACTAATAAAGGCCATGTTAAATCACTAGAGCACAATACACGTCTGCACCGCTCGGCGAACCCAAGGAGTAGAGAGCGTTACACTCAAACTCACCCCGACACTACTACTGCCAAGAGGGGTTTACCTGTAGTGGGGAGATACCTGTCACGTGATGTTACCGGGCGCTAACATTCAATACTTGCAAATAAAACAAAAATACTTCTTTTTTGTTCAAATTAAAGTTTTACATTTTTGCTTAACTTTTTTAATGAGCATTATGTAGACGATTAACTTACTCGGTAGAATTCCAATGAAACCGAGATTGGGAATTACCTGCAAAAGAGAGAAATTTAAGTTAGAATTTTCTTTATTATTATGAGACGAGAATGAAGTTTTGACGATAAAAATAGGAAACTTGTTTATTTCGCTATATCTCTCTCTCTTTCCCAAGTTATTTTATACATATCTACATACAAATAATCACGTTTTTATTACAAACGCGGTAGATAGAGTCTAGGGTCATAGACCTTAGTAATTTTTACCAAAGAAATATATAATAGCAGGTATGTCGAATCATACAAAAAACTAATTTTCATATACAAATTTATTTTCATTTCGACTAAAAAGGTCGCACTTTGCAGAACTCTTGTTGGACGATTTCTACTCACGCTTGACCGGTTTCATTCAATACCACTAGATTTTTTTTTATTTATATTGCCATTTTACGGCAAGATGCACTCAAATATAGTTTATCAAACATTAATTAACACAACAAATAAACAAAAAATAAAAATTGAGGTAAACGTACCGATTCCAAGTAAATTCAAAAAAAAAATAGCAAAATCCAACTTGTAAAACGGAAAACAAGGCTTGATACTTGTCACGCGGTGTGCGAGAGAGACGGCACTATTGCTTAGTAGGTGTGAGCGGGATGGAGGTGGTGCGCGCGCGCAAGGCACCGCCTGGCACCGGCCGGCCGGTGTTAGGGTGCATTTACACCGTAATAATGACGTCTGCTATCTAAATAAGTTATTTTTTTAAATATTCCGTGGTATAGCTCTAAATATAAAAGTATAGTTTACGTTTGGATATAGTTGACTCATCATTGCATTTACGTAGTCAGTTATACTTGCGCCAAATCAGGACCATGATTAATAGCCTACCCTGGGCTTTGAAGCGTTACTCTTTCACAGTTTTCTTTTCAAAACGGCTTAACCGATATGGCTGTTGCAATGGAGATCGCTTAGGCCCTGGAAGAAGAAGAACGTATAGGCTATATTTTATCCCGCAATTCCCGCGGGAGCGGAGTCCCGAGCAACAGCTAGTCACTATCTCAACATAATATAAAACAAAATCTTTGAAACTAAGCAACGGATTTTGATGTGGTTTTTTTAATAGATAGGGTGATTTAAGAGGATGGTTTATATGAATACATGAATTATATTATATAGCATTGCACCCGTGCAAAGACGGGGTGGGTTGCTAGTTAATGCATAAACCCAGCCTTATAATTCATATCAAAGCAAGGTAAGCTAAATGAAAACAATATTTACACGTCATTGTTATAGACACAATGACAGACAGCCAGACAGGTGTTTAATTTAACTTACAATGTTTAATTAAGTATTATGCCTGCAAGTAGGTATGTAGGCTTGTTTATATGGGTCAGTTACTGTATTCATGTATTGTAATACTAGCAGTTCACCCCGGCTTCGCCCGTAATACATACATAGCCTATGTCACTCAGGGTGAATGTAGATTCGACCAGTGAAAGAATTTTTGAAATAAGAATATAGTTTTTGAGTTTTTTTACATATATTATATTTTATTTGACCCTGAATTAATCGTGAGACTACATTGTTACCATAATTCCTCGGAGAGAAGTCAAAAGATTTGTCTCACAACAGTCTCAATCTCATTTCCGGAGACTGCACGCGCGCATATTTCTACGTGAAAAATTCTGCCACAGAGGAAACACGCATAATAAGTATTAACACTTATGCTTTATTCGAACACGTCGATACACACACACTTGACAAAAATGTCCAACACAAGCAAAAAATACACGCACACACCGGCGGTCATATACATTTGGCAGGGGGGGGGGGGTCGCCTATTCGGTAGTTTAATGCTTCAAGATGGACACAGAAGCGGGGCTGTCAACAGCATCAAAGGGAACCTTACAATATCATGTTTTCGAAGATTGTTGAATAAAAACCAATAACTTCCTCAATTTGGTTTTATGGTATTTGAAAAAATCTTACGCAACGAACTGAGGTAATATTTTCCTTGAACTTTGAAACTTACTTTAAGATATCGAAGAGACGATATAGACCGCAGTCGCTTATTGTAATAACCAGTGCCAACATATTTAGAACCATAGCGTATGCTCTGATAATGATTACTACGTTAACAAACAAACAGACAGCGGGATCTAATACCTATTATGTAGCTTGATCAAAATGGCAACTGTCAATTCGCATAAGATGCTGTACTAACTTTATAGCACCACTTAATTTTTCGTTTAATGGTTGGTTAGTAGAAAATTTCTTATAGCATTTTTTTTTATATAGAATCTATTATTCCAAAATTTTTACATTTCTCCCAGTAAAATTTTCCATTGCACTTCTATATTGTTTAAACTAATATAATAAAGCTGAAAAGCTTGTTTGTTTAAACGCTTATACCTTAGAGCTACTGGTCTGATTACATAAAAGAATATTTTTGCGTATGATAGCCTGATTGTTAAAGGTTATAATAGGCTACATAATAAAGGGCGAGTGAAACCGCGGGGAACAGCCAGTTGTCTACCTTTTGTCCTGCTGTCAAAATAACCATAGAAAGATAATAGGGTTCTGTTTTTACACGTCTTGTGCGGAACCCTAAAAGGGATAAATTGAAATTCCATGCGGAATCCTCCGCTCTGGCCGGTTTGAGGGCATCGCTCGGAAATAAACGAGGTCGGTCAAGGTCAACCTTCGAACTTGACCTTGGACCGGAACAACCTTCGTTTAGCAGAAATATGTTTTTGTCACATTGTACTGTGAATCTTTACTTATTTTGTTTTGTGGACATAGGAATTTTCCAGAATTACTTGTTTTGTTTGAATATCTTTAAAGATAAATTGTGGAGGAAATAAATAAACGTTTAGGAATGACGATTGTGTCTTCTACCCTTACTTAGGTAAGAAGCATAATTTTCTGTACTAGTTACCAAACAGCGAAAGAAAAATCTCTTGTAACTGGTTAGGTAAATTTAGTTACCAAAATGAACTTAAAGCACACAAGCCGTATATTGTCAAACTACTTGCTCTACCATCCATACTAATATTATAAAAGCGGAAGTCTGTCTGTCTGTTACGCTTTCACGGCTAAATCGCTGGACTGATTTTAATGAAACTTGGTATGGATATAGTTTAAGACCAGGGGTAAAACATAGGCTACTTTTGGGCACGATATAACCGCGTTCTACGCGGCCAACAGAGAGTGTATTTATATTTCATAAATAGCTAATTTTTTAAATGAAATTTTAATATTTCAAACAGCTAGATATATTATCTTCGTAATACTAGAAATTAAGGTAGACACTATTGTATGGTCTTAATCCCATCACAACATGTATTTAAAAAATTGCTACGAAATATGTGAAAATATATAACAAAATACCAAATGATTGAAAATGCTTGCCATGCTCAAGCGTTTAAAAAAAAAGTGAAATTTTTTTATCGTAATGAATAAAAGGATATTGTTTAACTATTTTTTTCTTATGGAACAAAAAATTATATTAAACTAGCTGTTCCCCGCGGCTCCGCCCGCGTGGGACTCGGTTATATCGCGCCCAAAAGTAGCCTATGTTTGACCTCAGGTCGTTAGTTACATCCCTACCAAATTTCATCACAATCGGTCCAGCAGTTTAGCCGTGAAGAGGTGACAGACAGACAGACAGACAAACAGACAGACTTTCGCATTTATAATACTAGCGGTTCCCCGCGGCTCGCCCGCGTGGGACTCGGTTATATCGCGCCCAAAAGTAGCCTATGTTTGACCTCAGGTCGTTAACTACATCCCTACCAAATTTCATCACAATCGGTCCATCCGTTTAGCCGTGAAGAGGTGACAGACAGACAGACAGACAGACAGACAGACAGACAGACAGACTTTCGCATTTATAATATTAGTATGGATATGGATATTTATTGATCAAGGTACAATACAACAACGTCGTTAAATAACTAATACACTTAGTAATACACGCGACTATCCAACGTGAAATATTTTTCCAAATCGGTCCACTACTTTCAAGCCTATTCGGTAAAACAAAGAATCAAATCTTTCCTCTTTATAATTTTAGTATAGAAATATATATTAATATCAGAATATTACCCTGGATCACGGAAGCAGTTAGACCCTCAGGTACAATCACAAACGTGACAGACAAACGGACAAACTTTCATTATAATATAACTTCAGATGACAAAGAACTTGTGACGTCGAGATCAAAGGAACAAGTACCCGGAACCCGGATAACACCCGGGTTCCTGACCCGGGTGTTATCCGGGACGGAACTTTAATGGAATTGTCAGGAACACATATAAACAAACATATAAGTATATATATTGGGATATGTGACTTTCTCATATACGGGTCATAAAATTAGGAAATAACTAACTGATTTCATAATCAAAGCAGATTTCTAGTCTAGAAAGTATAGGATACAAGTTAATTTTTTTAAGAGAAATCAGAGCAAGGGGATCTTGATCCGGATGTGTGATTCATTCTGAAATTTACGGAATATTTCCCAAGTTACCAAAGGGGTTCTTTAGGAACGGGGTATATATTTCCGGGAAAATTGACAAAATTCCCGCCACAGTTTCTAAATCTTCCGAGAACGACACATAACTACTTGCCAACACTGCAAGATTTACTAACTAAAGGCATCTGACACAGTCTAATGACTGCCATCTAATCTAACGATAAGGGCTAAGGTACCCGTTAGCTTAGTTATTTACCAATAACTTGCCTTCCAAAGCACAGGGGATCTAAAGTAGAAATGACATTAGTGACCAATCCAAGCAAGACCGCGTTCTATGTCGCTTGACAAGCGCTATCGTTACGAACACGCATGCCTTGGTAGGCTATTGAGCTTTCTGACTCAAGCTCCTCGTTTCTCTTGTATCACACTAAAACAATGATGTGTAAGTTTTGATTTGATAAACATCGTTATTTATCTATTTTATTTATTTATTAATTTGTGATAAAAACGAATTACATCTATTACAATTATTACACGTATAAAAAAAATCAAAATTTAACCAACTAAAAATAATAGCACTTTATAGGCGGCAAAAAATAAAATAAAAAAATAATGTCAATAATCACTACATGGTACAAAACAAAGTCGCTTTCTCTGTCCCTATGTCCCTATGTATGCTTAAATCTTTAAAACTACGCAACGGATTTTGATGCGGTTTTTTAATAGATAGAGTGATTCAAGAGATTTTTATGTCCAAGCGAAGCCGGGGCGGATCGCTAATAAAAAAAATTGAAGAAATTAAAAAAAAAAAATACTATATTTATTCTTATTGGTCAAGGTCACTCACATACTACTGTTGTGAGTGTTGTACCACTCTAATGATTTAACTATTCAAATATAAACTTAAAATACTGCTTATTCACATACATATTTCGATGTCAATGCACCACAATCTAAGGGGTGGGGGTCGATTTGTCTGAGTGCCGCAAATAGTACCTACCTAACACCCGCCAAAATCTGTGGCTGCCACAGAACAAACATATAATAGATAACAAAAGTTTGAATACATATGTATATCTTGGTTGACTGGTAGAAAAAGTCTTTGGCTTTAAGTGCGCCCGAAATTACATACATACATACATATAATCACGTCTTTATCCCATACGGGGTAGGCAGAACCTAGAGCCATAAGACCTTAGGCCACGTTTAGCATAATGGTAGTTGAAACAGGAAATCAATAGTGATGGGTTGCTAGCCGCATCGCCTATGTCATGATTTCCCCATTCGGCGATTCCCTCAGACGACTTTTACGGCTTGCGCGGGACGAGAAGCAGCTGGCACATTCTATGTTTTTCTTTTTCTCCCAGACCAGCATGGAAGACATGGCGCCCGAAATTACATAAATAAATCAAACAGTAGACGCGTATACGTCTTTCCATCCCTTAACTACCTTAAGGCCGTCTTTTGTACACTTTTTAATGTTCAAATATTAAGACAATAATATGGTTATGACGAAATTTTTTATTTAAAATATTATGTGGGCCAAGATTATTCTAAATGAAAAAATTCGTAATCTGTTTCTTATTTTATCTGTGTGCATTGCCAAATGCACAGTGCAATATATTTGCTAGCTGTACTCGCCTGTACCAGCTGCGTCTCTAACACAGTTGTACGTGGCTGTACGGACTTTGATACAATCCTGCTAATATATAAACGCGAAAGTTTGTGAGGATATATGTTTGTAATCTCTTACGCTCCAGCGGCTTTAAGATACCAGTATACGAGTACGACCGTAATATAAGTATACGCTACTTCCCAATATACCAAAAGATATTAAACCCTCAGGCAGATTTTTTATTCTCTTTATATTGCAATGCTAGTTGTTACTTGCGGCTTCGCCCGCGTAGGACTCGATTAAATCATGCCCAAAAGTAGCCTATGTTCCCTTCGTCCACTTTGGTAACTAAATTTACCTAACCATCCTTATATTATCACTGCCTAATTTTATTAAAATCGGTCCACCACTGTTTTAGCCGTGAAAGCGTAACCGACACACAGATAGACTTTCGCATTTATATTATTAAAGTACGGATTTCTCATACTGGATTTTAGACTCAAAGCACATATTTTAAGTGAATCAGTTTATAATAATAAAGCTCTTAAGGCCCAATTTAGTTTGATTAATCCCACAAAACCCAACAATATTTATATAATTGACGCATAATATCAACGAATGCATTTTCAGCATTAACTGTCAACATGCAATAATGAATCCATACTAATCCATACTAATATTATAAATGCGAAAGTCTGTCTGTCTGTCAGTCTGTCTGTCCGTCTGTCACCTCTTCACGGCTAAACTGCTGGACCGATTGTGATGAAATTTGATAGGGATGTAGTTAACGACCTGAGGTCAAACATAGGCTACTTTTGGACGCGATATAACCGAGTCCCATGCGGGCGGAGCCGCGGGAAACAGCTAGTACGTTTATAAATGATTATGTGTAAACATTAACTTATATGACCTTCAACTGTTTAAACAAATTAGACACCAAAATGAGGTTGAAGTATTTTTATGAATTTTACCAAACTTCGCCAGAAGGAGGGTTAAGTTTTTCGAGAATATGTATGTATAAATGTTTGGTACGCTTTGTGGTCTGAACGGCTTGATGGATTTAAGCTTGAGATAATTTAATTACTTACTCCTCTGGCTCAGCGACCCGAAGTGGATCTTGGCCTCCGAAACGAGAGAGCGCCACAGTTTTCTATTCTTCGCGATGGCTCGCCAGTTTACAGCGCCCATCTCACGCAGGGCAGCCTGCACAGCATAGCTCCAGCGATATTTAGGCCGTCTTCCTGATAACTTTCCCAGATAGGCTATTTTGATCTCCCATTCTCTCAAGCCAGCGTTGTCGCTGTGATTTAAACTTTTTTTTAAATTGCTTTTAATTATTTTTAACTAGCGACCCGCCCCGGCTCCGTATGGGCATGAAAACCTTCCTCTTGAATCACTATCTATTAAAAAAAACCGCATCAAAATCTGTTGCGTAGTTTTAAAGATTTAAGCATACAAGGGAATATAGGGACAGAGAAAGCGACTTTGTTTTATACTATGTAGTGATTATTGCAGTAGGTGTTTATGAAACTGTAGATACAAAGTAATATTAAGAACGATCTACACAAACCAAAGAAGGTTCATGAAAAATACTACAGACAAATTGGGGCTAAACTTTTCAAAACGAATTCCGATAACGCCGATTCAGGGGTGTCCAAAACTGGAAGTTCCTTACTGTTTGATTTACGACGACATTAGGACCCGCGGGAGCGTTTAGAACTTCATAAATTGGTCCTGTTTGTCTCATGGTGAACTGGCCGAGTATTTGATGATCAGTTTTTAAGTATTCTAGCCGTGTTTAGAGTTGTGTCTTACCCGGCCGCGACGAAGCTAATTAATGAAGGTACAATAACCTAACAGAATAAATGTAGTGATAAAATAACCCCGTACCGTACTTGTCATAGTGATCAGTTAGATTTATCTGCCCCTGACTTTATTTTTATATGTACGTTTGTATGATCCCAAAAATATATTTTTAAATACATGACATTTTATATTTTATTTCTTTCTCTTTATTTTCATTTCTTTTCGCAAAAAACAAGCGATGCGGCTTTATTATAATACAATTTCAGATCAACGGGTGGATTTTCGATTGCGGACATATTAAATGGAGCGGTTATCCAAACATGACATTTGAATTAAGCTCAGCATATTGGAAATAATTCGCTGTAATAATCCTAACTAGCGGCTTAGCCCGGTTTCGCTGGCATTTTGATGACAAAGTAATTTATAGAGATTAATTACTGATTAGCATTTAACATAAAAAACCATTATAATTTTTAATGTTAATTTTTTTATTACTCTTATTGTTTTTATCCAGTATAGTCATTTTAGTCTTATTCATAAAAAATCTTAAACTTTTTTAAGCCCACTTATCTAAAATGTGTTTTGTTTCGTTACCACAGAATATACAGGGTTAATTTAAATCAACAGCAAATATTTTAAGGGCAGATTCAGACCACTAAACTGAACAACTTTCATAAATAAACTTGTGTCGAAATACGAAAAATTTAATTTATATAAGTTTATTTGGAAAAGTTGTTCAGTTTAGTGGTCTGAATCTGCCCTTAAAATATTTGCAGTTGATTTAAATTAACCCTGTATAGAACCACAAAATAAATATCGGAAATATTTAATTATTGCCAACCCTATTTACAAATATAGACTCTACCATCATCCAAACCATCCTAACGATTTACTGCGATTACGACAACGTGACATTTGAAGACGGGGTCACTGACCTGACTTCGCGGACCGGTCAACGGATTGCAATTCGATAGAATAGAATAGACATTTATGTATTAAGACATTCATCACACATACACATCAGCAAAGAATTTCGAATCAGGCGCGGTCTCTCTACGACGCATTTTTTTTAATCTATGCAAATCAGCAAAGGACAAAGATAACAAACAAACATACATGAAAAATGTGACAAATATCTCAATAGGTGGCGGCTCAGTATTATTATCATTTTATTAATCTTCTTCAGTCCTACTTTAGTCAAGTCAAGTCAGTAGTCTAGTCTAGTCAAGTGAGTCAGAGTCAGATGGCTAAGTGAAGCGGTGGAAAAATTTCACTTAGCTATACCTTGGAGAATTTGGTGACAAAGATAAAAGTCACGTAATCGACACTGTACCACTTCCCAACACTCACGCTTGTTCACGAACACTTTGCGAATAAAAATCCACCAATATTAAGCACAAATACTCGATAAAACCTAAGTTTTGGAAATTAAATAAAGCGCGGACATAGCGATAGTTTACTTTCCCTCCAAAAACCTCCTTTAAGGAATCACGGACACATCACAGACAACCGATGAGCGATGAACAACTAGACGAACCGAACGAACGAAGATAGTTTATGAGAACTTGTGTGATATAGTTACATACTAATTCATTTGGATATTATCATAAATCTTACGCTGAAAAATAGGAAGTAAAACTAACGCACAGAACAACATGGAGAGACAACCAAAACGTTACGATTATTACAAAGGGTACAAAATGCTTGCTTTCGATTAAGATTTTGTAGCATTGTGTTTGGTTAACGGTTGAAGAAAATAAATAATTTGCGGTTTAAGTGTGTGCTAGCTTACTAAATGATATAAATTTAAGCGTTCTAAACCTATCCAGAGCCTCCAGAGAGGTCATCAAATAGAGGCATGGAATAACGCCGAAATGGTTCCAGAAAGGATCGTACTTCTCCTTCTTCTCTTGGTGCCACTTCATTACTGAAGGTTAGCTGTCAGCTCTTTAAATCTAGCCTTATCCGTAGCGAGTCTGAACAAGGATGGTACGGCAGTGTTTGCTTCGCTCTCCACTTGGCGAAGGCACTGCCGTACCTCCAGATTTTATCAATTTAATTATCTTAATATGCTATCTGCCTGATCACATTAATACCGCATTGCTCTATGATTTAGTGTCCTAAATTGATGTCTTTAACTATTCTATACCTACCGTTAAATGTCACAGACGTAGCTTCTAACTGTACCAGAAACGTCCTTGGTCTTTACCAGTCACGACTGTAATACTGAGAACCGTTGAATTCACACGGATTGTGCAATCGTATATAATGCACTTTTTGCTGACATCAGTTTCTAATCTGACTTTGCTTCTGTTACGCGATTGAAATTATAAGAAAAACTAGCATTTCAATATTGTACCATTAAAAAAAAAATTACATCGTGAATATGGTTGACTGGTAGAGAATGCTTTAAGCATTAAGTAAGTATTTTTTAACTTATGGAACAATAAACTTATAATAAAACAAAAAAGCTCCGTGTACTTTTAGATAAGTAACTATTTTTTTTTATACTGGGTGGAGAACAAATCTTGTACATACATATGGAATATTTAGTAGTAATATAGTTCTAGACATAATTCCTTTGCTTCGTTCGGTAAAAAAAACAAATGTCATTGTCATGTTGGTTTTGATTGTCAAGGAATAGACCGCAAAAGCCGTAGCGACGCCATTAATTCGTCATTAAAACATAATATTTTATTTAAAATAATTGGCTGATTCTAACAATCTGAGATTTATTTCTGGTATCAAGGAACCTTATTCCTACCGACAGAAAAAAATTCAAGTGTTTTAAAAATTTTCACTCCTACCCTATTTGGTAAGTACTGGTAACTTTGACTTCCGCAAAGTAACCGCCTGAATCTATTGAAGATTCAGCATTATTTGCACTACTAACCTATAATGCAACAAAATCTGTGGGTGCAATGAAGAATAGCAGAGGCACCAGTGAAAGTGCTCCCACGGTAGCATGCACGGGTTCACTGACCTTTGCTACTTTAGCTGCATCTCGTACTATCACAGATCTAACATTAAGACTGTGTATACAGTACAAATTTTTGATAAAATAAAAAAATAAGTACTGACCTTGACCGTGTAGTCGCTTCCAAGCTCTTCTGCAGTTCCGCTAGTGTTTTCATTTTCACATTCTGATACTACAATACTCCTACCTTTTATTTGTTCTACTTCTATCTTTCTTGGTCTTTCTCTTACCCTTCTTTTCTCTATCTTGCCTTTTATAATTATTTTCTTAAAGTCGTCGTGCCGTTTCAAATGTCCTCACATTTTTATAATTTATCGTCTGTTAATAATTTTCTATCATAGATTTAAAAAAAAATTGCCTCGCGTCAAATACCGCGCGCGTATACCAAATTATTTGAGTAAATCCCTTTTGTTTCCTACACCACGTTTTAAAACTTCACATCACTACATAGTATAAAACAAAGTCGTTCTCTGTCCCTATATCCCATTGTATGCTTAAATCTTTAAAACTACGCAACGGATTTTGATACGGTTTTTTAATAAATAGAATGATATGAGGAAGGTTTTATGCCCATGCGAAGCCGGGGCGGGTCGCTAGTCAAAAATAAAGTAACAATTACAAATTAAAAATCTATTTTATATGAAGTGTAGGTATAAGTGGCTAACTCTGCTGGGTATTTCAAGCAGTTTAGTATTAAAGAAATATGAATTCTAGTATAATATATTCCATCTGAAGAAAACCTAGTAAAAGTATTCCCACGGTTTTAAACTCGATTCCTATTGTGCGACAATCGATGCGAAATAAATTTATTGCACAGAAAGCTAATTGGAAAGATCTATGGCTTATTGTTTTAAGCTTACAATATTTGATTTAGTTTTTGAAATTTCAGTATCTTATCGATTGAGATACTTGATACTAGCGACTTTTGATAGTGGACTTGATCTTAAGATTCTAAGCTATGATTTATGGAACAACCGTTTACTAAGATAACCGCCTAAATTACTACTTGACCAACGTTCACGGATCCAATTGAAAAGAAATTCGCTTCATTCAAACAAAAGTTAATTTTGAAAATTTGAGAATCATTAATTATTTAACATACAACCGAATTTAAAACATTAACGTGAAGTGAAAGTCTAAAGGGCGCCAAAAATCAATCTCGCCCTACCCCGATCAAAGTCTAGGGCCGGCGTCGGGTGCGGAAACCACACGACAGACAAGGTTAAAAAAAACTACACAAAGGAACGTAAACAATATACCTAATTTGTTTTCGTATTGGGTCCAATTTGGCACATTACTGCCGAGATGAGTCCTATTTTGGGACAGAATTGCATTTGATTGACCTAAAAATTACCCGATAATATTGTACCAAAAAGGGTGCGGTAATTGCCTTGCCATATATGTTATTTTTATGAAATAGCCGGAAGACACATATATTTATTTAATTTAATTTATTATACAAAAAAAATATATGTAAATTGCTTTAAACTGAATGTTGCGAACGTTTATGATGCGTTCCATTTTCATTTTTGCATTGCACCTAGTCAAATAAAATTAAATGATTCTGTTATTTTTGTTGTTATTGAATGATAAGTAAATAAATTTGTTGTCAACTTTTCGTTTTCAAATTGTATCAAAGAGAGTAATTATTAATAGGTAATTATACCCATAAAATATTGTTACAAAACGGGGTTTCGTAATCTACTAATCGACACGGAATAGACTGAGGTCACTGGTTATCGCTCCTTAGTTGTCGCTTCGAAGTCATGGGCAAAGCCGCCAGCAACAGCGAGTCTGTAAAATTCGTCCATCTTGAATCAAAATGGCGACCCATTGGAACCGGGCGGCAGTGGGTCACTTTCGCCGGCAAAGTGCGTGTCCGGCCGGTCACTGGGTCTTATGGAACTTTGTGCACAGAGGAACCGACACTGGAGACCAAGCGTCTAATTATTTCGACTCACGAACCCTGGGCTTCGAAGCTATGAGTAATTGGAAATTGGATTAAAGAGAGACGATCCCCGGGGTCTAGTGGTCATAATGCCACGTTGACTCACCGGAGGTCCGTACAGATTCTAGTAGTATCAGTCATAGTATCTGTTGGCAAGATAAAAGATGTATATGGTCAAGAGAGAGACACTGCACTGTTTAGAGTATTAAATCAATCGTCTCAGATTGATTTATTAACGGCACGAGCACATATTTCTTCGTAAAATAGTCTGCGTGCAAAGTAAACACGCACAATAAGTATTAACACTAATGCATTATTTAAACACGTCGCTACGCACACAGTTGACAAAAATATCCCACACACACAAAAAAATACAAGCATAAAAATACAAGCTGGTCGGTATGACCGGCGGTCATATACATTTGGTAGAGGGGGTTGCCTGTCGGTTGGTTTAATGCTCTAAGCCAGGCATACTACTTGACAGGCTACTTTGATAGACTGTTAACTATGCTACTTTAACGTTAAATTAGATAGAAAATAATATATATTTATTACAGAAATAAAATTAAGAGGCAATAGCGCTTGGGCTCTGTTTTGTATACTGTGTCCGTGATATGAAGTTGAATGATACTATTCGTGAACCAATTACTGTAATAGGTAGCTTGTAATATTTTTAGTAGACCATGTAGCTGTATTTCTTGTCATTATAAACATATTAGACATTTTTCTTTCCAAAATATAAGTACATTGTTATATTTTTTTTACTCTGTTTTCTTTTCGGGCTGTTTTAGAAAATTGGATCACTTGGCGGGAAAAGGTACCAGAAAAATACTTCTTTTTGTGTTGTGTGTGTGCAAACTAATGGTGGCGGGCATGCTGGGACTAACAGTAGTGTGTGGGCGCCAGCCGCAGTAGCTTGCATGAACTAACTGGTGGCGGAAGCGCGCAAAGTCATTTGGTAAGTACTTGTTCTTTTTGTCCGTCAATCGTCTTTTAAAGCCATTTACTAAAGAATAGGTAGTGGTCTATTCTTAAGCTAGACATTACAAGGTAATAAGTTATTGCGGTAATGCTTAAACCGAACAAATAAACGACAATACCGATTAACGCAATTAATCACGTTTCCACTCCACGGACCATGGTTCACGCCGCAATGACTCCCATTCGAATACACGTGATATTAAAATTCATTCGAGTCGTGAATCGAGTGCTACTAGGCTATAGATTCCAGCAATCGAATGTTCAACGAATAAAGTTCACATTGGAATAGTTGTCGACTCGCATTTGATACAAAACACGCACTAACACTAGACGGCACTGGACGCGATATGAGTATTTAGCAAGCGAATAACTAAATCCAAAAAGAATATAAAGATAAACAACGAAGTAATTCTTCGTTAAAAATAAATTTAAAGATAATATATTTTTTCATATTTATATTTTTGGTTCTATCTATCTAAAATTTAAGAGCTGTGCTCTTGTCGGTGGGGTCTCTTCCAGGTGTCTCTATCTTCTAGTCTTTTTACCTTCTGATACGACACGACTCCCACTTTTTCTTTTATTTGTTCTATAAAACTCTTTCTTGGTCTACCTCTTCCCCGTCTTCCCTCTAGTCGTACGCCTCACATTTTCCTTCTTCTGTTATCAATATCCTTTATTAAAAATATTTATTTTTGCTCTATACAATTATTTTTTCACATTATAAGAAGTTTAGAGACTTGCAGCGTTCTCGAGTAGGTAACTCGACCAATGTGCAATTCACTAGAATATACGGAAATTATTACAGTGTAAAAATTTATGGCCACTATTTAATTTGAAATTTTCTAATCAGAAGGATTAATAATAACTGAGAATTTTAAAATGGCACATTAACGTTTTAATTAAGCGTATAAATGTATTTAATTACTTGTAAAAATGTTTTCTAAACGTTATTGTTATGGCCTAAGGTGGAACTAAAAGTTACCGATTACAGTTAGCCAAATTCTGTAAAATGATCGAGAATAATCGAGTTTGAATGGTCGTTTTATATGCGACTCGCTCTCCATTTGCATAACAGTATCGATATCGATAATGCAAATAGATGTATTATTTTATTAATTTCGCTGCACTATCTGAATCGTCATTTATGAGGTAAGAACACAACTGCTTATGCAGTGATTTCATGTATTTAACTAACATTTAATTATTATGTAACATTGTCACGATTCAAAATGCATTGAACTATTTATTGACTTACTAGTGAAGCGACCCGCCCCGGCTTCGCAATGGCATAAAAACTTTCCTCTTGATTCACTATCTATTACAAAAAACCGTCGCGTAGTTTTAAAGATTTAAGCATACAAAGGGACATAGGGACAGAGAAAGCGACTTTGTTTTATACTATGTAGTGATGATGTCCTACTACGGGAAATTAACCATCACCTTCATAAATGGGGATTAAGGGAATCACCACAGTGCGATTGCGGAGCACCCGACCAGACCCTATCCCACGTGGAAAACGAAAGCCCACTTCGCCGTTTTCCAGGTGGAATGAAAGAGCTTCACGATATTATGCCTGCCGCTGTCAACTGGCTGAGGAATTTGAATATAGACATCTGATCCATGCAGGATTCGTGCAGTACGCAATGATGACCTACTAATTAAAAGATGACCGACATTATTTTGACTATAGCATGCAAATGGTTTGGTGGTGCAGACTTACAGTAAAGACTGTGTGAAATCGAATTAAATAAATAAATTAACTGCTAAATGACCCGCTATTTGCTTTGACACTGAGAAAATCCTATTAGTCTAGTTTTTCTGTAAAAGCATAAAAGCTCAGAAAAGAAAAGAACAGAGAAAACGATTAGATAAATGTTACATTTCTCAATGATTAATCGTCAAATCTTACACCACTTGATCACTCTAGATCGTGCTCTATTCTTATATCCCTCACAAATGTAACAAAAACTAAAAGTAACTCATACTTTCTCAGTTATTAAAGTCGTAACAAGTTTAAAACTACTGTTCAAGTTGTCTGCACACTGCCAGGAACATTTTTATAACGAGATTATATTGTTAAGTCCGCAATTCCATCTAATGCACTTATCTATTAGATGCTATCTTGAAGATTGCATTCCCTATGTCATTGTTGGATATGTCTGAAAGTCTACACTAAATTTAAAATTAGAGGTGGACTAAATATAAGCCTTAGTATTTTAGTAATTTTAGCTACGATGACACCTTTTCCAAACGTCTGCTTTTGTTTGGTTAAAATCATGTACATCCATACTTCCATACTAATATTATAAATGCGAAAGTCTGTCTGTCTGTCTGTCACGTCTTCACGGCTAAACTGCTGGACCGATTGTGATGAAATTTGGTAGGGATGTAGTTAACGACCTGAGGTCAAACATAGGCTACTTTTGGGCGCGATATAACCGAGTCCCACGCGGGGCGAAGCCGCGGGAAACAGCTAGTAAATATATAAAAATTATATCTTCAGGTTCCATACACCTACAGTGATGTTAGTCATATAATACCAAGTACACTGGGTCGATTAAGAACTTTTTCAGCTAATAAATCTAGGCCGATAAACTAGGATTCAATAATATGTAAGACATTAACCTTAGTCACCATAAGAACAAGCAAAAATACTGAATTAAATACAGGTTCATTCAAGTTTTCTCTCAACATTCTTACAACTTACAATAAAACCAGACATTCAACACCGAACTAAGTTAGCAACTTACATTACACTACACTACAAGTGTACGACTGTTTAATACAAAGTTATTGCAAAACTACTGATGAGCCGCTAGTTGTTCTACGGCTTGTAAGTAACCAAACCAACAAAGGATCGCATACATAATGTAGCACTTTATTAAAGGTTTACATTGGGCGAGTTAGTTTGGGGCGAGTTTGCAGGTCGGTAGAATGGTCACTGTATGTAGTCTACAAGTAAAAACGTGTTAAAATAATGAGATATGAAATGCTGTTGATCTTATAATCTGGTATCATTAACCAAAGTTTAGGGGCAGATTTAGCCTGACCCTAGGTCATCAATTTATTCTGCTCTCGGCTATACCTGATAAATTCATTGCCTATATCTCCTTCAAATCCTAATATGTAAAGGTGATACTTATCGGTCAGGTTTCTCTGTAAAAATAGTGAATTCCGACAGAAGTAAGTTATTTTCTTTTCTTTTCGGCAACAGGAACGCTCTTGTCGGTATGGGCTTCAGACATTATCTATGAAAGGTCTCTAGAACCCTGGCAATTATTGCAAGCCTAACGCATTGGGACTTTTGTCTCGCATGTAACGCAACGTCACCCCATGTATGCTATACAATGCAAAGTAAAGCATTAATTGTAATAACCAGAGCCGGCAAATAGAACAATGATTAAAGGTAAACCCTTGACTTTGAAAGACTTGTAAAACTAGGAAACACATTCGAATTATGACGAAGAGCAAACTGTGTGTTCTTGTGACACGCTCGCCAATCTACTCGCCCAATTGGAACTATTTACATCGGACTGCACTTTCCAGCGTCGGTCGAGTGCATTGCTAATGTGACACGCCGTTTGTGAATTCAATGTGATTGTTTTATCAAAGAACAAACTATGTGTTGGAGATTGCTTGAAGTACAATAGAATGGTTATTACACTGTTATCATTTAGAGCGTCTTCATCTAAGCGGTGCCTCCCCAAAGGATTTCCAGAACGACCTGTTGGAAGCGGGCTGCATCCAGCGCCTGCCTGCGACCTTCTTGAGGTCATTTGACCATCTGGTCGGTAGGTGTCCGACGCTATGCTTGCCGTTGCGTGGTCGCCTTCTGCTGCATCTATGTGCCCTGCCCACTGCCATTTCAAAGAGCTAATCCGATAGGCTATGTCGGCAACCTTTGTTCTCCTACGGATCTCCTCATTTCTGATTCAGTCTCCATAGCTCTTTGGGCGCATCTTAAATATTCTCATATTCACAGCAAAAGACTTTCTTACAGTTACCAAATAGTGATAAAAAAATAGTGAGAAAAATATATTCTACAAGAACGTTGTTTCAGTAAAAGGTCTCTTCCGAACCGCGATGCAATCCTTCGGGAGATGCTTTGTACGCTCGTCAGTTATGCACGCTGCACTTTTGCATCACACATGTTCCCGGGGGATTTCAGTCTTATTGAGAGCCTTGTTGCGTAAAATAGCGAGGGTGCAGTGAAATCAGGTCATACAAAAATGAATGGGTAGAAATACACGCATTTTCTCAAAGCGATAATTTCGCATTGTGAGCACCACGCGACTACCCAGGGTGCATAACCAGGAGACTGGACCATTGTAACATGGCATTTTCTGTTAATTTTGCTAATACCTTGGATCTCCCTTTCCTGAAACAAGTTGGGTCAACTATTTACAATATTAATTATTTTGTTAACGAATTATTGAAAAAAAAATAATCACGCCATCCCCTCTTTTAACATCGATACATTGCTGGACAATAACTCTTTTCGTACAGCTGTTGGGCTCCGCTTGGGAACCGCCATATGTTCGCCTCATCTTTGCCCGTGTGGCAGCAGCGTAGATCAGTTTGGGCTCCATGGTCTTCACTGTCATCTCAGCGCTGGTAGGCTTTCTCGTCACAGCTCTCTAAATGACATCATCAGAAGGGCTCTTGCCACCATCAACGTCCCTTGCACCCTTGAACCACGAGGTGTAGCACGCGATGATGGCAAGAGGCCTGATGGTATGTCTTTGATTCCTTGGGATCGCGGGAGAGCTCTAGTGTGGGACGCTACATGCGTTGACACACTGGCGCCTTCCCACCTCAAGGGATCGGTTTCGAGAGCTGGATCGGCAGCTGAGAGCGCTGAAACCGCCAAACGACGCAAATATGCCGGTCTTAATCAAGATACATATTTGTGCCGTTTGGTGTAGAGACGTTTGGACCTTGGGGCCCCAGTGCGAGAGATTTTTTCAATGAGATCTCTCCCCGACTTATCTCCGCTGCTGGTGACAGGAAGGCTGGCTGCTATTTCGCCCAACGGATAAGTATTGCTATCCAGCGGGGAAATACGGCCAGCATTCTTGCTAACATGCCTCACGGGCAAGATTTATTTGAATTTTAGTTTTTTTTTTTTTTCATTATATCTTATTCGGTAGTAGACCTTTGTAAAAATGAAATTGTATATAGTATTTATCTGTGGTGTCAGGAGTACGATATTCACAAGATCGTGACAAGTGGCGAAAAGAATGATGGCGGAATTTTTACGAATAAAATAAAAAATACGGATGAGTTGATTTTTTTTTTACAACATCATAAGAGTCTCAGAAATACATTTCTGTAAATAAAATATTTTTAAACCCCCGGGAAAAAAACTAGATTTTTATAAATTATGTTACCAGAACTTAAATATGGCAATGTAGAAAGTGAAACATTCGCATAGAGCCACGACTTACAACTGCCAATGTCACTGTCATTCAAACTGACTTGAACTCTGTAGATTGCGGTCTACATAAAGAAAGTGCAAAGACTTGACTTTCCATATATCCTAACCTAGTACTCTACTATAATCAATTAAATCAACTGTCAATGTCGATTTGACAATGCTAGCAACTGTCAGAGTGACATGATGTTTCAGTTCAGTTGTGGTTGGGTGGGTTTTGTTTTAAATATGGCGATGGAAAATGAAACAAAAGGACGACTTTAAAAAAACGGAATAATTAAAAAACCCCGGGGTTTATAATTATTTAGTGGTGGTAAACGTGTAATTAGTTAAGTGTTCTTGCTAATGCGATTTGTTTCAAGTTATCTATATTTTTTGTTTTTTTTCGTACAAACGATGTATGGGGCTTCGCCAGGATTCTTTGTCTAAAAAGCCGTTCAAGGAGACTGAAAAAAATAATTGATATTGTCATACTTATTTTATTTAACATCGATGTTTAGATTTAACAATATATATTTCTACACTTTTTATATTTTGTGTTTATGCGAAATCTGGGTACGCTACGTGCTAAATCTACTTGAAGATGTGAATTGAGGAAAATGCATGCTTCTGAAACATAAAAATTGCAATGTCTGCGGCGGCGACATACCAGACAAGGTATCTTTACAGCAAATGTACATAAATTGCACATTACACAGAATCTAGAGGTAGTATTACACAGAAGCTAGTTTGTAGTCTAAAGGGCTGTTCAAACCATCTGAACCAGAGTGTGCAGGGTCGTTTGATATTATAATAGAACAATATTTCTTTATTAATTGAAAAAAAAAAAAACAAAAATAATTTTACCTACTATTAAGGCCACAAATTATTTTTGTTATAAAAGAAATCAGCAATCTGATAGTTGTTCGAGCGAATAAATCTATGAAGTTATGAATCTGGAATAGGCATCTCAACTCAAATCCGAGGATTACATGCAAAATGCCGAATTGGCTACACGCGCCATTTCGATTCATGTACGTATTACGATTTTTGCGGCAGATAAGTTTGCGTGATGTACGCAAATATTTAAGATATTGCTTAGATCGGGGACTAGAAAGAGCAATATATTATTCTTATTATATCTGTACGTAGATCTATGAAAAAGGGGGATCACTAAATCACTCAGATGAAGCTGATTTAAATGAGGATAAGATCCGAATAGGATCACGTGTGTCTCTAAATCGATACTAATATAATAAAGTTAAAGAGTTTGTTTGTTTGAACGCTTATAACTTGAAAACTACTGGTCGGATTTGCAAAATTCTTTTTGTATATGAAAGCCTTATTCTTGGGGAAGGTTATAGGCTTATAGTACATACACACTAATGGCGAGTGAAACCGCGGGGAACAGCTAGATTTCAATAAGTTTTGACCGACTTCATTCAAAATATATCACGCACCACGTTTCCGCTTAAGAGTGCGCCCAACGCCAAAATTTGAAAAACAGACCTATTTTTCAATCCATAGTTTAGCGCGAAAAAACCTTATAATTCAGATTTAAAAAATACTGTAGATAGGCAAAAAACCTGTAGAAGCCGAGTAATCGAATAGAATTTTGAAAAAAAAACAGGTTTTTTTTTTAAAAATACAAACTTCAGAACGGAAAAAAAAACAGTATTAACTCAAATGCTCTGAATTATCAGCGACAACCCCAAATTATTTTTTACAAATAACATAGCCAGACTAATGTTTTAGTAGAGTAATCGATTACTTTCTTTATTTTATGTCTATATTTTTAATAATTAAATAAAATCTCAACTAAAATTATAACCTGGAGCTCAAAGCCAACTCGTCGTTAACTGAATCATGCGATTTTCGACTCTAAACAAAGCGTAGTAGGTGGAACAATTGTGCACGGGCAAATGGTTACTTGTCGGGCAGCGCTCGACGCGTGAGGTTGTTCCCGGACGCTCTGTACCTTCTCGGTACTGACAATCGAACGCGTAATTTATTTGGAGCGGATTTTGTTTCTAGTGTGAATAAATATTGTAAATTAGACCGTATGACGTTTATTATAGGGTACATAATTGTATATAGTGGTTTTTAGTATTATCATAAATGTAAACAGTGTGGTGTGTGGATGTGTAAATAATAGTGTATAAATAGTTTTGACAATGGGACGAAAAGATAAAAAAAGAGAAATAACGTTTTTGAGAAAAAGAAGAACTAAAAAACATGACGGAATGTTTGGGTAAGTTGTTTTTATTTCTACAAAATAATGGATTTAGTACAACAGTAAGTACACGCTTTATTTACAAACTAAAACCTACTTGTACAAATACTATACTATACTAATATTATAAATGCGAAAGTCTGTCTGTCTGTCTGTCACCTCTTCACTGCTAAACTGCTGGACCGATTGTGATGAAATTTGGTAGGGATGTAGTTAACGACCTGAGGTCAAACATAGGCTACTTTTGGACGCGATATAACAGAGTCCCACGAGGGGCGGAGCCGCGGGGAACAGCTAGTAGCAAAATAAATAGATAGTAGGTACTTATATATTTGAAAAAGTCATAACTAACCCTTATCCATACTTCCATACTAATATTATAAATGCGAAAGTCTGTCTGTCTGTCTGTCTGTCTGTCTGTCTGTCTGTCTGTCTGTCTGTCTGTCTGTCTGTCTGTCTGTCTGTCTGTCACCTCTTCACGGCTAAACGGCTGGACCGATTGTGATGAAATTTGGTTGGGATGTAGTTAATGACCTGAGGTCAAACATAGGCTACCTTTGGGCGCGATATAACCGAGTCCCACGCGGGGCGGAGCCGCGGGGAACAGCTAGTCTCTTATAAATACAGCCTACATTTGATCAAACTGAGCTCCGTAGGTACCTATACAGAGTGAGCGCGCACGGGCAAACGTCACAAATGTCAGCTCTTACAGTATATGTAAAACAACCATTGTTAGACGACAACAAAATATACGAGTATATATAAAAGGTCTTTAAAAGTAACTGTATTTTTTTTACAGATTGATTAATTAGTGATTTTCATTACAAAAAACGTATTTTTTATTCTATTTTTGATAATGATAATACAGGATGTTGTACAATTTAAAACTAAAGATGTAAAGAACTCTAGTCGAGTCCTACTCATAAATATTGCGCTCGGCTCGCAAATTGACGACTCGACTCATTTCAATAAGACTATGTGCTCTTGAGCGCAGCATGACGCTCGAGTCTTGTTTAGCGCTCGAGTCGTTGGTAGGGATCACCCTGGTAACAATGTATTTAAACATAATTAAACCTTGATACGCTCAAGACATAAGACTCGAGTTCTTTTTTTTAAAACTCGTGTTCTTTATAAGAGATATGTATTATCATGAGTATAAGTTAAATAAATAAATAAATATATAGGGACAAATCACACAGATTGAGTTAGCCCCAAAGTAAGTTCGAGACTTGTGTTATGGGATACTAACTCAACGATACTATATTTTATAACAAATACATATATAGATAAACATCCAAGACCCAGGTCAATCAGAAAAAGATGATTTTTCATCTTGACCTGACCGGGGATCGAACCCGGGACCTCCTGAGTAGCGGTCAGGCATGTTAACCATTACGCCATGGAGGTCGTCAAGTTGTAATGTTACAAATGGCTCAATATAAATTTTGATCTTTACCTATATTTTACTCTGTTTTAGATCTTTAGCGCTGAGGACACTGCTCCAGCAGCTAAGCTCCGCAGCTGGGCGCAGCATCTACAGAGCGGTCCATAGCACTAGTGATCGCATAACTTGAAAGCACATATGTGGTCACGATCCTCAGCAGTGAGGGACCGATGAAGAAGAAGAATTTTTATTGCTATAAAAAATATTTTTCGCATATATTACTTTATATAAATTTATTTCTGTAATTAAACGCTTTGTTTTACATTGGCAATATAGTTTTTTTTCTCACAGAGTGCTAGCGTACTTACATCATGATTAAAGTTTCGTATTAAAATATAACTACACTAGCTGTTCCCCCCGGCTTCGCCCCGCGTGGGACTCGGTTATATCGCGCCCAAAAGCAGCCTATGTTTGACCTCAGGTCGTTAACTACATCCCTACCAATTTTCATCACAATCGGTTCAGCAGTTTAGCCGTGAAGAGGTGACAGACAGACAGACAGACAGACTTTCGCATTTATAATATTAGTATGAATAACCAGCTTCGGTGAACTCCCCTCGGGAATAGTGCTTTTTCCCGGGATGAAAGGTACCATATGTCCTTCTCCTTGTTCTAAGCTACCTCTTCACTAAATTTCAGCCACATCAGTTCAGCCCTTCTTGAGTTATAAATAGTGTAACTAACACGACTTTCTTTTATATATATGGCTATAGATAATAAAACAGTAAAAATATTTTGTCTGTACATTTAGTATTTTTGTCATAAATGTATACTTGTATAGGGACACTTAAAAGGAATAATAAAACTTAAAAACAAAATGTTTGTTTTCAAACTTTTTATTTTTGTTTGTATGTCTGTCTGTCTGTATGTATGTATCACACTTATCTCCGAAAGTACTGAACTGATTTTCTTAAAACCTTTACCAATTGCTTTGTTTTAACTCAGCAAAACATTCAAAGTGTGTTTCATCAAAATCGTTTCAGTACAAAACTAGTGGTTCTGTGAACAGTAGACCTCGCGACCCTCCTGCCTTGACTTCCCTCCCTTCCCATTTTTTCATAACTATATGTCTAGGTATAAAAATAAAAATAAACACGTGTGCCAAGTTTCATTAGGATTCGTTCAAACAACGTCACAGAAAACTTTCCCTCTTTTTTCCCCCATTTTCCCTCCAATCAAAAAAAATCTCTCGACATAAAATTGTAAAAAAAATCAAGGAACACGTGTGTCAAGTTTCATTAGGATCCGTTCGCAAACAACGTCACAGAAAACTTTCCCCCTTTTCTTTCCCATTTCCCCTCCAATCAAAATAATCTCTCGACATTAAATTGCAAAAAAATCAAGGAACACGTGTGCCAAGTTTCATTAGGATCCGTTCATAAATGCGACCTCCAGCCCGGAACAAACAAACAGACAGACAGACACACATCCGGACAAAAGCAAAATTTTCCAGTCTCGAAATGGAATAAAGGACAAAAAGTGATCGTCATTTGACTGAATTCAAGGCATGCGTTTGTCTGCAAATATATATCGCTTTTGAACGAATGCTCCAAATTTAATAATACTTTTTTTGTGTTGGTTATTGTCATGTCATGACAAACGAAAAAAAACGGGGATTTCAAGCGAAGCCCGCGACATCGTACGCGTAAGCGTACGATGTCGCGGGCATGTTCAATATTTAAACAAAAAATCATAATTGTAACTGCTTAAAAACACTATTTCTACTTCCTAATTTTCTATCAATTCACTTTACTACTACTTTACTATGACCTGTGAATATGCTGCCACTTTACCAACTTCCAATTAATATTTGGTTGACTGTATCTATCTACCATACACACACTCGTCTAAAAAAAAACTACATTAATATTTCATTCATAATAAATATTTGATTTTTCTGACTTTATCGCATATACTATACTCTAACTCACGAGTTCACGACTAGCCACGGCGCGGCCAGCCGCTAGTGATCGCAGCGCGCCGTGTTGGTTTTTAGAACTAGAGCGGAGGGTATGCAAGACGTGCGGGTGAAATCGGAATTTTTGTCGGCGTTAGGCGCCCTCTTAACCATGGTAAATGTGAGCCATGCAATGTTAAACAACGTAAGCCGTTACCATCAAGCCCACCTCACCGACCACGGCTTTGATATGATAATTTTTGTAGCTATGCATTTCTGGATTTCTATCTGAATTATTTCTTTTTAGACAACTTTTTAATGTATTCGGGTTATAGTTTTTTTACGTAGAAATAAGTAAGCGTGCCGTCTCCGGTTGGTTTTACTCTAAATGACCAACAACAAAAGTAAGTAGTCGATCAATGCCTTCAAAATTAGGAGAGTCACTTGAACGTTGTCGATCCTGAGAAAGAATACTTGATGAACAGTTTAAATAGTTTAAATTGGTCAGCTTTTTCGTATAGATCGCCAATTGGCCAGCCAATAAAAGTTGTCGAAACTTTAAGCTCAGTTGTAAGAGTTTAACAGCTTTAGTTGTTGAAAGTTGTTTTTTTCTTTCGCTGCACTTTTGTCTTTTATCCGTCTTTGCCATAGAATTTGGAAATCGCGCGCGGTTTTCAAATTCTATGGTAAAAAAGAGCATTTTTTTTAATCTATGGTCTTTGCACTTACTTTACAGATGAATCAGCATAAAAAAAAGTTATAGAATTACTTAGTGTATGTTTTTTTTTAATAATTAAAATATGTTTCTACACACCTGGCCTGGTACGTGCTTCGCTACGTATAAAGTGAAAAAATTAAAAAAAAAAACCGATCGACCGATTTTGTGCAAACTTCACATAAACTCTACTAGATAGTTTTAGGGTCACAATCTGGCTTAGAACTATTTTTTTTTAAACCTGTAGTGTGTTGTTTTTGATTGTAATCTGTTGGGTAAACCTAAATAAATAAATAAATAGTCCGAAAAAAACATTTGGTTTGGATAGAGCCGGTTCATGAGTTATAAAATTACAACCAGAAGTGGCATTGATTTTTATAAATATTGATGATGTAAATATAGGTTTACCCTTTTTGTACAATAAAGTTATTATAAACAAACAAACAAGATATTACCTCCTCCATTGCAAGACTTGCATTGTAATCCTCATTTCTTCTTCAAAGTTTTTAAAATATTGTTAAGTATGTACCTGAAACAAATAAAAAAGAATATCAAAATTATTACTTAATTATATATCCTGAAAATGTTTATCACTTCTTTAATTTTGAAAATGCGGATTCGACGAAAACTAGCGTATTCTGGGCTCCGAGGCTATCGGCAGAGGATGCAACCGGAAAAACGTTAGGGTGATGTACAATAGTTTATTTAGAAAATAATACTTTTTCAACTATTTTAACGCTTTTTTATTTTTTGGCCTGAACCGATATGTATACAAATTATCACAATAATATTTATTTTACTCGTAAAGGCGAAACTTTGTGTGGGAGTGTGTATGTTTGTTACTGTTTCACAGGAAAACGGCTGAACCGATTTGGCTCAAATTTGGAATGGAGATTGCTTAGACCCTGGAACAACACATAGGCTATATTTTATCCCGGAATTCCCACGGGGAACAGCTAGTAAATTATAAATGAGTGAAATTTCTTTCTAGTCAAAGCACAGCACATTGCGGGATCTAAATTTTATCATGATCTGCGAGACAAAACAACCGCAAATATATCAATTGTTGTTATACCATATAAATGTTCGGATATTTATTTAATGTCAACGACGAACGACATTTTGCAACGTACCCGACCGTACCGGAGTTTCGACAAAAATATATATTTCGAGACATTTTATCTAATGCGAATTCGATGTTACTCGCGTTGTGCAGGCGGCACCCAAAGTGCATCTTGTTTATTATATTTTTAACTGTATATAAACAATCCTTGATCACGCCATAACTTCAGAACGAATTACTGTTTTCATGCGTCTTTTTAGTTTTGTAATTAAATACTTTGTAGATGGTTTCCAAGGCAAGAAAATTTAAAAAAATTGTGCCGCACATTTAAGTTTTGGAAACTATGATGGTTTCAACTAGTCAGCCTTTTGGTTATGCTTGTATAACCTATACTAAATACAATATAAAAGGAAAATAAACAGCAGAAATTTGCCAATTGGCAACGTGTTAAGACGTTAGGCATGCGGTTGTACATAAAATTAATATATTCATAACTAGCGACCCGCCCCGGCTTCGCATGGGCATAAAAACCTTCCTCTTGATTCTCTATATTTATTAAAACAAACCGCATAAAAATCCGTTACGTAGTTTTAAAGATTTAGGCATACATAGGGATATAGGGACAGAGAAAGCGACTTTGTTTTATACTATATAGTGATATTACTTCATGAGGGGAAAAAAGACAACACGTGTCGTATACGCCCATTACGTGGTGTTCGGCTATATGCTAAGCTATGGTATGGCTCGGATTGCAAATGAAGATTGTATTGGAGTATGAAATAACCTACTTAGGTTATTTAATACTCCAATTCAACTACAAGTAAGTGTCGTAAGTGATAGGTGAATCGGAAATTTCGGGTCGGTATTCGTTAGTTTTTCGCGTTGGTGAGCACACAGCGTAGCAGTAATAGGTAACAGGATGTGAAACCTAAACTTAATAAGTCATTCATTTATTAATTGAATAGACTGATAGCATTAGCGAATCGTTCTTCAACTGGTGCGTGTGAAAGTTGCGACTTCGCGCGATTTAGCACCTTCTGAATTTATTATTAGTATCGAAAACGATCTCGACAACTTTTTGGACAAGTAGCCAGAGGTTTCCATGGATAAGGATGAGTCGAGAAGGAGGGGGGAGGCATTTGCTCAGCAGTGGGACACATTAATAGTAGGCTAAAAAAATAGAAAACATAAAAGCGGATTGAACCCAAATAAATACAAAATAATTTAAAAACTAATCTTAAAATTAAAAACAATAAATGCCCAAATACTATTAATATTGCCTGCGCTCTTTGCATCGAAACTATGATTTCCGGATAAGATAAAGCCTGTCAAAATTAAATAAAAAGTAAAAATTGATAACGCCACACATTTTTAAAACATTTCCGTTGGACACCTATGGTGGCAATTGAAGTGGGGGACAACGGGACTGAAGGTTCCATTTAAGCTTAAAAAATTAAGAAGAAAGTAAGAATTTTTATTTCTAATCCCTATTCAGACCACAGAATGACACAAAGACATTCTGATAGAAATAAAAACAGTCACTTTGTTAAAAGTAGCAAAGATATCCAGTAATCGTTAGCCGGTAACAGAAACGTCGGTATCTTTTTTAGCTCGTTTGGACCGGATCAAACCGGATAAACCCGGATCTAGCTTTCGACTGAACTTCGTGAAAATCGGTTCGTTGCACCGTCCGCGGCTGCAGGTAGAAAGACAGAATTTTGATTTTACAATGCATGGTTCGAAAAACGAAACTAAGTTGCGCGTAGGGCTGCCATGCGTCCAGATTTTTCCGGATTTTGATAGCGCATTATTTTTAATCATTATCTTTTCTTATCTATCTCAGATCTATCTTAATAGAAATAAATGATTTGCAATAAATAAATGTATGTTACTATGTTTATTAAATGTTATTTTTCGATTGGTGAAGTTTTGTCCCGGGTCCGAAATTAAGCTGTTGGCAACCCTAGTTACGCGGAAAATCATTACGTTGTAGAGTATATTGAGCTCGTCCTCAATGCGTAACCATTACTTTTTAGGGTACCGTAGAAAGTGTAACAAGCTTATTAAAAAAAACGACTGAAGACTTAAAAAAAACTACATTTTCCCCAATAGGATTAGTATTTAGATTCTTACAATCGTCAATCGTAAAATATTATTTTCTTGTCTTTCCTAAACTAGGCTTAAGCTGGTATCCACAGTGCTAAAACATAAAACTCCACCCAATTCCTATTAAACACCCACCCATCCGAAGCCATTACTCCTGTCGGGCTGCAATTGTGCATCGATGCAGTTTTCAATTACCACTGCATATAGTCTAAGCCATAACATAAACACATCAATAAGTTACATCTAGCATAAACATGTCTAAATGAAGATGTCAACAATTATAACTTTATTATTTTCACATCTAACATCACTACCACTACATAGTATGAAACAAATTCGCTTTCTCTGTCCCTATATATGTACTTTGTACCTCTATACTTAAATATTTAAAACTATGCAACGGATTTTGATGCGGTTTTTTCAATAGATAGTGATTCAAGAGGAAGATTTTTGTGCCCATGCGAAGTCGGGGCGGGTCGCTAGTTTACGTAAAAAATAAAATAATAAAAAGATTGTCCACAGTTTTGAACTTTCTATTTGTTGTTATAGCGGCAAATGTCTGATAATAACTAAGGATAATAAAGATGATTTCGTGCATCGATAGGAATGTTAAGCCGTGGGTCCCGGCTGCCATCTAGTAGTTGTTAAAGGAACCACATTAGAGGCCACGAGGCGGTTTCAGTAAACTCTGTATACACAATAAACACAATAGACAAAAAACCTTTACTGTTATCTGAATGTAATGCTGACACTTACACATTACAAAATGAAACAACAGCAAATAATTTGTGTACAGATTAGACACACTAATATATTGCATAGGCCGATTGGGCTTATACTTAGACAGAGGAGAAAGCAGCGTATGGCCTTGTTGCTTGAAGACCTCACGATATAATGGACTCTACCACAAAAATAACAACGTTAAGCTAGTCTGAGATAACATTCTGTGTATATTTTACTATGGCACCTCTTACAGCCCGAGGCTCAACCCTGCCGCATCTATTGTGTTCGCAGCCCTGTTGCTTTTTCAATTAAAACGGAATAGCTTCAACATCCACTAATCGAATGGAAGAAGATACGTGTACTTGTATGATGGATGATATCTTTATATTTACATAGTATAAAACAAAGTCGCTTGCCGCTGTCTGTCTCTATGTATGCTTAAATCTTCGAAACTACGCAACGGCTTTGATGCAGGTTTCAATTTAGGTTTTTATGTAAGTACGATGCTTCCTCCTCTGCCAAAGTATAAGTCCAATCGATATATACAATGCATATTTGTGTATTCTGTACCAAATTATTTGCCGTTTTGTTTCATTTTTAATATGTGTCATCATTACAATCAGATGACGGTATAAGTTTTGTATGTAGCTGTACTATTTATACTGTGTGTATAAATAGTACAGCTACCTTCCTAGCTTCCCCCCCCCCCCCCGTTTTGTCTTACAAACATGAGCTAAAGAATTTTCGTGACGGCAATTTTACTTCGACTAGTCCCGGTTTTTGTTGTTTTCGAGACAATAAAGACTAATTTCATTAACTCGGTTTATCAACGTGTAAAACTGTAAAAACACTGGCACAAGATAGGATTTTAGGATAGGAAATTACAGTGGGCCATATAGAAAAGTATACCACCACTTTACATTTACACCTAAGATGGTATAATTTTCATTGCAGCCCACTGTACTTCAGCGATAAGAGCGCAACTTTATGCTTAAATTTTTACCAAGTAAAAAGAATACTACTTTAAAAAAAATTAGATATCGAACGAAGAATGCATGAAAAAAATATTAAGGCCTTTGGAAACTCATACGGATCCCTAAAAATTATCTTTAGCTTCATTCAAGCAGACGTCTTCGACAGTTCTTGCGAATTCGAAAATAGACGGATTCCTTTGATATAATTATTTTGCTTCACTGAGTAAAAGGTTCAGTATAAGATATGGGAAGAATGTTATTCGAGGTAGGTTAACGTTTTTCCGTAGTTTTTGTGGAAACATATATTTTTTTACTGACATTAGTATTAATATTATTCTACACGCTAGTATATATTTGGGTTTGATGTTTTTCTTCAGAAAATACAATTATTGTCGCCAATTCAACAAAAAGACAATTTTTAGTGGTGACGGATCAGTCAACCTTTGCCTAAGTTAATTTAACCTGTTGTGCTTCTCAATTTCTCTATTCTGTGTTCTCACCCACCCCAAATCATACCCACTACGTGTATCCAACATATCTATTTTTATATTATTGTAATAAAATATAGTATCATTGAGTTAGTGTCCCATAACACAAGTCTTCTCGAACTTACTTGGGGCGAACTCAAAAATCTGTGCGATTTGCCCGTATATATTTACTTATCACAAAAGACACAAGGGCTCGGGATGAAACCGGAAAAGCGCCGTGACAAGGGCAATTAAAACATCTTTAAATATGTTTTAATTGCCCTCCTCAACGATTTAGTAGTTACGTTCGTCGGTTCTAACCACAGATAAGCAATGTTTTGGAACAATTAGGCCTAAGAAAGCGGATTTTCCAAACGACTGTTTTAATCATCATTTTCATGCGTCAAATGAATTTAACTCTACTTTATCCAACGCTTATCTACGGTAAATATTAATGAAATTAATGGAAATTCCACAGGAGTTCACAGGACGACAGGTCCCAAGTAATTTTCTCGTTATTTCCACGTTGGCGTGGCCAAGTTTTTAAAGAATTTATATTAAACTAGCTGTTTACCGCGGCTCCGCCCGCGTTGTACTCGGTTATATCGCACTAAAAAGTAGCTAAGTATGTTTAAATCCCAGTCTACCTATATCTATACCAAATTTCATTAAAATCGGTCCAGCGGTGTAGATCGTTCGTATTCGAATGATTTTCATGCGACATAACCGGTGACTCGAACGATAACCGTTCGACTCACCGGTTTTGGGTGAGTCATACATTTCAAAAATAGCACTCCTGATTGTCTGATAATAAAGATGATTCCGTGCTTCGGACGGCACGGGTCACGGCTTCGCGCGTTTATAGATTGAATATAGAGTTAATATTTTGCGATAGCCCCAAAAACCGTGTTATCGGTAAACGAGCCGCTGCAAGCAAGCTCAGTAATTGCATTCAGCGAGCTATCAGTGAGCTGTCAATCCGCTCAACGAGCGCATTGTGCAGCGTGCATGTGCATTATTAGAATGAAAGCGCTTTTATTTACAAATTTGCCGCGTTTATTTACATTTTCATATTTTTGATACAATTTCGTCGATCAGATATACGGCCTGATGGAAAGCGGTTACCGTAGCTTGCAAACCAGAGTTGTCACGAGCGCATTGCCGACCATTTAGATATATTTTCACACCCTTTTTAAAAATCTCCATGTTATGTTGTAGTGCTTTGGGACGTTTTTTTAACCGATTCTATTATATTTATAGATTAAAAACATATATTGGAAAGTGACCGCGATTAGGGTTACCATATCTCAGGATTTGTCCTGAGATTTCAGGATTTTTCGACTCTTCTCAGGATTCCGGCCGGATTTAGCAAATCTAGTGATAGCTCAGGATTTCCAATAAAACATAGGTTACATTTTAAAGATCTCTCTTATTAAACTACTGAAAATAATTTTCTTTGGTAACGATTGAACAGTTTAAATCAATACTTATTTATCAAAGTAAAACAAACTAAAAACAATAGAGTGCGATGTACATACAAGCTTGCAACGGGTCGCGTAAAACGCGTGCGCAAGATAATAATACGTTTTTTAGAAATTTTCAAGCTGTAGAAAATCTCAAGACTTTTCCATGGAAATCAGGCCTTTTCTCCGGACTTTTGATTTATTCATCTGGTAACCCTAACCGCGATATCATAATTCTATGATTATTTTCATTCATTGTTTTGACACCTTGCCTAAAATAGTAAATAATTTTTGGGGTTATTTTAGTTTCTATTTTTTTTTTAATTAAAATATAGCTAGTTATGAATTTCGCCGAATGCATTTGACGTGTTAAATACCTTAGGATACAAGTCCCTAAGGTACTTGCATTAGCCAAGTCATGGATAAGCCAGTGTTCCCGAAGTAGAGGTTCGCCACAAGACGCTATTAGTTGAAATTAACTGATAAATCTATACTAATATATATATGCAGAGCGCGAATGTTGTGCCTTTGTAAGTGAAGTGGAAAAGTAAACTTTAAAACCACTGCGCTTATTTGAAAAATTCTTTTCCGACTGAAATTTTATTGAGGCTCTCAATAAAATATGTTATAACATAGGTGAAGTCATAGGATAAAATCAATGGTTTAACATCCATACTTATATTATAAATACGAAAGTCTATCTGTCTGTCTGTCTGTCACCTCTTCAGGGCTAAACTGCTGGACCGATTGTAATGAAATTTGGTAGGGATGTAGTTAACGACCTGAGGTCAAACATAGGCTAATTTTGGGCGCGATATAATCGAGTTCCACGCGGAGCGAAGCCGCGGGGAACAGCTAGTACCCCATAAGAAAGTAGTTAATCATGCTATGTCAGATGCTTTTAGGCAGCCTGAAAAATCTGACAGTGTTGGCCACTAACACACCCGGATCATGTTCCTGTTGGTCTGGTTTCCCTGTGTTAAAGGGTTACGGAGGTCAGACGGAGGACAGTACAGCCCTGATGCAACCGGGAAACACGCTCTGACGAAGAAGTAAGTAATTAATTAGTCAGACCATGTTGTCACTTGCGGGCAACAAAAATAAATCAATATTTAATTTTACATCGACAAAACAATGAAACTAAAATAAAATGTATGCAATTCTATTGCAATTATCAATAAAGTGTTTTTACTTACTTAAGTTCTTACTAAAACTAAAAAAATAAATAAAAATATAATATAATAACTAAAATACATTATTTTAAGAAGTTCCTGTAGACAAGGTTCCGAAGATACAATAATTTTAGGAAGAGATAAACAAACTGTCATAGTGGTTACTTAGTCTGAAAGTTGGTACTCAAAGTAGAATTAAATCTGTGTTCATAATTATCCGCAAGTTAAATGCTATTCAAGCAAGTTGACGGAGAAACAGCTGTTTAGCCACAGACTAAATAAACTCAGTGACTGAAACTTAAGAATATAATGTAAGTATGTATGTAAAAACTTTATTGTACAGAAAGAACATTGATTATACAATAGAACACAACAAAAGGCGGACTTATCCCTAATAGGGATCTCTTCCAGTCAACCTGTTTAATAAAGGAAGAAGAGCACATGGAGGTTATATCACAAAGAGTACACATATGAAATTATACAAGTAATTATAGCACAAAAGTTACCTATCCTATACTATAAATCAACTCGAGTCTGAACGCTCGAAGTATTCCCTAACCCTAAATTTGAAGGAGTGTTAGTGAGGACGACGCCTTGACCTCCAATGGGAGTTTGTTCCATAAAGTTGCAGCGAGTACTGCAAATAATCTGGCGTAACACTGGGAGGAGTTTGTAGGTATGTTTAATTTCAAACTATGGGACGCTCGAAGACGGGGATCGATGTTCCGGAAAGTAAGATTTGATTTAAGGTAATCAACCTGTCGATTCTATAAATTTCAAACAATTCGCTTCTCACGTCGCTATCACTCACATGAAGTGTGAGTTCAAAATGACAAGTGAGAAGTATTTAATATAGATTCGAGTTTTAAGAATGCCAATCAAGAAACTCACAGCGATTCAGATTCGAAGTTTAAAATGAAATCTTACAGAATCACACGGCAGGAGAAGAATAATTAAAAAAAGAACATTATAAAGAAAAAAGATAATGTGGAGATTATAGACGACCTACTGATGTTCTTTCTCTGTGACCAAGTATACGGGTAGTTAGTAAAACAATGCCAGCAAATAAACTACTAAGTTCTACTTTATATTATTCCCGTGTTTAAAAGGACGCGTACAAACGACCATTTCAGCTGACTTTCATTGCTAGAACTGGACTGTCGCCTCGGTATTTGTTTAAGTTACTACTGTACTCAATTGATTTAACTAAGTACTTGCTTTTTGTGACTCCGTCCGAAAGGATAATTTAAAAGTGATAAAGATTATTAAAAACTAGCTTCCACCCGTGGCTTCGCCCGCGTGAACATCGGGAACAGTGCTTTTTCCCAGGATGAAAAGCTTAGACGCGAACGGGCAAATCGGTTCGACCGGATATGCTTTTATATTCACTTTTGTTTTAGTACAATAAAATATAATAAACGAACAATTATAACAGAAACAAACATATCGAACTAAAAACTTTAAATATCAAATTTCGATCAATTCAACAATATCGAAGTTATTAAAATAGAGAAACACGTAAATCTACAACATCTGGCTCCAAAATCTAACATTTTGCACCTCAAAACCAACTCAAACTAGTTCAAACCGTAGATCGAACTAAAATCTACATAAATATTCACAAAACTTGTGCTTTTGCCGCCATTTTTAACCATTCTGTTACCAAACTATGATATACAAATTTCCACCATAAAATTTTTATATAAAATCTATACTATTAAACGAGTAATAAATTAATTTTTACTCCCGTTTTCGTATATGGCTCAAACGATTTCTTTGAAATTTTAAACGTAAGTTCTTACATAGTCAAAAAGATAATCTAGCTAGGTTCCATGTCTGGGAAAATTCATTTTCACGCAAAAAGATTTCCGCATAAAACGCGAAGCTAGGTCGCCCAGGTACTATTTTATTAAACAAGAATAAGACCATATATTTTGTCTGTGATGTGGAGCAATTTTCCTGATTATTAGACTCGATATTAAAAAAATATTGTCAGCAATCAATTAAAACGAGTTTTTTATAAGAATCCTTTTATATGTCACATATATCGCAAGACATGCAGATGGGTCAATGATATAACAACTGGATTACGGTGGCTCAGAATGGGGGAAGGTTGGCGCAGATGAAGATAGAGGGAGGCTTATAAACAACAGAGCAGAAGGTCGAAGAAAGCTGATGGTAATGATTTCGAAAGAAAAAACAAAGAAGTAGTGTGATGGACACAGAATTTAGAAATATTAACAAGAAGTGGCATAGCGCACGAAAAGCGTTTGGCTTGCAAGCCAATGTTTCAATCAGACAAAAATGGGCGGGTAATTTGATTGCGTCATTTATTGCCACTATTATTGGCGATAATATTAGGTGGCCTTGTTGTAAAGTACGTAATACATCCATATCCATATCCATACTTCCATACTAATATTATAAATGCGAAAGTCTGTCTGTCTGTCTGTCTGTCTGCCTGTCTGTCTGTCAGTCACCTCTTCACGGCTAAACTGCTGGACCGATTGTGATGAAATTTGGTAGGGATGTAGTTAACAACCTGAGGTCAAACATAGGCGCGATATAATCGAGTCCCACGCGGGCGGGGCCGCGGGCAACAGCTAGTTTCTTATAAGGTGTGGTCTGGTTAACATGTATGAATTGAAGGGGAGAAGACGGAGAAAATAGGGTCCCGTTTAAACTCCTTGGCAACGGACAACCCCGCATAAAACAGGGTTAAAATAAACTACATTTGTTATACAACTTTACTACACAAACCGATAAACACTTATGTATCTAAGTATTGGAAACTTATCGACAAATCGGTTTCAACCTTCGGAATCAGGCAAAAACCGTTTTCTAACTAAATAGTCCCAAACTCAGCCACTGTAAGGGCTTCTTAAGGGTTAGGGTTCATTGCGGAGCGATTAGCGGATAATGGTGCGGTTTGGCAGAAGTGGAACGCGGACCGAGCGAAGTGGAGAATGAAAAGCAGCAGAGCGGACCCTGACTCGGCTTCGTATATGAGATGAGAAAATAAAAGATTAAAAAAAAGAGATCCTTTTAAAATGTTAACAAAAATCGGCTCCGTATGTTAACCATGCAAGCGTAACAAAATCACTTATCTATACAAAAGTAATAAATAACGGTATTAATAACTAAACACATTTTTTAACTGATAAGACGAAATTTTTACTTCTTGTCGTTTGAACTACTGGTCTGATTTCAAAATATCTTTCTGCATTTGATAGCCTGATTCTTGGAGAAGTTTTTAGGCTAGTACTTACACACAACGGGCGGGTGAAACCGCGGGGAATAGCTAAAGTACCAGGATAGTATTTGCAGTTTCTACCCATTTCTCTTAAGACGAGACCTTGGTGAACACTAGCGCCACAATCAACTAAAAATCATTATTCCCTGAAAACACAAATTATCAAAAATCCTGAATCTGACTGAAGTTAATTTAAATCATATTTAATTATTAAAATATAGTTACAAATTGCAAAACTGCTATCAGTGGCCGTTTTAAGCAATATTACAATTTGTAACTATAGGGAACTATAATTTAATATGTTTAAAATTAACTTCAGATCCAGAACCTTAATTACATAACAGGGATTTTTGATAACTTGTGTTTTCAGTGAATAATGATTTTTAAATGATAGTGGCGCTAGTGTTCACTAAGGTATCACCTTAATTTCCACGCGTCTATAGACAAAGCCTTAAAGAGGTTAGTGGGTTACAAAAAGGGGTGTAAGGGATCACAGTTGGCAAAAAAGGGGGTTTGCTCAAGCACGCGTGACTGAAGTGTTGGAATCGAGTTTATATGTACTCCCAACAGTTGGGGCCAACTAGTTTGCGGTTTAGGACAGTGGTGTGTTAAGTTCGCAGCCTTTGTTATTTGATACCAGTCTAGAAATTAGTCTGGAGACTTTTTAGACAAGACACGAACATATTTTAAAGACTTTCAAGCTTTTTTTAGGTAATTGAGTAAATTAACTTCGGAAAAGACGGTAATCAATGTTTATTATTGACGCCTTTGTAACACTACTTTGTAATGTAACCAATCTATTTCGAAATTCTTTTGAGTTATTACAAAAAATAGTAATGTCATTTATACTTTTGGGACTATTTTTCTCTACATCCAAGCGTGTTTACCAGTTAGGAACATCCTCAGAACGTGCTTCGTGGCCCAAGGTATCAATAATGACCGTCTGACCTCCTCAACACTTCAATTGTTACTACCATGTTTTCTCAAAATAATTATTTCTTCTTTCTTATTTTTTTTTGAGAATAACCAGATGAATAAGAACATTGTACTATTAATTTATCATGTGCTATTTAGACCATAGTACTAAAAGTGATGGGATTTAAAAATAGATTCAATAACTTTTCAATTCAGTGTCCAAGAAATAAGTCTTGCACGTGTGGAATGGAAACTAATTGATTCCCAATACGTCCGAGTTTCAGGAATTTCTCATAATTTCCTCTTCTGCAACGTAATACTCTCTATAAAGGGGTATTACTAATACTGTGGCAATAGCAAAACGATTTAATTTATATATTACAAGAACACAGCGAAACTAGGAAAATATAATTAAGTTATGCGTGTCCTTAAGACGATACCTCGGTGAGCACTAGCGCCACCATTTAAAAATCATTATTCACTGAAAACACAAGTTACCAAAAATCCGTGTAATATATTTAAAGCTCTGGATCAACATATTTAATTATTAAATTATAGTTCCCTATAATTGCAAATTGCAACATTGCTTAAAAAGGCCCCTTTTAACTTTAATAATTTAATATGTTTAAAATTAACTTCAGATCCAAAACCTTAATTACATAACACGGATTTATGATAACTTGTGTTTTCAGTGTATAATGATATTTAAATGATGGTGGCGCTAGTGTTCACCACGGCGAGAGTCAAGGGACGACGTCGAGAGCAACCTAGCTTGGATTAGTTTGAGCTCCTCCGTGCTTCAGAAGGCACGTTTGGCCGTGGTCCCGGCTGTTATCGGTAGATGACAGTCATTAGGTTCGGTGAACAGGGGAACAGTCAGACATAGGCTATATTAGTACATATTATGCGAAGGACGGGCAAAAGCTAGTCCTACTAATATTAAAAACGCGAAAGTTTGTAAGGATGTTTGTTACTCTTTCACAGGAATACGGCTGAACCGATTTAGCTGAAATTTGGAATGGAGATTGCTAAGACCCTATAACAACACATAGGCTGTATTTTATCTCGGAATTCAGCCCCGGGAAACAGCAAGTTACATAGAACTCAACAACAACAGAAAAGGATTTTACAAGAAAATCAGAAACTTAAAATAATTATTACATTTCACAGGAAAATCAGAAGCTTGGGAATTGTTATTAGGGCGGAAATTTCGAGAGGTTCGCAAAAAACGACCACCAACTCGGATTCTTGTAAAGTTTGAAGTGGACTCCGCATTTCTGGGGTCGAACTTAGGCTCTCGAAGTTGGGGGTTCTGACCGCACTACAGTCCTCTTGAAATGGGTACAATTTGCGTAGGTGGGTAACCTCAAATACTGATTCGCTTTTGATAATTTTATGAATAGTGTTTGTTAGCAAACTTGTTGGTAATGTTCTTCATTTTAAAAACCTGTGATTCGCTGAGCCGCTTCCCTTTGCTATTTTGAAGGCGTATTTGGCATCTCGGGTTCCATTCCCGGTTAGGTCAAGATTGAATCGTTTAAGATTGACCTGGGTCTTGGACTTTTATCTAAACATCACTATCATCACTACATAGTATAAAACAAAGTCGCTTTCTCTGTCCCTATATCCCTTTGTATGCTTAAATCTTTAAAACTACGCAATGGATTTTGATGCGGTTTTTTTAATAGATAGAGTGAGTTAAGAGGAAAGTTTTTATGCCCATGCGAAGCCGGGGAGGGTCGCTAGTTTATTATAAATTATACAATAATTATAATCATTGAATTAGTTTCCCATAAGGCAAGTCTTGAACTTACTTTTAGGGCTAGCTCAATCTGTGTAATTTGTCCATATTTATATTTATTTACGTACTAGATGTTCCCCGCGGCTTCGCCCCGCGTGGGACTCGGTTATATCGCGCCCAAAAGCCTAGCCTATGTTTGACCTCAGGTCGTTAACTACATCCCTACCAAATTTCATCACAATCGGTCCAGCAGTTTAGCCGTGAAGAGGTGACAGACAGACAGACAGACAGACTTTCGCATTTATAATATTAGTATGGATTCTTTATTTTTCACAAAAAATATAGTAGTTACATTGGTGTTACAATTATTAAATATTGAATAATATGTTTTGCCATACTGAATGGAGAATGAATTATTTAAAAAAAAATATTTTGTCCAATACACAGGCTGGATTAAAAAAAACAAATGCAACTGATATCGGTTTAAATTTAACTGGTATTTTAAAGCCAGTAACACAAAAAGCACCAAAATTTAAAATAAAATGCAGTTTTTTCGCATTTGAGTGCAGCCTGACTGCGCAATTCAATTAAAATTTCTTTTAAACAACCCTCAAGTACAGTCTATTTCTGTATTCCAGGTTAAAGTATGTTTTTTTGGTGTAATTATCATCATTTTTTTTATTTTAGCGTTTCATATGTTGCATCCTAGCCTGGCTTGGGATTTCGGGGTCAGTTAAAGGGGGTTACTACCATCTCTTAAAACCATGCAATTTCCAGTGAGTAAGGGAGATGTCACCTTACATCACGTATTGCGCTGTCTCGCTTACTCACTGGAACTTGCATGGTTTTTAGAGATGATAGTAGGCCACAAATATCCCTTTTTTAAACCCCCGACGCAAAAACGACGATGTGTCATAAGTTTGTGTGTGTGTTTGTCTGTGTCATCGTATAGTATTTAATCTAAAAATGTTAGGTATAAACTAAATAACAATGAAACCTGTATCATGATAATATGATTGAGAATTCTCCAAAACGTCTTACTTATGTCATGATATAACTATAAGACGGGATCACGCGAGGAATATGATGACGAATATACGAGGCATCAGAAATACCTAAATCGTTTCAGAAAATCTCAAGAACAGTTGTCTTCAGAAAAGGTTCACCGACCTTTCACCATTTACATTGAAACCATGCACTTTAAAGAGAAATTTCTCGTACAAATATAATCAAGATTTAAGACTGTTTGTTTGTCCGTAAAGTAGCGTTTATCGACACTTCCACTAAGCCCAGTTTACATTCTGATAACACGAAGTACTTTACCGTTAATTTTAAGGTTATTTTACACCTTAAGGCTTCGTAATAAGGCTGTAGTGGAACTGTGGAAATTGTTTATGAAACAAAAGTAAAATGAAAATGAGGTCTGTAAACGCTGTATTGATGAAAGAAAACGAAAATTCATTTCGTAAACAAATCTAAATTCATATAAGAGGTAGTTTCAAGAACCAGAATCATACCTTGAGTTATTTAATTCAAATCTAGTCCTAACTAATCTGGTAGAAGGGGTCCAAAAGGCCAGGAAATCGTCTCACAACCGAGGAACGGCCGAAAAGGAGGAGAAAAAGCTGGCTAAATACCCTGGGTTCTGAAGCCACCAGATGGACATGCAGCCGGGAAAGCGTTAAGATAAGAGACACAGAGTATTTACCCAATGCTGGTAATGTCTAGCCGTCCGTACTCGTACGGACGGTTTCAGGTCAGGATCTAGAGGCAAATGGGGGCAACATGCTCAGGGCGGCAGTTTTTACGGGGCGCAAAATCTATCGCCTATTAAAATAACTTAAGATTAACATCATATGTACACTCTTTTTCCTAGGACTTTAATACAAAATCAATAATCTTATTGAAAAAAACCAGTTCACAGTTCAGTCGTATTATATACGGATACTGGCAATAATCTGTGCTCGCCCGATTAGCCCCACTATGGGCTAACACGTGACAGTCGTATAAACACCAGCGGAACAATGGAACCCGACCCATTGGCCCGTGAGCTGAAGCCAGGACTGCCACTTGATAAAAATACATTTTAAAGGAAAAAATATATACAACCTTGGTCCATATTCAGTTTTCTTGTAAAATGTTACACATATGTTGGCTAAGGTCACCACTTTCCATCAGATAAACTGAAGGCCTATTTAATTATATTCTAGCAATTTTGGAAATTAAAATTGAATTTTGACATTAAAATAAATAAAACCAATTTAAATTCTTTTTTCATTAAAAAAATTGTTGAAAATTTGTTTTTTATTTGGTCTAATTGCGTTGAAAAGTGCGACAAATTTATCGAAATATTCAAATTAATGTGATACCACGTGACTACCGCGGCAATGCTGTAACAGGCATCTGAAAATTTGTTGCCATATAATGCCAACCTGTTTTAGCCACACATCTAAAGCCATTGTTGCCATTATAGCCTTTTCACCAAACATCTAAAGCTACAAAATAACTAGCGAATGGCAGCCCTGAGCAGGGTGAATCGGGAACAAAGAACTACAGGTGACGTCATCAATCAATGGCTACAATAACCATTGGGACGTGATATTTCACTATGTGTTGCAGTCAGCGAATATTAATATAGGTCAATACATAAAGGCCTATTTCTACCACCCAGTCGAGGAACGGAAGCTGGGTGGTTATATTTATATGTAGAACATGAACCCACTAACAACCACTCAAAGTCAATCGTCTAATGCATTTTGCCTGGACTGTGTGCCTTATCATGTTCCTAACGTTCCTTCGCACAAGTTCGTAGCCTAGTGACAATTTCAAAACGCTAACGAATGTCGACAAGAACAAAATGTATGCGATTGACATAAGCTGCGGTAAATCACGTGGTCAATCTTATGTCAATCCCATACATTTTGTTCTTTTCGTACGTCGTTAACGTTTTGCGATTGTGACTTTGGCTAAGCCCCAAGATGGTCAAATCGACTGAAGAAGGTCGCCGTAAGCGCTGGATGCAGGCCGCTTCTAATATAGCATTCTGGAAATCCTTGGGGGATTACCGTTAAAACAAAGACTTGATCCAACCACTTAATCTCCAGTACATTTACACTTAATGGGTCTAGAGTCCAGAGAATCTCACGTACCGAAAGACAGATAAATTGCTCACAACAATATACAAGGTATTTTAAGGGCAGATACAGACCACTATACTGAACAATTTTTCCAAATAAACTTATATCGAAATATGAAATTTTATTTTTCACTCGCCATACTAAACAAAAAAGATCAGCTGATTCTCAATTTATATGGGAGGTCAAAAATTTTTTTTCGTATTTCAACATAAGTTTATTTAGGAAAGTTGTTCAGTTTAGAGGTCTAAATCTGCCCTTGAACTATTTGCAGTTGATTTAAATTCACCTTATATATCATACGTATAGAATACACAATGGAATAATTCTATGAATGAAATAAAAACATGCAGATGAGATGAGATGAAAAACTATCTTAAGGAATTTTTATATGAATTTGTGTTTTTAAGAAACAAACAAACAATTATTTTCATCGCATGCGGAAAATTTCAAAGTAACATTGTCGGCGACTGGCCTCCTCCCAAGATGCATCTTACTCATACAGAATTCTGGACGCAGGCATGCAATTAAGTTTTCCTTCCTGCTGTATTAAAATTTACTGCACATAAATTACGGTATTTGTAATTTTCAAAGTCATTTCTAATAACAGTAACTAGTTTGAGGTAATTGCACGGTTTTCTTGAATATTTTTCATATTTAAAATTGTAATGTAAGGACTTGTTTTTGAGCGCAGTCCTACGTGCAGTCACTTTATTAAGTGGGCTGTTACGAGTAGGTCGATGTGCTCTACACACCCTGATGTCATATTTGTCATCAAAGATGGCAGTCTTTAGCTCAGTTGCGTTTGGGCTGTCTGAAAAATCTGATGCGATCTGGTGGCTTACCACCATCTCTTAAAACCATGCAAGAACGATTGAGTAAGGAAAATGTCGCATGACATGATGTATTGCGCTGTCCCGCTTGCTCACTGGATCTTGCATGGTTTTAAGAGACGGTAGTAACCTCCCAGATCTCGAAGTGAAGAATAATCAGGAAAGCGCAGCAACCAGCCGAGGATGCAACCGGGAAAGCGCTAAGATGAGAGAGATAAAAATCTCGTACCAGTATTGGCCACATGCTTTATCTTTTCGAAATCGTCACTTGGCCACTGATGTTGTTTATCTCACGGCTGCCACGAAGTACCAACGGCATAAGTGCTTTGTAAAGAAAACTAAAAAAAAAAAACTGTTTTTTGGTAAAAAAGGATTTTGCGGTTAGAGTAGAGATTATCTAAAAACGAATTTCAGAGATTCTCGACCTGAAAATTTAAAGAAATTTAAAATCCACGTCGCTTTTCAATCTCAAAACATACTACCATTCTTTCTATCTCTCATACTTCAACTGCATATAAGCCACATTATGCTATATTTTGTATACCCTTCAATATTTTCCAACTCTAAATTATAGCTTTATCTCGTGGACACAAAAGCGCATTTTGTCGCAAAAATGGCGCATTACAGAAAACGGTGGTTTAGGATGCTCGGATTTTGTTTGGTAAAAGATAAGTAGTTTGGTCACTTGAGATACAACAATGCACTTTTGAAATGCAGAGATTTTACCAACTCAACTGGGTAGAATATAAATGATGGATTGCTTCCAGATTATGTAATGCTTATTTGGCATTTAAGTAACCCGTACAAGTTTATTTTTTCCACAAAAGTGTTCGAACATTACCAAGGGATTTTTAGAAGATATGGATATGCGAAGGATTTTTTTTAGATTAAGAAATTTTAGACTTTCTTTTATTTTACCACACGATATAAATGAATAAATGAAGACTTCTTTTTGCTCTTATTCGACTTTTACTTCCACGGGCACGACACACTATAAGTATGTATGTGTATTAATTTCAATTGATGCTAACTATCAGAAACTAATGGAAAAAAATAAAACATGGAGTAATGATTGGGAAGGTAAGGATCCCAAATATATCTAATTGACCGAGCGAGCGAGAGTCTCCATTTCGAGACTGGCAAATTTTGCTTTTGTCCGGATGTCTGTCTCTCTGTTTGTTCCGGGCTAGAGGTCGCATTTCTGAACGGATCCTAATGAAACTTGGAACACGTGTTCCTTGATTATTTTTTTAAGCGCTAAGCCGTTGGTACAGGGATACGAAGACGGATGAAGCTCACCGACATAGCAAAAGTGATAACGGAATGAAAGTGGCGATGGGCGGGCCACATATACAGTACAAGAGATGACCGATGGGAAAAGTTGGTGCTTGTGTGGAGACCCAAAACCGGACAAAGAAGTGTCGGTAAACCTAATTCCAGACGGATGACCTGGTCAAAGTTGCCGGAAGTAGGTGGATGAGGAAAGCACAAGACCAAGAGGAATGGCGTGCATTGCTTGATGCCTACACTCAGCAATGTGTGACGATGAGTTGAAGAAGAAGCCGTTGGTCCCGACCTGTGGTGCCGACAGCCATCTGGAGATCGTTAAAGAAAACAGGTCATAGGTCTCGGCCTTTGACGTGTTGTCTCACGAGGTGGTTTCAAAAATCCCTGACGCCAGGATTCGCCTTGTAACCCACATCCTTGTAATAAAACATCAAAGTAAAAATAAAACAAAAATGAAATATTACCAAACAAAGTCATCAAAACATTATGAAAATATAGAAACAACGGGAATAACAGGGGACAATAAAGACACATTCTAAAACCTCATTGTGCCGCGAACACGGAATAAAAACGACAAGCGTTTGCCGGCAGATAGGGCTGCCACACGACTGACTTAATAATTAATTAACAGTGGATCCGTTTGGTAAATCAGACCGGAATAACTCTAATTTTATGTAGGAGGGAATCATTAATTAACCACTATTGGATGCTTCTTGGTAACCGTGATTTCACCACTAGTTAGAATACCGGTAATCAACAAATTTACTTTAAAATGAACTTTGACTAAGCTGTTAATTGTTCGACGTACATGCGACAAATGACATAAAACCAATTACTTGTACCTTAGTGCCTGCCACAAGGAATGGTTGTGTAAACTAATGGTGACGGGCATGCTGGGACCAAAAGTGATGGGCGCCGGCCAGCAGTAGTTTGCATGAACTAACTGTTGGCGGAAGCACTCAAAGTAATTTGGTCAGTACTTGTAACTTTGAATTTCGCAAAGTAACGCCTGAATCTATATTATCCACAAATATTTAAAAGTATTATCAAATACAGGTTACATTTACATCGACCTTTGGACAATCATGACTTTGTGAACCACACAAAGAGAGATCGAATTTTTGAAGACGAAATAAACGGATGGCGAGAGATGCGATGATAGATAGAGGCTGTTGGTGTTGCCATCCCTTTGGTCACGTGGTCCAACCTGGGACCTTAGCCAACGTGCCGCGCTAAATCACGTGGTCAATCTTATCTCAATCCCATACATTTTGTTCTTGTCATTAGGGCTTAGCTAAAGTCACAATCGCAAAACGTTAACGACGTACGACAAGAACAAAACGTATGGAATTGACATAAGATTGACCGCAGCTTATGTCAATCCCATACATTTTGTTCTTGTCAACATTGGTTAGCGTTTTGAAATTGACACTTGGCTACGGGTGCTGGTTGTGCTATCGTCGGACGGAGTATCGGTATTCGACCATCTGACTCCGGCTATTCGAATTAGTGAAAAATCTATATTTCGCCCATCATGTCAAACAATACTTCAAAGCATAGCCATTGTTCAAACGTTAGAACATAGACAAGGACAATAGCTATATTCAATATAAAAATGCAGAAATCGATTACGTAAGCTAATGCTTCTCGTTCTTGCGATTTGTAAACAATGGAATAAAATTAGTCAAATACTCAAATACCTACTATTTTAATATTAGTAAAACTAATTTTTATAACTTAGTAAACAAACAGGAATTCGATCTACCTGATGACAAGTGGTTACCGTAGCCTGTGGAATTTGTAATAATTTCTGACCCTCCTCTGTACAATCTAATGTATTTATGTAATTGGGCAATAAAATGTTTATTAATTCATTAATTCAAGTCCTTTTTGCTTATGTTGTTATCTCTAGACAGTAGCATGGCAGGAGCCTTTCCACTTTTCTCGCGTATGCATACAAATTTTATATTGCGTGAAATTAAATTAGGTAGCATTTATTTTTCCCCGTGTTGGTGACCCTACAAGAAACCCGGATAAACCGAGAGGCTCCGGTTGAGTGTTACCGGTTACCGGTTAAAAAACCGGCCGGTTTGAGAACACATTTTCATGTAACCCGCGAGAGGTTTAGAATACGCTTTTCAATTTATAAAAAGCTTTTTACAAAGACAATAGATATTTTGATATTTCGTGAATTTTAATTTTATCTTAAAAAATATGATCCTCCTCTTGAATCAGTCTAGCTATTAAAAAAACCGCATCAAACCCGTTGCGTAGTTTCGAAGATCTAAGCATACATAGGGACAGAAAGCGGAAAGCGACTTTGTTTTATACTATGTTAATCAATTAATTAAAGTAAGTTATATGGTTGGCGTATGAAATGATACCCACGATGCACGAAAGTAGTGTTTATTGTATACATGTGCATTCACATAATACTTATGGCATACAATCGCGTACAAATCGTATTTCATACGGTAACCTATTTAGGATCCTGGGTAGGACGCGGAGCATCGCAACCCTAATATCCTCCTAGCTAGTTGTAACTTGATGACGCGGGGCATCGATCAAGTCAAGCACTGAGCTCTGAGCAGACTACGGGAGCAACCGTACTCGGAGCTGTCTAGCGAACGACTAACTGCTTGATTTTTTTTTTTTGTCCTACTATATTAGCTACTAAGAGCTTTAATATTTACAGCGGGACGGTTTGAGGCGAAAAAATATTCAAAGATAAAAAAAACACCGGGCAATACCGAACAAAGCAAAAATAAAAAAAGAATTATTTAATTTGGTAAAATCGTTCGGAAGTTAAGGGCGTACGTACGAGTTTGCGATTGATTTTCTTCAAATAGATGAAAGTACTGGTTTCAACCGACATCATATAATGATATTTTTTGTATTTTGCATGAAAGATAAAATCACTTACTGATCTTCCAGAATAAACAAATCCCACGTACCTGTAACAAGGAATACAGATTAATTAACATCAGACAAGTATGTTCCTTTATTTCTTTATTTAATTATTATTTCCTAAAATAACTTCACTTTTTTTTATTGTAGGCACACAGGCATACTACTCACCTGATGGTAAGTGATCACCAGCCCATGGACGCCTGCAAACACTCTTGAGGAATTTCTCTCCATCACTGAAGGATAGTAGTCATATCGGAAACCTCTCAACTGGCACATCCAGTCAACTCCCTAAGCTTTTTTCCTTCTATTTTTTTCACGCAAAACGCATAAGTTCAATCGGAAAAGAATAAGTAAACCCACAGGCACTATTAAGTAAACTAATAAAAGCATACAAACACAACAAATAAGGCTTAATATCATCGCTATTACGCAGCGTGTTACCGGAAACCGGTAATCTGGGCAATCCGATTAACCGGTAACCGGGCGTCAATGGCCGTCGATTACGATTATTGGACGAGGTTTGCAGTAAGCCTAGAGGATAATATTTGCAGACAGATAGACAGATTTAGTATTTTGGTATTGAAGATTGATTAGACATGCTGATGAATCATTTAGGGTTGATTGAAGTTATTATTAAATAACTTTTTAGTAGGTCGATAACCCAACGGAGCATGTGTTTGTAACGATAGCGCATGTCAAGCGACGGCGAACGTGGCCTGGTTTGTATTGGTGCAATTAGGGGCATTTCTAACCCGCCTATTCATAAAAAATTACAATAGTTTATTAATCCCGTTTAACTAAAATATGTTTTAGCCCTTTCTCTCTCATCGAAATTTACCGTAAAAGAAAGAGCCAAAACACATTTTAGTTAAAACGGGCTTAACAAACGTATGTTATTTTTTAGCCCATGTTAGCTAAAATGTGTTCCGTCTCGTTCTTTCACATGAAGTGTCAGGTAAGAGAAAAAGAGGCAAAACATATTTTTGTTAAAATGGGCTTAACAAACCATTCTTAATACTGGGGTATGAATATAACTCCTCCGTGCTTCAGAAGGCACGTCTAAGCAGTTGGAGCTGTTATCGCTAGATTCGGCAGCCTGAAAAATCATGTGTTGGACACTAACACACCCGTTCCTATCTAGTTTTCCTGTAAAAAGGGTTACGTTAAGGAGGTCAGGCGGAAGCCACTTCGTTGTTATAATCAGTAAGTTTTTCACAGAAATCATGGTAGAAGCATGGAAAAAGATTTATAAAAAGTTTTTTTTTTTAACTGGCAGTTAGATATTCCATTCGGAATCGGCAGTTGAATCCCGTATCTGTCGCCCGAGGCGCAAGCACAACCCACTACATTTATTCGAATTCACCAAAATATTTCTTCCTACTATACATCCTAATATAAAGAGAAATACTCCAACACAAAGTACAATGGACGGAAATGGAAAAGGATTGGATTTTAATAAAGAAACACAATAAGAAAAAGTGTTGTTTGTTTGAGAAGAATTTGGTATGATTAAAATTTTGTTTAATTTCATTACTTTTAACTTGCTTTACTCCGAAATTTAATATTTGTGAATAGTCCTGGCATATCGCTGCCCCTGGGTAACGTGCCCAGAAGACTGGCAGCTGTACCTGATGAAAGGCCGAGCTGGCTTTGGATTCAACCAGTTTTTGGTGATTTCGTCAATACAAGTAAATTCAGACATGTATCCCTCTTACTATCTCTAACCACGCAAAAACGATTGAATGAGGGAGAAGTCGCCTTACATCATGTATCGCGCCATCTCTCTTGTATTTGGATCGTTTGTGGAAAACAAAGTAAGCCGCTGTTGTTGCAAAATTACAAGCAGTATTTCCAGATCACTGGGACGTGAAAAAAAGAGTGAGAAGAGACCAGTTAATCCAAAGAAAAAAGAGTGAGAAGAGACCAGTTAATCCAAAGTTTAATACGTGCATGTTACCGAGTTGGTCTTCGTTTAGATAAACTCGCGCTTAGCGGTTACCTAGACAATACATGTTACGGCGGTAAAGCTATGCGTACACTGGCTGGAAAGAAAATAGTTAAAGGTTTCCGAGCTCAAGCAAGTAAAATAAGTGTGTAAACAATTTTATAACTTCTAAGTTGTAACCTTTTTAGATTTTTATGCATCATCTGGTTTTTATCTTACTGTATCTGTCAACATAATTTTTTGGCTTATGCATTTAATACTAAGCACACGAAAATGTTGAAAGGCTCGATACTTATGGTATTCATTAATGTTTGCAAAAATATCTACTTAAAGGGTTTTAAGACATCGGATGTTTTGATCAGGACACAGGTTTTGATCAGGATTTGATAGATACAATACTCTTTATTAAAACTAATAGCAGTTCATAAAAAAAACATAACTAAAAAAAATAATTTGAAAATATTTCCGTCATCGATGTATTCTTTACCTAATTTCTTAAGAACCCTTTCGCAATCGCAAGCTCGCGTCTCGCCGCACACCTTGCAGGCGGCTCCATCATAAAGTTATTGAGACAAAGTGCTACAGGAATGATGATATGTCGACGTACCTTGTTTCTTGTTATATCCAGAATAAATTGCATAATGTTTCATATTCATATAAATATATGAAAGCTGGAATGATGATAAAAAGACTAGAATATTGCGTTGTATATTTTGACAAATTATTATACTTGTTTATTTTTACACCAAGGCATTCTGGCTTTTGCATATCTTGTGGAAAGTAGTTACTGAGTCTAGGGACGCCTGCAATACCAGAAGTCTCATTTAAACGTTGCCGACCCTGAATAAGTTAAGAAATTATACCATAGATATATCGAAAGCATTCGATGAGGTCAAGTACCGATCTTTTATCGACGTTGCCATCGTATAGGTTGCCCGAGGGATTATGCAAATAATATACCAGGTTCTCATCGGGAATATGATATCAGAGTAGTAGTCGACGGTTCATAGCTGAATATAACAGACATTAAAGTTGCTGCCCTACAAGGTTGCGTGTTGTGTTCGACGCTGCTTTTTCTCATCATAAACATAAACTGTATCTACAGAAAGCCTCTGTCCGACTTTGATATATCTGAATTTTACTATACACTTTCCCAAGGATGGAAGGATAATGTCTTAAATGAACCGTGGGTGGAAAACAAAAATACATCTTATTTAATCAGAGCCGAGCTCCGGATCCGGCAACCAAGAAAACACTAGGACACTGATGTGGGCAAATATTTTCACAGCTAATTTAGGCTCCCCATTGTTTGTATAAACTAGTCTGGGTTTATCGAAATGCAGAAATTCCACTATATAACACTAATTAAAGGCGAAAGTTAAGTTTTTTGCTTTTTCACGCTCAAATGGGTAAGCCAATTTTTATAAATTTTGATATGGAGGTCTGATACCTAGGATTAACACTTAGTAGACTTTTATCCCGAAATGTGTGCGACTCCCGTAGGTTTGGTCAATAATAGCGCTTAATAAAGTAGATGGCCCTGTCATGTATCATAAACCGAGAGTAACACCGCGTGGTGCAGGTAGTAGTCCATATAGTCATTAGGACTCTAACAGAAGAAAAAGATCGCAGACAGGAATACCTGTTATAAAAAAATCTAAAACATTTTGAGACCATAACTATAGGCTATGAAGCTTGGTCCATTGTTCAATTATTAACGTGCCTCATTTGGCTAATAACCTAACAATTAACGCTATAAGCAAATTAATTATCCATATAACCTCAGTAGTGGACGCATGTCAAGAGACGAAGACAGTCACAATGCATGTTGATCTAGGCATCCCGGACACACGTATAATGGAATTGTATTTGTACAATTGTACATGTATGGGAACTACATTATAATCCTTATACTAATACCCTGTTATAATAGAGGGACTCCATCCATCATCATCTTGGTATAAAATTATTAGTACCAAGTACACACACAGTTAAACATTTTAAATTAAGTTATCTTATCAAATTTTACGTGAGGGGGGTATGAACAGCACCCGTAGCCAAGTGACTATTTCAAAACGCCACCGAATGTCGACAAGAACAAAATGTATGGGATAGACATAAGCTGCGGTAAATCACGTGGTCAATCTTAGCTAGCTAGCTTAAAAAGCTCAACCGATTTTCATTAAACATATTATTTTGTAATGTGCACGTAATGCACTTTCATTTGAGACCCCACTTAAGTATATTTGCAGACATAAGGTTGTTCTTCCCCACTTTCACCCCCACAACTTCTAAACGGCTCAACCTATTTTCATCAAGCATGTCTAAGAACACTCGCCCGTAAATCACCTTTAATACGAAAAAAAAAAACTAAATTGAAATCGCTTCATCCGTTCGGGAGCTATGATGCCAGATACAGACAGACAGACAGACAAACACGTCAAACTTATAACACCCCTCTTTTTGCGTCGGGGGTTAAAAAGAAGAAGTCGCCTCTTACGATACCCACTGGTGGCTTACTATCATAATCCTAAAAATCATATAAAAACAAGTGAGTAAGCGAGACATCGCAATACATGACGTAAGGCAACATCTCTTTTACTCATTCGTTCTTACATGGTTTTAAGACGATACCTCGGTGAACACTAGCGCCACCATCATTTTAACAGTCCACTAAACTAAAACCCAAAATGAGGTCACTGACCCTACAAAAACATCCTCGGTATTCAGTGAACTGTGAATGATATGATCCGAAGACCGGAACCAAACACGCTAAGACGAGATAGATCTAGAACGAATGATTTTATCCAGTCTAGATTTGTACCCGCGAAATCTACGTTTAGATACGAGAATTTTCCAGGCTTTTTGAGGTGTTTCGATTAGCATAATTGATGCTTAACGAAAGCTTGGAAAATTACTTACTTTTCGCCAATTGTTCGTGTCAATGACTCATATTTAATTGTAATGAGTCCAAGAGTTTCGAATAAATTGGTAAATAAATCTCTCTCTCTCTTTCTCTCCGATGGCCACTTGTATTGTCTCTTTCAGGTCAAATCAATTACAGAACAAAAAGAATAGGGTGCTCCAACAGGTGAGGCTTTGTTTGACTAACCACTTCTCTAAGTCATTAATATAAGACCACAGATCACTTTCGAGTTTTGAGGCCCACAAAGAGAATCTTCTCTGAAGCCAGAAAAACACAGAAACTGTCAGAAAAATTAGAGGTTTCTGAAACGGTATCATTACTCATACCTTTTGAAGTGTGAGGTGACACTGCGACGTGTCGCGCGAATTAGCATAAACGTTAAGGTCAATGTTCGAAGATTCATCCGCGTGCCGTAATAGGCGACAGTTTCTTATTTCATCAACTTTCATCAAGGTCAAGACGAGACTAATGGATGAGTGTGAGCGAGGGAGGTGTTAAGATCGTTCGGAAATCTTAGGTCTCTGCCTACCCCTTCGGGAAACAGGCATAGTGATATGTATGCATCAAGGCTGTATTTGAGGCTGTACGTTATAAAATAGATGAATGAATGAACAGTTTGTTGCCCGTACAAGCTGGTGTCAGAGTCCGTATAATGTTTATTGATGACTTCAGACCACAGCTTCAGACATTTCTAAGATTCAGCATTATTTTGTATGCCCTGCCGCCGTCAACCCTACTTGGGTTGGGAATGATTTATTGTTGGTGGGATCCGCCAGCAGGACGGAGGTACAAGTAATCTGAGATTTCTAATATTCTCTTAGTCAACTTTAACTCCTTGCGTCCCATGGGAAGAGGGGAGTGGTATTGGTCAATATATAAGCTGGAGAAACCACGTCAAGGGGTAGGCTTCAAAAAAGTCAGATGCAAATGTTAATCTTTTAATGTTTATTTGCTGTTGTCTGCCAAAAAGTAGCCTTTGTTTGACCCCCGGTCTTTAACTATATCCATACTTAATTATATTAAATCGTTTCAGCGGTTTAACCAACTTCACAACCGACTTGAGTATGGATATGGATGCTGCTTTATAAAAGTCATTAAAGCAATAATAATGTACAATAGCAATATAATTTGTCATTTTCGACAAAAGGATTTAACCACCAGCCACATCTGTTGGCGTCCCGCCAGAATTGAACCCCGGACTGGACCGTTCATTGCATATCCAATGCGCTGAAAATTCTCCCGATATACTTACTTACTGTGTGATTGACTTAACTTTATTCTAAAGATCAACAGCTGCCTTGAAAATCCAATCGATGACCTCCGTGGCGCATGGCGTATTGGTTGACACAAGTTCAGGGATTCCCAAAAATCCGGTTTTAATACTTCTGATATGCATGGAAGTCATCCAGTAAAATGCTTAATAAGTGTTGACAAAAAATAATGTAAGTAGATAGTATAGTAAGCCCCCATTATTTTGACTCACAAACTAAGGAAATCTCTGCGGTAAGTCTTCGCTTAGTCCGCTAGTGTAAGTAAAGTGAATCTATCTATGTAACTAAGAGCTGTGCTTGTTAGCAGACTCTTTTTCAGGTGCTTCTATCTTTCGCTAGCCTTTTCACAACTTGATACGAAACGACTCCCACTTTTTCCTTAATTTGTCCTACGGCACGACGACTGGATGTGAAACATTATGGATGGAAAGATAAAGGGAAAACGTGGAAGAGGTAAAGTGAATGAGAAAAATATATAGGCTTTAGTTCTTGGGGATTCGTAGTATTCACATATGATCAACAGAGGCAGTTGAATAAGTTTCCGTCGACACTCCTGACAATCTCTCTTTTATCGAGTTCAAATTAGTCTGTCTGTGCTGTCTGAAGGCATCTGACTTGCTTAACGACTGCCATCTAGCAACAGCAGCCGGGAGCAGCGACTACACGATCATTTTGAAGCACATAGGAGCTCATGATAACCAGCAACGACGGCGACCAATCCAACAGTCGCGCCTTCGGTTGCTAACTTTCCAAAGGTTCGCGTCCGACTGGGCTATAGAGCACCTCGTGACAATATTCGGTAACCCACATAGCCCGGCACGGAATCGACCTGGTTGCCTAGCAAATAAACTAAAAACTGTCGAACGAGTGGTAACGGTGTATGCTTCTGGTCTAATTTACAAGAGGATGGCGTTTCGTGAACGCAGAATTCGGCAACGCCATACAGTGGCGCAGCAATCCAAAAGCGAATCTTGGCATACGACACAAGATAACGTTATTTCTTGCAATCCTACACCAGAAGGCTAAGCCAGTTATATCGCTTCTTAACGAAACGATATGAAAATTTGTAAACTGCAAAATCAAACACATGTACAAACGCCATTGTCGTGAGCATCACGTTTAGACGTTGATTTCATTTTGCAATGTCTGTTAATAGTTATAAAGTTTATATTTCGGTGTTCTTAGAAAATGCTGACGAATTTTGTTCGAAGTTGTCACCAGGCGCCACCTGCGTTTCGAAGGTACCTCAGCACCTCATCACGCCAGCGATATTTAGGGCGACCGGTCGACGTCCATTTGGTTGACATCTTCTTGATCATCATTATCATTTAGCCGTAGGCAGGTAACTGCTGGACATAGATCTCCCCAAAGATTTTCTAAATTGCTTGCTTCTTGATTTTTAATGTCATTTGTGTTTGTTAATGTCATTTATGTGTTATCGTCCACATGACCTTCATTTTAATACCTAGTTAATTATCGAAAAATATTATAACCTCATTTTCACCTCGGCTTTGTCACTTAAGTCCGACGTTCTTTCTATCATACAACGACAAACCTCTTAAGACTTACACCACAAAGTCACAGTTAACGGTTCGTCGCACGCGCACCGCGTTGTTCACTATATCTCCCTTTCACTCTCACGTTTAAATACGAAAGAGACGGCAGAACAATCGCCATTGAATTCTATGGGAGACATTTGACAGTAATGGCCGTCAGATCACACAAGATATGTAGTTATGCGTTTGGCGTGCGATTAATAAAATGATATGCATTGTTTGTATGCAGCCTTTCTTCTTTTCCCGACTTGCCCGAAAGAAGGTCATTGTTTTCAAAAATGTGACAACTATGGTACAGATAACTAATTTTCAAAAACTCTTTCTGACTGGACCCAGACTGCCAGAGTACACTAGCAAAAGCATAGTTTTCAAAGCTGTACTTACAGCTTAGAATGCAGCAGGACAGAAGCTACTATGAGAAAAATAACGATAAAGCTATTAGATTTACTACAAAATCTAAACAAGCCACATGTATTTCCTCTTTATCCACAACGATCCCACTTTTGGGGAAATGCATTACCGGTTCATGAGTAGGTCACGGGGCAAAGAGAAAGCGTTTATCAAAGGTCGTCTGGTTGGGTACTTCAGTCTCACCTATTTCTGCCGGCAAACAGCAGTACTTACTTAGTCGTGTTTTGGTTGATCTAAGAATGAATGAATGAATAATCACTTGATTGCACCATTGGATTGTACAGGATCAAAAATACAATTATAGCGGACTTATCGCTAATGCAATTTTTCTCAGCGACTAAGGAAAACAAATTTTCTTAATTTACTTGTACTTTTTTTTACGACCCCTGACGAATTCTACAGCATTCACGATGAAAAAATTATGACATCGTGTCGTAGTTTCAACAATGGGTTCTCAAGAAATCAAGGCTTGAAATGCAACTGGAAAAGCGTTATTGATGACGACGATGACTTGTCCGAGTGAACCAATCACAGCGCAATTGTAAAAACCTTTCTCTCTATCCGTTATCTACTCATGTGTAACCGGGTAAGCTATGTCGTCGTTTGTATAAAACATGTGGAATCTTGGACTCCTGAGGGACTGGCTCGGCGCCAAAGATAATCCAGACTGTTCCCGAAATGTGGCACGTTGGATGAAATTTCAATTTAACCAAATTTGGCTTATGCCTATAATGATACGTCTTATCCCCATTTTTTGTATAGTAGGAAGAATTAGTTTTAAGGTTGGTTGGTCTTGTAGAAAGGATCAAAGGGCTCTAAAGCAACCAGGACACAATCGGTAATGGAATTTGATTGATTGATTAAAAGCGCAAAGTTTAGAGAAAAATCAAAGGACAGTCACTCCTTTGTAAAATAAGTTATCATATAAGGTATACGTATAGATTAAAAAACAATTTGACCGCGCGCGGTTTTCTATTTCTATCTTTTCTTTATCTTTACATAGTATAAAACAAAGTCGCTTTCCGCTGTCTGTCCCAATGTATGCTTAAATCTTCGAAACTACGCAACGGATAATAACACCCTTCTGATAATTTTCCATACACTCTAAGGTTAACTGGAAAAAGGTTTCAGAACTCACTGTTATAAGTAAAGCTGTTTTATGTAAATTTTTTTAGTGCTACAGTTTATTTGTATTGTGTTGTTACCAAATTTTATAGATGTTAACCTTAGAGCTGCAACTGGGTAACACGCTCGGATCCTGTGTTTCATTTGTCGTCTCCACACATAGTTTTGCGCAACTTGATTAGTCCCACAACAATTTGTCGTTGGCCATCCGTCAGTCGGGCGCGTTAATCCCGCTGTCTCGGTGACGTGGGTTCGATTCCGGGGACAGAAGCTAATTTTGGGAACGTTAATCAGCTGGATTTGTTGTGTGTTTGGATTATGTTAGTATTTAATTGTCTTTTTAATGAAGTATGTTTGTGGTTAATAATGTTTTACATATTTTAAGCTGCAGATCATTAGTATGTAGTAGCTGAAGGACTTGTGCCTTTAGGCAGTCTGAAAAATCTGACAGTGTTGGCCACTAACACACCCGGGTCATGTTTCTGTGGGTCTGGTTTCCCTGTAAAAAGGGTTACGGAGGTCAGGCGGCAGTCGCTCCACTGTAATAACCAGTTCCGCCAAATCGGGACCATGATCAAAAGCGTACCCTGGGCTCTGAAGCGTAAGCTCAAGATGCATATATATGCAAAATTTCAGGAAGATTGGTTCAGTAGATAAATAAACAAACAAATATACAAACTCACTTTCGCATTTATTAGTTGGGACTAGTAGGAATTATTATGGATAATGCTTTAGAATTAAGTTTTACCATTTTGTATACAATTTATTTAAATGCAATAAAGTTAAATAATTAAATACGAGCCATGCCTGATAACATTCATAGAACCTCATACAGGTAAAAAAATAAAGCAATCCGGACCGGGTTGTTTTGATTAGTTTTCATCGCATGAAAGGATTTTTCCGATTGTATTTTTATGAGTTTTTCTATGCATATTTTGTCAAAACGCTGCTGACTGGATATATCACATTTTTATTTTATTAGATAACTAGCTGTGCCCCGCGGTTTCACCCGCCCGTCATGTGTGTGTAGGCGATACACTAACCTGCCCCAAAAATAGGGCTATTTAATGCTCATTAGTTAGTAGTCTAGCTATATGGTTCATAAGATACAACCTGGTGACAGACGGATGGACGGACTGCGAAGTCTTAGTAAAAGGGTCCAGTTTTTACCCTTTAGGTCTTCTATCGTGTTACTCACAGCTGAGGATCGTGACCACAGTCTTAGATCAATTCTGTAAGTCTGCTTTAGTAGGAAACCCTAAAAACCGAACCCAAAGCAATCAGCTGAGGATATCACCGAGAAAGCTCTAAGGAAACTGAAACAAGGCTAAATTACATGTTGAACAACACGAAATCCATCCAATCTAAGTATATAATTTTACTAGCTAACGCGCGCAGCTTCGCCCGCTGTAATTTATCTCGGGAACAGTGCTTTTTCCCGGGATGAAAGTATGCGAAATTTCAGGAACATTGGTTCAGTAGATAGGGCGTGAAGAGGTAACAAACAAACAAATATACAAACTCACTTTCGCATTTATAATATTTGTTGGGAAAAATGAGAATATAGTTATTACTTTTATTCAAAATAGACTGTTTTAATAACTTTAACATGAATAATATAGTATTTAAATCTAAAATTAAAACTAAAATGAATATAGTTTGTTTGTTTATTTATTCGATCTTCCTCAACTTTCATATACACATACTTAGAAAGAAATATTATTGAGAAGGACATAGGATACCTTTCATCCCGGGAACAAGCACTGTCCCCGAGGGAATCTCACGCGAGTGAAGCCGCAGGTGAAAGCTAGTTGATCAATAAAACAGAAATATTATCTGATCCGCCATGTTGCAATTTGTATAAAACAATCACAGGGTTCGCTGACATTCACATTGTGAGGGGTCAGTCACACCCACGCCAGATGAATGCTAATCATACATGTCATACACATCAATGCAAATGTTTGGAGAGCGATTAGCATGAGAAAACACCGTACCGTCTGAACTGATTCACATTTGATACAATGTTATTTCTGATGTGGACCATCCATTGCCTCGGTTTGATATTAAAATTGACATGTTGAGTCGTACAAAGGCAGAGCCACAGATTAAAGTATACTTTACTAGTAATCCCATACAAATAAAACACTTAAGTATGTACTAAATATTGCACTGCTCTTACTGAATCTCAAACGCCATCTGATCACTTGACTGTAAAGGGTAGGAGTGAAAATTTTTGGCCTTTGCGGTCTATTCCTTTGCTTCGTTCGGTAAAAAAAACAAATGTCATTGTCATTTATGACAACCAAAACCAACATGAATGACACTAAAGACAACCAAAACCAACATGACAATGACATTCATGACTACCAAAACCAATATGACAATGACATTTGTTTTTTTTTACCGAACGAAGCAAAGGAATATACCGCAAAGGCCGTAGCGACGCCATTAATTCGTCATTAAAATATAATATTTTATTTAAAGTTATTGGCTGATTCTAAAAATCTGAGATTTATTTCTGGTATCAAGGAACCTTATTCCTACCGATAGAAAAAATTCAAGCGTTTTAAAAAATTTCACTCCTACCCTATTCTAAATTCCCTATCCCATGTGGTAAACGAATGCCCACTTCGACGTTTTCCAGGTGGAATGAGTATAAAATATTTTCCACCACTTTGTATCATTGTGCGAGTTATCCCTCTGTCCTCCGCATATTTTGAACCAAACCACACGTGACCTCAAAATGTAAGCCCTTCGACTTTCTACGTCGTTTACAGCTCAAAACATCAATATTTTTGATTTATTACGGCTATTCGAAATACTGGTTAATTGAAAAAATATGTACAATTTCAATCGGTCACACTCGCACTTAGCAGCATTTTTAATTTTATCGCAAGGTTACTGTTCTATGTGGTTTTATTTTTATTATTTACATTTACATATCAATCATCCGAGAGTGTTTCATTATTTGGAGCAAGGTACGCTTTTAATCATGGTTCTAGATACGGCGGCACTCTAAGTTATATTATACTAGCTGTGTCCAGCGGTTTCAACCGCCCTTAGTTGGTTAGCCAATACATAGATTATATATATAGATAATCAGATGATACAGGCCCGCAATGCCCTAACCAAAATCGAAACAACTAAACAAAGTATGCTTCCCGTGGGAATCGAAACCTCGAGCCCAAGGTCTTGAGGCAAACGCTTAACCACTTAACCACGGAGGAAGTCAATTAGTATTAATGACTCAACAAAAAAGCATTTTCCTAAATCGTTAGATTTCATTCAATTTACCTTATTGTCATTCAATACAATTCATGTATTCCGTCCCGAGGATTGTATGAATCTAGGAGCGAAATAAATCACTCTTGACTTTGGAAACCGGTTGGAACTGGTTTTATCTGGTTTTATCCATAATTCAACGGAACAATATGGCGGACAGTTAGCGGGAATGGTCGATTTACGACCTTTTAAAATATCTCATTATGATTTTATTTTCTCCGTGAGTGCTCGCCATTAAAAACGGCATATTTATCTCAATTAGAGCCAAGCCAAATCAATCGAAATAGATTTCAAAACATAAATTATAAGAAATGTCTTGTAAATACTTTATTTAACACCCACAGGAAATCTAAATAAATGTTAATTAATTTCATTCAATTTGTTCTAAAAATGGCGCAAACATATAATTTACAAATATGTAATTAAAAATACTTAAATTTATAGACAGCGAATGAAGACGTGTGAATTCGATTTATAAGCAGTTTATTGCTGGCACTGACATCTTAGAAATAGACTAGAAACATTTTTCAACACGATCAGTAGTAAGCAAAAAATCGTTTTATCTAATTATAGAAAAACTAACTTTTGCCCGCGGCTTTGCCCGCGTGAATTTCCCTCGGGATCTTTTTCCCGGGATAAAAAGTATCCTATGTCCTTCTCCTGGCTCTAAACTATCTCCCTGACAATTTTCAGCTAAATCGGTTCAGCCGTTCTTGAGTTATAAGTGGAGTAACTAACACGACTTTCTTTTATATATATAGATTTAGTTGGTGTCTTTATCACCAACTAAATTTTCAGTGTATTTAAAAGGTGAAAATCTTCTAAAAAATTACAATAGTTAAATAAAATAGGTATTCCTTAATATTATTTATGAATTCAATATTTTTGCGAACGAATTAAATGGCCAAAAATTCTTTTTTTATTCATTAAACAGGCATAACACTTTGAGAAGCGGTTACCTTAGCCTAAATATATAATCGGAATCTAATTTTGAAATTGAATATCTATGTAGGTTTGTGATCAACGTTCTAGACGCACATTTGGATAATGGCGGCGGAGACGTGGCCTAATCGCTTAGGAAGGATGCGCGGGGCCAGATTTTTGGGCCAAGACATAGACTTTTTGCTTTTGAACATGTAAAATAAGTATTTTAACATAGAATCAGGAAGTTCGTCTCACGCAATTCTAAGTATTTTAAAAACGCGGTAGTACAAAATAAAAAGGAGGTTCAATTTAATTTGTTTTTTTTTTCACATTTATTTTTTCCTCTTAATCTGTCATTACAGAAACTATTTTTATTTTTGTACAACAGTTAGTTTATGCAAACTACTGCCGGCCGGCGCCCACCCTCTGTTGGTCCCAGCATGCCCGCCACCATTAATTTGCACACACATTCCATGTGGCACGTGTTTCGCCATACGCGAGACATTCTCAGGTATCAAGGCACTAAGTTAAGTAGTGGATGGGCGCCGGCCGGCAGTAGTTTGCATGAACTAATGATGGCGGAAGCACCAAAGTAATTTGGTAAGTACCTACTTGTAACTTTGACTTTTGCAATATAACACCTGAATCTATTAAATATTGGTCTTTTAAAGCTCCTCCTTCGGTCTCACTAACGCCACTTCTATATATAAGGATAGTATTTCAATGACTTTCGAGGTTCTAATGTGAGGTTCTAATGTAAGTTGAGAATACTACCAAAAAAGTTGCGCGAGGATTTCTGATATGATAAGCTCACTTACAGAAAGAGAAAGTATTTTTTTGGAAGATGGCGCTAGTGAGACTGAAGCAACAGCCTGAACAGCATCACGCAGAAATCGCCACCTCTCCTGCCTTGTCCCACGGGATATCCCAGAGCTGACACGTACTCCATCCATCAGTTGTGTGTCTAGAAGACTCATCATCTTAAGTACTGGTTAAGGCTAATTTCGAAAAAACTGAGAAGAAGGCGTTCTTTTAGAGAACTTGCCCGACTGCCTGAAGCAAGGTTATGTATTTCGAGAATATGAATATTTATAAGTATTTTTTATACCATTTAGTATACATACGGCCCACCTGATGGGAAGCGGTTACCGTAGCCTATGGACGCTTGAAACACAAGGGGTCACGCACGTGCGCGTTGCGGAGCGTTGGTGTAACTATCCATACTAATATTATAAATGCGAAAGTCTGTCTGTCTGTCTGTCTGTCTGTCACCTCTTCACGGCTAAACTGCTGGACCGATTGTGATGAAATTTGGTAGGGATGTAGTTAACGACCTGAGGTCAAACATAGGCTACTTTTGGGCGTTATATAACCGAGTTCCACGCAGGGCAGAGCCGCGGGGAACAGCTAGTACAAAATATAATAGACGCAGAAGACAGAAAAAAGTTATTTTAGAGATGACAGAGACATAGAATCGGTAGCTTACTTCCAACTCGCACTTGACCGTTTTTCAAACGTTATATTAATGTGAAATTGATACTTTAAAATCCGTTTTTATCGCAGCGGTGGACTTTAAAAACAAAGCTTTCATTTGTCAAATGAAAAAGCCTTTGACCATTCTAGTTCAAAAGCTCTAAATTATTTGAAAGTCCGTTTATTTTATTTTTTATTAAAAAAGTCTTGTTATTTGATAAGATTGTATTTTTAGGGTTTCGTACACAAACTGTCCGTTCGTTATACTATCTGTCTATCGGCCGGATGTATCTCGCGAACCGTAATTGCTTGACTTTTTTTTCAGACCGCTGGCGAAAGCTAGTTATATTATAAACTAGCGACCCGCACCGGCTTCGCATGGGCATAAAAACCTTCATCTTGAATCACTGTATTAAAAAAACCGCATCAACATCCGTTGCGTAGTTTTAAAGATTGAAGCATACAAAGGGACATAGGATAGGACTAGACAACAATGTAAGTTTTGTAAAGAAACAGTTAAATTCCAAATGACATTAGTCAAGGGTCGCATGTTTCAGGAGTCCATGGGCTGCGGTGACCGCTTGCCATCAGTTGGGCCGGATGTCTATTCACCTGACTGAATAGAATTGAAAAAACATTAAAGTAATCTTACCAAGTTACAAAAAAATCCTCTGTGAATTATAGTATTACCTGTAAAAAAAAGAAAATATTATAAACATTGATTAAACATTAAACAAATAAATTAAAAGGTCGCAGGTAAGTGCTGAATTCAGGCCGTTGCCGGTTGGCGGTCATTTTGGAAATCCTTGGGGGAGACCTATGTCCAGCAATGGACTGCCTGCGGAGTATGTGTTAATTAAACCAAACAACACAAGTAAAAAACTATTATATACATTTTTTGACTAGAATAAATACATAGTATAAAGCAAAGTTGCTTTTCTCCATCTGTCCCTATATGCTTAGGTCTGTGAAACTACGCTAAGTTTTTTGATGTGGGTATTTTTAATAGAAAGTGATTCAAGAGGAAGGTTTTTATGCCCATGCGAAGCTGGGGCGGGTCGCTAGTTAATACTAAAGCAACTATGTTAATTATATATAAACACTTGTAATAGGATATGCAGATATGTAGAACTAGCTGTTCCCCGCGGCTTCGCCCCGCGTGGGACTCGGTTATATCGCGCCCAAAAATAGCCTATGTTTGACCTCAGGTCTTTAACTACATCCCTACCAAATTTCATCACAATCGGTCCAGCAGTTTAGCCGTGAAGAGGTGACAGACAGACAGACAGACTTTCGCATTTATAATATTAGTATGGATATGGAAGTATGGATTTCTAACCCAATTCTCTGAAATTCTCATGAAATAATGTAATAAGTTATCATCTAAGAGATGTAATCTCCAAAAAGGAATCTCAAAGCAGAACAAACACTTGTCGAGCAATATAAGCCAGGTCGCCGTCCGCCATTGTACTAGTGTCAACATGTTCAGCTTATCAGTTAAGAATTACATTTTATGTAGGGTAGCGACCTCAGCAAATTTTGTGTTCTTATTCTTGTCGAGAGTCCACAGGGCTTGAGTGAATTGTGTTTCAAGAAATAAAGGAACTCGCTGATGATAGACAAGAATCTATAAGCACTTACCAAATTACTTTGCGCGCTTCCGCCACCAGTTAGTTCATGCAAACTACAGCCGGCGCCCACCCACTACTGTTAGTCCCAGCATTCCCGCCACCATTAGTTTGCACACACTATCCTTGTTTCACCTCCACGCGAAACACGTATCGTAGGTGAAACACGTGTCGCAAAGTAATTTCGTAAGTACTTGTAACTTTGACTTCCGCAAAGTAACACTTAAATCTATTAAAGAATGTATAAGCTAAATGGAACCTTTCGCGTCTAAGGTTTAAGTTTAATCACGGTAAAAATAAAAGCTCCAACCCCGCTCATATCGCTGGGACTCAACCTGTAGCGTAACAGTCGCTCGCCCGTGCTTACCTATGTAATCAACAATTATACCATGAACACATTTTTTTTTTATTGACAATTCTAATAAAAACAATTCTTGATATAGTTTGAACGGATTTATAGATATAAAAAAAAATTTTTTTTTCATAAGTTTAAACATGGCGCAGCGCTGTTGTTTGAAGTTCTTAAAGTTGCCCGTTTGATCAAGGAAAATTGAGCCTACATCCCTGTGACTGATCCTACCTGAGGTGGTCTAAGATGTGATGATAATTTAATAGTTTTAAACAATTAACTTTAAGACATTAATCCCACAGCTGTGCAATTATCCGAAGAAGGTCCTACCGTCCATTTAAGCGGACTAGCTGGCCGCTTGCCGGCCATTACTTGCATTTGGCGAGTCTGACCTACTTTGGCTATTAGCAGGAATTAATACGGGATGACCAAAATCACTTTAGCCATAGATTAAAGTACTTACTTTACTAGTACTTTGTGGTCACATTGCCTAAGAAAAAGATTTATAGTTCTTTTTCTTGCTAACCACTACAAGGATAAAAAAAAAACTTAATTAACATCCCACCTATTTTTGGCGAAAATGGAGTAGAGTCATATAGTCTATATCATATAGTCTAGTAGTAATCGGTAAAAAAAACACCATAGAATTAGGAAATCGCGCGCGGCAGGCAATTTTTTTCTTAAATCTATGAAGAACCCCATGTTTTATTTTTATTTTAATCTGCGCAGCTATTTTAAAACATGTAATTTTAACTCAAAAAAACATAGCAAATAAATATAATCAAGTCGTGAAATTATGTCATACGTGACAATTAAGGTACAAAGTGACACAGATAAAACTGCTGTTACAATACAATACAATGGCGGCCTTGACAGTGTATATTGTATTGGTAAGCATTTCAGTACTGGTCGAGCACGTTTCAAAATTAATAAATTTGTTGATAAAATGACTTCGTACAATCGAGGTAATTGTATTTGAAAAAAAAAATAACAAACCCGACTCCAAATAAGTATTAAGTTATTTTCTATAAACTGAGAACCTACTTTTTTAAGTCGGTTATAATAACAATACGAACGATATGGCGGGTAATACCGGCTGTTATTATGCCTAGGCATATCAGACAGTCGGCAGTTGGCAACGTACGCGTGGCAATCTTGTTGAGCCGTGGGCTTGTTGCTTTTTCAAAAGTTTAAACCTTTTTATTCAAAAATGTAGGTCTACTAATCCACACTTCCATATCCATACATACTTCCATACTAATGTTATAAATGGGAAGTTATGTCTTTACGTTTTCACGGCTAAACCTCTGGACCGATTTTGATGAAATTTTCTATGGACATAGTCAGGACCAGCGGTCAATCATAGGCTACTTTTGGGCGTGATATAACAAGAATCCCACGCGGGCGGAGCCGCCGGCAACATCACTACTTAGTGTAAAACAAAGTCGCTTTCTCTGTCCCTATGTCCCTTGGTATGCTTAAATCTTTAGAAGTACGCAACGGATTTTGATGCGGCTTTTTTTAATAGACAGAGTGATTCAAGAGGAAGGTTTTTATGCCCATACGAAGCCTGGGCGGGTTGCTTGTCTTGTAATATAATAAATTTATGAGTAAAATTAAATTTAACTTTGCCATAATTTTTTGGACTTACAGCAGCGGTAAAAACATACGAATTCAAGTCATTGGACTTATCGAAGTTTAATTAACTATTAAACTTCGATAAGATAAATTAGTTAAATTAGTTAATTAAACAATGAAATTCTTGGCGAAGCTGAAGTTATTAGAACCGCTAAGTTAGTTGGAAATTAGTTTTTATCTGTGCAAATGACATGAAAAATTCTTGAACTATATTATAAACTACAAGCGATCAGCCCCGGCTTCGCACGGGCATAAACACCTTCCTCTTGAATCACTCTATATACTAAAAAACACCGCATCAAAATACGTTGCGCAGTTTCAAAGATTTAAGCATACAAAGGGATATATAGGGACAGAGAAAGCGACTTTGTTTTATACTATGTAGTGATAGTGAATAGTGATGTGAAGTGACAAGTTTTCTAGATTTTATTTTCATTCTTCTCTTAATTCCTCGACTACCGCCTTTGTGCCTTTTTGTTTTAAGTAAAGCTGTTTTATGTAATTTTATTTTTGTGGTGCAATAAAAAGTATTTGTATTGTACAGAGAATCCATACAAAACAGGAAATGCGGTACCCCGGTACCGCCCGGTCGTCAAGAGTTTAATTATTTAGGCTAAATTTTTGCATGCTGTCAATGGCTAAACAGATAAATCCCATACGGGGTAGAAAGAGCCTTGGGTCATAAGACAGACCACGTTTAGCATGACTATAGTTGAAACAGGAAATCAATACAGCTTTTAAGGTGATCCCTCGGTGAACACTAGCGCCACCGTCATTTAAAAATTATTACTCACTGAAAATACAAGTTATCAAAAATCCCTCTGCTGTATTTATGGTTCTGGATCTGAAGTTAATTTTAATCATATTCAATTATTAAAATATAGTTCCATATAGTTACAAATTGCAAAACTGCTAAAAGTGGCCGTTTTAAGCAATAATGCAATTTGTAACTATAGGGAATTATAATTTAATATGTTTAAAATTAACTTCAGATCCAGAACCATAATTACAGCAGAGGGATTTTTGATAACTTGTGTTTTCAGTGAGTAATTATTTTTAAATGACGGTGGCGCTAGTGTTCACCGAGGTATCACCTTAACGGTAGAAATAGATAAGGCAGGGGTTCCAAGCAGAAGTATTTAATACATAGTAGTAAAATGTGGAAAATCTACATCATAAACGTCAAACGGAAAGTGGATGGGAGGCGAATTTCCCGCTGCGTCGCTTAGTGGCGTATTATACGAGTTTGCGACTTTAAAAGTTTAGAAGTTATGCGTTTTATAGCACCCGAAAATATGAGCCACTCCATCTGGAAGACTTGAATGTAGCAATTACAAGAATGCTCATAAAAAAATTCATGTTGTTTGTTTTTCAAATCTTTGACTATGTTGCAAAAGAAATGAAATATTTTAAGCTTTAAAGAGTGTTAAAAAAGGTACCTATTTACCTATGTTCGTAATTATCCTTGTTGACTGGTAGATAACGCTTTTAGCATTAAGTCTGCTCATTCTAGAAGTATTATCACAATTTACATAATACGTAACATGCTACAGATATTCATATTATAATAGCGCGCCGGATTTTTTGTGTACCAATAGAGTCCTCCCTATACTAAGCCATCTATCGATCACTTGCGATACTGTGATTCTAAATCTAATAACTTAGGAAGAAAGGTAGTATTCATACCCGAAAACCCAAGAATCCCCTACTTAATATAATTTAAATAACACAATCATCCATAAAAACCAAACCAATGCAAGCAAAATACAGTTTAGAGCTACCCCGAACATTTACATCCAATAACTATTACAACCCCATACTACCCCAATACAAAAAACAAATTCGAAGTAGTCAAGCCCAAATAACATGTCGTTTTATTCTAAATGCATAAGAGGTCCCAAGAGTTAACATAAAGTTGTGGTGTTATTGTACAAGAGCAGCGGACGCGGTAGCGAGTTAAAAAAAATCTCAGCTGATTTCTGCCTCTCTGCCACTGCGTTAGGATGTATGGATATGCTTAGCTGCTTTACTCCGCGATCGCCAGAAGCACTTTTCTGATTGTACAAATAATTGCTAACCCAGTTCTTACAGTCTGTGTTCTAAAACTACCAGCTAACCAGGATCTCTAATATGACCCTGGTTGCTATATTTAATGAGCATTAGGTAAGTTTATGTTGAATAGTAACTGTGGACCCAGGGTCTTATTAAAAATATCAATGAACAGATAAGCATCATGGTATACGTTATGTAAGATGCCTTCAGAGGGCATTTAAGTAGCTTTAAAATCCTAACTGGTGTTCGTAACACGCATTCCATTAGAAAAATGTAAAGCTTAAAATTTTGTTAAGTTTGACATACATATCATCACGCCTGTCTCCCGTAGGGGTAGGCAGAGACTACTTTATTTCGGGTACTCCTAATGTCACCTTTTTTCAAAAGATCTGCGATTTGGTCGCAGTATGTTTTACGAGGCCGACCCTGACCGCCGCTCACAGCTAACTCTGCTTTGTATATACTTTTCGTCAGTCTCCTTTCATCCATCCTCTCTACATGTCTAAACCATATATTAAGTTTGAAAAAGAAAGATTTTAGTATTTGGTGAAGTCCAGAAGAAAAAGGAAAATAGCGGACAATGGTCTCTGACTTTCTTACTCCACCATGTCCTCTACCTTCGTCGTATCGTTTTTATCTCACCAAATATTTGCCGACGGCATCCGAACCTCGGATCCTTCACAAATATGATATTTCTTGAGTCATCAGCAACTTCTGATATATACTTTTGTAATACTAGAAAGCCATTATGAAAGACAAGATAGAGAAAAGACAGGTAAGACTAAGACCAAGTATGAATTACGTAGAATAGATCAAGGGAGAATGTGTGAGTCGTATTAGGATGTATACTTAAAGGCTGAGTTATGAGTGTGGAGGAAGCGAGGGAGGTCTGTAAGTATAGTAGCCAATGGAAATCTCTAGTCTCTGCCTACCCCTACGGGAGACAGGCGTGATGATATGTATGTGTGTATGAAGTAACCGCACCGGTAAGCGCAGCATCGGACACCCACCGACCAAATGGTCAGATGGCCTAAAGAAGGTCGCAGGCAGGCGCTGGATGCAGGCCGCTTTCAACCGGTCATTTTGGAAATCCTTGGCGGAGGCCTATCTCCAGCATTTTACGAAATGATGATGAAGTAAACGATAAATAAAGCAAATTAGCATATGCTGTAGTTTTTTTTAAATAAAATTAAATTTTATTCCTGCACTATTAGGTTACAGTATAAAATGACACTATTTAAAACTAGATATTTGTCTCCGAACGACAGATATTTTTATCTCCGAACGAAGCTGATATTTAAAAAAAGCGTTCTAAATCTGAAACGGCATCGATACAGCTTCCAGATGGATCGATTGTGGATGCTAGATCCTAACTCTTCGTGCTGTTTCGTGCAAATTGTGCCGTTGGGAGCAGTTTGTTTTCCGCTTGAAAAATAGCCTTTGATATGTAGCCGAGGAAAAAGTTTGCAAATTCTAAATACACAGGCACTGTTGCATTGAGCCCGACACAAAGGAAAATCCGTCTGGCACGGTCGTCACGCCAGGCCTGGGGGACAAAAAACCAAACATGTTTATGACATATCCTTAATGGTGTTAAATATACTTTTATATGGACTTAGTCTATCTATTTCTTGTTCTCCCTAGCAAATTAATGACATAAAATGTAAAAAAACCCACGACACATTTTCTTTTTAGTGGTGACGGTTGACTGATTCACCCCCCCCCCCCCCTCCCCACACACACACATATTATTTTCCACACTTACACCCCCAGAGCTTTGTAACAGCTCAACCGATATTCATTAAACATATTATTTTGTAATGTGCACGTGATGCGCTTTCATTTGAGACCCCACTCAAGACAGATATTTGCAGACATTCGGTTGTTCTTCCCCACTTTCACCCCCACAACTTCTAAATGGCTCAACCGATTTTCATCAAACATGTCTAAGAACACTTGCCCGTAAGTCACCTTTAATACGAAAAAAACTAAATTAAAATCGCTTCATCCGTTCGAGAGCTATGATGCCAGAGACAGACAGACACGTCAAACTTATAACACCCCTCTTTTTGCGTCGGGGATTAAAAAACAATCCTCATTTTGATATAAAAAAAGGTAAATTTAATGGCCTCCTAACCTAAATAGCGGCTTGCTGTTTTCTCCGGAGTAAAATGAACGGCAGGTAAATGGTCTAAATAAATCAATTCTCAAGTATTGAAACCTTATGGAAGGATTATTCATTCATTAAAATCGTGTGGGTCATAAGGTCAACAGACCCTGCAAACCTTGGTGTCAGAGTTTTTCGAAACAGCCTCTCGGTCTTGGACATGATTTCTTTATCTTTAAAGACCAGCAGGTGGCAAGATTCACATCGGTGGGACATAACTTCCAGATGGTCTGCCATTATGAAGTCTATGTCCAGCAATGGACATCTTGTTGAAATGATGACGATTTTTATTAGTTCACTTAACGAAATCATCAACATAGTCAAAACAAACTACACAAATGAACAGAGGAAGCAAGCGGGATAACGCTACGATAAGAGAGGTCTCAATGAAGATGAAGGTAAAATAAAATATAATTTATATAATTTTAATAACCTTTGTCCCAGAATAGAGTGACCATCCGTCGGAAAAATTCCGGACTATTTTATAACGCACCGGTGGTGCTGGTTTTTTATATATAGCTTTTCTATCTATAGGCTATAGGTTTTCAATCAAGCATACGGTCCGTATACCATGAGACCTCGTAGGATGAGCTCTCGCGCCCTTTTTTATTTATCAACGCTTGTAGTTGTGCGTAACACACTCATGCGCGCCTCTATTCAGGAGCCTTCGCTATAATAATCGATAATTTAGCCCTTTATATAGCTCCCTTGAATTTAAACCGAAATCAAACACTGTGTTAGGTGGCTGAGTGTATCAGAAACTAAATAGTGGAAATCCACACTTTGACTGTCTGACGACACAAGTGTGACTTGAACTAACTTTTTTTAACGCTTTAACCAATAGACTACAGAAGCTGTCTCTTAGAAGCCATGCAAAAACATTAATTGATTTATCGTCATCAATTTAATTTCCCGTTTTTTCGACGACATGATTGTTAACCTACTCGGGTCGAAGGGATTCCCGATTACAAAGCCGTGGTCAGATATTAAAAAAGCGATTGTTACGTATTAATCCCACGGGACCCTCAATGGATAGCACGGATGGATGCGCAAAGGGAACTCCAATTAATTGATGAAATGTTAGAGTAAAGTATATCGTTATTTGGGAAATATTGATACAGATACACGTGTTACTTTTAGTACACAGCTGGAGTTAGGCCTTCCATAGACATTTCCAGAATGCTTGATGAATGAAGCTGCCTGCAATTAACGCTTGCCTGCGACCTTCTTCAGGTCATATCACCACCTGGAGTCCACTACAGATCCTGGTACGGTATTATATTATAAGGATATACATTTTTAAATTGTAACTGTAAAAATCTTTCTTATTATAATATAATGGTTTTCTTGTTGTATCCTAGTTGTACTCTGCTGTTTTGAAACCGGAAAAAGATACCTATGATCAAAAAAAGTTGAAATTACCTACGATACTTTTGAACACGATTTCTTTTATTAATGTTTATAATAAATTTGTTTTTAGTCTTGGAATTTTTCAAATTGTCAAATAAATTCATTTCTATTATCACGCTAGTTTCAAAAACACTTTTAAACTCCCTGCAACTGCCGGAACACACAAAATGCTTTTTGCACATTATCTAATTGAATTATCACAAGCACAGAGCAGACATTCAACAAACAAATTGTTTAAAGTAAACAACATATTTGTCTGTTAATGGACTGTTTAACTTTTCTAGAGTCGATGACTTTATTTAACGGCTTCTGTGGAACAGTGGTTCGCACAGAACAGAGAAAATATCCGAATAGAAATGTTTTGACGCGGATTTAGTTCCAGGATCAATGTGGCAGCGTATTCTCTCTTCTTATCTTCAATTAATACATGTATTTTTTATAGCAACATTAGAGGAATATTGGAATTTCCAATTAATGACTCACAGAATACTTGCAAGTTATTTTAAACTAAGCTTTTAATAAATCATCACTACATAGTATAAAACAAAGTCGCTTTCTCTGTCCCTATATCCCTATTTATGCTTAAATCTTTTAAACTGCACAACGGATTTTGATGCTGTTTTTTTTAATACATAGAGTGATTCAAGAGGAAGGTTTTTATGCCCATGTGAAGCCGGGGCGGGTCGCTAGTTAAGTAATATTTTGTCTGAATGAGAGCGTGTATGACAATAGTGATAACATAAATGCGAAAGCGTGTATGTTTTTATTAACAAAATTTAGTTTCTTGTATACCTATTTCACAATTCCTGACTCCTTCTATCTAGTTCTACCTGTAGGTTGCCTGGTAGAGCTTGCTCTAGCGATAAGGCCGTCTTTGTACATCATATATCTTGTAATAATTGTGGTGTTATAAAGAGTTGTTAAGTGACATTATTACATTCACTTTCAACAGTCATAACTCCTAAAGTGTTAAATTATTTCGCCTAATTATAACTTCACGGTCATAATGCTTCACTTTCGATATAACTCGCTTATCACACGCCTCCAGGCGTCGCTTGTTATAATATCATTACGTTTGTTTGTTGACGCTGTCGGGGCGTAATTGAGACGGTTTGCTTAATTAGTGTTTCATTTCATAGCTTGGATATTTCCTTGTATTTATTTATTTTGACGACCTCCGTGGCGTAATGGTTAACATGCCTGACCGCTACTCTGGGGGTCCCGGGTTCGATCCCCGGTCAGGTCAAGTTGAAAAATGATCTTTTTTGATTGGCCTGGGTCTTGGATGTTTATCTATATATGTATTTGTTATAAAATATATTATCGTTGAGTTAGTATCCCATAACACAAGTCTCGAACTTACTTTGGGGCTAACTCAATCTGAGTGATTTGTCCCTATATATATTTATTATATATATTTATTTATTATAATCTTTATTATTCCTTAAGTAAATTTTCGAGGATCTGTCTGGAGGAGAAATGCCGAAACACTTGACAACACTAAAGTCCTGGTGGCCTACTATCATCTCTTAAAACCATGCAAGGCCCAGTGAGTAAGCGGGACAGCGCAATACATGATGTAAGGCGACATCTCCCTTACTCACTGGATCTTGCATGGTTTTAAGAGATGGTAGTAGCCACCCTGATAGTGACCACCACAACGGAAGCCGTCAAAGATCTAAGAGAAAAGCTAGCACCGCGGATCAGAGAGGGGTGTTAGGTTTTGTTTATTTATTTTCAAACTAGCTGTTCCCCGCGGCTTCGCCCCGCGTGGGACTCGGTTATATCGCGCCCAAAAGTAGCCTATGTTTGACCTCAGGTCGTTAACTACATCCCTACCAACAATCGGTCCAGCAGTTAAGCCGTGAAGAGGTGTACAGACAGACAGACAAACAGACAGACAGACAGACAGACAGACAGACAGACAGACAGACAGACAGACAGACAGACAGACAGACTGACAGACTTTCGCATTTATAATATTAGTATGGATTCATGTACACAGAAACATATACAAAAAAAAAGAACATAAAATAAAGAACATTAGTACAAGGGTGCTGCTTATTTCTAAAGAAATAATATTTTGTTTGTATGTTAGGTTCAATAGCTTAATAAAAAGATAAAATATAAAAATAAATCCATACTAATATTATAAATGTGAAAGTGTGTTTGTTTGTTTTTCCTTCCTTCACGCCGTAGCTAAGCAACCAATCGACCTGATTTTTGGCATAGAGTTAGTTGAAAGGATGGAGAGTAACATAGGCTACTTATGGTCCTGAAAAAGCATCAAGTTCCCAACGGAGATGATGATGAGATGGAATATTTGTATGTGTACACCAAATATCGGCCATATAGCCTAATAAATATAGCGCGAGCGAAGCCGCGGGTAAAAGCTAGTATAAACATAAGCAATAAGTACGAACGCTCAGCCGAGCTACATGGTAGGCGGGGTACATGGTAGGGAGTGTAAGGTTTTTTTTAATTTTCGTTACGGAATTTCTTGTTTCGCTCGCCGCGCACAAAGCCCGCGATAAAAGCTATACTATAGCTTAATAGCTTCGGAGCCCTGGGGACTTAGCCAAAGCCACAATCTCAAAACGATAATGAATCAACAAAAACAATATGTATGGGAGCCACGCTAAGTCACGTGGTCAATCGTATGTTCTTGTCTAACTTCGTTAACGTTTTAAGATTGTGACTTTGGCTGAGCCCCCTGGGCCACTAAAGATAATATATTATACTTCCCTCTTCATGGAAATTAGGAGAGAAAGAATGAGTCACGTGGGCGAAACATTTAAATAAGAGTAGGGTAGTAAAAAGAAATGGGTGCGTTTTATCTTCGCTAAAATACAACAGACAGACAGCCAACGAAAGTAAATGACTAATTAACTAATTAGACTACGTAATGTCGGGGATTCCCAGACCGGAACAAGTAAAAGTGCGCTCGCAAAGATGGCTTAAATTTTTGTTTCTTTGGGTCACAAATTAATTATAAATTAGTAAGGATTTTCGATCTTACGACATAAATGCGGGCTTGCTATCCCACCTTAGTACGAATTACGGAAGTGCGACACACGAAATTGCGAATAACCAAAGAGCGATACTATAAGTTGAATGATTTCACTTTTTAGTTATTCGCAATTTAGTGTGTCGCACTTCCGTTATTCGTGCTTCGGTGGGGTCGCAACTATGTGGTTAGATGAGGGTTTTGAGGTGAAACCTAATGTCAGACTGGCTAGATGTGGTGAAGAATAGGGAAGTAAGTAAAAAAAGCCAGGACGCGCTTGTGACACTCCTAGTGTTACAAGCGCCCTTAGGTACCACTACACTAGGATCCTATGACACTCCTAGTATACCCGTAGTCGGTAACCACTTTCCATCAGATGAGCCGTAGCTCTGATCACCTACTTAGTAGTATAAAAAAGTAAATAAGTATCAGATAAAATTTATCTGATGAGGCAAATTTAGTTTTCATTTGAACGTGTTTCCTTAGCTTACGCCTCACGGAGACGGATTTGAAAAATATTAATTGCATTTGATAGCTCAATTATTAAAGGGTGAAGCCATGGGGCATAGCTGGTTATTATAATATGAAATTATACTTGGTAGCAACAACAGAGACAGAAACTATCATAACGACAATATTTGAATTAAGTTAATTATTATTTATTCCCTTATCACGTTATGGCCCTTCAAATATCTTAAGATACTTAAATTTATCACTTCAGTTAACATATTAGAATACCGAGCATATAAGCTATCTAAAATCAATATCAAACGTCTTCTCAAAGACCCAATTAAATATTAATTTAGTGCTCAAAAGAAAGCCTTAGCAATTTCGCTACAAAATAACCGCTTAATAATTAGCGATGTTTTAGAGAAACGCACTTTGTAATCACTAGCAGGTATACGCCTGGTTTAATGTCTTAAAGTAATTAATTTTGCGATAAAACCTACGAATATCAAGGTTATTTTATCTTGCAATATGGCGGTTGTCTTCCGGCATCCAGTCGTTATGGCCTCACAGAGGAGACACAGTAGAGTCCAAGCGATGTCCTGTACGTTGAGGATCTGGGAGCGGCCAACGATAGAGCAATCAATGTAGCCACATACTGGTCAAAAATAATATAAGAGTCGAGCCATTTCGACTCGACAAGAAGAAGTGATGTATCAAAATATCGTTGTAATATAATAAGCGGGACAGCGCAATACATAATGTAAGGCGACATCTCCCTTATTCACTGGATCTTGCATGGCTTTAGAGATGGTAGTAGGCCACCAGTCGCCCCCCCCCCCCCCCCCCCTATTGCTGGAGCCACTGCCATGAATAGAAAACTGTGGCGCTCTCTCGTTTCGGAGGCCAAGATCCACTCGGGTCGCTGAGCCAGCAAAGTAAACATTCAATAAATAAAAGTCAGAAGGTTGTCCATGACCTTTAATCCACTAGTTAGTTTTCCACGATAATCCGACCTTCGATTGCACTGTACTACGTTAGACGAACAATCAGACGGACAAAATAATAGGTATGCGCGGTGCAGCTGCCGTGCCAGGCCGTGCCAACCGCAGCCAATTTAGGGCTGTCCCTTGTCAAATCTCATGTGTTATTTTTCAATGAAATGGAAAATGTTTAGCATTCGTGAATTTAACGATCGTTGTATTGCATTCCGTTGAACCGTGATGGGTCCGTTTCAGGCGGGATGGAATTACGGATTACTCGTTGAAATAAGAAATTATTTATTTATTTAATTCATGTACACTCAAATGTATACAAGCATTATGACATTTAAAAATTATTTACTTATTGCTTTTTTTATTGATTGTTTAGCAATAAGTCCGCCTTTGCACCATATGTTTGTAAAACTTTTACTGTAATTTTATTTATTCTGTACGTGAGCAATAAATATAAATTTTGTATTATAAAATTATAAACATACTATTTTTTTTCTATATTAAAAATAAAACGCGTTCTGCGTCAAAACCCTATAAAAAGTAGGTAAGTATTCATTATATTTCGTGTCATCATTGGACTTTGTAACTCTAAGATAATGTCTACGTATGACAAATTAATTTTATATTTAATAAATTATTTTCAGTTAAAAAAATAAGGTTTGACGGAAGGACAATTCGATTTTCGCAATAAACTTTAAAAATAACCCAAAACTAGCGATTGTAGCTATATACGCCTTCAACGACTTTAAAACATCCATACTAATTGACCAATTAGGACGAAATATTTGAAAGTATACAATAATGAAAATGAAAAGTATAACGTCCAGTTTACTAATGCACCAACTAGTTTCTAGACAAGTTCATCAATAGCAAGATAATTACAGCAGGTTCAGCAAACGATGCGTAATAGCAGATAATGTAACAGGTTTTATGCCAACTCCTTCACTGTCCAGGCTACTCGACTTTGGAATGCATTACCGGTGGATATTCGCAAGGCACAGACAATCTCGTCCTTCAAAAGTCAAGTAAAGTCTCATTACCTTTCTGAGGTTTAAAAAGCAAGAATCTGTCTCATATCATAGTATTACATCTTCTTTACTATTATTGGTATTTATTTATTTACAGGTGGTATGTATGTATATTTTATACATTTATTTAAGTAGGTTTATTAATGTGATTGTCTATAATTAGGTCTTTAATTAGTCTTTAATTTATTAATTATCTTTCTGCATCGCTCGCGCTCCAATGTTTCTTGTTTCTCTCTACCCTAAGGTTGGCTGGAAGAAATTGCATTAGCGATAAGTCCGCCTTTGTACTAATTTTTATCTATGATCCTGTACAATCCAATGATGTATTTTTGTAATTGGTGCAATAAAGTGTTTATTTATTTATTTATTATTTATTTATTATTATAACAGTGCCCCTAGTATGAGTTTTTCTTAACGAAGACGCTAGCGACCGCGTTAGCGATTTAGTATGGCAAACCTGTACAGCGCCTCAGGCGGATAGTAAGGCAACAGTCGCTAGCGTCTGCGTTAAGAAAAACTCATACTAGGGGCACAGGTAATAATAGTACGGTGAGGATATCAAAACAAATAACTGTAACAGAGTAAATAAGTAAAGAAAATAATAATAATTAAGATATTTATATTAATTTATTATGAGGAAATTGAGTAGTAATTTTTAATTTAATAAAAACATCCCGTCTTATAAGCGAATCTTTTCTCGGATTGATTTTTTTAAACTGTTGCATTTATAAATATACTGAAATATTTCTCATGACAGCGTTTTATCGGTCGCGTCTGCAGCTTCATTGCAATGGAATGGAAATCACAGAATATATATTTTGTATCTTGTTTCCTTCTTATTCTTGTACCCCTACGTAATAAGATTTAAGAAAGCTGCACTGAAGTACTGTAGATCTTTAAAATCTTATGCCTTACTCTATTTTATGCAAATAAATTATTTGAATTCTATATTTTCTTTGTGAATTGTAAAATATGTAGGTATATTCTAGCAACAATTTTTTTTTTCAATCAACTGCCTTATTTTTCAAACTTATTTTAAGCTGGTAGCAGCCCTAGTTCCGTGTTTTGTCTGGGTGTCAACACACTCGACACCCAAGTACGTCGTAGTGCGAGAGCTTACGGAATTCTTGCGACCATATACAAGGTGGACACAAATCAACTGCAAGTATTTTAAGGGCAGATTGAGACAGCTATTCAGAACAACTTTTCCAAATATACTTATATCGAAAAACGAATTTTTTTTTTACTCTCCATACTAAAGTAGATCAGATGATTCTCAATTTGTATGGGAGATCAAAAATTTTTTTCGCATTTTGATATATGTTTCTTTGGAAGTTGTTCAGAATAGCGGTCTGTATCTGTCCTTAAAATATTAGGTAAAAATATAGATAGGTGTCAAATACACATAAATGCAGAAGGCTATACAGATATCCCACTAATATTATAAAGGCGAAAGTTTGTATATACTTCTTCAGGCTTAAATGATTATTTCTAAATTTTATATGGAGGTAGCTGATACCTTGTATTAGCATAAAAGGTTATTTTTTCCCAAAAAGGTTTGGTAATAAATGGCGCTGCTGTGTATGATAAACCGAGGGTAACACCGCGGGGTGAGGCTAGTGGTATATAATACCATTGTAGGGTAAAGGGGTTGGTATATTTTGCTATGTGGCCCACTGTACTTAGGGTGACCTTTCATTCGTCACATTAAATATATAGGTAAGTACTTACTTCTCTTCACTACATAGTATAAAACAAAGTCGCTTTCTCTGTCCTATGTCCCTTTGTATGCTTAAATCTTTAAAACTATGCGACGAATTTTGATGCGGTTTTTTATCCATAAGATGAGCTACCTGCTTGAGAATTATCATATTCCACCATGTTACAAAAATAAGTTTATTATTGGGTATATACCGTCGCTAATTACTAGTATAAAATAATAGACGAAGAAAAACACCTGTATTAACAATGACGAACATTCTCTGTTCTTATAAAGATGTCAACTCAAGGTCAAATAATATCAGTTAGTTAATTATTGAAGTGAAAACATCTTCGGTATTTTTATACCCAACCTAACTAATATTATATATGCGAAAGTGAGTTTGTTTGTTTGTTACGGTTTCACGCCCTATCTACCGAACCAATCTTTTTGAAATTTCGCATACACATAGTTAGAAGTATTGAGAAGGGCATAGGGTACCTTTTATCTCTGAAAAAGCACTGTTCCCGAGGGAAATGCACGCGGGCGACGCCGCGAGCCAAAGCAATAATCAGTACTATGGAAATGTTGATGATGGCTAGTTCCTTAAGTGCTAGTTAATTATCTAAAACTATTACTAGGTACTAATGTTAATTGCGATTATCAGTACATAGTATAAAACAAAGTCGCTTTCTCTGTCCTTATGTCCCTTTGTATACTTAAATCTTTAAAACCACACAACGGATTTTGATGCGGTTTTTTTAATAGATAGTGATTCAAGTGGAAGGTTTTTATGCCCATGCGAAGCCGGGGCGAGTCGCTAGTTTCTTAATAAATTGGTTTTATTATCATAATAAATAAGTACTTACTAAGTCGCATGCAATATTGGTGTCAGTTGATTCGTGATCATATAACTGTTTAAGTCACGTATTTGTATACCACAATCTGGTGGCTACGGAGTACTGCATACCTGTAACAATTAAATGAGACTATACAATATTGTTTTCTAGGTCAGCTGGTTCGGTTTTATCTATTACTAGCGATCAGCCCCGGCTTCGCATGGGCATAAAAACCTTCCTCTTGAATCATTTTATCTATTAAAAAAAACCGCATCAAAATCCGTTGCGTAGTTTTTAAGATTTAAGCATACAAAGGGACATAGGGACAGAGAAAGCGACTTTGTTTTATACTATGTAGTGATACTAATATAAATAAAGATGAAGTTTGTTTGAATGTTAAAAAAATTTTTACACATGAAAATAAGTCGATTCTCTAAATTTTTATTCACGTGCAGATGAAACCGGAGGGGCACACACAGTATATCTAATCCATACTAATATTATAAATCCATACTAATCCATACTAATCCATATCCATACTAATATTATAATTATGCGAAAGTCTGTCTGTCTGTCTGTCTGTCTGTCTGTCTGTCACCTCTTCACGGCTAAACGGATGGACCGATTGTGATGAAATTTGGTAGGGATGTAGTTAACGACCTGAGGTCAAACATAGGCTACTTTTGGGCGCGATATAACCGAGTCCCACGCGGGCGGAGCCGCGGGGAACAGCTAGTATGTTATATATTATAAAACAAGTAAACACGCCTAATGTAACTTAGTTAAGTTTTCGATGTCAAATCTCAAATTACAATAAAAAATATCAATCAAAAATTGTTCATAATTTTAACACCGATTGATAGGCTTTAGAAATATAGCATACTATCCGCCATTTTGAATTGTAATAATTTCAATTTGATACCTATACATACTTCTGTAAAGTAGAAACGTGGAACAAGAACAACTCATATTTTGACAAAATACTTTTATGTTTTACTATTGACCCGCCCCGACTTCGTATGGACATAAAAAGCTTCCTCTTGAATCACTCTATCTATTAAAATAAAACCGCATAAAAATCCGTTTCGTGTTTTTAAAGATAAGCATACATAGGGACAGAGAAAACGACTTTGTTTTATATTATGTAGTGATACGATTCATAATTAAGCATACGGCCCGTGAAAAGCCCTCTTTAACAGTAGCCTATTCACCAAACCTCTCAGGTCAAAAACCCTGCATTTCTGGTTTAACTCTAGACAGGACAAAGGGTGCTAATAGTTATCCTACTAAAGCATGTTTGGGCGCATAGCTTTTAACACTTTTAAAGTGTTTTGAAAGGCTACCTTTCACATTCAAACCAAACTACGAAGGTTCTCTTGAATATTACAAAGATAGTTTCAATTTGTTACTATCCGTCATTATCATTGGTAAGATTAACACTGACTCTGTGGTACTATACTAATTTTGTGTCTGTGGTCTAATGGTTAAGGCATTTGCCTGAAGACCCTGAGGTCGTGGGTTTAATTCACGTGTAGCATACTTTATTTGTTTCTAGTTTGGTTAGGATATTATGAGCCTGTATCCCCTGATTGTCTAATAATAAAGATGATTCCGTGCTTCGGAAGGCACTAAGCCGTTGGTCCCGGCTGTCACCTGGTGGTCGATTGAGTTTGTAACCGACACGATATGATGATGAACTTTAAACCAGGCTCTACGAAGGTAATTTCTCAAATATTATCCTAACTAATATTATAAATGCGAAAGTAAGTTTGTTTGCTCGATACGCTTTCACAACAAAGAAAGAAGTATTGAGACGGGCATAGGGTACCTTTCATCCCAGGAAATAGCACTGTTCCCACGGGAGAATAACGCGGGCGCAAGCTAGTTAAATATAATTTTGGTTTCAATTTTATTCAGCATCTTTATCATTGGTAGGATGGACGCGCGCTTCGCTGCACATGCTTGCAACACGAATTATGATTCGTGTTGCAAGCATGACCCCTGACTGACACGCAAACAGACAAACAGACAATACGGCGTGAGAAACTCCTCAAGTACCTACCTTCTTTATTCATTTACTACTAAGTATTAGCACAAATTAATTAATAGTTTGGTATTAGTAATTATGTGCTACTAGCTACCTGACATTGTTTCGCATAGATTTAATTCAATAGGCGTAATGGTTACCGTGCTAGTCCGCTGTGGAGGTTCTGAGTTCGATCCCCAATCAGGACAAGTTGTAAAAATGGTATTTTTACTCTACTACATCATCTGAGGGTATGTGTTTTTCCGTCCATCCCAAACCAAACCAAGGCCTACACTATCGAATAGGTTATATAAAGCCAGATAGATTTAATATGAAATGTTAGCAACACTAAGAATATCTTCATATTGATAGTTGCCATTGATGCGAGCTTGCTCGAGCAATTTATTATAAACCTTTTAACTCGAGCTACGTTACTACTGTACAATTAAGTATTCTGTGTTCGAAGTCAAAACTTCAAGAGCTAGACAAGTCAACAATTATTTACTGCACCAGTAAAAATATACAATGAGAAAATTACAAACGTAGATAATACAATAGACGGCCTTTTTTCTAGAGGTATATTTTTAAAATGGACAACAACACTAATTTCAACAAAAACCCTCACAATAAGACGAAGCATCGGAGCATTACACCGCATTTTCCAAAGTGTGTGTAAGTATGGTGCGTCTGCCCAGGACGTCCATTAATCACATCCCCGAAGGGGTAACTTCCCCGTGAGAGGAAACTTAGCAAACTTTGGATGAAACGCTGTGAAGAAATACGATACTTTCTGGTAATGAGGCTCGTGGGGTTTCTTATCTTAATTTTACCATAATATCTTTTTTATTTGCTTGTAGTTTCCCATTTCATCTTAAGATATCGCTTTATAGAGGTAGGTTCTAAATTAATATAGGTTAGGATGCAAAAACCATGACCAGGTTAGGATGAAACCAGACGACAGCCTGGAAAAGCTTTTGGTCACCGGAAGAATGGACGGAAGGAGATCCAGAGGACGTAGCCCGATACGATGGTCTGACCAAATTAAGCAGCAGCTCAACGTCCAGATCTCCAACGCAATCCACGGGGCAAAAGATCGCTGTATGTGGAAAGAGATCGTAAATACGATAGGTCGGGCACATCACGACGTTGAGTAGTGAGCGAATGACTGGAGGAGGATGCAACAGGGAAAACGCTTAAATGATAGTAATGGAGTGACCTAATTCACCAAGTACTATATATTTGTCTTACCGTCTAAAAACCGACTATTTATCAAAAGAATACTCTCCGCTTTGTAGACAGCACCATCTTGTGCCTCTGAGTAAGCGGCGCGACTTCGCTGATATTACCTACCTGTTGAAGTTGACCACAGGAGCGGTGGATTCCTCAGAACTCTTGTCCAAATTATCTTTTACAGTCCCCACTAGATCGCGTAGGTACTATTCCCCTATCAGTCTTTCGACGGTGTCAACCAACTACAGGCAGAACTCATTTTTGTGGAGAGCGGGTAGATATTTCAACTCTGTTTCTAGGTCATTGGACATAGACATATTCAACACCAATCCTAACAGGGCTAAACGTTTATTGTATGGTAATTTCTTTGATAATATATAAATTGTAAATTAATTGTAATTGTAACTTTTGCACGTCTAAACATTCAACTATAATGCATTATAAATACTTACATAACAAGCATCTATCTACTTTAATCAACAGGTTGATTGCTAGATTTAACTAGTGTAGTTTTGGCGTTCCCGTTATCTCAACACATAATTTGTATCTATATGTGAAGACCTATTATTGGCTTTTTGTTATAAAATCTGTTACCTATGTAAATTTATTTATTATTATTTATTTATTTTTATTTAACTTTATTGCACGCAATCATATAAAGATTGTTTACAAAAGGTAAAAACTTAATGCTTGCATTGTCTACCAGCTTACCTTAGGGATACTGTGAGAGATAGAAGTATGGGGTGCTAATAACGATTATAATATACTTAGATGCTTATAGGCTAATAATATATAGTACTACAAGATAAATACATATACATAAGGATACACAATAAATAAATGGAGATAATTATGAATACATACACAGTACATACGATAAACAAAATTACACATACAATACATACATATACCCATATATATATACATACATACACACATATACATACATATACATATATATATATATATACACATACACATATATATATATATATATATATACACACATATATACATATACATACATGCATATAATATACTGCAGCAAAATACTTAATTCATTGCAAATAGTGTTCAGTTACTAGTCTTTTGAAGGAGGCACGGTTTTGTTTGAGCGTTATATTGTCAGGGAGTGCATTCCATAAGCGTACAGCAGTAACAGCGAGAGAATTTGAGAAGAAACCAGTACGATGAGAGGGAGTAGCAAGACGCATGGAATTAGAAGAGCGCAGATTTCTATCGTGGTTAGAGCTGAGGAACTGAAACTTGGAAGTCAGGTAGCTGGGGGCAGAAGGATTGTATAGGATGGTATGGAGATGACAGAGGATGTGCAGATTTCTGCGCTGTTTGATTTTAAGCCATTTAAGCTGTGAACGGAAAGATGAAATGTGGTCATATTTGCGAAGGCAATATATAAACCTAATACAATTATTTAACAGACGCTCAAGTTTGCCAAGTTGCTCTTCGGTGATGTCGAGGTAACACACATCAGCATAATCAATAATGGGCAGAATAAGGGATTGGACCAGCATTATTTTAGTTTTGACGGGAAGGAAGTTCTTAAGACGATTAAGATAATGGAGAGAGGAGAACACTTTACGACTGACTTCAGCGATATGGACATTCCATCTCAATTTTGAGTCAATAAATAAACCAAGGTCTTTAACTGAGTTGGAGAGTTATAATGTTACCATTGTACATTATTGGCTCAACAGAATCGATATCCAAAAGTGCCAGTTGACGATCACTACCTACAATAATTGCCTGACACTTGCCGGGGTTAACCTTTATACCAAAACTGACAGACCAGTTCCTAATGTTTATGAGGTTAGTGTTTAAGGTTTCTACAGCATCATTAATATCGGCGATATCAGTTTCTACGTAAAGCTGCAAGTCATCAGCATAAAAATGGTAGGAGCAAGTAAGTACACGAGAGAGAGTGTGAATAAAAATAGAAAATAAAATAGGAGAGAGGACGCCTCCCTGCGGTACACCGGCAAGAACGTCCGCCCAGTCAGAGTCAGACTCGTCCGTACGAACACACTGTCGGCGCCCACAAAGGTATGAAGTAAACCAATTAGATACAGAGGGTGAAAAATTAAGGTAAGCCAGGACAGCAAGAAGTATATCTGCGTCTACAGTATTGAAGGCATTGGAAAAATCTATAAGCACTAGAACAGTTACCTTCGTCCTCTCCATACCATATCTAATGTCATCAGTAATTTTTATGAGGGTAGTTGTTGTGCTGTGTCCTTTTCTAAAACCAGACTGAAAAGGATCAAAAAGGTTAAATTTTTGCATAAAGTCAGAAAGTTGTTTGTGGACGGAAGCTTCTAAGACTTTAGAAAGAAAAGGCAAGATAGAAATTGGACGGATATCATTGAGACAAGTGGGAGTTGGGATTTTAGGTAGTGGACGCACAAAGGCATTACGCCACAATGAAGGGAAAGTATGTTGGGTTAGACTGGCATTAATGATGTGTGTAATAACTGGCAAAACATATTCTAGTATATACATTATCATAGCCCTAGTTATGTAGTCATTCCCAGAAGCATTAGATTGTATAGATCCAATCACCTGTTCAATGTAATCCTCGGTTACGGTAGAAAAAACAAAAACTTCAGTATCGAGTGGTGGTAATGTAGATATAGAGGTAATGGTGTTTGAGATTTGCATCAATTGTTGTGACTTTCGTAAAGTGCTCATTTAAAGTGTTAGGACCGAATTGAATATTAGATGCAATATTTTTGATCTTTCCGATGCCCACGGAGTTAAGGAATTTCCAAATATTGGAAGGAGAAGAATTTTCGATATTATCGATGAAATATTTGCGCTTAGCATTCCTACACATTTGATTACACAGATTCCTTGCAGCCTTATAGTGAGTCCAGTATTCAGAGCAACGATCCTTTTTGAATTTACGGAAAGCACGATCTCTTTTCCTCATAGCCATGCGAACACCCTCCGTGATCCAGGGGGCAGGCGGACGCCTCAACGTAACCCTGCGCACCGGTGCATGTACATCAAACAATGTCAAGACTTTCAAATTGAAGAGAGAGAGTTTGTCATCCACTTTTTCAGCACTATACACAGGTGCCCAGTCGATTCGCGAAGCATCGTCACATAGTGCGGCTTTATCCATCCGAGCGAAGCAACGTATATTGACAGTGCTAGGCTTGATTTTAGGAGATTTCAATTTGTAGGACGCATAAATGAGGTCATGGTGTGAAAAACATGGAGCAGGAAACTGACCATGGCTGGCAATAAGATTTTCCGACGAGGTTATAATTAAATCAAGCAGGGTGTCACCTAATTTTGTGTGATGGGTAGGCCCAGAAGGGAGAACAGAAAGGTTAAATGAATTAAGAATATTTAAGAGTTTAATAGATCGAGAGTCGTTTTTGAGGAGACAAGTGTTGATATCACCCATGATCAGCTGATGTGTGTAATCTGCACATACCGAGTCAAGCGCTAATTCTAAATCGGAAAAATAATTTGTGTCTGGAGGGCAATAAACTACACCTATAAGAGCTTTAGTACCATTGACTGCTATCTCAAGAAATATATATTCCGCAGACGCTGAATACTGAGATGGTGACTGAGATAATATTTTATACGGTATGGAGTTCCGTAAGTATATAGCCACACCACCACAACCCTTTCCAAAACGGTCATTTCTTATTAACACAAATCCAGGAAGAGAGTAGCTAGTAGATTGAAGGCTTGATTTGAGCCAACTCTCCGATACCAACACTATACTAACAGAGTCACACGAAAAGGCCTCAAGAAGATCTGTGTAATGTCCCGCCACACTTTGCGCATTTATGTGACACACGTTCAGGTTTTTTGAGAATCCATGAAAAACATCCCGCACCCTCTCACCCACCGTGAGCGGAGAATTGTGTGACGTACATGATCCAAGGCTACACCCAGACATATCAGACGTAGTAGTTATTGTGATGTCATTTTTAGTTTTATTATTCTGCTGCATAATATTTAAAAAAAATATACTATTATAAAATATACAAATGAATATTTTAAAATATTCTAACAATTAATACTAATTTAAAATAATTATTTACCTAGATCATTAGTTTCCTGCCGGCAACTATTGGTAACAATGCGAAGATGTGAACGGAAAAACAAACACAAGTATATCATGATTATAAAAGAGAGAAATAATAAAATTAAAACAACGTGGGTGGGAGTGCTTATCAGACTAGCTTGTACAGTAAATTTTGCAGTCCGATACATACTCAGTTTATCAACAGTGGTCAGTGCACATTCATTCATTAAGAATAAGGTAATATAAAAAAAAAAAAAAAAAAACCGCATACCCCTGACAGTTGACAGTTGACATAAGATCAATCAAACAAACAAAGTACTAACATTTGTGTTGAAGTTGGTTGTGACATAGGTAGTAAATAAATTGTTGAATTGTAACTAAGGTAGTTTGTAAATTAAGTTGAAGGCTTATGTGTTAAAGTGAAGGTAATAGGTATCGACATAATTAAATTCCTGTGCACGCCCACCCTACTATATAACAAAAAAACAAATCACAAGATTAGAAAGTGTTCATCCATGTATTATTAGTAAATCATACTACTTGAACTTTGCTGCCTGGACTTGCTTCCTAGTATATTGCGTCTTCTTGTCAGTCTTGGCCGATGCCGTGGACGCAGGATGTGCCAGCTTCGGCTGTGCGGCTGCCCGCCGCGCCGAGTCCGTCTGCTGGCTCACCTGGGGACGCGCCACGTCCAGTTAGTTCCCTGTCCCCAGGTCGCGACTCTTCAGTCATGTTACCCTTTGCGGGGTACTGATCCATAAGGGCATAGAGCTCCACCTTAGTAGTCACCCTAGCCCTATCACCCGATGGTAGCTTAATATTTATTACCCCGTCTGATGTCCAACAACGCTTCATGCCAAAGTGGAGCCTGGCCTTCGCAAATACAGTTTGACGCATACGGGTTAAGAACTCCTTGAGTATGTATGCAGTACCTTTAAACATGGCTTTCTTCTGCCATACAGTGTTCCTCAGCTGAAGCGATTGAAAGCGAACCAATACTGGTCTCGGCCGATCACCCAAAGACCCGAGCCTATGGCATAATTGGAGATCATGGGGTCCGATACTCATCTGCAGGCTACCACTAAGGATTTCAGTAACAGCATCAACCAGGCCACCCTCCCCACCCTCTGGGATGCCGGCCACCAAGAGTGATTTACATCTGCTCCTCATATCCAATGTGTCAATAGCACTGCTCAGAAAACTTATCTGATGCTGACATAGCTTTAAAGTCTTGAGAACCAGATCCTTAAAGGCATGATACTCCTCATGAAGTGAACTGAGACTGACCTGTGGAGAGCTCACCGAAGACATAAAACGTGTTTCAAAGCTAGTCATCCTTTCGGCCACAGATTCCTCAAGTGTTTTTTGTATATCCTGGACCTGCTTCAGCTGCGATTGAGCCATTTTGTCAAATAGTATAGTGTGTGTTGACCGTAGAGAATAATTAGGCCGGCAGGTAAGTGTTTATTGCTTAATTTAGAACATAAATACTTATGCAAAAGAAATTATCAAAAATTGTGTTTATTATTAATTGTATATATTTTATTTAGAAAATAATATTAAGAGCTATAAAAAGTGTTGTTTACTTGAACTACCCTCAAGAGAAAAAAAACTTACTTACTTATTTGCTGTTGGTCATCCAAATGTATAAAATAAAAATAAATAAATAAATAAATAAATAGTAAAATAAAAGCGGTAAAATTAGACTTTATGGGTAGATGCGCCATATATGAACGATCGCTTGCGCTACGTCTTGCTTAAGAATGATTAATTGATTATGTTTGGTTGAGTTTGAAGGAGAGGTGTAAAAAAATAATCCTCTCTTTTTTTGACCTCCTTTGATTAGCCAAAGTTCACGTAAGGTCTAGATTTCGAAGGTGGGTAATTAAAAGGGTTATGTTTTTAAATTTTACTATTACATCTCTAAATTGAACTAATGACTAGTAGCACTAATAGTCTAGTAGGTTAGCTACTTACATTAAAATCACAAAAAGGACATTTAAATAACATTGAATTAAAAATTTAAACAGACAGACAGACACGTCAAACTTATAACTCCCCTATTTATGCGTCGGGGGTTAATTTTTTTTTTTTTTAATTCTTAGCAGTAGCAAACCGCATATATTTATTGCTTAATATGCTATGAACGCAACTGAATGTTAATTTTACCTCGAGGAAACACTAAATTGAAAGGAAATAAGAGACGGACAGAAAAACTGATCACGAGGTGAGAGGCTAGGTCATCATCAGGAAGTAGTACCTAGGATATCGTGTGCAGACAGACGACCTAGTGTTATCTTTGAAGGTTGGACATTGTTGTTTAAAAGTTGAGTTCCGTACGCGATGTAAGCAAAAAAACCGTCACATAAGTAAGAAATTAGTTATAAATAATATTGTTGTTATCCTAGTTTTTCCGGTTGCATCCAATCCCAAGGCTTCGGAGAGCGAATTTCGTTTATGGACTTACTTTATCACTTTTAATAATATATATAAGGTTTATTTTAGCATGGATGTGTGGAGAAAGCAAGAGAAGTGTAAGGATTGCAGCAAGTGAAAATCTTTAGTCTCTGCCTGTCCCTTTCGGGGAACAGACGTGATATATTTGTACTGATTTTCATCTTCGTTCCTGTACAATCCAATGATGTATTTATATAATTGGTGCAATAAAATGTTTATTCATTCATTCATTAATTTATTCATATATGTATGTATGTTCATCGTTAAGTGCATTGGTACTCGATGTTGCTCTTACACAACATCTGTGTTAAGTTCATTAATAAAAGTCGATACTTTGGGCTTCGCAACCAGCTGAGAACACGACTAGGAGAGCGCTAAGATGAGAGATAGGGGGGTTTATATTTATCCGTATTTTCTTTCTTAAATCTATTCTTGTGAGGATGGTACAACACAATGCACAGGTAATTAATTAAATATTTAAAATTCTGTGCCAAGAAGTACCAGATGTCATTTTATTATAAGAAATCTTGTACAGGACAAGTCAGTCATTGTAGAAGAATTTAATACCTAATTAGAACATAAATAAACTAATTACCTACTAAATAAATAAATGTAGAACAAAGAAGAGATATCTTTAAAAATATTTACTAATCAAACAAAATATATGTTTGATATTTGATAATTTCGCGTCATAATAAAAATATTTTGCTATTGTGTCCACTAGCTATACCTGAGATTTACAATTTGCAAGTAAACCAAACTCAAAGTACGACCTACTTGATGGAAAGCGGTTACCGCAGTATATCTAATCTATACAGTGTTATTCTTTGCCTATTACCAATTAGTAGATCGGAATGTGTACATCTTTTTCCCAAAAATGAGAAGGTTCTTTTCGGTTGTATGGAATTTTTTTATAAGTAATAATAAATATTTCTTATGTTTGTTACCGCATAACTCTTAAACACAGAGATATATAAATTTTAATAAATCGGTACAGTGGATTATGTTAATCTTTCAGGTCAAAAAATTCAGCATTTTTATGTAACATGCTCCATTATTTTTGTTAAACACAAAACACATTTAATTAAAAATTAACAAAAACCCACGACACATTTTGTTTTTATTATTCATGTATATTTGCATAAATTCGATTACCCTTCCCCACTTTCACCCCCATAACTTCGAAACGGCTCAACCGATTTTTATCAAATATGTCTAAGAACACTCGCCCATAAGTCAGTTTTAACATAAAAAAAAACTAAATCGAAATCGCTTCATCCGTTCGGGAGCTATGATGCCAGAGACAGACAGACACGTCAAACTTATAACACCCCTCTTTTTGCGTCGGGGGTTAAAAATTGTATTATAAAGAAAACCATGTATTTAATAAAATTTGCCCACAAAAAGCAAGGAACTGTTAATCCACGTCAGTACGGAACCCAGTAACAATTTTCCGTCAAGTTCACCCAAGCAAGACTCAGTCATTGACCTTAGTCGTCGGACATGAAAACATCGCTCGCCAACTAATCCATGGCTCGTTTTCAACGCTTGTGCGGAAGGGAGTACGCGCGAAATCTTCAATGGATGTGCGAGGAGTGTTTTCGTACGTGTTTTGGTGAAGGAGTTTGACATTCTTACGGTGTGTCGCGGAGACACTTTCATTACAGACATACTTTTGAGTAGACTCTGTTTTAGTAGAGAATAAGATTTTGTAAGGTTATAATGGCGAAAAGAGCATTATTTAAGTACGTCTATTTTTACTTTGGACGACTTTATGAAAAACATTATGGAAGGCAAGTTAGAGGGAAGACACGGAAGAGCACCAAGGAGTTATGTAGAACAAATGAAGGAAAAAGTGAGTGTCTTGTCGTATCAGGATGTGGAAAGGCTAGCGGAAGATAGAGAGACCTGGTAGAGACTCCACCAACAAGAGCAAAGCTCTTAAATTTTAGATAGACATCTTTTTTTAAATAGAGTAGGAAAACGGATGCATTTAAAAGACTAGTTACAGAAGAAGAATGTTTAAAGGAGAAATAGAAACAAAAAAAAAAAAACGATTTATACGTATTATCATCGATAAAATATTAATGGTATTATTAAGTGTTTGTGTGTTTGTTTGTAAGAGCATAGCAATTCTGTGGTCTAGAGACCAATATACTTTGTATACTATTTTGAAGCCTCTTTAAAATCCTCGATAAAGAAAACCACTAACATAAAATCAGTCTTGTAACTTTAACAAATTTACATACTATCGCTTGTTGACATACCGGTATGCGGGCACGGCATTGGCAATGAAAGATAGCATGACCCGGCGGAAGGTTATATGCATCTTCATCATATATATTTATACTTACTAGCTTTTGCCCGTGGCTTCGCCCCGGTGAAATTCCCTAGGGAACAGTGCTTTTTCCCGGGATGAAAGGTACCCTATGTGCTTCTCCTGGTTCTAAGCTACCTCCCCACCAATTTTGAGCCAAATCAGTTCAGCCGTTCTCGAGTTACTAGCACGACTTTCTTTTACATAGGATTTTAGATTTATGGCCAGCAAACCATTCCCATTGATGCTGTTTTCTCCTACCATCCATAAAAAAAAATTGATCAAGGTACAATACGAAATGCTTAACGTAATCCTAGGCTTTGTCTACCCCGTATGTGACTTTGTCAATTCATCGTATGGATTGTGGAGGACTATCCTTGGTATCTGTTATTAATTAATCCGGTTCTCGTGATCATCAGAATCAGAGACTGGGAAACCCAGTTGCATCCTCAGCATACAATATAAGTTACGCCCGAATACTCAAACGCTACTCAATTTTGAGAGCTGCTCAAGTATTATACTGTCGCGCTGAACATCGACGATATGACAGTGACAGCATGATACTTGAACAGCTCTCAAAATTGAGTAGCGTTTGAGTATTCGGGCATATAACATCACATTTGAGTAGACTACCTAATCCCTATTCCATACTCCAAATATGTAATGACGCAGTACATATCCAAAAACAATCCAACCACAATCCAGTATATGTGGAGATTTCTAGAGGTTTCCTTAAGCCAGTGAACATTTTGCGAGAGGATGCAGACCAAGTATATTTTCGAGCAAAGCCGCGCTGGCTCGCTAGTTAAACTAAAGCTAATTGACTCCACAAATAACACGAACCTGTAACCACAAGATGGTCTCTTGCGCAACCCAGGAAGGAGGATAGAACCGAGACGCAACAGCTGCACGCGATTCGTGCTGGCAAATCCTGGTTATGAAATTGTATGCTCCATCAGCTTTGTAATCCAATGAAGACAGGGCAAGCTGTTATTTAGTTCCTAAATAGGACTGTTTTAACCCCCGACGCAAAAAGAGGGGTGTTATAAGTTTGGCGTGTCTGTGTCTGTCCTTCTGTCTCTGGCATCATAGCTCCCGAACGGGTGAAACGATTTCAATTTAGTTTTTTTCGTATTAAAGGTGACTTACAGGCGAGTGTGCTTAGACATGTTTGATGAAAATCGGTTGAGCCGTTTAGAAGTTGTGGGGGTGAAAGTGGGGAAGAACAACCGAATATCTGCAAATATACTTGAGTGGGGTCTCAAATGAAAGCGTATCACGTGCACAAAATAATATGTTTAATGAAAATCAGTTGAGCTGTTACAAAGCTTTTAGGGTGTAAGTGGGGAAAATACCTAATGTCTGCAGATAATATGTGGGGGCTAAATCAGTTGACCGTCGCCACAAAAAAGAAAATGTCTCGTGGGGTTTTTTGAATTTTAAATTTAATGTTATTACCAAATTACTTTGCGTGCTTGCGCCATCAGTTAGTTCATGCAAAATACTGCCGGTCGGCTCCCACCCACTACTGTTAGTCCCAGCATTCCCGCCACTATTAGTTTGCACACACATTTCTTGTGTCCAAGGAAGGTGTTTGTGGTGTACTGTGGTAGTACTACCACACCACTGTGGTAGTACTACCACACCACTGTGGTAGTACTACCACACCACTGTGGTAGTACTACCACACTACAGTGGTTTGTTTGTAGGGGGTTATCTAACCGATTTCAAAATTTATTTCTGCATATGACAGCCTGACTATTGAGGTTATAGGCGTAGTACAGGACAGGCAGACGAGACGACCTTTGTACAAGCTTTACCTCTGATGCAAATGTGGCGTGACGATGATAATGATGAAGTACCAAAATAAAATGAAATGATTGGCCGATTGACATCGTTCACGATAGCACCATCGGCTTCAACCGGCTCAGATAGCGGTAGTACAAGTTCAAGGCGAATGCGAAACCCGTTTTGCCGATACCGCCGTCCTTGTCACACGCCATCGGAGTGAGAGAGAGGGGTGCGAGCGTTAAGTGTTTTGCTTATGTGGGCCCCTTCTTGTTGTTTAGTGGTTGAAACTTTCCATGGTTAGCGCCCGAATTCATATAATAAGCATTTTAATAATTTAAAGAAATATACACAGTTCTATGCACTTCAAGACTTTGTTTTCATGATAATGATTATTAAAAATTACAACCCAAGTCGAATCTAAAACGTATAACCATATATTAAAAACACTAATAAAAAAGTTATAGGTAATAACTGAAATACATGGTTTTAAGGGTCACACACGTGTATCTTTCAATTCGTCAAATTTCTCTCATTGCACATATGAATTGATGGTAGGACATAAACTTATTATTTACTTGTACACGGAAAAAAAAATTCTGCAATAATTTCCCCCAAGATTCATTCTAAAGTTGTTTCTTACCTAGAGATACTGGTTCTCTTAACTGAAAGAAACCAAAATATTTTTTACTAAGATTACATATCTTCGGTCAAGAAACCAAAGTTTATTGTTCCGAAGAAATTACAGTTTACTTCATTAAAGAAATCTAAAAATCTTGTTTCAACATCTGGTTGTAATTGATACGACATATTTCGTCTCTTTAACAAGAAAATTGCTTTTTTAATAGAAGATAAAAGGGTTCTTAGTAAAAAAAAAAAAAAAATCCATTCGAGAATACGTTTTTATTTCAGCTAAAACAAAGTTATATTTATTTCGAAACATTTTTTTACAAGCAAAATTTCAAAAAATCATATGATTCCTAAAATTGCGAGGAGGCGCAATTAACGAGGTACCTACCTAAGTTTGATTGACAGCGTATTTACGAAATAAATAAAGTAAAAGTTATTCTTTTCTTTCTTTCCAAGTGTGTTAATAAATAAAGAAAGGTCATGGGTAAGTACGCGACAGTTTTTACTTTTCTTTGATTAAGTATTTTCATTTATTGATTTCTTTGACATCATAATAACATTTCATTAATGTTTAATGAACTGGCTATGCGTGGTTTCAGTGTAATAGGTACGAGTTAATAGACTTTCGCAACCTGTCCCTTTTTATTAACAGGAAATTTTGATTTTATAATTTTTATGGTCAAATATTATGGGCCTTGGACCCGTTAACAGCATGTGTTATGGTAAACTGGGAACTTGTATATTGACTTGTTGTCCATGTTTTCTGCCGTGATTTTAGGTTTGTTCGTAAATCCCTCTACCAATCATATCAAAATATATCATCAAGGGAAAGAAACTAAAAAATCGAACAGACCAATGTTTCTTAACAATGTTTGAATATGTAACAAGGGCGATTATTTTTATATTTGCGTGATATTTCATTAACAAGACAATATACCTTTATTGCCCACATTACAAAATTATAGAATGAACATTACATTAATGGTAGGTACTTAAATCAAATTTTTTGTAGAAATAAACCGAGATCTTTCTTATTGCCTAAGTGAAAATACTGTAATTTCTCAGTAAACTCCCGTGTGCAAAATTTCATACAAACGCCGTTTTTGTGTGATTGATAATAAACATCCAAATATATACAAACTTACGAATTTATAATGTGTATAAGATACGGTTTTGTCATCGTTATCGTCGTTATCGATTACTTTAGCAGCGGTAAATAAATCTTGGGATATAATAGCAACATGCTTTAGAATGATATCTTTATTGTTTTTATGCAAATGATTTTCAAATTTTAAATCAAGTTCTGAGGATTTTGGGCCAAAGACTTAATTTTTTCATTGTGACATGACAGTTTCTTAAATTAAGCATCCCAATTTCCAATTAATAGAAATTAATTATCATATGAATAACAGTAAATTTAAGTTAAAACTTATTATTTTAATGGAAACTTACGATTCATTGTAAATATATTAAAAATACCTTGCCGGAAAAAAAATGTCTTAAATTTATAAGAAGTTAGTTTGATCGCAAGCAAACGGTTATCTTAAATTAATAAGATATTAGTTTGATCTCAAGCAAACGTTTGTCTTAAATTAAGTTAACGCTGTAGCTCTATAGAAGTAAATGACATTAATTTGACACAAACTAATGATAATGGCTTCAATGAAGATTACTCGTTATCTTATAACAAAACAACACAGTCTTAAAATAATCACCTTTAAACTCATTGGAATGAATGAATATTAGATTATCTCAAGGTAATTATTCCAAAAACACGGAACTTTGATATTAAGAGGATTCATGATTTCGGATATATATGAATTTATATTTTCTTGCTGTAATCGATTTTCTTTTAGTTGAAGAAATCCTTTTTTACCGTGTACCTTCTAAGTTACAGAAGGTACAAGTAAATAATAAGTTTAGGTCCTGCCCTTGTCCTACCACTAGGGGCTTACATGTGCTTATATTCCTTAATTATACAATAGTTTTAATAATGAAGACCCGACTATTAATTTCAACATTACAACCACAAGACAGAGAATATATCCGAATTAATTTACTACTTAATATATGAAGCTGAAGTTTTTTTGTTTGAACGGTTATAATTATAACTTGAAAACTACTGGTCGGATTTGCAAAATTATTTTTGTATATGAAAGCCTGATTCTTGGGGAAGGTAATAGGCTATATATAGTGCATACACACTAATGGCCAGTAAAAACGCGGGGAACAGCTAGTATTTTCTAAATTCTGTGATTACAACAGAAGTTTTTGAAAATCAATGACAGAAACCGGCAAGTTACGTTGGAAACAAGTGTCTATCCATGCCGCCTCCGCCAGGGCCGGGTAGAAGGACAAGCCTAACTAAAAGCGGCACTTAAGACAATTATTCTGCCAAATTTCATTAAAATTGCTTTCGTGGCGCGGCCACATAGTGCAATATCGAAAAAGTGCTCGACGTAGCAGTAGACGATATGCGTGCTAATGGTCTCACAACTAAGGATACCGAAGACCGGGCGAAGTGGATGGAAAAAGCAGGAAAGCGGACCCTGGGCTCCGAAACAATCAGCTGAGGGAGCAACCGGAAAAGCGCTAAGATGAGGGAGAGATTCACCACTATTAATAATTACAACAGAAGTTTTTGAGAATCAATCGAATACAAACTTTAAGTAAAGACCAGTCTAAGCGAACGTTACTAGTACTAAACTACACAGATTTTAAAGCGGTTTTTAATACATTTTACGGCCATGGAAATTACTACCAAACTATTTTATAGCCATAGAAACGACATGGACTAGAATTCTACTACAATTTTCAAGCTAAATTTTCTAACACTTATCTAGCTAAAGCAGTTTGCATGTCCGCGATTGCATCTCTGACTTTCGTTTTCAGCAGTTTTGAGTGATTGTGGCGAGAGAAAGCGGCGTCTACGTTTTTATCATTATTTTTATTGCGGACCGGCCTAGATACGGCGTATTTTGTTTTGAAACGCAACAAAATCATCATGAAACCATTACCTTTAATCAAATCGACCCGGTTTGGTATAAAAAGCATATAACTTACACAACTACACTAATATATTGTTTGCAGTGTAATTTATGATGTGTGGTGTCTTCCCAGGCTATGGTACACTTTTGTCTTGCTCTTCATGCCCGGCCTGAGCACTAAAGGACCTGTCTGAACGAAATTCGTTCATTTCGTGAAGGTGTCATGGTCAATCGACCACCCCCCTAAAATAAGAGTTATTAAAATGCAATGATTGCATAGATAGGCGACACTATAGAGAACTTGTAGGGAGATCAAGCAGGTGCGACTGGAAAGAGATGCGAAATGCTAGTACAGCGCACTCTCCCGAGATTCGGCTCGTATAACCGAGAGGTTGGTAGAGCCATGGGAGGTGGAGGGAAGTGGTCAATAGACCACGCACACTCTGTCAGAGTTCTTAGAAACCGCCTCTCGACCTCTGACGTGGTTCCTTAACGACTATCAGATAGCAGCCGGGACCAACCGGCTAAACGTGCCTACGGAAGCAAGGAATCATCTTTATTATCAGACAATCCAGCTGATTCAAGCCTGCAATGTCCTAACCAAAATGGAAACAACTATACAAAGTATGTTTCCCGTGGGAATCGAACCCACAAACCCTGGGTCTACAGGCAAACGACTTAACCACTGGACCAAAGAGGCAGTTAGGAACCCACTGATAATGCTTTATCTGTGATGGAGTTTTGGCTATCACGAATATAATTTGAAGACTTAATAGACTCCTGGTCTACTCGAATTACTGGGTACTATGACGAAAAATCCTTGGCAAAGATTTAGTAGTATGCTAGTGACATCAATAAGGTGTCACTGAAGGTGGGCCCAAATTTTACGAACAGTAATTGTTAAAAAAAATACTTCCTATCGTCAACAGTTAGTTCAACTCCACACAATAATATGTCAAATTAAGTAGATAAATTCACTGAATATGCCTCACTTTTAAAAGTCGGTTGAAAGCCGGCTAAACCCACCTACATCTTACGTTGCTATTGTATGATAATTTCTCTTGACGAGAATATTGACCCCATCCGAACGCCACAAACGAACAAACAATCAAATCTACATTTTGTTACAGAACTAAAATTAGATGAGAATTGTATCACTCTTTGAAACCTAACTTCCTATGAGTTTGTTTGTTTGTTTCCTTACGCTTTCAGGCCCTATCTACTGCACCAATCTTTCTGAAATTTCGCATACATAGATCGACATATTGAGAAGGACATAAGACACCTTTCATCCCGGGAAAAGTACTGTTCCCGTGGGAAATTTACACGGGCGAAGCCGCGGGCAAAACCTGGTTAGTATAAAAGTTTTTTTTTTTACAAAAACCCCCACCAAAATCCCATTTAATTACCTACCTTCGAAATATACACCTTTCCCTAAAATGTCATATTTAAATTCATGGTTACCTTACCATGTTCTTCCAATATCATTTAAGTAATACGGTACCAAATTTCGAATCGAAAGGACATATGGAAGGTAGTCAGATCCCCTCAACAATTATTAAAGAGTTGATGGTCTTTACACGACTGAACAGATTTTGATGAAATATAGCTAAGAACACTAGGGATAAAATTATCTATGACACAAAAAAAAACTATCCGAAAAGCGGTTCATCCGTTTGGGCGAAACGATACCACAGACAGACACACATATGTAGTATGAAGATGAATTAACAATTGATTAAAAATCATTTTATAGTGCGTCTTTATTCTACCTAATCATAAAAAAAATCACATGTCTAAACTACAATCCTGACACTCCTCAAACAAACTAATCAGCTTTAAAAACCTAAAAAAAAACTTAACACCCTTACAATAAAACTCAAAATCCAATAACGTTACCTTTACTTGAAAATTTAATTCTGTCAACGTACCAAAGAATACGTTCGCAACAACAAATGAAAATCAACTTAATGTCATTGTAAATAAAGTGTGAAATGGAACGGCGTTGTGTACCGGAAGTGACTCGTTGAGTGGACAAGCACCGGGGCCGGCTTCCGGCGGTCAATGTCGACTGTACCCGTATTTGCCGCTGAGTGTACTATCAGCCATTGACGAGAGTAATCAATTCGTAGTAAGGTGACGGGACGATCTGACTATGAATAGTTGTTCATCTTTCCTCATCGTCATCTCAAAATCTGAGGAGCTCGATAACCTAAACGTTTTCGAAACGATCGTACATGTCAAGCGATCATGCGTGGCTTGACTTGGTCGCCACTGTCGAGCTCTTCCGTGCTTTCCTGTCTGAATAAAAAATTCAATAAAAAAAAAAATCAAATGTTAAAAAAAAAAATATTGAGGTTTATGAAAAGAGGCGCGTTGAAATCTTTTGACCGCGGCATTGGGCGTCCGTTCAGAAATGAGCGAAAGTCAGTCTCTTAAAACCATGCAAGATCCAATGAGTAAGATTTTTCTCACTGGATCTAGCATGGTTGTAAGAGATAGTGGTAAGCCACCTTATCGTTAGCAAATTAGGCAAATTAACTAACTTACTAAAGTAACACATAAATGTACACTTAACTACTGTCATCCATCTGTCATTATTTTAATTTGAAATATTCATTAATTGGCTTTCTACATCGCTCGCGCTCCAATGTTTTTTTTTCTCTACCCTAAGGTTGGCTGGAAGAAATTGCAATAGCGATAAGTCCGCCTTTGTACTAATTTTCATCTTCGTTCATGTACAATCCGATGATGTATTTATGTAATTGGTGCAATAAAGTGTTTATTTATTCATTCATCTCTGTCGGTTTAAAAAACTAGAAAAGTAATAAAACCATGTTTGAGCATTCTCAATCTATTGAAGATTTCTATTCGGTTTCAAGATTTATTCATTCTATTTTAAACCCATGATAAGAGGGAGAAGAAAACGATATCAGCTGCTATGATGCAATACGGTAGTTAGTCGATCACAATATTTAATTTACAATTAGATTGACGTCAATTAAAGATGCTTGTTCATTAAGGCATATTTCTGAACGAATTAGCAAGTGACTGGACTCAGTGCACCGGACTTAACTAGATTTGCATTGTTGCCAGTTGTGGCAACAATGCAAATATAAAAAAAAAAGTGCGATCAAAAGAACGCATAATCGCGAAAAAATAAAACGCAAAATGCTCCAAAAGGAACGATCTGGGGGGTTACTACCGTCTCTTAAATCCAAACAAGATCCAGTGTGTAAGCGAGACAGCGCAATACATGATGTAAGGCGACATCTTCCTTACTCAATCGTTCTTGCATGGTTTTAAGAGATGGTAGTAAGCCTGGCAACGCTCTAGATTTGAGACGTTTATTTGACTGGCTATGGCCCGCGGCTCCGCGTAGTACTCAGTTATATCGCGATAAAAAGCATGACGTTGCATGACGATGTCGGGTACCCCGTTCTCTCTTTTTCAAGAGGTCTGAGTCTTACAAAAAGGTAAAAATATAAAGCACCACTGAACCACAGGTTGGTTGACTGGTAGAAAAAGCCAATCCCCCGTATTAAGAAACGTTTGTTAAGCCTATTTTAGTTAAAATGTGTTTCGTCTCGTTCTTTCACATGAAGTGTCAGGTAAGTGAGAAAGAGCCAAAACATATTTTAGTTAAAATGGGCTTATAAAACGACTAGCTGTTCCCCGCGGCTCCGCCCGCGTGGGACTCGGTTATATCGCGCCCAAAAGTAGCCTATGTTTGACCTCAGGTCGTTAACTACATCCCTACCAAATTTCATCCCAATCGGTCCATCCGTTTAGCCGTGAAGAGGTGACAGACAGACAGACAGACAGACAGACAGACAGACAGACAGACAGACAGACAGACAGACAGACTTTCACATTTATAATATTAGTATGGAAGTATGGATTCTTAATACGGGGGTATGGCTTTAAATCCGCCATTTACATGTTTTGAATTGAAGTATAATCGAAAATATTATTTAACTTTGTTAGCCTTATTGAAAAAATAGGACTAATAACAAAGACAGACATACAATTACATGAAACAGATAACCGGTTATTACTGGAGAAGAGAAACAATGACCTAAAAGTAGGCTTGGTAACGTTACAGAGACAACACGCAAAAGGAACACACACAGTCACCGACAACAAACAAACGTACTTATTAGGTACAAGACATTCCACTTAATTCATCATCCTAGCGTGTTTCCCTGTTACGTTCTCAGATTTCACTTGAATTCTGTCGCATATAGACTTACATATACCTTATATCCTACCTAGGTACTTTGGTTTTGCTGTTTTACGAGAATTCGGGTTCTAAAACCTACTTGTACTCTTACATCATAGCGTCTTTCCAGGATCCCTGTGACCGCTATAAAACGTAGGTAAGTAGTGCAAAATAAATATCTAATAGGTAGGTATTTTTGATGAGAGAAATCTTAGGTTTTCATTATATTTATATTGTTCCCTTAAGTAAGTCGTCATTTAGATAGGTACTAAACAACATACCTTCTCGGTATAAATTGTGTAGTCGATTCATTTGGATTTACTATATCCGAACCTTCGATATAAATAATTTCTTAGTTAACTATAAAATGAAAGTTAGTAAGTCGGTACCTAATGTAGGTAACTACGTATTCTTTAGAAGGTACTTTAATTCAGGTATCTAAATCGTAAGTTTAAAAATATTAGATAATAATGGCTTTGAGGGTTTGGGATAGTAATCTCGGTTAGTCTGACTAGGTATCTACCTCCGCCTACCTACATAAATAATTAAATAATAACTCATAAACTCAATAACAATATTCATAAAATACAAAATATAGCTACTGGTGACAAGTTTAAATTGAAATTTCTCATTATTATTAAAAATTCAGCTAACCGTCAAAGTTATAAAGAATTTAGAAACTTACCTGATAAATGTCTAGTGTCGATGTCCAACTGTGCGGCGGCTGCAACCACCACCAAAAGGAGACAGAACGCCTCCCCGGCGCTCCGCATTTTACACAAAACAACACCACATTCACATAAAAACACCACAAAACACACTTTTATACAAGTTAAAATCGCAACGGAAAGTTTGATGACGTGACAAACTCGAGTTATTCGACGGAGAATACACACGCAGTGACCGGGCGCGCTTAGGCGACTGACGTTTTCTGAACGTCGAATGTCGGAGCGGAGCCGGCAGGTGGGGTGCCAAGTTGTCGAAACGAAGCCTCCAACGCGGCAACATTTCTCTGTCGTAAATATACCTACCTATTTTTTATCTTTCTGGGAACTTCTTTTAGAAAAGCCATACCTAATACCGACATATAATCAAGTCTTTAATATTTTATTTATTTATTTAACATTTTACAAAAAAAAAAATACAAAACATCTGATTTGACACATTTTAATAAGCCACATATCCCATACGGTGCATAAGCCATGACACCGTAGGCCACGTTTAGCATGATGATAGTTGAAACAGGAAAAAATTACCTATTAGCGATAATTAACAATACTACATTAACGATAAGTCGTCAAACAATATTATGATTGACCTGGTATATAGTTACATTGCATTTTTAAAATGATGATTTTTGAAATAAAAATATAGAGACAAATCACACAGATTGAGTTAGCCCTAAAGTAAGTTCGAGACTTGTCTTATGGGATACTTACTCAACTTACATTTGTAATTTTTATTTATCTAACAATTTAATTAAATAAATTCAAATTATAAAAATATTTACTTAACGGAAATGTATAAATTCGTCTGCATTGACTCAAATTTTGTAAATTGATGTTGCAGTGATGTAAAATGCTGCAGTGGAGTTTCTGGCGCCGCTTCTTCTCCACTTTGCGTTTTGAAAGGGGTGGTAAACTTAATATAAGTAATGATTGACGTCAGTAAGTGATAAGAATATCCTATATTAAGGATAAAAAATTCATTTCATTATAACAAATACATATACTTACTTATAGGAAAACATCCTAATTCAATATTGAAGTAAATTTCATTAAATATCGAGTGCCAGTGCCAGTCAATCGACCCTGGTATCAGATGTCAGTCTTATTCTCAATCGTGCATGAGTTTTTGGGAACTATCGTAAAATCGCTAGCCTAATTTGGATTTTGTCAATCATCAATCGTAAAGTTACCTTACTATCAGCGCAACGCTAATTTCCATACTAACATCAACAGTGGGCTTACTACCGTCTATTTAAACCATGCAAGTTCCAGTGAGTAAGCGAGACAGCGCGATACAAGACGTAATGCGACATCCCCCTCACTCACTGGATCTTGCATGGTTTTAAGAGATGATGGTAAGCCACCAGGTGGAGGCACTAACGCGATATCACTAAGTGCCAAAGGTTCTATTTCTGCCTATACAAATGGGAACGTATTGTAATCTGGCAACACCGAGACTCGTACAGGTGGTTGTGTTGTGCAGGTAGCGGGGCAAGAAGCCGAGCCTTCCAGTCTTGCTTGACTTGACTTGACATCACATACTTTGTTTACAGCAGAACTTGACATCACACATACACATCATATACAATACACATATAGGTACGTACATCACTTCATTATTTCGCCTTTCCACCGCTTCACTTAGCCATCGGACTCTGTGCCCCTAGTATGAGTTTTTCTTATCGCAGACGCTAGCGACTGCGTTAGCGATTGAGTATGACAAACCTGTACAGCGCCTCTAGCGGATAGTAAGGCAACTAAGAAATTTCATACAAAATCCTAACGCAGTCGCTAGCGTCTGCGTTAAGAAAAACTCATACTAGGGGCACAGAGGCGCAGAATCAAATTATATTAATTAAGTCAGTTTTAGTGTCGAATCCAAGTTAGGCAAGTTAAAAATTTGTCTTATGGGTTTTGGATGTTTTAAAAACTTAACCACCTTAAGTTATTATTTACTTTTCGTTAGGGTTTTTTATCATCTGAGCGTGTTTCCTTCGGCGTGGCGGTGTAATGGTAAACATGCCTGCCCGCTACTCAGGAAGTCCCGGGTTCGATCCGCGGGCAGGTCAACTTTAAAAATGATATTTTTAATCTTGACCTGCCCCCTGCCGCTCTAATCTATGTAGTTATGTATTTGTCATAAAATATAGAATCGTTGAGTTAGTAGCCCATAACACAAGTCTCGAGAACGAACTTTGTCCCGGAGTGCTATTTTTGAGAGATATGTCTCACCCAAAACCGGTGAGTCGAACGATTATCGTTCGAGTCACCGTTTATGTCGCATGAAAATCATTCGAAAACGAACGATAATCATTCGATTTTGGGTGAGTCATACATTTCAAAAACAGCACTTCCGATATTTTTTTTTTTAATTTATTTACTTCCAAGTCCACAGATGAACTTAGGGGTTACAACCTGGGTTTATCTGTTAAAACGATAAACGTGCAAATGGTCTAACAACTAAGGATGCCAAAGACCGGCCGAAGTGGAGCAGTCCCTGGGCTCGTAGCAGTCAGCCGAGGAAGCAACCGGGAAACCGCTAAAATGAGAGAGAGAGATTACCATCAGATAGTTAACCCGTAAGCAGGTTTGCCTTCTCTGTGAAAAGGCACCACATTTTGAGTATTATGACTACTTTCATCATCATCATTTCAGTCGGACCAATAAGAGCCCTTCTCAAGGTCTGTACCTTTAAACCCTTTCTTTTTCCCACCGATGAGCTGTACCAATATTGTGAAGTCCTCACTGTACGTGGATTGTATATAATAAATACCACCTTGCAGCAACATACAATAACTCCCTATAATTCTAACGCTCGAAAACGAAACCATCTTGTGGCATTATCCTCCTTCTTTAAAACAAAATTCTCGCACCGCTTTTTCTGCTTCATTGGTCCTTACCTATATAATAAACTCCAAGGCATACTTGATATTTTACCACTCCCAAATCACTTATGTAAAACAACAGGGTGTCGATTCTGCTAACGTTAAATCACAATCGTGTCAAAATAGTGTTTCAATGGTAGTGCTTTTTTACACACTAGTTACAAGAAATGTATATATTTTTTATATCACTTCTGATGATCACACCACACACTAAATTCACATCACATCATACTGTCATAACTCTTGTAAATAGGCTGTAAAAAGCACTACTTACTATTGAAACACTATTTTGATACGATTTTGTCTTAACGTTAGCAGAATCGACGCCCTGTTACCAAGTATCTCAACTCACTCAACTATGATGAAATTGAAAATTTGCTGATCCCGCTACAGTAAGACCCTTAAAATTCTATGGGAATATAGCACAAAGCCTATACAACTCTTTCTGAATTATGCAATGCATTGTACTCGTTATGATACTTCCTAATCATAATTATATACAAACTAACAAAGCACCTATATACTCAAATCTGTAACTCTTGTAATTTTAGAACATATTTAGTTTGTAGTACACGTTATTGTTTTTTTAAATTTATTGTGTACCATATCCATCGGCCGGAGCCCTGGAGAACACAAACTAAATAGAGATACTACGTATCTGGAGAACTTTAATACAGGCTCGACCTACATCAGTCTCCAGTCTCCTTCTTTTGATGGCAACAACCTGTTGAGACAATTTTTTAAGGAGAGAATAAATTATTTTTTTACTTTTTTTTTACTATTCGACGTCAACCCTCATTCGATAATGCTATTCACTATATGTTCACTATTCATTCATTCGTTTTCTATTCACTTTTGCCCCGTGGCAACCGGGAACAACGGCTACTATTACATAATCAACATATCAAACTGAAATCAATTTATCGGATTATGCATGCCGTGGGAAAATCGAACCCAAGCACAGATATAACCTTATTTCATAAATATAGGTACCTAGTACATGCTCGGCAAACGGCTAAAATTTCAGATGGCTCACTAATCTTAATATTAAATAATATTATCTCTAAATAAAAAAACATCCAAAAACGAGTGAGTAATAGGAAGATTAGGAAGTGACCAATTTTAAAGAAGAAAATAGAACAAAAGAAGTAAAAAGATTTTTTCAATAATCGTGCATCTAATGATGGTGTTCTGTCTGTGGTTTGCTCAAAAAAGAAAAATGTCACATCACATGTCGTAGCGACACTGTCAGACGCCATATTATTGCATGACAGTGACATTGACATGACAGTTTAGCTACACTACATCACTCACGAAGTCGCAAAGAAGCTTGTTTGTTTGTGTCGCTTTCTTTGTAATTCCTAATTGAATTTTTAAAATAATTTAAATATTATGGTGTTCGCTAAATAACGCCAAAAATGGATATCAAACATTCCACTCCAGAACAACCAGACCTTCTGTTCTTCGATACTTTCTCACACGACACTAGCGAGGTACGTGAGTATACTGAGGTATGGTTATTTATATTTTTTTGGGAAAAACAGCTATTTATTGATTTTTTCGTTTACAGGAGTTGAATTTGGACTTAGTGCAATTCCCGAAGTCAGTGTATGTGCGTGAAATTCGTATAATACCGTTGGGAGCGCGCGTAGAAGGTGATTTTCCGGGCGGTGTGCGCTTGGGAGCAACTAATCCGACCAAATTTCACATTGATTTCTTTGTGAATGACCTGAGTAAGCCTGGAGCTTCCACCTTCGAGGCTTTGGGCAGCTTAGACTACTGCCAGAATGGACAAATACATATGGAATGTGGGTCTGGTTTAGACCAGCCTAGGATACCTACTGATGGACTAGTCCTTAGAGGTAAGTTTTGTTTAGTTCTATTTATCTATGTTTGTACTTTTCTCATTTAACCTATATTTTTACTGGTGCAATAAAGAGTTTTTGTCTTGTCTATAGTGTTCCTTGTAGGATTATTAACAAGAATATATTTTTTCATAACATGCATAATTGCCTCCATTAAGAAAAGGGGGTCGGAATGTCACAAAGGGTGCTCTAGTAGTTTTCTGTCAAAATTTTTATGCATGTTTACTCTCATCTTATACTCTCATCAGCTTTCACGAAAGAATCACTGTCAACTCTCAACAAAACTAAATTCAGCATTGTGGGTGTGCTGGATACTTTCAACCTTATTGTGGTTATGCTGATATTATATTGAAGTCCTAAGAAAACAAATATAAAATTAACAATTTTAAGTTAAGGCAAAAGTGGTAGTAGCTAATCTATTAAGTGATGTGCAAGTAAACTCAGTATCACTTACTATCTGTAAGTTAGCTTTGATATTGATGTGTTCTTTCCTGAAAATCTTGATCGCAATGACCTTCAGTTGTGTGTGTTATGTTATGAGATTTGTTATAAACATGTTGTATACTGTGTCACTTCCCAACACTCGTGCTTGTTCACAAACACAAATAATAATCTACTATTAGCTTAGCTTGGTTGCAAATACTGTCATTTCTATCTTGAGCTCCTCCGTGCTTCAGAAGGCATGTTAAGCTGTTCGACTCGGCTGTTATCACTAGATGGCAGTTGTAAGGCTATGTCTGATGCCTTTAGGCAGCCTGAAAAATCTGACAGTGTTGGCCACGAACACACCCGGTTTATGTTCCTATGTCTCGTTTCCCTGTAAAAAGTTTTAACATGCAATTTCTTTTTTTTTATGACCTGAGACAATAATAGTAATTTCTTATCTAGATGGAGAGGCATTTCTGTCGGAAAAAGTATATAATATATTTCCATTGATTATTTTCTGATCGGATGCCTATTGGACGTTTATGGAATCTGCCACCTTTCAGTTTTTTCTCTCTGTATTAAACAAATTAATGTACCTCTTTCTGTAACCTATTTTTAAGTTAAAATATTGTATAAAAAATCATTTTAAAATTGTTATTCAATTACACCTGTGCATCTTAGCAAACTAAATATTATCTTGTTATTTCCAGGATGGTACACAACTATCACATTGGCAGTTTATGGTAACCTCACCCAAGTTGTTCTTGAGACTCCAATTGGGGCCAATCCGCCGCCAAACGTTCAGCGCCCCCCCATCACCAGGGAGGTGGCCCCCGTGCCCCCCACCAATGTGCCCCCACCACAAGGCGACTGGAACCAGGAAGCTCCGAACCCCATACCTTCCTACACTGGAAATGTTGCTGTCAGCAACCCTGACACCTATGGGGGTAATAACTACCCTCCAGAGAATTACGAAAACCAAATGTACAGGAATGAATACTACGAAAATGAACCCCCTAAAGATCCAAGAGCGTATCATCATGTCGAGATGGAGTGGGATAAAGAGAGAAGGGAAATTAGCTGTGAGAGAGATGGCGATAGGTTGAGACATAGTCCGCGATCTATTGAGCATGACAGGGACAGAGATAGAAGGGATGTTAAGGGTAGGAGGCGGTCTTTGGAAAGAGGTCGTAGTCGCGAGCTGTCAAGACATCGCAGTAGGGATTTAGAACGAATTGACAGACTTCATTCTAGGTCCAGAAGTCGCGATAGAGACTATGTGGTTAAAGGAGAATACAGGCCTTTGAGTCGGTCGAGATCTCGAAGCATTGATAGAGATAGGATAAGAGGAACATCAGCTGATAGGGATTGGGATCGTGGTTCTTATAAGAAAGATGAGTACCGTAGACACCGCGATACTTCCTACGACCGCTCGCGTGGAGGATCTTACGAAAAAGATTCAGGTTCCTATGAACGCCGTTCTCCTTATGACAAACGAGCACCATCTTATGAACGTAAGATGTCTTATGACAAGAGAGCACCGTCTTACGAAAAGAGATTATCTCCTTATGATAAGCGTGGATCTTCGTACGAACGTCGGGCTCCCTCCTACGAGAAACAGATACCTTATGACCGCAAGAGACATTCGCCTTACGGGCGCATGAGGGGCTCTAGCTATGGTAGCAGATCTCCGAGTCGTGATGATCCTCGGAAGAGACCTAGAACCCCACCTGGAGAAAGCAGCCGCAGGCCTTTAAGTCCAAGAGAAGGTGATGTTTCAAGTCCTATCAACTCCATAAGATCCGAAGATGCTGGGGAATATGACAGAGGCAGTAAACAAATACCCAGGGTGGAATTCTACCATCAAAGTTACCGTCATAAGAGCTCAATCAGAAGCCCATCTCAAGAGATTGAAAATCCGCCTTTCGTTGATCAAAAACATTCCAGTCTTGTCACTGTCCCAATTGTGGATAATCCACCAGCTCCCAAAGTTATTGAATCACCAACTCGCCATCCAGAAGAGGAGATATCAATGGATGCTGAACAATTTGAACCCATCCTATCAGATGAAGACATTTGTGATGATCTAGAAAGTCCGTATATGGACGTTGATTATGACGTCAATGACTATTGTGGAGTAGATGATATAATCAAGTATTATAATCCCTTCAAAGCAGAGTGGAAGAGATACGAATATGTCAATAAAATTGAGTCTTTGGCGGCTACTAAAGCTGATGGAGTTAAAGATGTAATGAGTGCCAGTTTCAATGAACTCTGTGACGCTAGCCCAGACCTCTTTAAAATTTGGGATATGGCTAAGACTGGGGAGAAAAGGGAACAGAAATTCCTTATTAATACTTTCACTGAAATCGAAAACCCTGCAAGAGAAGAATGGGTTCAACAATGTGAACAACTATTTGGTTCTTTGACGAATATTTGCAAAAATACCGATATAGTACTACGAATTTTTCGTGACAAGGCTGAAGAGGACGAGTTCAATGATATATACAATTTGCTGCTCTCCTTCTGTAAAATTGGTCTGAATTTTGAATGTGCGTTGGCACAGCAGCTGCCAACCTACAAAATACGGCACATGAAATGTGGCATACGTCTTGCCGAAGCATTGATGAGCCATCGCCATAATGGTCAGGTCATGAAGACCTTACTCAAAGCTGGGATAGATATCCCTATGTTACTCTTAGAAATGTACGCCAAAGAATACATGGCTTTGAGTATTAGACTGATGATTTTGAAATCACTCAATGCTTGTTTATCTTCAAAGGAATCAGTGGAGCATTTCATGAAGGACGCGATATTCCCGAAGTTTGACAAAAAAGAGAATGGAGGCGACAGAAAACCAAAAAATGGATACCAAGCCTTAATTTCAATCATGCAGACTAATCCACTTGCTAGAATTAAGTTTTCAATCAGTGCTCTTATTAAGAAACTAAATATTTATGAACTATTATCTAAACTACATCAATTGGTCTTAAATATTAATAAAAGTGCTGCAGCGAAGCAAGAAAACCAAAACGACGCAGAATTAACTGAAAGCGACACAGACTTCATCGTAAATTCTTTACAAGAAATACTTTACATGTATCGAACTCAGTGCTTCCACTTGTCGCAACCCAAACGGTTCCTCCCGGTATCAGCACAGTTCGAAATCAATAAGGAATGTTCCAACGAGACCTTGCTCGAATTCTTCAACACCCATCATTTCTTGGAAGTCTGCCTCTATTTGCTGACCTGCCCTACCACTTGCAGTAACTTAGTCATCATTAGCCCTATCCATGATATCATTTTCGAATTGGTCAATTCCCAAAATGGCCTTAATTTTCTGTATAACAACATGGAAATAAGTGAATTGCTCTTCAAAACTTTAGCACAACCGTACACGCAAGAGAACACTGAAGAATTCTTATATCCTCACGATTTGAGCAACTACAGTGACTTGCAAGTCTTAGGACTCGAAATGGCGTATAGACTGAAAGCGTTGTATTATTTACAGTCGATTTGTGATTTGCAAGTTGGAAAAGTTGATGAAAACGAACTGATTGATAGACTTCAATTGTTGTATTGTCTTAGCTTCGGCAGCATTGGAAAAACTGCTGTCCCTGAGATTATTGTCATGGGAGACAATGCCGAATGCCTCATGCAAGTTTTTGAAAATGATACTAAAGGCAAAAGCAAGAATGAATCTCCGTCTAAACAGAAATCTCCAGCTAAAGGCTATGCAATAGAGTTGATTGTTGCAGCGGTACGGTACTCTGCCAATGTGCCATTTTTGAAAAAATACGGCCAAAGATTGATCACAGTTTCTAAAGAGCATGACAGATTTGAGCCGAGCGTTTCTAGTGTTTTACAAGAGGTCATACCTTATCTTAAACCAATCGAGAAACCAGGTCTTTTGACAGGCGAAGACATGGCCGAGTGTGTAGAGATCATAAAATCTAGTTTAGAACACGCTCCGGATCTACCCGGAGAACTAATGATCTGCCTGAGAATATTAAGACATTTCTGTATATCCGACTATGATAATAATGTGTCCATTACTAGCGAATCAGCCACGGACGAGTACGTCGAACTGAAATACAAATACAATGTTCTTCAATTGTTTTCGCTAGATGGCGTTGCCCATTTAGCTGGAGTCTTGGACCGTCTGGCCACGCATTTTGATCAGCCCAGTATGCATACATCATTCTTTGCGTCGGCTAGAGGACTGCAATTAGCTCAAGTAATATTGCCATGTCTGAGATTGTTAGATGAAATGTTAGCAAGAGTGGTCAGATGCCGTGGTCCTAGATTCAGGGATCTTACAGCTGCGCCAGTGCTTTTGAAGACATATGGTATTGTCAAGGCGTTTCCAGTCGGTTCGGTTGGCTACCGAACAGCGGCGAAGGCAGCCGAAGCCGCGGTCCGAGCGTTACTCGCATACGCTCAGCCAATAGCAGACGACGCGAACGATGGTGATTCCATTCGCCGAGGTCCATGGACGTCCTTATGCTCAGAAGTTATATCTTACACTATGACTGCTCCATACACCTTCGTTCCTGGTCTTTTAGTATTTTCCGAGCTATTACCACTGCCTCTACCAATGCAAACAAAGACTGCTCCAACTGAAAGAGAATTGGCTGACGCGGCAAATGAAAGGCGTTTGTGGTCTGCTCATCTCCACGCCTTGTCTAATGATTTGACAGATATGGTCCAAACTATATGTATGTCGACTTACAGACCAGTAGTTCATATGTTGAGAAGGGTCTGTGTGCAAATAGCAGATTTGGCGCCCAACGCGGCTGCGACTGTAGCCAAGGCGGCGGTTGGTGCCGTGACCAAGGAATTCAAGACGGGAGAACCCGCAACTGCTAGTGCCGCTAGAGTTTTAGGGTTTTTAGCCTGTCTGGTGTCACATACACCAGTCAAATGCGCTGTCCTACATACCTTGAACACTGGAGGCCCTCGTGCTTTGGATATTCAGAATGCTTTATGTGGAATATTAAGTCTTGTCAACGGATCCAATGAACACGCTGCAGCTCAGGAGTTCGCGGCTCATGCTTTAGCCGCGTTCTGCGATGTCGAAATCACGTTGACTCCATTAAATTCACCGAATACAGATCAAGTTTTAGCGAATTCCCTGCCGAACAAAGATGCTCTTGCAGCATTCTTGAATGCTACAGCGGATTGTCTTGAATCTAATACGAAAACTTGTGCTGTTGCGTCATCGATTTTACGAGCGTATTTTGTTTTAACAGAACATGAGTACGGTTTCCAACAGTTTAAAACGTTTGTGACGAAGAAACGTGAAGCGCTCGGGAAGTATTTCAAGTGGTGTTTGGAAGGTCAGGGGGAGGATAAAATGGAATGCTTGAGTTTGTATATAGACTTGATCAGGATATTGAAGGTGGAGGAAGGCGAGGGTCCGGTGGGCAGGAAGTCAATGTTGACGGTGAACGAGATGGCTGACATGGTGGGGTATTTGCAGGGCGAGGAAAATCATCCAGTTCTGACCTTGGAGAAGGTTTTGAAGGTGGGTTTTTTGTTTATTTCCATTTTCACAATGTCATTTACACTTATACGAACTATAGAAATTGTAGCGCGGTTAGTTAATCAATAAAATTTTATCAAAAATGCTATTCTAAAAGATTAAATTGAGAATTGATACATTTAAGATCTATAACTACTTACTAATTACATTAAAGAACAGGTAAATCATTGGACACCGGGGACAACAAGGTCGATTGACTTCGTACCTCAAAAAGTCGGTTGAAAAGCAAGGCAATTAATCAAGCTATTATCGACGTTATTTGTGACATCAGAAAGTTGATTTTAGTATTGGAGAATTTCCGAAAACTATAACAAAAAAAATATATACCTAAGTATAATGTACGATCGAAATGAGAAACCGCCTCCTTTTTTTTAAAGTTGGTTATAAATGAGTCAACTTCAACTTCCAGGAGCGCAACGCCGACGACGACGCCACAGCCAACGCCACCTTCCTAACCTCGCAGCTGCAAAACCTAACCCCCCCTGAGGAGCCCCCCTCACCCCCCGCGTCCCCCTCGCCCCACCCCCCCGCAGAAAGCCTGGTACAACAGTTCGCGGCGCGCACCATGTATAGTATCGGAGAGGCTGGTGATGAGAGGCTCACTATCAGCTACTGGCTGAATGTGCCCGCTGCCAGTGGGGATGATGACGTCACCGTTAACGAGTTGGTGAGTGTCTTGGTAGTTATTATACAATACAAATACTCTTTATTGCACCACAAAAATTACATAGAACCAGCTTTACTTAAAACAATGAGGCACAAAGGTTATTAATTATTATTAGAGTTCTTTTTTTCTAGTCATAATGTGTAGATAGACCTTATATTTGATGATAGTTGTAAGGTGAATAAATAAATAAATAAATATAGACTGAGTTTGTGTGCAGTTGTTAGGATTTGTTCATTAGAGCAACGCAACTTCCGTACCGGAAGGGAGTTGCTTTAGCGATATTTTACTATTCCAATGAATCTGGCGTTTTTTTGCGGGGGGGAAATACATACAAGTACGGATCTGATTACCTACATACAAAGCATATTTGGCTTATATTTTGACAGAAGGGAAAAGTAGCGTATGATTACTCTCTTCCGGTATGGGGGCCGTGTTGCGCGAAGGATTTGTTAGATGATTTTTAGGTAGTCTGAAATATCGGACTTTGTCGATTATGGGTCTGTGGGTTAGATGGTAGTCACTTCAAGATGACGTTAAATTGAATACATATACATACAATATCAAACTATTTTTCAGTATCATTACTCCTGTAGTTTTTAAAGTTTATTACACGAGTAAACATGTGCATTTATATAAAATAGACGAGCGTGTGTTGACGCAGGTATCGTGCGACATAATGGAGATCGCGAACACGTATCTGATGTCTCACGCGGGCGGCGGCGCGGAGAGCGTGGGCGGCGCGGTGCGGCGGCTGGCGGGCTGCCTGCTGCGGGCCGCGCCGGCGCATGCCGCCAGGCCCGGTGAGTCGCCATTGCAGGGTAAACAACACTACGAAAATTTGAAAAAAGAACAGCGAGCCAGCGCTTGTTAATCGAGAATGTGAAATTTGACACGATTTTGTTTCATCACAAGAGGAAGAAAAGCACTGTACAAGCCGAAATAGCTTACGACTACGTATATTTTATAAGGTCTCGACTTCATCTGTCTTTCTTTGAAAAGCACTTGGCAAGGCCTCGGCTGCGTTGCGGCTTTTCAATTTACTGCCGAGTAATAATTTGGCTTTATATTTCCGGCCTCGACAATAATGCGATTATTTTGAAAATTTGACCATAATGGCATCTACCCTATTTAAAATTAGTGATGGACCAAAGTCGTAAAAAACTAGTTCCAATTTTATTTCTCCCATTGCTTCTCAGAATAATTACATAATTAATATAAATAAATATAATGTTGTAGTGGCGCTGACCCGCGTCCGCGCGGAGTCGGGCGCGGACCTGTTCCGCTCGCGGCCGCCCAACACGTCCCGCCCGCCCTCGCTGCACGTCGACGACTTCACCGCCCTGCACCAGCCCTACCCCGCCCAGCACCACCACAGGTAGGACGGGGTCGTGTTCGCATACACATAGCTAGGAGTATTGAAAAGGACATAGAGTACCTTTCATCTCGGGAAAAAGCACTGTTCCCGAGGGAAATTCGTGCGGACGAAGCCGCGTGCGAAAGCTAGTAAATAAATAAATGATTATTCAAATTCGAAAATTCAAATTGTTTATTTTTAATATAAGATATTCTTATCACTTATTGACGTAAATTGTTACTTATTTTAATTTTACCACCACCTCCAAAACGCAAGTGGAGAGGAAGCGGATTCTAATGTATCATCGTGTTGTTTTCAGAGGCGGTCGCCGCGGCGCAGGCGCAGACCGCGGGCGGTTCGCGTCGGCCGCGCCCGTGCATCTGCACTACAAGAACATGTGAGTGACACCACACATGTAACGGATGGAGGACTGCATGTTGACTTATAATAATATGAAAATTGGCTATAATTCACAATCCCATCCCAACTAATATTCTAAATGCGAAAGTGTTTGTTTGTTTGTTACGCTTTCACGCCCTACCTGCCGAACCAATCTTCTTGAAATGTTGCATACACGGAAAAAGCACTGTTCCCGAAGGAAATGCACGCGGGCGAAGCCGCGAGCAAAAGCTGGTTTTTAATATTTTTTCCAAAACAATAAGACACGCACACGTTACAATTCAAATAAAAAAAAAAAAAAACAAATTAAAACATCAAAAGAAAACAAAAAAGACAATTTTTGAATTTAGAGAGAAAGATATAACATCACATAAAGACATCACATGCTATAATAACATGTTTCCGTGCTTCGGAAAGTACGTTAAGCCGTTGGTCCCCGGTAGTCGGTAAAGGAACCACGTCAGAGACCGAGACACAATTCAAAAGAACTCTGCACAGCAATAACAAATAAGTGTTGCACAGATAGTTAGACATAGTGCAAATGTAATAATGACATAACATCCTATAATATAAATAATTAGCAGTCCACCCTGGCTTTGCCCGCGGTACATACATAGCCAAGCTACATTCACCCTGAGTGACATAGGCTATGTATGTACCGCGGGCAAAGCCAGGTGAAAGAACTTGAAATCGGCACAGTAGTTTTTGAGTTTATTCATTGCAAACATACACACAAAAATACAAACCATTTTTTATTTATAATGTTAGTATGTAATAAAAACATATGATGTGGGCCGTATGGTTATTGATGTAATATCTCGCGTGCTGCAGGCGCGGGCGCGGCGCTTGGGAGATGGGTGGGCAACATTTTGGACACTTCGGGCCCGGCTCGCAGTATATGATGGGTATGTATTTATCTAACTATGTTTGTTACAAGCTGATGCTCGCGACTTTGCCCGCGGGTAATATGGCTTTTATTTACGTTATAATTCAAGCCTACCTTAAACCTTATAATGTTAACTATCTGCCTGTGGAAACGTCAAAATCGGGCCAGCCGTTTTAGATTAGCGGAAACTAACAGTTCTTAACAGACTAGATTTTTATTTTTCTTACATTAACTTGTTAAGGTCTAATCTTTGTACAGTGGGCCACATAAAAGTATACCACCTGAAACAAATAGGAAGTTTAATCTGAATTTGGATATAAAAAAGTGGTCTATCTCGAAAAAAAAAAAAATTGTTAATTTGATTAAAACCAAAAATGTGGGTGTAATATATTTTTATTACCTAACTGACAGACTAAATAGAATTACATTTTCTTTACCCAGTCGTTTACAGGGTTGCCATACTAGTGCACGATAAATAGACGACCAGTGTTGCCATTCAAAAAATTAAAATTTCTACAACAATATGACAATATTGAAACACCTAAGATGTAAGCGTAAAGTAGTATACTTTTCTATGTGGCCCACTGTCTTCAATCTTTACCACTTTATTTTGTTTTTAAACAGTTCAGCCGTCTTTGACTTAAATATGTTTTCTCGCTTTCTATCATAACATACATGAAGGAACGAGACAAAACATTATCAAAATGGGCTCTTTGTAGTTTTTTATGAAGCTAAAGAATTACTTTGTTGGCGAAAGCTAAAAAATTTACAATTTTTATAATATTTTCTGTATGTTTTATCTATTTCAGGAGGTATGGGTTGGGGCGGTGCAAGAATGCAACGAGGCCCAAGGCACCGCACTTTTATGCGATAATGTACTCTATTCCAACGAGATAGGGGTCAGCGCAGTTTGAAAGCGAATTAGTGTTTTTTTTTAACACATAGATTTACCACAATTGTGATAAAAACAACCTGGGGTCGACAACGCACGCGTGTTATAATAGACTAAGATTTTGATGTTTTTTCCAATTGACCCCAATTGTATGTCTAATATTGTTTAAGATATATAATTAAATGATCAATATATAAATGTTGTGAAGTATTTATTTTATTGTACGTTAGACGTCTGTAAGGCAAGGTAATAAATAACCTTGCCTTCATAAAAGGAAGATTGATTTCTAGAATACACCTTAATGGTGGTGGATTCCAGACAACACCACTCAACTCGAGGTTTGACGTCAGATAGACTACCTGACGTAAATAATATATATAATGCATATTCATTGCATTAGCAATATTTTTGCTAAAATAAATAAATGTGTACGAGTTACTATCATACTAAACAAACATACTATACTACTAAACTTTATAAAACATAACTTTATTCAAAAATAATTCGAAAAGTGGGATAAGAAAAAAAACAATCATAGAAAATTTAGAAACAAATCAACTTTATTATCAAGATGAAAAAGATCAAATCATATATATATATATATTATAATATATCATAACCTTACGAACAGATATGTTATCCGCGACTGGATCACAGCAATCAGTAACATAACCCTTGGCTACAGCTTATTGCAAAACTATACAACATATACCGAAATTATACATACACATATCAAATAATACTAACTAAACATTAACGATGAAAAATTTACAATTAATATAATACTCCACCGAGAATTTCCCTTTAGCGTTAAACTATAACCGTCCATGGTTTTTTTTTGTTATTTTTTATGTTTAATTAATTAATTGGTAAACGTCTCACTATCATAGTTTGTATGTACAAGCGCGCTGCGCAGTTCATTGTATAATTATCACTCGCGACATGGCACGTGGCCGCATGGCCGGGGTGGCCCGCGGTGGCCGGTGGTGGCCGGTGGCCGGTGGCCGGTGGCCCGCGGTGGCCGGTGGCCGGTGGCCGGTGGCCGGTGGCCGGTGGCCGGTGGCCGGTGGCCGGTGGCCGGTGGCCGGTGGCCGGTGGCCGGTGGCCGGTGGCCCGACGTCCCCACACTAGTCGCCGGGGTGCTCGGGACACGATCTGTTCACTTCAAACCATTGGTCTATACATCTGGAAGCAAAAAAAAAAAATGTAAATTAGAAATCTGCGCTACAAAACCCAGATAGTCGATGTGGGCGTTAAGACGGCCAAGCTAAAGTGTGAATGGGCTGGACATGTTTGCCGCATGCCGCCAGATAGATGGGCCTGGACTAGCAACATTCTGGGTTCCAGAAGGCGTAGACCGAGACCACGCAAGAGATGGCGGGATGACCTGGACAAATTCGATACTGGATGGCAACAAGCGGCGAGTGACCGGGACGCGTGGAAGACAAGAGGGAAGGTCTTTGCCCAGCAGTGGGACATTCAGGCTAATAAAAAAAATAGAAATCTTACATGTCCAATTGTCCATACATATTTAAACTTCTATATCCCTCATAATAAGTGGGTATTCTTAGATTGTTTTAACCTTTAGTATTTGTGAGCTCAATAACTTAGCGAAACATGCGTTATACTTAGTAACGATAGCGTATGTCAAAAGACGGCATGCGCGACCTCACTGGGATTGGTTTTGCATTTCCATATTTGAAACTCAACAAATTGATTTCAAATAATTCTACAACCATTCAGTTTTGGTAAGGGCATGACATGACAAAATCGGTTGCTTTTGTCACAGAATATGTAAAAGTATACGAGTCTCGATCTATACTCCCTCAAGGGAATATTTCTAGTCATCCTGTATAACTAAATATTCTAGATAACTACAGCGCAGGCATTGTTAGCTTTCTGGCTCACACTAAGCTATCAAAGGGCCTGTAAAGCCTTTGTGTGCAAGTAGGGCCGATCTGGGTCGCGATAGCTCAACTTCAGGCTAAGTTCACACTATCTTGCTTGCACTGCTGATAAGCGCCGATAGAGCCTCGAAAGAAAGCTTCCAACTTGAGTTTGTGTTTTGCGTATTTTAAATCATATGCGAAATTTCGTTTCTTGCGCGGATAATTATGAAGTCGAATTTTCATGTAAGTTTGTAGATTAAATAAATAAGTTGTATTTGGGGGCTGGACAAAGTCACAGCATAAGATAATATAGGCGACTTTTTGCAAAAAGTTCTCTGTTTGCTCAAAAAAGGACATTCTGTGCTCGTATTTCGTTTCTACTGGTTTTCAAAGCAACAAGCTTAGGAGGCAACAGGGAAAAAGTTAAACTCTTTGCAAGCCACTTGATAATAAGCAAGAAGACAAAACTCATCATCCAAGCGCGTTTCCTGGTTACACCCTCAACTTATGCAACAGAGCTCAGGGTACGCTTTTAATCATGGTCTTAGATTTGGCGGTACTGGTAATTAAAATTGAGATATACTAACCCTTTGTACTAAATTTTGTTTTCGATCCTGTACTCTCCAATAATGTTTTTATGTAATTGGTGCAATAAAGTGTTTATTCATTCATTCATATAGTTGAAGTAGTAAATATTTACCCCTTATGGTAGATGCAAAGGCAGGGCAGGCGCGCGATGGTGTCCCCCGCGCACAGCTCCTCCAGGCAGATCACGCACTCGCCCTTCGAGTCGCTCAGGACGTCCTCTGGAATGTTTGAAGACATGTCTTTAGCATATTGCGGAAATAATAATGAAAAAAAAAAACCTTTTGCTAACACAATTTTAAGAGGCCTTTTTGTTGGCGGGTCAAGGAAATAAAGTATCGCTTTTCTTCTCACTCTGTAATGTAGTAAGATAAAAATATGAAAGATTTTTAAAGAGTAATTTTTTATTAGTTTTACAAAAAAACAAATAACGGTCATAAACTAAAATGTACATAAGCTTAATGAGAAAATTCATACTTAAATAAGAATACTCTCATCAAATGTTGGTTAGTCAGGTAACTTGACTCCTTCTTCGGTCTCACTATCGCCTCTTCCCGTCTTCTTAAGCAAGCGCAGCGTCGTCCACCCACCATCCAAATGGTCAGTTGACCTTAAGGTGATACCTCGGTGAACACTAGCGCCACCGTCATTTAAAAATCATTACTCACTGAAAACACAAGTTATCAAAAATCCCTCTGCTGTAATTATGATTCTGGATCTGAAGTTAATTTTAATCATATTCAATTATTACCTAGAACCTTAATTACACTAGAGGGATTTTTGATAACTTGTGTTTTCAGTGAGTAATGATTTTTAAATGACGGTGGCGCTATGTTCACTAAGGTATCGCCTTAATGCTCTTCTTTGATGCCTTTTTTTATTTTTTGTATGCCAGATAGGAAAAACATGTATGTACGTACAATACTTATATACCATCCTTATTTTCACATGTTTACAAAAAATAAATGATTAATGATTAAGTATGTTCCGCTGAAAATTGTAGCAAGCGCTGGATGCAGGCCGCTTCCAACCGTTCTTTCTGGGAATCATTGGCCATTGTCCAGCAGTGGACTGTCTGCAGCTGAAATGATGATGAAGTAGAACTGGGTGAGATACTGACCGTTGTATGAGAGCCTGGGCCTGGTGAGACACATGACGAGGTGGCACTCGATGTCGTCTGGCAGGACGAACTTGCTGCACACCGGACATTTTATACCTGTAACAGACAGACGACACGCGTGAGTACATTCTTCTGCCTTTCCTAGGGTCCTCTCATCATGTGATTCCCTTCTTGAAATAAATCCACAATTTTGTTTTGTTTTCTCGAATATGTTTGGTATGTATTTATATTGTGAATTTGAATTTATTCTTATTGTTTTATTTTTCTTCGTTGGAGCGTGTTTCCCGGTTGCATCTTCAGCTTACGCTTCAGAGCCCAGGGTACGCTATTGATCCTGATTTGGTGGAACTGGTTATTACAATGGAGCGACTGCCGCCTGACCTCCGTAACCCTTTTTACAGGGAAACCAGACCAGCAGGAACATGATCCTTATATTTTTATATAATCTATACATATGTAAATATTTTATACTAGCTGTTCCCCGCGGCTTCGTCCCGCGTAGGACTCGGTTATATCGCGCCCAAAAGTAGCCTATGTTTGACCTCAGGTCGTTAACTACATCCCTACCAAATTTCATCACAATCGGTCCAGCAGTTTAGCCGTGAAGAGGTGACAGACAGACAGACTTTCGCATTTATAATATTAGTATGGAAGTATGGATATATATCTTATCTTACACTAAAGAGTTCGTTAATTTGAGGGCTTATAATTATAGAACTACTGGTTGGATTTGAAAAAATATTTCTGTATAAGATAGCCTGATCCTTGGAGAAGGTTTTACGCTTTAAAAGTACATAAACACCAGGGGCGAGTGAAACCGCAGAGAACAGTTGGTATAAAATAAAGTTATAAACCAACAGAAGACTGTTAATTTTATAAAATCATATTGAAATATTATGTTGATATATAACTCATATTATTTCCTTGTGCTACTTTGTATCATTCCAAGAACTAACAAGTACATGTCTATCTTGCAATGCACCTACAGCGGTCATTATTATTACGTGATACAAATCATGACTATTAAATTAATTCTGCAACATTTATTCTCGTTTTTATACACACCTCTAGCAAACAAACATATAGTTTATGCAGTAATCATCACTTCACTATCACTACATAGTATAAAACAAAGTCGCTTTCTCTGTCCCTATGTCCATTTGTATGCTTAAATCTTTAAAACTACGCAACGGATTTTGATGCGGTTTTTTTTAATAGATAGTGATTCAACTGTATACATCAAATGCAAACGTTACTATAGGTTTTTTTTATCAACTATCATCATCCTCAAGAGAGGCTCCTTTGCCCAGCAGTGGGACACATACAGCTAGAAAAAAAAACACGATTCGTGTACACTTCAAATATAGCATTAAACATTATTTGTAAGGTCACAATTGAGTAAGCAATAGCTATATAATCTCTGTGAGGTCTCAACGACCTCAATATAATAGAGTCGGCACCAACTATGGTCCTGCCGCACATACCGCACTGCATTAGGATGACAGACAGACGTACAAACGTGACGCGAGTGTAAATAATGTCATTATTCCTGTTGGTTTCTATTAAATAGATATATTTATGATTGACAAGGAACTGGCTTAAATAATTCAATCCATGCTGAAGACCGTGACGCGAAGTGGAGAAGAAAAGGCAGAGAAGCGGACCCTGGTCCCTTACTACCATGCTAAAAACCATGCAAGATCTAGTGAGTAAGCGAGACAGCGCAATACATGATGTAAGGCGACATCTCCCTTACTCACTGGATCTTGCATGGTTTTTAGAGATGGTTGTAAGCCCCTGGGCTAGGAAGCAAAGAGGTGAGGAACGAAACCGGGAAAGGAAATTGTGAGAATTAACCGTCAAAATAACTTTAAACTCCGACGCAGAAGATGGGTTTCGTATGTTTGAGGTGTAGTCATCTATGACGGTCTGTGGCAACGTAGTTTCTAAATAACCTGACCCTATTTTGATTTTATTTTATTGAAACCAACTTAATTGTTGGAGGGATGAGATGGATTTTAGAGATTTTTAGGGGATCTTATCAGCCGTTCAAAGATATCATTAGCTCAGTTATACTTGACAAGAGGATCCAATCAAACCTTCACTAATCGGTTTGATTTGCAATACGGTATGTATAGTTACATTGCTAGTATTCTTTAGCCGACTTTTAAATAAAGAGGGGACTTGATTCATCGGAATGCTGTTATTTTATAAGACTGATAAAATAAATGAAATACTACGACCCAAAAAAAATCACTTAGACCCGAAAGAAAAATAAGTGAAAACACAAACAAGCAAAGTTGCCGCCAAAATCTACATAATAAATGGATGCAGTGCAGGTAATACGAAATCTGAAGACCAATTTGATGTTAGATGAACACGTTGGCAACGGACGGAAGAAGTTTGATGGCGCGAAAATTGCTTTTCTGAAGTGTTCTACATCGACAGTTTTAAAAGTAAAATATGTCGAACAAAATAACGAAATTATAGAACGGATCGGGATTTTATTTTTAGCAAGATTTTGTGCAGGGTTTCTCTTCCGTGGGAATTTCCCTTACCAAACTGGAAACAACTAAACAAAGTATGCTTCCCGTGGGAATCGAACTCACGACCCCCGGGTCTACAGGCAAACGCCTTAACCACTGGACCACGGAGGCAGTCGAGTAGGTAGTATAGTAACTAAATGCTAGTCGCAAAAATAAGAATCATAAAACATACGTGTACATTACCTTGTTTCGTTCGCGGACGTGCAAAGGTTACACTAGAAATAAAACTATAATGACATGTACTCCGCCGTCTTTGTATTGTAGCTGAGAATACATACAAACAAACATACTTAGTTTTTCATTTACCGTGAAAAGAGAATTTGCACATCTAATTATCAACATTTTTTCTACTACGCATTATTTTCGACAATATTTTACTCAAGGATCAATTAATGCATCATAATTTTTTATATATGAAATGAACTAAATATCATCCACTGCTAGGAAGAATTTAATGATACCTCACACGTTAAAATCCGTCCAGTCATTTAAGGTACAGAGAAAGACAAATAAATATTAATACCTTAGTACTTACGAGTGTAACGTGTAACAATAACATACATTTAGACAGTCGTGTAAAAAGACATGACTGTTTACGTGTTTACCACAGATAAATTATACAGTATACACTACTCCGTAATGTTTACTAAATATAAACCATTATCAAAAAAAATATAAATATATATTTGAAATCAGTGCCAAGTATTCAAAACAAATATGCTGAATAAAGAGCGGCTAGCAAAGTAATATTACTTTATAAGTTTTGTATTCGTATCTTATATGTGTATATTTATTGGTGGCAATTTGTTTTGTGTTTCAAATTTAAAATAAATAAATTAGTTTGAGAAAGAAGATATCTAGTATCACGATCTACGACGCTCTTTAGGTCGTAGTAAATAACTACAAATCTTTCCATTATCAGAGTTCCACAATTTTACAATCTTTTAAATCGTCCATCAGTCGTCGGGCGGCGGGGAGTCAAAATCGAATGTTTCCGCAAGGGCGATCGCCGTAATTGACTTGTTTCTAAGACAAGGTACAGGACGTCGACACTAATGTCTTATTAAATATTCAAGGACTTTGTAAAACACTGGTTTCTGAATAGATTGTTACAATCGCAATGTGAATTTCGTTACCATTTAGTACGTAGAGAGAGTATTTATTTATTTAACTTGATTAGATAATCGTAAACGGCGGACTTAAAGCCTGAGGCTTTATCTACCAGTCAACCAAATGAGTGATGCAGCGAAAGGTAAGGGGTAGTGCAAAATTTTGAATTAAGTATGATAATGGGGCATAACAAACAACAAATAAAATAATAATAACAAAAAAATAATAACATAAAATAAGAGTAAGGATGTGCTGGGGTGATGCGATCTCACACCAACTTATAACTTAATTAACTCAAATTAATTTTACACCTAACGATTAGCCGATGTCAGTCGGTAATTTGTTAAAATTAATACTGAAGCTAATCAACAGTTTCCGATGTAATTACTGCAAATAGAACGATAACATTAATTGGAATTCCGTATTATAATATTGTTTTTATAAGTTTATAATATTAAACAAGCAAACCAACACAAAAATAAAAATAAAACTGATTAGACGCTCTCTTTTGGAAAACATAAAAAACACTATAAAAACAGGAGCAGAATTTGATATCATTACTGGTTCCTATAGCAAATAATTATAGGCTACAAGTTAGTAGGGCGCCAAAAATACCCTCAACGTTGTCCGCTAACCCATTGTTAGTATGCATAAATGTCAATTTATTCGTATAAAAAAACAGAAGCTTTGACTTGTCAGATAGAGCTTCTGTTGATAAACAGGAAGTTTCATCGTCGATGGCGAAACGATAACGTTTGGATTGCCAAGTGAGGCGGCGTAGGATTTATTTCCGTCAGGCAACCCGGGAACTATTTGGGGATTATTCGCTTTTATTCATGAAGTCGAAAGTGGAGCGACGTCGACGACCGGGCTTGAATGGAAAAGTTAATGAAAACAACTATTTAGTATCACTGACCGTAGAACATGCATGTTTTGGCACCAGGGTGTACAGGATCCCGGAAAAAATAGTATCATGACAATGTACAGGCTCATTCGACTTGCAAGCTTGCATAGCAAACCTTAAGCAAACATTAGCATCACAAAATTTTTTGATTGGAAATCGACGGAGGCCTATGTTCAGCAGATGACTTTTTGTGACTGATGATGATAATTATTCATGTGTTACATTAATGTTGGAAAACAAATCCGACTATATCCAATCCTCGGATGGTTTTATCTATTTCTCATGTTGTGTTGTGTACCAAAATGCTCAGATCTGACCCTTACTTACGATCGCCCTCGCTATCTGACTGTCTGGAGGTTTACGTAGCTTACCTGAAACAAAACAACATAAATGTAAATATTTTCGGAATCTGATTATTATCACATACCACAAATACGAGGAATACACATCTAGTACAATCAAAAACGTTGTTCCTGACTCTGTCCTTTTAAAGTATGCTCAAGGTCGCCTTAACAGGTATGGAGAGGGCTCGGTGTTTCCCTATGAGATCGAATCAGAAATGAGGAGATCCGTAGGAGATCAAAGGTTGTCGACATAGCCCAGCGGATTAGCTTTTTGAAGTGACAGCAGTGGAGCAGGGTAAAAAGGTTCTCAAATAGCGACAACGCCCCGGCAAACGCAGCGTCGGACACGCACCGACCAGATAGTCAAATAACCTGAAGATGGTCGCAGGCAAGCGCTGAATATAGACCGCTTCCAACCAGTCGTTCTGAAAATCCTTGGGGGCGGTCAAAAAGGTTAAGTATGTATATTTATGTATTGTGTATGTATGTTTACGTAGTAATATGATATGCATTAAAAATACCCATCGTGGTAAATTTGTTTATTTTTAAGTACCTATTTTCCCTTGTAACTTTTTTGCGCCGCACAGTTTTTCTGTTTCTCCCAATGGTTGACTGGTAGAGAATGCTTTTAGCATTAAGTCCGCCAATTGTATAAGTATTTTGTACTTATGGAACAATAAAGTTTACATAAATAAATGTCCAGCAGTAGATAACTTTTGGTGTTGTTGACTTTTCTAATTGACGTTAGGACATAAAATCAGCTACATTTCTGGTTTTATCACCTGTGCCCCTAGTATGAGTTTTTCCTAACGCAGACGCTAGAGACTGCTTTAGGATTTTGTATGGAAGTTCTTAGTTGTCTTACTATCCACCAGAGGCGCTGTACAGGTTTGCCATACTAAATCGCTAACGCAGTCGCTAGCGTCTGCGTTAAGAAACTCATACTAGGGGCACTGAATAGTTCAACAAATAGTCCGTTCGTAGTAGTTTAGTTATTAAAAATGGAAGTGACTTAATTGATGAATTTCATTATAAGACAAATAGCCCACCATTTGTGGTGGACAATAACAAATATGGAAATGTCGATCCTGCTGTCCAAACCAAGGTTCACATGACGTATTGTTTTAATACCTCTAATCGATTATGAATAAATAGCATGATATATCAATGTCAGGAGTGGTCATCGGCAATTACTGCCACAATGCTGGTCGATAGACAGACGGACGTCAAAACAATCGATACATTGATGTGCCGCTGTGGAGGGCTAGGAGTGCGAACAAAGGCTTTCCATTAGGGGCTTCACACGTCCAACGCGTTAATACAGACAGAAATGAAACGTTTCGCTTCAAAATAGTTCAAACATCTGGCTTGCTCTTGCTCTCAATAATATCAACCCATTGCACTGTCAAATGGTCCTTCAAGCCGGATTTTATTACATTAAAACGTAAGATTTATACATACCATTAAAATGTAAGATTTAAGAGATTTTATTCAATCTATTATGTTTAGTTAAAATATTAATAAATTAGCAAGGGAAATTAAGTTCTATGTGAGCCCTTCAGCAACACAAAATAGGCATTGTGGCAGACACACGTTAACAGCGTCTGACACTTAGGGATTTATTTCTTAAATTCATTTCATTCTTCAGGCAACCTTTGTTGAGTATAGACAGTAACGGTCGAATCCTATCTTCAAGTAAACCGGCCGAGCGTTACAACAGGTTGTTTGTGGGGCAAACACTTACCACTAGTCTAACACTAGTGAACTCTATTATTTATTTATTTAATTCATGTACACTCAAATACAAACATAGGAAAATTAAAATTAGGAAACTTAGTACTAGGGTGCTACTTATTATGTATATTTTGAGTACATATAATAAGAAGAACATAAGAATAACTCCACTCACTACCGCTCACTTGAGTTTACTATGCATAACAGAACAGAAAGGCAATATAATATAAAAGTTAATAAAATACTATAACAAAATCCAAGGCATATAAAAAATATATTACGATGATAACTTTTGTAAGAAACGCATAAACCAACCAACAGCCTACAAAACACGGTGCAAATGTATCAGTGTTAAAGTGTAAAGTAACAACTCAATTTATACTTTTATACAAAACCTGGTTTCGCTCAAATTATTTTTGAATTTGATTATAGGCAAAACGAAAAATCACTTCAGAAAGACTAATTAACTAATTGACAGAAACGCTTGCTAATTTCACAGAAAGCTTTTTAAAAAAACAAAGATTTTTTTAACAAAAACAAGGATAATTCATAATTTTATCAAAACTCCCGAATATAAAAGACGACAAAATTATCATCCCCAATAAATAATCAGGATAGATATTCCCGAAGTGTACGAGGAAACATTATCTCATGATAACAAGTTTATTGTGAGGGCTGACGTCAAAGCCAACATTGTTTCGAGGAAATTGATTGTAACTTTAGCTCCAGATACTGTCATTGGTAATTAAGATGCTATTATGAAATGCCACGCTATTAGATTGAACAAGATCTATGGATAATTAAATTCAAGGTAACATTAGCAACTGCAAATTGTTGATGAGACAAGTAGTAAACTTGATTTATATAAGCACTTGTTAATAGGGATAAAATCAACACCCAAATGAAGAGTGGTTTTTGATGCAGCAGTAAACGATTTGTTATTTAATATAGAATAATTAATTAAGTCAAAAGCGAGCCAGCAAGGTCATTCTGAAACCACATCTTTACTTTGTCAAAAGTGATTATTTTTAGTTTTTAAATAATCCCAATAATTGATAAAAAGAATGACCTAGACCAATTAGACGTTAATAATAAAAATTACGTGTTTCATTGGGATTGATTTTTTTCAAATGTTATAATTGCAATGTGAATCTATTATGCATAGGTTTTATTGATTAGAATAGAAAAACATATATTTTAAAACATTTTTTTTAAATATAGTTAACTAAAGGTACTTAGATGAAATGGCTCATTTAGAATACCATATTAATTTATACCAACTCTCTAATCTCTTATTTAAATATTTAAATTAATTCTTCATTGTTATAGATACTAGAAGATTTATAAGCAACAAAGGATATCAAAATGTGTTCAGTAAAGCCATCTGTAGTAATAATTTTCTTAGCTGTACTTCCGTCCATTTTGGCTAATTCTGTCGGTTGCAAGATGGCGTGCAGGAAGTGTCGGGATAATGAAGAACACCCCTCGATAGTGACGGTGTACTGTGAGATGTGCGAGGAGTGCAAGACCAAGAGGGACCAGCGGCTGAGGATGGCGACGAGGATGTTAGCTGGATCGCCTAATCAGGGTAATTAAAAAAATTTCAAAAATAGTTTTTATTTGCTTAACTTACACATATTGCTTTCATTCGTCTCATCGGCGCATAATGTTCTTTTCTCTTCTTGTAACTTATACCTATATTTATCCTACCTACTTATACCTATCTAATTATTCAACCTAAGGTTGGCTGGAAGAATATGCATTAGCGATAAGTCCGCCTTTGTACACATTGTTTGTATTTGTATCAACATTAATTTGTATGTTAATGGTACAATAAAGAGTATATCCATCTACCTATTTATCAACCTTTCACGTTAATCCCTCTCCAGTACAACTACTGGAGGGATTAACTCTTAAAGCATTATCTAACAATCAACGTTGGGGTCAAGCAGAGATTATAATTTGGTGTAAAATAAGACTTATCGAAATCATACACAAAATTTAATACTTTTAGAGCCCATGGTTTAGTAATGTTGTTTAACTAAACTATGCAGCAATACATATGAGAATGCAAGAGGAAATAAATAAGCGAAAATAAGATAAGCGTTTGTTGATTTCCAATGCCAATCGACAAATAATTTGAATATTTTTCACAGCGAAACCATTTGGCTCGTTCTTGGAAACCAGTTCCACAACCAGTCAACCTCTACACTATTAAATCGACTTCCGACAATCTCTAACGTGTAATGACAGATCTGACCGGTTCCGGTCGTCATTAGCTCAGAATCACAACAACGAGTTAGTTATGCTCTTTATATTATAACCTAACAAGCTTTTGCCCGCGGCTTCTCCCGCATTAATTTCCCTCGGGAAAAGTGCTTTTTCCCGCGATGAAAGGTATCCTATGCCATTCTCAATACTACTAGCCATGTGTATGCGAAATTTCAGGCAGATTGGTTCATTAAAGAGCGTGATAGCGTCACAAACAAACCAACAAACAAACTCACTTTGCATTTATAATATTAGTCCCAACTAATCTCAATTAATAGTTAAAAGTATTGAGAAGGACATATCATATGTCATATCTTCTTTCTGGGGAAAAAGTTTATGTCTGTGGGGATAAAATTTATCGAGATAAATTTACTCGGGAGAAGCTGCGGGCGAAAGCTAGTACTATATACGACAGAATTTAGAATAGCACTTCCAATGTCTAGATACTTTCATTTAAAATTAGTAACCATTTGCATGTCGCGCGGTGTAATTAATTATCCGTGTGTCTAGATTATAAAACTAAACAGAAACCTACCAAATGCACATGTGCATCTTAACAATTCCACAAGACCCCTTAGTCCCATTTCGTAGCCAGATTTCGTAGCTGGCTTCGAAATGGGAAATTAAATTCCCATTTCGAAGCTGGCTTAATGACATGTTGTACGTATGTGCTATTCTAATATTTTATATGTGAAAACTCATAGTCCTCTTCATTCGTAAACCGTTGAATCGATTTAAATGAACTTTGGTACGAACTAGTGAAGTGAAAGTAAGTAGGAGCTAGTAAGTGACAGGAAAGGACATGAATTAGTTTTTGTCCTAACATAAAGTCCTCCTGGGGAGTAGCCGTATGCAACCGCTCGTATAAATCTATCTCTAGAGTAAATTTCAAAAAAATCTCAAGTATAAAATTTACATGATCTGAACATTTCGTGTAGGATCAAAACAAAGTTAGTGTATTATGCGAAGCGTCTTATCTGTATCATCTATAACTTTACGGAAGGATGCTTAAAACTTTAAAACGGTGTTCAGGGCCATTACCGTGTGATGGATGTGTGTTTAATGTCCTCTATATTGAAGCCAGTGACTGTTTAAACTCATAATTCTGCTGACCATTTGTCATTGGCATCGGCTAAGGAAATGATGATTAACAAAGTACTTTAGACTTCTGATTGGTACGATGTTATCCATCTTATATCCTTCAGGATTCGTTTAAACGGTATATTGTACACGTAATATATTATCGGGGCAATGTCTATGGAAGTCAACACGTTCGCGGACGTTTTTGAAAACACAATAGAAGTTTTATTGTTATAACTGCTATAGCAGTCGTGTGTCCGTTAACGTGTTAAAAGGGTATTAGTTTGATGTTTTAATTACAAATATAGGTCCTAAGCATATTATACGCTTAGAACAACAAACTAAGTAAAAAAAATATTTGCAAGTTTGCAATGAATTAGCAAATAATGGAAAAACAACACATTTTAATTACCTTGATGACATTCACCATTTTGTCGCGAAGTAGAAAAAATACATCAAATACCAAATGTATTTTAAGATAAATGAATGAACGAATTTATTTATTTAAGCAACAGTTACTCATCATGTTAGTAAAACTTATGTCTAAGTATAAAATTCATTCAAATACCAAATGTATTTTAAGATAAAGCATAGTTCCTTGATTTATTATCTATTTTATGTAGTTATAGCATAGCATAGTTTATATATTTTTATAGTTTAGTTATATATCAGATACATATTACTACTGAACAATAGAACCCATCACGTTACTCGACCACTAGCACCGGTTGATTGCTGAGATTACACTAACACATTAACGTACTCATCTTTCAGAAGTGGTAGAAGTGGACGACCTGGCTGACTGTCCCCAAGCGCCGCAGTGCTCAGAGGAGTCCACAACAACTACCACCACGACAACGACTCGCCCCCCGACGCGCCGGCCGTGCCCCACCGCCCCTAAATGTGTGCTGAGATCTACGCCATGTCCACATCTACTCCCTCCACCAGCTGTTCCTAGTTTGCAGATGCCGATGTTTCCATCACCATGTATTCAAAGTGAATAATTCTTCATTCCAAGCCATTCATTCATTTCGTGTAGGTGTCAAAGTTCTTCGGAACCGCCTTTCGAACTCTGACTACCAGACGGCAGCCGGAAACAATGGCTTAAAGTGCCTTCCGAACCATCTTTCTCGTCAGACAATCAGGTGATTGAAGCCTGCAATGTCCTAACTAAACTGGTAACAACTAAACAAATTATGCTTTCCGTGGTAATTGAACCCACAACCCCACAGGCAACAAAAGTCTACAAGCAAACACCTTAACCACTTGACAACGGCGGCAGTTCTGTTTCCAAGTGGAAAGCGATCAGTCGGTCGTCCTTGGTACCGCTGGAGTGATAAAGTTGAAAAGGACCTGAAAGCCCTCCAAAAAGCCGACTGGCAAAAGGAGGCGCTGAGCTAGGACAAAGAGCTCCGATTGTATGTATAATTGTATACATACATAACATCACTACATAATATAAAACAAAGTCGCTTTCTCTGTCCTCCCTTTGTATGCTTAAATCTTTAAAACTACGCAACGGAATTTGATGCGGTTTTTTAATAGATAGAGTGATTCAAGAGGAAGGTTTTTATGCCCATGCGAAGCCGGGGCGGGTCGCTAGTAATATATATTATACGGAAGAGTATATTTTTTCGAAATGCAAGATACAAGAACCAAATTATAAGCAAGCATGCCCTAGTACTCACAGTAAGTAATCTTCTAGTCTCTCAGTACTATTCCAGGCTATGGATGGTCACGGAACTCATAGGACTAATTTCAGTTAAGAGATATGATGACTGACTGAGACATGCTGATTTTTCAAGATAGTTATTATTGTGATTTCCAATTTTCAGGTATGCCCGTGTGCCCCCAGATGGTCATGCAGCCTATTTATATGCCGGGACAATCGACTGCTAGTGCCCCCCCTAACTCTGCCGTCACGGCTCCGAGCTCATCCAGCAGGCAAACACGGTCGACAGGTACCTAATTCATATGGTGTTAACTTGGTTGAAATACTAAACTAGCTCATTTTCCTGTCCATACATTTTTACAGCTAAATTTATCCTTACGTATTTTCCTAAAATATAACGCTTACATGATTTCCTTAAATTGACCACCATTTCCATTTACCAGGTCCATTATTTTTGGATCTAAAATGTGGGAAACAAGGCCATCGACCCTGCTCACTCTGTGGTGACAGAGTTTTAATGATGCCTTTAAGGAATCTAAAAATATTTGACAGTGTTGGCCCAACACGCTCAGATCATGTTCCTATTGGTCCGTTTTCCCTGTCAAAAGGTAACGGAGTTCAGCAGACGTCTAGAAAGATGATTAAACCAATTATTCGCTAAAGAGCAACTATTTTAAAGGCGACATTGCTGAAGGACAATTTCTTTAAAAGGCAACTTCTCGTAAGGTGTACCCTGGGCTCTGAAGCGTAAGTTGAGGATGTAACTAGGAAAAACGATCTTCTTGTGATTATAAACAAGATCTACTATGCAGTATAGTAGGAATCATATGTAATATTATTAATCTGTCTTCAGGGAGGCTGCCTATAACGGAGTCTACGCCTGCGGACCCGAATGCACCAGATTACCTGTCGCTCTTTGTGGGAATTCCCAAAGAGCTGCAAGGGGAAATTGATGCTGTAGAGGATGTCTAGATTTTTATTTAGTTTTCGAACAAGAAAAAATAAATGAAATTTCCAGAACAATTGGTATAAAATGTGGCTACAAATATAAGACGAGGGATTGACAATGGCACTTCTATCTATTCATTTACAAGTGAAAAATTACCCTTTTAGGTTTAATGCACTCCGCGAATTATGAAAATAAGATATGAAATACTTTTTAGTGTACATGAATTAAGTAAATAAATAAACCGTCTGTCCTAATTGATTGTGCGTACCTGTATTTCATTTAAAGATTACAAGGTCAATCGATCCTTCATAGACTGCTATCAGCATGGCGTGGATTGAACTTAGATCACGCACTACAGGATAAATAGCACGAGTAGCAACAAAGCCAGAGAGTGGGGTGGTATACGGAATCTCCGAAAAATATATATTTCATAGAAAAAGAAAACATTCATTACTTAGTTAATATCATCAAGCCACACGGCTATTACCAAAATCGACTAATATTTCCATTCGATGTCCCTTTTCATACCAAGTAACCGATCGATCGATATGATTGGACATTTATTTCGAAGCCTTGGAACACATGTACTTAAAAAAACTAGTTTCAAATTAATTTCACGTAGATATACAAAATATGGAAACGTCAATCAGCAACCGGGAAAGTACTAAAATGAGACAGAGAGAGATACAAAATATAGAAACGGAAAGTGCTGGACATCCGACAGCCGAAGATATAAGGAAAGTTGCTGGCAACAACTGGATTGCGGTGGCTCAGAATAGGGAAGGCGTAGACAGAGGGCGGATCATGTCCAGCAGTGGGTTTTAGAGAACTGACGATGGTGAGGATATAAAACATTGTTGGTGTGAATCGTTGTGTATTATGAGTTTTCATTTACAAATTCGCCCAGCAGTAGAAAAAAAAAACAGAGCCTTACTTACGATATTTAGCAATAACGGTAAGACACGAAAAAGGTTAAAATCTATAGGGAGGTAGTTTAGAACCTAGGGTATATGGAACCTACGGTATACCTTTCATCCCGAGAAAAGCACTGTTCCCCGAGGGAAGTTCACGCGGACGAAGCCGCGGGCATAAGCTAGTTGTAAAGAAAAGGGGAAAAATTTAGTATGTCATAGGCATATACCCCGGACTTCGAAGCCATAGGGTTGGCCCGCAAATGGGAAAAGGCTAGGATGATTCTGAGATTGCTGGCTCATCTATAAAGAATATCTATCAAGGGATCTGACGCGTTCCATTGTTGATAAAGTTGAAATAAATAATACAGAAGCTTATACGTTACCCTTTTGATATTCTGTATTTTGGTGAAATTAAATCTTACCTGAAACAAGATAAGGAATATTAAATAATATTTAAGTCGTTACATTAAAAGTTAAAGCTCTTAAGGTGATACCTCGGTGAACACTAGCGCCACCGTCATTTAAAAATCATTACTCACTGAAAACACAAGATATCAAAAATCCCTCTGCTGTAATTAAGGTTCTGGATCTGAAGTTAATTTTAAACATTTTAAATTATTAAACTATAATTCCCTATAGTTACAAATTGCATTATTGCTTAAAACGGCCACTTTTAGCAGTTTTGCAATTTGTCACTATATGGTACTATAATTTAATAATTGAATATTATTAAAATTAACTTCAGATTCAGAACTATAATTACAGTAGGCGAATTTTTGATAACTTGTGTTTTCAGTGAATAATGATATTTAAATGACGGTGGCGCTAGTGTTCACCGAGGTATCGTCTTAAAATGTCAGTAGTGTTTGAAGAATACATCTATTTTTATTTACTTTCTGTTTAAGATTTCAAGGATGGACCTTAAAAATCTTAGCTAGTTATACTAAGTTATCTTGTTATTAAAATTTAAGTTCTATTGCATATTCTGTTTTTCTAAAAATATAAAATTTAGCATGTCTCCTCTCTAAACTGGTATAAGAAAAGTTGAAAATAAAATAAATTAACATTCGGAGATACGAAATAAAAAGTAAAAATAATTTCAAAAGAACGTTCTTAGTATTTTGCGAGTTAAAAGTTATTAAAAGAAAAAAATAAGTGGTCTTTTTAATACAACTTCACAAATTATTTTTTGTGGAGCATTTCTTTGCTATCTCGCTTTCTTTTTGTCACGAGTTACGAACTCTTGGGACCTTGGGACTTCAGTGGCTCGATGTGGGCTCGATATATATTTGTATAAAGTTTTGTGAACAAAATGTATATCAGTTGTTTCACTCGCCCAATAACTTTATCCAAGAATCAGGCTTTCATTTGCAGAAATATTTATTTAAATCCGACAAGTAGTTCTCAAGTTACAAACGTTCAAACAAACGAACAAGCTCTTTAGCTTTACAATATTATAATACCCTTTTTTACTTTCTTTTGCGTTTGCTTTTGAAAGTTTAATGCAAGTAATAAAATTAATCAACCTAACCTTGCATACGAGTATAACAAAATACCTACCTACAAATCACTATCACTACATAACTTCACTACATAATATAAAACAAAGCCGCTTTCTCTACGCAACGGATTTTGATGGATTTTTTTAATAGATAGTGATTCAAGAGGAAGGTTTTTATGCCCATGCGAAGCTGGGGCGGGTCGCTAGTAAGTAATAATCAAAGGATCGTTTATTCCAAGTAGGTATAGTTGTTATTAATATAAATTGAATCATCCATAACCACAGAATATAATACTAGTACTCCATAACAGGTAAAACGTTATAAATTAATTATTAAAATAAGTCACCAACATTATTTATAAGTTATCCTTTATTAATATTTTTAATATTTGCATGAACATTCGTCATCCTACTAAAATTATAAACGAATGGATGTTTGTACTCTTTCACAGGAAAACGGCTGAACCGATTTGGCTGAAATTTGGAATGGAGATTGCTTAGACCCTGGAACAACACATCTACTTATCTATCACATTTATCCCGGAATTCCCACGGGAGCGGAGCCCCGGGCTACAGCTAGTACTGAATAATTACCAACTATCAGTAAAATGTGTCGCAAAAGTAAAAAGAACTCAAGATATACACCAAACTAGTAAAGGATTAAAAAAATAATCTAACAGTGAATTGACATTTCTTTTAAACCGACTTCAAAAAAAAGAGGAGGTTCTCAATTCGTCGGACAGTTTTATGTTTCATGTAAAATTTATAAAAATAAAATATAATTTAAAATAAAGACACAAACAAACAAAACCAAAAATAACTTGAACTGATTCGATTGACCACTGATTGGAAAAAAAAAACTCATTGATGAAAATTCATACTACCATAGAGTATCCTCCTGGGCGGTCTCCTCAACTGTGCTCCGTAAGCCGCCGCGTCCTGCTCCGGATCGGGAACACACGTTCCTATGATGATCCCCATGGCGCTCCAGCATCAGAACGTCCGCAAACACATCACACACACAGTCGCCTAACAGATGTCACTGGTCGCGACGAAACTTGAAAACAAATGACGTGCGTCCGCCGCGAAGATCCGACTGCGACTGGATAGTTTGTGGTTAATCGTAGGCAATCCCACCGGCGTAGAGTATAGACTATGTAGAGACCAAGAAACTAGTCCCTTCCATGAGTTAAAATTTAGAATGGAAATCAGCTGTGCCCTTGGCGTCCAAAGTTTCAGAAAGTGAGGATAACCATACAAAATTTCAAATTTTTGAACTCTATATGTTAAAAATAATATATTTGAAGTTATGCAATTTTAATTTGGCTGTTTCAGGAGTCCGTTTCTTTTTGTTTAATCTAAAAAAACGTCCCTTCATAAGCTCTTACTTTATAGCGGATTATTTAACTAAATCGTGAACAGTTATTTAATACTTATCGAAGTGAACAGTGTACAAATTATTGGTCTAGACCCAATTCTGATTAAGTAATCCAACAGGCTTTGCCTGGAGGGGTAAACCTTTTAAGGGTCGGCAATGCGCACGTGACACTCCTTTTGCAAACACCTGTGGGCTACGGTAACCACTTAACTGTGGGCCGTATGCCTGTTTGCCTACTAAATTGTATAAAAAACCATTATCACTAAATCACTGTCACTATCACTACGTAGTATAAAACAAAGTCGCTTCCCGCTGTCTGTCCCTATATATGCTTAGATCTTTGAAACTACGCCACGGATTTTGATGCGGTTTTATTTAATAGATAGGGTGAATCAAGAGAAAGGTTTATAAGTGTATAATACATTCATTATATAGCATTGCGCGCGTGCGAAGCTGGGATCCCAGTCGCTAGTGAATAATAAAGGTACTATAGGGGATTGTATAAAGCTTTGACTCCATTATGAAATTCCACCGTGTACCGGCATCAACACGCTATGTGTGACGTCAAAATCGTGCGTCAGTCGTACAGTAGGACAGAAGGGCAACGACTATATTCAATTCGTAAATACTACCTCAAAATAGACCACTGTGCAAAGTTGAATGCTCTTATAATTTGTTTGTTAGTCTACAGCGAAAAGAGGTACTTGATTTGCCGTATTTTGTTTTTAAGTATTTACTACATAATGACTAATAATGATGTACATTGTGATTTGAAAGTTCGCGCCATTGCAAGATCGAAAAGATATTTAAAGACGAAATAAAATGGTTATGGATAAGGGTTTACACTTTGTGTTGTCTGATGTAAAATTAGTTTGAATACTTATTATTTTCTTGGGTTGTAAAAATCCATTCAAAACTTTGCTCGGATAGGCTTCTACTAGCAGCGGGCATAAATTAGAAAATTGGGCTTTGACGCTAGGTACTAAATTTACGAAAATAATTTTAAAAGAGTAAATAAAAAAAGTTATGTATTCCAAGCGTGTAATATTATAACTGCATTCAAAGATGGCGAATTTGAAATTAAACACAAATCAATTTTTAACTTTAAATCCACAGCATAAGGTACGTTTTGCCACTGTCTTATTAAGGTTAATTAAAACTCAGTCAAAGCTGACTGGCTTAGCGACAATTTCGGTCTAATGAAAATAATTCGCCCTTGACTTTGCGTGGTGATCCCAAAATAGGCTTTTCTTTAATTGGATTTATGAGTATAACGCACACACATTTAAACTAAATTATCTAATTAAACTATATATATCAAGTTTAAATGAGTGAGATTTTAAATAAATTGCTTTGTACATTTAATAAACATGTACGAAAGCTGCTTAATCTCGTGTTTATATATGTGGAATATTTAGATCGTAAAAAAAACACTTATTTCTTCATCCTGTACTTTATTCTTAAACTGATCTTAGTATTAGCGTCAGGTCCTCTCAATTCTTGAGGGAATCTGACGCTACACGACAGTTTTAGTGCCTAATTAAAAGTGAAGTCAACATAACGAAAAGACATGTTTTCAAAACTTTTTTGGTAACAGATGTCAAAATAGGACATCTAAATAGGTGTTGACGTAAACTTATGTATACCTAAGCTGGATGCCACGACAGATTTCGTGATTGATATTAGAAGGGAGCGTGTCTACCTAACTAATGTGTGAGAGTACATGTCAAAAATTTTAGGGATGAATCATACAAGTCAACTTCTAGACATTTGTCTCCTCCTCGTAGATTCATAAAAAACAAAGTTGTCTATGAAAATGAGCAGACTGAATCAATTTATACATTTGTAAGTCAACCGACTTCTTTCGTAACTTAAACTTGGTGAGTGACAGCAACCCGTGTCCAAACGACACAGACACTCGGCGCACTTAAAACTTACTTTCAGTTAAAGTTAGTTATTGAACCGCCTCAGAACAAAGTTAAGTAAGATAATAGTTGAGACTTTTAAAGAAAAGGTTTAAAATTTCTGTTAGTAGGATACACAAGAGCTGGTATAAGAGATAGCGAGAATTTTTTTTAAACTATCTACAAAATTCACGAAAAATGTTTAATAGTTTTTTTTATTTTCAATTTGATCAAAATTTTATATCAAAGCACCGTCCCTAGCCCAAGACCATACAGTGCTATAAATATTAGTTTTTACGTCACATCGGCTTCAAAAACCCGCACTCACCTAAGCAATAAAATGGTCTTTCAGATAAGGCGTGACGTCAACAAACGGAAGGAAACCACAGACGTGGGGTCACATGTAGGGCTGCCAAATTGTATTAACTTGTTATTAATCCAAATCAAAGGAAAAAACTGAGAAAATATTAGATCAATTTTTAAACAGAACAATATAATGAGTAGACATCAGTGAAACAGAACAAACAGACTTTCTTTTAGACATTTTTTCAGTTATTGATTACTACCCTATAACTATATATAAAGTGACGCAACAACATCTCTCTACAAATTAAAATTAACCCTTAGGCCATGTGGTCCGACCGTATACCGATACGTATGAAATTTCAAAAGTAAGTCCATCAAAAAAGTAAAGGGAATTGATTCTGAGTATACAGAATCAATTCCCTGAAAACAAATAGACAAACTCCAGATTGAGATTTTGTCAAAACGCGTACGGTGGTAAGTGGCAACCCTATTTGCGTGCGTCTAATCGTCCTAGCGTAATAAAGGCACTCGGGGCGCCCTTGAACGCTGAATAATTCTACCGATTTAATTCAAATTGCACGTGCTAACATTAATTCAAGTTTGAAGGTGTTACCGTTACAGGCAAAAGCTTTGTTAACAACGCATAAATTATCATGAACTTTGTATATATCAAAAGCAATTAAATAGAAAGGGACTCTAGTTATATTTAATCATTGTTGGCTATAGCCAAACTAAGAACGATATTCAAAGAGTAAAAGAGAGAGCATTCTTCTTTGTGGTTATCGGCTTAAGAGTAGACAGACGATTCTTGTCGTTGATGTTTAAAGTATTTCAAAAAAAATTAAAACATCGTCATTTACAAGACCTCGGACTGTGAACATCAACAACGGTCCCAAGAAAAAAGTAAGAGTTGATGATGAAGATCATGATGTTAGGTAGACTTTTTCAATGTTCGTAGTAATGATTTGACATTTTCAATAAGTTCTCAAATTTCAGTAATAATTTCTGACTTTTTGACAGTATTAAAAACCCAAGCCCAACAAGCTGATAATTCTCACACTGAACCTGAAAGTGATGTTGAAGACTGATTTGGAAGATGTGTCTGAAGAAATACAGGAGCAAAAATAATCCAAATGTTAAAAAAATGTCTGTCGCATCGACATTGATATCACAAACAGTAACAAGCCTGTGCAAGCGATTGTTCCTCAAGGGAGCACGTTTTTTGGCGACCCGATTTAGCGTCGATACTGTCGAGTCACGCGATTCCGGAAAAAACGTTGCGAGAACCAGATGATATCCTTGAAAATAAATACGAATATTGATTTCATTCAGCTTATTAATATTTGAAGTATAAAAAAAATTAAATATACAATATTTATAATAGAACATCAACTAGAGAAATTTATAGCGTAGATCAAGTCAGCCATCAAACAAAAAAATAAAACAAAATGGTCCAGAAGATAAGAGGACAGAAAGATTAGAAACATATAGATAGACATATAATACGCATCTTTTTGCGTCGGGATTTCAGAATAGTCTGTGACAGAAAAAAGAAAAATAATAAATGCAGATCCCTTGATAAAGTTTGAGTAACCGTGTATGACGACACTGTTGAGTGTGAAGGAAGCGATGTAGGTCTGTACTCTGTAAGGATCGTGCCAAGTGAAAATCTTAAATCTATTTCTCTCTTATTCTCTCATCACTACATAGTATAAAACAAAGTCGCTTTTTCTGTCCCTATGTCTCTTTGTATGCTTAAATCTTAAAAACTATGCAACGGATTTGATGCGGTTTTTTTTTAATAGATAGAGTGATTCAAGAGGAAGGTTTTTCTGCCCATGCGAAGCCGGGGCGGGTCGCTAGTTGTGTATGTTTTATGAAGCAAAGCTTGTTTAAAATAATTCTTTATGTATAAAACAAACAACAGTTAGTTGATACCAGCAGTCGAATTGAAAGTTTGGCATGAAACGAACAGGCTGGCAAATCTTCACCCGTACTTAATATATATTTGTGTTGGTTTAGCAGGCCGACGACCCGTCTGCGATGGTATTGAGCCAAAATTTCAATTCAGTTTCCCTGTTCAAATATGTAAGAAGACCGCGAGATGTAGGCTTTGGCTTGCCAATATCAAGAAAGATTTGACTTGGCGATGATAAGAAAAAATATTCTGCATCGTAGGTTACATGTTACACTTTCTTAAGTACCTAGTAACACCGTAATCTAGTTTATTGGCCAATAAAATTCTAATGACCCAGTTGTTTTACATAGAAACAACATAAAAATCTATCCATACTAATATTATAAATGCGAAAGTCTGTCTGTCTGTCCGTCACCTTTTACGACTAAATTGCTGGACCGATTGTGATGAAATTTGGTATGGATATAGTTATGCACTAGGAGTCAAACATAGCCTACGCGCGGGCAACAGCTAGTACTAATATAAAGAGGAAAGATTTGAGTATTTGTTTGCATCTGATAACTACTGGACCGATTACTGGCTTCGAAACTACTGGACCGATTTGAAAAATTCTTACACCTCCGTTGAAAAGCCACACTATCCCCGAATAACATAGGCTATGTGAGTACCACGGGCGAGCCGGGGTGGACTACTAGTGTTTTATTTTAGCTAGATTAAGAACAACCCAAAGTTGACTGTAGAGACAACCACGGGCGAAGGAAAGCACGGTGAAAAGCTACTATTAGGTTTACATGAAGTTGAGCATAAATACCCACTTTTTGTTAAAATAGCAATACATATTTATTTGAGAAATATAGAAAATATTTCAAGCTATACAACCATCAAGGGTCTTAAACTCCATGTGGCTACACGAAAACGATACGAAAGATTAATATGTAGCAATCCGTGCGTCGCCCGGAGCGCTGGGGCGCGCGGGGCTCCGGGGCTCCCCTGACGATTTGTCACTCGTCCCGCAGGAGTCAAGGCGCGACCGGCAAGATAAATACGCAATTTCGGGAATGCTTCAAAGTACCTTTTCTAGGATTTAACCCTAAACCATATTGCCATATACCGCCAAATACTCGAGTAATATACGTGTTGTCGTCCTAAGAATATATCTTCGCGTGGATGCTGTAAAAGGCAACTAAGTATGCAACTAACCGCCGTATAAACAAACGTTTGATAAGCTAATTTTAACTAAAATATGTTTTGGCTCTTTCTCTCTTACCTGACACATCATGTGAAAGAACGAGACGAAACACATTTTAACTAAAATAGGCTTAACAAACTTCTTAATACGGGGGTAAGTAACTAACAGAGGTCAGAATATTCTTGTACCAAAAGCACTAAAGCGGACCCTTGGTTCCGAGTTCCGAACCAACCAGGAACCGGGATAATGTTTAAAAAAGAGAGAGAGATTACACACACTACACACACGTGTGTATTGGTACTCATCTTTGGTATGTAATTTGATAAGGTCTAAAAATTTGCATGACGAAGCTTGTTGTGGATTCATTTTTGTACTTTGGACGAAGCGTGATGCGGTTTAATTCTTATATATTTCTTTAATGTAATTGAGGTCTGAAATTGAATACAATTGTAAATATATTAATGCTCGTGACTGAAATAAGGAAGAACAATTTACAAAATTGAATTATTCAATATTATCATACGCAATTAAATAAATAAATAAATATATACAGACAAATTGACATATGGATCCATCTGTAAAACCGAAACCTTAGTAATCAAGCAGAGTTGTCGCATTTTTTCTGCAAAACTTGTAACAGTTGGCCATTTATTTCCCAGCGCACTCGCAATCTCGATGCTGCATCCTGGTGTTTACCTTTGAATGTTTACCTGTTTATGTCATAAATTCACAATACAGTGGAAATGCCACAGTTGCGTAATATAACCAGTAATTACAGATTATAACAAATAATCTTGTTTAGAAAATAAAATTATTACAGATATAACATCAAGCAAGTATATTTTTCGCATTTTTAACACGCTTTCATTAGCTTCGCCTGTATGTTCGCTTGCTTGCTTGTTTGTAACAGACTTCTTTGAACTTGATTTTGACCCACTTTGAAAAAAATAAGAAAACAATGTTTCACTAATAACAAAGTCACAAACAATACACACGATTGCTAATAACCATTGCGTTTTCCCGACAAAATAAGGAGGGGAAATTATTAAAAAATAAAATTATCGTAGTATAAATATTTAAAAACTATACTTCTATATTGTAAGTATTTTGTGATCCGATTCAGATATTACACAATGAAAAAGACCAGCGGGCGGCCATTATATTGTGCACAATGATCATACAAAAGCAATATATATACCTATACGAAATACCACACATGCCATTCCTTGTCGGATAACAAATATATGGGAATGTGTGATAAATGGCGTTCCTCGATAGTTCAAGATAAGGTTATGAGTTTAACCGCCTGCAAATTTTGGACACTGACATCAGCTCAGTAAAACACGACCGAAACCAACTTATGTCTACGCGTATGATAGCCGCGGTGAGCTGTACTGCGCTATGTAGAATTCTCTCAAAAAAAGCTTGGTTTCGCAGTCATATGCGCGCTCACTGACAAAGCAATGAAATTTTGTCTTGAAGTCGTCGTCATCGGAACTCGATTAGGAAGAAATCATATGGGAATAACTAGGTCTGTATCAGAATCACCTTTTCTCTGAAAGTCAATTTCAGTTAGATGACGTGAAAGCACTAGATAACCGAAAGGAAATTCAGCTTAATTCCAAAAGTCCTAAAAGTTATTTTTAATTTCCTGTAATCCAGAAGCTCGTTAAACATACAAATGTTGTTGTAACAAAACAAATGATACTCGTGTATCCTCGTTGGTGGTTTGTATCGTAAAATCTGTACAAATGAGACGGGGCCGGGGCGAAGCCCTGGGGCGTCGGGCGGGCGCGGTCTGAAAACTTTACTAAAGTTACCGGCGCAAAAACGACAAGCGCGAGCGTCACTAATGAGCGAGGGAGTTACAGAGGATTAAATGAACTTCTCGATAATACAAGCTGCAATTTATCACGGACTCAGGGAAAGGGATGAAAATCGATATTCTCACAGAATTTATAATATTTTTAAGTCTTAAATTAAACGCGGTAAATAGAAAGGGTTGTTGTCGATTTGACCCAATATTAGTCCAGTTTATTCGTCCTACTCATTAAAAATTTAAATAAGTTTATTCGTGCCAGGTAGGTAAGGGTATTATTAAAATCGTCTGAACTTATCAATTCCCATTGCATTTGCTTGCAAGTAGCGGTCGATTTTAGGGTGCTCAATACTAAAACCGTTATTTTTGGGTAAATACCAGTCAAACTAAACCGTAATAATTCATACTTTTTTCGCCAAAAACAAGCGGGATCTTAACTTATTTCAATCCTTGAAGCGCCACTTATTGGCAAGAAAAAGAACTAATTCTTTTTCTTAGACATTGTGACCACGTGGTATTTCTGAAAATTGGCTGTCAGCTTCTTAAATCAGGTCTCATCGAGTTTAAATATCTGTTTTACTGTTTTATTGCCAGCCGTCTACGCTACAAAGCGTGCCAAAGACCAAACATACACACACTCGATACCCATTACCCTATTTCTAGTGCAGTCGGGTAGAAATTAAACACACATCCCAAATTCCCAATTTAACACCTCACATGAAAGTTAACAAAAATGTTGTTGCCCTAGGTTATGATCCGAGGGCGATGACCTAACCGGCTACGAGCTCCGGTGCTACGGAGAGCTACGACTGCTCTGCTACGAGCTACGAGTTACAATGGAAGCATTTAAACTCGAGTTCTTGTTTGAACTACCGTTTTAGGTGTAGACGGTTGTTTTAAATTTATATGTATGTTTGCAAACACGGGTCTTAGTAGTGCACAGTTACTTTATATAAAAGAAAAATGGTTTTATAATTTTAAATATATATTAAGCTAGCCGCGTGAATTTCCCTCGGGAAATGTAACTTTTTCCGCGATGAATGGTACCCTATGTCCTTCTCAATAATTTTAACTATGTGTATGCGAAATTTCAGGAAGATTGGTTCAGTAGCTAGGGCGTGAAAGCGTAACAAACAAACAAACAAATTAATAAACTCACTTTTGCATTTATAATATAAGTTGAATACAGGAAAAGATTTTTTTTTGCACGCAAACACGGTCAAAGTACATGTTATACAATGTTGATTGACAGAAAATTTAAAAAACATTTCACGTAATAATTTATGGAAGCCCCCTCCTAACTGTAGTAAGCTGGGTTCTACGAAAAAAAAAATGGATTACTTTCAAGGGACCATCGGTGCGTCAATTTTCTGCAAAACTTATAACGAGATTAATGCATTGTACACGAGAGCTTTCACTGAGAACCGGAGTAATTGTTACCCTAGGTTATGTTCCGAGGGCGACGACCTCCCCCGCTACGAGGCTACGAGCTACGAGGCTACGAATCTACGAGAGAAAACCGACACTCAAATTGAAGTACCTACACGCATTTATGTTTTTTAAGCGTATGTACTTTTATTTCTCTTGGCTTTTGTCCAGCAGTGGGACACATACTAGGGGAAAAAAAAGACTATTTCTTTGTGTCCCTCAGTACTTTAAACCCTGGCAACCCTGGTTTCTTGGTTTTAAATATTAGAGTGATTTGAGTGATATTTTTTATTACACTAGTGGTCGCCCGTGGCCCTGCTCAGAACTTCGGGTAAGTTCTCAGCTGACTTCTGCCAAGTAAAAACTACCTACCAACCAAATTTAAATTTAATAGTTTTTTTATTTTAATATTTGGTTTAGTAATAAAATTCAGTTTATATACGAGTAGATAAAGGCGGTTACTGATTACTTTCACTCCGAAATTACCACGTAAGCGAAACTCCGGGTCAAAACGTATATTATGTATGGATTATTCACAGTGGCCTATTTTGACAAGCTTACTCTACGACTGGTGTTTACCCTCTACGTCGTAGCTATCTCGTAGCAAACGCTACAAGCCATACCCCGTAGCTCGAAGCTACGAGTGCTACAGGGCATTTGGCGTAAGCTCAATCTGTGAGATATGTCCTTAAGGCGATACCTCGGTGAACACTAGCGCCACCGTCATTTAAAAATCATTACTCACTGAAAACACAAGTTATCAAAAATCCCTCTGCTGTAATTATGGTTCTGGATCTGAAGTTAATTTTAAACATATTAAATTATTAAATTATAGTTATAGTGCAAAACTGCTAAAAGTGGCCGGTGGCGCTAATGTTCACCGAGGTATCACCTTAAGGTTATATCTCGGTAAACACTAGCAGAGGGATTTTTGATAACTTGTGTTTTCAGGGAGTAATGATTTTTAAATGACGGTGGCGCTAGTGTTCACCGAGGTATCACCTTAAAAATGGGTACTCATGCCCGAATACTCAAACGCTACTTAATTTTGCAAGCTGTAAAAGTATCATGCTGTCACTGTCATATCGCTGACGTTCATCTTGTACATGATATCCGTGTAATTTAAATTTATAAAACCTAAGGCAATTTAAACGAGACCTGAATGGAATAATGCGATGTCGATTACGAATTTACCGCTCCAATTCAGCTCAATCTCAGAATGAAAGAGTTTCATCAAACGTGGAGGGATGGGGGCGCGTGAGGCAGAGGGGGAAGGGGAGTAAATCGACCAATTAAAACGTTTCAGACCGCTGGCGACTGCGAGAATAAAAGTGGAAGACGCAGGACGTGACTACAGGGAGGTTTCTCATTAAACTCACTATTTTCGAGTTACTTTTTTGGAATTCAATTTGTTTGCTATTTATCTATTAACAAAGTGTAGAGCTTAATTGCCGTTTTAATTGGTGGCTTATTAATTATAACGTTTTAGATCTAAATCGTAAAATTTATAGTATTATATTATTTAGAAATATAGAAATAATTGAAATAAATTAAAATTGAAAATGAAAATCCATACTAATATTATAAATGCGAAAGTCTATGTCTGTCTGTCTGTCTGTCAATGATCTGATGAAATTTGGTAGGGAGGTTGTTAACAACCTGAGGTCAAACATAGGCTACTTTTGGGCGCGATATAACCGAGTCCCACGCGGGGCGAAGCCGCGGGGAACAGCTAGTATTAGAAATATAGTATTATATTATCATCCAAATAATAATTAAAACTTTTTTGTTGACTAAAAGGAGGCTACAGCAAGTTCATATTTTCTGCGAAATGTATTTAAAAAAAAAAAACGTTTGGGGCTCGGCTCGGATAATGAAATCGCTATTCGCGTCTATCTTTTTATTCGCTAATTTCATTTAAACCACTCAGACTTTTATGCACCTCCCATTATTATATAAGAGATAAATATATTAGTATACGGTAGACAAGAGGGGAGGCCTATGCCCAGCAGTGGGTCAATTAAGGGTATATAAAAAAATTGTTCACGTGTAAATAATGCATTGAGGGAACTAATACTATTGTATGTGTTTTTTTCTGCATTTATAATGGTTGTTCTAAATATTTTGTACATTACAACGCAGGAAATGCCAGTTTCTGAATAAAGATTTATTATTTCAATATTTTCCCGTGCCAAGTCGGGGAGGGTCGCTAGTCACATTAAAAAGAGTTTGATCGATAGCCGAGAGGCGGGGTAAATCAATTAAAACTATCCAGACCACTTGTCATTGAACTAAATAACTACGGCGCGTCAAATACACTGGAGGTGAAAATCTAATTGAATTGAACCCTCGAGCTTGAAGAAGAGTTCAATTCAGTGAGATGGGTTTTCGCTTAGGAAAAGACCACTATCTTCATTCTAATATTGCTGGATCTTGTCTAAAGTAGAACGCCATGAAGGCATAAACGCAACACATCGCGTTTTAGCTAATCTACTGCTATACTAAGATTTTAAGCAATCTCAAGTTGAGCAGGAGTCACTGTCAATCAATTCTCCAATATATATTTGCTGAATTCAAAAACAAAATCACTATCATCACTCCATAGTATAAAACAAAGTCGCTTTCTCTGTCCCTATATCCCTATGTATGTTTATATCTTTAAAACTACGCAACAGATTTTGATACGGTTTTTTTAATTGATAGAGTGATTCAAGAGGAAAGTTTTATTCCCGAAGCCAGGGCGGGTCGATAGTTAAAAATATATTGAAGAATTGATTGACAATGGCTTCTGCTCAAATTTAAGATTACTTAATAACTTATTATTCTCCTAGTTATTATATTTTTTAAATTTGATATGAGTGTTGCCAGCTCATTTGTGCACATTTCCAATTATCAGTGTATCAAGGCTCCGCGAGTCTACAAGGTAATCCGGATGAGAAGTGGTGTGCCGGGCGTGCGCAGCGCTTTGAGGTTTAATCCGGCGCTGTAAACACCGTTATTGGAAATTTCGGTGTTGTAATGAGCGTATTAAGGTGTTCCAAAGTTTGGGATTTCTCCAGCAAAATTCTGTGACGGAAACATATATAAATAGCAAAAGTATGCGACTTTATTCAGTGTATAGTCGTTACAAATCATCACCCAGCAATATAAAAAGTATTAGTAAAGCCATGAATAAAAACGCTATTTGTCGGAGCGACTGCCGAAAACAGTGATATATTGATATTGTTTCCGAACCGGGACTTGTAGCTGACGGAGTGTCAATAAGAAGTTTTTGTAATTAATGATTTATAAGTTCTATCACTATCATCACTAAATAGTATAAAACAAAGTCGCTTTTTCTGTCCCTATGTCCCTTTGTATGCTTAAATCTTTAAAACTACGCAACGGATTTTGATGCGGTTTTTTTAATAGATAGTGATTCAAGAGAAAGGTTTTTATGCCCATGCGAAGCCGGTGCAAGTCGCTAGTAACAGATAAAAGAAAGACGAGTAAGAATCCAGACATAAATAAAAAAAGCCAATGGCCGATGCCACAAACACACACACACAGAAAGACACGTTTAACTATAATATTAATACTTCTTCGTTTTTGCGTCGTGGGTTCCTTCAGTAACAATCAACACGACTAGTGATGTCGTAAAATGATTCATGTCACCATCATCATTTTGTGTAAGCGACCATGCACTCCCTGGTGTCAGAGGTCTTCGGAACCGCCTCTCGGCCACTGACATCAGATGGCCGCCGGCACCAACGGCTTAACGTGCCTTCCGAAGCACGGAATCATCTTTATTAACATACAATCGGGTGAATCAAAGCTAATGTGCTAACCAATCTGGAAACAACTAAACAAAGTATGCTTCCCGTGGGAATCTAACCCACGATTCCCGAATTATTAATATTAGTCACAGATAATATTTTAACCCCCGTATTAAGAAACGTTTGTTAAGCCAATTTTAACTAAAATATGTTTAGTGCCTATTTCTCTTACCTGAACGTGAGAGAAAGAGACGCAACACATTTTAAGCTAACATGGGCTTAACAAACGTTTCTTAATACGGGGGTAAATCTCTTAATTATGAAATCTACACCCTTCATGCATGTCATGTTTATTTCCAACAACAGTTTTCAGAGTATCAATGGCTGTATTGTGTAAGTAAATAAGCTCACCATTCGCGGCGTTGTGCGGTACAGTGAAAGCCTTTTGTGATCCGGTTTCCTGACATTGCGTGATTTATGTGACTGACGTTTATAAGTGACGTTTCGCACTTAACTAATTTATGCTTTGATGACAACAAACGTTAATACTACTGCCTAATTATAACTGCTACTGCTCAATTATATGCTTAATTATTCAAACATATCATTTGGCAACCGAGAAGAGGAGAAAAAAAATTACATGAGTGGAGTACCCTTTTAGGTGAGGATTTTAGATAGATACTAGCTGACCCGGCGAACTCCGTATCGCCTGAACCTATAAATATTTGACAACCAATAGACAACACATCTTCACATTTAGGAACAATTTGGTATGGAAAACTAAATTATAGGTTTTTTAAAATTCTTCGTAACGTATTTATTTATGTTTATCACCGTTTGAACCTTCTCTTAACTTCTACAAATATTTCTAGACCAAAATCACTTAAATCGGTCCAGCCATTCTCAAATTTTAGCGAAACCGACGAACAGCAATTGATTTTTTTATATAGAAGATATATAAGAAGAAAGGAGAAGAAGAGAAGGTAATTCTTTCCGCTTCGTCAGCAAAAGATCAAAAAAACTATGAAAACAATTTTTGACATTATTTTATGCTTAAAATCGTGACGTCGTATTACGTATTCATGACATGAACATGAGAAAGAAAAATATATTGAACAAAAGGCTTATAAAACACGGACAAGATGACGGGCAAAACAATGCTATATGTCACTGTAACGGCTTTACTTGAGCAATTTGTCTTCTTACCTGAAGTATAGTATGACTCCAGTTGGTTGACGGAAACTTTCAGAGATAAATTCCCGTGAAAATAGTTGGTACATCTCGCACTAGGTTTTACTAGTTTTTTTTTTTTTTTTGACGTTGCATGCGGAAAAGTAAAATTTTACTGCCTGTACGCTTATCAAAAATCGCGAGTAAGTAATGGCACAAAAACACCACCCCGGAAACCCCGATGCACAGAATATAATAGTATTTACGTACCCAAAAAATTAAACAAAATAACACAGTTCTTATATTATTTTTTTAAATAATGAAATTATCTAAGTATGATAGAAAAAAATTCCTTTTTCTCAAATAAAGACGAATATTATGATATCCGAAAATTGGAGTGGACGCAATATAGCCGCCGCCGGACCGGAACCGTACCGGCACCGGGGCTGGCGGCCGGCACCGGAACTACATCGACAACGGCACCCACCGCTGTGAAGTTTTTGCGCCATCAAAAAGGTATTTGAAAGAAAAATAAAGGTAATACCGAAGTCGCCTAGAATACTAGATTGTTTGAATACTTTTCCGATGGAATTTCATTAAAGGAGTGTTGGGTATTTTTATATTTTTCCACAGATCATTTATTGTACCTTTAACATGAATTTCGACAAGATTTTTCTATGTCTCTCATAAAACATTTATTATAAAAATTATAAGCGACAGTAATCTTTTATTGTCGCTTATAATTTTTATATTTTGTGTGTTGTGATCTCATACAATTACCTTGTACGTTTTTCCAACAAGTGGATTCCATCCAAGTAGGGTTGATGATGGATAGTCATAAAAAAGAGGTAAATCTTATAAACTCCATTACATCTAAACTTGAGCTAGGGATAACTCTTAAATCAAATAAAACATAGGGACAAATCACACAGATTGAGTTAGCCCCAAAGTAAGTTTGAGACTTGTGTTGAGATACTAACTCAAATATACTATATTTTATAACAAATACATATACTTAAAATATTATTTATTATCATCTTGACCTGGGCCTCCTGAGTAGCAGGCAAACATGTTAACCATTACGCCACGGAGGTCGTCGATCAAAGAAACAGAGATATAATTACTTTACTATTACCATATAATATTAAAGTCGCTTTCTCTGTCCTATGTATGCTTAAATCTTTAAAACTACGCAACGGATTTTGATGCGGTTCTTTAAATAGAGAGTGATTCAAGAGGAACGCCCATGCGTAGCCGGGGCGGGTCGCTAATTTTCAATAATCAATGTAAAACAACACGTCAAATCAATGTGATGGAAATGTTCAGTTATGATCCGGGAGTAAACGTCAGAAGTTTACAAAGCTTTATGGACGACACGGATTTGCAATTCGTTCGCTGTCGACGGTACTTCCACAACAGTCAGCAAAAACGATTTTATATCGACATCGCTGTTTTTTAAAAAAACCGTAATAGCACTCCTAAGGGGAGTTGGAAGCAGAGTGTATTTGGGAAATTTTATTTTCTCTGTGCCATCTGTTGGGGTTTTAACTATCTTAGCGCTTTACCGTTTACATTCTCAGCAAAGCCTAGGGTTCATTTGCCTGTTTTGACCTGCACGGCACCACTAGTTGCTGATAGAATAAGGATGTCCCCACAGTATTGGGTCCACTTATCGATACGTCGATCAGTTTGGGGACTCCCTAAGCCTAGTACACTATTGACATTTTATTTAATAATATTACTGAATAAATACATTTAAACGAAGTGGGTAGAGTTAACCCCACAGAACAGAGAAATTATCAGAGTAGAAATGTTTTGACGCTGATTTAGTTCCAGGATCAGTATGGCAGCGTTTTCTCTCTTCTTATCCTAAATAATACATGTAAACCCATTTAAACCACACCACACCTTATTAGAAATTTATAACGTAGTTTACAACAAAGCCACCTAATATGATCGACCGATAACAGTGGCAATAAATGACGCAATCAAATTCCCCGCCAATATTTTTCTGTTTGAAACGTTGACATGCAGGCCAAACCAGTGACACGTTATTCGTGCGCTTTGCCACTTCTAAATTCTGTGGTTAACCCATACGGCTGTAGATAAAATGTGGACGTCCATTCAAGTAGTAGCTGCATCGGACGCTTGCACTACTGTGTATTACACTACCTGTGTATTACAGATGCATTCAGCCGTGATTGACGATGGTAATATCACACATCAGTGGTTGAGTGCATGCTGCAATAATTATAGCTTTTCAGGTATTATTGCGTCAACGGATGTGTTGGTCGGTAACCGCATATAACATATTCAGACAAAAAAACATTTTCATGTAAAATGTTGACAAGACGGGACCACATGAATTGCACTGTCAAAAAGTTCTGTCAAATCTTATGTAGGGCCAAAGTTCTAATTCTAACTCTACAAGGCCATACTTTACTTCTCCCTTCAAATTTGTTCGAATTGTCCCCTTACCTAACTTCACACTCTACATCTTAGAGCAAAAATTTGTGGCTTGGCCATTTCGCTACATTCACATAGGCGTAAAGGTGATAAAATTCACTGTTTATTAGTTTTCTGTTACAACAATAGTTCTTGTAGTAATATAAAGGATTGGTAAATTCGATTCCAACACAAAATGATGGGTTCGACAGCTTTATCTGTGTCTACAATCAAGCCAAATGAAGGTTTAATGTCATTAACCTAAATAAATAATCAGACAATGTACTTATCCCACTTTCATTATACTTTATAATAACTAGGAAATATATCTCTCAATAAGCAGTCGTAATGGCATAGACGCACGTCACAAATAATAAAATAGAATATCAATTACCGATCTGGAAAAAAAAAACACTATTCTGTTTTCGAAATCGGAGTATACGCGACGATACAGCGTCGAAATCGACGTCCGGACGCCACGAGCGCCGGTCGGCGACTGTGGGACAGGAGCACCTACCGTCCCAGAGGGTGGGTCGTGGGACCCGGGAAAGCCAGACCAGACGTATCGACTTTCATAAGAGCCGTAACTTTAATAATTTATACATTGGGTAACTACCGTAAAATTATTGAATGATTACAATAAGGGGAAAGCCCTAATTTTTGTACGGGGTAATATACTTTTCCTCTTCATAATAAACTAGCTCTTTTGTTCTTTACGTTCAGTCAAACTTTCGTTTCATATTGAAATACCGACAAGATCAAACCACTAAACCGACCTTTCTTCTAAGTTGGTACTCTTAAAAATAACAACACTCCTAATAATGTTGTTTCAATAATACAAAGTGCCTTTTTACCTTTATCAAGACAGCTATAAGACACAAAAAGGTAGAGGTATCCCAGCAACATGGCCCTTACTTTTATCTATTATACGGGATAATCACCTTGGTCCCTGGTAAAGCCCTTCATACAAAATAATGTAGTCTTCAAACTGCCCCAAGGGATCGTAATAAGAACTACCACACACGTACGCATTATACCACTAGAGCCTTCTTTTATTTACTTGTATTTCACAAATTTCGTCAGCTAAAGTTATTCGACCTAAATCTTTATTATATAAAGTCACTAGCGACCCGCCCTGCTTCGCACGGGTTCAATATTATAGGTTTCACTTACATAAAAAACCTTCCTTTTGAATCACTATGTATTAAAAAAAAACCGCATCGAAATCCGTTGCGTAGTTTCGAAGATTAAATCTTCATACATAGGGACGGACGGCGGAAAGTGACTTTGTTTCATACTATGTAAAGATAAAGAAAAGATAATTTAAGTTAAATTGGGCTTATTAAACGCTTGTTAGTTTTAATAATTTATAATTAAAATCAATCACAACATATTTTCAATAAATATTCACGTTTTCCATAAAAGTTTACCTATTTACCCAAAAGGAAATTGAAGCTCAATTTTCTTTAAGCGCAGAAATACAAAAATATTTATGAAAATTCAATATCTCTTTCCACAAAGTCCGTCTGTCTATAAATAACGTGTTTGTGCCATTTTGCATGCATGAATAGTCCGCCTGATGAGATCTCGACTAACATTAGTTACATTGACTTCATTCACCCTCACACTTTATGATTAGACGCGACATCTACTGCGATTATTTGCCACTAGCTTATCATCAGGCGCTTGTATTTACTACAATGAATCTTCAAGGTGATTATTTATATCCATACTAATATTATAAATGCGAAAGTCTGTCTGTTACGCTTTCACAGCTAAACCTCTGGACCGATTTTGATAAAATATCGCATGGAAGTTAAAGACCAGGGGTCAAACATAGGCTACTTTCGGGCACACGCATCTCCGCCCGCGTGGGATTCGGTTATACCGAATCCCACGCGGGCGGAGATGCGGGTAACAGATAGTGTAACTATAAAACAATAATGATTAGCAGCCTTCACTAATGGTCGATAATTTTTGTGGACATTATTTTGTCCAGTGGAAATTTTTGTATCATATTTAGAGACATCAAAATCTAAGCCATTGTTCTTGGTCTATATTACCCTACAGACATCACGTTGCAACGCATCGCAGTTAATAACTGGGCTTTGAGGGCTAAGCTTTGGGCTTTAGTACATACACTTCAATGGCGAGGGAAACCGCTGGGAACAACTAGTAACTATATAAAATTAGCGACAAATATACATGTGGTATCTCACAAACACCAGCAACCAACAACTAGAGATATTTGCCTGCCTCGCGGATTTATGACGAAAGTTTCCCGCGCGAGAGAGAAAAATACACCGATTCAGAGATAATAGATGTGTGTAATGTAAAGGAAACTTGGTCCTAAAATACCTTGTTTCCCTTTTATGTTGAATAGGACCTGTATTAATCACTGACAGGCGACCCCCTCTGCCAAAAGTATAAGACCGCCGGTCATCTTACTTGTGTGCGTGTATTTTTTGCTTGTGTTGGATAAGTTTGTCAAGCGTGTGCGTAGGACGACGTGTGTGTGTGTGTGTTAACCTCACCACGCGCGCAGAATGTAGCAGACTTTTTACGTATAAAAAGGTGCGCGTGCCATCTCTTGTTTAATTTTATCACGGAGGATATAGAGTTTGTATTTTCTCTGTGGGTTAATAGTCTAAGATTTACATCAAATTAATCCAGCAAGCACTGTACCGAGTCCACACCTGCTGGTACCCGATAAACATACATTTTTCACTATTCAATTATTCAGCTCAGGCGAACGATATGCAATAGACATGTAAATGTCAGTTAATGGTTATATATAACCAAATTAATTGACGCAGAACTATAATCTCAAATCTATATATTATTTATTTCTTTGTGAAAAACTTTCCATGTCGCCAACGGGACATTACTTCCACCCTGGTATTAAAAAAGTTGCAATCTCTCTTCATTCTCGTTGGTTTGGTATCAAACCTTATCTGGGGGAACTTTATCATATTTACCCTATTAACCCTTAGTTTATTCATTGGCAACACTAAACTGTCAATAAAATTCCTTATCGATCAAATCGTTTGCAACTTGAAATGTTGTAACGCTGGCGTTTGGCAGGGCTGCCAACCTGACGCGCCAAGAGCTTAAAAGCAAATATGCTTGAAAAGCTGTAACGAAAATTTTATAAAATATGAAGTAGAAGCATTTGCATAGAAATTTCAGTTCCTCGTGAAAATAAATCAGAAAGTCGATTCAAAAATAGGTTTTGAGCAATGCCCAATGAATAACAATGAAATTCTCTCAAAATGAGATTCTAAATCTTATTAAGTAACTTTTATATAAATTTTAAATATGGAGTATGACTTTATGGCTGAAATTATTAGGTATTTAGTATAAACTTTAAATAAAAAAACAAAACAGAACAGTGATTAAAAACTACAAAAATTTAAATTTACATAATGGCAAAAGAGTTTTGCCTTTTAAAGGGTCCGAACGACTCGCACTTGTCCGGTTCTAGTACGTGATAAGAGTCTAGGCACGTCTGCGAGTGGGGTATATGACATGCATATCTTTGTGGAAAGGTAACCTTCATGTAAAGTTTTTACGTGTTACATTTGTTGTTAATAGTTTTAACATGCTATTCGTAGATTCAATTTTGTTTAATTAAAATCCATTACCTCGCTCGTGCTTACACTCGCCATATTTTCGCTGCCTATATGAGCAATGTGTACTCAGTAGCTTACCTGTAACAAAAGATTAACTATTAAGAAACATTATTACATAAGACAAATAATAAAAAGTCTATAAACTTTGTTTGGTTGTATACAACCGTGTATATTTCGACAACAAAGAATAAATCTGGGAGACATAGCTCATTACTTTATAACCCAAAAGACATATAAATAAAATATCTGAGAGGCCTAAATCTTTAAAGGCTCACTTGAGACCTTTTATCGTTGTAATTCTCGGCAATCTTCAAATCGGCTGTAGTCGTTCTGAAGAAAGATTAGCTCCAAGATCTTGCAACTAATCTCATATACTTAGATAAACACAGCTAACAATAATTCACACGTCATAATCCGAACCAGTTTTAAGTAAGTACTAAGATACTAATGCAGTTTTAAGTACTTACTTAAAAGTTTTATACCAAAGCTATACTTATTCTACTTGATTCTGAATTAAGTGTAAATTTATATAATTGTCAATACCTAACATGTTATTTCATGTAAATCAGTATAGCGATAAAATTGTTAGCGCGGTGGATGTTCAATAAAATAGGTAGTAACTACAGTCACGTGCGGGGTATGTGGTTTATTTCTTTCCTAGAGACTGAAGTTGCAGTTAGAACTACAAAAGTTTTAAACATGAATTTAATTAATACATTTAGGTGTTTAATAATAGTGCCAAAATAACCGCAATAACGTGGTATTGCTTCAATAATGAAACTCGTTAATGGCTGAATTGTGGCCACAGTGCTAATTGGAACCGCGCCTTTATGAAATTGGGATCCAATCGGGAGTCTGCCGCACAATCACCTCGTGGTTATCTACTAAATTGCCAACGCTCTGCAAAGATCTACAAATGCAATTGATTGAACTATACAGAAAAGTGACTATTGACAAGAAAGAACCAAAAAAAATCTTCTGGAAAATGGGTCCCTGGTGACAACCAGCAGATTCTTGATGTGGTATGGCGTATATAAAATACGAAAGAGGGAAGAATACGAAACACAAGGATGAAACCGGGAAAAAAGCAATAGGTGCAATAGAAAAAAGGTGCTTATAGCTTGAGACATGTAGACAAGACAAGAAATAGGGACCAGGTATCAGTAATCTGGTTTAAATAATAAACCAGCTCATTTTTCTGCTCACACATTTTTACAGCGACTTTTGGCTCCGTTCAAACCGGTGTTTTCTCAAAAATAACTTTTTTTTACCAGGTTATTATTTTTCAGCCTTCAGAATACTGGTTTCCATGCATAAAAGAGACTACACTAGATAGTAACGACTACATAAGTGCAAAGTAGTACGAAATTGGTATTTTTAGAAGTACAGAATAGGCAAACGGGGGCAGTCCAACACTGCTCAGAAATAATTATTTTTTACTCCTAACATATACATATTGTCAAGCCGTGACAACATATAACAACGTCGCATAAACGCTATCACCCGGCGACGCCCGGGCTGGCACCGCACCAAATATCGCCATTTACCAGACCCGGGGTCGACGGCTTCTCCGAGATTGTCTGTATATCTATTGCATAACTAGTGGTGCATTGTATATTTATTGTGCACAAATAATACAAGTTTTTAACAAAAAAAAAAGTCATGACAAGAGCTTTTATTGTCGGCTTCAAATTAGAATCATCATCATTTCAGGCGCAGGCTGTCCACTGCTGGACATAGGCCTCCCCAAAGGATTTCCAAAATTACCGTTTGGTAGCGGCATTAAATGTTCGTGACAATCCGTGCAGTTTACCATAAAGGACGACCACGTCAGAGGCCGAGAGGCGGTTCCGAAGTAACTCTGACACCAGGGTATGCATGGTCGATTGACCGTGACGCCTACACGAAATGATGATGACCGTTAAGGAGTTTCCTCGTTGGGAGCCGACTCTGGGTGCACTATCAGGCCATGCTTATCATTGGCACTAAAGCGACGACAATGTGTAACGCCACGAATCTTACAGACTTCCTTCGCCTCCTCAGCATACTCCCATTATACACGCTGATTTTCGCTACCTACATTTATTTATTTATTTATTAAAACTTTATTGTTCCATAAGTACAAAATACTTATACAATTGGCGGACTTAATGCTAAAAGCATTCTCTACCAGTCAACCATTGGGAGAAACATCCATCCACACTAATATTATAAATGCGAAAGTTTGTCTGTCTGTCTGTCTGTCACCTCTTCACGGCTAAACTGCTGGACCGATTGTGATGAAATTTGGTATGAATATAGTTATGCACTAGGATTCAAACATAGCCTACTTTCGAGCGCAATATAACCAAGGCGCACGCGGGCGGAGCCGCGGGCAACAGCTAGTCTAATATATATCCTTTTTAATGCGTAAATCACAAATTGTAAAAATGGAGACGTCGTCAAGTGGCGTTCTATAAATCTTAAATAAAAAAATTATTATCTAGACGGATTCCATGCCCTTCTATTTTTTATGGATTCCATAACTTCAAAGCTATGGATCTCTATGGAAACATTTACAAAGAATATATACGTTTTTATCTGACGGTCTTGATTAATTTCTTTTGTAATTAATATCAAAGAAGAATTTCAATATCGAGAAAATAATTATCCTAAAAATCCTCTTTGTCAAGGTAAATTATGTACGAGTACACTTATTCTTTATGTTTATTAAAAACTTCAGTCAAAATAGTCGTGCCATAACTCACTACACGTTTTGGGAAACTGTAAGTGTAGTGAGAAGTTGAATAAATAAATAAATAATGAATTAATAAATCCATACTAACATTATAAATGCGAAAGTCTGTCTGTCTGTCTGTCACCTCTTCACGGCTAAACTGCTGGACCGATTGTGATGAAATTTGGTAGGGATGTAGTTAACGACCCGAGGTCAAACATAGGCTACTTTTGTGCGCGATATAACCGAGTACCACGCGGGGCGAAGCCGCGGGGAACAGCTAGTAATGAATAAATAAATAATGAATAAATAAGTGGCATGCATTCAACGTTTTTCTGCGAACTTTACTGTGTTTTCGGACCTAGGTTGTGGTTGTGGGTTTTGGAAGGTGGATGTTCCACATTGTCAGTACTTACGTGGTCATCGTTCTGAACCTTCTGATTTAAAACAATGCTACAGAATGGATAACAGCACACCGGATTGTGAGTTGTCCTAGGGCAGACGTCGCTACTTTATGATAAGTACTGCTCTTATTAATTTTTATTACTAGACTATATCGAAGAAATTAATTACTGCTGGCTACCAAAATTGCACTTTGCATGTCTATTGTAGACACATGCAGATAATTTCGTATCTGACTCTCGGTTTTTTTATTATTGATATAATGATGATGATCCAATTATCATAGGAATTTATTTGTCGCCATTATCAGGAGTTCGTCTTCAAACCTTCGACTTCAATGTGTTATGTATGTATAGTAAATGCGCTGTGCGGTTGGATTAAACTTAGTCGAGGACGGTGCACAAATATGTATCGAAAATATTAAGTGAGAAGTATTGTTGGTATTATAAGAGACTTTTTCCCACATCTCTCGCTGCTTCCTTAGTTGATTGCTTCGGAGCCCAGGGTCCGCTTCGTTCGGTTGAAAGATGTTTTCCCACACTCCCAGCCATGTTTTTTTCCGAGTGACTATAATATGGAAGCCTTTCAAGAGCGGGAAGAATCCTTCAGGGTCGACAACGCGCTTGTGATATTCCTAGTGTTGCAGGCTACGGCAACATTCAATATATTTTTTAACTCATCATTTCCTCATATAGTCATTAGTTTTTGCTAACATTATGCCAAAGTTCTATTACCGTAACTAGTCCCCCCCCCCCATAATTCAAAGAGCGAGTTTCCCCCCTCCTTAGGTACCGGAAATAGTCTACCTAGACCCCCACTAGACAGAGCGACGACTGCTAAGCCCCTACAGAATTGATAATGGTGAAAACGTCGCCGTGCTGTCATTAGGGACAGTAAAGTATTCATGTATTTAATAATCTTATTTTTACGTAAAATCATTTTCTTCTTCGTCTTCGTTATATTCTATTCTTTACATAAAAGTAAAAAAAAAACATCAATCACTGAAAATTAAAAGTTTTTGGTAAGGTTCTTCCAAATCTACCTATTTCTTTTTATTTTAATTTAAATATTTACAAGACCTAAAAAGAATTTTAAGAAAAAAGGTTCCACTAAATTAATTTCCTCTTCCTAAATTTCCTCTTTGAGCTCTTTTTGGCACTTGATATATTCTGTGCCCATATTTAAGTCGTTCCGGCAATTTTGGGTGCCAAATAGTGCTTACCTGCCGTAGGTCGACCGCCGATCTCGATTCTCTCCTCGAGAAAATCGAGATCGGCGGCGACCTACCGGTCTGAAAGGTGTGAGAGGCAGCGAAATTATAGGGTTGTGGCGAAACATCCTAGGTCCCGAGCTGGCAGGATGCTAGTGACACCCTCATTATATCACGAGCATAAATAAGCTATAGATAAATGTATTTGAAATCACTTTACACGTGAGAAGAATTCTGACATCACATGAGTGAAGTAACCACATTGCAGAATATTTTTAACGAGTCTAAACACACCTTTATCTCCCACCTATTCAGCTAGCTATACGTGCGCTCCCGGCGCCGCCTGCGATCGATACGTCTCGCCGGCTCTCCAAGCACCGTCTGCCGGCTCCAGACCCTGAGTTACGACCTTGGTTACCATGCGGCTTGTACGGCTTCCGGGACGCATTGTGAAGATACTCCGGGTTTGTTGTTTAAGTTTTAAATTGTTGAATCTTTAGTATGGAAGTTTTTAGTTTGAGACAAGTTTTGGCACATAGGTACTTATGGCGATTATAAGTTTAATTTAGAAATATAGTCAAACCTAGAGCCTACATGCAAGCGGGCCGGCCCACCTGATGGAAAGCGGTTACCGTAACCTATAGACGCCTGCAATACCAGAAGTATAATATGAACGCGATGCCGATCCTGAAAATATATTTTCACATCTTTTTGAAATCGATGCTAAATACGGCATTAAACGGACCCTTTAAATTCCAACTGGGAAATTGTTAAAACGCGAGAGAAAAAAATATATAAAAATTCCATGACCAACAGTAGATTTTTGTAGCTAAAACGACCGGTTGGTATGTGGTTAGTATAGCTATTAAAAGCCAGCAATCTTGTCCTTTATTCGAAACGAATTTTGCAATAACGAAATACCACACAAACGGTCACAAAACGATTAAAATAACTGTTGATCCAGTTAGTGGAAAACGGGAATCAGGAAAAGTTATCCATAGCCACCCTTTTAACGTCCATTTAATTACAGACTACGTGAAGCATGATTCAGTAGAGGGCGCGGCTGTGTATTGTTTGCGATGCACCGTCGATGACGCATTGGGTTATAATGCACCCGGTGTCTTTAATGCCACGCCTCGGCTGGGAATTTTCATATGTGTAATACGAGGCGAAAAGAGAAGGGTTAAGCTTAGGCTTCTAATAAATCTAGCCATTTAAAAATGTGGGGTACCTTACATGTGATAAAATTAATGTCTAGATTAACTGGGAAAGAGCGGGTGCTTCTTCCCTGCAGGTAAATGTAGTCACAGCCAAGCGATTAAAACCTACCTTTGCAAAAATACATTTGTATAGGTATATTGCAATAGGCGGGCATAATGCTTAAAACAATATCTCACACTAACAGTTAACCTTTGGGTCAAGCAAAGATCAAAATTGTGGGTGTATAGGATTGACGTGACAGGAAGAACAATGCTATTTCTTTGACTGTTTGCCAAAGACTAACAGGCATGTTTTATAGATTTAGAGAAATCCTTAGATATTTTACTATCCGCCGTCAGACCCTTAAGAATTTCCAATCTTAATGATTAGTATTCAAATCATCTTAGTTGAGTTGGCTGGAATTGCTAGGGCGAGTGGTTCCTGGCGGCCGATTGGATCAAAATCGCGTCATTTCGTGTCGATGGACCAGCTCTACTTTAGGTCGCTGCCTCCGTACTAATTGGTCTACCAAAAGAAACTAAGTCAAATTATCGAACTAGACTTCAATGTTATATGCCAGTGATCAAATCAAAATATTTGAATAACGCATCACACGAACGTACACAAGCTATAAAACAAATAGCGCATGTTTGCCGTGTAGAGCCGGCGTTGGAAATTACATGTGCGCGGCCACTCCAAACATGCTGCGTTATCAATATTCATCGACTTTGGAAGGTTGCATCAATTTCAGGACTGTATTATGTTGCAGTTTCCAGAACCACATTTGTACCCTTTCCTAATCCCTGTTAATATTATAAAGTTGTCTGTTACCTTGTTATCTTGTATATTAGGTGAAAAAAGACCATCAAACACAATCCCAAACTTCAATATCTCATCCTATGTCTTTAAATCATTAGCCTGAAGGAGCACGCTTTTAGTGACGTGCACAGACATTTTCCTTAGGGTAGGCAATAACCTACCTAGACCAGAACTATTTTTATTTTAATCTACACTTATAATTTAGGTATAGGTAGGTATTTGAGTTACAACTAAAACAGTAACGAGCAAGAAGATAAAATTAAAATATATTAATCATGTAGGTACCTACTTAGGCCCTGAAAATTTTCAAAAGACGACCGCCTTAACCTCCGCGCCTGTGGGAGTTTTGGAAAAGCATAGCAAACATATTAATTTGAAAATAATATTAAATAATTTGTTGTTAGCTTACCCTTCACTTCAACTAAATCCAATCAATCCCGGTTGATAACATCCATTTATTATTATTGCCATTTTTTTCATCAAATGAAAGGTTACTTAGCACGTCATTTATAGTTTTTATAAACAAACACTCGGTTTACAACAATCACATGAAAATTTTAAACTACAACTGAGTAAATTTATTAACAACAAAAGTGATATTTTTTCACCTCATTGTAAACAATGCACATTGCAATTATCAATTAATTAAACATTCAAAATAAACAAATGCATGCAAGCAAAACAAACATATTGTTGATTTCGATACGGAAATAAAAATATAACCCTACGGAATTGGGAATGTCATCTTGTTTCTATAAAGTCTTCAAGTCTACGCGTTTTTAAATTTGCAGCATTACTCATTTAATATCCAATAGACACAGTTATCATGTTGCTGCAATCGATCGTAATCACTAATCAGATTTAAGTATGTGTACCGCGTAATTCTAATTGGCCGTAACAAAAGTGAGAGCGAGATGGAATGTCATCTCATAGCATTTTGTTTCATCTATAGTGGAGGTCTTAAATTTACGACCTTCGGTCTTGGAAGGGAGTCCTGTGGCGACACTAGCGCCACAACAATATCTACAAAGACGCACCACAGATGGCGTTAAAAGCAACAATCTTAGAATTGCATACAAGATGGCAAATTAGCGTGAAGGTTTAAATCGCGCTTGCAAAGTTTCTACGGATTGGAGCATAAATACAACCTCCGACAAGACATCGTCGGAGCCGCGGTTCCCCAGGCATAACACCCTAGCCTGGCGGGAAAATCTTCCCTTTGTGGCGGTCGAGCATATAAACACTATCGCTCCCGTCAAATACTCCAAACTGGTGACTTCGACGTGATTGGAAGCAGCCTTCTCCATCAACATTATCCGATCCATCATCTCGCTACCTCTCAAGCCTCAGCAGCCAGCAGTCTCACAGCAAGCCAACAACAATGGGGTATCTCCAGGTCCAACGCAGCCGACTCACGAGCTTCCTGGTCCTGAAACCACCCTCACTTCAAGACTTCAGCGACCGGCCATCCACCGCAGCCCACGTCTGGTATTCATCGGCCGGCCAACCGCACCAGCGTGGCAGTTCTGCAGGACATCTACCGGCGCCAACAGGTCTACATCGCTCACTACAGTCTCGACTCACCGCAGACTACGAGCAAGCAGCAACAACGTACCCGACTCACTGGGACGTCAAGTCAAAGCAACTGGCACTTGCAAGCTAACATCATAAGCACAGACTGCACATGAAAATTTATCAGACCTTCGGTCTTGGAAGGGAGTCCTGTGGCGACACTAGCGCCACAACAATATCTACAAAGACGCACCACAGATGGCGTTAAAAGCAACAATCTCAGAATTGCATACAAGATGGCAAATTACTATGAAAGTCTAAATCGCGCTTGCAAAGTTTCTACGGATTGGAGCCGCGGTTCCCTAGGCATAACACCCAGCCTGGCGGGAAGATCTTACCTTTGCGGCGGTCGAGCATAATCTTATCGCTCCCGTCACACACTCCAAATACTCACAGATTCGTGATTTAGCGCATATGTGTCTGTTCATGTAAGTTTTTTACTTGCACTACTACACAAGCAAAAGCACATCTATACATAGTGATTTCTTAGTGGGAGTAGTGAACTTCAGACGTTTTACTAAAAAGCTGGCCTGGCCTAGCAGCGCCTACGGGCCGACGCGCCGCGTGTTCGCGCGAATTTATAGATGGCGTTGTAAAGATAATTCAATATATTGTGTGAAAAAATATTTATTATTTATTTGTTTTGATTACATATTTTTTTAAATTATTTAATACAAAAGTACAGGGTAGGCAACGTCTAAACGTCTTTATGATATGCATGCCACTGCACGCTTTGTCTGGGTTTCTGTTTTGTAGGGCGGTGCATCACGTTGCACAATATTAGTGGAACATGAGTAAATAAAGAGAAGGAGATAGAGCTACATACAACGGAGGTGAGATAGGTATACTCGTAAAAAGTGCGTAGCATACACTGGCAGAAACGTCAAAAATGGATTATGTACTCGACAAGCTTGCCATTCCTCAAATTTGTGTGAGAAAATAGATCGCATCGCAGTTGTATGAAGTTTTTCTGTTTTATTAATTATTCATGTGTGGGTTAGCAGTAGTTCAAGAACTAAAACCAAATGCGCTGCAAACTGCTTTGTATGCGGAATTGTAAATGCGAGGATAGATGGGCGAAGTTCTGAACTTTGAGAGGTGAGTTTAAGAAAACGTTTTGGTAAATGATATATTTTTAAAAAGTTCTTTGCTTTGTTTTCGTGTCTTTCTGGAATGAAGCTTTCAATGCACACTGAGGGTATAAAGATACGAGTAGTCACTCGGATAATTTGTCAATGTTATGTTGGTGAGAGGTTGGTAGAGCCATGGGAGGTGGAGGGAGGTACAGGGGTGAAAGGTACATACGAAATTTAAAGCAGATTGGTTCAATAGATAAAGCGTGAAAAGGTAACAAATATACAAACTCACATTTTCATTTCCCATATTAAAAATTCGGTAGAAATATGAAATATACTAGAAATAGATTTCCTAGATTTAATTATCAATACAGTTAATAAAAGTTCTACAGCTGTAATTAAAGACCGTTCAAAAGGAAATCACTAAATAATTTTACGAACATTTTGCTCAATAATTTCCCCAGGCGTTTCTGTGAATTTTTTTTGTACAAGATAAAATTTATTAGGTTAAATAAAATTACTTTACGAAATTAAAATGGTTTTTTATAACAGACGTTCGGGCACGACAGGTACCCAGACCACCATAACAGCTCAACCATAGTTTGAGGAGACGCCACACTCGCATTGAATAGCCATTTAGCAAGAGATGAGTGTGGTGGAAGGTAATGAGGTCTGTAAGGATCGAAGCATATGAAAATCTTAAGTCTGCCTACTGCACGAACCAAGTATCTATATGTATGTAGAAGATTTTTAGCTCAGCATTATAAGGACGAAAACTTGATAAAATAAAACCGCGTCTGCAAACGACATCAGCAAAACCACGATAAAACTCCGGAGGTAATACATTCATTACAATTCAGAGGGTGATGAATGATTTAATAAATTCACTCCCTGCTACCGTAAATCATAAGCTTAGTATATAAGTAAGCACCATTAAATGTACTAGGTTTCACACACTGCTCCTTTCGGCAGAACTTCGTCTTTGAATTCGGGTATGTGTATTTTTGTTATGGCTTCGTATACAGTATTATAACGGGTTCTATGTCACTAAGCTACCGCTGTCCGTTCGTTCGTTTATCAAGAAAAATAGAAAAACATCTCAGATTTATTTTTTTCTTAATTAAAGTGGGTCTTTGTAAACAACGTAGGTAATTTTTTATACAAACATCGGTATAATTGGAGTTTAAGCTAGGTACCGCATATCCGACTCGCGCCTGACCAAGTGTTTAATACACTTACAGGATAAAACCTGCGCAGCAATCTATTTTGGTGTTCACAGGATCGATCTAGTTTTAACCAGTTCGCGGCGGAAATTCCATTCCCGCATGTACGAGGAAGTGTCAGTTTTTACCACCGTTTTTGCGTTGCACCCAGCCAGAACAGCATTGATGATCTATACTAATGACGTCACCTTGGACGTACGAAAGTTTCTCAGTGTTGTTTAACTTGTTATTATTTATTTCTGTCATCTTCATCATCCTCTATGCGAGGGTCCTTTATTGCGACAGGGTCCGCTCTTCACTTCGTTGTATCATAGACGGCGTTTCTGTTCAAACTACAGCTTGTGGTTTGAGTCTGTTATGAATAAATTAATATTAGTTACGCCCAAAAGTAGTCTATGATTGACCCCTGGTCCTTAACTAAATGCATACAAAATTTCGCAGACTTTCGCACTTAAAATATTCGTACGGATAGTATGGATTGGATATGGATTCAAAGTGGTAAGTTAACTGTGGATGTATAACAATGTCCGATTCGCACGCTTCTGGCGGCAACACGTGTTAGTAGGTGTTTGTCAATTGCATGAGACTCCTTGTCAGTTGGAAGGCCGAAATGTGGATTGTATTGTTTGTATGGGAGTTTTCAAATAGTCTTGCGTTGTGTTTGTTTTCTTGCACGATTACAATGTCTATACGCAACTGCTGATTAATTTGTGTAGCTGAAGGATAATTGAATAGTGGTTTTATCAAATTGCGATTCTTCTCGGAAAATTTTTGCGGATGTATTGTTTAAATTGGTAAATTCATTAGAAGCACTTCGCAGAGCTAAAGACAAGAAGGCAATACAAGCTTATCGCTTCCACTAATTGAAGAGGTACCCTGTAGAAGTAATTGTTACGAAAAATGTGCTCTGTACTTATTTTGCTGATATGAAAATTTTATTAATTTCCTTGTGGACGTTATGACTCATAAAAATACCCTAATATCTAAAGTGAATCATAGCAAAGATAATTAATAGCTGTGTGGTTTCGTCTTAATTGAAGACAAATTCCTTTTTTCTTGTGAATGTCGTTAAAGTCGACTATAGGGATACAGGCGTCAATTATCTTCACAAGGTTGACAAAGGGGTTTCAAAATGCAATAAACTTTTATTCTTTTATAGCAAAAATCTAAACCTAAGAGGTTTAAACATATGCAGAGAATAGAGATAATAGACATACAGACAGACAGGGCTACTTCTGCATTTGTATTAGTAAGTTAGTAGAGATTTATCGTATTAACTATAATACCTGCGTTTAGATGAAACTGTAAATGAGTCTTGGCGCCGAGCAGTTTTTTTTTTGTCAGCTTTATGTGTCCCACTGCTGAGCAAAATTGTCCCAAAGTTACCTTTCCATCAAACAAACCAGCAAAACTGTTACACCTCAAATTAATTACTTGAGTCTCACTAATGATCTGAGCCTTATGCGTCTGATATCAAGATTGGGGATCCAACAGCAGGCTCTCGTGGACCGAGATTAATGTTACTATTAACATCGATAAAATATTACTAAAGTATAGATGGCTACTCACGTACATTGAATCTGTACCTCGCCAAATTCGGCTTATTTCTAGATGGCGCTACTGAGAAGTGTTTGTTATAGGTTTCCATAAAAATTCCGTAAAAATGAAAAGTGTCGCTGCAGTCGTAACTTGAATAACATTCGAGTTAGTTTATTTCCAGAAACCATAGATGGCACCACTATCTCACGCTTCGTCTGCGGCTTGCGCACCGTAACCACTCCCACATACACAAACCGACTAACCACCTCAAAGAAATTGAACTATACGCAAACCACCACTAACCACGTCCACGCACACGCATCGACTATTATTTTTCTTGTAGGTAGGTACAGGTACAAGATACATTTAGCGTCAGTGATTTAGCCACAGCATGAAAATATACCTACACTACCCGACCATAGCGTTCGAGACATGATTGTTTTTGCCAAAAAAACGAAACCGACTTCAATTAGATAGGTACTTAACTAAAAAGGATTAAATAATTAATACATTGTTGTTTAAAAATGCTTCATAATCATAACAAACATTTTAATAAATCTGAATGAAGTCGATGATGAAAGATTGTGGATACCTATTTGATGTGGGAAGGGTACGGCTTGGGCCTTGGCTCAACACTTGGGTATAGAGATTGCTGGGCATATTGGTTTTTGTTTTTTGGGAAAAAGATTAACAAAACAGACTCTTGGTGGGGTTCTTGCGCAGCTCGCCCTACGGGCTCGCATCACTCGACCTGCGGCCTCGTACAAATTACTCTGCCTTCGCCCTTGCGAAGGGCTAGCTACGCCTTCGGCCTAAGGCGCCAAGTTACTTAGCCTACCTGCCTGCTGTGTTACTAAGTTACCACTTTTATTAATTTTAAATATTAGACAAATTGAAAGGGGTACCTTAGTAACAAAGCAGGTATTAAAAAAATCCAAAACCCATATACCATTATGGTCCCATAAGTAACTTGGTGTCTAAAGCCGAAGGTGTTTAGCTTCACGATGGCGAAAGCAGAGTAACTTTTGCGAGGCCGCAGCAGGTCGAGTGATGCAGGTCAAGGGGCTGTTTTGTTAATCTTTTTCCCCAAAAACAAAAACCGATTTCCATTTCTTTACTGAGGCCGATTTGAACTTTGATAAATTAATTTTAAAACGTAAGCACCTAGGTGTGCAGGGTCAACTGACCAAGTACTCAGAGGGACAATAAATAAAGTGCAATGCCTCATTTTTGAAACAATGATACCTACCATACAGGGTCGATTGACCACTCTGACACCACAGAGTGCAGGGTCAAATAAGCTTGTTAACAACACTTATGAATTAATACCAAAGGAAATCGAACGTCAAGTAAAAAACCGTCACAGGGGCCGTGGGGATTTTAAAAAGTTAATACCGGGGCATACAGGGTCGATTTACCTTGAAAATTATTTCATTATCAAGCAATCAACTTGTAAACATACGAAAAATCAAGAAATAACTTGCTAGGATCAACGTTAAGGCGTAATCGGAGTCCGGGGAATATGCAGGGGTCGTTAATAAAATCAATGAGTATAAAAATACGAGAACACAACACGGAAAGAAAGAACACCAACAACGCTACAAGCTACAACCTACCTAGCTGTGAACACATCGCTCACTCACACATACATCTCTCAAACTTGACTTCAGATATGCGCTCCGGTTTATGTAGTTTGGTCATCATCCAATATATATTTTTTTGTATTTTTATATTTTGCAATCTAACATAACAAATTAACTTATGTCTTAGAAATACATCAAATACCAAACAAAATATTTAATAATTCTTACAATGGATTATTAAAATATTCTGTTTCTTAGCATTTGCAAGATATATTGATATTCATAAAACGAAACATAGAAAATTAATTATAAGAATTGCGCCATCTAGTGAATTTGTGCGAAGCTACTATCATATTTACTTTGTGGTCACACGAGGTTTGCTTTGTTGGTTCTAATTTTTACGAAAAATTGGCAAAAATAGTAAGATTGATACTGGTAGCGACATCTAGTTAATCAAGGAGAAAGTAAAATTCAGGCACACTTTGATGTATGGAGGATAACCATCTATACTTTAGTAATATTTTATCGATGCTATTAATTAGAATCCTGATAAACCTTATATATGTATGTATATTAAAACCTCGTGGAAAATTTGACACCAGTGTTAGCAACGAACACACTCGATGAAAAAAATATTAATTAAATCATTTTCCAGTTCATCTGGGGTATTTAATATGAACAATATTAAAAATACACGCCTTCTTAACAACGCAATGAAGGTTGTGTCTCTTATTATAAACTAGCTGTTCCCCGCGGCTTCGCCCCGCGAGGGACTTGGTTATATCGCGCCCAAAAGTAGCCTATGTTTGACCTCAGGCTGTTAACTACATCCCTACCAAATTTCATGACAATCGGTCCAGCGGTTTAGCCGTGAAGAGGTGACAGACAGACAGACAGACAGACAGACAGACAGACTTTCGCATTTATAATATTAGTATGGATATGGATTACTGAAGAAAAAAAAATTCGTAAAAAGCCGAAGCAGACCAAATATTTGGTAACACACCAGCTTTTGCATGGCAACAATGACCTTAGATAACTTATTTAAACGTCAGTAAAATAAATTTATTACCCATACCTGACAGAGTATAAATTGGTCTGGGTCTGCGGTCTGTACCTCTGTCAATAAACTCTAACCTCACCTCCCATTGTGGACTCACGAATTATGAGAATCTTTTCACAAAGAACAGTCGAAGATTCGAAATTAATCAATCTTTGATTCGAGCCTTTGTATCCAAGCATATTGAATTAATGATTTGATTTCACATAAAAGATATAAAATCTGATGATGTAACAAATATAAACAAATACCCATTACAATTTATATATTAACTAGCGACCCTCCCCGGCTTAGCATGGGCATAAAAACCTTCCTCTTGAATCACTCTATCTATTAAAAAACCGCATTAAAATCCGTTGCGTACTTTTAAAAATTTAAGCATACATAGGGATATAGGGACAGAGAAAGTGACTTTGCCATATACTTTGTAGTGATTTATGATTTAAAGTTTATAAAGACTGCAACAACAACGTCAATCAAAACACTGATATAAGCTGATATAAGCTTCCCACAGTCCGCTAAAATGGGGGGACGGTATATTTTCAAGTTATATTCTCCCAGTAGTTTTATAGCTGGCCAAGATTTTTGAGGTTTTGTCACTGAAGCGGCCTTTAAGACTTTTACAGGAAGAGTAAGAGTCGCAATCCAAAGATATATAAGCTAACTACACTTAAAACACGATACTGTACACGTTTCTGGAGTTTATAGCAAGCTAAATCAGAAATAATGCAAGATTCAATTGCTTTATTTCTCTATACAAGTGCGACGTCTGATTCATTAATTAAACACATTGAAACGGCAGACGACCCGACCGATTTTAATTGTACAACGCGATCATTGCGTCCGTCGGGTTCACGCTTCGATTCCCAGTTCAATCGAATTAATTGTTTCGCGTTTCATTTGGGAACAAAACGTCCAATAAATTGTGAATGATTCATGGCGGTTGTGCCAACAAACAGTATTTATATTGCACTCATCGATTGTTCTGCCCATTTTACAATCAAAATGATATTGAAATTGATTCATTTATTTTACAACATAAAAGAGCAGGCAGGAAGACTAAAGGTAACAGCTATGTACTCGTATGATTACCGACTATCGATGTTATAACATGTTTGGTATCTCTACTTCCCTACTAACAATATTACAAATGCAAAAGTGAGTTTGTATATTTCTTTGTTTGTTACTTCTTCACGCTTTATCTACTGAACCAATCTGCTTGAAATTTCGCATACACATAGTTAGGAGTATTGAGAAGGACATAGGGTACCTTTCATCCCGGGAAAAAGCATCTTTCCCGAAATTCACGCGGGTAAAGCCGCGGGCGAAAACTGGTTGGTATATAATACGCCTAGTATTATGACGACAGTTGTGTTTAAAAATTGTAATACTTACAAACTAAATAACACAGGCCATACACAGCGTTGTACACTTCATAGGGATACAGATGATAGAGACTTACCTGAAAATTAAAAGAGAAATAGGTTGTTTCCTTTATTTTTTGATCATCGCTGAAACGAATTACGGAATACAATACAATCTATACTATAGACTATACTATAGACTATGTGTACTTTGCAGTTACCCGAGTGAAGAATCTTTCATTAAAAATAACTTTTTTAATTCGGGTAATAGTTCCTGTGGTAAGGAATTTTAATCATACAAATATAAAGCGCAGGCCTAATTTTGCAAGGAAATAATGTATTTTTCCGAGAAAACACCAAAGTGAGAGAAACAAAATCAAGTTCAAAGAAGTCGGTTAAAAACTGACATACAAGCAAACATACAGGTGAAGCTAATAAAAGCGTGTTAAAAATCTGAAAGAGAGAGAGAAATCAGGGAGAATGTCATCTTTAATGGCCGAGCAAAGTTCTGGCTTCAAGTTAGCTAGAATTACGGACTTTACTTTTTTGACGACCTCGGTGGCGTAATGGTTAACATGCCTGTCTGCTACTCAAGAGGTTCCGGGTTCGATGCCCGGTTAGGTCAAGCTGAAAAATGGTATTTTTCTGATTGGCCTGGGTCTTGGATGTTTATCTATATATGTATTTATTGTAAAATATAGTATCTATCGTTGAGTTAGTATCCCAAAACATAAGTCTCGAACTTTGGGGCTAACTCAATCTGTGTGATTTGTCCGTATATATTTATTTATTTAGGACAGTTTTAGAAACCCCTTTAAACAAGGCAAGCAATGTGCAGAGCCAATACAAGCAGAAGCTGGTGATGTTAATTTGAAACCACAAAGAGATTACACAGTGAGTATAGCAGGGCGCTTGGTACAAACTGACTGGATAATCTGTTGTGAAATAAAGGGAGCGACACACATATTAATTACAATTTAAAATATTAGACAGCTGATATAATATAATTTATAATATAATCCCTTCTAATATAAATGCGACAGTGAGTTTGTTGGTTTATTTGTTACGCTTTTCTTCTCGTTACCTTTCTTGGGTCTGCTGGAAGAGATTTCTTTAGAAATAAGCAGCACCCTTGTGCTAATGTTAAATATCCTATGTTTGTCTGGTATATTTTACTGTTTTTAAAATATATATGTAAATAAAAATATTAACTACTTAGTTCGGAAGACGTACATACTTGTGTAACGTAAAGTATCGATCGATAGTAGGTAAATGATAATAAAGTAATCGATCAATTTGTAGATACGACACTATTTTTAGTATCGGACGAGGTGGTATGACGAAGTGTATTAGTAAAAGTATATTTATATATAGATTGTAAAAGAAACACACACATTGCATCACATTACGTATTAGAAGATAAATTAATAACTATTACGAATCTTATACTACTTACATGAAAACTTTATTATTAATACCTATTCTGTAGGGATTACCCCTATTGCTTTCTTTCACTAGATGAAAGGTGCTATGTCCTTCTCAATACTTCTAAGTGTATGCGAAATTTCGGGAATATTGGTTCAGTAGATAGAGTGTTCAAGAGTAACAAATGAGTGTTAAAGTTAGGATATTTGGGACCACGAGTCAAATGAATGCCAGTTAATAATTAATAGTAGGACTACGAACCCTAAGCTAGTGGGACTACGAGACCGGTGGTGGGACAAATTGGTGGGAATACAAGTCAAAATTCCTTTTATCGTAGTACCCATTAACTTGAATATGTGATGTATTCAAACAACAGGTATAAAACCATGTGTGGTGATTTGGGTTCGGTTGGCGGCTTCGTAGTGAAAGAAGTAGCCTATCTGGTTTAAAGCTTTCGCTACCAATAAATAAATTTAATTTATAATTCTGTATTATATTTCAAGTATGTGTTTGAAGTACTGTTTGAGCTTTTAGTCTTAACTAGCTGACCCGGCGAACTCCATACTGCTTGTCTCTTTTCTCATCGTTTAAACCTTCCCTGAACTTCCACAAATATTTCAAGACCAAAATTAGCCAAATCGGCCTAACCATTCTAGAGTTTTAGTGAGGCTGGCAAACAGCAAAAGCAGTCAACCATTTTCTTTATTGAAACCAGTACCAAAATGGACGTCTGTGAGCGGGAGTTCATAAGGGAGTATGAATCCTCTTCATAACGCTTAACTCTCATCTCTAGAGGTATAATATTATTCGTCTGACGATCAACAAGCTCCCGTTACAACTTCACTCAGCAGACCTTTAAATTACTTGCTTTTCAGCATCAAAGGTCAAGTACATTTTGAGATGAAGTGTTTAGGCAGTCATTGAATGAATGTATGACCTTTGGCATCAAAGGCAGATCTAATAGGGCCTTAACCAGGGCATGGTCTCGCATCCACTGGGAACATTTCATCTGATTAATGGCACGAAAGTTTCTACTAATGGAATACAAAGTGGAGGGGCATGTAATGTTTACTTTTTGGGTTCAGGTAGCTTTGGTTTGACCTATGACCTTTGCTCAAAAGTTTATCTTCTCGTAAAAATATATATTTACTCGACTTCCAATTATTTTGTCGTTTCAGCTACGGATTTATTCAAATTCAATGCCAATTCACAATTAGGTCAAGCCTCTTCGTTTAAATTCGACATTAATTTCCAACGTGAAGTAGATGGAGATTTCAGTCGGGAGTTTGTTCAAAAGTATACAACAATCTCCTACTAAGTATAGCAGAACGACTTTATGAAAAACATTATGGAAGGCAAATAGAGAGGACAGGGAACAGGTATACCAAGAAAGAGTGACGAAGAACAAATAAAGGAAAAAGTGGGAGTCGTGTCGTATCAGGATGTGAAAAGGCTAGCGAAAGACAGAGAAGCATTTAGAAGAGGCTCCATCGATAAGAGCAGAGCGCTTAAATTTTAGATACTCGTACACATATATTTATATTACTTACCGCTGTCAGGGTTCTGTGTGTAGTGTATGAGTGAACTGATAAAATAAATAGCGGTATTATGTGCATGCTAAGGTCGTAGTACACCCGGTTGACATTTGGCCCCGTTAGTAATTAATATGTTACATTTATACAATCTACATCAAGCTAGTGGTGTTTTATGTTACAATTGGTTTAAAAATACTGTCCGTGGTTTACCATTAAAAAAAAAATAGTCTGTTCTTTTGTCAGCTGGTAACTTATAGATGGTCAAAGATAAAACCTAAGGATAAAACCAATAATTTTGATTATAGAGAAAACATAATGTAATAAAAAATATCTATCGGGTTTCTTTATTATAGATGTTTAATACCTTATATACGTAGCTTTACATGTACTTATTCTACTACACTACACAGGTGTGTTAGTATAGTAGACCCTAAGGTAGGACATCTTAAGACTAAAGACATAGAACATAGCCTTACGCCTGCTATCTGTCAATAACAGCCGGTATCAACGGCTCAACGTGTCTTCTGAAGCACGGCGGACTCTAAGATATAAATTCCACTAGCAATGCCATCGCTTGACACGCGCGTTCGATATGCACACTCTTGCCTGAATATTCTATCTCCTCAAAAAAATATAAAATAATAAAGCTAATATGACTACGGTTACCTCAAATCAAACCGAAGTGATCCGATTACGAGGTACCGCCTTGACCTCTTTGGATGCGGTAACCGTTTTACCGACAATGCGGTTGTTATTGTAATCAGGACTCAATTGCGCGGCTACCAGACAGATAATAACTCAAATTGCATTGCCAAGGGTGAAGGATTTTTGTTGCGTACAAGGTGATCAGAGAAAGACAAGGAAAAAGGTAGCAAAAAAAGTGATCGTATTATAGTTCCCTTTTTGACGGCTGAGGTACGAAACCCGAAAAAGGAGGATAAGTTAATTGCTTTTTGTATCATCATGGGAGCATTTTTATTTTTTTAATTACCCAAATTCGCAAAAGAGTTTTCAACGCAAAATAAAATTTTAATTGTGTAAGCAGTGTTGCCAGATTAGATATTTGCAATCAAAACTGAGTATTATAAAACCGTACTTGTGTATTATAAAGATCTCACTTGACGTTAATTCTTCGTCGACGTAAAAGGTCGCTGAAATACAAATTCACTCTACCCTGGTGGTGCTTACTACCGTCGAAGAACGAGTAGAACGAGTAAGCGATACAGCTCATACAGCGCAATACATGATATAAGGCAACTCCCTCAATCGTTCTTGCATGGTTTTAAGAGTTGGTGGTAAGCCATCTAATCAAGACCAGCGCTGACTGGACAGTGTATAATGATATTACCCAGCGTCTACAGCTACGCTAGCATTAAGGAGATGTCAACTGTAATGATAATTTTTTTACACCGACACCGCTGTCATTTACACGGTAATTGCAGTCAGGTGTTATGCAACGGATGCGACACTATGAACCGCTGACATTGGCCGTTCCGAGTCGAGATTTGTACAAGATACCACACTTTGTACTGAACGTACTGAATGTAAACCTTCAGAGTAGATTCAACAAGATTCATTGTACGAAAATTGTTTTTCCAAAGTCACGCACAAGGAGAGTGAAGACAAGTGGGCGAGAAGTGATAAAGCAAGTCCGATTACTAACCGCTAAATATCTGCACTTAGTGGTTCTCAGCGGACTCAACTGAAGACCTGATGGAAATGTGCAATATAGGCAATGAAGCTAAACCGTGCGTGTATACGAACCTAAACTGGTGTCAGAACGACGCCGTTTCTTCTACGACAACCAAATGGCCAGAGAATAGTTCCACGGAGTGACAGGAACGCAACGCAATAGTGCGTTGTAAACAATTAAATATCCTATTGTTATATGTAAGCGATTGTGTCATTACCTATTACCATCACATTACCATCCTAAGAACATCTAAATCTTGCAAGAATTATGAAACAGGAGAAAATTAAAATCAACTACGGCTATGGACGCCTGCAACACTAAGTATCACGTGCGCATTGCCGAACCTTGAGGAACTTTTTGTTTTAGTACAATAAAGTTATAATAAGCAAACTTGGTTAGTGGTAACGGGTCGAGTGATCGAACAAGGCGAATCCTGTTGAAATTGTGTGAAAAAAACTTGTTTTTCCAGTCTCCAAAAGGTCACACATTGACAAGTTTTTATCGCAATTAGCCGAAAGGATTTAGGTGAACGGCCGATATATGTATACACACTACGGTTCTATTTGAGTTTTATTGAAAAGTACTTAAAACTGGTCAAAAATCGCAACTGGAAAAGCCATTAAGTAAGAGAGTGCTGGACATCCGGAGGCTCGGTTGGATGATGAATTAGAAATATCGCTGACAACTGGAGTGCGATGGCTAAGAATAAGGAAGGTTGGTGTAAACAGAGAGAGGCTTATGCCCAGCAGAGCGGAGGGACGAAGAAAGCTGATGACGATAATAAGACTTAACAAACAAAAATTCGATTGTAAAACAAAACTTATTTCTGCCGCCAAACCAGCTATATTTATTTCTATCCGAAGCCACATACATATCTATCTCAACATTCTCAACCTCACTTCAGCTCCCTGAGCTTCTCCATAATTGAGAGATAGTTTCATCTCTCAATTACTTTCCCATTTTATTCGATGACATATTTCGCCATAGTTAACACAGTGCACCACGAATGCACTCGTCAAGGTGAGCGGGCGTGCGTCACGAGTCATCGAACCTATCTCCATCTATATCCGAAGCTGAATACTCGCCACCGCACTGTCACGGCCGGTCGACAGAGATGATTCATTTGTCGTCTCTTTCTCGCACATCATCATCTCTTTTTCCGACAAAACAACGAGCGAAATAATCTAAAAATAAACATCCACGAGAATACAGAAGTTTCTCAAAAGATTGACATAAATTCATACAATGCCCGAAAAGACCTGCATCCAGCTGCTTCCAGCGACCATACTTATTGATACTAAGGTCACCCGACTAATATACTAAGAAGAAATGTTAATGGTTTTCAACAGTATGTCTTGCACTTGAAAAATACAAAACAGAATAGGTAATAATAGTACACACATTAAGGCGGCGTGCGATTCTAATAAACAAGAAATTAGGAACCTCTTATCGAATCATTGTCGGAAAATACTGCGCAGATTACGGCCCAATTCTGCGCAGGCGCAGACTGATACACGGAGCAAATACGCAATAATGAATGATAACAACGTCACAATGACAAGATTAACGTCTGTGCCACGGCCGCAGAATGGATAGAAGAACACAGCAGTAGACGTACTGCTTATTTCTAAAGAAATCCCTTTCAGCAGAAGCAAAGAAATATACGGAAAGGAGAAAAAGTAATATTCGTAACATTAGTCAATCTTTGATACCTTTCTTAGAATACAAACGGAATAAAAAACTGTTTCTTTCCGCCGAAAGGTGAAATATGTTATCAAAATGTCGTACCAACAAACAACATTGCACCAAATGCGGAATTAGCATAGTTTTCTTTATGATACGTTATCATTATTGTCTGTGCCAAATTCGTGCTGACGACCGGTCTTTGTGTCGGAGCAGTCACCCCGACTTTGGGAACTGTTGGAAGTGTTGGATACCAGGTCAAATGAAGTTAAGTTATAGATCCTAAAATCCAAGACCCAGGTTAATTGGCAAAATATCATTTCCATCTTGACCTGGCCGGGAGTTGGACCAAGAACTTCCAGATTAACGGTCAAGTGTCATGACATATAGGTAAGATTAGTAAGAAAGATCCCCTTAGTCCCATTTCGTAGCCAGATTTCGTAGCTGGCTTCGAAACGGGAATAAATTAGTACCATTACGAAGCTGGCTTCGAAATGAGAATAAATTAGTCCCATTACGAAGCTGGCTTCGAAATGGGAAAAAATTAGTCCCATTACGAAGCTGGCTTCGAAATGGGAGTAAAGCAATCCCATTTCGTAGCTGGCTATGAAATATGACAAATTTAAAAATCTATCTAACTTTACCTCCTTACTAGAGTTGATGTAAGGCGGCATTGATAATTATCAATCAATGCCGCCTTATTAGGTACTATTGTACAGTACAGTACAGCTACAATACTATCGTACTGCAGCAAATACTTATATAAATAGTGAAATAACCTAACTTTCCATTCAAAATTATATGATCACAGTTGTTTGTTATAAATAGTTTGTAAATAATAGTAAAAAACTGTCAAACTTCACCCCTTGATCACCACGATAGGGCACAGAAGGAGAATTAATTTTATTTATCTGCCACTGACTGTACTATGACTTATGATGTACATAGGAGATGGCTACGAAATGGGATTATTTTCTTCCCATTTCGAAACCGGCTTCAAAATGGGAATAAAATGGTCCCATTTCGTAGCTGGCTTCAAAATGGGAATAAAACGGTCCCATTACGAAGCCAGCTACGAAATCTGGCTACGAAATGGGACTAAGGGGAAAGATCAAGGTTGCCCAAAGAGCCATAGAGCCATACTATGCTCGGTGTTTGCCTACGAGACCGATTTAGAAATGAGGAGATCCGTGGAAGAGCAAAGGTTGCTGACACAGCCCTGCGGATTAGCTCTTTGAAGTGCCAGTGGGCGCGGCACATAGCGCGACGAACCGATGGCCGATGTGGCAGAAACGCAAGCGAAGCATCGGACACCCACCGACCAAATGGTCAGATGACCAACGGTCATTTTGGAAATCCTATATTCAGCAGTGGACAGTCTGCGGATGAAATGATAATGATGATTAGTCAGAAGTAGGATTTGGTAAGTGTAACAGTGCGATTCCTGATCGGCATTTACATAGCAGTCAGAACAATATTCATATATTGTCCAGTCCATGCGAAGGACGTGTGTGTCAAGTAAACAAACAGTACTAAATCAAGTCACGCGTTGAAGACAGTTGGGTAGTGTTTACGTTTAATATTTGGGGGATCGGCCTTGGCGCCGCCCTTACTCACCCTGAGATATAGGGCTTCACGCGTGGCCGATGTGATTTGACACGTGATTTTGTCTTACCATTCTGTACAACAAATTTTCTCATAAGCTGAAGGATTCATCTACTTATGATGAACCCCTATAACAGTTCATTCTTACCAACTGTTGAATATTAGGCCACCATCTATAAAGTGATTATAGTATGCATCTAGACGTAAGAGAAATAAACAAATGATAATAATATGAATAAGGAAAGACGGATAAATTCGTTATTAGCTGACGTCTAAACTATCAGATTTTGGCATCATAGTAGGTATTCCATTTTTTTTGTTATTTCTTGATTACTATATGAGTTAGTAAATCAGATATCTATCTAAAAGCTTAACTTTTCATAAAGGACTAGATCCACTATCATTTGATCCTTTTTTTTACCAAAAAATAAAACATTATTCAATAAATTCAGTAAATCCTGTAAAACGTACATTTCACATACGAGTGTGGCTCGGCAAATTGGATGAAGTCGGCTCGCTAAGCCGGTCGTAACGAGCTTACTTTGTAGGCAGTTTTAATTAACCTTTAGTTAATGCTGTAAGCTGGAGTTAACGCGCCAATAGGATACAATGCGAATATTTTAAAATCACAACGAACTGGCACAAGTTCAACAACAAAGTGACCGAATAATGTCCAAACATATCCTTATTTAAATAAAAATAATATATTATCATATTTCATTCTTATTGCATACTTACTAACTGTGTTCGCGAATTAGTATTAAACTCAGCATTATTCATTTCGCATGCCATCGACGTTTTAAGTTTTAAAAATAAAGTAGCGCTTCCACGACACTTCGCAAGAACAAATAAAAAAACAAATTTCAATTGTTTTAGATGCTCGTGTGGATTGCCAATGGAGTGGAGATCCCAGGGATTTTAATGAGGGTGTCGGTAGTCCACTCACAGTCCAGAACGAATTGCTGCTTCGTGGTCAAGTGCGAGTTCAGCTCGTGTGGACGGTTCCGTACGTTCATCATAATTTCTTTTAGGAGTTCTTCAGAACCGCCTCTCGGCCTCTGAAATGGTTCCTTTTACGACTACCAGATGGCAAGTTCCGTACGTTGAAATTAATTTATAAGTTAACTAGCGACCCGCCTCGGCTTCGCATGGGCATAAAAACCTTCCTCTTGAATCACTCTATTAAAAAAAACCGCATCAAAATGCGTTGGGTAGTTTTAATGATTTAAGCATACAAAGGGACCTAGGGAAAGAGAAAGCGACTTTGTTTTATACTATGTAGTAATAGTGTCTTAATTCTATAACACAAACCAATCTGGCAAGTCGACAGCATGAAGCATGCTTGAGTTTTCGTATAAGCACATACCTGAAACAAGCGAATAGAATAGAAATCTCTATATTTGTACCAAACAAAATGTACATAATTATTTAAAAACTAGGTTAGGTACAAAGGATATTAAATTAATACAATGCCTATTTACATAAAAACTTATTTTATTAAAACTGTCTATTTAGAACAAATACTCGTATTTTGCATTCGATAGGCCAACTTTTTGCGGTTTTAGGTAAAGCCACGTGGTACAAGTTAGTAATTAAAATAATTGCGAACTCATGCTAATATTTTCTATAGCATCCCAACTAATATTATAAATGCGAAAGTGAGTTTCTATATTTGTTTCCTCTTCACGCCCTATCTACTGAACCAATCTTCCTGTACTTTCACATACACATAGCTAGGGGTATTGAGAAGGACATAGGGTACCTTTATCCCGGGAAAAAGCATTGTTCCCAAGGAAAATTCACGCGGACAAAGCCGCGGGTGAAAGCTTGTATATCATAAAGAGTTAGCTCTTGTTGGTGTCTTAGAGTTCTCTAACAATTGTATTTATTATTATGAATTATTTCCCATAGATAAATATTATATAGCTCCCTTGCTTTACCTACACATAGATAGTATACTTTTCAATGTAGCATGCTGTACATACATATTTAGACCGAGGGGCCTACGCGGACGGAGCCACAGGCCATTGCTGCTAATTAATAACAATAATTAAACATCTGTGACACGATGTATAAACAAACCGACACAAGTATTAGTTCCACGTAGTCAGCCTTGAGACGAGCGACGCCAGGGCCTACGCAAGTGCGCAATCCTTGCATACCGTTTGTTTTCTTATTTGACAACAACACAATATTCTCGAAGTTAATTTCAATAACAATATGAACGGACTTTACAATAATAAAATTTGTTGGTTTTAGTATTCAAAGTATGGTGTAAGAACATCCTCGTTACAGTACAAACAAATAAATCGGCCAAGGTGCAAGAAGGGTTCCGTGTCATGATCCATACAAATCGGCAAAAAATCACGTTTGTTGTATGGGAACCTCACTAAAAAAAATATTTTATTATGTTTTTAGTATTTGGTGTTATAGCGGCAACATAAATACATCGGTTTCGAAATTTTCAACTGTCTAGCTATCACGGTTACGATACGGTGGTGACAGACGTGCGAACAGCGTATTCTAAGTAATAGGGTCCAGTTTTAACCCTTTGAGTACGGAACCCTAAAAGAGAAGTTACAGTCAGTATAGGCACAGTTACTCTTTTACAAATATATGACACGCGTATAAATAACGTCAGGTTTGACATTTGTGTGACAAAAATAGTCAGAGCACAAAGCGTATACAATACATCACCGAAACTTGTCTGAATGACAGACGGAAGGTCATCTTGTTATCGTTTACCAAACAAATCTCTGTTTCTCATGAACTTTTCATTTACTACCAATTTCTCGACTTTGATAAATATGAATAATGAAGCTAGCAATCCACCCCGGCTTCGCCCGTACCGTAGTACATACATAACCTATGTCACTCGGGGATAGAGCGGCTTTCTAGCAGTGAAAGATTTGTTCAAATCGATCCAGTATTTTCGAAGCCTATATTTAATGGTTCTATTAGCTTTCCTAATGGCAGATTCCTAATAGCCCTACATCGTGTAATTAATTACCAGATCGGAGTGCTAGTTGAGATCTGTGACACACATATTAATAAGCAACCTCTGAGACCTTTTTTGTTATGTTAAACATTAAAACAGATCTATTTTTTAATGTGGATTAAATTTTCGACACCTCTATATAAGCAAAAGTCTGCTGTAGTTGTAACTGTCCACACTGGATGATTCACAGCCAGCGTCGCAGCAAGTCGCAAGACAAAGACTCGACCGACTGCCCAGTAAATGGATGCAATTATGGGACCGAAATAACTGGAGTTTAATTTTACGTCCCCGATGTAAACAAAGAGGTTGTTCGGACCACTTCTGTTATTCTAGGTAATTAACAAAATGGAGTGGAACGGAATCACCTTTCGGGTGCAATTAGGTTGTTACTTTTTCTGCTACTTACTTCTTTATGTCTCTTTATTATGATCGCATCTTCTGCAGTTCTAATATCAGCGAATGTTCCAAGGGATTTGGACCTTTTTTGAGGGCTTATTATTGGGAACGACTTTACTCCTACCTACGAGCCTCCAAAGGCAATCCAACGCCACATAAATGGCGCACCGATCGACTAACAATATGTTTGATAATCTGATTTTTGAGGTAGGTAAGGCTTATAATAAAAACTCATCACAAACGGATGAAAGCACGGAGCAAAGCCAGTAAATAATATAAATAAATCAATATTTAAACAATCGACAAGAGAAGGTTACCACACCACGGATTCAAGGATACCTAACATTGATCTGAGGAAGGAGAATTAAAACTCCATCATTTTATTATCTAGAAAGGATATCTAGAAAAGCTAGATAACTTCAAAAGGCAAAAACAATCTCGTAACTTATCAAACAAAAAGGCGAAATGGTTATCACAATCTATTTGGAAGACATTGCCAAGGACAAAATTTATGCAAAATTTCATGAAACAGGCCCTGCTGTTAAATAAATAAACGGAAAATGAGATCTAGGATAATTATCAGCTGCCTGCTGATAAGCAGTTCTTCCGAAGATGGTTATACCACCACCATTGAGGTCCGAAGAGGATACGGCTTGTAAGAAGATCGTCAAGATAGATGTGCATTAAAAATTCGTGTTCCTCATGTACAATCTGCACACAGTAGACAAAACAACGTGCAAAATAAAAGGACTTCCTCTTTAAATGTTTTATAATTAAATTCTATTTGGTCTTGGTAATATCGTTACGGTACACAGCAGTTGTTCAATAAGTTTGTTGATCCAGCTGTGAATGTAGGAATTCGTTACAAGACCGACAGCCGCGGAAACTTTGGGACTGTTTACCTTGTTATGTTCGCCTGGTTTTGGCTGCCGGATACAAAAGGGGATCAACGAGACTTTTGATATTACATCTATATATACTAATATCAACAGCTAAAAGTGTATAAACGTGTTAATCTGTGTAACAGGTCTTTGGTAAGATTTCTAAGATTTTTTTTCATCATAGTCCAAATCGCTGATATCAATTATAGGATTATACTTTTTACAATTCGTGCAGCAATCTTTGGCGCAACTACAGTGGGCCACCTAGAAAAGTATACCAAATAAGGAGTAGGAGTAATTAAGAAAATTAAGCCTTACACCTTAACTGTACATGAAAGAGGAGACAATACCCGAGCCAGATGAACTGGAACAAAGGGTAACAATTTATTTTTCTATAAAACGTAACATTAAGTTTGTAAAAGTAGTACTTAAATAATTTTAGTGAGTCAAAGTGCAGAATAGAACACTCGTGCTCTCTCGTTTCGGATGCCGAGATCCACTTCGGGTCGCTGAGCCAGCGGTTTAAGTAAATAATTTTATTATTAACAAATAGAATGGACTCCTGGCACAGTCGTACAGAAAGGACAGTTCAGTGGCCAGGCCTTAAAGAGTAACCAGTTTTTCGACTCCTGCGCACGGCCGACCGGACCGGCGCACGGCGGCGCTCGTTGCAAAACGCACCCGCCGCTATGTTGTGAAAACACGGCTTATCTGATTTCATTATCAAAACCAGTGCTTTCTGCGTGCGAATCATTTATTTAATGTTTGCTTTGTGGACAATCATCGGCTTTATTTTTATTGATAAATTTACAAAAGTTGGCCCATTGTTCGCGCTGCGCTGACGACACGAGTGTTATCTGTAATAAGGTTGTTTGGCAATTTGGCAAGATGACGTTTCATGTCGAAAGCGTTTATAACCTTGATTGCTGTTCCTAATTATTAAATTAAAATAAAGTTATCCTTATGCGAGGCTAAATCTTTCTTTATTAATTGTTCTTCTTCAATTCAGTTGTAGGTTATGAATTATATTCTTGCTAAAAACGGTCACTTTTAGCAATAACGTCGCATAGGACTTTATTTCTGAATTTCCTTAATCCTTTGGCTATATATTAGATTCGGTGGTTTCTGTCTCTGTTTGTATTAATTTTTATATTTTTACTTCTCTGCCAACATATCTTATATTTACCTCATGATTCATCCAATCAACTCTAACAAACATCTCATTTGATCATTTTTCTGCGTGAAATAGAAACTAAATTATTCTTGTTCAAAATCTTGAGTTGTCAAGAATTTAATTGTCCAAATAATCTATATTCAGATCACAAATAGATCAACGTCGCAAGTCATTGCCAAGGTCTCGGACACATTTACTTGAATTAGTTATTGTGTACAATCCAATTTGATGAACACGCGTTTTTACCTCGAATTCAATACTAGAATTACCTGAAGATTGATGGCCAATAAGATCGTTAATCATGACTTGAATACAACTGTAGTAATTGTGTGTATTCGTGAAATTTCTTTATACATCTAGAATTCAAATGTTGATAACAAATTTATGATGGAATTGTTAGGCTAGGAACAGAATCTTTAATTGAAGAAAATGTCCCAGATTTATATTAACATTCACATAATTTTGGGGAATTTGATGTATTGTACAATAGAGTATAAAACAAATAACCAAACCACGGTCAGCAGCTGGTTATGCAACCCAGAATATGCTTTGATGAGAGACAAGTCATATCGCCAGATAATTTTAATTTAAAATAAATAACAAAAGAAGAATAACACTTTGACTATAAGCAGTCAATCAATAATCAGAGGAGAACGAAAATTACTATTACACAGAAGATGTGTTATGAAGTTGAAGAATGAAAAATTACAACGTCAAAGTTGTCACAGCGGAACTGCTCCAAAGCGACTAGCTGAAAACGCAACTGAAAGTTTAATCCATACTAACTAATATTATAAATGCGAAAGTCTGTTTGTCTGTCTGTCACCTCTACACGGCTAAATTGCCGGACCGATTGTGATAAAATTTGGTAGGGATGTAGTTAACGACCTGAGGTCAAACATAGGCTACTTTTGGGCGCGATATAACAGAGTCCCACGCGGGATGAAGCCGCGGGGAACAGCTAGTACACAATAAAGGTAACGTTATGAGAACTATCTTTGATTAGCAGTATATAATAATAATGAGTCAATCTAAGTGACAAAAAACAGACAGTGAAAGTAAAGAGTGACGACTCAGTGAATCATTCTTAATTTCAACAAGGTGATCCTTCATCAGCGTTGTCTTTACGAGTACTTCTAAAGGCTGTCATCAGTATAGCATTTCCGGTTACATGACTAAGTCGCTGCGCATATAATAATTGCTATGATGATATCATAAAATCAAAAGTGTAGGTATCACATATTTGTGTAATAATAGAATAATATAATTTTCTAATTCTATTATCATGTTTTTGTTAACAGCTGCGTCTAATATTAAACTCGGAACAATTACTTCAGAACTATCTACAAGCTTTTGGAAAACTCAAAACGACTGCTTCTGAGAAGTTAGTTCAATACCTAGAAATCCTAGAAACGTCTTTTGTTCTCTTTATGTCTCTGCTTTTCGAAATAGGTTTAAGTACAATAGGAATCGAATACATTCACTGAATGCTCTACTGACTCTGCAAGGCTGTAACTGTTGGGCCATGAAACCAGCGAGCACGAACAAAATTATGAGCGAGCGGAAGTTATCATGATAGGTCTGTATCATCCTTTTTCTATTATTTGCTGCAATACTGTGAGTGTTGTGACCTGCCTCTTTCTTTACCATTTTTGTATTGATGTTGAAAGTTTCACTTCTCCTATTTTTCGAGTCAAAATGGCTGTGCTATATATAAATAAATATAATCTAATAAAATCTCAAATCAACTTAGTTACATTAAACATTTTTTACTAGATCGGCGTTACCACAAACTTTACAGCGTCTGGTTATAGATACTTTTTGAAAGAAGATGCTCAAAAATCTAGATTTTGGCTGGTGTTTGATGTCATCTGAAATATTCGTTCATAATATATTTTGCCTCGGTTTTCGTGGCCAAGCGTTTAAGAGAAGGTTGTAAGCTAGACTTGGCGCCGTTGGCCCCGCTTGTTGTCTGCTCAAGTAAACTGTTGAATTTTATGGGCTCTTCAGTAGTTGCTTGCTTACACTCTGAGTGGATCTTTTCATGTATAAAGTTTAACTATTAAAACATATTTTAAGAGTAATGCATTTACCATTTTAGAATATAGAAAAAACAACAGTTTACATAAATCAACGGGAGTATTAGAAGGGCGCCAATGCGTAGATGTTAGTTGATGATGATCATCATCAATCATCGTAGATCTGTGTTGAATGGCTTACGATATTTATGTATATATAGTATACTAGCGACCTGCCCCTGCTTCGCATGGGCATAATAACCTATCTCTTGAATCTATTAAAAAAACCGCATAAAAATCCGTTGCGTAGTTATAAAGATTAAAAGAAGAAGAAAAGGATATAGGCACAGAGAAAGCTACTTTGTTTTATACTAAGTAGTGATTCTATTTTCTATTCTATCTTCTTAAAAGGTAGTAGCAGACTGAAACCTAGAGCAATATATATTCACCTAGAGAAGCAGTCTTTAACAAAAGACAGTAAGACACCGCCTGTATTTTTTAGTAGATTGAGCTAAATTTTTGTATAAAAAATTAAAAACATATGACAAAAATAAAAATATTATTGTTTACGTCTGGCAGACTACACTAGTAATCGTAATCAACACGATGCATCACGATAACCAATCGCCTGTTCGAGAACATCCTGGCACTACTGTTTATTTTTAGACAAAATTAAATCTAATCTACGTGCCAAAGGTGGTGTAGGTTCTGACTTAGATAGGCTGATACCTAAAAGGATATTTCAATGTAATCTAAATCTAGTCGAGATGAGAAAAGAGACTTTCCGAATGACTTTCCCATAGACAAAATGCTTTCACTGGGCCACAAGATACCCTGGTCTATGAGAAGTCGAAGTTTTTTATATACGATCTTCAGCATATAAGACTTCGAGTAGGAGACTTTGGGGTCGGCAGACTTTTGAGAGTCAAGTAAAAGAACCTAGTGTCATGAGCTGGCTGCGAGTGAGAGACAATCTGCAGAATTTACCAGTGTGCATATGTATATCCGCTACGGTGTTCGTACAATGCGAATGCGAACACCAAAAAAGAAACAGGAAAACTCCTATTTATTGAAAATTCTACCAAAAATTCGAATTCCCAGCAGCGAGCCGAACATGCAGATGTTGTGATAAGTCGATGCTAACAGAATGAAACCTAATAAAGAACACATAACGTAATATTTAGTCGCCACTGCGGTGTCAAGGTTGATCTTGTTCGATGGTATTACGTCACTCGTACATAACACTTTGCAGTTCAGAAAAGAACTTGTTATTATTATATGCTTCGAGACGGATCGTCAAAAGAGAGGATTTTTTTTTATTCTACTATCAATCAGGGCAATCAGGACTACGGCAGAAAGTGGTAACCGTAAACTCATGAGACACCTGGTGTTGCAGGGACGCGACGCCTGCAACACAACGCGCTTTGCTGACATTATAGGAATCTTTTCACGACCTTCTTGAAGGCTCTCATGTTGTAGACATTCGGGAAAACCGTGGCAGGTAGTTCATTCCATAACCACAGCGTACGAGGTAGAAAATTCCGCTTGAAGCGTACTGTTCGTGTACCTTGGGATCCAAGGTGTGAGAATGGATTCCGAGCATCAAAACGAATCATATAGTACCCAGTAGGCAAAAAGGCACGGAAAGCGGTTACCGTTTTGCGCAGTCTATGAACAGCAATCACCAAGGATGCCATATGCGCATTGCATTCCGTAAATAAATATTTTTCCGTACCTACCTCTTTAATCTTCAATAGTACGTGAAATGATTTATTTAAAGCTGAGACTATCTCAACTGGAAAATATTTGTTTTGACCGTTAGAGAGCGATAAGAGATGGATAAGAGTAATAACTCATATGTAGTTAGTTACCTAATTAATATTCTTATTGGTGATAGTAGTGGTTCAAAGGTTAAGCGTGAAGTGTTGATAACGTCAAATGGTAAACAATTAATTTTAACACATACATACATATTAAGTCAGTGACTTTGTTTGTAGATAGAACTTTTATTGTACAATATGAATTGCAATAAATAAATTGAATAGTGAAAATAGACAAGATTGACCATGCTACCTCATATGTTGAAATCCCTCCAGCAGTTAAGGCTACAGAGACAAGGAAATATACATACACACGCTTGAAAAACATAACCCTCCTTCGACAGCAGTCAGGTAACAAGCATTAAATCAACTTTAAGAGCGGTAATAAAAATGCGGACTTCCCTACTTGTGGTGAATTCGGAAAGTAAATAAAAGACTGTATTTTGAATAGGGCTGATTATTGAAGTTTATAAGAACAAAGAAATTCTACAAATTAGAGAGATAGTTGTAAGCCGCTAAGGTGATACCTCGGTGAACACTAGCGCCACTGTCATTTAAAAATCATTACTCACTGAAAACACAAGTTATCAAAAAGGATCTGAAGTTAATTTTAAACATATTAAATTATAGTTCCCTATAGTTACAAATGACAAAACTGCTAAAAGTGACCGTTTTAAGCAATATTGCAATTTTAACTATAGGGAACTATAATTTAATATGTTTAAAATTAACTTCAGATCCTTTTGGATAACTTGTGTTTTCAGTGAATAATGATTTTTAAATGATGGTGGCGCTAGTGTTCACCAAGGCATCATCTTAACAAGCAGTGCAAACATTACACGTTATTAGAGTAAATTATTGGGTATTGTTTTGACAACGTTTCTCGCAAAGAGCGAAACATTAACTTTACTAATTATTCTGTTTACACAACCTGATGAAAGTCCCGGTGTTTGTGTGTATGTTACAAATTAAAGACTGACAGATAAGAGGCTACGCACAATATGTGTGAATCATTGGAATCACACATAGAAACAAGACAATAGAAATGATTGCTACTATGTTGGCTTATTCAAAAGGTAATTCACTTTTTAAAATTAATACAAGTTTTATTTAGTCTATGTGGAGAAAACCAGATTGAAAGGGAGGAGGAAGGTAATATTATACATGTCAAAGTTGTCTGTCTATAGAGTTGTCTGTATATACAACTTTGACATGTAAGCGTAACAGGCAGACATTGTTGACATTGTTGTCATGACATAGCTGTCTGCCCAAAGAGTAGTATAATACATGCCTGTTACGCTTTCACGGCTACGACCACTGGTCAAATTTTGGTTAAAATTAGTATGGATATAGTTAAAGACCGACTCTGACGCGATATATCTAAGTTAACACGCAGGCGGAGCCGTCAGCAACAGCTAGTGTCTAATAAGTGAAAGTCCGTCTTCACGTGTACCGACATGTGGTACCTTTCTGCACAGCAGTGTTTTGTGATCACATTGGTACATCATAAAGATTGGGTAATCACTTTCAGATATCAACGTCTAGAAGGTTCTCGCTCACAACAAGAACAGCAAATATTTGAAATTATATGTTTCATCGCCAACTTGCGAACTATGATTGCAACCTGCCTTTCATCGTCCTTCGGATTTTGAAATTCAATAAGTATAAAACTATTATTAAATCCTACTAATATAAAAAACGCGAAAGTTTGTAAGAATTAATGGATGTTTGTTACTCTTTCAAGATTTCACAGAAAACGTCTGAGTCGATTTGACTGAAATTTGGAATGGAGATTGCTTAGACCCTGGAACAACACATAGCCTATCATATATTTTATCCGGGAATTCCCACGGGAGCGGAGCCCCGGGCAACAGCTAGTCAATTATAATTCGTCGTGAATTCGTTATGTAATTTGTTTTGCCGTTTATTTCCATCTTCTGTTTCGAAGAGTACTTATTCAGCTATTTGATATTTTTGTTTGAGTGACGAAGAGAAAGGAAGGGTATGTTTGTCTGTTTGTCATTATTTATAACGTGTCTTCTTGATGGCATTGTTGTTATGTCCACAACGTTAAGAAGGACTTTTATACACATAACACACTGAAAAAATATTTTACCTAACTACTTTGGCTATTTGAGAAATAACCAGCGTTGGACAAGCTACTGATGAAGTTAAATTGATTTAACAAAATGGAATTTACAAAAAAAAATACGAAAGGTTTGTTTACATATTGCAAAGTTTGGATGTGTTTAAGTAAGTATTTTTTTCAGTGCATCAGGGTAAAATTTTGTAAATATGCTACACGTCTAATTATTTTTTACTAGCTGTTCCCCGCGGCTCCGCCCGCGTGGGACTCGGTTATATCGCGCCCAAAAGTAGCCTATGTTTGACCTCAGGTCGTTAACTACATCCCTACCAAATTTCATTCCAATCAGTCCATCCGTTTAGCCGTGAAGAGGTGACAGACAGACAGACAGACAGACAGACAGACAGACAGACTTTCGCATTTATAATATTAGTATGGATTTAAAATATGTAGATAGAGTACAGACAACTTAGTTACTTAGACCGTGATTGGAAAATAAACTCATCGATTAGACCAATGGATCTTTTTACGCATAAACTTAAGTACTTAGGTACTTTTAAAGGAAAATCTTACAAATTTTACATTGTATTGTTTGGTAATTAATTAATTACGAATTCAGGTCATTACCAAGAAGTAAAATAGAGCATAGAGCAGCGTCAGTACACTCAGGGTTGACTATCTCCACAATTCCAGACTTACGTAAAATTATAGTAATTTTTTAAACTTTGAAACTTAGGTACAAAATAATCATTTTCAATGTTTAATGTGTATCAGGCCATATCGGTTGACCAAAAGAAAATTGTTTACAGGGATAAGTCCGCTGTTGTGTTTTTTTACTTTTTTTAAATTAACGGATAAAAACTATACATTTTTAAACACAGATCAGCCTAATAGTCAAACATACAGTTCTACCGCATTCCATTTATTTATCAGAAAATACTTGAGTTACTTTCCTATTTATACACATATTTGAATGTATTATAAAAGGTCAAAGCCAACAAAAACATTGGCCACTGTTAGCACAATATATCAGGGCCAGTTGACAAGTACAATTAACACTTCTACCTTACAACTGCATAACTACTAACTAGCACTATTGTCAGATAAAATGAAGAAAAGAGAAAAAAACATACCGATTTCCTTTGTGATGTGCCTCTGTTCGCCGTGATGAGAGTTAGTTCCGAAAGCCTGCCCCATCTTGTTAACACAGCACTGAGATCACAACACAACAATAACAAATGACGATCAGCTGATATCACTGCGCGTGCGCAATCACAACGTGCGCGCGCTCCCACGATTGTCGAGGTACTAAAGAGTGAAGTGAACGATGTTTGATTTGTTTGATAGAATACCGGTGTCCGATAAGAACCGTTCGACCCAAATTGTCTATGATATGTTGTTTTGGCGATGTCGGTAAAATCATAAAATGAAAAATCCATCATAAAATGGCTCGTACTCGTTACTCCGAAGCTGGTCTCCGTTTTGCCTGGAGGATTGAGGCGAGTGTAGTTCGTGATAAACACGTCCTTCAGTCGTGAGACAACGACAAAGAAGAGAAGAGACACAAGTTGGTATAAATTTATGCAACAACTTATGAACTCGGGAATGTTTTACTGTCATTTGGAGATACCAATGATTATATGATATCTCTAGCTCCCTCACTCAGTACAAACATTCCAATATATTCACGAAGTGGACGTTCAGGGAAGTGGACGATTAGTTAAATAGACTTAAAGAACCGACTGGACATTCCGGTAATAAGACCAACGGTACCGATAGGTATATGTTCTTGAACTCTTCCTCCAAAAAGAAAATGTTCTAGCATAAGTTTTTTGACCACAGTCTGATGACCGCTCTTTGTTGCTGATGGAAGTCACCTATTATATCATCTACGGAAACAGGAACAGAGGGTGGGATAATTTTAAGCCGGAGACAATCAGTTGACTTTTCTTGCACTCTACTTTTAATTAACCCAAAAGTTCAGCATATTCAGCTCGTTATGAAATATCCTATTCCTGTATTCTGTGTTAAATTCAGGTGTTCATCGATCGCTAGATAATATTTATCCGCTGTTTATCATTGCCACTTGAGAAGAATTCGGGTCAAGCTGAGAGTTACACAATATGAGATTATTTAATGCAATCACTTTTTTATAAATATCAGTAAAGAGACAGCACTACAAAAATGAATGAAATAATAGACTATAGTCAATCGTTCACTGCTCTAATTTAAAGACTTGAACGCCGATTTTCTAGGGTCTAGCTAGCTATATCCATATGTACTTTACAAAACTGTCCTGATTTGTTTGTGGCTAGCCAGCCCAATCCCAAACGTTCGGCAACGATGCCGAAGACCATGCGAAGAGGAAAAGAAAAAAAAGAAAAGCGGATCCTAGTCTCCGTGCAATCTGGAAGACGCTAAGATGAGAGAGAGAGAGAGAGAGAGAGAGTTAGATGTGGAAGACATCTAGACATCATGATAACATAAAATTTCCACTGGTTTATTTTTAACCCCTGACGCAAAAAGAGGGGTGTTATAAGTTTGACGTGTTTATCATAAGATCTTTATTAATTCACCATTTTTGCATAGTCTCGCGGCCTACAGTGAAAGCTCCGCTGTGTCTGAAAGTAGAGGCCTAAATGCGTGTTTTCAGGACAGGGCAATCGGTATTCTTATGACTTAAAAAAAGTATCAAACCTATTAGGGAACAATACCTGGTAAATACCAGTTAATTTTAGGTATATACTGGTCGAGCAACTAAAAAAAATAACAATATTATGGTAGTTATAAAAAAGTATGGGTTGAAAAAGGAGCCGATTAATATTTTAATCAAGTTTCTGACACCTGCGTGTTTCTTAAATAGAATTCCAAAAATATGGCGTCTATTTATTAACCTATACCTATTGAGTGCAGCCAATGACACATACTCTCATTTTATAAGAACCTGTTCGCCGTGCTCCACATTTGGACAAACAAAGAATTTCCCCATTTCCCACCGTCTCGCGAACATTACAATAGCGCACTAGTGAGATACGACGGATTCTCTAGCACGCCCCACTTTCAAAGTGTACTATAATTTTCACTCTTAAAGCAGTAACAGTGACAATGACAAGATATACAAGTCAAACCACTCTACATTTCTATACTATATATCACTATCACTACATAGTATAAAAAAGTAGCTTTCTCTGTCCCTATATCCCCATGTATGCTTAAATCTTTAAAACTACGCAACGGATTCTGATGCGGTTTTTTTAATAGATAGATTGATTCAAGAGGAAGGTTTATATGCCCATGCGAAGCCGGGGCGGGTCGCTAGTTATCCATACTAATATTATAAATGCGAAAGTCTGTCTGTCTGTCACCTCTTCACGGCTAAACTACTTGACCGATTGTGATGAAATTTGGTAGGGATGTAGTTAACGACTTGAGGTCAAACATAGGCTACTTTTGGGCGCGATATAACCGAGTCCCACGCGGGGCAAAGCCGCGGGGAACAGCTAGTAATCCATATCCATACTTCCATACTTCCATACTAATCCATACTAATATTATAAATGCGAAAGTCTGTCTGTCTGTCACCTCTTCACGTCTAAACTGCTGGACCGATTGTGATGAAATTTGGTATGGATATAGTTATGCATTAGGAGTCAAACATAGCCTACTTTCGGGCGCGATATAACCAAGGCGCACGCGGGCGGAGCCGCGGGCAACAGCTAGTAAATATATACTGACAAATCACACAGATATAGCCCCAAAAAAGTTCAAGACTTGTGTTTGGGATACTAACTACTAACGATACTTTTATGTTATAACAAATACATATTAAGATAAACGTCCAAGACCCAGGCTAACAAGATCATTTTCCATCTTGATCTGATCGGGGATCGAATCCTGGACCTCCCGAGAGACGGTTACGAAGAACTCTGGACACCAGGGTATGCAGAGCCATTTGATGTTGTAACCGACACGAGATGTAGAGGTACGTCATAAAGTACGATTTGGAATTATTTTTATGACCTGCCTGACGTGTCAACTGTATTCTATATATTGCTCCACTTAACACGTACTTGCAAAATTTAAAACTATACATAGAGTAAAACGCAAATGTTTCAAGCGCTATTGGAATATTTTAACATACCGTTAATAACTTAAGAGGACAAAAGACATTGGCGTCAATCACCAAAGCGTCGAGGAGTCACTCGGTTGTGCTAACTTTTGTTTCCATAATACCAGGTCACTGTTACACGACCTGGTCATGATGGACGATGACGCGATACTAACTGGGTCATGCTGTGTGGTAGGACTTGGTAGAACCTATTATAGTAGAAGCCTTAGGGTATTAAAGTAAAAACTAGCATGAGATTTTATAAACGCAGCTAGCGTTAGAGGTTTGTATGACAAGCCTGTACAGCGCCTGGCGGATAGTAAGGAAACTAAGTAATTCCATACAAAATCCTGACGCAGTCGCTCGCGTCTGCGTTTATAATTCGGATTGTTTGATTTCAATAGGATATTCTAATCACTTATTGACGTCAATACAAGACGATTAAATCTCGTACTAGGGGTACAGGATCCCAGGTATCGCTGGAGGGAAGAATGCTGGAGAGATGAAGTTTGCAGATACCTGGAAGCCCTCCAAAGAGCCGACTGGCATCGATTGTACCGCGCCACAGACACAGCCATCACTGCTGGGCGTCGATTCTGCTAACGTTAAGACAAAATCGTATCAAAATAGTGTTTCAATAGTAGTGCTTTTTACACACTATTTACAAGAGTTATGACAGTATGATGTGATGTGAATGTAGTGTATGGTGTGATCATCAAAAGTGATATAAAAAAAAATACATTTCTTGTAACCAGTGTGTAAAAAGCACTACCATTGAAAGACTATTTTGACACGATTGTGATTTAACGTTAGCAGAATCGGCCCCCTGGATAGGCCCCCGCTTCTTTCCATTCTCAATGCATCCATTCGTGTTTTGTAATTATCAGTTTATCAGACATTTAGTCCATTTGGTTAGTAAACAATAGTGCTTAACCTAGTGTTAGTAACACATTTCACAAAAATGAAATAATATTGCCATTCAATGTCGCTCAATCCCATTTGAGATTGAGCAGCAGTGATTGACATAAGTACAGTCTAACCTACTTGTAATCATGCTCAGGATGCTGTTGGCACTAGCACGGACTCTGCGCACCAGGGATGCGCATCTTTTACGCATCGTATAAAAACAATCGTAATACAATCATCACTATCACTACATAGTATAAAACAGTCGCTTCCCGCTGTATGTCCCTATCATGTGGTCCCATTCCCTTATAAAAAGATTTAGTTCCTTTTATTGCCAACAGTTGGCGCTACGAGGATTGAAAAAATCGAATCTAGTTAAGATCCCCCTTGTTTTTGGCAAAAAAAGAGTGTGAATTATTGAAACAAGATTTTTTAACGTATCGTCATTCTACCACAAACTGCGCTAGCGCTTTATTTATTAAGTTATAGAAGTTAGAATCTCAGTTTCCCAAGTGATCGATAGATGGCGTTAGTAAGCCTCAGTATGGAGAGACTACATTGGTACACTAAAAATAGGCGCGCTTTTTTGTATGGCGGTTAAATATTTGTACTAGCATAGTATTCTGTAATCTGTGGTATCTATGTATGCTTAGATCTTTGAAACTACGCAACGGATTTTGATGCTGTTTTTTTAAATAGATAGAGTGATTCAAGAGGAAGGTTTTTATGTATAATATGTAGCATAGCACCCGTGCGACGAGTAGCTAGTATCATATATACCCACTTCATCTTTGAGTCGTGATAAGGCGAATCAACACCGGCACGTTGCAACGCGCATGTCTTACCTGAAACAGAACAAACGAACCGTCAGTACATATCATCTTAGCATTACTTAACACGGTTTAATATTAAACCTTATGTCTATCAAAGTATAGGTATGTATAACCACAGATTAGAGAGATATAGAGGTTCAAACCTCTACGGGAATTCTAAGGGAAAGGCGCCAACTTTTAATCAATTGGAATAATCAAAGACCGGGCGAAATGAAGGAGTAGAAGCAGGAAAGTAGACCCTTGGGCTCAGAAGTAACCAGCTGAGGACACAACCAGGAAAGCGCTTGGATAAGAGTGCTCTTATATAATTATCTTTTTTTTTCACAAACTTTGTCATCGCTTATGTGTGTTTGCAATGTTTTTAAATAAACTTTTAATCTATTTTATTCTAAGAGAGAGATACAAACATGCTTATAAACAGGTCAAATAGATAACTAATATAATGTTTTTCTTTTTAAATTAATAAATAGTAAGCTACAAGAACTAATCTAAACACAAGACACATCGAATTTTAACTGTCCAACTAGCCCAAAACTCGGCAAACCCACAGGATGCAATTAGCACCTGATACGGATCCCGCGGCGTCTGATTTCCCGCGCAAACAATAGCTGCACTAGCGCCATCTACAGCTGAACTCACCGCCGGTAATCACTTTTCCGGGATGAAGCCTTTCCGATCCGAACAAAGGAAAATGGCTGAAACTACGGCTATTGGCACTAAATGAGACTGCTCTGACTCTGTGGTTAGGCGATTGTCTATTATCCGGTGCCTTCATGAGGCGGTTAAGGCTCCTCCTACGGTCTTACTAGCGCCACTTCCCAAAATAAAAATTATTTCTGTAATTGAGTTTATCTGAAATCCTCGCGCAACTTTTTTGCTAGTATCCTTAACTTACATTAGAACCGCGAAAGTCATTGAAATACTATCCGCTTTACCCTTACAAAAAGTGCCAAAAGTTGCCGTTTTTCAATGACTCAAGGTTCTAATGTAAGCAACAAAGTTGCACGAGAATTTCTGATAAGCTCGCTTAAAGAAAGATATTTTTTTGGGAACTGGCGCTAGAGACCTAAGGAACGACCTTAAGAAACACTGACACTGAAAGTCCTGGAACGCAATCGTTATCGAAGCAAATGAATAATTCATAAAATTGACTTCTTATATTTGACTAATGCTAATATTCAAAACATGTTTGTTGTAAAAATCTATTTTTAAAATGTTCATATCATTTCAAAAACAAATGTGACAGACAGCACGAGACTAAATAAATACTACAAATCCATTTATAGTACGTAAAGTAGGAAAACACACCGTTTTTTCGGGGCTATTCCAGGGTTTCGAGATTTGAAACTTATTTACTTTGATTGAAAAATCCCTATTTTCTATTTCCTGATAGTGTATTGTTTTTCTGCAACCGATCAACAGACCGACCGATAGTTTTTGCAAACTTAAATTTTTCTTGTTGACGACGGAATTCTAAAAGGGTTCTGGCAAGGCAATGCCTTCATCTCCGGGACAAGCAGCGGAGGGTAGCAAGCAATAAATCCTTACCTGGCTTTGCCAATGTGCGTGCCTACATTGTTGACACTCAGATTTATTGCTATGGGTTGAGGACACGTGTAACATATGGAATTTCGTAAGATGAAAAGCGGTTACCATGCTATCTTACTGACAAGTTAATTAAGTGTACTTTCACCATAAAACTCGAAAACAAATTAAGGAATTCTAATCATAATTTTAATTAATGTTCACTTTGTTAAGTTAGACGGTGTTGTAACACCGTTTCATAATTTTACTTTAATTTCATTAATTTGTGAGAGTAATATTAAGCGCCCGACTGAAATTTGAACTTGTTTGCAAGACATGTGTTTGTGCATTTGCCAACACTATTTCAATAGGAGTTTTACTGGCTCAATGAATTGCGTGAATAAAGAACCGAACATAAAAAAAACATGTTAGCAATCAAACATCTTCGTTTCATACATTCTAATTCCGCAAAAGCAATGGAAGATATCGCTTCTCCCTTTTCCGAGCGTATTTCATTGTTGAGTCTTCAGCTTACGCTTAGCCCATGATGCGCTGTTTAATCGTGGTCCTGGTTTGGCTACAATAGAGCGACTGACCTCAGTAACCAGAGCAATAGGAATATGGTCGTATTAGTGGCCAACACTGCCAGAGTTTTTAGGCTGCCTTAAGGCACCTGTCAAAGCCTAACGACTGCCATTTAACAATAACAGTCGGGACCAACGGCTAACGTGCCTTCCGAAACACGGAGGAGTTAAGATAAAAAATCCACCATTTGCGAACAATCCAAGCTAGGACGCGCGCTAGCCATCGCTTGACGCGTGCTATCGTAACGAACACGCACGCCCTGCTAGGCTCTTAAGCCTCAATCGATGGAAGATATCGTTAATCCGCAATAACTCCATCAAAGCTGGGACATTAACAAAACAATCTAGGGACTATAAGATTAAGATCGTTTCCGCCCAAATTCTATATGGAATCAGTAGAATATTGTATTCTTGGTTGACAATTATAAGAGCCGTTCAAAAGGGAGGATAACTTAGTATTTAATTATGTAATCTGTGGATGTCACCAATATAAATACTTACTAATCTATACCTAAACAGCTTTGGTGAAAAAATGTCTTACATTATTAGAATAATTGTTTTTGCCTAAAAAACGAAACCGACTTCAACTCCTCAACTAAAAAGGATGAAATAATTTCTTTTAATAAAATATGCTAATTAACGAGCCAGCAGCTAGTCAACGAATTCGTAAAATTGGCACCTACTTCAAATTTATTAAAATGTTTGATATAAAGCATATTTAAACAACAATGTATTAATTATTTCATCCTTTTTAGTTGAGGAATTGAAGTCGGTTTCGTGATTTAGGCAAAAACAATTATTTTGTACTTTTTAGTTTTGAATACGCAATACCTTACAACTAAAAAGTTGTAAACACTTTGCATTTTGGAAAGTCGGGTAAACGTCATCAGCGTCATCTCACCTTATTGACATGGAATATATCATAAACTACCCAAATCGCAATAAAACTTGAAGAGTTCCCTCGATTACTCCATGATTCCATCTCAGATCCTGATCTGATGACTATGGAAACATCTAGAAAGTATACCCCTTCTAACAAAAAAAAGATTTTTACAAATCGATTCAGTGGCCTTGGAGTAATCGAGCAAGATATATTGCAATCACAAAGTTGTAAATACCTCGCATTTTTGAACGTGGGTTAAATTTTCCAGCATTGTCTCACCTACGTCTCACCTTACTAACATGGAATATATCAAAAAATACCCATGCCCAATACAAAACTTGAAGAGTTCCCTCGATTTCTCCATGATCCCATCATCAGATCCTGACCTGCTGAAAATGGGACCAATCGAAAGTATACCATCTCGAACTAAAAATTTTTTTTTAAATATTGTCCAGCCGTCTTCGAGTATCCGGTAACATACATAAAAAAAAAAAAGAAACATACCGACGATATGAGAACCTCCTCCTTTTTTTGAAGTAGGTTAAAAATACTATCTTAATGAGGTTTCACTTTTTTATCTTATAGTATAAAGTTTATCTCACTTGGTTTGAGTAAAAAGCAGTTGAACATAGCGGTAGCACCGCGAGGGAGTGAAGTATGCGCTACGCTAATAAATCTAGTAATTTATATATATAAAAAAAAATCTGAAATGAATATATACAACCAGTGTGTTCTCTTACAAACAAGACGAATTTAACACCTTTATAGCTAAACTAGCTGTTCCCCGCGGCTTCGCCCCGCGTGGGACTCGGTTATATCGCGCCCAAAAGTAGCCTATGTTTGACCTCAGGTCGTCAACTACATCTCTACCAAATTTCATCACAATCGGTCCAGCAGTTTAGCCGTGAAGAGGTTGCTAGGTAATGAAACGCCGGTTGGAGTCTAACTAAATATATTTCGTACTACCGACAGTTATACAATAATTAACAATTGCTTATAAGTAGGTACTTCGCATACCTTCCACATCCCACCACCAAAACCAAATCCACTACTTAAGAAAATATCTTACTTAATGTATAGAACTTAATAATAAATGTTTATATGAAAGTGAATACTATTTTAACTTAATTGGAACTGTTTCCTTGTTCTTAGCTCTTCGGTAAGCTCGTCTATCTCGCTCTGAGGCATCCGGCAGTAGAGAAACTCGTGGTTCTGAATGAGCTCCCGTACTGACTTCTACCGCATCTTCAAATTCATCTCCGGAATTGATCATAATATTCGGTTCGTCCTGAGCCCGGTTCTCTCCACTACCGGATCCCTCCGTCACAATTTCGGAATGTATATCTTGACGGCCAGACCCCTCAGCCTCTTTTATTGGCTCTGTACTAGCACGAGAAAGGGAATATCGATTTTTATTCGTTAGTTGAACGATTTGGTCGTGATGTCTACGCCATTCGGCGGTATCTCCAATCTTTACTTTACAAGAGGTGGGCCCCGTAATTTCTGAGACATGACCTTTTGTCCATTTGTTCCCGGATTTGGAATAATCACGTGCTAGTACAGCATCGCCAGGCTCGAGGCGGCGGTGCCGTCCGCCCACGGCCGCCACCTGCTTGTCTTGAGCGGCGCTCACGACAGCCGTGCCGTCCGGACGCAATGCGTCGAGTCGGCCCCGTAGCCGATGCCCAAATAGTGCGACCGCGGGCGAAACGCCAGTCGTCGCATGTTCGCAATTTCGATATTGAAATAAAAATCTGTAAAGAGCAGTGAGAATGTCTTCTCTTTCAAATATTGCCCGTTTTATGACTTTTTTAATCGTTTTGACGGCATTCTCCGCCTCGCCATTGCCTTGGGGTCTGTATGGGGCCGATGTCGAATGTCTTATTCTATTTCTTTCACAATATTGTTTGAATTCCATGGAAAAAAATGGTGGACCATTATCGGACACTAATTGTGCAGGAATGCCGAATCTAGCAAAAATCGACCGTAATGCCGTGATAGTCGCACTCGCTGAGGTACCCGCCATCGCAACAGTCTCTATCCATTTTGAATGTGCGTCAATTACTATCAAAAATCGTTTACCTGCACAATCGAAAAAATCTACATGTATTCTCTGCCAGGGATGCAGCGGATACTCCCACGGGTGCAACGGCGCGCGCGCAGGTGCGTCCCGCACGGAGCGGCACGCCTCACATGCGCGACACATCTCTTCTATGTCACTGTCAATGTTCGGCCAGTAAACATAATTTCGAGCGATGTTTTTCATTTTATTCATACCAAGGTGCCCACTATGAATTTCTTTTAATACGTCTAATCGTAATTTAAATGGAATAACTACTCTATATTTGTAAATTATACAACCGCGATCTGTAAACAAATCTTGTTTACGGGCAAAAAAAACTTTTTCCTCACTATCAGTGGGCGATGACGGCCAACCAAACAATAAATAACCTAATACTTTACAAAGAAGGGTATCTTTCTGGGTTTCTTTAGCCACATCAATAAAATTGATAGGTATAGATTCTTCTACAAAATTTAAATAATCTGTTTGAGAAGCTAGCGGTCGCTCATGTGCCAGTGGCAAACGCGATAAAGTGTCGGCCGGACCATTGTCCGCCGATCGAACAAACTCAATGGTAAAGTCATACCCCGCTAGCCGTGCTGCCCAACGCTGCAGCCGACTGGCCGCCGTCTGAGGGATGCCCTTCTTGTCCCCAAATATATAAGTAAGGGGCTTATGGTCAGAACGCAGAGTGAATCGTCTGCCAAATAGATACTGGTGATGTTTCATAATGCCATAGTATATGGCCAAAGCTTCTTTATCTAGCTGACTATAATTGCGTTCAGCTTCGTTTAGTGCGTGAAGCGCAACTAACGGGGCGCTCGCTGCCGTCCTCGTAGCGGTGTCCCAGAATCGCGCCTACACCATATGCACTGCTGTCCACTGACAACACGAGCGGCCGCCCCTCCTCATAATGGGCTAACACTTTATTACTTAATAAGACCTGTTTAGCATTTTCAAATGTCTTAGCACACTGTATATTCCAATCCCACTGGATGCCCTTTTTTAAAAGATTGTGCAACGGGTGTAGTAAAGAACTTAAGTTTGGTATAAACTTTCCATAATAGTTAAGTAATCCGAGAAAACTTTTAAGCTGTGTGACATCCGTGGGAGTGGGTATTTTAGCAATCGCTTCAAGTTTGGCTGGGTCGGGATGTAGCCCGTTCTTATCTATAATGAATCCCAGGTATTTTACACTTTTTTGTAAAAAGGTGCATTTCTCTAACTTAACAGTGAGACCCATCTGACGTAGCCGGCCGAGTGCAGCTCGTAAATTGCGCATGTGCGAATTTCTATCCCTACCAGTTACACAAATGTCATCCAGGAACACTACTGTGTCTGGGACGCCGCGCAACGTCTCCTCCATTAACTTTTGAAACTGTTCTGGTACACAAGAGAGACCATACGGCGTCCTACGATATGAAAATGTACCTACATGTGTTGTGATCGTTGTAAACTTTTGTGACTCTGAATCTAATAATAATTGTTCGTACGCATGTCTAAGGTCAATTTTTGTGAATTCATCCCCATTACTTAAATTAGCAAACAATTCTTCGATACGTGGGAGCGGATAATGATCGCGTTTTAATTTTGGATTGATCGTTATTTTATAGTCACCACATATTCTGAGTTCTCCGTTACTTTTTACTACGGGTACTATAGGGGTACCAAAATCTGAATGGTCTACCCTATAGATGGTACCGTCGCGCTGCAAGCGGTCCAGCTCTCGCTCGACGCGCTCGCGCAGCGCTAGCGGCACGGGCCGCGCGCGGTAGTACACGCCCGAATCTTCAACGAGCTGCAGTCGTAATGTTTTTTTACATGTTCCTAGTTTATAAGTAAAAACTTCAGGGAATTCCTTACATAATTGGCTCACCAATTGATCCTCTTCGATTAATTTATTCACATTTATTTGAGTTATTTTTAACGCTTTTAACCAGTCTCGACCAAGTAGGGGTTTCCCGCCCCCTTTTATGACATATAAGCGAACATTTTTTGCCGTGACTGCGTTAAATCGAATATCAACAAGAATATATCCTAGAGGTTCAATTCTTGAGCCAGAGTAACTTCGTAAAATCAAGTTATCTGTGTATAATTTAGTATCCTTAAATAATAAATCGTAATCAAAGTCATTTATGGCCGATATACGACTACCCGTGTCTATCTCGCAGTTTAAGGTTTCAGAGTTCACTTTCACTTTAATAAAATAAGGATCGTTACCTCGACACGTCGATACCACCAAGTTGAAGAAGTCATCCTCCTCCGATCGTTCATCCACAAAATTTTGACGCAATTCACTATTTTTACCACTACGATCACACACTTTACTGCACATCACACGTAAGTGACCGCGCTGCTTGCAATTATCACAGTTGTAATTGGCATAGCGACACCGATTTGCCGGGTGGCCCTTGCCACAACGCCAACACTGCGCCCCCCGCCGGGCGCCGCCGCCGCCGCCGCCGGTGCCGCGCCGGCCTCGCACGGCATGCAGCGCCTCACCGGGCGCGCCGCCGCCGCCGCCGCCGTCCGTGCTCCCCGCCGCGGCCGGCCCGGACACCCCGCTCGTCTCGGCATGTCGGTCCGCCGCCTCCAGGGCCAGAGCTAGCTCCACCGCCTTCTGATAGTCGATCGTTTTTTCCGCAAAGATACGAGACCTCATCAGTTCGCTCGCGAGACCCGAAACGAATTGATCCCTTAAATCCTCCTCGAGCCGAGAGCCGAAGTTGCAGGTGACCGCGAGGTGCTTGAGGGCTTGTAAGTATTCGGTCAGAGATTCTCCTACTCGCTGTCTCCTCTGACGGAAAAGATGTCTTTCTGCAATTTCTGAGCGTTGCGGCTCGAGGTGGAGGCGGACTAACTCCACCAACTGTTCGTAAGTCTTATCTTCCGGATTATCAGGTGCACATAGATCACACATCAAACTATAAGTCGCTTCCCCGACTACCGTAATTAACATCGACACTTTTAGCTCCGGTTTAATTTCGTTGAGTAAAATGAACTGATTGACCCGTCTTACATAGGCCGGCCATTGTTTAGAGGTTAGATCGAACGGTTCAATTTTACCGATTGGCATCGTAAAAACTGGATAAATACTATAGAGTATTTTGAAACACAATACACTTATTGATATTTAACGGTATTTAACCCGAAATACGCGTAGGATTATTTTTAATGACACACTTTCAAATCACCTCGTCGCCAGTGCTAGGTAATGAAACGCCGGTTGGAGTCTAACTAAATATATTTCGTACTACCGACAGTTATACAATAATTAACAATTGCTTATAAGTAGGTACTTCGCATACCTTCCAGAGGTGACAGACAGACAGACAGACTTTCGCAATAATATTAGTATGGATTACAGCTACAGCGCTTACCAAAGAAATAAACATACATACATACACATGCAATCGAAGAATATGACCCTTCGCAATCAGATAAAAAGTAAGTACACTCTAATAGACTGATTTAGCTCCAATGTAATGGAATTACTAGTAGACATCTCTTAATAATGTAGATGGAGTCTGGGACTGATGCTGATAGCTCGCACGTATCGGTTTAAAAGGATTTGCGTGGATGTAGGGTTGCTACAGCTATAATCCATAGTACTAATAGAGTACGATAAAATATTCTTTTTCTTTTACAATTTTTTTTTTACGCTATATAAAATTTTACCTATATACATACTGCCGCTGCTCCAGAATTTAATGTGAAGCAGCGCGGCGCCAGATTATGATTATTTGGTCGGATTCTCTATCCGACGTTGTCCTGAAGATAATATATGTAAACAATATTAATTCGATAATCTAGAATCAGGTCTTGTAAGGGCTAATAACTGAGTCCAGATAATGTCTTATTCATTTTTCACTTCACTACATAGTATAAAACAGTCGCTTTCTCTGTCCCTAATCTTTTAAAATACGCAACGGATTTTGATGTTTTTTTTAATAGATAGTGATTCAAGAAAAATATTTTTACGCGAAGCCGGGGCGAGTCGCTAGTTAGAATATATATGAACATAGAAAACATTGGTAGAGTTTTAGATTCATCTTAAAATGCACCGAACATGGCTCGGAATAAAACTCTAAATATATGATTGAACGCGGTCTTAGCTTGACCTCCAACCAAAAAAATAAATAAAACAGCAACACAACCACAGAACAGAGAAATTATCAACACAACCCTAGTCACCACCCTTCGATTCGAAGGGAGGCCAAGTGATGAAACCAGACGCGAAAAAAAACAGTCTGGTTTAGACAATGCATAAACACGTCTGTCTGCCTATCTGTACGTAGGTTTATCGGTATAGACTAGTCTAGAATTATGGACTCACAGCGTAATATTTTGGAAACATTCAATATTCAAATATTGTTAAATTAGCGACCCGCCCCGGCTTCGCATGGGCATAAAAACCTACTCTTGAATCACTCTATCTATTAAAAAAAACGCATCGAAATCCGTTGCGTAGTTTTAAAAATTTAAGCATACAAAGGGACATAGGGACAGAAAAAACAACTTTGTTTTATACTATGTAGTGGTAGTAATATAGTAACGAGTACGTAGTAACACATACTTTCTCTACTATATTTACCATTATCAGATACGATATGAGATAATAGTGATATTTTAAGTATGCGCCAAGGCCGGACAGATTTCGTCCATAAATTTAAACATCGCATCTTCAGCACAGTACATGGACTCATCATAATTTCGTGTAGGTGGCACGGTTAATCGACCATGCACGCCCCGGTGTCAGAGTTCTCTGGTACCGCCTCTCGGGCTCTGGTCTCTTTAACGACTACCAAATGGTAGCCAGGACCAACGGCTTAACGTGCCTTCAGAAGCACGGAATCATCTTTATTATCAGACGGTCAGGTGATTCACGCCTGCAATGTCCTAACCAAATTGAAAACAATTAAACAAAGTATGCTTCTCGTGGGAATCGAAGCCACGACCCCCGGGTCTACAGGCAAACAAACGCCTTAACCACTGGACCACGGAGGCAGCACATTGACTGATTTAGTATAATGGTAATTTACATATCTTTATTGTATAACTTACCCCTTTTTTTATCATTTTTTTTCTAACCTAATTTGTTTTCTAGTAATTCATAATCATCCCAATCTCAACTAATATTATAAATGCGAAAGTGAGTTCGTATATTAGTTTGTTACCTCTTGACGCTCTATCTACTAAAACAATCATGCTGAAATTTCGCATACACATAGCTAGGAGTATTGAGAAGCACATAGGGTACCTTTCGTCCCGGGAAAAAGCACTGTTCCCGAGGGAAATTAATGCGGGCGAAGCCGCGGGCGAAAGCTAGTAAGTACATAAATATCCTAGTTTCATCGTCGTGTGGTGTAACTGGCCAATTCTACTCTACACGACAGTGACTAAGAGGGTATTCTATTGCGACAAGCAGGCGGAGTTAATGCCCCGTGTGTGGCTTCATTTAATATCTTGTTCGTTACTTTGTCCGTTGCGAAGAACGTTCTAGATTTATGGCCATTTCCGACCTGTCCGGACACTGGGGAAAGTAATTATATTATGGCCAACTCTGTAACTACATTACCATCATCACTCCTGGATATAAGTCGCAGAATCCCCAAGTTGACCCGTTAGACCTTATATCGAATTATCGATATGCCTTATAAGGGGTTTCCGTATATATAGCTAAAATAATGATGGATTTAAGGAATACGTTAAAGATAAGGATGACAGAAAGACGATCTAAAGATGGATAAATACAAGTATAAATCCCACTAATATTATTAAGGCGAGAGTTTATATATTACTTCTTCACGATTAAACGGGTGGGCCAATTTTTATTAAATTAAACAAAGGCAAAAGTACGTAACAGGTCCCGAACAAATACGAGTACATTCAGTACTCTGCATGTAGTTTTATTTTAATCATGATCTGCATAAAATGTATTAAGTAACTATTCAATCTTACTTCTTATAAGCCAAAAATATATCTGTTGCAAATTGCACGGAGTAACAAAAAGGACCCAACGGTTTATCAAATTCAAAACACAATCAAAACTTCGCAAAGGACATTTTTATGGACAGTCTCATCATTACACTGGTTTACGAGATACGACAAACAAAAACAAATAAAGTTTGCAGCGGTCACCGCACCGATATAAAAGGATTGTTTGAGGACACACAGAATATCCTCCAAAGCTACGTAGACGTCTAACACGTAAAATATGTTTCTGCTCATTTTAGGATTGTCCTTTGAACTTGGTTTACCCTCTGTGTTTAATAATAAGGTTTAAATTGGGGTTTTGAAATGGAGTCCATATAATATTCATGACAGAAGACATGGATGGATTGCAATAAAGAGAAAATTAGGGTGTTGGGAGCGGATGAGACGACTGACAGAAGAGAAATAATTATAAGGTTTAAAATTATATTAGCGTTTCCCCGGTCGCATCGAAGCCATATGGTTTCAAAGCCTGGGGTTCAGTAAAACGCGATGTAGATTCTAATTCTATGGGAATGGGACATAAGTGTTTGAAGTTTTAAATGACAGGGCTTTCAAGGAAAAATCTGCTTTAAACCCGCTTAAGTTTTTGCAGGTCTTGTGGCATCGAGCTCAGAACATAGTGTTTTGTAGGCACTGTAATTTGGTGGAATAAAGAGTATTGTAAATATGTATGGGGTGTTTTGTAAAATTCGCATAATTAATGGTCCCGTCCAGGCCAGAATGCATGTTACAATGAGCATCGAAAATAGAGTGCTGCTAGCTAACACAGATCCGCAAGGCCGCTTATTTTCGCAACCACTGATCTAGATTCCCGAAAACATAATAGTATTTCCTAGAAAAATTATAATGTTAGTTTCTGTTGAAGATTTAGTAATCGATAATGGAAACAATATTTAATGAAAATTGGCAATAACAAAGACCACGATTTTGATATGGAAAGAAACATGCATGCGGAAAACTAGCACCAATTCGTAAGCCGTTAGCCCCAGCTGTTATCACTAGATAGCAGTCGTCAGGCTGTGTTTGATGCCTTTAGACAGCCTGAAAAATCTGACAATGTTGGCCATACTAACCTAGAACCTAGAACCGGATCATGTTCATTGTTCATTTTATTGAACAATCGTATTGTAATAAGCTCTGAGGCGTAAGCTGAAGATGCACGATACACGCTCTAATGATAATGACACAAGAGTTTAAAGCACAGAAATTATACTGTGGTTTAAGGCTTAGAAGTTAGGAAGCAATCAAATTTAACATTGTCACATATATATATTCCTTATATTTCGTCGAATACCATTATCCCCCTGTCCAGGGCGTTCGCACCAACGCGACCCTGAGCCTCATCGATTGCCGGCGACCTTCACCCTGACTCTCAATAGCAGCTCGTGGCCACACGACAAGTGATTACTATTGTGTACACAAGTAATGGTCACTACGGCCGCGATATAGAAAGTAATGGTTAAAGATTGTTATCGACTACCTTCATTTCATCAATTATAAGGATTGCGTGCCTAAAACCGATATGATCTCAAAAGGTATTGGAGTAGTTCTTCCTTGTAAATGGCATTAAATACTGGTAGCTCGAAAAAAAAGGCAATCATCGTCAGGAGATGAAAGAAGAAAAGAAATTAAGTAAAATCCAACAAATATTGTAAATGCGAAAGTGAGTTTGTTTTTTGTTAAGCTTTCACGCCCTATCTACTGTACCAATATTCGAATAGATAGAAATATTGAGAAGGGCATACCTTTCACCCCGGGAAAGTGTTCCCGTGGGAAATTCACGTGGGCTAAGGCGGCGGGAGAAAGCGAGTTAGACAAAAAATTAATGAAGTATTACCATACTTGCCTGCTTATCCTTGGCCGCACGGAGAAACAAATTTTAAGTACGCATCGTATTAGCTATCCGACCGAATTACCCATTCGTGTCTAAGCTGTGGCACTAATCACGGTAAAGATAGGAGCACCAACCCCGCTCCTATCACTGGGATCCAGCCTGAAGCGTACCAATCCCTCGTCCGTGCCTACCTATGTTAATCTACAGTTACATTTGAACACATATTAAAATTATCAACAGCAATATCATATCAATATCAAATACTAATAAAGGCCATGTTAAATCACTAGAGCACAATACACGTCTGCACCGCTCGGCGAACCCAAGGAGAAGAGAGCGTTACACTCATACTCACCCCGACACTACTATTGCCAAGAGAGGTTTACCTGTAGTGGGGAGATATCTGTCACGTGATGTTACCGGGCGCTAACACTCGGCCGTCCTGAAAAATCCGGTCGTCCCCGACCGTCGAGCTCGAACCATGAAACAATAATACATTGATTGAATACAAATCACCATTTATGCTTTTTCTATAATGACCTCGCCATCTCGATAATGCATAGTATCTTGGGTTGTTTATCAGTGTTCCGAGACCATTATGACTTTTCCGTTTCAATCACTTCTGGTTTTTAACTGATCGAACCCTCACCTATGCTAAAATCGAAACTGACAGTAACCAACTTTATTTCATACATTTTTAACGAATATTAATCACTAATCAACATTATTAACGCTTGCTGTTCCTGCGTAGGTCAGCTCACTTTGTGTTAATTACTGATAACTATTTCGTTAATATTTGAACTCAAGCAATCACATAATTAAACCACATATTCAAGTTAATAAACAATAGATACCAAAGTAGATTTATCAAAGTTATCACTCGTTTTAGAACTCACGGATAAGACAATGAAAAACACAAATAATTCACATAATCATTAAATAAACCAAATATTATCATTAACCTTTTCAATATATTGACATCGAATTCAATCACAAATACCCAAACGTAAAGATTCTTTTTTCATATCATTTTTAAAATACCCACAAAATAAATAATTTTCACAGAGATATTTTTTTCACACTTTTTAGGATTGGAGTCACATAAAATATGAAAAGACTTACCGTTCCTGCACCAATACTTACAGCTGTGGTATATCATATCACAACATTACATTTACACTTTAACAATATATACTTTAGATTACAAATTTAATCTAACCGTTTTGTTAAATTTACTTACGCGTGTGTGTCAGAATGTTAACAATTAAGTATCACAAAACATGTACAATTTACTAGGCGTGGTAGAATATTAAGAAATATTCTTTCATCATCCCACTTCTGATATTAGCTATCCGACCGAATTACCCATTCGTGTCTAAGCTGTGGCACTAATCACGGTAAAGATAGGAGCACCAACCCCGCTCCTATCACTGGGATCCAGCCTGAAGCGTACCAATCCCTCGTCCGTGCCTACCTATGTTAATCTACAGTTACATTTGAACACATATTAAAATTATCAACAGCAATATCATATCAATATCAAATACTAATAAAGGCCATGTTAAATCACTAGAGCACAATACACGTCTGCACCGCTCGGCGAACCCAAGGAGAAGAGAGCGTTACACTCATACTCACCCCGACACTACTATTGCCAAGAGAGGTTTACCTGTAGTGGGGAGATATCTGTCACGTGATGTTACCGGGCGCTAACAATCGATTTACTAAAAATAGACAAAGTATTGGACGTGAATGTTCCAATTAAAGAATTAAGAAAACTAGCAAAAGATAGAGACCTGAAAGAAACTCCACCAACAAAAGGACAATTGTTAATTTTAAAATTTAATAATGCTACTAATTAATGGACCCTGTACAGGATCAATTGACCTTTGAACTCTCGGTAAGAAGCTAAAGAAGAATAAACCTATAGAGTTGGTAACCGCTAGCCTGCTTCCGCTTTCCGGTCGGCTTGGCGAACACGACATCGTAACATTACACGCCACATTGGAAATAGCTCATTTGTTTCATAAGAAACTGCCGTAGTTTTTTAGGAATTTCAAGTATTTTTAAACAATCGCGTAGGTAAAATTTAACTTTGAATCATTACAACAGGCCAATCATAAAAAGCTTGCCAATCGATGACTTTTTGGAAAATATGCAACTCGCAAACATGCTCTACTGTAACATATGGAGTGCAATAAGGTCGAAATTTGCATATCCTGCATTGATTGCTCGCCCTGCACGCACAGGCAAGTGAGGTTAGTTAGACCCTGCCGGTTTTATTATTCGCTTAGTAGTTTCTATTTTAAGACAACTATTTTTATAGCAATAAAATAATGGCAAGAATCAAGTACCCAAGGCCACAAACACGCGCCATAATTTATTGGTTCAATCGTCAAATTGAACTGGGACTAGGGGGATTTGTTTGTCTGATGCATCCCGAAAGACAATTACTGTTACAAATTGAACTCCATAACAAGACTATCTCAGATATTTTGAAAAACAGTTTAAGTCGAAATGTATAATCTGGAAAACAAAAGGAAAGGATATCGAAGACCGCAGCGAGATCTATCTAACAAATAAAAAAACATTCTAGTTAACAATAAAGTCCTGACTGTGACTAACGTGGCTTATCACCACCAAGAACACTGAATAAAATTGAACAAATACACAAGCAGAAACATAAATATAAAAATAGTCGCATCTATGTCTTAAAGTATTCAAGGTCAAATGGTCATGGTAGGTTTAGAATATAAAGACATTATAACAGACTGCACAAGACGGTCGTCTAACAAAACTGCTCGGAATATGCGATCGAGAAAAATCTACGATGAGAGATATACATGGATGACATCGTAAGCTTGAGATATCTGTTTCCATACACATCCGGCGACGATTCCTATTTTCCCGTACAATAACTGTCGCTGCGCTATAGTTTGGGGATGTGCCAAATTTCAATTGATGTTTTGACGCAAACCGCCTCTTCTTGGGCGCAGCCGGCATTATTATACGAACGATTATTATTTATCACTTGTTTGGCCTGCTGCTGACGTTTTTAACATGTGGAGTGTTTGTGTTGAGGTTCATATCTACTATTTATTGACACACAGAAACACGAATATTTGTGTGGTCTACTAATAACCGAACATCATTTATATTATTTCAATAATTCCTTTACGTTAGATACAAGATGAGTTCCCGTGAGAGGAAATATATAATTGCGTTTCTTCCCGTCTCAAATGCTACAATATCACGATAAAATCCATCGCTATCAGCATAATAATGTCTCATTTAGCTCGATTCATCACGACTGTATCGCGTTAATTACCATTTTACACTCCAATACGTGATTTTATTCGATAGCGAAGCCATTCATTACGTTTTGTGATAAATTCGTTAGATAAATGTATCGATAACTATATATCTAAATGTAGAGAATAACAAATGACGTAAACATCAATTAAAAACAATTACAAATAAAATCTTCCAATTCCAACGCACCACAGGAAGGCAACGTACCCAGAATGACATGGCGAAGTGATGGAACGCCTACTCACACACCTCTTTTATTATTTACTAGCTGTTCCCCGCGGCTTCGCCCCGCGTGTGACTCGGTTATATCGCGCCCAAAAGTAGCCTATGTTTGACCTCAGGTCTTTAACTACATCCCTACCAAATTTCATCACAATCGGTCCAGCAGTTTAGCCGTGAAGAGGTGACAGACAGACAGACAGACAGACAGACAGACAGACAGACAGACAGACAGACAGACAGACAGACAGACTTTCGCATTTATAATATTAGTATGGAGTATGGATATGGATATCCGATTAAGGTAGAAGAAACATGTTGGTTGTCTAATGAAGACATGGAACACCTACTACGCATTTCTAGCAGGAGTTTAGTCTTTGGGATTAATTGATTAAAAGGTAGCAGTTCCCCAAGGAAGTCTACTGGTGCCAAGCAATTGTGTTAAGGATGTCACGTGAAAAACAGGGTGTTACACCTCTCAATCCATATGTATTTGGAAAGAATGATGGCGGAATTTTTACGAATCAAAAAAAAAATACGGATGAGTTGATTTTTTTTTTACAACATCATAAGAGTCCCAGAAATACATTTCTGTAAATAAAATATTTTTAAACCCACAGGAAAAAAACTAGATTTTTATTATAAATTATGTTACCAGAACTTAAATATGGCAATGTAGAAAGTGAAACATTCGCATAGAGCCACGACTTACAACTACCAATGTCACTGTCATTCAAACTGACTTGAACTCTGTAGATTGCGGTCTACATAAAGAAAGTGCAAAGCAATAAATATATTGACTTTCCTAATATCCTAACCTAGAACTCTACTATAATCAATTAAATCAACTGTCAATGTCGATTTGACAATGCTAGCAACTGTCAGAGTGACATGATGTTTCAGTTCAGTTGTGGTTGGCTGGGTTTTGTTTTAAATATGGCGATGGAAAATGAAACAAAAGAACGACTTTTAAAAAACGGAATAATTAAAAAACCCCGGGGTTTATAATTATTTAGTGGTGGTAAACGTGTAATTAGTTAAGTGTTCTTGCTAATGCGATTTGTTTCAAGTTATCTATATTTTTTGTTTTTTCGCCAGGATTCTTTTTTGGGACGCAATCAGGAAAATACTGCTACTAATGGCTATACTGAGATTTCCAAACCAATTTTAAAATATGCCGTCAGGGGAGCGGCGTCAAGTCAATTCACCGTTAGCAATCAGAGTGTGACGGCTCACTTAAAAAAGAGAGTTCGACTCTATGTGTAAAAGCCACCTTTATAATTGTTCCCATTCCCATAAATTTCAGGAACAATTCAATTATAACATCCGAACACGTTAGAAACGCGTTCGAGTATTGAATTCCATCCTTGGTTAATTATCTGCACGATTTCTTCCAATGAAATCCAACGTATCTGAATATATGAAATATTGATCTAATTTAAGATTTTACACATGTGGGTGGTTAATATAAAGATCAATCACTTATATATATCAAGCAAGATGAACTATTTGTAACTAAAATACTATTATCTTAGTAGATAAATTACCTTCACATCTCAAAATATGGCACGGCTAGACATTGTGATTTACATTTTTCAAGATGGTTTTACATAAATCTTAGTGAATGATCCATTTTCTTTTGAAACTGATATAATTATTAAATGATGCCAAAATTGTTTTGAAACGAAAGGACGTTAAAGTCAACGAACCCTCTTATTCTCCTTCAAATTGTGATTTTAATAAAATGTTCGTACTAAAAGGCGATATTTACTTTAAATAAAGTTAAAAAAATATATATTTTTTTTTTTGTAGAGCAAAATCACAAGTGACAAAATATATATTTTTTTTAAATAAAATGTAGAGGTTACTTTTATCGCCCATTTCTGTAATCTTCCACTAAAAGATCCTTGAGGCTATAAAACTACATTTAAATATTTGAGAAATTTATGCTCCTATATGCCAGATTTTTCGCTTCACATGCTAGTTATTGAAAATCCCTGTTTCTACGTTTCAGTATGATGTTTTTATCTTAAATATATTAAAATATTTTTATAATATTTTTTTCAAATTATTTAAACTTTTAGTTCAGTTTCTTACCAAATAATGAGTAAGTGGGATGCAGTAGTGCCATTTCTATACATACCTGGAACAAAGGTAAATCTCATTAATGAAAATAAAATATCATCTGTATACGTTTCACTTATTCAAAATTTATTATTTCATCTACATCGGTGGCTTTTCCGCGTTTCGTAAATTAGCTCAAACAAATATAAAAAGGACACAAAAAACTTTCTTAATATTCAACAGACTTTAAATGAGCCACATTTCCCCACTTCCGACACCCGGAGTGACGCTGCGCAGATGCCATCATTAAATTTAGCTGGTTCCTCGCAAAAAAAAAACTAATTCAGTGTGACGTTTACAAGATCACTAGATACTGTCACTGCCAAGGCTAATCGCATGCTTCCGACTGAAAGGTCATGAGGAAATACATGGAACAGAGAAAGCTTCAAACTTTCTCACATAAGCGTGAAAGATATTTGTGCACGGTTTCTGTCGTACGCGACGAGCCCGCCTGTGGGTATGTTTGAGTATGAGTGTGTACTGATCATAGCAGTTGAAATAAGATGAACTTATTTGAGAGAAACTTAGACGATTAAGAGAATCGATTTTTTCGACTTTTATGAACATTTGTGTATTTCATCTCTGTATTCCATAACTATTCATGTGCTGGGAGCACTTGCTGTGTCTACATCAAAAGTTTGGCATGTTTTCATATGAACAACAAAAAACGAGCATCTTAATCGCAAAATCTTTGAAAACGATTTGTCTAGATAAAAATCGCCTTCAGGAATTATTTTTGTTTCAGCCATCTATATCGTAAATTGTGAAGAGTTCTCTCGCCTCGTCTTTCCTGATGTCATCGCATATTCACTTGAAAAATATTATCATCATATCATCAACAAAAACTTATATTACAATTTGTAAAACAAAAACTTAGCTTTTATAACCTACATTTTGATTGTTTGGTTTAAAAGCTTAATTTTTCGGATTATATATCTATGGTTCATTCACCCTCATATGAGATGAGGGTTAATGAACCATACAAACTCTCCGCATCAAAATGCAGTTTATAGTCATAAATTTTTTTACCTATATGCTGTGAAATGAACGAAGACAGGACACACGTGCACCTGTGCCCTTATTGAATATAAGCAATACGAGTATTATGTATATAAAGGTTCGTCTGGTTAATAAATAAAAATACAGTGTTCAAGAAATTGCATAAAATTTAACAAGCTTTGTCTTTAGTTTTGTTGGGGATGCAATAGAGAAGCCTCTATAAGCCCCTTCTTACACAGGTCTACGTAAACCTTCGATACCAGACTGCTTTAGTAATTCGTATAATACATCATTGTACATGTTTGATTACATTGATGATAAATAATTTCATTTCAATCCAAGGCAATAACTTGCTGCGATTGCTTTTCGACCTAAAGAGGATCTTGGGGCTTAGGCAAAGATATCTTCACCAAAGTATATCTTTCTTGTCCAAATCAATAAATAAATAACAAAATTAAGAGGTTATAAAATTAAAGTAAATTAAACAATATAAAGAAAGCAAATCGATCTTGTCGCGTGGTTGTATAGCCTCGGAGCTCGGTGTAAGCCGGTGGAGATAAAAATATCGCGGCGACTCGGCGAGTCGGCCTTCGCGGCTTTTTATTTTCGCTTGCACTTGCGGTTATTTGCGGTAACTACTTCGGGAATCGCGAATTTTAAGGTCGCACTGCAGGGATTCTTGTTTCTTCGAATAGGTCTTCATTAACTGATCACGTGTTTTGAGGGTCAGAAGGACAATGGCGATATGAAGTTGATATATTTTGATTCTACTCGTAATAGCAACCAGTATGCCATCATATCTAGTACAATTATCCATTTACAATGTAGGTACATTGGGCTCTTAAGCGTTAACTAAGAATTTAACTGAGAAACAGGCTCGGACGATGATAATGGTTTGATGTATTGCTTAATTATGTTAGGTTTTTCAGAATACTGTAAGGAATTGATCGGAAGAGCGATCATTTTGCTTTTGTAATTAATGGAAATGGATAGATGGATTCCACTACAGCAGTGATTGTCAAGTAATAAATCAAAAAGTATTAAAGATGCTGCAGTAACCAATCAATTCAGTACCAAGATGATTAAAACCTAGTAGTGTCTAATAAGTCATCTATGTAAGACGTTTCTGTGTTTCCAAGCAAGACCACGTGTGACGACAAATCTAAATGCAGCAATGTTGAATCCGCCGGTTCATAGACCGGCTATAAACCTATATCGCTGGCCGGGTTCCAAGCGGGGTCGAACTCTGAGAGCGCACTGAGTTAATAAATTCGCTTCTCACTACACAGCACAAATGGATTTCAATCAGGGTTGGAGAACCCTTGTTAGGTCATTATGCATCTATTGAAGTATTTACCTTATCATCATCGCAAAAAGAGGCTAAAATTAGGCTCTTTTCACAGAATAGATTAACATGCTCTTGTTAAGATCAATTACATAAAAATATAACTATTGCAAGATAATTTTTAAACCACACAAAGAACAATCTTAGGGAAATGTTTATATACCTATTATTATTATTATTTTCTTTGAGGTTCACGTACACTCCAGACTTTTGAGAAGCTTGTGCGGGGATATGACCCAACGCATAAAGTAGCCTTTTGGAGAAATTGATTATGTTATTATTAATAAAAATAACATTTTTTGTTAATCTCTGTCGCACTTTTTCAATATGATATTCCTGTTCTGCTTTCAAAATTATTATCCTTAATTAGACGGAAAGTAGATTATATATAAAATATACCTGCCATTTCATTTTTCACATTCACCAGCAACCCTGAATTAGATAAGTATGATGAACGACGCCTGTGCGGTTTGGAGTTCAGTGGCTTGAGAACGCTTGAAAATACGTCTACATACATCGCTACCAGACCAAAGCTGGCTGTCATTCAGACTAGCTTTCAAAGTGGGAGTCGTGTCGTATCAGGATGTGAAAAGGCTAGCGGAAGATAGAAACACCTGGAAGAGACTCCATCCACAAGAGCACAGATCTAACATTTTAGATAGATAGCGACCCGCTCTGACTTCGCACATTGGGTTTTATACATACTTCCGGAAGAACTTCTTTAAATACATATCATCACTCTTGTCTGCATTTTCTTGTTTATCCTGCCTCCATCTCTAAATGATGGGGAAAATTATTAGTATTATATGGACTGTTTGAAAATGCGTACAAAATGAATTGAAACAATCGCAAATATAGTTCTGTAGAACTCTCTCTTATGTAGTAACATTGTGAAGATTAATATCCGCTGACGTCGATTCTCCTTGGTAATGCTTTTGATAGTGGAATCTGCCACCATCAAGCTGAGCTCCGCAGCGATAAGCTGCATGTTTTCGGGAAATCAATAAAAAAAATTAGTTTTACAAAACTATAACCCGACTACCGACTACATTAATGATGATGAAACAAGGAAATAATTCTGGTAGACATCCAAAAATGCATAGGCAAATATGGTCTTGGTAGAGCCGTGGTCGCACACACTGTATACGGTGTTCCTTGCATCCACACAAAAGCTGTCTAAAGGCTTTGTCCGACTATAACGATTGAAAATCTTCAAAAAGTCATAGACAAAAATTGCGACAGTAATCCATAAACCATGTGAAAATAGATGCACGATCTTCATCAATACATCCTTATAACAGCGAGCTGGTAATAGACCAAACAATCGATGTTACTTCCTACAAATCCGTTTGCCAATTATCGTTGGGGGGAGCGGCGCGCGCGCACTATTTAAAGCAAAAGTAGGCCAAGTCAGTGGGACGGCGGAGCACCAGGTGGCAACCAACAGGCTATTTATACGCGGATTGATGGCTTCATGTCCGTATCAATATCTGGCATATTAATTTATTAAGTGTTGCCATAAATTGAGATGATTCCGCGCTTCAGAAGACACGTTAAGCCGTTGGTCCCGGCTTCCATCTTGGTAGTTATTAAAGGAACCAGGTCAGAGGCCGAGAGGCGGATCCGATCACCAGGGTATGCATAGTCGATAGACCATGTCAAAACCTAAAAAACCTTGTATTATGGATTATCTCTTAAAATATTGAATAAAGGCAAGTCAGAGCAGCAGACACTACAAATCTAGCTTTGTTTTGACGTCATCTTGAGTTAGATTGATTCGAGCATTCCTCAATGCAAGAATATTTTTAACTTTTGGCACAACAACACTACTAGTTGATCACCAAAGTTTATTCACTTGAATAGATATTTTATTTTGATAAATCACACGTCCAGCCAGCTACATAGTTGGTACAGTGGGCCATATAGCCACGTTAGGTATTATTATGTAGGTACATATATGGGTAAAAGGTATACTCTCTATGTGGCCCACTGTACACAAACACACCACAATAATATATCAATGTATGATTTAAATAACGAGCTCTAATGCAGCTGTGTAAAGCTACGTTCCTATTTATTCGGAAAATTTAATTTTAAAGTTGTCTTTATTGCACAATAAGGATGCATAGTTATATGACTGAATAATCAAATATGACCAATGATTACATTAGCAATTTACTTGCATATAAAAATACTCAATCATGGTTATGGCCCTATATGGCAACACTTTATATTTCGGTTATACTGATAAAAAAATAATGTAATACTTTCGGAGGCTATGAATCGATTTATTTGTACTTTTAATGAATCAGATTTCATTTCGTTATCTATATCTCTGATAGATAACATAGATATTGACAGGATTCAGGTACAAAGGTTACCTTACAGACCTTCCTCGCTTTCCTCTACACACACGCTCGCCAATGTCAGATACTTACTCCTAAGATGTGCCTAAGATCTTAAGGCGCTGTATCCCCAACCCTTAGGTATTTAAGAGGAGTGAAGTGCGATTATAGTACGTACTCGTAATGAAATAAGATTGAAAGTGGCGATACTGGGTTGGTCTGTCACTAGTCTCCGTTCAATGCCATTTCGGGTGAAATTTTTCAGTTTTAATTTAATATTTCAATAATTATGACTAAATATTGTAATTTTTTTAGGTATCCCTCTGGCTCATTATGTTATTCTTTTTATAGACGTAAAAAAATTGGTAGTTGTCGCTGAAGATATCAAGTAATTCGCGACGAAATCTTTTCTGGATATAGCTTTTTTGCTATTTTATTTAGCTAGGTTTTAATTATTTTTTTTTAAATATTTTGATGTAACCATTTATTTTGATCCTTGAACTATACTTCATATTTTTTTCATGCTTGTATTCCATGAAGAATAAAGCTAACTGCGCGACGACAAAATAGACGTTTTACGGTATTCCCCTGATGCACAGCGCCTTAAGTGGGATTCATGTCTCCCTATTTTAAGGTTTAGCTGAAGCCTTGCGAGAGAAGTAAGAGTAGTTGCCTTATATAATAACCTTCAACCATCATCATCAACATGGGAACCAGTAAACTATGTGGTATAGTAATACAGGTTTTGAACAAAACAACATAGGAATTGATCGCAGGGCTGTAAGAACCAAACAATTTAGCGTCTAGGAGCCGCCACTCGGCTGCCTAATTAGATACGTTTTCATGTGGGAATTGCTTCGAATTCTCTCGAATTTCCAGCCGAATGAGGCATTTGCTTGACTGGCAGTGTTTCTCATATCATAATTAATGTACCACAGTTATTAATGTACGGTGTAAGTCTTAGACGGTATCATCTTTTCAGCCGCAGGCTGTCCACCGCTGGACATACGCCTCCCCTAAGGATTTCCAGTATGACCGGTTGGAAGCGGCTTTCAACCGGCGCTTGCCTGCGATCTTCTTCAGGTCATCTGACCATCTGATCGGTGGATATTCAATGCTGCGCTTGCTGTGGTCGCCATTCGAGAACCTTTCTGCCCCATCGGTTCTTCGCGATATGAGCCCCGCCCAATGCAACTTCAAAGAGCTTATCTGTGTCGGCAACCTTGTTCACATTCCTGATTCAGTCTCGTGGTATCATGAGGACCCATATTATATACTAAGGTAACATTTTGCCGTGCTCACAAAAAAAAATCTCAAAATAAGCAAAAAAAGGTATCCGTACTCAGGACTCTGGGTCGATGTACCTATGTGATTATAATTTGGTACCTGGGCGACCAAGCTTCTCTAGTTTTATGCAAAAAATCTTTTTGTGTGAAAATATAGGTAAAATGAAGTAAGTATCCCTCTATCCACTTCAGTCAATACTAAATGTACAGGCAAAATATATTTTTTATTTTATTTTAAGTAATTAGTTTTATTAGATAGATCTACGGGAAATACCTACTTTACGGAGTGTACAGCGAAATCATCATTCATCATTATCATTTCAGCCGCAGGCTGTCCACTGCTGGACATAGGCCTCCCCCACGGATTTCCAAAATGACCGGTTAGAAGCGGCCTGCATCCAGCGCCTGCCTGCAACCTTCCTTAGGTCATCTGACCATCTGGTCGAGGGGTGTCCGATGCTGCGCTTACCGGTGCGTGGTCGCCATTCGAGAACCTTTCTGCCCCATCGGCCATCGGTTCGTCGCGCTATGTGCCCTGCCCACTGCCACTTCAAAGAGCTAATCCGCTGGGCTATGTCAGCAAGCTTTGTTGTACAGCGAAATGATTTTATGGTTTACAAGTCATGGAAATCTTCGTAAAATAGCCTGTCATTGGCGAATTTGTGTCAAATAAACACATTCGCGATATAAATAATGGTCGCGATGGCCGGCATGGCTGGATTTCCAGGGAATCGTAAACATGATGATATTAGATTTAATATTAATATCCTCGCTGCATTGGTTTATGACTACCATGTCGGTTTTATAACCCTGGTAGAGGAGAGGACCAAACCAAGCAATCAATGTGGAGTTTCGCTTTGTGCTAAAACCGCCACACAGGAAGAATCTTTCATCATCATCATTTCGAGTAGGCATCACGGTCAATCGACCATGCACACCCTAGTGTCAGAGTTCTTCGGAACCGCTTCTCGGCCTCTGACGTGGTTCCTTTAACGACTACCAGATTGCAGCCGGACCAACGGAAGGATCTATAAGAACTAGGCTATAATATGCAGAAAGATTTTTTGAAATTCGACCGTTTGTTCTAATTTCAAGCATGGATTTATAAGCGTCCAAACAAACTCTTGATTTTATTATATTAGTATAGATTAATGAATATTTTGATTTTTAATCAGTTGCATGCACTATTTCAAAACCTACAACCTATTATGATTTTTGGAACCAACTGGAAACTCTGAATATAAGTAGGGACAGATAATACAGATAGTTAGTTCTTACAATTATACTAAATTAAATCTTATCCCATCCCAACTAATATTATAAATGCGAAAGTGAGTTTGTTTGTTTATTTATTTGTTACGCTTTCAAGCGCTGTCTTCTTAACCAATCTTTTTGAAATTTTGCATGCACATAGTTACTAGTATTGAGAAGAAAAAAACACTTCCCGAAGGATAGCACGCAGGCGAAGCCGCGAGCAAAAGCTAGATATACTATAAAGGTTATCGGCGAAAGAATATTTCTTTATGAAGTCTGTTACGAGAGTATCTTGAATTTCCAATCTTAATTGACTTTAGTTTTTTTAAAGCTAAAAGTGCAGATGACGCCTGCACAGACGGGGCTATTAATCAAGTGGTCTGAATATGCCTGGATGGCTCAGATCTGACTGGCAATGTAATCATAAATAACACTCAGAATCATCACCAGTTAAATTAACTGACGTAATATCTAGACAACTCGAACACGTACGGTATGTATGAGGGAGGTAAGGATCGTAGCCAATGGAAATCTCTAGTCTCTGCCTACCCCTATGGGCGACAGGCGTGATGATATGTATAATGTATATGTATAACTCGGTCAGGCCACTGGGCCATATTAATGAGCATTATAATAAAAGGAAAATTAAATCATGTAAGTAAAATAATTGGCTGGAGTCACGACCTGAGAAGGTTCAAGAGCAAATGGCTGGATGTGACGGAACAAAGAGAGTTGGTTTTTCTTTGTTCAGCAGTGGGACAATATAGGTTAAATAAAAATAAGTGCAATCGTTAGTCATATAATAGTACACATAGTCATCAATCATAGTTTATTAGGGTCAGCACCATCACACAGCTCTAAACAATGTGTAAGGGTTGTTAATTATAATCTTATTAATATTTTTAAAGTAACCACTCTCAGCCTTCAAATGTGAAATATCTGATGTATTCAATGAATTCTGAGCATTTTGGCATTTCAGACTGAAAAATACCTCCACAAATGTTACACTGCACTAGGAAATCTCGTCACAATAAAGACATGCACAAACTATGTGGGTCCAAGCAACGAACCTTGTGCAGTACCGGCGTTTTCGTACTTAGATTTCAGTTTGGCTGCTGTCGCTTTCGCGTCCGATCGGACCGAATCCGTCGGCGTGGCCGTCGTGGTCGTCCTAAACGACAATGTAGTTGAAAACGAAGACGAAAAGGACGATGAGATCGACGACCCCAGCCCCAAGCCAAGGGTGGTGCGGTAACGACGGCGGTACATATTAGCGGTGCTTGCGAATCGGCGGCGCGGATGCGACTGAACTGAAAAGCTGCGTAGGCGCACGGCAACCCGGAAAAACTGGGATTTATTATAGTACACGAAAGCTAGACAGGCGGACGCACGCAGACTTGGACGTACAGTAACGAGAGAATAGAAGGGTAACATGCAATCGCTTTCAAATAAAACTCAACCTTTTTTATGAGACTGGAACATAATACATAGCTATTTTGACCCGAAGCTTTGAATGATTACATTTTAGAATATCGGCACTGCGAACATCTGTAGCAGAAGTCTCATACATATCTATATATATAAAAATGAAACCCGTTTTCAGTTGTCACGACATAGCATGAAAACGGCTTGACCGATTTGGCTGATTTTATCTAATACTCTGTACAAGGTCCTTACGGAAAAAAAAAGAAAGGCGGTACGAAGTTCGCCGGGTCACCTAGTCCTTACTATTTTCGTATTGATGTTTGAACAATCTGTAACTTCCTTATTATGTAATAGTGTCTTGGTGTTACATCACGGAACACGACATTGATAGCAATAGATGAAGCAAGTGAAAACAGGACATATTTAAATTAATTTATATTCTTTCATATGCTCCTAAAAGTTTCAAATTATGGTCACCTATACTACAAACATTCTCTCCTGATGCTTTCATTTCAGTTTAGTCTCACTATGTCCACATCTGGATATAGGCCATCCCTACAGATTTCTTCTCCTCCATTGGCGTGTCTCCCAGTGCCTACCATGAAAGTACTTGTTAGGACAGTACATACATATAAACTCAAAAACTACTGTGCCGATTTTAAGGTCTTTAACTCATTTAATTCTTTTTCAAAAATTCGTATTTTAACGTGCCTTCCGAAGCACGGAGGAGCTCAAAATAGAAATGCCACTTATGGCGACCAATCCAAACATGACCGCGCACTCGCCATCGCTTGACGCGTGCTATCGTTACGTACACGCGCGCCGCGCTAGGCTATGGAGCTCCTCAACACAGTTTTAGCTGATAGTCACAAAATTTCATTTCAGTGAACATAACACCGGTCATATGATATCCAGTTTAAGAATAGACCACTCCATGTCTTCCTATATTGTAAAATTTGACTAAGGGACAAACTAAAGGACTAAGACTTTAATTTCTTTGTTCTGTCTGTCTCGTGGGAGATTGACAACTAACCATAACATTCCCAAAGATTCGGCAGATTTTTTAAAATGTTTGTCACCTTATGTCTCCGTCAATTCTTGACAAAGAGCTCCCAACAAATCTGCTTTAAGTGCAACATCGCTGATTGCAGATATACAAAAGGAAAAAAAAAACCTTGTCTCCGTCAATTCTAGACCAATTTTAAGATTTTTTTGTTTTGTTCGAATGGACATACTTTGAATATGGTCCCATTGAAATTTAATCAAACTCAGCTCAGTTTGTAACTTAAATTGATTGTTGAAAACAAGCTCAGATGACCATGTACACACTGTCAGTGGTCAATCAACCACATATGCTTTGGTATCATTGTTTCAAAAATGAGGCACTCCATGTGAGTGTTTCAGACGTCTTACTAGTAGGTTGTTTGACTTTCACATCATTTATTTCATAAGGGCATTTTACTAGAGTGCCCTTCTGATTGTTGGGAAGAAAGTTATTCTACTCGTGTTAACAGGGGATGTAGCAAGAACTAGATGAGGGAACTAGCATGTTAACTATTATGCCCCAGAGAACGATCTATAACCACATCATTTTTTTTATTGGTTTGCATACAAAATTGTCACATAACAATAATTTTTCTATTATGTCTGGATTCTGTGAGCCAATGGGTGGAGAAGGTTGACCCCAAATCAAACGGGACACAGGCAGAAAGGAGAAGCATTGACATATAGCAAATGTTTGCTTGTAAAATTCTGTCTGCTGTTACGCTTTTACAGCAAAATTGCTGAACAGATTTTGATGAAAATTTGTATGGATATAGCTAAGGACCAGGGGTGAAACATAGGCTACTTTTAGGCGCGATATAACTGATACACATGCAGGCGGAGCCTCGGGTAATAGCTAGTTGCCTTTTAGAAGATATTATCATTTGTTTACATTAAAAACCATTATAATCCTAATATTGTTTAAATTTCAAACACACACAATTAAAAATATTCCTCTACTAAGTAACCAATCTTATCTATAAAAAAACACACTTTTTTCAATACACAACAAATTACATAACGTCAGTCTTAAAAACAATGTTACATGAGTATGTAAATTTTGGCAGTTCCAGAGTCAAAACAACGAACTTATGTCCTATGGATGTTTACCAAATTATCAGAAAAAACATTTTAAGAAACTTGAAAACACTATTAAGAATCATTATAGAATCACATCGTTGTGCTAATATGAAGCCTCATTGCTAATTACTATCAGGAAACTTAGCTGTTATAATGTAAACAGTGTTGAAAACTATAATTAAGACATGCTCACCGTTAATGGACCAGATATGTGAAGGCAAAGAGTGCGCCGCGTACACTCTTCCGAGGGCTAGGGATGTGCCAGGCGCGGGACCTGGCTCTTCGTTGGAACTGGAGTCGGAGTCTGGGCTAGCTGCTGCAGAGGCCTCGTAGCTCTGCGAGTTCGGGGGGATCGCGATGGCCTCGTGAGACGCATGCAAATCTGGCACTGATGACAATGACCGCGCTCGCTGCCGGTCGCTCGACACCTGAATACCAGGTATTGCTCGCAGTAGATTGAACCCCGCACTACCAGACACCACCTCCGAGCTGGAACTCGTCGAGAATGTCCTTGTGCGTGGACTCTGCCCCCCGTTCGCGGTACTCGCCTTTGCGCCCATCGCGAATTTACGTTACGCAAAAATCACACCCGTCATGCAGACTCGCTGCTTTCTACGATCACGAAACGCGGGGCACGGCACCCGCGCCCTGGGTACGCATTGTACGCGGCACGAAAACAAACAGGTGATCCCGTTGAAAACAACACTGTAAAACAACAAACACTGGGACGTGGGGTAAGGAAATGTAAACAGCGCTTGCATGTGCCTTTCTGCAAAATTTTGACAGTTCTGTCTCTGGTATGAAGTTTGCTGCATTTTGATTACCAACATTTTGCGCAAGTTTCTGCGTTCGGATTTGGAAGCGTTCGGATTCGGAAATACATTCCAAATCATCACATATTATTATTTTTTCTACTATACTACTGCAATAAGTATATATTATTGCGAAATAGTACGTTCTATTATTATTCAGGTGGCCTACTACCATCTCTTAAAGCCATGCAAGATCCAGTGAGTAAGCGAGACAGCGCAATACATGATCCAAGGCGACATCTCCCTTACTCACTGGACCTTGCATGGTTTTAAGAGACCGTAGTAAACCCCTGGGGCAAAGATATTGAACTATAGGCGTCTGGGGGCACGGTGGCAGTGCCCATGGCCCCCCGCAAGTTGAGCGAAAAATCCGCCGTACCACAGTATAATCAAACCGTACTATACTTTTCTCGAAGCAGTTCAGAACTTCTCCTATAACTTCATTGTGGATCAAACTAGAAACCTAAATTTTCAGTAACCAAGCAGGCTTTACATTAACACGGTATATTTCAAAATTCATTCAATTTGAACCAGTAGTTTTAGAATTATAACTCTTCAAAGTTTCATAATGTGTTAGCAACAGCAGTATCTGAAGTCTCACGCACGGTCACGCTTCGTTGAACTTATTTGTTTACTTAAAATATAATTGATGACAACGCGTAGCGGTGCGGCTAAAAAGTGAATAAGAGACCTTTGTGTGTGATTCATATTTAGTACTTCGTATTTAGGATAAGGTTTGTTTATGTAAGGGGTGTTTTTAGTTATTGTTATGGGGCCCGAATCACGGGCTGGGGACAGACTGTTCTGATACTTGTTTAAGAACGGACGTTAACTAGTGGAATAAATATCTTTGTTCTCTCACCAGTGTTTGAGTAACATCCACCTTAACTTGCGTGTAATAAGTTACAGTGAAAAGACACTATCTATATTTTAACATTTGTCACTCACTGACTGACCGATCATCAAAATTCTAAAGTAGGTACTTCTAGCAGACATAGAAGCTTCAAAGATAGTAGGCCACCTGGTGCATGTCTTAAAACCATGCAAGCAAGAATGATAGGCCTACTATCATGCCACAAATGAGATGCCATCAAAAACAAAACTTGTAAAAAGTCCAAGTCACTTAGTTGTTCTACCGTCATTTGGGAGATCCATGTAATACCAAGTGTTTCCCGCGGTTAATTTATTCAGGTGGCTTACCACCATCTCTTAAAACCACGCAAGATCCAGTGAGTAAGGGAGATGTCGCCTTACATCATGTATCGCGCTGTCTCGCTTACTCACTGGATCTTGCATGGTTTAAAGAGACGGTAGTAACCCCCCAGTCCCTTTGGCCTTCGGTTATTTCAAAGAAAAACTAGACTCACAAAAAAAGTGAATGCCGTCAAAATGTCATGATTGTCATAACGTCACTTCACAATGACATTGACAGTTTGTGACAGTGTTGCCAATATAGTGGATTTTCCACTAAATCTGGTGGTTTTGGCTTGCTTTTTAGCGGACAAATATTGACTTTAGTGGCTAGTGGATTTATCTAGTGGAATTTAAGAATTTAGTTTTTTTTTCTCAAACATTGGAACGAAGACTATGAACTCCACTCGTATCGTTTTTGGAGTTTAACTCTATCGTACAGCAACACTCTTTAATAAAAAATGGAGAATCCCCTATAATTTACTATCGGGGATTTCCCGTCGTGGAATCCCTGAAAGACGTACGTACCAATCGGAGACTGACGATAACGGTACGGACGGAAACGACATCTGAAGATGACTTAATAATATAATTTCATTATTTTTGTTACATAATGTGTAATTTTAATGTTATTTCTCCAATAAACGTACCTTTTAAATATTGTTTTCTTTCGAGATGAACAAAAATTTGATAAAAATAAAGTTGGTGGAAAAGTTTGCGATTTTTTAAACTGGCGCGAGTTTTGTTAGTGGATTTCTGGTGGTTTTAGAGGTCGCTTCTGGTGGGTAGCTTGATACTTCGGTGGCAACACTGGTTTGCGAACTTTGTGGAGTTGTTGTGTTGTTGACTTGCTTGACTTGACTTGTAAAAATCTTGAATCTTGATTCTTATTCAAAAATTTATATAAAAATAGATTTTATTTATGTTTCCTGAGTTTATTTCATACCTATTATAGCATTCAAAATAACAAACAATAACTCCATTGTTACAATCTGAGTTATGAGATGAACAATCCTACAATGAATTCAGCAACCGTAAGTACCTATAATTGAAGATGTAAAAATCAAAAACTAAACTCAATCGGAGCAATATAATTTACAAATATTTTATATTAGCTCGTATGATTTGCATGTATTTTGTGCGTTAATTTGACTTTTCGTCTGCCGATACTATTATTTGTATAATCAGCTGACATATCATTATTCCAATAAGTAGAACAGTAATGCATATTCTTTAATTTCTCATAATTAATTGTTTTACAAGCTTATATTTATACGTAAATTACAAAAAAACTATGCAGAACTACATTAACATAATTTTTGCGAAATACGATCATAACGTCGAAAATTATCTTTATTTGAAGTAGGTATTTAATTCATATAATCAACAACAGCTGGTTTGAATTCTATACTCATAAAAAGCATCTTTATTATTTAACAAATCACCAGAAATTAAATATACAATAGGTATAACAAATTCGTAATCCCAACATGCTTTGTTAAAAGCTTATAAAAAAAATGCTTGTCAAAATATTTATCTAAAGACATCCCCATATTGTACCTGGCTCAAACCATAATACTCGAATCGCGGCATTCCCATGCTATATAGCTATGGAAATAATTTTGCAAGTAATGAATAAGGTCATATTTTTTTAAACTTTTACATTTGCAACAGATCAATTACATTATATGGGTACAAGCCACTAGCCCCAGAATAGTAACCAGTAACACAGTGTGATATTAATTTATAAAACAACAAGGGTGATCACTATTTATATATCATTTAAAATAATTGTCCTACTGCTGAGCAAAAGGCCTCTCCTCTTGTCTTTCACTATTCTCGGTCACTTGCCGCTTGTTGCCATCCACTATTGAATTTGTCCAAGTCGTCCCGCCATCTCTTACGTGGTCTGACTCTCGGTCTACAGCATTCTAGAACACAGAATATAGCTAGTCGGGCCCATGTGTCTGGGGGCATGCGGCATGGCCAGCTCATTCCCACATTAGCTTAGCCATCTTAAAAGACACAATATCTTGTAGATAGTGTATTTTTTAATTGAGATCTAAAGAAGTAGGAAATATTAGAATTCATCTAGTTCCTCATGCTGTATAACCTGTATGCTTTGCACGGCTTGGCCTGTAGTTGTACTGCCTACTTACAGCCAGGTGTGCCGCAGGTGCCGCTGCTGGACGATGACACCATCGCGTTCGGGGAAGAGGACAATGCCAATAAAGATTTTGTGTAAGTCGTTATATTTGTCTGTATTTTATTATTTGTATACTGAACCTGCCATATGAATAGAGGTAAAAGAAACTCAATTTAACAACACTAGAGTGTCGTAGACAGAGAGGCAACATGATTGAGACTTTTAAAATACTAAGAGGGCATTATGATGCACCAGAACTGCGCAATATGTTTCAGCTTTCGAATAATTATCACTTGAGGACATTCTTTAAAACTGTGTCGCACAATAGCTAACAGAAAGCCAAAAAAACATTTTTTATCTAACTGTGTGGTGGAACAGGCTCCCCGAGAGTGTCATCGCTGCACCTTCAGTCAACACTTTTAAAAATAGATTAGACAAAGTATAAAATCTCCAAACTTAAGATGCACACGCATCAGCTTTATATGCTGCTAGTGTGTTTAAGAATCCATACTATCCATATCCATACTAATATTATAAATGCGAAAGTCTGTCTGTCTGTCTGTCTGTCTGTCTGTCTGTCTGTCACCTCTTCACGGCTAAACTACTGGACCGATTGTGATGAAATTTGGTAGGGATGTAGTTAACGACCTGAGGTCAAACATAGGCTACTTTTGGGCGCGATATAACCGAGTCCCACGCGGGGCGAAGCCGCGGGGAACAGCTAGTATAAGTAATAAACAAATACTAAATTCTCCATCAGAAAAAAATTGAGGCCAAAAGGTGGTTTTGAAAACGTAGGGTAATTTGACTTTGTTACTCACACAACAAATAAATTAAGGTTTTGTAACCATAAACAGTATTATACAAATAAAAAATATCTAATTTTTTACTTTGATGGTTTTACATATGCTTTAAATTATAATTCATGCACGTTCAGAGGAAAAGATTCAATTTAAATTTATTCATTGAACAAATTACTTTGCATGTGAATATATAACTAAATAATCACAATTCTCAAAAAATACATATTGTCAATAAGTCAATTATAGTCTTATACTCATTAATTTAAAATCCTTAAACTTCATTACAACACTTCTCCAATAATAACTGTCTTAATATTTTTTTTGATGATTGATTGCTTTCTAATTCAATGCACTAAAATAAAGAATGGGGTCTTTATTTTAATAATAAACTTTACTCTTAATATGAAACAGATCAATATCGCAAATTTAGATTTGCATACCAATGATTCCTTAACTGGCAATGTTCCAGCCTGCCTGAGTTAGTTTGCTATTATAATGACAATAGAAATTCATAATGTGTGAAGTATCAGTCTAGCTATTCGGTTCAGAAGAAACAGCCCACTAAAAGACAGAGGTACAGACAGAAGCAGAGGAGTAATTAGGATACTTTTTGGATCAAGCAAGTCCATTATTTTATAAGTTGAATCTTTGGTTTCAGCCATCCATACATAGTGTTCTTCCACCTGATATTCCGGTGCTCGGCCATCGTGGTGTACATTCTCTGTGGCTGGTTCTCAGACTCCTTCATCGCTAGCTTTGTGCTGGTCGTGCTGTTGCTGTCGGCTGATTTCTGGACAGTTAAGAATATTACTGGTACGGTCTACAGTAAACTTTGTTGGTCTAAACAATCCAAAACTACTCATTTTATTTCTATTGCATTCTATAAACTTGTAGAATTTAAAAAAAAGGAATCCTGTAAAAGTGTCCTGTTGTTGCTTGTGCCATGTTTTCGAGTTTTTTAATTTTAATAGCGACCTGCCCCAGCTTCGCATGTGCATAAAAACCTTCCTCTTGAATCACTTTATCTATTAAAAAACAAACGCATCAAAATCCGCTGCGATAGTTTTAAAGATTTAAGCATACATAGGGATATAGGGACAGAGAAAGCGACTTCGTTTTATACTATGTAGGATAGTGATTTAGCCCATACATTATGTTAGCATAAGATTGACTAGTAAAACATTGCTCATAAACATGTACCCAGTCAGGGTATGGCGACATAAAATATAGTCATTAAACTACATAACTTTTAGCATCATATTTAGGAATTACATTTTAGTTTACATATAATTGTAGATATATTAATATGTTTCAGGTCGTCTGTTGGTCGGCCTGAGGTGGTGGAACTACGTGGATGACGACGGGAAGTCACATTGGGTGTTTGAAGCGAAACAAGTACTTAACAAACTATTTTTTATTTTGCCATTTATTAATGTGTCCCACTGCTGCGCAAAGTCCTCCCCCTAAAATCTATACTTTTATATAATAACTAGCTGTCCCGGCGAACTCCGTACCGCCTGAACGCACTTTTCTCACCGTTTAAACCTTCCCTGAACTTCTACAAATATTTCAAGACCAAAATTAGCCAAATCGGTCCAGCCATTCTCAAGTTTTAGCGAGACTAACGAACAGCAATTGATTTTTATATATATAGATGGTAGAGTTTGATTGTTTGAAGGTTTATATTTAGCTAATATGATTTGTGGCGACACTAGCGCCACAACAATATCTACAAAGACGCACCACAGATGGCGTTAGAAGTGACAATCTTAGAATTGCATACAAGATGGAAAATTACTATGAAAGTCTAAATCGCGCTTGCAAAGTATCTACGGATTGGAGCATATATACAACCTCCGACAAGACATCGTCTGTCGCGCGGTTCCCCAGGCAGCACACCCGCCTGGCGGGAAGATCTTCCCTTTGTGGCGCGAGAGCATAACACTATCGCCCCGTCACACTTTCCAAAGATTTCTGCATATTAGCTTATTCTTGGGGAAGGTTAAAGGCTTAGTACATTGACATTACGGGGGTACAGTCAGTCTAAAAAATGTTCTGAATTAGAATGAGCTATAGGGCGGAGTTCTCCTAATTCTATTAACCTAATTGTGGTTGAATATGTATGGAGTACTAGCTGTTGCCCGCTTGGTACTCGGTTATATTACGTCGAAAAGTAGCTTATTTTTGACACCCGGTATTTAACTATATTCAGTAATCAAGTCAAAAAGTCAAGTTCGTAGTCTAGTTCAGTCAAGTAAGAGGCAGATGGCAAAGTGAAGTGGTGGAAAAATCACTTAAACGACATTGTACCACTTTTCAACACTCACGCTTGTTCACGATCACTTGGCGAATAATAATCCACCGCTACTATCCACAAATACCAAAAAATTCATACCGGTGGCTGTTGAAACATCTGGACCGTGGTGTTCAGAAGCGAAGCACTTCGTTGGTGAGATAGGACGGCGATTGAAGTGTTGTGGATACAACCACCGCTCCGGATGGTACCTGATTCAAACGCTCTCCATTGCAATTCAAAGAGGAAACGCAGCGAGCATAATGGGTACCTTTAAACCGGGTACGATTCGGGGTGGCATTTTTGACTAGTAATTTTGGTTTTATTTGTTTTTTTTTTTGGTGCCTAGTTGAGTCACAGACTTGCACAAAGACTTGAAAAACATAAATTTTACAACACCGACACTTTTACCTGCCCGCCAAAACTCCCGTGGTCATCTCACCGCTGGACTGCCGTTGCTGTAAGTCTGTCTGCCCACAGAACCGCGTGAACCGCAACGAGAGCCGGCTGTTCTGGCTGGGGCTGACGCTGTGCCCGCTGGTGTGGGCGGTCTTCTTCATCTTCTGCCTCTTCGGGCTCAAGTTCCAGTGGATGGTGAGCTCATTCATACATTTGACAATCATTTGCAGTACATACAACACATATAAATTGAGCACTCTGGTTAGATGTGATTTTTTTTTCTTCATATGAAAATCTGTTTCTTGGGGAAGATTATACACCTTGGAGTGAAACCGCGGGGAGCAGCTAGTTGAGTATAATATTACATTTATTGTAATCATTATGTAGTCGTAATAACAGAGCAAAGAATTTTCATATGGAACACGCGCTACGAAATTCATTGCGCGTGTTCCATATCATGATCGTTGCATGACGTTAATCCTCTTTGGGAATTACATCGTTAGGTTTACAGGGAAATGTATTTTTTTTTTATATATGATTATATCCACCTAACGAAGCATGGTGGGTGGTGGGTGGGGCAAGGGGATGGATCGGTAACATAATAACTGATGTGGCCTTTTTTCTTTTTGGGTAAATCAAATATTTTTTTTTTTTAATTAATTCGATGATTATATGTTTCTTTTTTCTAATAATAAGGTTTTATTAGATTATTTTTTTTATATGCAAAGAGTTTTCACTTACTAACTTATTCTGGAGAAAAAAATCTAGGGTTTTTTTTAATTTTCACTTAACGCCTACCGTTTTGCTTTCCAGCTGCTAGTGCTAATAGCGCTAACACTATGCGGCGCGAACTTGCTCGGCTACGTGAAGTGCAAGTTTGGCGCCAAGGAGAGCCTGACGTCCGCCACGACGGACTTCGTGCGGACTCAGCTGCTGCAGAACGCCACCTCCTTCATGTTCAGCACGCCGGCTGCCCCAGCCACCACCACCAATACTGGTGTTGTCTAGATACTCTGTTATATTATGTGTATTATTAATTATTTATTAAATTTATCAAACAATTTACATGAGTGTTAGTAAAATATATTTTACCACAGATTTAATGAGTACTATACTGAATCATATTATCGCCATCTATCGATCAGTCAAGATACTGTGATTCTGAATCCGATAAATTATTAAATCAGTTTGTGGTAGGATGACCATTCATTAAAAGATCGTGTTTTGCTGATTCACACTTTTTGGGCAAAAATAAGTGGGAGCTTTCCTACAAAAGTGATTTAATTCTTGTACCGCCATCTATTAGCATAAAGGAGAAACAATTCTTGTTATTAGGCACCAAGATCCTAATAATAATTAGTGTTAATCACAATCTAAATAATATTATATTATTTTGATTTGTTTGGTATTAATGTAGGTTTATTTCTTTGGCAAGATATTAAGCCAAAACAGACTTATGGATTTTAACCACCAACTAAATACTTTGGCGCCATCGAGCAAAAATGTTTGTGCTTTATGGATTCATCGTTTGTCATTCGATTCATGAGTTCTCGTTCTTTTAATCTTATGAGTTACTGACGAATGCCCTTTTAAGTTTTACTAGACCCCTATTTGATTGTTTTTAAGTATATTTTGCTAGGTAGTAAGTCGCTAAAGTCCCATTGTTTGTAATATACGTGTTGTAAAAATACATATAAGGTGAATTTAAATCAACTGCAAATATTTTAAGGGCAGATACAGACCACTATACTGAACAACTTTTCCAAATAAACTTATATCGAAATACGAAATTTTATTTTTCACTCTCCATACTCAACTAGATCAGCTGATTGTCAATTTGTATGGGAGGTCAAAAATTTTTTTCGTATTTCGACAAGTTTATTTGGGAAAGTTGTTCAGTTTAGTGGTCTGAATCTGCCCTTAAAATATTTGCAGTTGATTTAAATTCACCTTATATAGGCTGCAATTTGAATTTGAAATTAAACGTCCAACATATGTATTTAAAAAATATTTTGTCATTTTTTTTATTTTTCAGACGATTACAAATCGACATATACTATTATTATATTTGATTAATTAATATATTATTATAGCCCTTTGACAAAAACAAAACTAATTTATCTAACGGTTCATTTTAACTAGACTAGAAAGAGAACCCGTGCTTTTTTGATCTATTATTAGTATCACGAGGAAGCCCTAATAATCTCCACATTTATCTTAATACATTGCAGCATGATTTTTGTAATTTTGAATTTATTTACAGCCGGTTTACATTTATAATAAATGAATGTCTGCGTGTCTGCATTTCGGTTATGTAAGTCGAACCAATTAATTTGTGCAAACCACTGTTTTTTAATGAAAAAAAATTAAATCTGTCGTTATTATTTTATAGTAATATGTAATGTAATTTATGTAATGTGTAATTAATTGTGATATTAAATAATTCCATTTTGATCAGAGTTTGTTAAATTACTTTATTTAAGCCGCGTCAGCTTTGAACTTTGAACTTCACAGTGGTTATCTCTCACAGAGCATGGAGTTCTTATATTCATATAGCTCGAGCGCGAGCGAGACTTGTATTATTTTTTGCCTGGTAGGTACAGTCGGGGGCAGATAAAACTGACCTCCCTGTCGTACTTACTGTGATTACCGGGGAGTTAGGTTTATTTGCATCCGACTGTACTAGTGGAATAAATCATTGCCATTTGTACCATTAATGGTACTGTCCAATGGTACAGATGGTGCGGAGGGGATTTTTTCTTCATCATCATCATTATTTCAGCCTCAGGTTGTTTACTGCAGACATATATAGGTCTTCCCTAAGGATTTCCATAATGACCTGTTGGAAGCGGCCTGCATCCAGCGCTTGCCTGGTTAACAACTACAGTAAAATTGTATTGAAAAAAAAAAAACTGCTTCTATGACCATATCCTCCGTGCCACATTATGAGGTTTGAGTAAGGCCGGGCGGTGTCGCTATCGCCAAAGAAAATATACACTACGCTATGGCTGTGCGTATCACAGAAATCTCAACTTATAAGGCAACCGTTGCAACAGCTTACCATCAGGAGGACCGTACGCTTGTTTCTTTAGTAACATCTTAATTTTTGTAAGTGCTGGTTTTGTAAGTGGTGTACGAACAATAGCTTTTTTTTCTATGTATATGTTCCACTGCTGGACAAAATCGTCTCCTTTTGATTTAATTTCTTTAATTAAATTAAGATAACAATATATAAACATATTTACTTGGAAGAACTTTACTAAAAAAAATAAATGAAATAAATTTTTATTATGAAATAATTTGAGCGATAAAAATAAATGCTCCAGGTGAGGCTCGAACTCACAACCCCGGCATTACTCACACGTACACTGTCTTATAAGTACCGTGCGCTAACCAATTGCGCCACTGGAGCTGTAAGCAATCTGCCGAAAATTCCGGTTCTTTTCTACATCAATATTTGAGTCAACTGACGTTCTTTTTTATGATAGGCAAATGTCAAAATCAGTCGTACATTTTGCAAGTTATCGCAGTAAATTATTTGTAAGGAAAATTTATCGTTTAAATTACAGGGAAAAATAAGAAAAAACGTCGATAAGTACTTATTTTGTGAAAGAACTACAAAGAAGTATTGTCATTTGACAAATATGAAAGCTAGAGAAATATAAACAAAATGGAAACGTCATCTGTTCTGTGTTGTTGATAAAATTCTCACAACATTGCGATTATACAACAAAATACGTGTACCTTCTTTGATTTCTCAATACCGATATTATTACAAGTGCAGTGACCGTGTTTCTAATGCGACCCCAATATGAATTGGTTCGATACTTCGGGTTTGACAAGTCTCGCGAAGACTGCGCTGAAAGAAGCCCAGAAAACCATCGATAAAGCCTTGGATATTCAAGATGAGAGCGGGGAAGAGGCAGAGGATGATTCCCCTGCGCAAAACACGGAGAAATCCTCCCCAGGTAACAGTGGTGACTCCATCAAAAATCCACAAAAAGACAACTCTGATTTCTTCTCCTCCTGGGGATTGACCATGAGTGGCGAGAGCTCTAAAGATGACCCTATCAAAGATCAGCCGGTGGTCACCGAGAGCCCATCTAAAGCCGCCACTACCCAGAGTATGTGGGGTTCTTTTGCCGGCTCGTTTTTTGAACAGCCCAAAGATAGCGAAGCTGACTCTACTATAGTTAGGCCACCTAAAGCAAAATCTATGAATTTAATATCTGATGTCAAATACGGCAGCCAAGAAGATCTGTTTTCTAAAAGCCAGCTTGTTATGTCTGACGGGGCCGAAGGTTTAGAACTGAAAATGAAATATAAAGAGGATGTTGTAAAAGATGATAGAAGGTCTTCTACGAGGTCAAATAGACTGTCTCTAATGTCAAGTAGAAACAGTTCTGACTCAGTTGAGGTATTATCGCAGAGTATGAAGACAACTCCAGATTCAGAGGCTGCATCAGGGCAGTCCATGTCTCACAGCAGCAGTATGGGTCAAAAACTAAATTCGGATTCAGTTGAGGTGCTGCCAGATAGCCTTGTAAGTCCTAGTTCCATAGAATGCCTTGGATTTGACAGTTACTCCAGTGACAAAAACAGTAGTACATCATCTAACCTCTCCCCTGGTGACTTAGGTGACAAGAAATCCACTCCAGTTGGTGATCACACCGAGAAGCCTGAAACTGCTGATAGTGTGAGTTTAGTAGCTGATGATGATGAAGACACTATGTCGTATAATTCTATATCAGAATGTACAGCACCAACTGTCCTGGATACTGATGACAAACCAATAATTCCATTTCAGAAAACCAGCAGGATAGAATCTAAAAAAGGTGTAGACAAGGATTTCATACATTTACAGCAATCTGTTTCCCAGACAATGCTCCTTAGTGAGAACTCCTCTAACGATGGCTCCTGTTCAGACAGGACGTTGAATGCAGACAATGACAGTATTATTTTAGAAACAATGGAAGAACAGAGAAAAGAGGAGCCGGAGGATTTGTTTACAGAGAGGTTAAGTGATTCGTCATCATTCTACGATGTTAATGTGACAGCCGAAATGTCAAAGTCTGACACATCAGCTTTTGTGAGTGTAGAGAAGCACCAATGCAGTGTGGCCGATAGCAGTGAGTCATCTCAGAAAGACTGCAGCGTGAAAGAAAGAACTTCACCAATAAGTTCTGATAGCAAAAGTGATTTGGTAAAGATTGGTTCTGATCGGACCTCAGGCCACACTTCTGGCGATGAACTAGAGACTACAACTTCATCCGATATCGAAATAATTCCTAGTCCAAATGGTGATAATCATGGCTTTAGAAATAGCCCAGCAAAATATGCTTTTAAGCAGGGAAAATTTGATGGAACTACATCTCCAAATTTAGTTGATTTAGTTTTAGGGAAGTCATTAGCCACGAAGATTCGGGGTCATAACCGAGAATTGTCAGAAGCATCTGTACAGAGTAATACGAGTGATGAGAGTCAATGTTCTGAGACCGACCGGTTGATGCGGAGGTTGTGCGAGATGGCGGAGATATTGGAGGCTAGAGAGAGTAGACTGATGGAGGTGAGCAGGAGCAATGCGGAGTTGGCTGAAAACAATGCAGACTTGAAGACGCAAGTGGAGTCGCTACTGGCGAAGCACGAGGGTGGCGATATTACTATGATCACTGAAGACTACACTCAGAGAATGTCTGCTTTGGAGAAGAAGTTTCAGCAGGCCATTAGAGAAAAGGTAATTGAAGTTACTCCTCTTTCATAACAATATTTCTTCTGAGTCGTCCAGGGTAATGTCTTATTATTACCCTTCCAGGTATATTTAAATCCTAAGGGAATCCTAGATAAAGCTTAAAAAAATTCATCACATAGTCCTTCATATGGAACCCATGGAAATTAGGTGTTACTGATAGAAATAGTGTTAACACAATCTACAGGTTGTGTGGTTTCCAGCCATTTTTGAAGCTGATTACAATCAGCATCAAAAATTTATAAATGGTCACCACTAGGGTGCTGAGCGATTAATATGTAGCTTCCAAAGTAATAATAAAGTAAATATATTGTTTATTAACATGTATTGTATTACCACATATCGCTACTCTGTTATCAGCCCATAACCAATCAATGTTATTGTGCATTTGTTGATAGTCGATTGCTATTTCAACTATTTAAAATTTAACTAGCAACCCGCCCGGCTTCGTATTATCCATATAAACCTTCCACTTGAATTACTCTATCAAAAAACCTGCATCTAAATCCGTTGCTTAGTTTCAAAGATTTAAGCATATATAGGGACAGACAGCGGGAAGCGACTTTGTTTTATACTATGTAGTGATGTTATCATTTCCACATGCAAGTGGCCGAGAGTATGATTTTAAAATTTTCAGAAAACAATGATTTTGTGTTAGTAACAATTTTACCTAAAAAAAATGTTATATATCGGCACGCACATGAACATACAAAAATCATCTTTTAATATATGTCAAGATGACATAGAACTCAGTACTTTTAGACTGTTGTTGTCGATTTTAGAATAAATATATAAGAAGTATATAGTAATAAGAAATAGCTATAAGTCTCAACTGCCTTCCAGGACCAGCTACGTAAACAGCTAGACTCGATGAAATCGGAGTCTTCGTCGCGCAAAAACTCGTCGGAGCTGGAGAACGCACTGAAGGAGAAGGATGACGTCATCAGCCAGCTGCAAGAGGAGGGGGAGAAGCTGGCCAAGCAGCAGCTGCAGCACTCAAACATTATAAAGAAGTTGAGGGCTAAGGAAAAGGATAATGAGCAAGTCATTAAAAGCCTCAGGTATGGCTCATTCCTTTATATTTTGCAGGTCAATTGACAGCACTCCCTGGTCTTTAGAGTGTTATGCTATCACTGTCCGACGTGGTTTCTTTAAACTTTAAACCCCAGACGGGAGCCTTAGGTATGGGACTACATGCTCATTTATTGATTTGGGGGAATTGATTGATACAGATGACTGTACATACCTTGTGTTTGAGTTTTACGAAACCGCCTCTCGGTCTCTTTGACGTTTTTTTAACAACTACCAAATGGCAGCCGGGACCAATGGGCCGTGGCTTTCGAAGCATGAAACCATCTTTATTATCAGGCAATCAGGTGATTTAAACCTGCCAATGTGTTAGCCAAACTGGAAACAACAAAGTATGATTTCAGGTCTTCAGGCCTTTACAAAGTGAACCAAAAATGCTGGTTATATTAAATCAACGTCACCACTAAAAAAAATGTGTCGTGGGTTTTTGTAAATTTCAGTTCAATATCCAGCCATATTGAAATTGTGATGTTTCACTTGAAGAAAATCTTAACTTTAAACATTAAATTGTTAAAATATGTGTTTTTATTTAAATCGAGATTTAATCCATCTAGCTAAAATGGCAATCAACAATGTTTCCAGAGACAAAATATCAGAGCAGACAGCGGAGATGGACCGTCTGAAGCGGTCCATGGCTGCGAAGGAGGAACTCGAGGTGAACCAGATCGAAGCGGTGTACCGGCTCACCACCGCTAACAAGAAGTTGGAGACAGAACTGTTGGAGGTAAATATTGTATGATATCTGAGCTTAGTTAAAACGGGTTTAACACACGTTTATAAATTTTTATGAATAAAGGTGTAAGTAATTAATCTGCGGTATGATAAAGCTGAGTGTCTCGTCTGATAACGATGACGATTGCTCGCAATCAAGAGATAACAAACGAACAATTATCTTTACTTCCTCTTGCTCGGAAATAATTTAATTATTTAAAAAAAAACAATACGTCAATAGACTCTCGCCTAAGACAACAATGTAATAAAAAAAAACATTGCTGGCCGCTAATGGAGGTTTTTTAATGTACACGTTTTCATACATTAGGTTTTTTAGTTTCACTCTGGCCAGCTTACCAAAAAAAACCTATTCTAGCGGTCGTTAAGGTGATACCTCAGTGAACACTAGCGCCACCGTCATTTAAAAATCATTACTCACTGAAAACACAAGTTATCAAATATCCCTCTGCTGCAATTAAGGTTCTGGATCTGAAGTTAATTTTAAACATATAAAATTGTTAAATTATAATTCCCTATAGTTACAAATTGCATTATTGCTTAAAACGGCCACTTTTAGCAGTTTTGCAATTTGTAACTATATGGAACTATAATTTAATAATTGAATATGATTAAAATTAACTTCAGATCCAGAACAATAATTACAGCAGAGGGATTTTTGATAACTTGTGTTTTCAGTGAGTAATGATTTTTAAATGACGGTGGCGCTAGTGTTCACCGAGGTATCACCTTAATGAAAATTGTTGGACACTTTTGTTAGGTTTAGTACTAACCATTAATTTTTTTATCGTTTAAAAATATGTATGAACATTTCAAAAAGTTTCAAAAAAAGAATACAACAAATGCTAGCTTGTTGTTGACGCCATTTTAAAATTTGATACGATGTTGTTTCGTCTCAAGAGGATTTCAGAGAAAGTAAAGTACTATACAAGCCTCGGCCGAAATTGCAATTTACGTTCTCGTATTTTTAAAAGGCCTCGGCTTTGCCTCGTCTTTTTAAAAGCACTTGGCAAGGCCTTAACAGTAATGTATTATTATAACGCATTCGAAAAGACGGAACGGAACCCTCTCCGCAAGTTCAACTCGCACTTGACCGGTTTGTTTTAGTTAGTTAGATGATGTCAAGGGGATATGTAAATTTCTAAATAATATTTGTATTGTATGTCTTTGCATTTCGGGATTTTTATTTAAATTATTTTCTTGTTTCTTTCTTTGTAGGGATAAATCTAGTATGGTATGTTAATTTTGTCAATTTTCATTTACGTGTCTTTCAATTACATTGTCAATGATATATTGATTACTAGCGACCCGCCCGGTTTCGTATGGGCATAAAAACCTCTTGAATGACTATCTATTAAAAAAACCGTATCAAAATCCGTCGAGTTGTTTTAAAGATTTAAGCATACAAAGGGATATAGGGACAGAGAAAGCGACTTTGTTTTATACTATGTAGTGATATGTTAAACAACTTTCAGACGAAAAGCTCGCTAGACGACACCACATCGCGGCTGTCCAGCACCCGCACGTCGTTGGAGGCGGCTCGTCGGGAGCTTGTAGACCTGCAGCGCGGCGCGGCGGAGCTGCAGCGTCTGCGTGACACGCTGCCGCGGCTGGAGGCGGACGCGGCTGCTCAGCGGGCTGTCGCCGACGGCCTGAGGGACGAGCTGCGGCTGCTGCGGCACGAGATGAGGGACGGTGAGTCACATACAGATACACACACTGCGATACACGACCGCTAGGGTTGAATTTGTTTATTTCAACTTTATTTACAAGTGTACTAGTGGCGATGCTAGCGCCTCAACAAATGGCGTTAAAAGCGAGAAAATCGAATTTGTATACAAAACACCAATATTACTATGAAAGTTTTTTGTCGTCTGCTTGTATGATCCGTTTATCTTCGAAAGTATTGGACCGATTTGCTTAAAACTTTCACCAATTGTTTTGTTTCAAGAGTGCTATTTTTGAAATGTATGACCTAGAAAAAAGTATGACTCACCAAAAACCGGTGAGTCGAATGATTATCGTTCGTTTTCGAATGATTTTCATGCGACATAACCGGTGACTCGAACGATAATCATTCGACTCACCAGTTTTTGATGAGTCATACATCTCAAAAATGGAACTCCAACTTTGAAGAACATCTAAAGTTTGTTTCATCGAACGGTTCATTAAATAAAAGGTAATGGTCATTTGAATGAACTCAAGGCATGTTTGCCTGCAAATATACAGCAATTTCAAACGAATCCACTAAATTGTATAATTTTTTTTTTTGTGTTGATTATTGTCATGGCAAACTGCATACAAACGAATAGTTGCGAATATCGGAAACATTAGGGTAGGAGTGAAAATATGTGTGTCTATTCCTTTGCTTCGTTCGGTAAAAAAATAAATGTCATTGTCACGTTGGTTTTGGTTGTCATAAATGACATTCATGACAAACAAAACCAACATGAATGACACTAATGACAACCAAAACCAACATGACAATGATATTTGTTTTTGTTTATCGAACGAAGCAAAGGAATAGACCGCAAAAGCTGTAGCGACGCCATTAATTCCTCATTAAAATATAATATTTTACTAAAAATAATTGGCTGATTCTAAAAACCTGAGATTTATTTCTGGTATCAAGGAACCTTATTCCTACCGACAGAAAAAAGTTCAAGCGTTTTAAAAATTTACACTCCTTTCCTATTCCTGAATTTCTCACGGGTACGGGAGCGAAGTACACGCGCACGAAGTCGCGAGCTCCAGCAAGTTGATATATATGCGTGTTGTAGCGGAGCAGCGCTGGCCGCTAGTATATATATATATATATGTGTGTTGTAGCGGAGCAGCGCTGGCCGCTAGTATATATATATGTGTTGTAGCGGAGCAGCGCTGGCCGCTAGTATATATATATGTGTTGTAGCGGAGCAGCGCTGGCCGCTAGTATATATATATGTGTTGTAGCGGAGCAGCGCTGGCCGCTAGTATATATATATATATGTGTTGTAGCGGAGCAGCGCTGGCCGCTAGTATATATATATATGTGTTGTAGCGGAGCAGCGCTGGCCGCTAGTATATATATATATGTGTTGTAGCGGAGCAGCGCTGGCCGCTAGTATATATATATGTGTTGTAGCGGAGCAGCGCTGGCCGCTAGTATATATATATGTGTTGTAGCGGAGCAGCGCTGGCCGCTAGTATATATATATGTGTTGTAGCGGAGCAGCGCTGGCCGCTAGTATATATATATATATATATATATATATATATATATATATATATATATATATGTGTGTTGTAGCGGAGCAGCGTTGGCCGCTAGTATATATATATGTGTTGTAGCGGAGCAGCGCTGGCCGCTAGTATATATATATGTGTTGTAGCGGAGCAGCGCTGGCCGCTAGTATATATATATATGTGTTGTAGCGGAGCAGCGCTGGCCGCTAGTATATATATATGTGTTGTAGCGGAGCAGCGCTGGCCGCTAGTATATATATATGTGTTGTAGCGGAGCAGCGCTGGCCGCTAGTATATATATATGTGTTGTAGCGGAGCAGCGCTGGCCGCTAGTATATATATATATATATATGTGTGTTGTAGCGGAGCAGCGCTGGCCGCTAGTATATATATATGTGTTGTAGCGGAGCAGCGCTGGCCGCTAGTATATATATATGTGTTGTAGCGGAGCAGCGCTGGCCGCTAGTATATATATATATGTGTTGTAGCGGAGCAGCGCTGGCCGCTAGTATATATATATGTGTTGTAGCGGAGCAGCGCTGGCCGCTAGTATATATATATGTGTTGTAGCGGAGCAGCGCTGGCCGCTAGTATATATATATGTGTTGTAGCGGAGCAGCGCTGGCCGCTAGTATATATATATGTGTTGTAGCGGAGCAGCGCTGGCCGCTAGTATATATATATATGTGTTGTAGCGGAGCAGCGCTGGCCGCTAGTATATATATATGTTTTATTACAAGTGCACGCGTCACAGCTGACATCTGCAAACATTGCAAATTCCTACTTTGTAAATATAGGTAAAAAATTAGCGGAAAAAGTGAAAAGACAATCGCTCTCAACGCATTCTAGATCAATATCATATTGTACTCTCCAATCATTTGTGATGCTAGATACTGATGAGGCAGAGGTAGAAGCGATCATTTTAAGCTTGAAAGACAGCTGTGCCGCCGGGTGGGATAGTATATCTAATCATATTCTCAAAAAATTTAGACATATTCTAGTTCGTCCACTGACTCACATCTTTAAAAAATGCCTATCAGAAGGAGTATTTCCTAGATGTTTAAAAAAAGCCGTCGTGGTTCCTATTTATAAATCAGGTAACAAAGAGGAAGTCTCTAATTATAGGCCTATTTCCTTACTGCCTTCGTTATCGAAAATATTAGAGAAAATTATAAACAACAGACTTGTTAATTATTTGTAAAAATACAACCTGTTATCGAAAACGCAGTTTGGGTTTAGGTCTAAATTATCAACAGCAGATGCTGTCCATAATTTAACAGATTATCTAGTTAAGGAACTGGACAGTGGCAAACAAACAATAAGTATTTTCCTGGACCTTGCCAAAGCCTTCGACACAATTTCTATTCCCATTTTATTGCACAAGCTTGAAAACATAGGTATAAGAGGAAATGAGCTAAAACTATTTGCAAACTATTTACACGAGCGTTCTCAATGCGTCAAAATAGGTAATATTTTCAGCTCAGATCAAGAAAATAGTTGTTTTGGAGTTCCCCAGGGGAGTGTCTTAGGTCCGACCTTATTTTTAATTTACATTAATGACTTGTATAACTTAACCGTTGAAGGAGGGAAAATAATTTCGTATGCTGACGATACTGCTCTGGTTTTCTCTGCAAATTCTGTGGACGAAGTTTGTAAATTTGCGCAACAAGGATTTAATGTGGTAAATAACTGGCTTCGGGAACACCTACTAACTTTAAACACAGATAAAACTAATTTTATTCGATTCTCCATGCGCCATTCGCGCGCAACCCTTTCTAACTTAAAAATATGTGCACATCACTGTAGTAACCCTAACACCGCCACATGTGACTGCCCGGAAATTGCTATTACTGACAAAATTAAATATCTGGGAATTGTAATTGATGACACACTTTCTTTTAATCAACACATAGAAATTTTAAATGGTAGAATCCGTAAATTAATATTTGTTTTTAAGAAACTACGGTCTATTGCTGACTCTAACACAATCAGACAAGTGTACTTTGCCTTATGCCAGTCAATTTTAACTTACTGCATTACTACATGGGGAGGCATAGCAAAAACATCATTACTAACTATTGAGAGAGCGCAGCGAGCCATCCTTAAGGTTTCCACTTTTCGCCCTTTTCTATTTCCTACTGAACTTCTTTATAAATATTGTAAGGTACTAACAGTTAGACAATTATTCATATTAAGCACAATCCTTCAACAGCACGCCGCACTGCCATTCAGCATTAAGTTTAATGACAAAAGACGTAAAGATATTGTTTGCTCTACACCAGAAACAAAACACGCATTCACCCATCGCTTCTTCATGTTCCTTGGTCCACTCCTTTATAATAGACTTAATAATAAACTAAGTTTCTATCTCTTTACTTATAGCATGACTAAGAAAACCCTTATAGAAACCCTCCTAAATATGTCCTATGACGAAACAGAAGAACTACTAATAGTTTTAAAATAATTTACTTATGGCTTTTATTTTTAACTATACTATAACTGATATTTTATGTATTAATTAGTTTTGTACAAGTAGGTATAATTTAATAACTTAATTTTTTTCTTTAATTGTTTACTGAATTTATTTTTTTCTTTTACTGTCTGAAACACAGGATAATTTTTTATCCTAGCTCAGACACCCTTATTTTTATTGACATTTATTTAATAGCTCTTTTGTGAAAACTTTTTTGTTTAAGTAATTTGAATAAAGATTTTATTTTTATTTATTTTTATTTATTATTTATTTATGTGTTAATATATATATTATTAAAAGACGTTGGATATTCGCAACAGACTGACTTTATTTCAAAAGGAACCAAGAACATGACATTTCAAAGTTAGCCATAAACTTACTAGATGGCGTTAGTAGTAGCGCAAACAAAATAAAAAAGAAAATATTTTGATACATTTAACATCATACTAACACCCCCACTTATCAAAATAAGCCAAACACTATGCATTTACAAGACCCAGCATATTCATAAATTTGTAATGTTTTATATGACACAAGCCCTTAGTCAAGATGTCAGCAGGCATTTCTTCTGTAGGAATATATTTAACACTAATTATATTATCATGAATGACATTTCTTATAAAATGATAACGCACATCTATGTGTTTTGACCTGTTATGACACTGTTGACTAGAGGCCAATTTTATGGCACTTTGATTATCACAATGTAATTCAACTACAGATGTTTTTCCAGTAATCTCATGGATTAAATTTCTTAAATAAACAGCCTCTCTTGAAGCTTCAGACATAGCTGTGTACTCAGCTTCAGTACTAGACAGACTAACTGTTTGCTGTTTACGGCTTTGCCAGGAAACCGCTGACCCAGACATCATGAAACAAAATCCAGTGTAGGATTTTCTGTCCAAAGCGTCAGATGCCCAATCACTGTCTACAAAACCTAGTAAATCCATGTCATTACTGGTATACTTTAAACAATAATTCTTAGTACACTGTAAGTATCTCAATATTCGCTTTGCATAATTATAACAATTAACATTATAACAATTATTAAATTGGCTAAGATAGCTTACAGCATAAGCAATGTCTGGTCTTGTTAATACTGCCAGATACATTAAACTGCCTATGAGTTTTTGGTAAGGAACATTAGGTAAACACTGTGTAGATTTTTCTATATTCAATTTCGGTTCAATAGGAGTACTTTGAGGTTTACAATCAGACATCTGGAATTTTTCAATCAATTGTTCAATGTACTGTGTTTGATCAATAGTAATAATATTTTTATGTTCATTTACATGAATTCTCATTCCAAGATACTGTCTGACAGGACCCAAATCCTTTAACTTGAACTCTGATGCTAATATATTTTTCAATTTTGCAGTTTCTTTGTCATTATTTGAGAAAATCAAAAAATCATCTACATACAAACCAATAATTATTTTTAAATTACCCCTAGTTTTTGCAAACAAACATGGCTCATATTGACTGTTCTTAAAACCTAATTTACAAAGACAATCTTTTACTCATTCATACCATGCTAGAGATGACTGCTTTAAACCGTAAATAGCACGTTTTAATCTTAACACATTTCCCCCACTTTTGTTTGCAAAACCTTCAGGTATAGACATGTATATTTTTTCTTTTAAAATACCATTTAGAAAGGCTGTAGTAACATCTAAATGTGTTATACTCATTTTCATTTTAACACTAAGAGCAAACAATAACCTCAGGGTAGAATGACGAATCACAGGTGCAAAAGTACGAGTATAATCCACACCGGGCTTTTGCGTAAAGCCTTTAGCTACAAGCCTAGCCCGATACCGCACATTATTGTCCACATCATACTTTTTTACAAACACCCATCGACACTTCACTATAGACACATTACCGGGAATTTTGACAAGTTCCCACGCATCATCTTCAAATCATTATCTTCAAATGACTGTAACTCTTCAGCCATGGCACGCCTCCACTGCTCCTTCTCAGGCCCCTCGAGAGCCTCTGAGATTGAGATCTCCTCAGATGCTGGAACAGTGCTGGATATGCACAAGTTATTAAAGCCGTACCGCTCAGGTGGTTTCCTTTGGCGCTTTGTTTTCACATAAGGCTCCGGCTCTGGATCTGATATTGTATGGACTTCCTGCATCTGCAACTCACTTGGTGGAGATTCATGGAGTGTATCTTCACCATCAGTGTATACTGAAGAATCTGAAGAGCTGTCACTGTGATCCTCGGCTTTTGTAACACAGGATGCCCCCACTGAATCACCGCTCTCCTTCTCAATACTGATCTCTGGTGTCTCCACAATATGCTGCTCTGTCTTTTCATCTGGTATCCATATAGCCTCATCACTGGTTGCAATATCACCTATCTCTCCTTCCATCACAATGACATCCCTGCTGGTGATGATGGTGTTTTTGATAGGATTATACAACCTGTATCCTTTCACATCCTCTCCATATCCAACTAAGATGTGCTGTGTGGCCTTCTTATCCCACTTGAGACGCTTCTGTTTAGGGACATGTACCATCACCTTGCTTCCGAATAATCTGATGTGGCTGAGGTTAGGTTTTGACCCATGCCATAGCTCATAAGGTGTCTTTGGTACTCCTGATACTATGGACCTATTTTTCAAATAGACAGCTGTATTAGCAGCTTCTGCCCAGAATCTCTTGTCCAACTTTGCATCATATAATAAACATTTTCCTTTTTCAACTACAGTGCGATTAGCCCTCTCACAGACTCCATTTTGCTCAGGTGTGTAACTATTTGTTTTCTGGTGAATTATACCGCATTGTTTTAAATAATTCTCAAATTCCCTACTGCAGTACTCAAGTCCATTATCAGTGTGAAGGATCTTTATTTTCTTACCTTGCTGGTTTTCTATCATAGACTTAAATTCCTTAAAGCGACTTAAGGCCTCATTTTTTTGTTTGAGAAAATAAATAAATGTCATACGACTATAATCATCAACAAATAACATGAAATATCTGCTGCCATATAATGAATTTACCTCCATTGGTCCACATAAATCACTGTGTATCCGATGACATGTCTCCGTACTTCGTTCACCAATGTGAGAGAATGGCAACCTCATCTGCTTCCCCTCACAACATGTGGTACACTCTGCCTTTGTTATGTCAAATGAACCTTCATATGAGAGCCCATCTACGATGCCATTTCTCATTTTGTTCAGATCTTGACTGTTGATGTGAGCAAGCCTTCTGTGCCATAATCGTCCTGTAACTGCAGAAGCTGCCAACTTGTAACTTGGCAACTGTAGCCTCAACTTGTAAACACCATCAGTTAAATCTGCTATAGCAACTAAAGCATCACTTCTGTCATAAATATAACAATGTTTTTCTTCAAATACAACATTGTTTCCATTCTTGATGAGCTCGCTAACTGATAACAAGTTTGTTGTCAAACTAGGCACGCATAGCACATTCTTTACAGTTATGTGACATTCCAAATCAGAAACAATGTCCACATCTCCAGAACAATCAACTGATACCTTTGATTCGTTAGCAACAACGATTTCTGGTAAACACGGCGTTAAGTTCATGTTTTTAATCCAATCTTTGTTTACAGTCATATGCGCACTTGCACCACTGTCGACGTACCATTCCGTCTTGTTAAACTTTCCGTTTATAAAAACAACATTGAAAACGCATATATTTGTGGTTTTCTTCAATAACGGGCACTGATTTCGATAATGTCCGCTGCCTTTACATTTATAACAAACTACTTCTTTTTCTTTTGTTGTTGAATCTTTATCTGTCACTGTCACAGGCTTCTTGTTTGACGAAAATGCACCGCCATTTTTCTTATACTTAAAATTTTTATTTTTTGCAACAAATGCAGCGCCATTGACTTCAGACTCATTAGCAACTTCCATGTCAAGTAGCTTTGACTTAATGACATCAGCAGTTATCGAAATACCCGAATGTTCTATAGCCATTATCATTGGAGAATATCGATCGGACAAACCTGCTAATAATAATGATCCCACCCATTCATCGGTTATTGTAAATCCTGTGCCATTTAACCTTTGAGCTGTTTCAACCATTTGTGTGACATAGGTAGACATCGAGTCACAACTATCCAATCGTATGAAAATCAAATGTCGAAGCAAGGTTATTTTTCTTGAGAAACCGGAGTCGTCAAACATGGTTTTTAGCTTAGTCCATAATGCCGCTGAACTTTCCGTGTTTCTGATATGCACGTACAAAGCTGGATCTATAGTTAATATTAGCTTTGCCTTCGTTTTGGCATCTTCCGCTGGCTTGACTTCGAAATCGGCCGGTGGTTTGATGTATTTTTCCATTCCATCCAAGACCAGTAAGTTTTCAGCCGCAAAACACCACTCATCGTAATTCTCCCTGCCTTTCAACTTCGGCACACTAGCGATATAGTTCGAGTTCATGTTTCCGCGAATCAACAATCACAAATTTATCTATTTTAAACTATAAAATAACTGATAAATATGGAAATAGCCCATAACCTATTAAAAGACGTTGGATATTCGCAACAGACTGACTTTATTTCAAAAGGAACCAAGGACATGACATTTCAAAGTTAGCCATAAACTTACTAGATGGCGTTAGTAGTAGCACAAACAAAATAAAAAAGAAAATATTTTGATACATTTAACATCATACTAACATATATATATATGTGTTGTAGCGGAGCAGCGCTGGCCGCTAGTATATATATATATATATGTGTTGTAGCGGAGCAGCGCTGGCCGCTAGTATATATATATGTGTTGTAGCGGAGCAGCGCTGGCCGCTAGTATATATATATGTGTTGTAGCGGAGCAGCGCTGGCCGCTAGTATATATATATATATATGTGTTGTAGCGGAGCAGCGTTGGCCGCTAGTATATATATATGTGTTGTAGCGGAGCAGCGCTGGCCGCTAGTATATATATATGTGTTGTAGCGGAGCAGCGCTGGCCGCTAGTATATATATATGTGTTGTAGCGGAGCAGCGCTGGCCGCTTGTATATATATATATGTGTTGTAGCGGAGCAGCGCTGGCCGCTAGTATATATATATGTGTTGTAGCGGAGCAGCGCTGGCCGCTAGTATATATATATGTGTTGTAGCGGAGCAGCGCTGGCCGCTAGTATATATATATATGTGTTGTAGCGGAACAGCGCTGGCCGCTAGTATATATATATGTGTTGTAGCGGAGCAGCGCTGGCCGCTAGTATATATATATGTGTTGTAGCGGAGCAGCGCTGGCCGCTAGTATATATATATGTGTTGTAGCGGAGCAGCGCTGGCCGCTAGTATATATATATATATATGTGTTGTAGCGGAGCAGCGCTGGCCGCTAGTATATATATATATATATGTGTTGTAGCGGAGCAGCGTTGGCCGCTAGTATATATATATGTGTTGTAGCGGAGCAGCGCTGGCCGCTAGTATATATATATGTGTTGTAGCGGAGCAGCGCTGGCCGCTAGTATATATATATGTGTTGTAGCGGAGCAGCGCTGGCCGCTTGTATATATATATATGTGTTGTAGCGGAGCAGCGCTGGCCGCTAGTATATATATATGTGTTGTAGCGGAGCAGCGCTGGCCGCTAGTATATATATATGTGTTGTAGCGGAGCAGCGCTGGCCGCTAGTATATATATATATGTGTTGTAGCGGAACAGCGCTGGCCGCTAGTATATATATATGTGTTGTAGCGGAGCAGCGCTGGCCGCTAGTATATATATATGTGTTGTAGCGGAGCAGCGCTGGCCGCTAGTATATATATATGTGTTGTAGCGGAGCAGCGCTGGCCGCTAGTATATATATATGTGTTGTAGCGGACCAGCGCTGGCTGCTAGTATATATATATGTGTTGTAGCGGACCAGCGCTGGCTGCTAGTATATATATATGTGTTGTAGCGGAGCAGCGCTGGCTGCGCCGCGAGCAGTCGCTGCGGCTACAGGTGGGCGAGGCTCGGCAGCTGCTGGCCGCCGCTAGAGAGCTGCCCGAGCACGAACAGGTACATATAAACATCATCTATACCAATATTCAATCCAATGTGGTTCCGTGAACAGTAGACCTCGCGAAACTCCTCCGTTAACCCCCTTTCCCTTCTTCATATTATTATTAGGTATTTTCCATTCTGTTAATTCTTTTTCCTCGTCTATTCTGAAAAGAAGGATTTTTTCCAGTTACCAAAGTATACTTGATTTTTACGGAGGTGGTTCGCGAGGTCTACTGTTCACTGAACCACTAGTAATAATACTAGTTGGGAATAAGATAGAATAACAGGAAAATCAAAGTCGGTGTGTGTCCGATGCTGCGTTTACCGGTGCGTGGTCACCATTCGAGAACCTTACTGCCCCACCAGTCATCGGTTCGTTGCGCTATGTGCCCTGCCCACTGCTACTTCAAAGAGATTATCCGCTGGGCTATGTCAGCAACCTTTGTTCTGCTACGGATCTCCTCATTTCTGATGCTGTTTTGTGGGAAACACTGAGCATAGCTCTCTCATGGCTCTTTGGGCGACCTTGAGCTTTCTTATGAGGCCCATAGTAAGGGATCACGTTTCGGACCCATATGTCATCACTGGTCGTCGATCTCAAGTGTTTATAATTTTTATTTTTAACTGGTACAGGAAGAGGGCGTGTCGGCGCTTCTGTCCCAGTTGGCAGCGTTACAGCGAGCGGCTCTGCAGCGAGACGAGGCGCACCAGCGCAGTCTGGCCGCGCTGGCTGCACAACTCAGTAAGTATACTGACTAGCTTGTGCCTGCGGCTTCGCCTGCGTCTAATTCCTTCGGGAACACTGCTTTTTTTCGGGATGAAAGGTATCCAATGTGAAGGACATTGGATACCTTACCAATACTTCAAACTATGTATATGCGAAATTTCAGGAAGATTGGTGCAGTGGATAAGGTGTGAAAGCATAACAAACAAATTACTTAATCTAGTTGTGAGCGAGAACACATGTATGTTTGTTTGTACCGTGATAACTGCCGAAACCAATGGTTCGATTTCGATAAAATTTTCGGGGCATGTAGGAAACATCAATAGAATTTTCAAGTTCGATGGGAGTTAAAATCGGTTTAGTCGATTTAAAATATAAATAAAAATGTCCACGCTATCGCTACATGCAAACGAAAACATAAAGCTTTCTAACTTTGGATAGCGCCATCTAGGTAATACTTAAGGAACTGAATTGTGTTGAAAATGTCAAAATCAGCCTAAGCAAACGGCTGTAGATGATATTAGATAAATAAAAAAATTAAAAGCTGATACAACGTTAATAATAATCGCGAGGTCTAAGTTGGCGCGAACTACTAGTTATAAGACAAAAACAATATCGCACAATATACACCATTCTAAAAGCATTGTCCAACAAAACTTGGTTGAATTGTATAGGTGAAGCGGAATCGCTCGCGACGAAAGCAATGGAGAGCGAGCGCGTGTCGCTCGCGGAGAACGCCGCTCTGCTCGCTCAGCTCGCCGAGCTGCAGCAGAAGCTGAGCGAGCACGCCGCTTTGGCCGCTCGAGCTGATGCAGCCGAGAGGGAATTGCACGCTGCTCAGAAGGAATTACAGAGGTGAGTGCATGTGCCATCCATTGCCCTAAAAACATATAAATATACTAGCTGTTCCCCGCGGTTTCGCTCGGCATTAGTTAGTATGTTTTATAACCTATAACCTTTCCCAAGAATCAGGCTTTCATATACAAAAAGAACTGCAAATCCGACCAGTATTTTTAGTTATAAGCGTTCAAACAAACAAACAAACTTTAAGTTATATATATTAGTATAGATAGGGACAAATCACACAGATAAATGTAAGTTCGAGACTTGTGTTATAGGATTACTAACTCAACGATAGTATATTTCGTAACAAATACATATATAGAAACTAAAAAAATAAACATCCAAGAACTAGGCCAATCAGAAAATGGATTTCTCTGCTTCAAACTATCAAACTATTGAAATTCAACTACTAAATCCATACTTGGCCTTTGTAAAGACAAGGTTCCTGTATAAGAGCTATATGATTGTTATTCAGCCGTAGCTCCCTAGCCAGGATAGCCACGGCTGCCTTGCAATGACCGATGTGCGACGATGGCTTCATCAGTGGCCCATCCCCCGTGGCGACAGGTGGTCAGCAGGCTCGCCCAGCCAAGTCGTCGTAGGTCCAGCGGTCGTCGAGGGTAGCTGAACCCCTTGAAGAGATCGATGCGAACGAAAACCGACGGAGCACTCGTCCACGAGCAAGATGCAATTCGTTTCTCATTTGTATATGCATACAACTTACGCTTAGCAGAGCCACTCAGCCGCTTGCTCCGTAGCGTCTGCCATTCTGAAAAAGGTCCCGCCAAAGCCACCGCGTCGTCACGAAGTACATTACATTACCCTCCGCCACAGAATACCACAATGGGATAGTGGATGGCAGTCGGGAAGGATTAGATAGGAATGGGATTTTGTGTAGGGTAGAGTAAAGGTCCGTCTAAGAGTTTTAGTTACATCTGTTTCTGAGGGAACCAGACCAATAACAGGCAGCAACCACAGGAACGATAATCTAAAAGACTTGCCACGACCTGCGCTCGTACCATGACCATTCGCCAAATTGTACACCGGACAGGTGTACAAAATGAGATTCCTTGTGCTGGAAACCCTCAAGGGAAAATGTTACTTCCAGCACACCGAACCTCGCCCAGAACACAGATCATAGAACGATTACATTTACCCTGATATTTTTAGTAAAACGGTTGAGCTGGAGGAGCTCCGTTCCAGCTTCTCCAGCAGAGAGAGCGAGTTGTTGCAGCGGCTGCACGCGCTGGACGAGCAGCTGGCGGAAGAACGAGCAGCGCTGGACACGGAGAGGAAGAGATACGCCATTTTGCAGGTAACGGTTTTATTCAAATCATTAGTTTCAATGCACAGTTCCAATGCAAAATACATAATAACTTTTACTTTCTCTTGGAAATAGCTTCATTATTAAAAAAAAAACAAACGTCAATAGACTCACTGCTGGCCTAAGACAACAAAAAATTCATTTCTGGCCTCGACAGTAATGTTCTATTATTTCAGGCCACGACGACGCATTAATGGAATTGTTTAAAAGATTTGAGTATTTCAGGAGCAGATATCTAGCCGCGGAGACATCTCCCCGCCGCACTCCGTGGCCTCGGACTCACTGTCCAGCTCGTTATGGCCTCTGGTGAGTACACACACACACACACACGCACTACATTCCTAACATAAAATGAACGTTATGATCACTGATCTAGAGATTCAAAGTTGCTTGCCACTTTTAATACAATGAAAATGAGTTTCAAGGCGAATAATATTCAAGGCATATAAAATTTCTCTTTATTTTTAATAAAAAATAGAAGTTGTTTATTATCAATCTTGGTTTATCATGTGGTAAGACCTAAGATAAAGATTTATTTTTCTTTCTTGCGAATAGGTGGCGCTACAAGGATTGAAAAAAAAAAAACAAGATTCCGCTTAATTTCGTCGAAAGAATAGCGCGAATTACATTAATACTACTCTGTCAAAAAAGTATCGGAAAAAGATCAATAACACACAAAATATTTGTTATTCATTCAAATTTTTTTTATCTTCTTCAAAGTATGGTCCTTTAGAAACGATACACTAACGCCAACGAATAATAATCCATTGATTGTCTGATAATTATGATGATTCTGTGCGTCGGAAGGCACATTAAGTCGTCGGTTTCGGCCGCTATTTGGTAGTCATTCATACGTGGTTTCGAAGAACTCTGACGCCAGAGTGCGCATGGTCAATTGACTTTACAATGCACTCGAAAAGATGAGTTTTCACAATAGTTACCTCACGTTTGATCGGTATATGTCGCGACAGGACGAGTCCCCCGCGCTGCCGCCGCCGGGCGTGTCGGCCGCGTGCGTGGAGGACACGCTGGCCGCGCTCTCCCGCCGCGAGGGGGAGCTGCGAGCGGCCGGCGCCGCCGCGCGCGCGCTCTCCGCCGACAGGGACCGGCTGCGGCGGCTCGTGGCCGGGCTGCAGGCCAGGCTGGACGACTACCAGGTATTTATTAAAATTTAGAGTTCGATTGCCGATATAGCAGGGAGATTACGCAGCAGCAAGCGCAGCGTCGAACATCCATCAACCAGATGAACAAATGATCTAAAGAAGCTCGCCGGTAAGCGTTGGACGCCGGTCGCTTTCAACCAGTCATTCTAGAGATCCTTGGAGATGTCCAGCAGTGGACAGCCTGCGGGTGAAATAATGAGAAATGTTCTCGGGCAAAAATTTGTATGTGGGCCGTATGTATATGCCTTGTTGGCCTACTTTATAATACCTTTAAAAAAGTTGTCTATCGACATACATTTTACTCTTATTTCACCAAATTATGAGCAATTAACTGTTTAACAAACTCTTATGAGTAAATGTATGATTCCAGGGCATCCAGGAGCAGTACGACGCGCTGCTGCAGATGTACGGCGAGAAGGAGGAGCAGCTGGAGGAGGTGCGGCTGGACCTGCATGACGTCACGCAGCTCTACAAGCAGCAGCTGGACGAGCTGCTGGCGCTGCAGCGGGCGGCCGCACAAAAATAAAACGTGAACATTCACGAGGCAGCCATTGATCGTCATTCATTCATGAATCGTCACCAACAATTTCCGTGTAAATAAGTTCACGATGTAGTTTGTATGTCGTGGCTAGATCATTGAATGGGTCACTTTGTGGAAGCTCTAGCAACACAGCAAAAGTCTACTGCGACACACCACTTAAAGCGAGTCTCGGAATTACATACAATATAACAAATTACTATGAAAGTTTGAATCGCGCCTGCAAGTTTCTACGGATTGGGGCCAATTCAACCTCTGACAATATATATTCGTGATTCCTCAGGCATAATGTCTAGCCTGAAAAGAAGATCCTTCCGTGGCGGTCGACCATATTCCTATTGCTTCCGCTTCTCTCCAAAACTTCATGATGTAGCTGACCATTAATGGAAAGGCCATACGACACATAATTTTCTTTTATGCCGCGAGTCAGACTCGCACTTGACCGATTTTTTTCTCTTATACAATACTACGGAGTATGGTGCCAGTTTAACATGCAATTAATAATTCACAAATAAGTATATTGAAAAAGTCTTAAGCTCAATGAATTTAAACATAATATTATCAGCACCGCACGCAGCCCAGTTTTAAAATAAATTAATGTAAATAAATAAATATCGCATATACCCATTCCAATTAAAAGTATATGATTGTCCACTAATGGACGGAGTGAAATTTGCCATTATAATATGAAATGTAGGTTATTATTATGTAGATAGACTGCAACAAAATACCTTTTCAATTCTACTTCACAATCTTTAAAACTGTTAAGTTTTTCGTTCTATCGAGATTTGACACTTGTGACAGTTCCTTATGTATTGCCATAATTTAGTCTCTAGGAATGTGCGGTCAAATAATGAAAATACATTTTCAATATAAAAAAATGCGAAATACTGATTGTAAAAATTTTATTAACTTCTGTTGCATTTACCATAAAAATTATATGAAGGTACATATATACCTACATGGTGTTTTGTAGGATACACCTACCTTTGAAAATAAACATGTTTTTATCTCTTACGTTATATATTTTTTCGATATCAATAAAACGTCAATGAACTGTTTCGGCATCTTTGTAGCATGTTTATTTGTACCTTAAAATATATATTCGGTGCTCGGTAGGTATACATTTATTTGGCCAAGTCAAGTATATATTATTTAGAAAAATGTTTTTATATGTATTACAAATATTGTACTTTATTTTTTGTGGCGTCAATGGACAGTCGAGGAGGAAATGTTTTCTGCAATGAACTTTGCATTTTTATTACCAAAACATTATTGAATGGTAAACCAAATAATATAACTTAGTGTTACATACGTGACTACAAAGCCGAGCCTTATTCTTATATTATAAAGCGAATTCTTAATGTTCTTAATATACCTATCTTTAATATTTGTGATAAATGTTCACTGCCACTTTGGAGGTTGTCTCCAATGATCATAAAGTTTTAAAATTCTCTTTGCAACCTATCTGATATACTTACAGCACATTCAAATTCAGGTTAGGTCGATAATGTCTCTAGTACTATTTTGAATTTCATTTTAATCAGTTGTAGAAAATATTTTTTCCAATCTGAAGAGAATGAAATGTAAAGCAGTGTAGCTTTTATTGTCATGATAAGTCTAAGGGTTGTTGTATTGGACTGGTTAGGGACGTATTGTAAAATATTGTTGGGTATTAACTATGTAATTATTATAATTTATCACATCGCTATACCAAATTACGAATAAACGTGTATTATTTTCTTTTTAAATAAAGCTATGTAAATATTATCAGTCTTTGTTTTACATACATCATGTTTCACAAAATTTCTGTCAGATGTATAGGAACACGTTGTTTTTTAAACATATATGTGAGCGGGAGAAACTAAAAAATATATCACTTGGATACCAGTTTCCTATGAGGATCATTTTTTATTTTTATGTAACTGGATACAAAACTGGTTACATACGCGGCTGAAGGGTTAGATGATTGATGTTATCTCGCTTACACTGGTTTCAACTTATGACCTGAGTATTATATGTTGCTAAGTTTGGGCCAATAGTAAATAAAACTCACAATTGACATACACCATTTATTAATATTAAAATGACAAAAGCGCTACAAACACACAGCGGGTGTTCACTTTCGGAAACGACTGTACTTTTCTAAATCAATGACAATTGTATTTTCAACACAGCCGCCATTTTGTGAGAATCCGAATAAGAGAATATATTTTCTAAACACCCATTAAACATACATACTAAGTAATAGCAAGGGCCAATTTATCAATTTTCTGACAGTTCTTTAGATAATTTAATTTGAATAAGATACCAGATATTTATCACTTTAAAATGTTTAAAATCGTGTACAATTAATAAAGCATTGAAAAATCAACCCTGTACCTTATAATCTTAAATGTTAAAGTTTCGTAGTCAATCACGCGCCTTCCAGACATGCATATATGCGGCTACATAACATGAATAATGAACTCGTCTCCAGGATTATATAAAGTCGTGTTAGTGGGCGATGCTACTGTCGATCGATTCCTGCTCCTTCCTAGGTATCCTGTTCTGTGGGTTGAGCTTCAAAACTCTTTTTCTGTCATTTATTCGGAAAACTGACTAATATTTTGGTGTCTGGCGAGCAGGTTTATGAGCACATTATATGATCGAAGGGTTTAAACAGGATTTGATTTCAAGTGTTTTAGTTTTCAGCTTTGCAATGAGAGGAAAAGTAAGTATAATGTATACGTGAACAATGATAGATTCGGAAATTTAATTGAATATGAAATTAATACATTATTATATAGTGAATTTTATTAAATATTTCTACTTCTATAATAATCAATTTTCAAAAAATTCTGAATATTGACTTGATTTGTATAAATTATTATTTATATATGGACAAATTGTAGTTTTGGAGGTGGGCGCTGACATCCGCGGCACAGGTTTTTTACTGCGGGGTCGATTTTGTTTTTCGTTTTTCCAATAAAGAGAGTCAAAAGGAAACAATAGTCAAGTTCTCCACCAGAATAGAAAAGCCACTTTTTGAAAAAGCTGATGTTTGAAAGTTAGAAATCAATCACAAAAAACAAATTAAATAACATCAATAAATGAATGATTGAATGATACTTTATTGCTTAAAATGTGGTACATATAACAATGTTGGAAAATATAATAATCATTTGTTTCACACATTAGTCATTTCTGACATGCAATAGACAATACAATGTCAAATATAGTTATAATGAATAATGTTGCTCAGTGCGCTGTATTAGTATTGTAATTGTATTATTGTATGTTGCCAAGTACGAGACAAACTTAGCCTAGTGTTAGAATCTTTTTCACTGCTGTAATTTTAGTGTGCATTCATTTTTGAGAAAACAAATGCTTATAGACACCTAAAACTTGTATCTTTTTGTCTGGTGGGTGACGGGATCCGCCAACAACAGGATGCCCAAGGTGGGTTGAGGTCAGGCAGGTCTTTAAAGTAATTTCAGCAAGGTTTGTTAAAAACAAAAGTGTGTTGGACGATTACCTCGAAACGCAGTCAGCAACACCCACTACACAACTACAATCAAAGTATAATTGCTACTTTTATTCTATATCTAATGCGTGCTTTCGGGATATCTATTGCAGTAATATATTGTAGTAAGTACTAATTTATTTTTAAGTGGGCAAATTTGCGTACATCATGATGTAAACAAGCTCTTCTTTAAACAAGAGTGACAAGTACTGTTAATAATTGAGTATACCAAGCGGTATGGTATTCGGCTCTCTATTTGATTTTATTTTTACCAGTAATTGCCGACGGCTTATTTAGTGTAAACAGCGACTAAGGAACAGATTTTTTGTGCATCTCGGACTAGTTGTGGATTTTACCAACAACAGCAATAGAGAGGACACAAGTCACTAGATTGCGAGTTGAAAAAGTCTCTGGACTTCGACCGAGCCATGCAGCTTGGGATACAACAGAAAAATCCGATCATTCTCACTAGTTCTAGAACAGTACAGTCTCAAAGTATAAAAGTGAGTATAGAACCGTAATTCTGTTTTTAATGAGTTTGGCGAACCGTACCGCCTGAACGCACTTTTATTGTAAACTATATATTCCACAGATATTTCAAGACCAACCAACCAAATCGGTCCAGTTATTCTCGAGTTTTAACGAGATTAACATACAGCAATGGATTTTTATATATAAGAAAGAAAAGATTCCATTAGTTAAAAAGAAATTTCTCAAAGATAGAGAGAAGAGACAAACATTTAAAACGCTAGTTGAGAAGAGAATGATTGGATTTAGAGGTGGTTGCTAACAAACTGGTACAAATAAAAATTTAATCGCATAAAAAACCTTGTTCGCTGTTTGTTTACTTAAGTGTATGTAACAACTTGCCCTTGATTTATTAAATAGGAGTGGATGATATTTTATCACAATTACTAATGGAATATTTAATACTTAGTTCAACTTGAAACAGTTTCAAAATATGGAATAACTCAACGAATTGCAGAACTGAAGTTTGCGGGAGACGAGTCTAAACTAAACACTAAAAGCTTATTATTAAAATACATTCATTCAAAAAATTAGCATTATACTACACACCATATTCCGATTTCGGTAATAATCGCGGCATCTTACGTCTTATAATGATGCTCCCATCGTCGATCTTATATATTTCCATACATTCAAAACTTATGGATAATGTTTTAAGTGTTAACAACACTTATTACTTGGTAAGTTTAACTATTGAATAAAATTTGGATGCAAATAAAGTAACCAATTGATTTCGAAGCCGAATTGAATGAAAAATAATCTCAAATGGGCGTTTTCATCGAGAAAACAAGCTATTCTAGTTATAGTAGTAGAGAAAGATCAGTATGCGTCATCGGCGTCGTCGCCGTCAGTACAGATGAACTACACTGAAAGAACATTATTCTAACGATAACCCCGGGCCTGTCGTCTGGCTATTTCGGTCATATTTAATTTTACCATTTATAAATACATAAAGATTGTAATTTTATACGCTTAATTATTCAGTACGTCTATAATCAAAATTTCGCAGATAACGGATACAATTTGACCTTTAATAAGTAATGTTAGGTGGTGATAGACAACAGGCCGAGCCGAGCTGTACGATCGTAACATAAAAAAACGAAAATAATAATAGAAAGGTGTGGCTTTAAAGCCATCTCTCGTTCGTCGCCGTGACGGAGCGGGTCGGCACTCCGCGAGGCGAGTCCGGGTTCGAAGTAGCGTACCCTTTTTTCGAGGTAGCGTGTCCTGTCGGTGTGTCGGTGAGTCGTTCCCGTGTCGGCGAGTCCCGCCGCGGGCGCGCGGGCCGGGCGGCGCTGGCGCGGCGGCGGGTGTCGGCGGGTGTCGGCGGGGGCGGGGGGAGGAGAGATGCCCCGAAAGGTGAGTTCAAACCCACGCCATCCAACCCTCGTACATCAAACACAGGTTCTCTGCGTTACGTGCTTCCGATATCATGTATTCAACCTGTTAAAAAAAGTAGTGTTTACTTGTAAAATACATAGGTTCATATCCCGCTCGAAGGATCAATTGAAAGCAGTGGTCCTTCGAGCCAGATACCTAGAAGTGTTTTAGCGACTTGCACTACCCGATTCGGTAACGAATGCACGTGGCATTCCTAATATTGCAGATAAGTTTCATAGTTACAGAATGGTACTAGGTAAATTCGTCGGTGCCGCGAGCTCCAGTCGTTGCCGGCTGTAGGCTGTAGCGGCTACCTGTTCGTGCGGCGTGTGTCGGCGAGCAGGCTCGATGTCCCGGCCCTCCAGTTTGAGGCGCACCCGCCGCCACACGCTCGCTCCGGTGGCGCTCCGCTCGCCGCCGCTCGCGCCGCTCGTGCCGCTCGTGCTGCCGCCGCCTCCTACACAACACGAATTAAAAATCATTATTCACTGAAAACACAATTTATCGAAAATCCGTCTTCTGTAAGTTAATTTTAATAATATTCAATTATAGTTCCATATAGTTACAAATTGCAAAACTGCTAAAAGTGGCCGTTTTAAGCAATAAATATATACATTTATCTGTGTATTAATGAATGTTTTCTTTATTTGGCTATACTAACACACACAAGCTATTTCGTGCACCAATCAAAAGTTGAACAATAACGTACCATGTCTGGCGACGGCGTTCTGTCGTGTGAGTCGTTTGCCGCCCAACTCCGTAGTCCAAGTGGTCGGCAGTCTGCACACACACACACACAGGCTCTAATTAAATCATTTACTGGCAAAAAGAGTCAACATTAAGGAAAATATCTGTAGGAATGACCGGGCAATAAAATAACCAGACTTAATATATTAACCAAGTTTAATAGAACTCTGAAAAGAAATGTGACGCATAGTTTAAGCTGTGTATACTTCTTATTGTCCAGTCTAAATAGCTATAGACTACACTATATTATTAAATTTGTTCAATATATGGCCCTCTATTGGCTGGTGATTCGCCATATTTAAATTCTCTGATAGAGGCGGGACTATCAGGAACTAGACAGGTGAGTTATTGATTGCATCACATTGCAGGTGCACAGGTTATTGCTGAAAAAGCATCTATTTTTCACGGTTTTTTTGACATCTTCCGCCCCCCTCCGGTACAATCGGTCTGTTATACCGATAGTTCAACTTTCACAAACGGTCTGTTTTCCCAAATTGTAAACGTGCTTTTTCGTGTGTCAACTGAATGTATAAGATCCTGCCCATGATGCCTACTCCTGGGCCTGGTAAAAGGGTCAAACCCAAACATTACATGACACCGCGGCGCAATATATACGGGCCAATGGAATTACTATTAAGAATGCCGGAGATTGGGTGAAGTAGAAAAGAAAGAAAGTGAATCCTGAGCTCCGAAGCAATTAACTGAAGACGCAACTGGAAAAGCAAATATGATAAAGTACTGACTGTATAAGATCTTGTAGTAGCGTGGGTAGTTCTTGTGCGAGCGCGCGCGCGGCCTCCGCCGCAGCGGCCGCCTCCGCGCCGCTGCCCGCCCCGCTGCCCGCGCCGCTCGACGCTCCGCTCGACGCGCCGCCCGCCGCCGTGCGCAGCGCGGTGACGAGCGCGGTGACGGCGTTGCTGCGGTTCATGTATTGTGACGCCGGGTTGTCGCCCTAGTACACACATAAATCAATATTAAAAGTCTACTAATACTCGATTAAGGGCCAATTTTTAAAGAAATTTTAGATGGACATTGTTAAAAACGAGGGGGGGGGGAGGGGGGGGGGGGATTTGTTAGCTGAGTGTTGCGGTCTCCAGTTTCTTTACTGACATTGACCCTTTGACTAATAAGCGACATTATGACAGACGGACTGATAAATCTTGAATCGCGGCCGTTCGCCGCGTGCAGCAGTGTGTCGGCGGGCGCGGCCTGCTGAGAGTGTACCTCGTGCGCGTGCAGCAGCGCGGCCAGCGCCGGCCGGCAGTCGGCCAGCAGCGCGGCGCGGCGCGGCTCGGCGGGCGCGAGGCGGGCGCGGCCTGCTGAGAGTGTACCTCGTGCGCGTGCAGCAGCGCGGCCAGCGCCGGCCGGCAGTCGGCCAGCAGCGCGGCGCGGCGCGGCTCGGCGGGCGCGAGGCGGGCGACGGCGGCCCGCAGCGCCGCGCGCGCGCCCGCCGCCGCCCCGCGCCGCGCCGACAGCTCGCGCGACCAGCTCGCCGCCATCTCGCGCAGCAGCGCCGACACGTTCTCCACCTGATACATTGTACGTATAAATATCAACAATGCAAAAAAATGTTACGTAAAAAATCCCCTCAACTGCGCAACGTTCGATTCGAAATGGCGCCAACGCTAACTGTGGGGGGACCCCGCGGGTGGCGGCCTTTTGATACTCCGGTGATATAAACTATAGAATTCTCAGAAACTTTTAAGAAATAAGGGATGTTACTGATATCAACGTGCCTGTTGTTCAATAAACTAACTCGTTATTATTGTTACGAAATTAAAATAATGCCCCATAGTTGGCAACCAAAAAAAACGTTGAGCAACACTGACTATAGAAGATTCTCGTACACTACGGACATATCCCCGCAATAGAACATTCATTGTGGAACACACTGGAACAATACTCATGAACCTTTATATGTATGGGCATAAGGCTTAGAATCGATTGGCTCGCGGATTTTAAAAATCGGTACGTATGTACCAGGCCTAGAATGACCGAGATATGGAATGAGCGAAATAATGGAGCGAGATAACGATACCTCCGTCTCTGTGTTACTCTTCGGGAGGTGTGGGGAATGTTCTGGAGAGTGCCGGATCGAGTTCCTGGGTCTATATAAGTGGCGGATCGTGACGACGTGAGTCAGTTTGTGTTCAGGAGTGTTACAAGTGACTTCGAAGCGACAACTAAGGAGTAATAACAAACAACCTCGGCGATTATTTCGGACAGTGAATACCTAGTGTTTCGGACATTTCGTGACCATCAGTGGACATATTTTTGTTGGACGTGATTAAAGTCTACCCAGTGTCATTAGGCGTTTCTTTCTCCAAATTGCGCTCCCCCAGCTCCTAACATTATAATGTAATCTAAACATCCGGAATCTAAATTTTGAGGTTATATGGGATACTTGACTAGTGCCATAGTAAATGAGCATGTAAATTAGACAATTTCTGATAAAAAACATTAGCCACCTTGTCAAATTGTTATTGCAATCTAATATTATCATTATATTATCCTATTACATTAACTAAAATAGCAAATATTAACGCACAAAAACATTTCAAAACATAGGTACCTTGTCACATAGTGATTGTTTCACACTAGATGGGTTTTTCTCCGGGCAAAAAGTCGGAAATAATAAGCGCCCAATTTCCGTCCATTAACGCCCGATAGATATCGAGATGTAGACCACACCCAGTGTCTGTCATCGAAATGTAGACCACACCCAGTGTCTGACATTGAGATGTAGACCACACCCAGTGTCTGACTTCGAAAAGTTGACCACACCCAGTGTCTGACATCGAGATGTTAACCACACCCAGTGTCTGACTCCGAAAAGTTGACCACACCCAGTGTCTGACATCGAGATGTAGACAACACCCAGTGTCTGACATCGATATGTAGACCACACCCAGTGTCTGACATTGAGATGTAGACCACACCCAGTGTCTGACTCCGAAAAGTTGACCACACCCAGTGTCTCACATCGAGATGTAGACCACACCCATTATCTGACTCCGAAATGTAGACAACACCTAGTGTCTGACATTAAGATGTTAACCACACCCAGTGTTTGACTCCAAAAAGTTGACCACACCCAGTGTCTGACATCGAGATGTAGACCACACCCAGTGTCTGACATTGAGATGAAGACCACACACAGTCTCTGACATTGAGATGTTAATCACACCCAGTGTCTGACTCCGAAAAGTTGACCATACCCAGTGTCTGACATCGAGATGTAGACCACACCCAATGTCTGACTCCGAAATGTAGACAACACCTAGTGTCTGACATCAAGATGTTAACTACACCCAGTGTCTGACTCCAAAAAGTTGACCACACCCAGTGTCTGACATCGAGATGTAGACCACACCCAGTGTCTGACATCGAGATGTAAAACACACCCAGTGTCTGACATTGAGATGTAGACCACACCCAGTGTCTGACTCCGAAAAGTTGACCACACAGTGTCTGACATTAACACAAAATTAAGTAATAGTTTGCTTTTATAGAATAAAACACGGAGAATATATAGCATACTAGCTTTCGCCCGCAGCTACGCCCGGGATAAAAGTTACCCTTTGTCCTTCTCAATTCTTCTAACTACGTGTATGCGAAATTTCAGGATGATTGGTTCAGTGGATAGAGCGAGAAAGTGTAACAAACAAACAAACTTACTTTCTTATTTATAATCTTAGTATGATATGTATGAAATTTTCTGTGGAAAGTCATTTTTCCAGTAATTTACCTAGACCAAGACAAAGAGAAGACAAGACCTTATTTCTGTGATATTTTTTTAGATATTTCAGGTCTAGTAACTTCGGAGATGAGGGATCTAATAATATTATTCTTCCTTTCATAAATAATTTCAAAAATAGAGATAATAGGATGAGCTATATTATGGTTTGCACGCAGTTGTCCCAATATGTCAAGACATTTTTTTGTTTCCATCCGACGCAGTAATCAGAAGATTGTAGTGTGACTAAAGGGAAAAAAGCTCAAAGAAGTTCGCAAATACTAGCTGAAGATACATATTATAATAGCAGATATGAACTTATTGAAGATTGTCTAAACCGACAAAATTGCATAATTTGAAGGACATTGCTACACCTTTGTAGTCGAAAAAGACTGAAAAGAGACAGAGAGAGAGAGAATTTATTTATTATTACTATCGTTATCCACCCGGAATGTAAGGTACTCACCCACTGCCTGTCGATGCTGCCCTCGGGGTGTAACATCTCCATGAGCGCCTCCTCCTCGGCCGACACTTGCAGCGAGTACTTCTGTGACAGCGTGCACGCCTGCAACACAACGCATTGTTTTAAACATATTGTTTACAAGGTTCCGTATCTTAAAAGATAAAAAACGAAACACTTATAGGCCCAATTCCCATAAAAAATATCTATGGTTGCGTGTCGAAGTTTTACCGCGTCGTGTGCGTTATCACAAATGACTGCATAAGTTCTATTTCTACAAAACGAAAAGTATGCGCGTTGGGTCTTTTTTGTCAAATCTGTCAACTGTTTTTCGGGGACTAAAAGTATCGAATTGAATTCATAACAATTACCCATTTTTTGGTCGCAGTTCTTAACGCAGAATCACGGTCACTCACCTTCTCCCAGTGCGCGAGCGCGGTGCGCAGCGTGCGCTGGCGGCGCGGCGCGGCGGCGGCGCGGCGCGCGGCGCACACGCGGCAGTGCGCCGCCAGCCGCTCGCCCGCCGCCGCCAGCGCGCGCGCCCGCCCGCCCGCCGCCGCCCAGCGCGCCGCCAGCGCGGGCGCCAGCGCGGCCAGCGCGGGGTTGGCGCCGGCGCCCCAGCGCGCGCGCTGCGCCGCCGCCGCCACCAGCGCCGCCGCCGCGCCCGCCGCCGCGCCCAGCCGGCCCGCGCTCGCCGACAGCGCCGCGCCGCGCCGGCTCAGCGCCGCGCACGCGTCCCCGCCCGTGCTCGACACCACCTGCACGAGAGTATTTGGCGCTTTTATCGATGATGAATGAAAATGAAATCAAAAAATCTCATAAAAAAATCCAAAATGTTTTCGTCATTCATCGAATTGTCGCGATCAAATGGTAGTCATATTCCAGTGCCCCTAGTATGAGTTTTTCTTAACGCAGACGCTAGCGACTGCGTTAGTGATTTAGTATGGCAAACCTGTACAGCGCTTCTGGCGGATAGTAAGGCAGCTAAGAAATTCCATACAAAATCCTGACGCAGACGCTAGCGACTGCGTTAGGATTTTGTATGGAATTTCTAAGAAAAACTCATACTAGGAACACAGATGACGACTTCCTTGCCAGTCAAACTATTAATGTTGATCAAATAATGATGTTCTCCGATTACTTCAACAAATCTAAACCAAGTCAAGAAATTGTTTGTATCCATTAGTTTTTTCACCTCTAAAAATTCGTTGTCAGCAACAACGATTCCATATCTCCTGTGTTCCTTGGAGTTTATACGTTACAACTTCTTACATTCTTATACCACATAATTGACACACTAGCGTGGATTTAGTCAGGATCGATGGACTTTAACTTACCTTTCGTAGTCGCTTAAAGGTAACCAATAAATATATTAAAATAAATATAAGGATTTCTCAAAAACATTAGATCTGGTTGATCAACCTTTACTGATTCTGAAGTTGCGGCATGCAGGGATCTGTGGACTTCTTTTAAGGTAATGTAAATCTTATCTTGGTAATCGATCACAGTTACGAGTAGTTTTAACACCAGTTTGAAGTATTAAATTAGACGTAATTCCCTTTAGGCGTTCCACAGGGTTCACATCTGAGGCCATTATTTTTTCTTATATAAATCAATTATATAAATTAATATATATACATATTATATAGAGTAACTAGCGACCCGTCCCGGCTTTGCATGAGCATAAAAATCTTCCTCTTGAATCACTCTATCTATTAAAAGAAATCGCATCAAAATCCGTTGTATCAAAAAGATTTAAGCATAAATATGGATATAGGGACCGAGTAAGCAACTTTGTTTTATACTATGTAGTGATGCATACAATGCATATAAATGGTGATGTGATTTCGTAACAGATAAAGAAGTTATTTATTTAGTTGGTGTGAGAAAAACGATATTACAAACAACAACAAAAACAATCATAACAATAAACATGAAACAATTCAATTAAATATCGACTCACATCGGGATGTAGTTGCGCATGCGCGAGCACGCGCAGCCGTGCGGAGTGCACGGCGGCGGCGGCGCGCTCGTGCTCGCGGACGAGCGCGGCGGCGCGCTCGCGGCGTGCTCGCGCCGCCTGCAGCGCGCTCGCGAGCGACAGCGCGCGCTCCACCCGCGACGCCGGGATGCCGCGCCCGCAGCTCGACGACACCGCCTTCTCGCACAGGGACTCTAGCGACACGCTCCACGACGCTCCTATAATACACGGGAGGAAACATAGAACCAATATTCACAAAATATTGAGTATTTGAAAAAAAACTCTATTACTAGAAATCGCTAGTAAAACTTTATTCCAAGCAACAGTTAAATGGTGTTAAGCTAGTTAAAAGATGCTTAAAATACATAGTGTATTTAGGAGCACGTTTCAGTCCTGATCCTGACGTTACTCTAATCCTTTCTGGATTCCGCTGTGACGCTGCAAAAAAACTATCTATCTATCCACTACAGCGGCTCACCGATCTCCTTCTGCTCGACCTCTGCGTGCAGGTCCAGCTGCGCGCGCCGCAGCAGCAGACACAGCACGGCCGCCAGCGCGCGCGAGTGCACGCCCAGCACGCAGCGCTGCACGTACTCCGCCGTGAACCTAACACAACATACAGTTACTGCTACCGACGGGTATCTTAGCAATGTCCCGGTTGCATCCTCGGCTTGTCGTTGCGGAACCCAAGATCCGTTTCTCGGCTGTTTCTTCTCCACTTCACATGGTTTATGGCATCTTTCGTTGTATATCCTTATGTATGTAACGTTACTAAAACATTTTGTCATTGACACGAAAAGAAGAAACAGCCAGCAGACGTATTCCCGGAAACATACAATTTGGGCCAAGGCTAGAGGGAATACTCAGGTTATTAATGTGTTAGCGAGCTCCAAATTAGACCACATCGAGGTCAATCGCTGGACATTGCGACCCACGTACCTCCGGACGGGTTTGCAGAGCGCGGCGTCGTCGCAGAGCACGGGCGGCGCGGCGCCGCTGAAGGCGCGCGCCATGGACACGCACAGCGCGAACACCTCCGCCACCGTCTGCACGCGCCGCACCAGGAAGATGTCCTCCAGCACCGCGCGCAGCACTGGGCTCTGCAGCGCCGCCTGACACCACATTGTGTTGTTTTAATGATCTACCCCGAGGATATCACATGTATGGTCCGTCCTACCGCCAGAAGTAGACTTTTGTTTGTAAGAAGATCAACCCTCAAGGTGTCACGGTAAACGCGATCCCATCTTTTACAGATAACTGCTTGACAGCCTATTTAAAAAAAGATCAAGTCTAGTCTAGTCAAAGCAAGGACACAATAAACAAGTGACGTTTCAGCCGTCATCAATCCTTTTGTACGTATTTTTGTAAAACTTGTTTTGCCCCCAAAATACGTACCTAGCCACCTGAATACCTGCATAACAGATTGTAGAAACAGAATGATCACCGCACTCACCGACATGTGCATAGCGTCGTTGATGTGGTCGATCTTCCTCCAGGCGGGCGGCGTGGGCATGCCGATGTGGTCGGCCAGCTCGCGCGCGCGCAGCTCCACGGCCGCGAACAGCCCGTTGAAGCCCATGAGCAGCATGCGGCCGGCCTGCGAGTCCGCCTCGCCCGCGCCCGCCGACAGCAGCGCCTCGTAGCGGACGCGCAGCTCCGCAGCTATCACTTGGGCGCCCGTGTTTGGGGACTGCGAACACGTAATACGATAAAATACTTTATAATCCTAGTTTTGTAGAAGTTGAGAAATTTTTTTAATGATAAATGTATATAAATACTAGCTAACTCAGCGAACTGCGTACCGCCTGAACGCACTTTTTTCACCATTTAATCCTTCCTTGAACTACCACAAATATTTTGAGACCATAATTAACCAAATCAGCCCAGCCATCCTCGAGTTTTAGCAAAACTAACGAACTGTAATAGATTTTTATAGATAAAGAAGAAGAAGAAGATTAAGTTTACCTCCATATCCATGACTAAATATCTGAGATGCATTTCCAACTGCGCCAGAAGATCATTAAGGGGCACCGGCGTGTTCATTATCACGGTGTTGAGCTCCGTTATCATCATCAAGGCGGACGGGTCTTCTGAGTGGACCTTCTTCAACGCCTCCGGCAATATGATCGTGCTAAAATTATAATTCAGCTGCACCAGATCTGCCAGCAACAAATTGGCATTGCGGACGCATTCCACTGCTACCGGTAAAGCGGCGTCTTCTGCCGATGCTGACTGCAAAGGCAGCAATGATAACAGTTCAACGGCTTGCATAGACAGTGCACTCATGTCATCCAAAAACCATTCTCCTTCTCTCGAAGTCAAGTCAACGAGACAATCTCCTGCGCTTTGAGCGCCGTTCTCCAGCATCAGGTATCGTCGGTTCAAGTTACACAGCATACTTATAGCGACACATTCCAGAGCCGCCGCTGCTCCGTCTTCGGTCCTCACCCAGTTGCTAATATTTGTTTTTGCTTCCATATAGGCTTCCTGAGCTAACATCAAAGCATCTTTACCGCCTTCTAACTGCAATCTCTCTATAGCTTTATTAAGATTCACGTTGGCTTCCGCATGAATCGCTTGCAGCCGGTAATTATAAGCAGCAATTTGAGTAGAATCTGTATTAGTTTCAGTCAATACCAAAGCGTTCACTTGATTCATAACTTCTCGGCATACTTCGGGAGATTTGCTTTCTAGAGCTGCAGCTAAAAATTTCCTGAACATCACAATGCGATGGTGTTCGGTGTGACTCTGAGGGTAATATTGAGAAACAGCTACGTACTGTGATAGGAGTTCTAGACACGAACTGACCAAGTGGTGAGTTTGCTTCATGCTTTGATTGAGTTCGGTTTCAGCTTGCTCGCATTGGGATATCATCGAGCTCTGTCCGGCATTCGCCAAGAATTCCTTAATATTTTCGAATATAGGTTTATCTTCTTCTTCTTCGGGCCCTGAAAACTCTTGCACCCACGCCATCAGCTGTGGTCCATTTAGCACTTCAATAGTTTCAGTAAAACTTTTTATTTGTGTGTCGAAATCATTGAGTATCTTCACAAGCGCCTTCATGGAATCTTCTACGGCATTCTTCGCTTGCTTGTATGATGTGTATTTTTGCGAAATGGCATACAGCGGATGGTTCTGGAGGTTAGGACCGTATGCGTCTATCTCTTTGATCAATGCCATCTGTTGATGACAATCTTGTAGCCTCGTCTCTACTGCTTTAAGTTCGTCGTGTTCTTTTACCCAATTTTCCGCGCATTTTTCTATTTCCGGCAGCACGGCGACATACTGTGACCTATAACAAACATTGCGGTTCGGGATTATATCGAAATTTAATGTGTCGAATATGATTCCCAAACTGTTAAATAATTCAGTATTATTAACGGAAACTGCGTCACGCTAAATCCGAGTGGCTTTTAACGCGCATTAACAATTATAATCTATGTGTTTAGTGGTTTCAATTATGCATATAATGCTTTGATTCCATGTGTTTACAAAATGACGGGCCCGGTTATTTATGCCGATAACGTAAATAACATTCAAAGCTTGTCGTAAATAATAATGTTCATTATAGGGACATTTTAATGAATTCATTTATTTATAGATCCCAAACTACATTTGAATATAACCGGGTGTGATTTTTATAATACTAACTATTCTTACTATCTATACTAATATAATAAAACTGAAGAGTTTGCTTGTTTGTATTAATTAAAAAAAAAAATCTTATTAAGGAAGTTATAGGCTGTATAGTACTTACACACCAACCAAGGGCAAATGAGCCAGTTTTGAATTGAATTTTTAATATTTGGGAATTAAGTGAGTTTCTTTCTGGGCTGACAAGATTTGACATGTGCCATCGACATGAAAGAAGTAGTAACACTTACGTAAGTTCCGTAACTTCGTGCTTGAGCTCCTGCGCTCTGACGGCCAGCATGGCCAGCGCGGCGCGCACGTCCCGCTGGCTGCGCCTGCGCTTGCCGCCCCCCGCGACCCCTCCCGCGGCCCCCCACTCCACTAGCGGGTCGTACACGAACGCTTCCAGTAGAGTGAGTAGCGTCTCTCGGCCGCGCCTCATCGTGCGCAGAACGTGTTCACACGCCAGTCGGAATATGCCCTGGAATAAAAAGACTTCATTTACGTCACGAATATAAATTTAGAAAACAGGTTTTATTTCACTGTAGTGCTAGATTTTCTGATCAGTTGTCTAAAGAGCCGCAGACGCTTTCAAGTTAGATCATAGCGTACGACAAATGATCGATCAACATCTCTTTCATCAATCAAAAGTCATCGATCAAAAATAAGTCGTCATGAATGATGGAGGCAATCAAACATCACTACTAGTATAAACAAAAGAAACTATAACAAAATCACGAGATGTTATGTTTGACTACTACCGGAATCTGTGCGACAAGCGAGAACGTCCGCGGTTCATAATATTCCCCGCAGTTTGCTCAACTAATGGAACGCACGACAAAGTAAACATCTACACTACATACGCCACACCACATGGAGGGGACGCAGGCCCGCTGTGGTGAATAACACAACCAGACCCAGGGTTTCTCAAAAAATATTATGAATACAAGCAAATAGTAATTAGGGAATAAATTCTTATAAATAATTGTGCGACTCGATCAGCGTAAGCTCAGCGTCGTAAATTTAATTTACTGTATTTTTATTACGGTTTCGTTTTCTTTAAAAATGTTAGGTCCTAATGTTCAAATTAGATGCCAATTTTTACTTGAAATCAAATGCCGTATGATTCCTGCCTTATTTGCCTCTTTTTCGAATTCCCTTAATTGAAACTGCAATAACCGCCTACAGTGTTTTACATTGAGATCTTGCTGCATAAAGAAACAATAGTTTGAAGTTAAATGGTAGTTTCTATGTAACAATGTAATAATTTGTTGAACTTCCAATGTTTCTAAGAAAGTTTGTAAACTTTTACAAGAATGAAAGCCGGCTTTATGTCGGCTCAAGTTGAGTTGCAAAGCTGGTCCTGAACTCGGTTTTTTTTAAATACATAACCTCTAGTCTTCCTCTCTTACAATGTAGACGAAGCCATCTAGACCCTTACTATACTGTACAAATACACCCAATTTGGAATCATAGGTGTTTTTTACAATCAAGTAACTAATGTCGACTTTATTTTGGAAATTATTAAAACCGGAATCCAAAAAAACGTATCGCATTTGACACTACTACTTACACACACACGCACATACATATAGTCTCAGAATAATAACCTAAACACAGTCTCTCTATATCTTTCTTACACAGTCAATCCATCTCTTTTTGGAACTTTTTTGTCTACGAATAGAATCCTTCAGACATGTCTATCTGTATCCTCTCATAATCATGATTTCGTGGTCTGGACTCGAAGCCAAAGGTTTGCTATAATGCAGTCTAATCAGGGTTGTTCCATTATTGAGGAGCAAATAAAATACTTTTATGAAAATGATCCCAAACGACAGTCAATCTTTAGTACCTGTCTCCAACTAGTCTGATGCGGAAGGCGCGCCTTAATCGGCCGAATGCGGACAATATCCGCTCCCTGGGGATCCCGGGACTGGCTTAGAATTGAGTGCACGTTGCTGATAACTCAAATTGCAAATGATGGAAACAATGCAAACCATGTTTTAACAATTTTAGGAGAGACGCAAATCTTACCTTCTTTAAAGTGTTTTACAATAATAGTTGTTTTTAATTGTTTTTAGAATCTTAAAATGGTTTGTGTAAACTACTTTTGTATTCAAAATGAGGAGATAGTGATTTTATTTCTTGACGAAGAGGGGATATAAGAAATTTCGATTTTTAATTTGTCTTAAATTTTAGTTTCAGAAAAAAAAATATTTTTTTACTTCTATAATAGAACTACGAGTATTCAATAGAACTAATGGGGACAAAGGTTTTATGTACCATCACAAGCGAAATTAAAATATAAATAGAATATGCATAGGCGGAGCCGGGTGCAGGCATTAATATCGGTGCAGGCTGCGGCGCTGAGTGCATAGGCACGCGGCATTATACTGCATTTGCATAATTGATAGTGTACGCCATAACTAAGCAGGTATTAGCGGGGCTTTTCTTTAGTTAGAAACTTGTTTGTAGTTATACTCGTAGTTGGTACTAAGCATTTATTAATAAAAAGACACGAGTAGTAGTTCTGTACGAGTCCTGAGCGACTGGTATTGTTAATAACCATTTTGGTCATCGAAGGTCCCTGCATCGCCAACCCTGCATTGATAATCAATCAATAGCGTAACCAAAAAAAAACAAACCGTAGCGTAGCGGTAGCCCGCTCTACAAATCATGTAATAAAGCACCTAATTAAATCAGTTCGTGAATTATATACCTTAGAGCTTTAAACAGACAGACTGACATAGACAGGCGACCCCCTCTGCCAAATGTATATGACCGCCGATCATACTGCTTGTATTTGTGTGCGTGTATTTTTTGCTTGTGTTGGAAAATTTTGTCAAGTGTGTGCGTGGCAACGTGTTCTAATAATGCATTAGTGTTACTTATCGTGCGTGTTTTTTCATGTAGAAATAAGTGCGCGTGTCGTGCCTTCTCCGGTTGGTTTTACTCTAAGGAAACACACATGTTTTGTGTTTGTAGTAAAATAAAACTAAATCATTGATACGAAGCAGTAGAACCATAAAAGCTGCAGCCGGGAGCTTAGCGCGACTTTCATTAAGATAATAAAAAGTTTAGTGTCACACGCCGTCCGCGTCGCAGCGCAATCACATGACAACTACAATTACTGTGGTGTACACACTGCGGCCTGTGCAAGTGTACAGACCGTTTGGTATACACAAGGATAGACATAACGCAACAAAGTGGCCACGAAAAGGGCTGGTATGATGATGGCCAAATTACTTGTCGGTCTCTCTAAATAAAACAATGTGTAGTGGTGTTAAACAATAATAATAATATATTTAAATAAAAAACAATCAGCAGAAACACATTTTACATGGCGGGAAGAGTAAAAAAAATATTATAAATCAGAACTACATTTTGAATTATTTTACTTTTAGTGGCCAGTGCTACTTATTTTATTAAACATTCTTGTGGTTTTCTTTTTTAATAACGATCCTAGACAGATGATGATGACTTAAAGATATTAAAAGTTACGTATACAATTTCTAATAGATTTTTCTTTATTTTTGTTTGATGCTTAGGAATTCGTATATGGCGAATTTACCCGAGACTTGTGAGTCAGCGCGTGTTGAGCTTCGTTGGCGGCAACACACGCTTCACAGAACGGTTTCAAACTACGAGAACACGTCGAAATATATAAAAGAAAGATACAAAGGCCTTATCTGTGTTCTCTAGTTTAAAAATTTACCACTTTCTATATCCGTGGATGACCAAGTGGCAAACTGAGATCTCGCAGCTTCCTTGCTCTATTTTGCAGCAGTTAATGGATTCCATTAGTCCACCCAATCGTACAAATAATGACTACGAATTTATTGGAGATAGATGCTGTTTCATTATATTGGTTTCAAGATTCATCGACCCTGCACACCCTACTGATCCGCCTCGTGAACATTGATGTGGTTTACGTTATGACCGCCCGGACGGAAAACCTAAAGGTGCCCTCCGATTCCTTAAAACACGGAAACTTTGTCTTGACTACTAGAGACACAACTGTAAAAAGATTGTTCAAATGTTTCTCAAGAGTCTCATAAGTCTTTGTGATTATTCTCATAAGACATGTCGTTTCGAGTATTCGTCATCATTTCGTGTGGGTGTCACGGTCAATCGACCATGCACACCCTGATGTCAGAGTTTCTAGTATTATTCTCATAAGAAATGTCGTCTTGGAGAATTATTCTCATAAGACATATCTTGTAACATGGAAAGAGGCCGCCGCAGCGTTCGCCAACTTAATATTTCAGCTCAAACGAGTAGTGATGTACTTTTAACTTGTTCGTACGACCCCGGAGCCCGGAGCGCCGCAGAGTGCCGCTGCAACCTTATGGAGTACTTTAGGTTACGAATTTGTAAGTAACATTGACAACATTACAGATTTAGAAGGCGGAAGGAAATAAGAAATAACAAAGTAATGAATATTAAGGAAACGGTAATTTATAACCACAGTTTATAACGGAATGAACGCAATGAAGCATATGACCCGCAAGGCGATGAACACACAGGAAGGTAAAAGAAGAAGAAGACACCCGCCAAACACCTGGAGTGGAACCATATCCGAAGACAAGAGGACCTTGGGCTTAAGCCTAAGAAATGACGATAAATCGCCAAATATGGCAATAAAGTATTAGGCCGACCCCGTAAAGGCAAAGAGAGAAGAAGTTTATAACGGAATGATTAGTTTTCTTCTCCCTAATATATAGTTCAATATCAATCAATTAAAAAAATGTTAACACGCGGAGAGGTTTTAAAATAAACTAGCGACCCGCCGCGGCTTCGCATGGGCATAAAAACCTTTCTCTTGAATCACTATATCTATTAAAAAAAACCACATCAAAATCCGTTGCGTAGTTTTAAAGATTCAAGCATACAAAGGGACATAGGGACAGAGAAAGCGACTTTGTTTTATACTATGTAGTATTAGTATAGTAAAGAACATCTTGTCACAATAATAATTGTTTTTGCCAAAAAAACCATACCGACTTCATTTCCTCAACTAAAAAGGATGAAATAATTAATACATTGTTGTTTAAATATGCCTCATATCAAACATTTTAATAAATCTGAAGTCGGTGCCGATTATTTTGATAAAATATGCTAATTAACGAGCCAGCAGCTATTCAGCGAATTTGTAAAATTGGCACCAACTTCAAATTTATTAAAAGTTTTGAGTACGCAATACCTTATAACTAAAAAGTTGTAAACACTTTGCATTTTGGAAAGTCGGGTAAACGTCATCAGCGTCGTTTCACCTTACTGACATGGAATATATCAAAAACGACCCAAATCGCAATAAAACTTGAAGAGTTCCCTCGATAACTCCATGATTCCATCATCAGATTCTGATCTGATGACTATGGAACTATCTCGAAAGTATACCCTTTCTAACAAAAAAAAAATTATCAATCGATTCAGTGGTCTTCGAGTAATCGAGCAAGATATATTACAAACAAAAAGTTGTAAATACGTTGCATTTTTGAAAGTGGGTTAAATTTTCCAGCATCGTCTCACCTTCGTCTCACTTTAATAACTTGGAATATATCAAAAAATACCCATGCCCAATACAAAACTTGAAGAGTTCGCTCGATTTCTCCATGATCCCATCATCAGATCCTGACCTGCTGAACATGGGACCAATTAGAAAATAAACCCTCTCAAACAAAAAATTAATTTTCAAATCGGTCCTGCCGTCTTCGAGTAATCCGGTAACATACATAAAAAAAAAAAAATACATAGAAAATGATTTAGTTCCACATTGGAACTAAATCATTTTCTAAAGTAAAACAAATGACGTTTTACGATAAGAATAACTCAGCGGAGTAATCCTTCCGACTAAATTAAATTAAAATAGAGTTAGATGGTGACTGCTTTTCCGATTTATTGGACATGAGCTTTCAGGCTTCGACCCTGAAACTAAGTCGGAGTAAGAAGCAATTAAAACTTTCTATGTGGTTAACTTTTTCGGATAAGTTGCCAGCTTTCTCTGTTAAAATTTAAACTAAGTCTTGCTTCGAGATGTCGCTGTGAATTTATTACCTTAGTTATGCAGTGAGTTGACGTGGAATCCATTTTTCTTAGAAATAATACGCCGCTGTTTGTTCAAAGTTTCTGTCTCGAGCTCGACATTAACACCCCTTGACATACTAACTCGTATTTTATAATTTTTATTTTACAGTAATACTTTTTTTTTATGTACAAGGAGGGCCAGCCCCAAATAAAAGGACGGATAAAGAATAAATATGCTGAATAACTTTTTTTAATGAAATATTATATCTGGTCTTTCATGCTCTAAAATAATAAACACAGCGTTCAAATGTATAATTTGTATTTCAAGCGGGTACGTGTGAAGCGTGCTAAATATAATCTTATTCTGGGATGTGTTGAATTAATTAAAACAAACAAGCTTAACTAAAGGCACATTACACACACACGACCAGCTTAACTACAAGTTGCAGGTTTAGTTTACATCTGTCAGAATTGAATGACAGTAAAAGCCAGACCAAGTGGCTCGATTGTCTTGTTTAACATCGACAGTTTAACGATTTTTAATCGATTTTATTCCGAAACGGATTCGCGAGTTGTTTCTAATATTACTTTTAGTAAAATGTTTTTAATATCTTTATTGTATAAAAAATGATCTTTTAACATAGAAAGTTGAACTAATATACAATTCCTCTTTTTTTTCTTTCACATTAAAAAGATTTATGTCACGCTTATTATAAATCCACGAAAATAAAATAATATATGTAATACAAATATAATAGCAGTAACGTAATGGGTAATGGGACGCACCTGTGCTTATCTACGTAACGTAGCACAGAGCTATACCTTATCGAGAGCCTGCAGAATCGCACAAAGCTATTGTTCAGTAATTGGATTCTTTCTGATCGTCAATTTAATTTAGTAACTCCGGCCTGCTGTTATGTCATACGTGATCCAAAAGCGAATTATTTGTGTGTTGTTCCATTGATTTTGTATGGCTTTGGCGAATTAAACGATCACTTCTGCCGATTCTGGTTCCCGATTTAGTCCAATGTCTCATAATAGGCTTTTTGATTGGAAAACAATAGGATGTAAGTAGGCTTTCAGCGGTGGTACGATACTGAATTAATGCCGGCTCTTATACTCGTACTTTGGATGCTGACCCTTGTACCTACGTTTGTTATAACTCATTAACAAACTGCAGGTTGCAATTATATATCCTATCAAAATAAAGCATTCTTAGAAACGTTTGGGACGCCAAAACAGTTACATAAAGTAATGATCTTTGTCCCGCAGTAAAAGTTGTTCGTAACGATGAACCGAGTTCATTTAGCTTCGTACAACACAGTGAACCTTGAAGAATAAAATTAAAACTACTTTTCCGCATAAACTAATTTCCATTTTTAGTTTAGAAGTCATCTTCAAAGGTCCGGTCGCTGGTGCAATAATTTCCTCGTCGGTATTCGCTCACAAACTTGTTCGTGCGAACCATAGATATACAACATTCCTAGACGCATCCACAAAACTTAAAGTAACTCACTTGCATATATATCGTAAAACCAATATACCTATGCAGTATATAAAAAAATTGATTTCGATAGATATTTAGGAAACCAAATTAAACATTGGCACTTGTGCTTAATCTGTAGAGTAGGGTGCGTAGTAATTAGACTGACACTAAACTTTAACATGATTTTTTTTAAATTGCAATACACGACTGGTTTCTTATGGTACCTATTTTATGACGGTGACTTTGTAGTTAGATCTGTAATTGTACAATTTGAATTGCAATAAATGAATTGAATAACAATATATAGGTGAGATAGTTTTGTTTGTTGTTTTATATAAACAATAACCTATGGATTTATGATTTAGCCAGTTTTGTTTCGGACGGTATACCTTCATGCAAATAAATGCTTGTTACTTTCTTTTAAACAAGCATTTAGGTATTTGCATGAAATTATTTTTTATACTTTCTTGTTTTGCCGCAACCAGCAATCGTTGAGGTCTGTGGAAAAAAGTTCCCTTCAATGCAGTTTGTGGGCCAGCGGGTCTCGTCTCCACATTTTATCAGATAAATAATCTTCCACTCCCTCCACTCTCGTTCTCCATAAAGTTTAACTAGATGCTATCTTAGTTCAACCATCTCGTGAGCATATCAATCATGAAGAACTGTTAAGACTTGCATCTAAACTCGATCTCGGCATGTTTTATTTAGTTTATCACGCGAATAATTTGGAGATATGATGATTGATTTTTCATATATAGCTCTGGATTAATTATTTGTTACTTTTGTGTTCTGTACGCAATGATATAACAAATTAGTCAATAATAACATTTGAAGTGCTAAGTTTTGTTCGTTTCAAAAATAGCCAGATTATCTGACGTCATGTCAATGACGTGGCTTTCAATAATCTAAAAATACTTCAATTGAATCTTGATTTCACAGAAACGTTTTGATATTGATTTTTGTGTAAGCTGAGGCTTTAAAAGGGCTTATTTTCCAGCAGGCTAGCTGCATCGCTGCACGATTGTCCGTGGCCAGTAATAAGCTTGCTTTAAATAGGGCCGATGCTCCAGTTCCCCGCGATCCTCTTTGTGCTCGCAGACTCCCGGAATGAGAGATGAATATCTAAAATCGCACTTTAAATTGGATTCAGCGACACATGAACATGGCTTTACAGACGGAAATTATTTGAGAGTAAATTAAATTCGGTCGTATGACACCGAACGACCGAATGGCGAACCATCGCGCAGAATAGAAAACTGTTCGTTTCGGAGGCCAAGATCCACTTTGGGTCGTTGAGCCAGCGGAGTTAGTAAGTAAGTTAATTAAATTAACTGTACGAGTATATGAACATGGTTCAAGATAAGCGCGGTACTGTGATAAAATCAGACTAGAATATATATCTCTTTATAGGTTGCATTTAAGCTGTAAATAATAGTTCTATAATATCAAATTATCATCTTCATTTCAAACATAGTGCTGAATATAGGCCTCCACCTGGGATCAGAATGATCGATTATATTTAAATCTGATGTTGAATGCAAAATTAAATAACAAGTTTAATTTGTTTTATTAAATATGGCTCGAATTTGGTCAAGAAAGCCTTGTCATAGCACATTTTTGCTCCGGACATAATGGGATCCTTCTCTTTATTAAATACTTGTAAGTTGGCTCCGTAACGACAGATTTATGTCGCCGCATCTGGGTCAAACTGACCATTGTGGGTTCGTCACCAATGGGGGGGTAACTTCAACTTTTTTCTAAGGGCGCGTTCATAAATTGTCAGCTACAATAACTACTAAATATCTATGATTCTTATTTGTGGCAAACGCAACAGACACGCTACTATGATAGTAGTTTTATTAGTCTATTTCACATGTATCCATATAAAATCAAAATAATATAATATCATATTAAATTACGACACGTATTCAGTCGCGTAATATTATTCCTGAATTATCTTATAATTTCATAAAAAACCGTGATTGCCCAGCTCGCTTTTATAAATTGTTATTGCTTGCTGTGAATACACTTGTGAATGCTTTTTTTGCAAACCTCTGTGGTTTATTGAAATGTGTTTAATTATATATTTTGTATAATAAAAAAAAAGTTACACAATCGTCTATCGGGCGTTTCCCTTCAGAACAATCTACAGAAGCCTACAAAGTCCAAAAAGGCGTAAGGCACTCAGTGTTTGCATTGACGCCGCGAGCGGTAAGTGTGTAGCGACCCTAAAGGAACTTTCAAAGGGTTGAATGCGAAGGAGCTCATCCGGAAACGATCTACAGAAGTTTAAAAAGTAACTGGGATTGCTCTCTGGGCCTGTGGTTTCAAAAGAGGTAAATACAAAACAGTTACCTACCCAAATGTTTTGTTAATTTAATTTACTTGATATCTAAAAAAAAAACACGATAGAGCAGTAACTGTGCAGTAAGGGCACTGTATTTGTTGTATTAGCGCTCAGATTTAGAAAGATTATAACAAATTTATCTTTCAGCCTCACACAGACGCAAGAAAGCGAAAAGAAGTAACCAGCTGAGAAAGCAACCAGGAAAGCGCTAAGATGAGAGAGATAGACGCATATCTATTTGTAATAAAATAATAACACTGTAAATAAAATAAAGATGCGTTCTATTAATCTTTCTTAGAAAACTCCAAGTTGTCAATACTTTATTGTACAAAGAAGACTGTTTCGCGGGAGGTAAACCACCAAGTTCGTAGTTGGCACGATGGCGCGTAGGGGAACTGGAACATGCGGTTTCACTGTTGGAGTTTTATAGCACAGTAATAGTATCCCTGGCTGTAAAATATTTATTGCACAATAAATACAGAAACGTGCAGCATACAAATTAATACCTAATTACCATTTGTTAAGGCGGATATTTTAGTTAATATAATGTCAATGAATAAGTATCATTTCAAAAATATTGTAGTTATCGTACAATGCAATAACTTTTGAAAATTGCTTTAACCCACGGTGTGTGGTATCTTCGAAGTTTAGTATATCAAGTTAATTTACATATACTGTCGAATAAATGAATGAATAAACACTTTATTGCACCAATTACATAAATACATAATTCGATTGTGCAGGATTGAAAATAAAATTAGTACAAAGGAGACTTATTGCTAATGCATTTTCTTCCAGCTAACCTTAGGGTCGATTGCGTACTTGGGACATATGCCCTGTCAATATGTCACGATCCTCAGCAGTGAGAGACTGATGAAGAAGATAACGTTATTTCTTGTCCCTAATTATCGTACCTATTCCAAATCGACAGCAAACTGCGGGTCCTATAACAAAGGATTGATTGTCTGTGCCCGCATCGCCCGTCCGATTACGTTACGGCAGTTACGTGACCGACACGTGTACGGTGTCGAAGGCAGCACGTGCCGACGTAACGTGGACACAGCTTTCCCTCCACAATAATACTAGTGTAATCCGGCCATCATGGTTATTTAGTCGGATTTGAAAAAGATAAACAATTAATTTGTGTACGGCGGATTAATTAATTCAATGTAATAAAATCCAGTTAATATTGTGCAAAAGTTTTTTTTAGTTTCAATTGCAATGCAACTTTTAAGAGATCCATTGTGCAACATTTAATAGAAAGTCAGGTTTCATGAGGAGAACCTAAAGCTCCATATTTCATGTTTTTTTCAACCATTATGAGTGGTTCCGACGATATAATATAAATACTGTCGCCGCTGAGGCCCGCGTTTTCTCATTATTATTTCAATCTGGCCGCCGGAACAGGCGTATTGTTTTAAAGCCAGCCGTCAGTGCTGATGTACGGAGTCGCCTCGTTTTATAAAGGAAAATCATAAACCCTTCTGAGAATAATGCTTTAAATTCAGAATAATGAATTGCTCAACACGAGCATAAAGAGTATTGGTTATTTTGCCAAAAGCCACTATTTGATTGTTTAATTAAAGGAAATAACAATTAAGTAAATAAATCTCAACTGTTTTTTCTCCATTAATTCATCAAGATTATGTCAAATTTGTTATACACGCAGTTCTATATTCTGTGTCTAAGCAGTACATAGATTAAAAAAAAAAATTGCGTCACTTAAGATAGATGTAACATATGACATTAAATGTATGGGAACCCAGCGCGTCGTTTGCGGGGGGTAAGGGCTGAGGTAAAGGAGGGTAGGAGGGGGGGTCCGTCACCAAATACACACATTATGGAATGAGTTCACAAACTTTTCTTATTGCAAAACCAAACAAAAAAGACTTTATGACTCAGGATTAAGGCTTAGTACAAATGCACTGTATTTATTTCCACTCCAACCTACTAAGCAGTCTGAGCCTATTAGACCCAGGGGTCGTGGGAGCTTATTTAGTTGTTTCCAGCTTGGTTAGGACATTGCAGGCTTGAATCACCTAACTGTCTGATAATAAAGATGATTCTGTGCTTCGGAATGCATGTTAAGCCGTTGGTCCCAGCTACCATTTGGTAGACGTTAAAGGAACGATGTCAGAGGCCGCGAGAGGCCGAAGAACTCTTGACACCAGTGTGGCATGGTCGATTGACCGTGTCACCTACACAAAAAGATGATGAGTCTGAGCAGGAATTAATTAAATTTCCATGTATATTCTTGAGCAATAGAAAAAAGTTCACATTCGTAAAAAGTTCGAAGTGTACGTACGGTATTGCCGTTTGTAATGTTTGAGCGTAGGTTTTGGTCTGTTCTGGAGATAAAGATACCTTCTCGTTCTCAATACGACTGTTATTTACCAAGTACATTATATTATTATTTATAGTTACTAATATATATATAAATAAATAGGATACATAAGTCAGACGTCAATCGCTCCATTGAATCATGATTAATAGCGTACCCTGGGCTCTGAAACGTAAGCTGAAGATGCAACCGGGAAAAACACGCTAGAGCGAAGATATAAAAATAAATATATTGTATATAATCATAATATAAAATAATTCCGGGAAAGATGAGCGCACAGTTACTTTAGCCTGTTTACGCTCGTGATACCACAGAATAGATAACAGTACTGATACCTGGAGTGTCACTAGCGTGATATTACTAGTAAGTACTATTATTTATTGTTAGGTTTGAATACATGATCTAATTAAATAGATAGACAGGAAAACGAAGCCATTTCATCCTCGAATTTATATGTACCTACATATAGATGAGTGTACTTACAATAAAATTCTCTTTTGAAAGTCTGACTGGAAAATTGGTATGAATTTATGCCCGATATATGCCTTATCTATTAGTCACAGTTTACTTAATTTCCATAAACTAGAGCAACATTATAAAATTATATTTACTCGCACTTTCAAATAACAGCACTGAATATGATAAACTGAACTAATCTTAATGAGCTGATATCCATAGGTCATCTAGGGTATGGTCAAATCTGTTAATAGATTTGCAATTATATCAGAAAATTGCGTTGTTGCAGTCAGAGCAAGAATTTTGAAGCGCGGTAGTGGCACTGCAGCATATACATAAGCTTCAAATTTAGAATGTAATTAATGTTTAGTATATATCCCAAGGGAAAACTAAAATATTTTGCAATTTCGGTCCAGTTTTCTAGATACACCAACTGCACAAATAACTTTGTAATCCCATATAAATATCTAGGATAACAAAGTTACATTCGCAGTGAATGAATCAGTGTACCTGCATACTTATACTTTGCCCGCGTTATCAAGAGGCAATATGTATGACGTAAAGTAGTTCTCTGTAATCTACAAAAATAAATGAGATACCATCAAAAACAAAACTTATAAAAATTCCAAGTCCCGCTTAGTTGTTCTACCGTCAAAAGTTATGAGATCCATGTAATACCAAGCCGGTTAATTTATTCGGTCCCTTCTTAAGCGGACCTCTTGTCTTCGGTTATCACTACATAGTATAAAACAAATTCGCTTTCTCTGTCCCTATATCCCTTTGTATGCTTAAATCTTTAAAACTACGCAACGGATTTTGATGCGGTTTTTTTATAGATAGAGTGATTTAAGAGCAAGGTTATTATACCCATGCAAAGCCGGGGTGGGTCGCTTGTTGCGTAATAAGCTAACTTAAAAACATCTTCTAATCTTCTAAATAACCAGGACGACTTGCCAATCGCATGAAACCATCTAATTCATTATAATTAATAGGTTTGTATCATTAGTGAGATAATAATGTGTTTTCACGCGATGGCCATATATATATTTTTCAGAGTGACAGAGACACGATGTTCAATTCTTATCGTCACTCTAAAAAGTAATAACTCATTCCATTTGTATAATTATTACGTCTATTTGTTGCCATTTTGACATGACAGCAGGCAAAATTAGTGAAGTAACAGATTCGCGTAGCATCGATATATCGAGAATACGTTGAACTATTATTGTTATTTTTTTATTGGTTTATTATTAATATTTGATTTTATTACACTTTTTAAATTTAATCATAATTTACTGTTTATATCTGTATGGGCTAGCATGGTCTGACATGAAGAATACTATTTGTGGTGGTCATTAGCCAGACTCGATACGATAAGTATATCATGAAACAATATGAAAAAATAATCAGAAGTCGAAGCAAACAGGATCATGAGCATAATGGCCTGAGATGACTGGTTTCACTTGTGATTCCAGAATGCCGGTCAGGCTCAAGGGTCAGGTCTATAAAACCATCATTAGAACTGTCCGCTGCGCTGGATGTGTGAAATATCGTGAAAAGATCACGTTAGAAACTCCCACCACGTTCGGGACAGCCTTCATATCCATAACATAGCAGATAGATAAGCTTCAAAAGAGTGGCCTGCGGTGGTACGATCACGTCTCGTGGAAACAGGTGTCTTGACCATGCCACCTCCCACGGGGCTTGGTATGGTGGAAGGGGCAAACCCAAGACGTGCCAGCTTGACGTCGTGGCGCATTATTAGTCATGCTTGATTTAACGTTTTCAAGTTGCTTGCATAATGTATTAGTACCTTCTAAAGTCAATCGACCTAATATACTGTAGAACTAATGTTTAATAGCTGCTGTAATGTTTTATATTGCGTTCGTTTCCCTTTTTGATTATTAATTCATATCTAGTGGGTGAAATCTCAATTCACCCTGCACACTCTTGCGTCACAGAGGTCATTGGACCCTCTAAGGCCTGGCATCATTGTTTTGATAAAAAAAATAATGAAATGTCAATTTTGTCTGTAGTTCGACTTATTTCTCCCCCTCTCCCCCTCACCCATATATTTTCCAGGCATTAGGTATTTTCCCCACTAATACCCCTAGAGCTTTTCACAGCTTAACCTATTTTCATTGAACATTTTATTTTGTACTGCGGACGTGATGCGTTTTAATTTCAGACCCCACTCGAGTATATATTTGCAGGCATGCGGTAATTCTTTTCCCCTTTCACCCCCACAAGTTACAAACGGCTCAACCGATTTTCATCAAACATATATCTAAAAACACTCGCACATAAGTCACCGTTAGTACAAAAAAAACTAAACTGAAATTGCTTTATCCATTACCACACACAGACACGTCAAACTTATAATACCCCTCTTTTTGGGTTAAAAATAGCGTGAATGCCACTGTTATGATTTTGTAGTCCATTGGACCTTGAAAATACAATCATCTGATTTTTCTTATCCATCTCTCTGGGTTTGACGTTAAACCTCACGTCTAGTTTTACTTCATTAGATGTCACAGGAAAATAAGAAAACCAGACATTTCGTCTTTACTTTTCGATCCCGAAGATTGTCATATAATATGTAAACATTTTTAGTAAGACGTTACAAACAAGAATAATTGGCATCTTTCGGAATTTTATGGTAACACTAGCAATTTCGGAAACTGGTTTCTTCATTCATTTCCCGTTGACATTTACCTACAAGAATTATGTTGATAATTAATCCCGAATTTTACTCCAAACTCGCCTCCTAACTTCGTTTATCGATACTTGACGAAAGAGACGTAAGAGCAACAACATTATGCTTAGCACATGCTTTTGACTGAATAATATTTTTTTCATTCAAAATGGCGTTGAATGTGCTGTAGTATTTTACATAATATAAGGCTTTAACTTGTATAAAACGTAAAAAGAAGTATCAGGAGAACTCATATTTGGATTTATACAATTATTTTTACATATTGTGAAGGCATAAATCGGCATTAATACCCAAAATTGTTTTTTTTTGTTGTCCTTGTATATACTCCGCAATAGACATTAGTAGACTGTGAACCCCAGGATGGCATACACGTAAATATCGTGTATGAGTGGTAAGACAGTTTAGCTTGTCATGCTACTTCTATTAGAGCCGCGTTCCTATTTCTATGAAGCAGTATATAGTAATAAATCCCAAACGTCAATGCTATCCAAAGTTGAATAATATTAAGTATAAATGCTATCAGGTCATAAATAAAATAAAGCCAATAATAAAACGCCACAGCACCCGAGCGTTCACTTATGGTCGCGTACTGTTATGGGTTCAATTCTTCCCTCCGCTTAAAGATTTACTCGAGGTTTATCGATTTTTGAAACATTGAATAGTGTAGCTTTGAATGTAGAATGTAGTGTAATAGTCGATTAATTCGCGAATCGTATTCCAATCAGCGGGCGCGGGCCGCGTCGCAGCACATCACGTCGGGCCGGGCGCCGGTGCGCTCGGCTGGCTATTCGATTACGACACGACGATTCGCCAAGGGAAATCGAGCTAGATGCGCGATTATTGCACTTTTCAATTGAGCTGAAAACATGTTTCCAGAACCGGGAGAGTGGAACATTAGGTAGTCAAATCGTGTCAGTCCAATTTTGAATTGGTTCGGCAGTCCGATTGGCTAGAGTTGAAAGCTGTAACTAAATCACTATTTGGATTGATGCATCAGACGGCGGATAATTAAGACATTTCATCGATTTTCCAGTTATGTTCGTTTGCATGTAAGTAAGTAAAATATCTTTATTGCACCATAGAACTAACATACTTGATAAAAAATATAAGACAAATTAGGCTTTCACTATATTATTTTACTGCCCACAAGAATACAAACATGTAAGGAAATACTATGTTCTATACAGCAGAATTTCATAACTACAAACACGAAGTAGAATAGCTACCAAAGAAAAAGCACTAGGTTCATAAAAATAATTAATGAGCTTTTGGAAGTTTTGTAAAGACTAGAGAGAAGGCCGCAGTTGAGAGTTGCTTTTCTAATGTAAAAGTTTCGGTAACTATAGCTTTATGTATTGAACTTAAATTAATTCTTGAGTACTTTCGGCGATTTGATCGCGCGATTCGACTTCAGAGCCCAGGGTACGCTTTTAATCATGATCCTGATTTGGCGGAACTGGTTATTACAATGGAGCGACTCCCATCTGACTTCCGTAACCCTTTTTATAGGGAAACCAGGCCCAAAGGAACATGACCCGGGTGTGTTAGTGGCCAACACTGACAGATTTTTAGGTTGCCTAAAGGCATCTGACATAGCCTAACGACTGCCATCTACCGATAACAGCAGATTTTGATGAAACAAACTGAAATGTTCTTCAGAGTTAAAAACAAAACAATTGGTGAAAGTTTTAAGCAAATCGGTTCAGTACTTTCCAAGATAAGCGTGATCATACATACAGAAAGACGATAAATTAAAAAAAAAATGCATTCTATTATTCTTTTTAAGTGTACCTCTATCCATTTCAGTTAAAATTACTAAATGTACAGACAATTTTTTTACTGTTTTATTATATGTATAGATTAATTGAATCACAATTTGGAAATTAAATCAGAATCTTAAATCAAAAATTATCTTAAATCTATTGACACGCCCCACTGATCCAATGACAACAGAAAATAATTTCACGTTCTTCTAAAAACAAATTACATTTCTATTCTTGTAGTTTATCAATTGCCAAATTAATAATACTAGTTTGATTAATTTTTATATAAAATTCATCATATTGTGAAGCCACTGAGCTGAACGAGACGATAAGGTCGAGAGTCATAATTCCGTGAGAATATGTAGATGTTTATGTGATGTTGTTCTTAAAATTTGACACTGATCTCTGAAAAAAATAATAAAAATAATTGACAGTCCTTGAAAACCTTCCAACTAGGAGGCTCGGTTTAATGAGCGGGTCTTTTTAATTACTGCGAAATTCCAGTCACTGCCTATAACCGCGCGGAGTTAATCTTTTCATTGGAATATTTTTCATCTAAGCCACTTTAAAATTGCATGCTTTTTAATTTGAAGTCGTAAATTTAGCGACTGGGAGTACTTCTTACGAGCGACATTTTTTATTTAATAGTTTTAAATTAATCAAAAGTTGTGCGATTCTCGCAAAACGTTTTGTTAAACGGAGTTGCGAAACTTTAATTTTTAACATTGCTCTCCGTCGATGGCAATACTTTTAATCGAACTCTTCCAGCGAATAAAGAAACACAACATTATCAACAATATCAAAAGTTGCAGTGTTAGTTTTTCTTTCGTTTCTCCTCCGATGAAGCAGCCTCTAACGACAGATATTTCAGCAGCTTTTTAAAAGTTTATTGAAGCTTCACTATGAAGCGTTTTTTTCTCAAGAGGGATTTTAATCTAATAAATTGTAGATCTCTTATTAACATACTATTTTTAAACGCTAAACTGATCCTAAAGAGGTATTATGCAAGTATGTTCTTTCGAACTCAAAATCGCTTGTGAAATGATAGTGTCACTAAGGGAAACCGTAGTGGTCTATTTTTAAACCGATAATCTCGACCCGAAAATCAGTCGTCGTTTTGTGACATTGGTCCAAAACAAACTTTCATTCCATCGATGTCAATCATCGTCAGCACTAACACTGACGCCCGTTTCGTTTGGAACTGATGGCTCATTTGAGCCCGGGTCCTGACATCTAAACGTTCGCTTGATGTACCATTTCAATTTTTATATTTATAGCCGAAGGACACGCCTTAATTGAGGCATTGCCTATAAATCATCAACAATATTGGTTTACTATTTTTTTCTTATATTTTACCTTTTAGCCTGACGTTGAGAAATAATTTTGCAAATTTTTTAGCGACATTAACTGACCGTAAGCCTGTTTGCCAACTCAATAGCATAAGAACATTTATACATAGTTGTAGACGTACAACTTTATTTATTTAATGTACCGTGAGCCACATACATACACAAAAAAGTATACCATCTTAGGTGTAATTGTAAGTAAAGGACACACTATACCCATGCATCTCTGTGGCCCACTCTGTGCCTAAAAAAACTAATCTTAGTCTTGTAAGGATTAATCGATGGCGAGTGCCGTACCTGTCTCCTGTATCTCGTAAAGATTTGCAAATGTCGATCAGCATGCAGTGCGTTTTGCAAAACCATTAATTGAAACATTGATCAACGTCCGGCGTCGGCTCAAAAGCTGAAACGTGTTTTGCGACAATCTCACTAAAATTGTGTGACATGTCAGTTCAAACGATAAATTATTACTATTCATGATTTATGTTCATAATTTAAACTCAATATGACTATAATTATATGCCAATACGATTCGACAAATGTATTTTTGCATTACAATGGTAGATAAAACAGTGGGGCACAGCTAGTTATCAATAACTAAGGATCTCTACTTACAATTATTAGTCCGACTGCATTAAAATTTCATACAAATTAATTTATAGCTCAAAGCGTATCGAGTCAGCTACGACGTAGCTCGTAGCCCGTAGCAATCAGCTACGCGGCCGCTACGAAGCTACGATGAATATTGATGCTACGCCACCGCCGCCGGTCGCGCTACGGCTACGTAAATTATTTTCTACGTTACCTCACGGCACGGAATGGGAAATGTAGCGCTTTCGATGAAATTTAGATTAAAGCTTTCGAGATTGAGGCAGGCATACGTCTTGTTAATGTTGAATATTTTCACAATTTGACCTTAAAAAATTCCTTTTTACACGACTGACCAAAAACGAGTGTTATGTTTTCAGGATTCATAAATATGTATGTATGTGAGATTCTTTATTATATTTCCTGTAAATATAATTGGCTGGTATAATATGCTAACGCCAGTTGTATTTTATTTAGGAAAAACAATTTCTATAAAAAATGTACTTAATTAGATTTCACGGTAACTTTTTACAAGCTTAAAATTATGGACGGCGTCATTTCCAAGCTTTTACATAAAAAGTGAAATCTAAGAACATATTCGGCGACATATAACGATTGATATAATAAATGTGAGTACTTCAGAGTGTCGCGATCAGCCGCAATATAAGATTGACGACACGAGCGCCCGCGCCGTAAACCTGTCGGCGTGTCGGCAAGTGCCGGCGAGTGTCGGCGACGCTGGCGATGTGCCGATGCCAAATTATTGACACTTGACACTCCCATGGGAGCGGAACCGATGATTCTTACTCCAGTATTTTCTTCTGGCAAATGTTAGTGAAAATTATTTCCGAAACATAAATCGACTTCCATTCGTTTATTGCTTATTTAAGGACAGTTTTTGTTACCCGGCAGTGATTAAAGCGTTTGCTTTATGATGTAGAGGTTGAAATTTCGTATCATATGACAACAGCGGCCTTGACATTGACACCAAGGTATATGGTTAATTAACTTAACAATGTACAGTATCCTTAGAATGAGATTTTACAAACGCAGACGCTAGCGACTGCATTAGGATTTTGTATGAAATTTCTTAGTTGCCTTACTATCCGCCAGAGGTGCTGTACAGGTTTGTCATACAAATCGCTAAAGCAGACACTAGCGTCTGCGTTTAAAAAATCTCATACTAGGGATACTGGATAAGCAAGCAAATTAAAGAAAAGACGTAAAAGTAACACTTAACAATCGTCATGCACATCATCGAGAAGTTTACTTAAGTCATATTTATTTCGCCATACATATTAAGTGTACAGTGGGCCACATATTAAAGTATACCACCTAAGGTGTAAGTGTAAGGGTAGAGTGATATCCTTTTCTGTGCGGCCCACTGTACAGAGAGCCCGCTGAACCGCAGAAGATGCACAACAGTGCCCCTAGTATGAGTTTTCTTAACGTAGACGCTAGCGACTGCGTTAGCGATTTAGTATGGCAAACCTGTACAGCGCCTCTGGCGGATAGTAAGGCAACTAAGAAATCCCATACTAGGGGCACTGGCTACAGATATCGCAACGCGAGCTATTTACATTTGCGTCGGAGATACAGTAAATACTCGTAAGTTTACGCCTTGGGATACTTAAATGCCGTATTTAAGTATTCCAACGCGCAGTAAACTTTTGCTTCGTAATAAATGCAAACCTCTGCGACTTCTTACTTTGATCTTTATTTTAATAATGCATGTAGTTATGTTGTACACCCACGCCCTTTGTAGTATTTTTATTGTTCACTTTAATGTGAAACAGGTTCGTGCATTGTGTGATACAAATTGTAGTTTAAATCCATACTTATTTTATTGTCAAAGTAACTTTATTTCGTGTAGGTGTCATGGTCAATTGACCATGCACACCCTGGTGTCTGTTTTCTTTCTTTAAAACCGCGTCTCGGCCTATGACGTGGTTTCTTCAACGACTACTAGAGTCTTTAACGGCAGCCGAGACCAACGGCTTAACATAATGCCCTCCGAAGCAAGCTGTCAGTCTGTCTGTTAATTTTTACACAAAAAATAACAAAGTTGATTTTTACAGAATTGGTTGGTAATTTTTTCACAAAAACTTAATACGACCTTTTGGTTCTGCGGGAAGAGAAGAAATTTATTATTTCTTAAAAAAATTACAGCTTTGTGCTCATTTTTAACTGTGATGTGTACAGTCAGCCTCAAAGAAAAAATAAGGTGTAAGGGTTAGGTAGTACACTCTACTGTGCGACCTAAACGTAAATAATAATTAATAAAAATTAAAATAAATACGTACACAAACAATCTGAATCGTACAAAAGGGCGGATTTAAAACTCAATATTAATGATTGTACATACGTACGTATATAAAACAAAGTGAACCGTGTAGTTACCACGGGCGGGTGTTTCCGGCTGCGAGCAGGTCCGCGTCCGGCTTCACATCAAACATGCAGCACCCGCGGGGCCCCGGGGACCGGGGGCCTGCGACGGCGGCCTCGCCAGTATTGAACACAAATTGTCGGAATATTTGCCCGGATATGCTTACTACATAAGCTAAAGTCCACAGAGATTTATTTGTTGAATTGTAACTAAGGGAGTCCTCACAAATATTAAAGCGAAATCTGTTTAAGCCGGTCAAAAAATAATTTTTATCGTAATAAGGTCCAAGGTGATAACAACGTAAGGCATTGGCGATACCTTTATTGCGTTGCGCTTATACAACCGGTTTGTGAAGTGACGATTTGTGTGGGGGCTGGGGCTCCTTAAGGCAATCTTTTACTGGATGCTGTACGGGAGAGACAGAAATAGAAGTTTGTCAAAAAGGATAAGTATCATAAGGGCTGCTATGAATGGATGGATGCATAAATTAAACTCCTAATCCATAATAATTAACAAGCGTTTGTTAATTTTAATTTACTTTTACAATAAATTTTAATAAGACTGCCTCTGAATACGAAAACAGTAAAATAAAATGTAGTCAACCCCTTTGTTTCGCTTTGTCTGCGCGCTGCAATTGAAAAATACCGGGCGGTCGCCGGTAATTGAATGACAACAACGCGGACTCGGCAAACCAGGTACGGACAATGTTAATGTTAACTATAACAGGTGTATAATGTAAGGCAGGTAGTAACTTGCAAGTTCAAATCTATAAATTACATGTAAAATAGCTGGCTGATCTGAGGTTATGTGGGTGTTTTAATAAACTATTAATTACATTATCTCTCGAACGTTCCAGACTATACCCGAACAATCCTTTTTCTATCCTACAAACATTGAGTCTTCTTTTTGAATTTATTTATTTATTGCTTTATATATTATAGTTTGTTTTTCAATAAACTTATCATTTAACAAAAATAATAATTGCCGGTTAACACTTCAATATTTTTGTGTATGTATTGTTTTGAGACAACTACAGAGATAACATAATTCGCACTGATAATTTATTATTTAAAACAAATTTAATACAAAGTGATCATAAAATATTTCAATCAATAGGGCAGTTTCATTCGCTGGAATTACGCTAATTTTTTATTCAGTTTCCATAACACACTTCCGAAGTGCTCCAATTCTGTTGATAAAATTTTGGTTTAAGTTTTAAAAAACATTCGCATGAACGCAGTACCATAAATCTGTGATTTTAAACAGACTTTTTTCCATAATTTTTATTTTACTCGTACGTTAACGGTATTTACTGGGCGCTAGTATATATTATAGTGGCAGTATAAAAAACATACTACATGTTGAAAAGGGTACATTGACTTTGTAACGCACTTAATAAGCAAAGAACACAAAGTGGTCTAACAAGCGAAGGTTAGAGGCCATCGTAATCTATTCTGTTTGTTGTTAACTCGTCATTATACTAAGTTTATTTGTCATACATTTGTAAGTTCATATGGAACTTACAAACTTTATGTGAAAGCGTAAAGCGTGTCGGCATATTCCCTACAAACGTCTGGACTATACTTTTAAAAGAATTTGTGTTTATTATGTACCTGATCGAAGAGTCGAGTGAAGGTCTCGGGAGGACTCTGTTTCCGGCATGTCGTAAGCAATTAGCGACATGCCGCCGGATCATCCGGATAAAGCTTCGGATAACGTATTAACAAGGATATAACCAGGTTACGGATCTAAATCTCGCTCGTAAGTCTACAGTTTCTCTTTGTCATTCGATGTAAAATTCAAACTACATGTAGAAAAAAAAACATATTAATGTTCGTTTTATATTAATTTAGATACGTACACGTTTATGATTATATCTTTGTTTAATAGCATTTAGATAATTTTTCAAATTTTTTAATTTGATCCCTTTTTTTGTTTCAAAATAAAAAAAAATGTATTTTTCTAATTTCCACGTAAGTTTAGCTCTGGATGAAAAATAATATGCACAAATATCAAGATACATAAAATTCAATTCTTATATTGGTATTCATAAGTTTCTGTGTTGAAATTGATTAAGGCTAGACTTTTAAAACTGGACCCAACAGACTACCATTTTCTGGTATTTTTTACAAAGTAATAGCGAATAGTTACTATTCCTGACTTTTGAACGTGTTTTTGAATAATGTAACGGCGTCGCGATTGCTCGATACACGTGTTGCATAAATGCATTGATATGAAATGGGACGCGCGAGCATATTACACGCAATGGGAAATTCCGACGACATAAACGACTGCATTCAATGGATAAAGCATCATTATTTCCATACATTTTATTTACTTTACGGAATAAATAATAATAATAAAGATTCTTTATATCACTAAAAAATGTAAGTAGAAAACTAAGGTTTATTGTGTCACTTTAGTTAAGCAACAGTAATGTGAAAAGCTGACTATAACTCAAAGCGACACAGTTCACACAGCGCGCAACAAAATGAAGCTACAACCGACGTATTTGTCACAAAGGCTGACAAATGTCGCGCGACGTCGCCACTCTCGCATTTTGAACACGCGCGACTTTTTATGACATCAAGAACATCGTTCGGATGAATGAATAACTTCTTAGAAGTATATATGATACCGTTGTGATATTTATTTTTTAGTTGTAATATACTTTTATTTAAACAAATTAAATTATACACTAAACAAATAAATAAACTAACATAAATATAACTAAAATAATAATTTACAAATTGTACAGTCCCGCCAAAGTGACACACCGCGGTAACGTACCCAGAAGGCTGGCAGCATTGCCGAGTTGTATGGCGATACTAAACCTCTGTGCCAGGTAGGTTCCTGCCTTCTGGTCACGAGATACGTCTATCAGCTTTTTCGACATAAGACGAAAAAGCTGATGAGCCGATGGACCCCACGGGCCGAGAGTTTCTACCCCAAAAGGCTCAAATATGTAGTTATTACGTACACCTACATATTTACGTCTTTTGATTCTTTTCTCTGCCTCTAGTTCTCTGCCTCAGTTGCAGCAGCACTGGCCTTTGACTTGGTGACCTGGAGATGGGACGGAGCCAGAGTGTCGACACAAGTTGCGTCCCACACAAGCGGACGTCCCAATCTCCAAGGCACCAGTGTCATTCCATCAGGTCTCTTGCCATCATCCCGAGCCAGGCCGCTGGGTTCCAGGACAGCAGGAAAGTGGATGGTGGCAAGAGTCCGGTGGATTATGTTATTTAGGGCAGCATGACGCCCTAAACGGCCGGCACTTCTCGGGCATGAAAGACCGTGATGTCCAAGGGCATCGACGATATCTCCGCAGGGACAGCGATGTGGAACCGTACAATTAGCGCCTAGCCGCAAGGATGTTGCCAAACGGAAGGCATCATCATGCATCAGCGTACCCAAGTTGGCAGATGGTAAAGCCTGCAACCAAAGCCCAGATTCCCATTCCGCCACAGCCAATAGGCGAGCACGGTCTACAAAGTTGCTAGATGTTTGTAATAAATTATCTTTTGCAACTCTGCAAAGCGGCTCAACCCATTGTCTTTGCGAAGACGGAGAAACAGGTAATTTAGAATTCCGAAGCAAACTCGTCCAGGCGGTTCTTGCCTCCAGTGCATAGCTTATATCAATTTTGTGATATTATTTTATTTGTTTCAGCCTTTGCTATTCTCGTGCCTTTGTTATTCTTGGAGTGTTGTGTGTTCTGTTCTGCCTTGTTTTGCGGCTTTAGAATAAATCTCTTAATCTTTGCCTATTTTCGGTAACATTATTACCAAATAAGGTTGTTTTTAAAAGCAAGACATAAAATTCTTCAACCTCAGCTACCTACTTATCAACGATTCAATTCTTTCAAGCTTGTATATATTAAAGACGGGGGTTAACTTCTCTTTCAAGTAACTTTAATAGATTTCATCCGAGCCACCGCAACTTTAAATTAAAATATAGCAACTGGAGGAATTGTCGCCAACGGGAACTTGGTTTGTTTTGGACCGTCCTGTTCCTACACATTAAATAATTTGGCGCTTTTTAATTTTCCGCCGGCGAAATTGTTAGGAAGTATTTAACATTGCGCTTGCTATCTTTTGTGCAGTTTAATTTTGTTTTAGGTTGTTGACAATGTGCAACCAATTAGAGAGCACGGAACGGAAAGAAAGATTTAAATTGTTTTATGTTTATTGAACAGTTTACACAACGGAATTCATTCAAGAAATAAAGCATCCTTTTATTTCCAAGACAAGTTGTTTAATATGACACTAACAAGAAAGATTTTCCGATTCGATATATTATGATGAATAATTACTCTTTAATGATTAAAGCCCAAAACTTAAGTAAACTGGACAATCAAAGTATTATCTGCAATGTACAGTGGGCCACATAGAAAAGTTTACCAGCTTAGATGTGTGTGTTTAGATATAGTTGTATATTTTTTACATATTACATACCAGTACATTGTGTAGGATTAGATACCGTTACATCTAAGTTAGGTATAAGTTCCGTACGCATTCCGCATTAGTGGCGGGACTTGCGACTAACTTTGCTCTTGTCGGGAGTGCGGGCTAACTCGGGACCCGCTGAAGTTGTAAATGTGGGTGTAGGTACGACTTAGGATCCAAGTTGATTATAGGCAAACCCGTCGTTATAATGGCCTTAGATTTCATTAATAATTTAGATAGAAACACCTGGAAGAGACTTCACTGACAAGAGCACAGCTCTTAAATTTTAGATAGGTAGTTATTTTACTATAACATCACCGACATAGTTGATATTTTAGAGAAGTTCGTCGAAGTAGGCCATTAAGTCGCTCTTCAAACTATGAAAATCTTTGAAGGTAATCAAAAATATGACCTCGCCAACAAGGCGAGCATAATAGGCGGACTTACCCTCTAGTGATGCGATATGGCGGCGCGGCGGACGCCCACCACAAACATTTGTTCTGACAGGGACGGTGCCGCCGAGTGCCACTCTATTGCTAAATAATAGTGTTATGTTATGATCGATGGTGACTGCAGCCAGTTTCTATCGTTTAATAGTCAGGGTCCTTACCCTCTAGTTGCAACGGTTTTGATTGCGTGAGATATGCATAAAGTTAAGGTCAATGGTCTGGTTCATGGATGTGACTTTTTTAAATAAATAAAGTGAAATAATAAGTAGTGTGCAGTTGTCGCTACAATGAACAAGAATACAGCTACAAATTTTCACTCTTTTTTATTCGTTTTTAAAACTACAGCATTATGCTGCCTCTAGTACTCGTAAGTGAATTCTTGGCTCAAGTTAAGGCTGCAACCAGCGCTAGCGACCATGAAAAATTAATTTACTATAGATTCCTTTGTAAAATTTACTAAAAACGGCCACTTTTGACACTTTTTGTAAAGGTTTCTAAAGCGGATACTATTTCAATGACTTTCGTGTTTCTAATGTAACTTAAGGATACTAGCAAAATAGTTTTGCCAAGATTTCTGATAATCTCACTTACAGAAACATATATTATTTTTTCTGTATTTTCGATGTTGCTAGCACTGGTAGCAGCCTTAAAAGTAAGAGGTGATCATGAACAAAAAGGTTCTACGTTAGACAAAGAAAGATGATTGATTGTGTTCGGGCAGACGAAAATAGAATATCGTTTTATTTGTGTAAGTCAGGAGCACATCAATCTTGTAGAGCACGTGTCGTAGTTGTATTGATGTAAACTAATCTAAACACATTTATTTTAATAATGCGCCATTTGCAAGGGCTGGTGCACATATTTAGCAATATTTTATTTGACACGGATTAGAGGTTTTGGGTTATCCTATTTATTTATATAAACTTATTTGCAATTAAAAAAAAAATACAATAGGTGGACTTTATGTCATAAGGCATTCTCTGCCAGTCAAACCTATGTACTCTTTTCATGTATATGTGTAGATAGTTGTTGTGTTATATTATTTTCAGGATATTTTTATAACTTTTTATTACCTTAATCTGGAATGTTTGATAGACAGGCTCTGTACCGTCTAATCATTCTAAAACTACGTAAAAAGAAACTTGAGGTTGGATCACACGTGTTTTGGGATATTAAGGGGCAGTTGTTTTTCTTTAAAACGTTATCAATATTTACGTAATAATCGATTAAAAGGGTAAAATAAGTGTTGTCATCTTGCGTTCTATCAATCAGTATATAAAAGAAAAATAAGCAACCATTTATAAATAAAATAAGAAGAAAGGCATGCGACGATGACAACGGTTGACGTAAACAAACACGCGTTAAACCCATAGTCAATATGTGCTCCTGTCGGCGTTGAAATCGAAACCAGAGTGTTTGCACATGTGTCTGTCTGTAAACGAGGTAAACACGCGTACGGCTACTTTACATACTGACCCGCAGGTAGTTTTGTCTAAATTTTAATTTTCTCATACATCATACAATACAATCCATCCATCCATGCATCCTCTCTGTCACTCGCTGGTTGACTGTAAGAGATCCCTTTCTGGGATAAGTCCGCCATTGTACTTTTGTTTTATTTCTATGCTTTTGTATTCACTTTTGTTTAGTACAATAAAGTTATTACAAACAAACAAATAAACAATATAAAACTATTTGCACCAACATTTTGTCTGTTAGATAGCTTTAACGTTAGAAATGCAACGATCAAGCTGTCATACACCAGACCTGGAATCTGCTGGTAGAAAGAAATTTCCATTTTGGTTTATGGTGTCACGTACCCAAATATTGTGTTAACACCATATAAGACAATTGCGACTTGGCGGTGTCCAGGGCCGGAGTTGGAATGGGGAACGGCCCTGCCATAAACAAGTAACTTATTTTAAACGGAAGCAAGATTAAATTATCTGAATTTAACATAAGCTTCCCGACTTTAAGCTTATAACAATACTAGTATACGATACGTTGGAATCAAAAACCCATACTTTCTCCACGCAGCCATATACAAATTCAGGAGGTGTCAATAATTTCTACTCACAGGCAGTTTTATTAATTTCCAAAAGTTGCCCCGCAGCCTGAGTGCTCGGAGGGCCGGCTCTGAATAAATGATACGACCTTTCAACTTTCGTCAAATCCACTCAAACGATGACCGTCCTTTCGTGATTCTATACTTAATGTTTAACTATATGGAATAATATTAACGCATTCCATTACAATCTCAGACTACTCCAAGCACAAGTTAGTGAGAGTACATTACTCACTGAATCGAAAAAATACTTAAACGTCTAGCGCTCGCTTTGTTCAGATTATACAGACCTTTTGCTTTAAGTTTTTTCTTTTATAATATTTGGAAGTTCGCTTTCACCCCTGAATCAGAATCAGTTTTGATCAGTCAACTAAATACCTCAACTAACTTTCATAGAACAAAGATTCTCGTTCCCATATTCCTTTGAATCGTAACTAGGCAAAAAAATATATGAAAAGTACGAAGAAAAATTGCCTTCCGAAGAAATACGGATCTCAGGATAAAATGCTATTGGTCGCCATAATCTTTGTGTGTACAATCTACTACCATTCTATTATTATGCTTATTATTACGAGTATGCTAGTTATATTTAAAACCCTTATAGCACAGGACTTTAGTGTTCTAAATAGCAGCACAAATGAAAAATAACACGGGTGAATAGAAAGCCATATTCGAACTGATAATATCCGTCAGTGATGCAAAAAGCTATTTTGGCTATTACGGCACGAGTAGCCATGGGCCGTGGCTATTTGAATAATGACTCTGATTGCCAAAGGAATATTTCGTCTATAAATGTGACTGAATTCCAATTTCTTTGGTTGTGTTTGATGATATTCCAATACTTTTTGTGGAGTGGATGTTAATAAATAAATATTCCGACGTTAAACATGGATAACTATGTGTATTCTTTATTTAACAATTTATATGATTGCTAGTCTGCCTATGTGTAAGTCTAGTCAATAATGAAATCAATTTGCAAAGGTCTAGTCAACCCACGCTGTAATAATGACGGGGCAGACAGAAAATTTTGTCTTGATTCCACTTTTCTGAATCGCGCATAAGAAGCAATGAAACACAAAAAGCTACCTACAACATTATAGGATTATTCCAAAGAACAGCGAGAACATTAGTCTCTATTAGAGGAAGTTTGAAGTTAATTTTTTATGTTGTTCTCAACGGGAACAACGGCATTTGCGATGAAACGTGGTTGCGGTGTGGACACTGAAACATTACAATATCATTTTACAGCTTGAGCAAGGCTTTTTATTTAGTTGGGTTATTACCTCTTAAAACCTTATACGTCATATATAAGGAAGATATCATTTATTGATTCGTTCGGAGAAGTTTATGATTTATATTAAAATACAAAGTTTGTATTATCATTATATAATTATCATTATCACTACATAGTATAAAACAAAGTCGCTTTCTCTGTCCTTATGTCCCTTTGTATGCTTAAATCTTTAAAACTACGCACGGATTTTGATGCGGTTTTTTTTTTATAGATAGTGATTCAAGAGGAAGGTTTTTATGCCCATGCGAAGCCGGGGCGGGTCCCTAGTAATATTATAAATACGAAAGTAGGTTTGTTTGTTCGTTACGCTTTCACACCCTATCTTCTGCACATATCTTCCTGAAATTTCGCATATACATAGATAGAAGTATTGAGAAGGACATACGATACCTTTCATTCCGGGAAAACGCACTGTTCCTTCGGGAAATTCACGGCGAAAGCTTTGGAGTGTAGTTATTTCTAATAGGTGTTGATTTCGAACTGAGATTATATTGTAAACGTAGAACGCCATTACAGTGGCGACAGATCATACAAATAGTGTCCATACGTAAGTATAAGGTTTAGCAGATCCCGACGCTTCTAAAGAAAATAGTCAAAGATGCACCTGAATATACGAGGAGAGAGATAGAGAGAAATAATAGAATGTCTTTTTGTACAGAAACAAAAGCAAGTTTCAGGAAATTGCGTCGTAGATAAAGTACACACGCTTACACGTTGGGCGCCAGTTTAAGAAAATGTAAAACGCGCTTGAAACAAAATGTATCATAAAAAAGATAAGAAAGAACATACACCATAATGAATTTTGTTTATCTATCTTTACGAAATTGTCTATTGGAATCTGGTCTACCATATCACTGAGGCGTCACGTCCGTGCTAATTGAGCCATAATCAATGCGTGTCACAGCGGCTCGTCGATCAAACCTGGATTTATTAACTTGTCACTGTCAACTAAGCACGAATTCTGTCTCCAGTGTATCGTTTAGTTATAATTGATGACTCAGCAACGATAGATATTGCCTATATGCAAATCATGTCTACTCATTACATAGATGTAGTAGATGATTATAAAACTTCTAGTTCCTTGAGTAAAAGGGTCAGTATATTAAATAAATAGCTTTATATATAAGGAATATAAGTAAAAGGTATTGTATAACTGCACTTTAGCATAGAACCAATAATTGCTCACTTGAGCCTCCTTGTATTGGCCCTGTCTATAATTTGAAGTCCCCTGATATTTGGAGACCTCGCTGTTTGAGTAAAGTTCCAAAAATATTAGAGGCGTATAATTTTTGTAATCAAAAGGATTTACTTATGACCTGAAGTAGATTTCTAAAGGGAATTAAGATCATGGATAAATAATGGACATTAATTCTTTTCTCTAAAGCAATGGAGTCTGTTATTTATTCATAACTACTAAGACATGGAATAAATAGCGATTGCAAAGTTCAAATTACTTTACTTTAATACACGACACATTTTTCAATATACGTCGAGTGAATTTGTAATGTAGCTGTTGTGTAGGTCTCGTGGTGTAAAGTATATCACGCTCAAACCTTACTTCAGAGATTTGGGGTTTAATTCTAAATGAAGGACCATATTTTGTATTCGTTTTCTCTAGCATTTTGTCTTTTAATGTTTGCGTTCGTTTAATTAGACCCACGACAAAATCTAAATACAAGCCGTCTCAGGTTGTATTGGCCCACGCGTGATGTTTGTGTACTTCTTAGCATTTAACCTATTAGAATATCAAATACAAATATTTATAGGTCAGGGAATGAGATTCCGCCTAAGAACAAGCACTTATTTCTAACTAGATTTATATATTATTTAAACCAACATAGTTTCCTCTGTATAACAGTAATATTTTCCGACACTCGCGCATTAATCCGCTAAGTGTGCACACTCGCTAGTGAACACGCATCGGAGGTATTAGTGATATTACATTATGTAATACACCAATACATTACCGGCCAGCCTTGAGTGGGATTGTGTCAGATTCAATCGTTTGTAATAACTGAGAGATGATGGAAATAGAAATATAGGAAGGTAGATGTGTCGAGGTTGATTAAGTGAGAAAGTTTAAGGACGATCCTGTAATAGGCAACCTTAAAGAGGCTAGACTCGCCTATGGACATCTAAATATTATTTGCGTGTGGTACAGCGAAATAAGAGAGTAAAAGTAAGTAGAAAAGTATTTCTTTGTCAGTCTTATGGATCTTGTAGATGCACAATTTGGTAGAATGATTGTCATATTAAACCAAATAACCACTTAAATGAAAGGCCCAATCTATGTATGATTTCATTGTTTACTAAGAACACTAAAGCATTTTTTCATTATATTTTTTTTATATGAGCGGAAGAGTGTGTTAACCATTACGCCAAGGAATTAACTAGAAGTACCAAGGAAGTGTCCATTACCTAAGGAGGACAAACAGAAAGTCTCACGTAGCATTAGTGAATAAAAACTGTCACAATGGTTTCACACGAATTACGTAGCGATCGTCCTCAGACTGTTCGGGATTGCGCCCGGAACAAGGCTGCTTGGGAAATTTTATTTAGAGCGACCTTACTGGCTGCGCTTATATCAATTATGTAACTGCATTAGGGACTGGTAGAAATTATTTTAAAATTTTAAAACATCAAGTATTAGTATCATTAAGCCTCTATTGACCGTTTATCTATATGCCAATGTGCTGTATATATAAGTATAATTATAACATAGTTAGCAATAGTACGGTGAAGAGTAGAATGTTTAACTAGCTGACATTATTTATATGTATCCGAAAATAATGGCTGGGCTTTGTACGGCTACATTGGCAATATAAATCTTTACCAAATAAGCCGTGAAGGGAAACTAAATTAACAAAGGCAGACTGGCTTCTAAGTAATGTTATAATATGTATTTCAATGTTCGAGTGAGCACAATTAAATTGGGCTAGGTGATTGTAAACCAACCCCTGGCTTTCCCTTGAGGGCTTGTAGGGTTTAACTAACTAAAGTGGTTAAATATTATGTATTTCTTAGCAAATTAAACTTAAACAAAGCTAGTATACTTTAACAAAAATAGACATGTAAAATGAACACAGTTGAGGAAATAACTTACTTCTGTTAAAGTTTGATCGGCAACAAGAAACGTGACTTACCTGTAAAAATGAATATTTTTAAATTTCAAAACGGTAAGTTGTTAATAAACATAGTAAATTTTTAATTATACGTGAGAAGTCTTGAGTAAAATTAAAAAAACTTTTAACAGGGAACCGTACTTTAGTTTATGTGATATTTATAGTGTATATAATATCTCTGATACATTTTACAATAATCGCTTCCACTAGGGAAGGCATGTTAAAGCCGTAGGATTCAGCTGTTATCACAAGATGGCAGTCGTAAGGTAAATTCGATGCCTTAAGTGAGAAGTTTTTGACACTTTCCTAACGCAAGTTTTGGTCACTAAAAATAACAGCGATCGAAAATGACAAACAGAATAACAAACATTCAATAAATGGAAGAAACAAATATGAAAACAATATTCACCAACGAATTGCAGGCACGTTTCAATATCAAACAATAGGCAATCATTCATAACTTATTAGCATGCATGATTAATAATTCCATTCAAAATTAAACCTGATGTCCATGCTAGCGAGCGACACAATATTTCAAAGGCTTTATTAGTTAGTAACATTGCGCATACTCTCTATAAGTCTCAACTGAAAATTCAAATTTTTATAATTCTAGAAGGCTGAGTTTATTCTGGATCAGCTTTAAAATCAGATAAATGCTATATAAGTAATGTAATATAAGTGTTTATCTTAGCAAAGAGTCGGAAATCAACTGGGAAAAAAATTGTTATTCACCGCAGTCCCCTAGCGAACTCCCGACCACGACTTTAAAAAGACATTACAACAAGAACAGATGTTCGCACTAAGTTAGCTGAACCAACGCTTGCTTGCCACTTCTCACAAATTATATAACTTGACATTCAACTGTGAGCACAGATTGTATAACAGCTAAAACCTACATCAAGGCTTTGTTTCAGAACTTAATGCTTACTTACTAAAGAGGGAGACACGTGTAGGATCAAGAAAAGGAGATGAATAATACGAAATTTTCAAAAAGAGTTTCGTACTGTTCATCTCAATTAACTTATTGTTAGCGCCCGGTAACATCACGTGACAGATATCTCCCCACTACAGGTAAACCCCTCTTGGCAGTAGTAGTGTCGGGGTGAGTATGAGTGTAACGCTCTCTTCTCCTTGGGTTCGCCGAGCGGTGCAGACGTGTATTGTGCTCTAGTGATTTAACATGGCCTTTATTAGTATTTGATATTGATATGATATTGCTGTTGATAATTTTAATGTGTTCAAATGTAACTGTAGATTAACATAGGTAGGCACGGACGAGGGATTGGTACGCTTCAGGCTGGATCCCAGTGATAGGAGCGGGGTTGGTGCTCCTATCTTTACCGTGATTAGTGCCAAAGCTTAGACACGAATGGGTAATTTGGTCGGATAGCTAATATTATCTAGTACCGCAATTTGAGAAGAGATAATAGTAACCAGGAATCCACCAATGGATTTAAGAGGATTTTCCACTGGGAGGAGCTGCGGGTCTAAGTAGTACGTAAAAAGGATTTATTCATCTATTCAATCAATCCAATATACAATAATACATTATCCAATGTTTTCTGTATCTCTCTACCCTAAGGTTGGCTGAGAGAAATTGCATTAGCGATAAGTCTGCCTTTGTACTAATTTTATTTTCGATCCTGTACAATCTAATGATGTATTTATGTTATTGGTTCAATAAAGTGTTTATTCAATCATTCAATAATCTCTAAAACTTCTGGCACACAACGTGGTATACTAACAGAGGTAACGTGTATGACATAAAAAAATAACACAATTTCATTTTGAATTCCATGTATCTCAGCGTGTACGAGTGAATTGTCCTCGAGGGCTGGTTAAACTTTCAGCAGTGACAAAACGAGGCGTCACTGTGTGCATTCCCGTCACGTCGGGCGGCCGAAGCCTGTGGGAGCCATAACTCAAATCTACAAGAGTGCTGCGTTCGTCAGCATGAGCCGAAAAAGATAAACCGAAATGTCGACTTAGATTAGGATATACTTCGTTCGATCATTTTTTTTTAAATTATCATTTCCAGGACTAAAGTATAATATGTTTCGGCATTATTATGATTATTAATATTTTATATTCTTGTTAAGGGAAATTTCAGCTACGTTAACACTATTCCTTTTTTATTAAATTGCGTTTAAAGAATCAATATATCATGTAGAGTGGATGTAGTTAATTAAGTATCATGATGAAGAAGGTTATGGTTTAACAGGTATCTATTAACAAATATACTCCCAAAGCAGGATTTTGGAAAAACACGGGTATTTTCCACTGCGGTTCATTCGGTCCGATGAGAATGCGAGAAATATAAATCGTGGAATTTAAATATTAACACGAGAGAAAGGGAGTATCATATGAATGTATAAGTTTTTATTCTTGATTGCGTTATTAGCTCGAAGTAGCCATTTAATTTGTTCCCAGTTCGGTGCAATGGGGTACGAAAACGGAAAACTTTCTCGGTCGATGTTAATTTATTGCGCCCTGATGCCGCTAAATATTGACGACCGAATCTTATACCGTGAGTTAATTTTAGATATTTTTTTCTTGGAATGTACTATACATTCCAAGCCCTTAATATAATCTATCATCATCATCATTGTCGGCCTTATTTATTTGATTTGGGTAAGGCATCTTTGTTTCTTTATATTGTCTTGCTTTTTGATGAGCTGTCTTTGCTTAACATCTACTTAGGGTGATAATTTTTCAAGCGCATTTTACATTTTTATTTAAAATCGTATAAAGAACCTCTACATGACAGTATAGATCCAGTCTACATGTAAGATAAAGGAAACCAAATTACAGAGATACAGCTAAATTAGAACGAACTAACTCATGTGAAGACAAACAACGCTACAGCAATTTGGCGCCCAACGTGTAGCCATACAAATTGGCCAGTCTAACTTTGCTGCACGAGTTTTTGCTACCGTAAACTAAACAATAAATATGTAAATACCAGCTCTTTGAGCTCGTACATGTGCCGTTTAGTTCATACTTTTTTAAGTTATAAAACAGCAAATTTGACGAACAAAATACTCAAAAGGCCTCTATTAACATGATCACCATCACTGTGTTTGAAATAATATTGTTTCTAATGAGACTAATGTAACAATAACGATGATACTTAATATGTTTGCTTGAACAACGTGGAAGTACAAAAAAAATTATACTAGCGACCCGCCCCGGTTTCGCACGGGTGCAATGCTATATAATACATGTATTATACATATAAACCTTCCTCTTGAATCACTCTATCTTTTAAAAAAAACGCATCAAAATCCGTTGCGTAGTTTCAAATATCTAAGCATACATAGGGACTGACAGCGGGAAGCGACTTTGTTTTATATTATGTAGTGATTCATAAATGTAAATTGAAGCTTATTTTTGTAACAACTAAAACTTATTTTTGCAGTTGTTGAGGCTAAATCTCATTACGCGCGATTACCAAACGTTTGTTGTTTGCAATTAGATAAGTTATTAAGTTATATATATATATATATATATATATATTATTTATTTTAAATCATGTACACTTCAAATAAAAAAATAGGAACATAAAAAAATAACAAATAAAACCAAAATTACTAGTAAAAAATGCCACCCCGAATCGTACCCGGCTCAAAGGTACCCATAATGCTCGCTGCGTTTCCTCTTTGAATCGCAATGGAGAGCCTTTGAATCAGGTACCATCCGGAGCGGTAGTCGTATCCACAACACTTCAATCGTCGTCCTATCTCACCAACGAAGTGCTTCGCTTCTGAACACCACGGTCCAGATGTTTCAACAGCCACCGGTATGAAATCGTTAATTACCATTAATTGTTTTGTTGTTATGCAATTAGATTAATTGTTTGTTTTGAAGTACGCAGCTTAGGTTGAGTCGTTAATATTTTAGATAATGTTAAAAAGATAATTTACGGTTCTGAGAGCAACACAATGAATTATAAATAAAGGTAAACTCTGTCTTGGCAAATTTTTAAATCGGAATAATTTTTTCATAAACTTTTATTGTGATATAATATTAAACATTCAGTAAGTACATAACGTAATAAAATACTCTGGTTACTTATCTAGAGCTTCGGTTACGAATTACATTTCTTTTTTATTTCAGTTCAGCACAATGTGGCCTCTACAGGAATCGTCATAAATCGCGGTAATGTGAGCAAGCAAGGTCGCCAATAATGTCGCGGCTGATCTACTGTCCGCTTTGATGAAATTCGGACTCGAACAATTTATTTTGAACAATGCCATTTGTATGCTAAATAAATACTAGTATTATGTCTGGGCGTATACACGTCGTCTATGGGTCGTCGCCTATAGGTTGTAATTAGGAGAGGTTTATGAAATATAATCAAAGCTATTTGAGTTGGCTTTTAAAATATGTAGTCAGCATGTTATTTTTTAAGAAGTAAACAAAAAACTACTCATATATTTACATACGACATACATTTTAATATTTGAAGCTACTTAGGAAATCAAAACTGAAAATATCTACATTTCTATCTGGTACGGTCAGATATATGAAATACACAAACAAAGAAAAAAAAAAACAAATTAACCACGAGATCCCCCAGCGTACGTGATAAATTACACGCGTTACTGGATCCAATATGCAAGTTCAATTAATGTTTACCCCTGGCTCTTCAATTACTGAAACTTTCATATATTTATTTACTTTTGCAACTGTAGTTAAATAAGTTTACGGTCATTTCACCGTTACGGCGACATGTGAATATTATACAGTTTATGGGGCCATTAGGTTCATTAAGTTACCGTAAAGTGCTGGTTTTCATCTAGCTCCAGCGTAATGAGACCATTGAGATTACTGAAGTTTTAACGCAGTACGGATCCATGGTTTATGAACTGAGGATATAAAATTTATAAACGAACTTCTCGTCTATATTATCGTGGATACAGCGAGGAAAAGTAGCAGTAGCATAAACTACAACGTTTTACCCGGAGCTTCGTTCGCGTATGTTCTACGGGAATAGTACCTTTTCCCGGGGCGAAAGGTCCGTATATCCTTCTCACACTCCCAAATATGTGTATGCAAAATTTAAACATCCAAATATACAAAAACACACATTCGCATTTATAATATTAGTTTAGAGAACCACGTTTCGTGATGAACTTGACTTTCTACAAATTACTACAAAAATTGCAACAGAGCTTTGTAACGGGCTTGACAAGATCTGCAAGATCTCTTCCGCCTTGAAACTCTTGAAAGCGACAATAAATATGTATAGAAGCTGCGGTGAAAGGCTCAAAATTTGCATTTTAATTGCATTGTCGGCAGCGAGTGGCGAGTGGCGAGCGCAAATACTCTGGTGTCGTGTGCTCGTATTTATAATGGCCATTTTAATTACGGGGTGAAAAATCATACATTTCCTCCATTAACCTTTGATATGGTATGTATTTAAAAGTGTTATTTTCTAACAATGTCAACCTTATATTTATGACTATTTCAAGAAATACTGGTTTCTTTCGAAACTCTAAGAATTCATTTATTATTTGCGTGAGAAACGCAGAGACGACGGGAACTATCGAAATACTGTTTTAATTTATGCCACATTTAATCAGTATTCAAGGATTTGTCTTTTATATTTTATTTTTATTTTTATTTTATTTTTTATTTTTTTTTATTTATTTTATACATTTGGATGACCAACAGCAAATAAATTTACATAGGTAACAGATTTTATAACAAAAAGCCAATAATAGGTCTTCACATATAGATACAAATTATGTGTTGAGATAACGGGAACGCCAAAACTACACTAGTTAAATCTAGCAATCAACCTGTTGATTAAAGTAGATAGATGCCTGTTATGTAAGTATTTATAATGCATTATAGTTAAATGTTTAGACGTGCAAAAGTTACAATTACAATTAATTTACAATTTTTCTTTAAATATGACAAGGAGATTCATTTATGTAACTAGTTATTGTAGATAACAGTTTACAAATCAACAAATTGGACAGAGGTCAATTGCCATCACATCTATATAATCATTTCCCAAATGTCCAAACGATTTTTTTGAATAATACACCAATGTGCATTTAATTATAGCGCATTAGCTATTACTAATTCTGTGGCATTAGTTAGCTTGACTAACGCTCATCTACCGTGGGTACCCTTGTTTTTAATCTTTATAACTAATTTTTAACTACATTCAAGAAATCGTAGAGCGTTGGCTAAAGTCGAAAACTCCCAAGCGAGCGGTTATGACCGTCTTTAAATTGGAGCGGCGACCCGTGGCAGCGAGGGCGCGAGACGCTGAGCACCCTGTACACCAGCTCCGGCAGTAGAGAGCATCCCATTTTAGTAAATAAAGAGTTTTAAATAACATTTTAAATATAAAAAGAAATAATTCACAACGCTTTAAGGTATAGTAAATTCAAAAAGTCTGATCGTAGTACAGTCAAGTTTTATCCTGAATGTTACATTTTATACGTATAATTCGTAAATCACGCCAACAGAGACACAGATACAGTTATTTTATAATATTTTATGTACAAACAAATAAAAACCTTCCATTCTACTAACTGGTGGCGAAACAAACAAAATAAATCAAAGTACCTAGAGCAATTTATTTAAATTAAACAGCCCTTCCTTCGACCGCGCTTTGAGCAGTGACAATTTGACAACATTGGTATAAGTCATCGTCATTAAGGTAAACAAGAAAAGCAATCGGTATATGAAAAAAATGTATCGAGGTGTTCCTAAATGTTTCCCGAGATTACAGTGTGCTGGGTCCTTTCCCGCAAGCTGGGCGTTTTCGCTAAACAATATAGCTGGGAGTGCATCATGATTTGCGGCACTTAAGCGTTAACGCCCTGATTGCGTTGGACCAGCTCCAGAGTCCAGACGAGATGGCTTTCCATTTTATCCGACTGCCCCAAAAGGAAGATGTAACACGCGTGTTTTCATTATTTAATTACTTCTAAAATCGACATCTAGAATATAATCTGTAAATGCTTTGAAATCACAATTATTCGAATATTATGTACTACGTATTGTAGTATCCCAATCAATATTATAAATGCGAAAGTGAGTTTTTATATTTGTTTGTTTGTTACCTCTTCAGCCTATTTACTGAACTAATCTTCCTGAAATTCGCTTACACATAGCCAGGAGTATTGAGAAGGACATAGGGTACCTTTCATCCTGGGAGAAAGCACTGTTCCTGAGGGAAAATAATGCGGGCGGAGCCGCGGATAAAAGCTAATGTGCGTCAATTTAATTTAGAATAACTGTTCCATCGTCAACAATATGCGGCGTGAACTAATTGACAGCTCCAGCCGACTCACAACAAGTACACAAGCGGTACAGAACGATCCCAATTCGCCACGAATCATTACGGATACAGAAATACAGTGCGCTGCTAATGAAATTCATCAGCCGCTACACACATTAAATGTTTATTGCTGGTTTCAATAGCAACTCGACTGTATATGTATGTGTATGTTATTTATATTTTATCTTTCATAACGTTTCATTTTTTTCAACTTGAACATTAATTTTTTTAACAAACCGTAAAATTTTATGCCAACTATTTTTTTGGATTTTTGCTAAGGTAATAAAGGAGTGAGTAATATCATCAAAATCAAATTAATGGTCACTTAATACATTGCACAGAAAAACCATATCAAAGCAGATGTTATAAAACCATAGTACTTATACTGCACATACGGGTACGTGTGCATTAAAATTATCTCATTTATCGGCAAAAGCTCCTCTAAAGCTGTTTGATAATTGATCAGGCTCTAGCTGCATCGAGATAAAAGCCACACGGGCTGCAATTTTCCAACGCTCAGTTTTTGCGAAAAGTAATGAATTTCATTGAAATATTGAGGAGCGAGTTGCAAAGGAAATAAACTAAAACTCACTTATGGGACAAGTAATTAAAACAAAATTACTTATACAAAAATAAATATAAACTGGTGTCCTTGTCATAAAATTTTAAAATGCCATCTGGGGTAAGACTATTTTAAAATGAAAGTCCTTTTGCAAAAAAATTGATAAGTGTTGATAGTACTTATTATAGACATAAGAGCATCAGCGCAAAATAAATATGACGGATGGTTTCAGAAGTGATAATAACTGCAGGCGAGCGGTGTCTCATAATTACGAGAATTGGAACGAGTAGGCTCCACGAATAGAAAAATTAAAAACATAAGCGCTGGACCTAACCAATATTTAATAATCGAGGCAACTTGTGAAGACAACAGCACAGTCACCATCTGCTCCAGACCTTGACCCTGGCGCGCTGCCAGCCGCCTCCGCCGACCACTTTCACTATATCGATTTTAACATTTTATATAAATAATTTATATACGATATTAAGAACCTGTCGCTCCAACAGAAACTTATATACAAAAATCTAATTTTAGAAACTATTTTGTAATGATTTAATCTTGAAAGTGGAGCCGAGTGGGTAAGGAAACAATCGCAGACGAATATCATACGACGTTAAATAATTGCAAAAAGTTAAAGAATTGTCTACGGTAATGGTTTATCGAATATGTTCGAGGCTGGTGTCACGGAAATAGGCATAGGCATAGGAAGAGGTGGAACGTATTCTGAATGGACTAAATTTTAAAAGAAGCTAGAGTGAGACAGACATTCTTTATGAATTTCAACACTTTGTTGCCAAATCCATCTTTCCGCAAGACCTTTTCAAACAGACTCCATCAGATACAAAGATATTGGTCATATGGTAGGGACCAACGTTGATATTTAACGCCCGATTCCCGCTTAGACTAGTGTGGGATAAATTGTGTTTGTGAAATTGATGTAACAATTTGGAATAATAAACTATTTTTATTCTATTCTTATTCTTAACAATTTAAAGCTTTCAAAGTATGGAACTGAAATTTACAGAACTTGTGCTCGAAACGCGCTAGCCGCTAGATCTGGCGGTAATGGATAGTTGACCGTCGTCAATCTAAATCAGAATTGAAAATCTAATCAATCGGAATAAGAATTATTTTGTCAGTTATATTAGGCCGAATATTGTATACCGAAAGTAGACAGCAATGTTCTAAGTCCAGGGTTGGCCCGCTGCCAGCTAAAGATGTCCTTCAGTTACTTTCACTATCGAACCATACATAACTTAATGACTATTTATTTTAGGCCCACACACATTCATATTGAGGATTTTTTACCTTTCCGTAAGTTACAATAACAATAATATCGGAGAAATATTTGAACGTAGATTTTCGTTAACTACGGTAACATTGGCAAGTTGGGCCATTACGAACTATTTAATATCTTTATTTATTTAGGATATATTTCAAAACGTTTTTGTAACTGCTGCCTATAAATAAAATACTTAAACAAATTAACTTATAACATATCTTTTTTTTCGAGCTGTATGTGTCCCACTTGTGAGCATAAGCCTCCCCTCTTTTCTTAAATGCTTCTCTTTGGAATCCCTTTGCATGGATTGGAAAGAAGAGGCACAGGACAGGGGAGCATAACATAAAAAATTCTACGATAAAATTTAATTTTATGCAGGAAAAAAAACCTAGATACCAGGTATTAAGGACGACCCAATATGTGATAAAAACAATGAGTTGTTAAAATAATACGCAGGCACATAATAGATAAGATAATACGTACTAACGTAAGGTACCATTCATCCAAACAGCTACAAACTGGTACACGCCACCCAAGTCAGCAAGGATCCTGCTTCTAAACAAATTATTCCTACTCCTAAAGACCATATTTCGCTAGTTTCCGCACTGACCTCGCATTTCGATGTTGACCTCTGTATTCGAGAAGGTAAGGTACACCACTTAAAAGGAGCCAAGTACTATTTTAAGCACTGCGCATGTAAATCCTAAGGATGAAAAATACATATACGAGTGTTTTGTTATTCGTGTTTTAAACATTGCTCATAAACCAATAGGTCCACCTATTTAATTTTATTAAAGTGAAATATAGTTTTAATAAATAAATTAGGAAGTTATACATACAGCCTTTTTTATTTAAAAAATAATAGTAAATGTTCTTATGAAGTGTGTCTTGGCCGTCAGCTCTAAAGCTGATATCTCAACCCTGCGATGAAATATTTTATTTTAAGTGTAAATTACTTAGTTTGAAAATTGAATAGTTTATGCACACCTTAGTGCGCGGGCTGAATGAATGTTGAAAATACTATAATCCTACATCAAGTTCGCGATATAATGGAATGGCGCAACGGCGCAACACTCGCCTCTCTTCCGTTGAAAGGAACTCTTGAAATTTTCCCGTAGTTTTTAGGGTGAGAGAAAACTAGTATTTCAACCTAAGCTGCTTGCGGCGAAAAGAAAAAGGAAGGATGGATTGGTAATTGGTAGTATTATTTTCTCTGTCACTCAGTAGTTATGTGACATTTGGACGAAGTTTAGACGCTAGCTTATCAAGTCGTCCCATAGGGCTGATACAATAACTGTTCTTGCAAAAAAAAAAAAACAGAAACGACTCCAATCCTTCAACTAAAAATCATTCCGACGAATTGAGAACCTTCTCCTTTTTTAAGTCGATTAAAAAGGAAGAAATTATTGACCGAGCGGGCGAAGCCAGCGAGAGTCCATTTCGAGAGCGGCCAACTTTGCTTTTGTCCACCCAAAAAATCATCCGTCTGCCGTCTGTCTGTTTTTGTTCCGGGCTGGAGGTTCTCTCCTTCATTTTTTAAAGTCGGTTAAAAAAGAGCCCTCGTTAAAAAGTTCTATTTGCATTTATTTCTGCGTATAGTAAGTATTACATCACTGTCATCAAAATTAAATTCCTTGAAATCCTGCCAATTTCCTGCATTTTTCCTTAAGACAACTGCGTCGAACAAACGTAGTTTCTCAAGCCTCCGAACTCCCGGCCGCTAAATTCCACATAATTCCGGCGCCCGGAGCCCCGGCACGCGCCGACACCAAATAACACCACAATTTACATTTTAATTACTGAATCTCTGGACGTTGCAAAAAATATTGTGTCATACCATAACATCTATGAATTTAAAACGTTCACAGACATAATCTGGATAGAAATCATTTTCTAGAACTGGCAACATTACAACAGCACAAAAAATACTCCTTTATTAGTAAGCTATTTATATTACATAAAAATATTTTTCATGTTTCTTCTTTCATGTTTTCAATGTTTAATATAAATATATTATAATTTTTTTTAGTGAGTAAAATTATAGTCTTAATATTAAAATTGTGATATAGTATAGTCCTAATATTATATAGAAGAGCACACTGAAAAAGAAATTAAGTCTGTGGGACAGTGTAATTAATTGTTCAGGGGGTTATTAGGGCAGGTTTAATTTAAGCCCCAGCGGGTCCCGTCTCAATGGGACCTCGCAACTACTAATTTCTTTTCAAAGCCTTTGAGTTTCCGCGATTCAGATTCTTTGTCAGACTTAATTAATGAAGTTTATGCACTAAAGTAGCGAACAATTAAAACGGATTTTCTAGCATTACTGTCAAAGGATTTTTTAAAGAATTTAAATAGGTTGTATTTTAATGACTCGTTGTAGTGGAGGATATGCAAGCTTATTATATCACAATCACAACCAAGGATGCCGAAGAACGGGCGAAGTGGAGAAGAGGTAGGAAAGCGTACCCTGGGCTCCGTATACAAGCTTCAGACGCAACCCTAATAGAGCTAAGATGAGAGCGAGAGAGAGAATAGTATTTTAGAGAAGTTAACACAAAATTTGTGCTAAATTGGAAAACTACTGAAAACACGGCATGTGAAGTACTTCAAACTGTGGGTGTGAAGGTTTATTAGACCACCTTTTTATTCTGGTAGCAAGCAGTACATTAGCGCCTTTGTTTTATTCATGTGCATTAGAAACATGGACCACTTATACAAATAGACCACCGGTAAACATGCACTTGTTGGTTATTTTCGCATCAAACCATCGTCATCTATATTTGTTTTTATTTAGAAATGTTGCAACCATTGGTCAAGAAGTGAAGATTGAAGATGCGGTGCAAGAGCAAGCTCGCCATACTCATTAATAGCCTGTCTACTCTTAGAACTAGTATAATAAAGACCCAGAATATAAATATACAGAAACGAATCTGATGGTGAGGCAGAATTAAAAAGCAATCACATAATCTAAGTTTTTTTTAAGCTTTAACCGTTGCTTCTGTTAAGATATTATATATAAACACTAACATATAATGTCATAACAAGATTGTCAGTACGTGCTCGGATAACATTATTGGTACATGTCAAATGCACCCGCTGACCCACTTCCGCTGACGTACTCGTAGTTATACTGAAAGGGTTAGCAGGAGGTCAATGTTCTCAGAGTAGTCTTTTCTTATCTGAGCTACAGAAAGAAAATGTGAACTTATAATTTTTGGTAACCTTATTTTTGCAATGAAGTAAACCTGTAAACAGCCCGTGACAGAGCAAAAGTATGTAAAACTGAAACTTTTTCTAAACTTATAATGTTCACGGTAAAGACTTTTGATGCTTTTGAATTGATGTAAGTACTTTTTTTTTGACGAAGTATTTTGAAAATGGTAAACAAGCTCCAGTCGTCAAATTAGACATTACACAATAAGCTACTAGATATATATTTTTAAAATATTAGTTGTTTGTTCAAAATGTTACTTTTATACTATATTTGCATAAAAGTTACTATCACGTTAAGTAATATAGCCTGAATAAACAAAATAGCTATATGTGGCAATACCGATATATCCTAATGTATATCCGCCAGTATATACCTAAGAATTAAATGTAAAATAAACCAGTAAGTAGTTAATGACTATCGCTACTAGGTAACGGCGGTCGGAACGCTGCGAAATTTCCAGAATTCCCCGCGCATTCCGTTCTAATGCATTCTTGCAGATGCAAGATCAAACCAGATGTACAAAAGAATGGTTTCAGCTATTTTTGGAACTGGGTCAATCGGGCCGAGCCGCCGCCGCAAATCTTTATTGGGAAATGGTTTAAAACGCTCTTTAAAAACTCTCAAGAATCGAGTGCGTCTCAGTAATAAAGATTTTATCAACTCAGTTTGAATGAGAGAAGACTCATTTATGTCACGATTATCTTTTATATCCTGAATGTTACACAAAGTACCTAAAATAAAATAACTCTTTGTTTTATTATCCTACTAATTTGATTTGGTAAAGGAGATTTTGGTTTTGACTTTTTCGCTCTAGATACAATTACACCGGGCAAATCAAAACGGGCTTCTCACGAAGTTTAACTCAATAAGTTTAATATTAAAAAAGTCATATCAATCCGGATCAAACGAAATCAAATAACATGATGAATACTTGTAATGGATCATCCATTACATTATTTATTATTACATCTTCAGAATTGTTTGAATAGATTACTTGACGTGGTATTTCGGGCGAAACTGAACAAAGCTGGCTGGTGGCCAATATATCGAAATTGAATGCATGGCTGCTCTCGCTGGAAGGTCACATCCACAGGTGCTGCGAGGGTTGGCGGCCATGACCAGTTGGTCAGGTAGCTGACACACCACACTTCGGTTTTAAACCCCGAAACCATGCGCGGTCACCGTAGCCTATTTTCGTTCGCTTTGAGGAAAATGAGGGTGTTGTTGAGGGTGTCAACAATCGCGCTATCCATTAATTTCGTCAAAAAGGGATATATTAGATGTCGTAATCGGCATGTATAACGAGTGTTGAGTGTAAGGTAGATTAAGCGAGGGATATCAATAGTGCTTGCTTAGTTTTACCAAGCACACAGAAGCAGTAATAGATCGCACAAGATGGAAATGTCGTTGAGGCTTCATCAAGTTAAGCACTAGCCAGGGTTCTCCACGAAACCTAGTTAATCCAGAGTCGAGCACTCGGCGGCTAGTACCTGTTACCTGTTCCATTAGTGGCCTACATAACTGAGCGCACAAATTGCCTATTATCTGCCGCTGCGCTAACTGTCACCCTCAAGGCTCTGCATGAAAGCAGTTGTTCTTCTTCGTTTTTTATTAGTATTCATTCATTCATTTTTTGAAGGTGTCATGGTCAATCGACCATGCACACCCTGGTGTCAGAGTTCTTCGGAACCGCCTCTCGGCCTCTGACGTGGTTCCTTTAACGACTACTAGATGGCAGCCGGGACCAACGGCTTAACGTGCCTTCCGAAGCACGGAATCATCTTTTTTGTCAGACAATCAGGTGATTCAAGCCTGCAATGTCCTAACCAAACTGGAAACAACTAAACAAAGTAAGTATGCTTCCCGTGGGAATCGAACCCTCGACCCCCGGGTCTACAGGCGAACGTCTTAACCACTGGACCACGGAGGCAGTTGTATTAGTATGACTCTAATACTTACCAAATTACTTTGCGTACTTTGCTTTTGCACATTCCAAGGAATGTGTGTGTAAAACTAATGGTGGCAGGCATGCTGGGACTAACAGTAGTGGCTGGGCGCCGGCCGGCAATATACGCATCAACTAACCGGTGGCAGAAGCACGCTAAGTAATTTTGTAAGTACTTGTTACTTTGACTTTCGCAATGTAACCCCTGAATCTATGACTCTCTAAACCGGTCCTTTATTTTGAAAGTGTATACTATGTGATTTTACACCAAAATTAATATCATCGATACTTGTTTAGTAATCCTCGTATAGAAAATTCTTATAAAGTCCCAGACAAAAGCAAATTTATAATGTCGGTAGAAAACCAAAATAAAATTGGCCTATTTCGTCGTGGTCTGAATCTGAATAATTAACTCTACTAATGGGGGACCACGCGGCAGCTAAGAGTTAAAAGGTTTCTTTATTGTTTTTAACTTGTTTTTGTTAAACTAAGTGTTCTATCTTTCTTGCCAGCCTTTATATTGCTAAAGAGCAACGTAACATTACATAATGTAAAACAACACATTGTCAATTTAACCGTCATTTGTGCGTGAAGTCTATCTAGGAGACGGAACAGGGGTCGCGTTATGAATACTGTCACGGGGCACGCGTGTGCTGCCTCCAGACGAGCGCGTGATGCCGTATTGTAAGGTTTCAACAAATTATTACTCCATTATTAAATCATTCATACACCTGCTTCCCGAAATACAGCCTTGAAATATAACATGTTAATTTGCTAATACCCTTATATTCTTAGAAACGCGTAGCATAGTTTAGTGTCAATTCCTACTGAGTATAGAAAATGCATTCTGCCTTGATGAAATTTCCTTTTAATGCACGCGCAATGTCCCTGGCATATCAAGTGCATAAAGCGGCAAATGCTTCCTTCCAATACCTGAAGTGTACATAGATTCTTTAAAAGGGTCGCATATTTATTTCAGAAGGTATGGGTTAAAAATTGGTAGCTAATTTAGCTTATATTATAATTTATTTAGATTTTTGTTTTTAATTATATGTTTCAATTTCAAGAAATATACAATTAACATACATTATACAACAGAGCGCGCGAGCACATTTAATGACAGAAGCCAACAATAACTTCCGACGCAGTTCCGTATCACTGAACATACATTGTTATCCAAAGTGACGTTTACTTCACTAAAGAGAGTGACTGAGTGCTTCTAAGAGCAGAGCAACGTTCACATTGAGCAAGATCTTCTTGATGCGGCAAGCATAGTTACGAAAGCCAGTGACGTCAAGTTGAAATTTCAAACAACTAAAAAAATCCCGACGAGAGAAAGAAAGCACCACAAGTTAATTATTTTGTAGTAACAAGAAACGCGTTTCAAGAATTAACAAGCATTTGCTTCAGGCTGCTGTTTTTAGTTGCTACTCGTCACGCTTGTCCAACTCGGCATATGTGAACTGTGCCGAGCTACAGTAAGGAACTCTCGACCCGACTGAGATCCTGAAACAGACGCCATTATCTTTTGAGACCTACAAACTTAGACATTGTATACATTTAGGAGATTAATATTTTTTTTGTACGTAACAATACTGCGCCACCTGTTTGACTCGACTTCTTTCATTCAGGCCGCTTCTTGTACCTTTTTTGTTTGTATTTTTGTAAAATATCGGTGCAATAAAAGAGTATAAAAGGAGTTTTGTAATTAATATTTAATTTAAAATGAAAACAAATGATGTCCTTTACCGCATCCTTAATAACATATAATGAATAACTAGATTATTTTCTATACATTTTTTTTAGTATTTTGACCCATAATTTATTGCTATTGTCGGATCGACTTTCATGAAATATTTTTTAACGTTATTTATTACCTGAGAAAGTACCCTTTTTTGAAAGCATTCAAAATACTTTTAATGTAGACCAACCCTTACTTTCCAAATTAGCCGGCATAGCCGCTAAATTCTGCAAAGGGCAGGCACAATTACTCGCTATTCAGTTGAAACATTTCCTAAAAAAGCTGAAGAGATTTTGCTCGAATTAATAGATTTAATCAACGTTATATGTTAACTAGGTCTAAGTGACAAGTTTTAGAAATCCATACTAATATTATAAATGCAAAAGTCTGTCTGTCTGTCTGTCACCTCTTCACGGCTAAACTGCTGGACCGATTGTGATGAAATTTGGTAGGGATGTAGTTAAAGACCTGAGGTCAAACATAGGCTACTTTTGGGCGCGATATAACCAAGTCCCACGCGGGGCGAAGCCGCGGGGAACAGCTAGTGCTTTTATAAGTAAATTTGGAAATGTTGTAACTTTTATTTATTATTTATTTCATTTCTTTCTTATGATTTCTTTAAGATCAAGTTCATTATTACCACAACCAAGTACAATTTAAAGATTCAATTCTTCTGCTTAAATGCATGGGTGTGTATGTTATTGTTGATTCTGTGCAAAAAGCCTACATACTAATTTGTTGATTTTTTTTTTAAACACAGTTTGTACAGGAAATTAGCAAGCATTGCAAATTCCCGTGGTCTTTTAACATATTGAGTGTGCATGATAGACATGGTGTATTTTTGTGGGCAGCCGATCGATTACCGTTATCTTGTGACGGCCGCGTCCGCACTTATCGTACAATCGGTCTCTGGGTTAATTAAATTGCCGTTTACGCGCGTCGTCACCTGGGCTGAACCAACGATTCTTCTACAACATTAAGTTATTTGGGTAACATTACAAGATAATCAGCACGCAAGTGGTGGTATCAAAGTGGTATAGTTAGTGTTACAAATGTTTAAAGGTTATATTCAGGACGAGCCTAAAATGCGCGATATCCCTGACTAGTAAAAAATACATTTCGATCTTTACATGGTGCAAATCTCACAAGGCGTTTATGATTTTGAATTTATTATTTTATGTAGGTGTAAGTATATGGCTAATAGTTAATGGCCTTGTCAATATAATGTAAAACAATTGACAAACAGTAACCAGATTTCTGTTACCCAATTTCATGTTTTAAGAAAGGAGATTTTTCTTATAATTTGCCTAATTTTTATTTTGATGAACACTTAGGAGGCAAAGTTATAATTGTCCGGTATAACACCGACGTGTACTAACGAGCGGCGTGCCTGGCTCGCTGCCACGGTAATGTAAACCGAAATGGCGGCAAAAACGCGGGCTAATGAAGCAAAAACCTAACTTTTTTCGTTTCATAGAAAGAACTTTTCTGAACAGGTCGCCTAAGGTTGGACTTTTAAGAAGGCTTCTCGCTGAGACGCGCCCCACGTTCGTCTTGTTAATTTTAAGGAATATAGTCATCTATAGTCTATACTTTAATTGAATAAAGCTGAATAGTTTGTTTGTTTCAAAACTTTAGATATACTAGTCGGATTTAAGCATATGATGACAATACGTACACACCAAGGGCGAGCAAAACCGCAGGGAACAGTTAGTCCTCTATATATTTTAAACATTAATTGTAAGAAATAATTTACATATATCTGTTTATGTTTCCACGGGGATGTTTTACAATATGACCAAGTAAATCTATCATGTAAATTTCTCGGGTAATAATATAATACAAAATATATATCAGAAAGTGCTATAAAGGGACGCAGATAAGGCCGATGCCCAATGTGGATTCGCAACGGATCACCATAATAATAACTTCAAATCCAATCTACTTCTAATCTGGGTGCTGAAGTTTATTTTCAATTCGTTTCTCTCACTTCTTTGTTTTCATCCGCTGATCGCAACAATGCGATTATCTGGGAGCTGTAATTGTAGTTTGATTGCATTGTCCCGAGTGTGCTCGCTGATAGCAAAATGTGTATTGTTGGAAATTAGACATATAATAATCCAATCAATGGAGTTGTATTGTATTCATGCAGAAGCCTGGAAATATTTGTAGTTATTGTAATGGGCAGAAAGGTTCTCAAATGGCGACCGCGCACCGACGAGCGCCAGCGTCGGACACCCACCGACCAGATGGTCAGATGACGTAAAGAAGGTCGCAGGCAGGCGCTGAATGCAGGCCGCTTCCAACGGGTCATTTTGAAAATCCTTGGGGGAGGCCTATGTCCAGCAGTGGACCGCCTGAAATGATCATGATGATGTGAAGTCAACAGGTTGTCGCAAAAAGACGTTGGATGCAGGCGGGTACGTATTAATTTATATTTTGGAGGCCTATGTTCTGCAAACGGACGGAAAGTCAAATGTTGGACCTCCGGCGGCCGGGTGGGTCGATGATATTAGGAAGTTGCCGGCAACAACTGGGTTGTGGTGAAGCAGATAAGGGACGATTGGCGTATGACAGAGGGAGGCTTATGCCCAGCTGTATCAATGGGCCCTAGAAAGCTTATGATGATACAGAATTCAGACTTTGATTGCTAAGTGGCAATGATAAAACGTAGGTCAAGTGTTCTAAATATTACTATTATAATAATACAATATTTTTACTATTAATATACATAAAAATTGCTATATACCTAAATGATATAATAACAATATTTATTAAAGAGCTATAACACGTAAAATTTGAATTTAGGATTTAGGCGGACGAATGGTACAAGCAAGAAATGGCACGCCGTAGCTCTCGTAGCTAGCTGCTACGAGTGCAAAATAACGTGTAGCATATCGTAGACTATTCGTATTCGTAGCAATATGTATGCGATTTTTAATTTAATTATTTGGTTGTAATACAACTTTATTGTACTACAACAAACGATTTTATTTATTTTAATTCATTAAAATGATGTAAATGGCGGACATAAAGCCGAAGATGCTATTGTACTTAATATTAAGATGTTTTTATTTGAAATAGTTTATGATGCTGTTTTTAAGAGCGGTTTCGAAAAACTTGACAACACGGTAATATGCCGGATAAATTGACTTTGTGATCCATACGATATAAATCAAGATATTTGAAATATAAGTAAAAAAAACAGGCATAGTATAAATATATCCTAGTAGGATGATACCGCAGCCACTGCAAGGCCGCAGCACGTGGCCGACCTTGGAGCAGCCTTCACCGTTCCGTTTGCACAGAACCAAACCATACTGATTTCTCTAGGGGGAACATGGCGAATTCGCTCCACAATTTACGCGATTGCGGCAGGAAAATCTTCTCAAAATTATTAAGAAAACATCTGCCGCTGAGCGACATGTAATAAAACCAATTATTCGTCCTGCAAAGAAAATACTAAATATAGTACGTTGCTATAGAAGCGTTTTGGGCTCAGACCCTCCCTCGTTAGTACCTCATCCAAGTAGGTATCGCAAACAAGTGTGTGTTTGTCTATTCAATCCGAGCTGTCGAGCTGAAACGCTGAATAATTCCCGAACAAATAAAAGTATCGCGCTTTGTATACCAAATACGGCTGCGGTTTTGCATAGCGCTATATTCCATAATTTACTCTATATTGTTGTACCAATGGGTGATTTAGAAAGTGTTTTAGAATTAGTATGCACGACTTAGGGAGAACTTTTTACCTTGTAGCATAGCAGTCTTAGACTTTTCGTAGACAATGTTTGAATTTCGTAGCAAGTCGTAGACGTCTCGTAGACTCGTAGCTAAAGGAGAATCAGCGCAGTTTTAATCGCAGTCTGTGTGTGTTTTTCAAAGACGAAATATGTATTACGTAGACTGTTTGAATAAAAACAAATCTTGTTTTGACTACTTTAATTCATACATTATTAAATTATTACGGTAGAAACGCACTAGAGCGGCGCAGCCCAAAAAGTCTACCTTTAATGCTATAAATACGAAAATTGACCGTATGTTTGTTGCTCTTTGTCATGATACAGAGTTTGAACGCCGGCAACAACTTGTTGTTCTACTAACATTTGTTGAACTAGGTATTAACGGTACGCAAAGCAGGAACCACCTGGTAAGAAGCGATTAAAAGGACTCGCTATAAACCGCCATTTCTCAATAATTTAACGCTCGCCGTAAATCTGGTTATTCGCAATGTTTATGTCCCGCCCCCGCTCCCGCCCCCGCCCCCGCCCCCCGCCTCGCCGGCGCTAAACCGGTTAACGGGCGGTTTGCACAACGGTGGGATTGAATGATTTAACTCCCCGAGAGCTAGCATACACGCGTTTAAATGGTAAATGTAAAACGTCACTTGAAAGTTCCAAAAAAAAGAAAAGGCAATTAAATAATAAGAATTCATAACAAACGCTTATATAAACTTGGCTCAGAAGGTGCAACTTCAATGCTTGAAGAGGTCTCACAGCAAGAAAACAAGCAATAAGAAATTCGAATGAAGCTAAATGAAACAGTTTAAAAAGGGCAGTTGTGGCAGCTCTACAGACTACATTAGACGTGTCATCAATCAAATGTTCTTCCACTTTGACAGTCTCTAGCCGCAGCCTTATTTCCGAGGTTCGAATCGCTACCTCTCGCCACTGTGGCGCAGGCTGACATTCAAATCTGAATATAATGAATACAAACCGACTGCTGTATTTATAACGACTCCGGGATCCGAGGATAATATGGCGGAGCTGAGATTTCATTAGAGGATTGAAACATGAGCTGAATATTTAATCTATGAACATTTTTCCTACGACACGGGGCAAAATACAACCTTCTAATGCGTAGTCCCTGGAATGGTCTCATGGGAAATCTAAAATTATATTATTATCAATGGAGGACACGTATGCCCAGCGGTGAGCTTTGTGCGGCTGAAATTATAATAATAAGGTTATAAAAATTACGAACCACAACATGTACTATTGTAAATACTACAAAACTTATTTTTAGGTTACCTTATTTGAAAATGAATCTCATATTTGGGCAAAATCTGCACGTACCTGAAAAGAGACATAATTTAAATTAGTATCCCAGCAAGTATTTTACATCTGGCGTATTTATGTTATTATTATGTAGCATAGACACTTAATTTTATAGATATAAATTATTTCGAACCTTAGGAGGCGCATTAAGCCGTAGCCCCAGGTGTGCTTACTAGATGCAGTCGTAAAGCTAAATCAGATGCCATTGGGCAGCTTGAAATATCTGTCCGGCCCTAATGGGGTTTCGAAACAAGATACTGGCAAGACAACGTGATTTTATCTTGAATGTTCAAGCGGCTCAGTTTGCTGCCTGGACTAATTTGAGTCAACCAGAGTCAGATCACAAAACAAAAACTTTTATTATTTTAATCGGTGTCACGATAAATCATGCGTTAAGTTGATGCTTGATCGAGCTAGTTTGGACCCTTATCTAAATCAGGTTTACACCAAAAATATTAAATCAAGCTATTCATAGCCCAAGCACGTCACGTAACATCAAGCAAAGGTTAAGCCAAAATCCGCTTACCATCTATTCGCCCATCATCTCGGAACCCCAATCACACTAAACATACTAGTGGTAATGCTATTTGTGTACATTTAATGTAGAAACATTATGTCCATTGAATACAATAAAAATATAAGTATTCTGTAACTTTAAAAACGCAGTGCATTTTTATAAAATAAAAATTAACATGTATTTCGTACGTAGTTTATCCAGTAATTTTTATATCATACGTATTATGTAAAATAAATATTTTGTAATTGATTACCTTTATAAAGCTTATAGCACATTAGTAGATATTTACGGTCTTTTAATTTGATATACAGAATTACAGATATAGAAATATTGATCGTTTAGCGTACAAATCTTCTTGTTATATGCTAAACTAATTGTTAATTTATTTAATGAAATTTAATAGCCATTCGTTTTCCGACAAGTTGCCGAAGACCGGGCAAAGTGGAGGAGAAAAAGCAGGAAAGCGGACCCAGGGCTCCGAAGCAATCAGCTGAAGAAGCAACCGGAAAAGCGCTAAATTGGGAGAGATAGTTTTCCGACAAGTTAAGAACCAAGTTCCGATGTTATCTACAAAAATTGTAGTGTTATTTATTTAGATCCAACGACCTTCACGTGACCTCGTGTGAAGTGCCCGATACAGAAGTAGCACAGCACCCAACAAGCGGCCGGTTTATTACACCCGCGCCTACAACTCACTCTGTCGGCGGTAATAATTTGGAGTGTTTTTCTCGTGTAATTGTTTTCATATCGCGCGATTACAGCAATCTTATCGGGTGTTCGGGCAAGCGGCATTCCCACGGGTCAGCTGGCTTTGTGGCGCGGCTCTAATTCTCCATGCAAGCGACGCAGTGCCGAGTCATGCTAAAAAGGTTTTACTATATTTTTCACCACCAGATGGCGCTATTTAGGCTGCGGTGCGTTAGTACTAATGTCAATACTGTGCTTTTGAGTCCGAACACGAACAAATGGTACAAAGTCGTAGTAAAATTGGACAATCATTATCATACATAATTCAAAATTTTGCACAACCTTTCTCTGCATCACTCATTTGGTTGACTGGTAGATAAAGCCTCAGGCTTTAAGTCTGTCGTTTATAAATTGTAATAAACTTAAATAAATAAATAAAATCAGCTGGAAGTGTTCAATCGTTAACCATTCACAACAGTGTATTTGATCCGTCGCCTTAGTGCTTTAACTAATGTGATTAATTTTTAAAAACCCCTTCTATATAGGCTCGCAAGCTGGTTGGTCTATACGCACACTTATGTATGAATGCACCCTTACAGACACTTCCTATTTAAAAGCTTAGTTTAATATAACTTAAATTTAAGTATTCAGTTGAATACATAGAATTTTTTCGACCGCTGTCATCCCGGTGAGCATTACTCAGAGGCAAGAATATCAGTATTAATAGAAAATCTCTTTATTTTATTCTGAGACTAGCGACCCGCCCCGGCTTCGCATGGGCATAAAAACCTTCTTCTTGAATCACTCTATCTATTAAAAAAACCGCATCAAAATCCGTTGCGTAGTTTTAAGCATACAATGGGATATAGGGACAGAGAAAGCGACTTTGTTTTATACTATGTAGTGATAGTAATAGTGAAGCCCTACATAAAATCTAGTATATTTGCGTATTTTATTATAATAGAGCACAGGACAGCTCCTAGCATAAGGAAGATATATTTCCTCGCTTAATAAACAACTTTGTCGGTAATGGGTAATACGAATTTATTGCGTACGGCGGAGGCTTTGGCGGTAATGAGGGCTCGCGCGTGTGCCGGCCGCACAACCGCCGGTAATGAATCGGAAACAATCGGACGTTGAGGGTATATACTGTTATTAGCTAGTGATTTTTTATGGACTACGGAAATACTTTAAAAGTTATGTTGTCCCCCAGTGGAGGCCCACGGCACAAATTTCATAAATCATATCCGTTGTCCACTAAGTCTGGTGGGAAAGTGAGGGAAGACATTATAGGTTGCTAGTATTCATATTCTATTTTCCTATATTATAAATCCTGTTTTGGGAGAGGCACGTTTCCAGCAGTGGACATTTTGTGGCTGAAATGTTGAGCATGACAAATCTTTGTATTTGTGCTGCTTTATTTAATGAGTTGAAGAAAAAAATCTCTGCCTCTCTCTTACATTATATGGTGATAATTTCAAAAACATTAAACATCTCGTATTTACGTAGTAAAATCTGTTTTAACTAACCCAACCTAATAATAACCACTAAATCGTAAGTGTAATTACAAGCGAGTGTGTCTGCCATTAGAATTAGGCGGGTCGCCGCGTTTGCAGCAGACACTCTGCGTTTAATGCATTGGAAACGACTGACAGCCGGCGAGCCCGCCCCGGCTACGCATTATAGTAATAGAGATCTAAACGAAAGAGCTTACTCATGTAGCGAACACGAAATCTCAAAAATTACTTAACCTTGAAGTTAAATCGTAAGTATAATTAAGAGTCAGGGTTGACGTACGGGGTACGTGCCATATTCATAGCCATGTAGTACTACTATACTCAAAAGATTTAGACGAAATGTACAAATGTGAGGCAATTGCACTATGAACACCCTTGCAGTGATTAAATTCATGCCTAGAAATATTCCGTAATGTTTTAGCTTTTCTCTTTTTCTTTAAACGACCCTTCACGATACACCAAAATGATTGCGCAGAGGGTACGTAGTACCACAGTCTTGCAGAGAATTGGTAAGGAAATCAATTTATTTAGAACTGTGAAAGTTAGGAAACTAAAACATAGAGACCACGTAATGCGCAAACTAAACATACTACAAAGTCCAAGAAAAAATGAGGTCTGGACGAAGGAGAATTTCTTGACTGAAAAACCTACGCCAATGTTTCAATAGGAGTACGCGAACCCTGTTCCGAGCAGCTGTCTTAGAAATGCGGATACCATTGATAATCGCCAACCTTCGTTGAAGATGACACCAATAGAAAAAAAAAAATATGTATTTAACATGTAAACTTGGCGTTACAACATGGGTAAACATGTTTGTGTATGTCTGGTCTGATAAACACAAATATAAAGAAACAACAACCGTGCAAACAAATATTTGTGTAAAAAATAAATTGACACTGGGAACCGAATCCCTGGAGCGGAGGACTAGCGTGTCAACCAATACGCCACGAAGAAGGTCGATGCGACGTTTTGGGTCTGTGCTAGTGAATATCAAAACATGCAATATTGTATTTTCAAGATATATTGTGTCGTAAATTTTGGATGCTTCGAGAAATCCTGATAAATCACTTTAATATATTCTGTAAGAGCGCCCGGTCCTTCTGAAACAGAAGCAGTGGGAAAATGGATGGAATAGCTGTTTTTAAAATGTGATTTATTCAAAAACGTAGGTAAAGCGCATGATCAAGTTGTACGGAAAATGAAAAGTGTAGACAAATTTCTTTCACTCGGAAACATTGTTAATTATAACTGTTATAAATGGTTACAGCCTATCCTACAATTATTGTTTTGCTATTATGTAAAATTCAACTCTATACTATAGATTTTATGAATAATCAAATAAATATTATAACGTAGACTAAATAAATAAATATTGGTTATTAAACAAACCAACAAACAAGCTCAGTTTTACCACATTGCAACGTACGCAGCTGAAACAAAGCTCGCGACTCGTAGCTCGTAGTAGCTCGTAGCACGCCTCTACGTGGATGTATAGAATAAAATAAAATGACTGTACCTATGACGAATTAGGGCTCAGTTCATTATTCTGCTGCTGAGAACAAGTCTGAAGAGAGTTAACAAAGAGACATGGGTCTTCATTATTATTTAATGTTAGTAGAGAAATGTTTGCAGTCAGTTACGTAGTTTCTCCACTTTTACACTTTTACAACACGCAAATTAATCATGTAGTATTAAATTATATAAAATGATGTGATAATAGATATGTTGTGTTAACATGATGGTAAACCGATTAACTGGAGGCTGGAGGTATGTTTTTACGACGCGGCCAGCCGCTCAGCAAGCAATCCAATTTATTCATGAACCCTCTGATCCCGGGGGTAACGGAATATTTTACATAATCGCCCACTACACCGCTTTTAATGAGTTTATATTGGGAAAATAAATACAGAGACTTGGAAATGTAAATATTATTACAAAAAGACTTAGAGCATTAAGCAAACGTTAAAATAAATCTAGGCGCCACGCGCATTATGTTAACGTGCGCGCGGGGTGAGGAAACGTACATAATTAATTAATTATTCGATACACGCACATAATGACAAAACTAATACAAACAAGCAAAAAATACACGCATGCAAATGGTACGTATGACCGGCGGCGGAGTTATACTTTTGGTTGAGGGGGTCGCTTGTCATAAAACTGAAAATTGGTTTAAGCAAATATTCGTACCGATGCCATACTTAAGAACACTGGCAGACATGTTTTTTTTTTAAATTTATTATTGAGAATTTATTTGTTGAAAAGCACTGATCGAGTAAAACGTAAATAAATTCTTGTCGTTATCTAAGTGTTTTTCTCTAAATTAACTCGTATACGACAAATTCGTTCTTGTCAGATATCCCAAACATCATTCATCCATTTCCATTACAGTTGGGATACATTCTCAATCAGCCTGACATGGCCAGAAATGAGGTATATTATTGGAACGAGGGATGATGCTTAGACTTCCGGGATATTAACGAATCAGGATGAATAAGCTTTATGAACGAAGAGGGAAAAAACATCAATTATAGTGGACAAAAAACCGAAATGCGTGTTGTTAAATAATCAGAGCGATGTTATAAACGGATAAAATAAAAAATATTACAATAACAAGTTTTAGCCGAAAACCAGAAGTAGACGTCTGTACAAAGTTCGTCATCTTGGGTCCTAAATCTCATCTACTCGTATTTCTAGCGCAGCAGTGTTGGCAATGTTGTGTTTCAGTTTGAAAGGAAGAGACAGTGAAACTACTGGATACTATGAAGAAACATCTTAAGCCATGTGTTGGCGTGGTACCCTTAAGTTATCACGATCGGAAATAGGACACGGTAACGGCCATGAAGAACAGCTATAGTATATGGCAAACTAATTAAACCGTCAATAATAAAGTTTTCTTTCAATATATTTTCCCTATTTGATATAAGTTATTCTGCCTTGTGGTTGCGCCCGGCGCTACATTTATTCATGTATGCGGTATGCATTCAGAATGTATTGAAATTTATTTGTTTATGTCTGCTCTTATACTTCACGCTTTGAAAACACAGCTCTTGTTTTGATTATAGTGGAGACAATACACCGCTCGGTATTTTTCGAATGAAGCAACAATCTGTGCGTTGTGTCCAAAGGCATTACTTTTAAATTTATATACAGCGAATGATTAAAAGAATATATCAACTACATCTCCTCCCATATTGATGAAATTTATATACCTCTGATCGGAAGACGAAGATTTATTTAGTTTGAGAGACGTGAAGTTATGTATGTTTGTTGTATATTATGTGCTTTTTTCGCTGGAACCTTTGAAGAATGTCCATAACATTGTTACATTGTGTAGACTTAAAAAACCGTAAAAAAAATTAAAAAAATTTTTTTAAACACATTTTTAATAAAATTTCAGAATCAGAATCATATGGCATACGGCCCCATTAAATATTCTTGGAATAGCTCGGTTATTCCATGCGAAACGGGGGTATAGTAATTATTCCCGAATAGGCTCGCTACTCTTAGAATTCTATATGGTAAAACGTAAAATTGATATATTCTGGCATAACTGGCGGTTTATACTAAGAATAAAAACGCTAGTTTGGTCGAATCCACTCTAAGAATTAGAAATAGTTTTAATTTCTTTTTTGAAATTACCCATTTTGTTGTCTCTAGAGAAAACAATGTCAGCTCATTATACATTTTCATCGCACGCGTCATATAAAAAATATATATTTTTAAAAAGCGCATTGTACGACCCCTTGGGTTCCAAGTTCCAATGGATGAGGTGGAAACAGCCGATAGAGAAAGGTGCGTTGGTAAAAAGTGCATGAATACTAGAGATTCAAGTATATTTTAGAAAACGTTTTCATGCAGCCAGGTGACATTTTAACCAAAAAAGGTCTCGCCACAGCAATGCTGCGCCGGATAAACGCGCTCTCGATGACAAAGCCTTTTGTCGCAGTTTGCCTTTTGTGTACTTTTTTAGTTGCAACTTGTCGCCGTTGCATTTGTGCTAACAGGCCAGACCAGAGATAAAGATCCATCGAAGCATTTCAGAATGTCACTTCAATTTTTTTTTTTGAATATTCCTATGTATTTATTTCATGTCTTTAAAATTTTATGTCAGATATATATGCCCGAATAATCCTATGTCCTAAACATCAGAGTATTATTGTATTGTTTATAATTAAATTTGTTGTTTTCACTGTAAGTTGGGTTTCTCCTACCAGACTGGGAATGAAATATTTAAATTCTCTTACTCTACCCAGGCATAGAATAGATCCACATTAAAGTCTAAACTATTGCCAGCTAAAATTATGATGGGTGATCACGACCCTAAGCGATGCGGCCAACGATTCGTAATAAATTAATAAAAATCAAAAATAAATAATCTTAATTCCACGAGACTGTAAAATGCATAACTTCTAGACGTTCTATGTTTTATGCAGTATTTCACCGCACTTGCATTGCACTAGCGAATGATATATCTGGCCGCTACGTATAAAGGATTTCACATTTATTTTCATATCTAGTTTATTTTAAAATATTATTCTACTGTTAAATTAATATATGAGGGTATATTTAATTTTTTGTATTTTAAATTATCCGCAAAGATAAGTCTCCGCAGCATGAGCCACAAATTTGTAGCGCTTTGGTGGCACCGAACACAAATATATTGGGTGCCACTAAGCGCTACAAATTGGTGGCCTGAGATGTTTCGCCAAAGTACATAGGAATATCACTGCCTCTGTCACTCTTCAAACAGGAATACGACAATGCAAGTAATGCTGTTTGGCGACAGGAATTTGATATTATATTTGATACTATCCAGCAAAAGTGTGGCATTACGTGGTCATACATTAACAGCGGACCACTCATATACCGTGGATCACTCGACCTGTCAGCTAGTCTCGTCATAATACAATACCATCGCTACGGATCGGCCGTGCTAGATGAAAATGTTCTTTTTTTTCAATCACAATAAGCTTGATTCGTCCCCATTAATTGACACGCTGCCGCCGCCGCCGGCTACTATGTAATGTTACGTTTTTTCCCGTAACGTTTTTGTGCAGAGGAAAACAAACCTGATTTCATGGTAACTTATTAGGGAATGATGAACATGTCTCGCTACAATCTTTATTTATTTATTGTTTTAACGAAAAATAATTTCATGATAAAGCCTCAGCTCCCAAGCGATGAAGTTAGCAGAAGAGTTCAGTATGCCATGTAACGTCATCGGTTTTTTATACGATCCCATTAGATTTTTTGTTTCCTCTGATCACATAGATACCTGATTGCCACCTTTTGCTACTACCAAACAGAACGCGCATTATTGTGTTTCAGCTTCAACAGTGAGAGAGGAAGTGAATTTTTTGTAATTTGAAACGCGCGTAACAGAAGTAGCACCTAATCATATATTACAATAGTAATGACTCGTACAAAAGCTAAATGCCGGTAGTAAACTAAAATATAAATGAGAACTAAATGCAATGTTCCTGTTCTTCATAAGCGTAAATTTTAAAAAATTTCACGCCTAACAGTGCGGGGGATTTGTGTCAAAAAATGCATTCAGGGCTGCTCCATACGATAGCGCGACAGCACGGCGGCGGCGGCGCGCTGGTTTAAATTCAGTCCGGGACAGCGCTGATGCGAGATTTTGTCTTCTCCTTTACGTGGCGGTGACGGGAGATAAGGGTCGGGTTCACATTTGCTCGTGTTTTCCTTTTATAAAGCCGAGACGAAGTTCGGCGTAACTTATTCAAAGGCTAAGCCAAAATTAACAAGGCTGACTTTCACCTAAAGAACGTGGACCACCTTCACAGGAATTCAAAGTTAATACGATTTCAGATATTCGTATCTTGGATTCGTAAACTTTTCTAATATACGTAATATAGTTTTCGGGAGTCAATAGATTAGAACAAGTCACACAGAGAGATATATCCAGACCCAACGAAAGTTTTAAAATCTGTAAAATTGTTAGCTCAATATTTGTTTATTTCTATTTACCGAAATAGAAAAACGCGGACAAAAGGGATATACTTATAGGTTATATGTATTGTATACCACAAGTGTAAATCACAATAAACAGCAGCAGAACATAAAAAAAAAAAGTAAAACCCTGCCAAAACATTGAATGAAAATCTCACGTGCCCTGTGGAAAATAACTCTTTTATCGACATTTGAATAGCAAAGTGAATATAATATGAGCCGAACGAATGCAGCCTCCGAAGGAGGTCGCGGCCCGAAGGCCGCACACTATACTCTACACTACACTACATGTAATATATGAATTATTGTTTATCGATATATATTTTTTGTTAGCTAGGCTTGCTAATCACCACCGCCGAAAGGAACAACAGAATCCATAACGTTACGCACGAAGGGTTATAAACGTCTAACAAAATTTTTGTTCCTGGATTAAGAATATACTATTAGTACCATTAACCTCTGACAAAAGCTACTTAGGCTTAGTAAAAATAAATCAGACTATAATAGTAGATAGTAATAGAACATTAGGCTGAGGGGCAAGCAAAGGTCTAAATATTCTAATACGTCGTATGTAAAGGATACAATTACAGTACATTTTGCTAGAGTAAGCCAATTTATTCAACCTAAATTTTTACAGAGTGCACAAGTTTCAGCCCAGAATATTAAGCAGCTGTGCTCGTGAATGTCACGCCTTATGTCGCGGGTCTGCGAACTGTGGAATAAAGATTAACACTTTGCTAACCATTTTCTATTCTGTAACTTTGCTAAATAAAACAAAAACTTGCGAACTTTTGGAGAATATCCTAGCTAACGATTTTACATCAGCAATCACCAAAAGTTAAACAGTCTGCGTTGGTAGAAATAAAATAATATTATTTTGCAAGATATTTATCAAAAGGATTTCAGCGGTTACCGTGCAGCCTGTTCATAACTTTGAAAGCGTTGTGAAAGTGAGATATTTGGGAGATAAAAAGATCTAAATTTTACACAGTCTTGCAAAATAAAGAGCTTGATCAGGCATTCGTGATTGTAACGATCGTATGTGTCAAGTGACACACACGCTGTTCTTTGTTTATAAAAAGTAAAATAAAAAAAACACGGGTCTATTTAGCAACGAAGTTTGAAACAGGTACACAGACAGCTATCACAAAATTTTTGAAAAACTCTGACGTAATTCATCGAATGTTCAAAACAATTGCGGTAAACGGAAACAATCGCCCAAAGGTCGTTCAAACAAAAAGTTCAGACGAACTCGCTGAAATAGGAAAGAAATACAAGTGGAGAGATATTACATCGGAATAACGCGTAAACTCAGCTGCTTTGTGTAAGGGGGAGCAGCAGGAAGTCCAGGAACTATTGTTGTGGTTACACAAACAAATGAACTATGAACATTAGTATGTAGGTACAAAACTTACGAAAGAATGCGAAAGCGAGTTTGTTGATTTGTTTGATACCCTTTCACGGCTGAATCTGTTGTGATTATGATGAGATTTGGGGAAAGGGAAATAAGCTCTTTTAGCGCGATGTAATTATAGATGTGAAAAAAACATTTAAGTAAAAAGTAAACAGAGACAGAAACGGAAGTCGAAGAGGCCTACGTCCTAAAAATTATATAATAGAGGCTGCTATGGATGGAAAAAGTAAACATTGTACGCGCACTCGCCTTTAGATACCTTGATTCTGCACATAATTTCCTCTGTTGCGTCGACAAAGGCCCGACAAATGGGGTTTTTAATGGCGGTTCAAGGCGCGCAGATTAGCGTTAACGGCCGTTTTGAAGGTGTTTATTAAATACGAAAATATCTTTCGGCGTCAACAAAAAGTAAGTATGAAGAAAGGATAACGCTGTTTGTTGTCTAGTAGTAAATATCTAAGCCTCCAATACATTAATTATATACTTTGCAAAATTTTCCGAGTTTCAATATCTCGGAGACGAGTTCGAAACTTAAGTGTAATAGGTAAGTAAAGTGTGTTATTTTGGTATACAGATCTGACTCATACTGGTATCAGATTGACAAATTCTTACAAACCAACATGGCAGGACAAAATATTTACAAATTCAGGGCTCAAGTGAAAAAATCGAACAATAGCTTAAAACCTATTTACCATTTGCGGCTGCCCGCGCCGACCGGGTAATTTAATTGGGCTGCGGGTAATTTACATACAGTTTGGTCAAATTGGAAATTCATAGAAAAGAAGCGGATATTTTTTGCCAAAAAAGGAAATTGTTTTATTGTGTGTTGTGTTTCAAACATAAATACTTTTTACTTTGAATTAACAGTGAGAAAGTCGTATCTTAAAATAATTGATCTACTATAGGTATATTTCGGACTGGATAATATTCAAACAATGCCTAGCCTATTGAAATCTGAATAGGTAGGTATAGACCTAGACAGAAAAGAATAAATATGACTCCTTGTAAAAATAAGAGACATAAGAATACTAGCTGTTCCCCGCGGCTCCGCCCCGCGTGGGACTCGATTATATCGCGCCCAAAAGTAGCCTATGTTTGACCTCAGGTTGTTAACTACATCCCTACCAAATTTCATCACAATCGGTCCAGCAGTTTAGCCGTGAAGAGGTGACAGACAGACAGACAGACAGACAGACTTTCGCATTTATAATATTAATATGGATGATAGTAGTTAAACCAAATTACTAGGTAGGTAAGTACTATAACTAGGTATTTATAACGTACTTTAAATAAACCAATAAGCGACTGTTTTTATTAAACTCAGATTCGAATGAGATCGAAGCCTCGTCCATTCATAAAAAAGCATTATTTAGCGCCGTCACGTCATGCGAAACCCTTATAAAAACGACATTTTCAGGAAGGCGCCGTCACCTGTAAAGCCAAAACCTTAGTGTTAAATCTCACCAGCGGAATGGAACCCGTTATTGCTCAATACAGACAAACAGATAAGGAAGCCATACATCGGCTATCATCACATGTTTTACTGCGATCCCCTCATAAAGATACGGGGCTATAAAAACTGAACGTCCCACCCACTGTTATACTGAAGGAACTCCTTGATATATCGATTAGTGTTGAGATACTCGATTATGTCGGTTTTTTATAGCGTGTTTATTGCTGATAGTCTTGTAGTAGTCGTATTAGGTTAGTCAGAATAAATTAGATTAAAAAAAAGAGATTCTTAAATTATACCACATTTTGATTGGCCCGGCTTCCGAAATTCATGCAGGTCCTACCCGAGATATAATTTTAACAAATTCCATTAATACTGGAATAGTCATTCCATCGACCTGGTAATAGGTCGACCAACCACCAATAAACGTTGCAACCATTACCTTACTTGATTCTTAAATACAGGACTTTATTTCTTTAGTTGTAATTTACGACTCAATTGGCCATTATTTCGACGTTTAATATCACAAACGGAGAATGCGTTGCGATGTATGCATATCCTAGACAAATTTAATTGCATGAAAAGAAAAAAAAAACCTGTCACAATTTGGCCTATTCTAGAGTGGGCCAGACTGTAAATAATTTTCTTGGTACTTATGGCAATGTACTAGTTTACGTCATTAAATTCAGTGTCTCCGATGCACAAGCAATACATTTATCTAGCACTGGCGTTTCCGAACACACAGACGTACTCGTAAAATAGGTCAATGGCACATCTCGAGTGCATCTCGGCTGTGCACTTTAAATTTTACGGTTTTCGCGGGCGGAGCGACGGGATTGCGCCGTTTCAGGGCGGAATTTCTTGTCAATCAATAAAAATAGCTATTTTAATTCCACTCTGAATTGGCTATAGTATGTTTGTTTTGACTATTGCAATTTATTTATTTACTAGCGGACCTAGCTAACTTCGTAAAACTTTAGAATTATTAGCATTTATATAAAACCTAATATGTACTAGCTATATACTTACCTAAAACCTTCCCTGGGAATTACTCTATTTATTAGAGAAAACCACAAAAAAAAAAAACAGTTTAAAAGTTTTTAAATTTTGCGCTCACAGACAGACACAGTGCGGGCGACTTCATTTTATACTATGTAAAGATAGTTGTAAAATATGGTTTCTGCTCAGCGACTGTTATATTGCACTTGAAAATAGCAAATTATAATGTCCAAGATATATACTGATATAATAATGTAACTATTTCATTCAAATTGTTTACTTTATAATTTCTTTTGGCATCAATACCCTTGAAGCTGGCGCGCAAATTTGGCAAAGTAAGTTATTTTTCCAGTGCCTTAATTGTTATCATTCTATCTAGAAAATACAGACAAATAGAATCCATGATAATATTGACTTCCATATGTTGGGAAATATCGCAATAACTTTTCTTTCTCATGCATTGGCAAAACGTGGATCTTCCCTGCGTCAAATTATGAAATCTATTATTTTTAAAGATGAACAGAATGATCTACTACGTGCTTTTGCTTCAGTACCTCTCTCCAGAACGCGCGCTGTTCCCAGAACATTGTGCAAAAGGCCATCTTGAACGTTACAGGTGCAGGCAGCTTCTTTTTATTACTTCGTGCTGAAACGCTGAGCTTAAGTAGGTTTTCCAGTACGGTGGTAATGTACAATTTATATGGCCTTGTTATACAAATGCCAAAAAAAGGCTTTTGCTATGGTAAAAATCTGGGAATAGGACACCGGGCGGAGATCGTTTGACACGTCACACTCCTCACGTACTTACTCACCATCTCTCGTGACTTCTGTCCCTTACAAACTTAGGAATCAAAGATATACGTTAGTTCGTACCCATTGAACAGAACCGATTTAGTTAAGCCTTAATAGAGATAACAAGTAAATTAATCCTTACAAATTTAAGCCCTCATAGCACCAGCTGTAACATTTAATCAGCTCCGTTGATTTTGCCAGGTCGAGATAAGAACATTAATGAATCCGTTTACCTAACAGTTCTCTATCACAACCAAGCACGGTTTGACCCAAAAGTGGCGCATCGGACGCAATATCAGATTTGCTAGAAGGCGTTGCAGGTAAACAAGTATTATTTCTTAGGTTGTGCTCGCCATTGATGGGCAGGATGCACAAAAAGTTATTTTTGATGCCAAAGGAACAATGGTAACATTTGGTAAAAGTAGTCAAAGTAGGAACTAGTACCATTCATTATCCTGGATAAACTCAATATTCCAGAAAAGTCCACATTTCTTACAATAACAATTGTACTATTACGAAATCGAGAAATTGACATTTCTCATTTGAAACGAACCTACAGGTAGGGCTGTTAGATCTGTATATCAAAATATCGATCCGCGAATGTTTCCGCTTGGTTAGCGCACGAATATGCTACTGTTTTTCTATTGAGTTGAGTATGGATTCTGTGAACCGACGGTGAAGGTTAGTTAACAAGAAAATTTTACAACCTCTGATGGACATGGAGTTTCAATAACATGAAGGTTCCGGGTTTGAATCCTGTTCGAGCAAGTAAGAAAATGGAATATTTCAAATCCCACAATAAATATCCCTAATCAATATATCAAATTTTTATCTGCCCGAGTACAAATCACATTTCTGATGTGCCACCCCTACGCCCTACAATAAAAGCCACATGTCTGCACTAAAACTAGCTCAGTGACAAACTTCTCAAATGATTCCGAACGTAAACCTTTATCAGGTAGAGTCGAGAATCGTTTGTGTTGTGGGGGTGACCTCAGGTCTGTTGCTATGGGGGGTGCGTTTGGACGCGTGCCAGCGTCGGCAATGTCAATGCCATGAGAACCATCGCTCCTTACTCGTACTTTGTGCTGGACGCCTGTGGAATTCCGTATAGCGTTCCCATTTGTTACTTAAACCAAGGTTACTTGAGCGTCCATTACACACAAAGGATTTATTTACTCATGATTTTTGCCTCTCCGCGTATGAAAGATCCGCGAAGTCTTCAGAGAAAAACTGCAGTAAAATAACATTGACTTGAAAAATGAGACTAGTATCGAAACATTTTAAGCGCAAATAATATTGTTTTACATACGCGATATGTATAATTATTTTAATGGCTGGAAACTGCTAATTAGTATTAGTAAGCAAAATGAAGGCTGTGGTCACCCCTGCAGCAGGTTGAGCGCTAGTCGCAAAAGTTTATATGTATACGCTGAAAATTTAAGCCAGGATTAGTATTACAGATAGCAGTTAGCCGCAGGTTTAGGAAAACTAGCGTTTATTACACCGTGGACAAAGAAAATATACACTAGATGTGGTGAACAAGAGAACATTTTTGTTCCTAAATCTTAATGAAGAACTATTCAACACTTAGTATTCACTATTAAAATAGCGGTTTGACCACAAGAAGTGGCATAGCGCACGAAAATTGTGTCACTAGTTTGACTTGCAAGCCAACGCTTCACACAGAAAAAATGGGCGGGGAATTTGATTGCGTCATTTATTGCCACTGTTATTGGTCAATAATATTAGGTGGCTTTGTTGTAAACTACGTAATACATTTCTAATAAATATTTTACGTATTATTTTTATGTATTCATTGAAGATAAGAAGAGAGAATACGCTGTCACGCTGATCCTGGAACTAAATCCGCGTCAAAACGTTTCTATTCGGATAATTTCTCTGTTCTGTGGTTTTGATGATTGAAATGACCATGGCGTTACCATGGCGACGCCCTGCGCAGCGTGCGTGGAGATCGAGTGAGGTCGAAGCCTTAACTAACCTGGTCGATGTTACCACTGATTGCTAGTCTAGAATGCGGTCACTTACCTGAAACAAAACATATCATTCTCGTTATTTATGAGCTAAAAAGAAAAAAAACAACAATGTAAACTGACTAACAGATGGAATTTAATTAAATAGTTTTTAATATTTAAATACATTAGTAAATAGAAAACAAAAACGTATTCATTGTGATTATTTTGGCATTCGTCGACTTAGAATGGTCAAATTAATGTAATGTTTATTGTTAGAACCTATTCGAAAAATTTAACTTGCTTCCTGTGTCATCTATGGGGGGGGGGGGGGGGGGTAAAAAATAATAATTTCCATATTCCCTACACGCTAACCTCTCTATCGACTGGACCGTTGGCCGTGCTCCAGCACTATGCTAATGTCAAGAGCACAATGCCATGTGGCCACGTTATATATTATATGTAATACGTATTTGTACTATGAAAGAGATTTTTTCTTCGGGGTGTGGCTCGGCCTTGATGAACTGCCAAAAAGCAGAGCAGTAAATGATAATGTTGACAAGCAAGGTTTCTTACTTTGTCCTATTTCCGCTTTACTACTAACTTACAACGCACAATTGTGATCCTTGCAAACACATATTTTAAGCGCGTTTCTCAGTTAAAAACCTACTTGGTTGTGCTGTGCATTACTGAAATGATATGAAATTGTTTATTCTCAATATAGGATGTTCTTGTTACTTATTAACGTCAATCAATTAAGTACAAACTTCCAAAGCGCAAGTAGAAAAAAACGGCAATGTACAAAATTTTAGTCAAAATACGAGTGAACTAGCGTCTATAGACTAAAATATCAACTTCTTCTAGTGACCATATGTGTGGTTGCATTTTGCACATTTATTATTAAGAACAAAAAAGAACAAAAACAAATGATACCTGTTAAGAAACCCGTTTTACTGAGGTCAGCCTTTAAAATGAACATCCGATCCAACACCCAGGGGCATCGTCATAACTTTCACAAGAAAACTCTAGGAGAGGTAAGCTAGCACTGCTCTACCGATTCTAATTTCTAATTAAAAGCTGTCGATGATTGCAATATTATATTGAAACGAGATTAAAGTGTAATTTAAGTATATAATAATATCGGTTTTGACATTATAGCGTAGAATAAATCCTTCCATGCTGGCCTGGGAGAAAAGCATAGAATATACCAGCTGCTTCTCTTCCCGCGCAAGCCGTAAAAGTCGACTGAGGGAATCGGCGTATGGGGGAATCATCACATAGGCGATGCGGCTAGCAACCCTTATCTATTGATTTCCTGTTGCAACTACCATCATGCTAAACGTGGCCAAAAGACCTAATGTCTTTTGGCCCAAGGCTCTGTCTACCCCGTATGGGATAAAAACATGATTATATGTATGAATAGATTAATCGTTACAAAATTGTATTAATTTATTGATCTGCTTTCACCGTTAGATATTTCCATTAGAAGCTATAGTTAACAAGACTTATCGTGTATGTGTAAATACAATCACACGTCAACTACTAAAGCTCTAAGAACAATAGCATTTAATAACCAAAATGTTAACAACCCCGGAGCACATTCATACTTCATCCCCGGAGTCATGTATATTGTAGTCGAGTTCTCAGCGCAACCCCTATATGTGACAGTACATACTAAATTAGTCGCCCCTTGAATAAGTAACGGACGCCCTGTCTTTGTGCTAAATATAAGTTCAGAGGTATTATAAGAGATCCACATTTTGTAGGGAATTTTGGTTGGAAATATGTGTAGAAAGCGATATGAAAATAAAGTAAAATTACAGTTAAATAATTCCTAAATAACTAACTGCAAAATTGAGATGCAATAAATCTTTTTTTTTCAATGCTATGTGTTGTTATTATAAAAAATTCAAAAAGTGCTGGCTTAAAGTCATTGTGGCTAACTGATTTTAAATGGCCTCAAAATCAATGATTTATTTTTAGTAGGCGGCCGTGCTGAGGGAAGAATTACTAGGAAAGTGGACTCCCGAGTCACAAAGCTAGCTAGATGATGCAACAGGGAAAACGCCATGATAAATAAGTCAAAGAAAGCTAGGGGCAGTAAAGTTTTTTTTTTACTAAAAATGCATATTCTCATAATAAGCGGCGCTATTTATTTTGGATTCCAACATTTTCTTATTCTCACTTAACTTTACTAATAACACGTACTTAAATATTTCACAAAAACTTTTACCAGCCTTTAAATAATGTGAATGTTATATCAACACGAGCAAAGATCTAAGAATAGAACGAGTTTTTGTAATTATCTGAAATTGTGATATTCATGAAATATTTTCGGTAACCTAATTTCCAGCATAGAGCAACGTAAAGCATGCAAGCTAAGCTGTGTGCTGAATGCTTGCGCCGCGCGCCAGAATTTTGTCGACGCGTCAAAGACATGCCGCCGCATTTTTAATTCTCTTAAGGGACAGTTGACAGTAACGAATATCATTAAGCTATGTAAAGAAAAAAATAAATAAAACTCACATTACGACGGACTAAATAAACGCCATGAACTTACAAGTATTTACGTTGAATAAAAAAATAGCATGAATAATATGAAGGAATATGCAGAATATACATAATTTAGTAATAAATATCTACTTGGGGAAAGCCCATGTCCATTAGCAGATTGCCTATGATAGTATAATCCGGTAGTCGACTCCTATCAGCTGTGTCTACAATGCTATACATAGGTAATGCATGTCATTCTGAATTTCGATATCGATACGTATGTACTGTTGAAGCAATACTGGCAAAGACACAGGAAGCACGAATTTGATTTAATGTAAAGCCCGTAAGATGTAAGTTAATAATTTAGTTTTATATTAAAAGAAACTTCAATTAATTTAAACCGCAATTGCAAGCAATTTACTACAATAATAGCGGGTTGAATTTAAATGGGAACTGAGAAACGCGGCAAAGAATACAGTAAGAAACGTAAGACCTACTTCAGACAGTAAATCAACACGGACTCTAGATTGAGATGTTTTGGTTCAGGAATGAGACCTGAATAACGACAAAAAAAATCTCCATAACTAATAAATTTTAATAAACCAAAACAGCGATACTCCAGGAAACAAGAGCGAACTAATAACACAATTAACAACTAAACTTAATTTCGTACAAACAAACAGAATGCTGATCACATCGCATAATTTTACAGTTGAATATTTAGCAGCATCCCGCGCGGCGGTCGAGCACAGCGAGTATTGCTGAATTATCAACTGTTATCTTCCAGACAACTCCTGACTGCTACAAAACAAACGAGCCGGCGTTATCCAGCGTCAGTAAATCAGCGGCTTTGAGTCCCATTTCTACTTCAGACAACGTAAAACGAGATAAACAAATAATTTTATTACATTTTAACTGCATACAACAAAAAAACAGCTGATGATATAAAGTTCACAATACAATAATTAAAAGTTAAAAAAAATCCTATAAGAATTCAAAAAACCTGGCAGTGTACATCTAAGCAGTACAAATATTTTCATAAAGAAATAATTATTAAAAAAAATCTAAAAACTTTTTATCCTTGCGTGCGGTTAAACGGTCTCTCCCTAGATCGGACTAAGTACATCGTAATTAACCAAAAAACAACTACTTACTAGACACGTTCTGCCTCATCATCAATCTCCGCGGGAAAAGACCATGACCTTCGACAGTGTACGCCCGCCTAATGCCCATATAGACCTCGAAATTGGAATTTGGAAGCCGGCAGCCGGCGACGGCATCCGACGCCGCCAGTCGCGAACAGAACGCCCGCACCAGCGCACGTGTCTCGCTTCACACCACCCCATCGATTTCAAAGTTTCGAGTGATATACAAGTGGATTTTCAACTTGCAAACTTGTGATGACGTATGATATAACAATTGTGTGATGTCCCCCAGTGTCGGAGGGAAGCGGCGTGCGTTACCGATGGCAGCTTGGTCGAGGTAAATATTGACAGTGATGGGAGCGAATCCCGCCGGCCAATGCCCACTACTCGTGTTTGCACTCTCATCCGGTCCGATCCATTTTCTCTCGTAACTACCATTTGCATATTTACACAAGCACGACCAAGTGGGCGAATCCAATTTAGAAAATTAGTGTTGTTTACATAATCCAGCAACAACCCATTTCGTCACCTAATTAGAATAACAGAGGAAATAAAAACAAACAAGTTAGCGCAAATTGGAAGGCATTAAAATTTTCAGTATGTGGCGAAATGGGGTAATTAGGCGAGTTGATTCTCGGCAAATAAAATTTCGCAGATCGTTAGGTCGAGGGGCATGAGCCGCATCCGATATGCAAATGTAAGTTGTGAAATAGGTCTGTCCCCTGCGAGTTAACCTCGCGGTAAACTATGCAATAAGTGCGCTTTTTCTCGGGGTCCAGACACCCTTACGTAAGCCTTCGCGGCCCAGACCCGCCCCCACTTATGTAACTGCCTATTTGAATGAACTTTTATTTGGGGTCTTCACTTTTTAGGAATTGAATTTTCTATCATTCTAAAAATGTTCTGAATAAGATAGTTCTCTAAAATTATATTACTATTTCCCATCCATCCATTTTTTTCAACGATCAACAGACTTGTAACATTCAATGTGAATTCTACCTACTACTAACCCCTAAAAGTTATCAACTAAAACCATAATTATACCAAATAACGTACCTAACATTCACGTGTACGCTGTTCGAGTCGAATCGAACCGTCCTTGAAATCGAGGTTTCCCATAGCAAACAACCGTGGTGCATGCATTGTGGACATTCGGCGCAAGGTGCGCTAATGCACTAATGCAACTGCGCCCTTCGTTGCACCCCCGTAGATTATCAATGAAGATGTGCAACAGACGCGAATTGAATTCATTTCACGAAGTGTTGTGTAAGCGAGCGTCGGCGGTGTCATGCATCGACTTGATTCCATCACGTTCTAAATGATTATTGTTATGATCAAATATACTAATATATAAAAACAATCAATTCACCATTCAACACAATAATGAACTTGTATTACTCGCACTAAGTTTCCTCCCAACTTCATTGAACTACCAAGATACATTATAATTCGTTACTTATCACACAAACCACATTCGTAACTTTTAACAGTCAGCCTGCCGCGAAAAGGCAAGTTTTCCAGTTCAGGTCCCAAAGGACTCCGAGGAAAACAGGCACTCTATTATTCAATAAGATTTCCTATTATCAATTCCATTACATGAATCCTGCCCTTGAGACTCGTAAGCCCGCAGTTGAGAATACATGGCAGTTGGTGAACTCGACCAATATATTAGAATGGCTGCAATAAATTCGGCCATTTCTGAATAATATCGCGGTTATTTCTGAGGTCCTAACTGTTTCACCTCGCCGTGCCAAGATTAATCAGTGTTTCAGCAGATATATACTGACAGGTTATTGTCGATAATAAAAACCCGATAGTGGAAGATCCCACGTGCCTCGGTCTCTATAGGTTTAACATTAGCGTCACTTTAGTTATATTCTCAGAACTTATCGACAAACGCCAGTTACTACTTATACATATATTTATAAGTGACTAAAATAAATCCCCTTAGTCCCATTTCGTAGCTAGATCTTTTGTGAGTTCTTTCAAATAGAAACCAACTACAATCAAAAAATTGCCATACTATACAAAGTGTAACCCTAATATATGCAACCCTAATATAACAGCTTTGTGATTCTTTCATAGTCCTGCTAAGGCTTACGATGTGGAAAATTTATTAAAAACTAGGTCGGGCTCGTGTCACTTATTAAATGGAATCGCTTGTGGGTGCTGCGGACGACTTGTCATAATAGCATTGTCTTTAACATCTTGTTTTATAAATACGCATTAACGACATGGTTTGTGTTGAACCTTCCACTCGTCTTTTAATTACAATAGTTTATTTCTTTTTGTTTCGTTGATAACTTTTCACAACAATTTGACGGCTCAAAAACATCAGATGATTTGGAAATGGCGGTGGCTAAACGCACCAGCTTACGAATTTATCCCTGGTATTATACGTATTTAAGTAAATTCGTGGAGTAACTTATAATCCCGCAATATCGTCTAGTGGGGTTATTTGTTACTCGAACGTAGGGCCGCCGCCGCCGGCTTCCACTGCTCCGTGCCCGGGGTTCGAACCTAGCTACTACAAAACGCTCTACTAACGCGTGCGCTGCGCATCCTCAACCAAATGGCCAACACAACAAAACTGGTATTTTTAGCTCTACTTTGAACTATTTCACAAAAATATTATTGTTGTTTTTGTGCTATAATACGAAGAATCTTCAAAATATTGTCGAGCTTTTTCGTTTAATTGGTTTATACCGCCAAAATAGATGCTATGAATAAAGAACTAAAACTGTACTTTGAAATTTCTCAAATTCATCGGTCGTGGAATTTCCTTTGTCTAATACGTTTACGATAAACCTGAAACTTTCCCGATTGACTTCACGCCGCGGCGCGGGACGAGCTGGCAAACTTTCAGCTCGCACTCGTAAAACCATGTGCAACTGTCAAGTGCCGCGATTTCGCCTTCCTACTTCAGAACAAAGAGCTTCATGAAAGCGACGGGATGAAAACATCTCGGAAGCTGTTTTGAACTTGACATTGTTTCTACTTGACAACTTGTTTAGCACGTTTAACAATTGAAATAAATATAAATTGCATATTGACGTACACGAAATGAACCAAAACAGTTTTATTTAGAAAATAAAACTTTAGTTTTAAAGTTTAAGATAGAAACTTTGTGACGACATCCGTCAGTATTTTTATTATTTTGTTTGAGTTTACAAGAGTGACATTATTGAAAATATGTTATGAATGATGATGTTTGTGTACACTGTGGCATTAGATGAAGTCTGTACTGATAGTTGTAATAAAATGGCAATAAATAAAAATTATACACTCTATTAGTTAGAAAAAGCCTACGGCTTTATGTCCTCCATTTGTATAATTTGTAATGAAGTTAAATAAATAAAATTTAAATAAAAAAAATGTAGAGCATACTTTGATAAAAACATGTCAAGGTGGTAAATTAAGATGCTACATGTACAAATGTAATTCTAGTGCGTATCATTATTTGTTGACAATAACAGAAAGTGGATGTATTTCCGTTTGTAAATCATAATAAATCGCTACCGAAAATTATATAGAACATTTTAGAAATAGCATTCCCTACACGTGCCGACTAGTAGCCCAACCTACACTACAGTAGTGGTAGAGTATGTGGTGACACAAACAACCCTCGACATTTCTCTTTATAGCGACCATAAAGTCGGGATGGGAAAGGGTACAATGGGAATGGCAGCTAAAAAACTCGTGTTGAGATTACGAGCTGCACTCGTTTACTAATTGAATACATAAAAACAAACGACCTTTTATTATTTGAAGTTAAATAATGTATTAACGAGGCCAAAATTACAAAAATCATGGAGTTTTACTCCAACATGGTGTTCGACATAAAGGCATGAAAATATTTTTTGATCGACAGACACACTTGCTAATTTGATGCCGGCAACCATTTTTCAGGCAAATGCAAGGAAGGCTGTATGTTTGTTTGATGACTTCGCAATGTTAAACCTTATGTAAGTAAATAGCTTTCAAATATAAACACAACATTGTCTGCACCAGCGGGAGGAGGAATACATACGGGAGACGCTTTTGTTCCAAATCCTCTTCATACAGGTAGTATAGGCGCACAGTCATAGATTATGTAATGATTAATATTAGTTTTAGATTTTATACTTCTAAAACATGTAAAAGTAGTTCATTTAAATGGCTGTCAATCTTAAAGTAGGTATTGTATATATTGTGAATACGAGTAAGGGAATATAAGAAATTGAGTAGGGGATAAATTGTCAGCGAACGAGGAATCGAAACGAGGTCATACTATAATATATTTTTTTATGAAATAGCCATGAACGTACATGCTACAGAACTAATGCAATTCGAAGAGGTTCCCGCGAGACGGAAATTCGGCGAAATATCTGCGGCCGGCAAACTGCTTATCGAATATCAGCCCGCCGCAACTCATAACGAAATGAAAGTTCTCACAAAACTACTTCTATCCGCAAGTTTCCTTTCAGTATTATCGCAGACATTCGAGTTTTCAATATAAAAGTTTATACAACGATTTGTAACCGATAGCATGGAACAATGACTAATAAAAGACAATAACGAAACCTAAAAGAGCACACAAGTATTCGTTCTATGCTGAAACTGAAAATGTGAATAGTAAGCTGTTCTTTTTTACGATAGAACGAGTGACTGGTAATCAATATGGAAAATTCTACAATACGTACAATGATCTTCCTGCATTGCAAGTACGTGTGTTTTTTTCAAGCTGAATCTGACTTTGCTTTACGAAGGGTTTCCATGCCTTTCGAAACACAGAGGAGCACAAGATAGTATGCTAGTTTAATTGTTAATATCAAATCCAACAAGTGAGTAATAACTTGAGCACGTACGTAATGTCCTTTAGTGATTAACCAATTCTTAAATATAAAGTTTTGCATCAGCAATAGACCCCCATAAAACGAATTGAGTAAACATGACTATCCGAAGCAAACGAAAACTAAGCATATAGACAAAACACTAAGCCAATGATTAAGTGTGCTTAACTTTGATAAATAGGGGGGCGGTTCACTACGCAGGGGACGTTGGTGTAAGATTTCGGTCGTGTCTTGAATGTAAAACGGTGACGTCAATGGAAACAGGCGTTATGTTTTGTCCCATGCCCCCGGTATTTATAAATCTATAAAAAAATATATCCCACTCTCTCTTCCTGTGGATATTGTAAAATGCGACAATGGGACCTAAATATCTTTGTATACCCAAACGGCATCCCAAAATAAGGTCGACGCTAGAATAATGCGAAAACTTATTTTAGGACTTGGGGTATTAGTGCATCGCGCTTTTAGTATTTTTATCATAATCGTGATCGCAAAAGATAGATTGTAAGAAATTTTTCTGTTTTGTCAGCTGCACTCGCAAAAACTGAAAAATAAGTTCCATTTTCCCGTTTGATCGATTGATGGGAACAATAATTGTACAGATCACAAACAAACTATAAAATCGCTGGATAACCGCGCAATCAGCAGCGTAATTAAACACTACAAGGAAACTGTGATCTCACGGGGTAATCGCGTTCAATGGCGTAGATTAGCGCTCCATGATGCCGGCCAATTGACCGACACCGTATATAAAGCGCCGCAAAGGATCCGGCCAACTGGGCTCTAATTCAACTCATTATCAAAACGTTTGTGGAATCGCCGAATTGATTGGCTTTATATGCCGAAATTGGCTCCAAGCTACATAGTCTTCATATACAAGTTGCAAGACAAGTTCAAATGTAAAATATCAAGATGTTTACTGGGAAAATGTATCTAACAAAATAACCTACATCCTGCTTCAACGTTCTATATTTTATCAGTTGACTATCTCATATTTTGCATTTAATGTATAGATTAGAAGTGGAGATCCTTATTATCGGAGGCCCAAGACTCACTTTGGGTCACCGTGCTATCTTAGTTAGAATATATGGACAATTAATTATGTTGCACGATGCACACGTAGATCTACAACTGGGTCTGTATTGTATTTTGACAGTTATGCTATACTGTATTTATTAGTGTGTTAACGACAAGGAGTAATAAACTAGTAGAATATATAGAATATAATTTCTAATAATTTTGGTTATAAATTGAAGGAAGGCTTGCACTATGGAACTGACTGAGAATACGTATTAATGCACAATGCCACTAAAAGCCCGTTCGGAACAATAAGGTCCTTCGCTTTGAGCCTTTTTACCAGCCTTAAGCTCGCAAATGAGATCGTAAGCAAACATTACCCGCTCCACACCCGCGCAGCATATAACATAAACATAACGTTTTATTTGAGATTTACTCCTAAAAATACACTCTCATTTGGGATTGTTAACAAAAACCACGTCTATGATAGTTTAAATTGGAAATCAAATAATTTGCGTTGCGTGTTAGCTTAATGGTAGGTTTTGCTAACAAAGAAGAAAACACAAAAAAACATTATATATAAATGGAAATAAAATACATCACGCAAGCTCATAATTAACAACTACTACTTTCAAATATAGATTTTTTTACATATTTGTATAAATAAGCAAATCATGATTTCAACTTGATACATCTAATCAGTGCAGCCATTGACCCAGTCAAAGCAACGTGACGTACTTATGATAGATCAGATATAGGTCAGTCACGTTATAAGTTATAAATCCAACTATAAATTATAACAATGTTTAACGAAAAATCTTATATCTACTAATTTGGAAATCGCACAGCTATCTTTTTAAATAATGAAATCCTCTCAGCAATTTTATATTTAATAACATAAACAGGAAATACTTTAAGAAATAAAATGCGCAATGGAAAAACCTAGCATCTAATTTCTGAATCATTTTGGTATTATTATACGAATGTTGAATAGATTAGATAACCAGGCATCATGTGTAAGCGTACGGACAGGAACAAAGGCTTCGCGAGGAGAATTCTAGCTCCACACACTGAATTACTGCTTTAGTTAGGACTAGATTTATTTCTTGATAAAAATATGAATGTTTGGAAATAATAACAAAATAAAGCTACTACAATACAGCGTAAACCAAAAATGTTAAGAATTTTTCTTGAGTAACGAAAAACCGTATGATATATTCTAAGAAGGGTCTTATCAATGAAATTTGATTGGACAAAATTTAGAACAATATTTTAGGTTGCTTAAGTCGTAGTACAAAAATCCGACGACGTCTAACTATCACTAACTTCGGTATTCGGTTATATTGCGTCCAAAAACCCTATCATTAAAGTTGGTCCAAAGGTTACCCGTAAAAGTGTGACAGACTGACAGCCTCGCTAAATCGGTTTGGTCTCAAAAGATTATATCTTAGAAGAATGAGACAATTTAAAAGCCTTAAGAAAGACTAAAAGTAGGTGTAATGTACGGCACAGTTTAAAATGTGGGTGATACGAAGTTAGTTAGCGAGTTATATACATACATATACGCAAATAAAAAGCCGTACATATCCATTCATCCCTGACCAATAATGTTCCTGTAAATACCAATAACTGTCGACATTCTTAGGATTCGTACACCAATACTCATTTCGTTATTTACGAAATGTTTGTATTGCTTCGTTATTGTCTTTTTAGTACTTCGACACAGTTCACACCTTCGCGATGCGGTTCACCGACCTTCGTTTCATGGAACATCTACTCAGTGATGTCATAAGTCGCAAATCTCTTGTTGGGTTTACAGATTAGCTAGCTGATAGACTTAACTGTTTTTTTAGGTTTCTTATCCTATGATAAATAATAATTATTTGCTGTTTCCTACAGATATTTGTTTGTTGAAGTAATTATAAACACTGACCACGTGTGTCACTCGTATAAAAAGACTTATCGCATACTTATAAATTATATGTTCAGGTCCCGCGGTTTTAATTAAACCTAAATTAAAAATTACTAATATTACTATAAGCTTTTTCTATATAGAAAATAAATATTTTTTGATGCAGGCCAGTACTAATAAATATCTGATGTTGTTAGGAAAGTTTTAGGTAAGTATTAACAGTACTATTAGTATAGGTATTCTGTGGTATTAGCGAAGAAAATCTAAGCGCACGGTAGTGCAAAGGCCAAGTTCCATATACAACACGCGAAGTATTAGTCTACCTAGTAGATTTCAAGCTTAAAGTATAATTATAAACTTAATTTTAAAGGAAAACACGATGCTAAAATTATATACTGAAAAATGTGACTAAAATGTATGATAAAGCTTAGTTAACTGGTATGTGTATACTTGCAATTTAATTTACATGGACATTATCAAAAGATTAGATATTATAAGCTCAGATACTAATTGTGGCTACCCGTGTAATGATTAAAATATGTAGGTCATTATGTCTGATGTTTTTTATATGCTCAATATTGTTATACTCTAAAAGCTACTTCGAGGTGTTCCATGAAAATGTGAATTAAATATGCGCGAGTATAGATAGATGATGTGATGATAGCGCGACATGGATTACCCCGTCTCATCGCACCATAGAATAAATAACGGAGTGTGCTTGCCATATTTGCCAACCCTGTCTATGATGACGCTAGATCATCTATATAAAACATGTGTGGGAAACGAAAGGTCACTTAGTCATTACCCCTTCTGTGACCCTCGTGGACGCTCGCTTTCTATTAGATCAGAAGCGTTTTAAAATCTTAGATCATATCTACACTTAACATCAGGTGGGGTCGTGATCAATCGCTCATTCGCGAAAAAAACATACTCATGCAAAACAATATTAACAACATTATATCTCGAATACACAGGAAATTAACTCGGCATGAGATTGAAATAAGCTTTGATTACATATTATTTACTTAGGTACCTGTGTTTTTTTTTTCATATTTTCTCGATGCTTCACAATAAAATTGATACCTTGGATTATATTGAAGTGATATTGCTGAATTACAGCAATTGCAATTCTCCTGGGGCATTAGCTGTCGATACATTATATTATAATTGCTATAAATTGAATGAGAAAGGTCAGCCATCGGTCATGCAATGTTGTTCCTAACAGTGTTTCCATATATTTTTCATTTGCGTAGTTTTACTAAAGTCAAGTTGTTAGATTTTATTACATTACTATTCTAATTACTATGTCAACTTTATATATTTTTATCGGACATGACGTCACACAAACACAACCATTAGTTCGATAACCGATTAAAACTTTTATGGAACCTACACCAATGAAATTACGCGTAGGGTGGCCAGCTCTAAATGGAAAACGGATCATGAATCAGCTAAGCTGTTTTTACTTGTTGAAAAATAGTTTTGACTGTATCCCAGTATAGACAAAATGACAGTCAACCGTGTGTTATTTACCCCAGTGTAACTTTATCTGAATTGGTAACAACAGCTTAAATAAAATTTAATCACACGTCAACATCCGTTCAGAAACGGATTTACATTTTAAGAACATAAATATGTTCATGTGATATAAAAACATTTATAAATATACCAATACAATAAATATAAACTGATTCTGATTACTAAATGATGAACAAGTTAATAAATGGACTTAAAAACTACAATGCTCAGCATCCCGCTAACAAATTAAACACGAAGCAGCTGTTTATAGGTGGACCAGAACAACGTATATTTATTTCAGAATCTCTAACTTTGAAAGCTAAAAAACTATTTCGAATGGCTAGGGACTACGCTACTGATAATAATTACCGCTTTTGCTGGACTTCGCACGGGATCGTGTATTTGAGGCAAAAAGAAGGTGCAAGAGCTATCAGGATATCTTGCGAGGACGACTTTCCAAAACCAGAAATGGTTCATAAGTGACTAGTATTAAGCCGTTACATATTGTTATATCAAACCTATACATCAAACAAAACCTATATAACCTACCTATATATCAAATCTAACTTATATTTAACTAACATGAAAAATATTTTATCATTTTATATATCTTTGCTAAATATCGTTAATAACTCAGGTTACCAAACACATTCTCGACGGATGACGAAAGCCGGGTGCTCAACTGTATTATTCTATTTTATATGTATTGCATTCTCATTATTAAAATTATCGACCTTACCACAGCAACTACACAGCTACACATTTTTCCTAAACATTAATTATGTGTTCGACTAATCTGGATTTTAACAACATAATTGATGAAAGTAACAAAGTGATATGTAATCAAATAACAAATCCTGGCCTATGCTCAAGTACTTTGCAACAACAAATATTACCTATTACAAAAAGATTGTGCATAATGAACTTTAATGTACGAAGCATCAACAAAAATCTAGATAGTTTCCTGCTCTTTTCGTCCTATGTTGATGTACAGGTTGATGTTTATGTTCTTACTGAGTGTTGGACTGACGAGAATTCTATAATCCCTACTATTACTAACTATAATTCCTTCCATGTAAAAAAATCACATAACCAAAACGATGGAGTAGTAGTTTATGTTGCCGATTACCTTAAATACAAAGTATATGAACCTATAAATATGGCTGACTGTAACTGTCTGGTCATAGAAATAGACAACAAAACAACCATTATAAGTATATACCGTTCTCCCAGTTATAAAGACTTAAAAAACTTCCTTGATACCTTAGACAAACTATTAGGTTCAATAAAAACAAAGTCGATAATTGTTACTGGAGATATCAACATAGACACTTTAGATGGCAATATATCTGAAGCCTCCGATTATCTTGAAATAGTGTCGTCGTATGGATTAATACAAGGTATTACTAGAGTCACAAGACCATCAACGGGTACGTGCCTCGATCATTTTATGGTCAAAACTGACTTTCCCTGGGAGACGCTTGTTTTTGAGGAGACTGATATAACGGACCACTCGCCCACCTTATTTTATTCCAATAATGATGAACACACATTTAAATCACAGAATCCCAAAACTAGACTGAAGTTGAATTATGATGCTATGAAAGCCTACCTTGAAGAATGTTCTTGGACAGAATTTTATAAAAGTACTGACGTGAATTGGTGTGCAAACTTTTTGACAGAGCGTTTACAATTTACAATAAATACAAACTCTATATCAATTAAACTTCCAAAAAGACAAAATCCTTTAAAACCATGGATAACAACAGGAATATTAAGATCACTAGATAAAAGAGATCGAATCCACAAATCGCTGAAAAAATCTTGCAACGATAAAACTAAAACATTTTACATAACATATCGTAATTGGTGTACAAAGATTGTTAAAAGATTAAAACAAGAGTATTACAGAACAAAACTAGCTAAAAATTTAAATAACGCGAAGGAGACATGGAAAGTTGTGAAGGAAGTGGGAAATCTTAACAGTAAAAAACAGCCAGCTACTGACCTCCTCTCGCTCAAAGAGACACCTCCAGAGTCCCTGGACAATGTTAATGAGTATTTCACTTCAATTGGCAAAAATTTAGCACAAATAACATTAAGTAAATTAAAATTGAAAGAATCAGATTTAGCAGCTAACCTAAGTAATAACAAAGGGCCCGCAAACTCCATGTCGCTATATTTAACAGACCACCTGGAGGTCACTAGTATAATAAACAGTCTTAAAACTGGTTGCGCCTCAGGTAATGATGGTATTTGTAATATGTTTTATAAAAATCTAAAAGATGTCCTTAGTAAACCCTTAGCACATCTTTGCAACATCAGTTTCACATCTGGTATCTTCCCAGATTGCTGCAAGAAGGCAAATATAATACCCATTTTTAAATCAGGCGATCCCTCTAATCCCTGCAATTATAGGCCAATATCTCTCCTTACCGCACTGTCAAAAATATTAGAAAAAATTGCAGCTAAAAGATTAACAAACTACTTAGAATCAAATAAACTACTTGCTTCAAATCAATTTGGCTTCAGATCAAAAACCTCTACAGAAGATGCTGTACTAAACCTTACATCAAAAATATCAAAAGCCCTGGATGATAAAAATAAATGTATTGGTGTATTCTTAGATTTACAAAAGGCTTTTGATACAGTTTCAATTCCAATTTTATTATCTCGACTAGAAAATCTCGGAATCAGAGGTACTCCTCTCAAATGGTTCTCGAACTACCTCTACAACAGATGTCAGAGAGTGCAATTAGATAATCATATTAGCAGCTATGCTTCGTGCTCCTTTGGTGTACCGCAGGGCAGTGTCCTGGGCCCAGTGCTCTTCCTTGTGTACATCAACGATCTCTGTAAAATGCAGTTACACAATGGCGAGATGCTAATGTTCGCAGATGACACTGCAATCGTCTTTTATGGTTCGTCCTGGAACCAAACACGGTTAATAGCGGAATCTGGACTCTCAAAGGTGACATCCTGGCTCGAGAACAATCTACTCACACTCAATACATCTAAAACTAAATATATTTGCTTCTGTATAACAGCCGCAGGGCGACCAGATAACAACTTAACATTACCCATACATACCTACCCCTGTAATTGCAAAGCTGTAATTCCATTTTCCTGTCAATGTCCAACTCTTTGCCGAACTAGCACTATAAAGTACTTGGGTGTCATGATTGACGAACATTTGAACTGGAAGCCTCACATAGCTCTCTTATCCAAACGTGTCCGTAGGCTGATGTTTGCTTTTAAGAACCTAAGAACCGTGGCGAATTTTCCTCTGCTTATTACAATTTATAAAGCTTTATGCGAGTCTCTACTTTGTTATTGTATCTCCGCATGGGGAGGAGCAGCAGAGGTACATTTTATTCAAGTGGAAAGAGCGCAAAGAGCAGTATTGAAAGTACTAATGTTTCTCCCTATTCGTCATCCAACAGCACTTCTTCATTTCAAAACTAAAACATTAAGCGCACGGAAACTTTTTATATCCCAAATCTTGCGTAGGTTTCATCAAAACTCAGCACAGCATCCCCTCTTCGGTCGAAGATATCGTTTTAATGTCCCCTTATGTAAGACCCGCTTTGCACAAAGAACTTACAACTTTTTAGCCCCAAGAATTTACTCACTGATGCAAGAGAGAATTAACATTATTGATTTGACAAAAGCACAGTTTAAGCAACAGATCTTCAACTATCTGTTGCAGCTAGATGAATACGATATTGATCACCTCTTGACTCCAATGAAATAATATGCGTAACTACAACATAATTTATTATATCTTACATTTTCAATTAATTTAAAGAATATTACAAGTAAGTTTATGTAGGTTTATGTATAGCTTATTTGTGTTGATGTGTATATATGTATGTATATGTATGCGTATATGTGTATAATTAAATAAATATATATATGTGTATGTATATTTATCACCTGTGCCTGTTCCTGTTACAATATGTACGATTGTATATCTAGGAGGTGAGGCCTGGTGTCTTGTGTGACAGGCTGTTTCAGCCTATTTCAAGCACCAGTCTTCACAAAATATCTAGCTTAAGTCTTTTGTTATGTTTTTTTGTTACTTGTATGTTTATTTTGTGAAGAAATAAATAAATTTTACTCTTTACTCTTTACTCTTTACTGCTCCGCCTTATCTTGTACTTAATGAAATTTTCATGCCATGATTAAACAATTCAACCGTTTAAGATACAGACAACTGGCATGATGGAGCGACCATTGCTATGTTGGCCCTTTCCTTGCTTGAAGCATAGAATACCTAATAGTAGTACTTGAAGTTAAAATTGGTTTCGGAAGGTTGTTCGAAAATATCCGGTCGCATTTGAAACACGTTTTTGCGTGAAAATGAATCAATAGCCAATATCAGTGACTAGCTAGTGGCTGCAACGTGCATACTGATGAGGTGGCGTCAGGAGGGGCTGCATCGCGCCCTGAATAGATTCTAATGCATTTGTCTTGGTCAGAACTAAACCGTCTCATTTGTTGAGATCACTCCAGTCATTCTTATTTTATATCTTCTTATCATTCTATTATTTTTATCATTCTTATCTTATATTAATCAAAGTCACTTCGGATTTGCAATATCGTCTCTATAGCGAAAACTAACTTATTTGCTAGACGAATACAAAATTAACAAAATTGTAATTTTATTAATTTTATATTTTTTTTTAATTAATTTGTTTTGCCTTATCTTTACCCCTTAAAGTCTAAAAAATGTAACCATAACGCGAACCAATTTTAATTAATAAAATAAGAAAAATAATAATCAAATCATATACTTTGTAGATTACGACTAATATTCTATTTCTATCAGTCAGCCAGGGCTAAACTTCAGTGAAACACTTCAAACTATCATGTGTAAGGCGCAACACAACATACTCGTATATCCAATAAATAATGTTACACGAGGAGAAAATGATCCAATACATATTCCGATGCCAACAGTCAAATTGTTTTCTATACATAGACCAGACTAATAATACCTTTGAAATATCTCTAAAATCCAATGACTTGAAAGTGATGGAATAAATTACGATTTTCTTAACTTTTTTTTTTACATTTTCCTTCACCTATTCTGTACCTTAGCTGTTTTAATTAAGAAGGAAAAATGCTTAACCTAAGTTTGCATATGTACCAAGAATCGAGTGAGCTTGTATCCGCAAAATAAAGCTGAGTTTATAACAGGAGGTACTCGCGATTTTAATTACTACATTGTTCCTATATCACAACTACTATTGTGACATTTAATTCATCAAAGTGTTGGTCCTGTATCGAACAATCAAAGTTTAATGTATCAGTGATGTCATCACAATAAATGACATCTCAAAATTCAATATTTTTGTTACACTGTTTTTGCTTACTTTTCCTTCCACTTCTAGTTTCGGCCCAGCCTTCGTTTAAGTTATGGCGACATTACACAGCACTCACATTATCATAAACGGGGCATCGAACCCGCACCATTGCGGCCCCGAAGTAGGAACCAATAAACTTCCGCACCATTTACTTTTCGGTCCGTATTTACCGATTGGTCTCTTATTTGTTAGACATATATCAGCATTAACCGGGCTAGATGCTCTGATACCCGAGCCGAATTGAAATAAATGGACTGTCGCTTTATTATCCACACTTAATTGCTATGACATTGGAAAAGTGGAAAAATAATTCGAGGAAGTTCTTTTGTCCGTATTCTCTTTTATTTCGCATAACAAAGATCTATTAAACCAGCCAACGTAAGCAAAGTGGTGTTAATAAATTAAAATGAATGGAGCCTGTTGTTAAGTCTTTGATCTATCGCATTTGACTTGCAGATGCGCGACCGTCCCCAGAGATGACTCCCGATATAATTGACTTGTCAGTTTTAGCCATACTTCATACACCAACATTACAATCTGCAACGTATTTATTGTAATAAACAATACCACTCTATTTCTTTTAATCACTATGCTCTATCATATTGCTATACTTTGGCTATTTTGTCAAACTCGTCAACAGCGAACGAACGAACTTCTCAATAAGCTAGATCGGCTCCTTAATAACTGTTTGCGTTTCATCTTCGGTCTACGGAAGTACGACCATGTGTCTGTCTATCGCTCTCGGCTGAATTGGTTGTCTATTCGCCATCGTCGTAACCTTCATATTTTGACCACCCTTTTTTCGATTCTCTTCAATCCCATGACTCCGTCGTACCTCAAATCAAATTTTCAATACCTTTGTGATTCCCATGACAGACATCTTCGTTCATCTAATAATCTCCGACTTCGTACGCCGATTTCACGAAGTGGGTTTTACAAAAATTCATTTACCGTTCAAGCTGTACTACTCTGGAACTCTCTACCACTTAAGATTCGTAAGGCTCAAACTCGCTTGGCTTTTAAGAATAAAGTTCGTGCACATTTTCTTCAAAGTCTGTCAGATAGTTCATAATTGTATATGTAGTATATGTATTGTCTATTGTCATATTTGATATTATTATGTATTATTCATAAGTAGTATATTGATAAAGTTCCTAAATATAATATAATTTGGTTGTTGTTATGCCCCATTATCATAATTAATTCAAAATTTTGCACTATCCCCTACCTTTCTCTGCATCACTCATTTGGTTGACTGGTAGATAAAGCCTCAGGCTTTAAGTCCGCCGTTTACAATTGTGTAATAAAGTTAAATAAATAAATAAATAAATAAAACAGCTTCAAATACTTTGAAATCCAAACCAACCCGCGCGGTACCATATTCCGTCGTTGCTCCGATAGCAACGTTGCTATATTATAAATGGTATCCGACATGTAGTCTTTCAGATTTCCTCTTGAGCTTTAATAATTTGTTTCTAAACTGCAGGTATATGAATCACTTGGCCTTTAGCGTCTGAAAATAATTCTTTTATGGCTATCGATTAGTCAGAAGACAGACTGAGCGTGTCTCATATTGTGGTAATAAATAATTCATGGATAGGAACAGCAGCAACTCGAGATCCCTTCAAAAAGTTGGTAATCTGATTCGGAGCACCGGCGCCCAGGGCCGGGACGGGCGTACTTCCTTGAAGTAATTTGCTGATGCACGCGCCCCTGAATATTCAATTGCGATACGCCCCCGCTGCATTTGAGCAACACGCAGTTACAGATGTCACGTACACAACTTTACAGCAGACATTCATTCTAAAGAAAAAATAATTTGATTGTTCTGCTATAAAAAAAATCATAAAGGACGGATCTCAGATCTCATAAATACGTCTTTTTGCCTAAATTAGTGATGGACTAAGTTATAGTCGGTTGTTTTACGTGACGAGCCCAGTACTGTGTATTTAAACGTAATTATGTAATTTTAAATTTCAGGTGTTCGCAGAGCCGCAACTGAAGCTGCCGTGAAAATGTGCGCACTGTTTAATTGCACAGAAACTATATTAAAGTGTCCGAACACCTCGCGAGTGCTGAGTGACGTTAACAGTTAAGTTATGTGCGCGTGAGTTCGACCACGACGTCGGAATACTCTGAGTGGGGGGCGCTGGCGACCGCGGCCAGCGATGGTATGGACGTTGTACTTAATAAGAGCGATGGGGGGTGGAACGACACTACGGCGGGGGAGGTGCAAGATCTCTACAATTACTGGGCGTGGAGCATCATCGACGGGGCTTTAATGGTGCTCATCATTAGTGGCAACACCCTCACCATCCTGGCCGTCACACTCAGTCGGAGGCTGTCCTCGCTCGTCTCCAACCAATTCGTGCTCAACCTGGCTATATCCGACCTGATGGTCGGCCTGACGCTGCCGTACCATCTCGTCTTCTACTTGGACTCCGAAGTTGGCAAAATAAAGTGGACATGTTTGATGAGGTTTATTCTGATAATTTTGGCGTGTTTGGCATCCATATATAACATCATAGCGATAGCTGTAGACAGGTAAGTCAATTTGTTTATTTATAGCTGCTATATTTTAATTAAAATACAAAAATAGACTACAAATACATTATTTCAATTTATCGATGCCTTACAATCTTATTCAAAATTTAATCCGGAATCGCCATCTAATTACGCAAATAAAATCTCGTATCGTGCATTACTTGTTATTCTTTTAGAAAATTGACTCGCGATCCGATGAAATCGGAATTTTTAGGCTAAGAATAGCTCGAAGTAGTATTAGTGATTGTGGCACGCCATTTTGTCACGGAACATTTCTATTGGAGGTTTAGGTTTTTATTTCAAACCCAGGCTCAACCAAGAGCATATTTCAATTTAAGCTATACTTATAAAGTTGTATGCCCCGGATCTTGTCCCGGCTTGACAGAACTATCAACGCAAAGAAGAGGTTGACGATTGTAACAGTTTCTTTTATGGCATAAATATCCGCTAAGAATGGATGTAACGAAATCTCCACAGGAAATTGAATAAAGTATTAACGGACAATATTGGGCGACTTTTGATATTCGAGTGAATACGACGATACTATAAGAACTATAAAAGATTTTGATTTACATTGAGTTTTGTAAATATTTTAAAATTATTTTTAATTTTTAAATTGAAGAAAAAAAACGAAAGCGGTACAGTAAGGTAAATTTAGGCTGACGATTTAAAAAGTTTTGTCTGATTGGCGCGTTATTTAGAGCAACACTTTGTATAATTTTTTTTTTTTTAATTTTAATTGCAAAATTTGAAAGCTAATATAATGTTTTCCAGATACATAGCGATCGTGCACCCGCTGCACTACAGCCGGTACATGACCAAGCTGGTGACGCGGCTGCTGATGAGCGCGACCTGGTCCGTGGCCGTCTGCATCAGCTGCATCCCCATGTTCTGGAACGACTGGCACGACGGCGTCTCGTGCGAAATGAACATGGTAAATATGTACAAAAATATTTTTTAAATTCCTTACAAAGCGTAGCGTCGTCGTAGCAACAGAAAACCTAAGAAATGTCCGGTGTTTGGTCAGCGGGATAATATAATTTGTGAAGTTAACTGTCTGTGACGGATTTCTTCATATGGGTGGATAATTCATTATTTGTAACATCATTCTCAAAAGCCGTTGAGGTGATGCAAAAAGGTCATAAAAAATATGTCAGAATCCTTTACGGCATATGATTCCCATACTGAACTGATTACGCACACAAGGATGATACTGATACATTAAGGGAGGGGAAGCATATGTGCTAACTCAAGTTATTGGAAAAGTTTAAGTAAACTATGATGAATGTTCGGGAAGATGGAAGTTTGTTACTCTTTCGTGCAAAAATGCTGAATGGATTTTGATAAAACTACGGAATACATCCCATAAATCATAATATTTTCTTAATGGCGATACATAGGCCATCTACCGTTATACTAATAAAATAAAGAAAGAGCGCGAATTTTGTGACTTTGTATGTTACGTTCTATTTGAAAGTAAAAATCGTAACCACTGTAACTATACGAAAAATTATACCACCAAAGTAAATGATCCCAGTAAATACTAGACTAATAAAAGATTAATAAGTTCTATTCATAGAAGTACTTCACAAAAGTTTTCCTCTAGAGTGCCGAAGGTCCAACTTTTTACATCTATCATTCGTATCGCATGATCTAACGGATTCGCGATATTTCTTTGTTCTTTTCGGCACAAATTCAAATAAAATATGATGGTTGCTTGTAACTGGATATAATTATATTTATTTAGTCAGATTAGCTCGCCTATACAAACAGTGTGTTGTTTGAAGTGACAAAATATTGATTTTTGGTCGTTAAGTACCACTATAAGAAGGTCGGTACGTGAATAATTGAATATACAGTACAGTAAGCATCAAAAAATAATCAATTATAATTGGTAATAAATCTGAGTCTTTAGTTGGATTTTATGTAACTTGGCCGTTCACTAGGATGTGTCAACAAGTAAATGTGCATAAAGAATGTTCAACGGCAGGTCACATAAAATCCAAATATATTACTAAATAAATCAGTAAAGAAACCTTAGACTTGACTTGGCTTTGCTTAGAGATTTTATTACTTTTTATAAAGAAATCCAAAATTTCTAAGTCTCCATCGAGACTTGGCTAGTTTTTACAGGATGTTTTTAGTGGGATAACTTATTTTACTCACATCAACTTAACATTTTAAGTGACCAGTTCGCTAAATCTTATTTAAATATTTTTTCTTTACATTTTCAGAAACAGACCATTTCTAAACGTAGTTAAGATTGAAGTTAACAATATATAAGCTATTTTTTTAAGTTTAACATTTATTACACTTTCTGTAAATGCAATTGCACAATTTTAATGATTAAAACGGCTGGCTGATCCTTTCTACACAAAATGGCTATACGTAACAAAAAACTAAGGCAATATAGAGTCCATATACCCAAACTTGAAAAGAAGAACGATAAAAAAAGTTAAAATAAACATGATAATTTCCAGGTGGTGCCCAAGGCGTACACGACCAGCATCCTGGCTCCGATGTTCTCTCTGATCTGGATGGTCATGTTCATCCTGTACTGGAGGATCTGGCGAGAGGCGACATGCCACGCGCGACGCATGCGCGCCAACACGTGCTGCCCGGCCGGGGCCAATGATTGGAAGAGTATACAGGTCAGTATGCTTTTGTATTCAAAACGGACCCTGGGCTCCAAAACAACCAGCTAAGGACGCAACCGGGAAAGCGCTAAGATGAGAGAGATGCTTTTACATTCACAGCTATTGCAGCCATGTGGGATCTGGCACTATAATACGCTAGTACTTTTATCTATTTTGTGCCGAAAGGAATTTGAGGCATGCATGTTTTAATAGTGCTTGTCGAGCTACAGCGAGCGCGGTTTGATTTGGATTGGTTGTGCCACTAGTGGCATTTCTATCTTGAGCTTTGGAAGTCACGTGGTCTCGTCCATTATCGCTATATGACATTCGTTACGTAGGTGTATGTCGGTTGGCCACTAACACACCCGGACCATGTTCCTATTAGTCCGGTTTCCCTTGTGAAAACGGTTACGGAGATTAGACGGCAGTCGCTCCATAGTAATAACCAGCCAAATCTAGGACCATGATTATAGTGTAGACTGGGCTCTGACGCGTTACGAAGAAGATCTAACTGGGAAATACGCTTAGATGATGATAACTAATCTATTCTATAGCGATGGTTACGTAATACGAGTAGTACGAGTAAAAAAGGAACTGCTATCATATAGCAGACATGTTAATTTAAATTAACAACACCGCTAAGATATAAATTTGACTATTTCAGGTAGTGCTACTAGTGCTAGGCTCATTTTCCGTGTGCTGGATGCCGTTTGTAGTGGTGGCGTGCGCGCAGACGCTGCCCATCAAGCCGCTACAGAGCCCCATCGCGTACCGCCTCACGTCATCGCTCGCCATGTCCAACTCCGGAATCAACCCGCTCATCTACGCGTGGAAGAACGCCGGCTTCCGAGCCGCATTCGCTAAGCTACTGCGATGCAAACGTCCAGACACGTCCGAATACAGAGGATCCCCAGCGCCAGAGAGGAGAAAAGGATCAGTCGCACTCAGGGAAGGGTCTATCACGCGGTCCAGCGCCCCTAGTACACTCTCCGCGCTCGGTGGAAGACCGGCCAGGCTGCTGTACGTGGAACGGGAAACGGACACGGCGAGATGCCGTATTATCGAAAATGCAGGGTATATAGACTCGGAGCGGGGAGACAGCAACCCGTCGTACGCGCCGGACGGGCCCACCCCGGTGCACCGGCCCGCCAGCCGGCCCCCGGACGTAGTGTAGTGTACAAACGGACTTCTACAGACGTTTTGTGGGAAACGTGAAACGCTTCTAGTATTAAATGTTGTTAGTGACCGTGTAGGTACCCCTTCGCATTTAGGTACCTGTTAAAATCTACGCTCAAGTTTTTAAAAGCTTTATTGTTACATTTTTATTGAGAGATTTTAATGAGTTCCCAGCCATAATGAAGATTTTATTATAAAAGGTTCTCTGTCAACTAAATTGAGATGTTTAAATATATAATGTAATTAAAATGTTCGATGTAATATTAAATCAATATATAACTCAAATGTTTAGAGTTTTTATTTACATATTAAAATATATATTTGTAAATTCTTATTGTACAATAAGAAAGATCTATCTATCATAAATTTAAGTTAAATTAAGAGGGAAAAAAGGTCAAGGCAGTTATTTAAGTTTAATTTCAAAAACATACGGATTTGTGGGGATACCGTCATTCATGCTTAATATTAATATAACATGTTACGGGAGTAAATTACATGTTAATTGTAGTTAGCAGCGGGCTAGTGACACTCTCAATGAATGACAAGCGTAAATAAGCTACGATGACCGCGCACCCATCTTTCGCAGGTTGTATGCTTCATTGACATCGTACTTATCTCAAAAGAAAGAGAAAACCTTTATTGACAAAAATATTTAATTTATATAAGAATATTATAACTAAACTGAATGAAGGGCACGGAACAGCACGCTTTTTTAGCTGCTGAAACTTAAACATTTAACTCTATCACAAAAACTACTGAACCGATTTTGAACTAAGAAACTATAGGTAGTCCGACAAAAAAATATTTTTTCGACTTCTAGTTTTTTAATTTATGCGCGTATAACATACACTTATGTTTGGCACATACATTAAGAATTTTGTACAGACTAAAATAGGTATGTAAAATATACAAGAACGGTGCAATTCTGAAAAGTTATATATTTTGAAAAATGTCGGTGCAATAAATAAGTTTCGTAATCGTATATACAAATAATACATAAAGGACGAATTAATTACCTACTTTTTGTTCGACGTGGGTTAACAAAGCCTCGTGATTAGCCGGAAAAAGGTTCAGCTATTTAACTTTTGTAGCGCCACCTAGTATTGAAGCAAAGAACAAAAAAGAAAATTCTACAACAATGTATAGGTTCCAAATCTTGTTGCATGATATGAACTTAGATAACAAGCTAGCAACGGTGCCCTGAAGCTAAAGAATTTATAAGTGAGATAGGATGTCGCTTGAGAGAACGATCACCGCCGGATGGTACCTGGTTCAAAGGATATCTATTGCCATTCAAACCGGCAACGCAGCTAGCGTGATGGCTAACTTCGAGCCAAGTATAATCTGGGATGGCATTTTCGATTAATTAAGAATTACTTATTATGCTTCCAATTACTACATAGTATAAAACAAAGTCGCTTTTTCTGTCCCTATGTCCCTTTGTATGCTTAAATCTTTAAAACTACGCAACGGATTTTGATGCGGTTTTTTTTAATAGATAAGGTGATTCAAGAGGAATGTTTTTATGCCCATGCGAAGTCGGGGCGGGTCGCTAGTATATAATATAATACAACATTCATAAAGGAACTTTTAAAATATATGATAAAGAATAATAAATCTCTGCTTCAAACACGAGCAATGCATGATTTTAAAACATTTTATCATCATAAACAAACAAATATGTCAATAAATAATAAGGTAAAAGCAGCTAAATCTAAGTAGTAGTATTTAATATAACTACCTTATCTTGACTCAAAGGTTGACTAGATAGTAAATAGATCTGCCTAATGAAACAAATGGTATTTAGGGCAGAAAAGATCAATGAAACAATTACACTAGTTTAGTCGGATTCGCGTATCCAATGTCCCATTTAAACTCCTTACTAAGAATGCAATTACAGTGTATTTTTAAAGATTTTACTAAAAGTTCGCCGTCCGTACCGCTTAGTAAAAACAAGTTCAAAGCGCCATCTATTTATTGTGATGCAAAAACACAAATGAATAAAAAAAAAACTAGCAACGGAATTAGACAAATTACTACCTCTGCGATTTAGTGGTCAAATAACAGGCTGCCGCACCGGAGATCACAGGTTTGATCCCCGCTGAGCTCATTATGGAAAATAGTATTATTCATTATATATATATTTGACGACCTCTGTGGCGTAATGGTTAACATGCCCGACCGCTACTCAGGAGGTCCCGGGTTCAATCCCCGGTCAGGTCAAGATGAAAAATGATCTTTTTCTGATTGACCTGGGTCTTGGATGTTTATGTATATATGTATTTGTTATAAAATATAGTATCGTTGAATTAGTATCCCATAACACAAGTCTCGAACTTACTTTGGGGCTAACTCAATCTGTGTGATTTGTCCCTATATATTTATTTATTTTTATTGACCTGTGCCCCTAGTATGAGTTTTTCTTAGAGATTTTGTATGGCAAACCTGTATAGCACCTCTGGCGGATAGTAAGGTAACTAAGAAATTCCATACAAAATCCTAACACAGTCGCTAGCGTCTGCGTTAAGAAAAACTCATACTAGGGGTACTGGTAATCCTATAATGCTAGTTTGTATCCCATAACAAAAGTCTCGAACTTACTTTGAGGTTCGCGCAATCCATGTGATATGTCCATTTATAGAAACTTTTGCCCGCGGCTTCACCCGCGTTCTTTCCCTCGGTATTTTCCCGGGATGAAATTTGTCCTTCTTAATAATGTATGTATGAAACAGAACACAAGAACAGAGAGAAAGCTTCATACAACCGCACTGACATAGATGTACTCGAGAAGCTCCTCAGGAAGCTGGCGGGTATGTCGCGAATCTCTGTACTCGTAGGAGTGTGTTAAGTTGTATGAAGCCTTTCCTCTGTCCCTGGTGAGTGTGTTGGGAATGCTATCGTGAAAACTCACCTCGACTCCGGTCACGCCGAGCGCCGTCACCAGGTTGGGCGTCATCCTGAACGGCACCTTCTCCGGCACCCGCAGAGTCTTGCCCTTCTCGAAGCACACGTTATAGTCTATATGCACAACCTCTCCCGAAGTTAAATCCACCAGCACATTGTCCAAATGCCTGTCACCGAGTCCGATGATATAACCGATGGTACTCATCACGGCCACTGAGTAACTGTACCGACGCGTCATTTGCCACCACTGCTCTGATGTCACACTGCCGCACCATAGCTCTCGCCACAACAAATCCCGAGGGGTTTCTGATGATAATTCTTGCAGCACTTGTTTCAATATTGACACGGGCCATTCTTTTCTATTCTCGGTCGATATTCCTGCCTCTTTCAATAAAGGATTTAATTTATTGTAAAACAGCTCCGATGGACGCAAAACGTTCACTGTTTTGTTGGTTTTCGCTGAAAGTATTGCCGCTTCACGATTCTGCCAGCGTTTGTACAACGCGAACAATGGAGTCACGTTGTCTACCCAGCTGATCAAGCCAGAGCGAGGACCTAGAGGTATAACTGAATAATGACGCGCTCTGTATGTCTGGTTGTCATTGTTCTCTGAATCTCGTGCCATCATTGTGTTGGTAATAGAAAGTAACTGCATAATCCTCTCGTCTAAATGCAGATCCTCAAGCCCTTTGAAAAGATATGTGTAAGCTTTACCATCAGATCCATAAAACACTAACTTCTTTGGTCTCGTCTTTGTTGGCAAAATGGCCACATTATTTTCAACCGATTTGATCGTTACTCGGACTGCTCTCTGGTTGGTATGCAGTCCTGGCATTGTTATCACAGTATTCTTCATGTCTGCCAACACGGGGCTAATGTCCGACATCTTCAAAATATATGACGTTCTTTTATTTACCTTCTGTTGCAGCTTTATCTGTAACTGTTTCAGAGGAGCCCACGACTCTTGTGGCTTTTCTGGATTTACTGGATTTTTCAATTTATCAATGACGTCTTTAATCATACTTTGAAATTTGTGCTGAAAGGAAACTTCGTGGGGTGTCTCCGGTTTAGCTGATGTCACGTGGTCCAGATGTTCCAACACAAAGATTATTGGCTCTAATATGATCCTATTCTTCTCTTTGATAAGTTTATCCTTGTCTTCTGCTGAAAGATTAGCGTTGTTTTTAACTTTGGCCACTTCCACCTCTAGTTGTGTCAGTCGTTTGCTGAATTCTGAATGATGCTGCACCAGTGTGCCCAAACACAGCTCATCCCACAATAAATTTATTCTTTGTAGCTCCTTAACCAGCAACTTAACCTGTAGGATAGTTGTCGGCGCTTGATTTGCCAATGTCTCTACCATATCTAAAAAGCATGAATTCAACTCGTTGTTAATAACTTTGTCGCTTCCGATTTCGTCAAAGTCCATATTATCTTCACCACTCTCATTGGAAAGGAAAGACCTTGCAGTGAACTCGGTCACAGTACTTTGTTCATTCTCAACAGCACCCACCACAGCAGGGAATGTGATCAAATGAGGCGTGTCTTCCGCCAGTCGACAAAGTAAATCCGATACGCATTTTCTCACGTAAGTCTCAGGATGGTTTAGCCTTGAAAATAATTGAGGAATGATCACTTTCCAAGGCTGAGTTGGTGTGTTTGCGAGCCCCGATTCGAGGACTGTTTGTAGCTCCATTGCATGCTTTACTATCAACCGAAGAAGGCGCAAGGTTGCATTTACGACGGCATTTTCACCACTATGGTTGATGTAGTCAGAAGCACAAATAAGTTGTAAGAATTTGAAGTAGGCGTCCGCCGATAATTCGAAGTAAGAAAAAACTCTTTTCTGTGCTTGTCGCCAGATGTCCACCAGCAATGCAAGGTGTTCCGGGAATGCATTACTCAGGGACGGAACGGTACGCAACTGGCTTTCAATCATTTCAGAAGTATTAATTTCATTCCAATCGATATCTTCATCATCACAAGTGGCCTTTGTTTTGGACAAAATCTCGCAAACCGCGTCAAAATCTTGAGGAGAGCACCCAATCATCACGCTCTCTATTTGAAGTTTGTCATTTTCTGTCAACTGTTCTCTAGTTTTAGAACTGTATTCTACCATTTTCCTTCCCCATCTAAAACACCATCCTGCAAAGCTGGCCCAAGCTTTTGCTAATCCAGGGCACTGGTTAACACCGAACTGAAGTAATTTTCCTACAGCGGAATCAGAAAGAGGTATTACATTGTCTGATATGTTGTTGTCCACCAAACCTATTTCAGGGAGGGCTGATATTAGTTTTATTAACGGAGTATCCATTTCTAATACATTTTCACCTTCATTTTGAACCCATTTAGATAAAGTCAATAACATTCTAGTGCCCTTTTCTCTAAGCTCGTAGCTCGGCTCGCCCATCGCTAATCGTTGGGAAAATCCTAGCGAAATACTTGCACACAAATTAATAGCGCGTACTTTGGTTTGTTCATTTGCATACGTCAACTTGCATAGTTCTGCTAGCGCCGAGGCGTTGTTTAAAGTCCAGATATCGAAATCATATGTGTTGGGGGCCATAAGTAATACTTCGCTCAACTCATCCAGTTGATTAAGGTTTCCTATACCCATCTGGAAGGCAGAGTTTTGTTTAAAATGTTTCAATAGCTCTCTCCTGGCCATCAGTAGGTTAGAGTTCTTCCTCGCACTTTTTACGACATCCAAACGGAGACATTCAGCGTAGTAAACATTCTCATCTGTCATATTTAGTTTTGTGAAATACTGATTCCACCATAATATGCGGCTCAAGTTTCTTAGTTCTGTCACAAATTTATTTTCTTTCACAACAGATGGCTTGAATGGGTTTGGGATGGCCTTGCCGTGCGTGATGACGCTCTTTAATCCATTAGTCGCTAACTGCAGCACAGCTATTTCTTTAAGGAAATGTACAGTATTTGTTCTTGAAAACTCTTCAATGCTAGAGTTTAGCAACGTTTCGCAATCTTTTATGAGGTGATCATATTTTTCAGCATAATCAGTATAGTAAATGTTTACAGCTGTACAAACTAATGTGGATTCGATTTTATTTAACATTCCCTGGTAAGAGCAAGCATTTTTTGGTATTTCATTAGTTTCCATATTCAATATGTCCCAGTCACCAAATTCTGTAGGGATATCACCACTCTCTTCAAACATTCGCAGGGCAGGGAAGGAGTTCCATTGGGAATTTTGTGAACTCTGTTGTTGATTGTCTCTCCATACCTGCATATCTTCCCAACTCTGGATTTGTTTATAGCTTTCCATTATTTGCTCATCAATAAATCTGTTGACCCTATTGTCTTGTGAACTTGAAGAAGACTCCTTGTCATTATCTTGTTGAATATTGTGATTCAACTTTTTATAATATTCCAATGCCAATTCGTGTCTAGCATTAGCTTGCTCAGCGGCACCTTTTAACCAAAGGATCTTCTTGTCAAATGTTTGTTTTATCCAAATATACAAACCATGCAAAACTTCAGGCTCCCCTATCTTTATAAGAGCTCTTGTAATACTCATAGTGATAGCTTCAATATCAATATTGGTGTTTGAAGCAGCTGCTGTTTGCAATATTAATGACGCGTGATAGATGGCGGCTCCGAAATTCCCTGCGTACAGACTCACAGCAAGAGCTGCAGGGCGCACTCTGGTGTGCCATTCGCGACAAGTCGACCAGTTCGTGTGGAAGAATGTCCTGACTGGCTTCGTTGCCGCCGGCAATACGGTGGCGGTGCCTTCTGCAGCGTTGTAAATGTACTTTTCCAAAAACATCATGAACTCTGTAATCCAGCGTGTTCTTGTCTGTTCTGCTGTAACCACGTCCACAAGCGTATGATGCTCTGTTGGCAGATATTTAGTGTCTGAAGACGATATATCACGTGCTATATTTTTTAAGGCTCCTTCGATTTTCGTGAAGGTTTCTTGCGGTTTTCCTAGCACGGTTCGAAGCTTCAAAGATACAGTTGTTTGCGCCAATTCAGAAAGAGCCCAGCCTATGCAAATAGAAGAAAAGGTTGTGGCGCACTGTCTGAAAAATAGCAAGTTATTTTCATCATTATCTAGACTCTGTAATGGCCATGTTGTCAAAAACGCATCAATAATAAAATTCTTGTCTTTGATCGTCAGTTGAAGTAAACAATCCATTATCGCCTTGAAATGGTGATTGGACAATGTGGTGAATGATCCCCTCATGAGGTACTCTTTAAATGAATTAACTTTGGTGTCATTATTAAGAATATTGAGGAACGTTTTTCTGCTAGTGAATACTTTCACCATTTGTTTATCCAACTCTTGCTGTACAATGTCCCAGGGCAGGTTGAATAATACTTCTTTGCAAACGTGGGACAAAGCCTTATTCTGGTTGTCAATATGTAGCAGACAAAGTGTTGTTATAGTCTTCAGAACCATAAGATTCCAAGTCAAGGTTTTATTTTTAAGTAAATGCTGACAATTCCTCAAAACAAGTATAACTATATCATCATCAAAGCTGTATGCGAGGGACAGCATATTCGTTGTCAAAACTGCAAATCCTTTTGCTAAACTCACTATTGGCAAATACTTATCCAACTGTACAAATACGTCTGAAATCCAATATAAGACTAGCAGCAGTGTCTCCTTGGACACTTCATCATCCAGTATCATGCTCAACATGTTCAAGATAACAGCCAGATGTCCCGATGTGGGGCTGGAGCCTGATACTTCACCTAAGGTAAGATTAGATAAACCAAACATGTCACCAGTCCTTTGCTGTGTATTGGTCACTAGGTCACTTGACGCGATAAAGTAATTATTTTTCTTGCAATGAGAGTACAGCAAGAACAAAATAGAATATTGAAGAGCTGGTTTTTCTTTTATTAGGCTCATATGATGGGGACACATCTTAATGGCCAATAACTCTAGAATGCTGGGCTGCAGAGCCCACATGCCAATAATGGAGTTACTAGCATTAGCAAGCTCAGACAAACATTGTAAGTAAAAAATTATATTCTTTTCAGCATCATCTGGGGTGACATTTTCAGTATATTCCGGATTTATTATCTGTATTTCAGGTATTATTACCGCATATGAGTTTTGCATGTCTGTTAAAACATATTTATATGTCTCTTGTAGCAAAGGTATATTTTTCAGATTCAAAAGATTGTTGTATACGGACATGACACCTTCTAAGATATGTTTGTTCTCTGAGTAACGCAATGGCCGCAAAAACGAGTCAGGCCCAATAGTCTGCGTGATGAACTCAATAGGGAGGTTGGAAGCTATCTCTTTAATTGTGCTAGATATAAGGTGGATAACACTGAGGCAGACACATGCATCTCCTTGAAGATAGTCTGTCATCTCCATAGATATCAAACCATACAATGCTGAAGAACAGGATGTAGATTTAGATTGCAAATATTTAAGCAATAAAGTAATGCATTCATTACCTGATAGTATCAAATCAGTGTCAGCATCTTCTTTCAGAGTTTTTGTCAACACTTGCAGTATTTTAGTCAAGGATTCTGTCAGAAACGACCAGGTCACAGTCTGGGACACTGTAGGGCTCAAAAGAGAGCCCAAGCTCTTAACCACTGTGTTGAATACATTTAGAAATGATGTTATTTTCTGGATACAGTCTTCAGGACATGTTACTTCCAAGTCTTTCTCATTTTTATCAGAATCTAAAGCAGTGGAATAGGCCACCATGTCTTCCACAAACTGGTAGAGGAGATTAACAGAAAACCCTACATCAGCCTGCCAGTGACGACTTAATTTCAGCAGAGACTGCAAAGCAAAGTCCTTAATTTTCTTCGGCTGAGCATTGTCTACATGCCAGCCTACCAATATATCCACAGTGTCGACAAAATGGTTGGCAAAATGTTCAGGGTAAGAATTAGATAGAACAATCATAGAATTTATAGCAGCAATAAATACATCCGCAGAATCTGTACCCTCAATGATAACTTGCAGTCTATCCAAACAAATTTCAGCAAAATCCATCAACTGCGGAGTCTGTTGATCTAACTGGAACGTCTCCGTGAACGACAATGTGAGCAGGTGCTTTATAGATGTGTTATGTACAGCATATGAAGATGCAAACCATTCTAGATGTTTTCTAAAGTCAGGGCCCATGACATATCCAATTCTTCCGAGAACAATGGCTGCACCCTCTTTAGTCTCTGGGCCGGGAGCATCATACAGCACATCTAACAAAGATTCAACCAAAATATCATAAGCTCGCCTAATGTACCGTGAGTTCTCAGGCAACATGACTGCATCTTGAAGTTTACTGCATATTGCAAGCGACTTCTCAACATCCTCTTCGGCGCACAAGCGTCTCAGCAACTTAGAAATACGTGGATCTTCCGGCAAATTCACTACCAACTCGGATCTCTCATAAAATTTATTAGTGGTGGTTCCTTGCGACCAAGAGTCGTTGTTTGTTTGGTCTAACGATTCGTTGTATTTATGGGAATTGTCGAGATGATCACGGTCGCCTCTAGGCGGGAAACCGCCACGACCTCTTCCACCACGCCCGCCACCTCGAGAGTGCCGAAACTCCGACACTCGGCCTCTGAAGCGGAACCGGCCATCTCTAGATGGGCCTCCAAAAGAGGAAGACGGCTCAAACGAAGAAACATAACCTCTGACCTTATCATCCGTTGTGTTTTCCTGTCCTATAACCTCTCGTTCTGGGCCGTCGGAGTTCTCCGATCCCTTTGTGTTTTTCACTTTACTATTTGCAGTGGTGGATAGCATTACTAAATCTTTGCCTCGATACGCATTTAAAGCCACACATGGCCACGAAATTACTGTTAAATACGGGCAAAACAGACGTTACTCGCCAACAGACAGTCAGCTAAAAACAGTCCGTCTCCGTCAGTCGTCACCGTCATAGACAAATTCATTGCAGTCCTATCAGTCAGTGTTGTGTCATTGTCAGAACTTTCAGAAGTTGTTTTTGAACGATTTTCTAGTAATTTGTATTTGAAAACTAATGAGGTTTAAGGTACAAAATAGTACAAACTAATTTCAACTTTTTTTAAGTATTTATATATTGTAGGGTGGCGTTTTGGAAGGCATGTTATGTTTATGAACAAAAATCATGTAAGAATACAACTGTTCGTTTCTGAACGTAAACTGTCAAACGTAGAGCTGTCAAAAATCTAATAAACGTAGTGATTACATACTCTTTGAATCTAACCTCATTTTGTCTTGTCTTGGGTTGTTTATTTTGTTTGGCATGCATGCATGCATACTACGTACAGCATACGTTTTGATTTGCTTTGGTTCTTTCTTCGTGCTATGATACTTTTCATTATTTTAATCTCGTATAGTACTAACATATGCAATGAAAGCTACGAAACGTTTACATGATTTCAAAGGTAAGTTCTATTTTCTATACCATACCAAAATAGCCTATACCATGCAAAAAAAAATAACCTTTGAATTAAAACATTATTCATATCAGATTTAGAATTACTACTATTCACATTACCCCTTCCTTTATTCACAGCTCTTGAGCTAAAACTCTCAGAAGACAGCGAATCACCACATATAATTTATTTCAAAGAGCATGCAGTTAGAGAACATACACCAGATAAACCTTCAGGAAGAACTCTACTTATTGTGAATGTGCCACCTTATGCCGACGAAAAAGGCCTTATCCATGCCTTTGCCAGTGCTGGAAAGATACAGAATGTTCACTTTGCCCTGAAACCTAGTGGGGCAGACACACCAAAATCAAAGCAGTTTATTGCAGATGTAAGTAAGCCAAACTTCAGAGTAGCATATGTTGTGTTCAAAAAAGTATCAGAATTGGACAAAGCTCTGAAATTGACAGCACTTCAACCGATGAACTCTGAAGATCATGAAGTGAAGTTAGGTGTTAAGAAATGGATAGAAGAATATAATAATTCCATATTGAATCCGAAGGCACTCAAAGAGCAGGTAGAGGAATTTATTAAGAATCATGACAAACAAACAGCTGATGCGGAAAAGAAAGATAAGGAAATGGAGCAGGAAGACGACGATGGTTGGGTGACTGTTACTAAAAGAGGTAAAGTCCAGAGTTTTGCCCGTACAGATAAAGTAGAACACAAAATCTTGGCCAAAGAAGAACAAAAAAAGAAGCGGAAAGAGTTGAAAAACTTCTACACGTTCCAAATTAGGGAATCCAAGATGAAACACATTGTGGCTCTTAGGCAGAAGTTCGAGGAGGACAAAAAGAAAATAATCCAAATAAAACAGAGTCGTCGATTTAAGCCATTTTGAAATAAAAAAATAGATAAATATTTCCTTGTCTATTTATTTACACAATCGCACTGCTCTTAGGGCTATGCACAACATTACAATACAACATTATATATTTACAAGTTTTTATACATCTCACTTACTTGCTTTTGCTTCATTAAAGATAACATAAGGACATTCATCATTCAATCCAAATAGTGTAGACTTTTATCATTTAATTGATTGATTACAATAAGCCAAAAAAAAAGTATGCCATCTGGGTAACATGGTCACAGAGTATCATGGTATAGAAGTGGGTAATGTGGTATATCTTAATATGTACATACTCTGTACATAAAAACATGTGATAATATGACCTGTCTCCTGCAGAAATAGGCAGAGACTAGATAAATAGAAAAGACGATCATAGTTGTCTATGATCCTTACAGACCTTCCCTGCTTCCTCCACTCATTATACACGCTCACCGATTTTGGGTTCTCCTAATACCTCCTTATTAGTAGTAAAATACATCACCAAAGTAAGACCATATTTTTGGATTGATTGTAAAGTGAGACCATATACTTGGATCGATCCCAAAATACGCGAAAGCTCGTTCTCAGCAGTGAAAGTATTAAGGACTTAAATAATTTGTCATGCCAACTTCAACTGCAGCAATTAATTTACGGGAACATCAATAGAATTCTTCATTACATGTCAGATGGTCTGCCTGTGCGTCTTTATGATCACTCTGAGGAGCCGGTTCTCAGGGAGCGTCTCGAGAGTGCTCAGCAAGCTGTTGATGTTGCCGTACACACAGCCATTGGCAAGGGCTACTTGTACTGCCTGCCCTATTCTGTCCAGGCAGTCCTGTTAACAAGTGTTAGCTAGAGTTAACATACGAGGAGAAAGAATTTTCAATTCAATTGAATGTCATATTATTATGTTTGTTACAGCATAACATTTCTAAATCGATTTTGTAAAATCTTTTTTATGAATAAAGAATGTATGTTCCGTAGCGTCTAAACTACTGATGAGATTCGTAAAAATTGCCCGGGTGACATAGATGTAGGTATACATTGTATAAAATTTTTATCTGATATTATCACTTGTTTGATATAAAAAGAGAGGTAATACATATTTGTGTTGTACTCGCCAAGACCTCTTATGCATTTCTGAATTATTTCCTTGTTTCATTATTTTTAGGCACGTTATTTAACAGTTATAGTTTAAATTTTTTCGTGGAGCCAAGTGGAGCTACAAACCTGCAGTACGTGAGCAGGGTGTGTGGGGTGTGTGGCGGCGGCCTGTCGCAGAGTGTGCGCGAGCGCGGCGAGGTGCTGCGCGCTGACGGCCGTGGGCGGCGCGCCCGGGCTGCGGCGGCCCGCGCGCAGGCTCTGCAGCACGCCTGGTTCATGTCAATGTTGCTATTACCACCAGTGCCTGGCTTATCACAACTTACAAACTATTCCTATGATCAAAAACCCGTAAAAGTAAAAACACTTGAAGGCGAGCGATTGTAATTGTTGGTTTACTTCGATTTCAGTGAGGAGAGGAGAAATTGTGATTATTATTTTACCTAAATGCAACTTGATGTACAACTCGGACTCTGTTACGGTTTTAGTAGGCGGTGTTTTAACAATTGCTTCCTTTTCCTCTTCCAGTTTTATCTTCTTAATTGGAACGATTACTTCCACCATTTCTGCATCTGGAAACCAAAACTTCTGTATGAATGATTTTCCTAAATTAAACACGCCTATAGATGAAGTAATCTTAATAGTAGTCTATTGCATACCACAGTCGGAGTAGAGCGGCGCGAGCGAGCACCAGCGCACGAGGCCGGCCAGCGGCGTCACGGCGGCCATGGGGATGGCGCCGGCCGGCAGCGCGGCGGGGTTCTGCTGCGCCGACATGCATAGTGACGGGTTGCAGTACACCTGCACCAGTTTTACACAACAAATAAAACACTATTGACACAAAACGCGCTGGACCGACCCTCTCCTTGCAGCATTGAAATGTAACACCCAAGAGGCCATACACCGGGCCCAGAATAGATATGACTGGAGGATACTAACTGCCAGTTTGGATTATGATAGTCATGGCAACCCTCAGCTATGAGGAATACAACTTGAAAGAAGACACAAAACAAAACAGATTAATTGTAAATTACATCAATTCAGTTTCATGAAAGTGTGAAGGAATAAGAACATACCCAAGCTGTAATAATTTCCAGGAGATTCTTTGGTGGCAACTTCTTGTTTCCCTGAGTATCATTCATGTACAGCTCCGTGACTGCCGTGATAAAGTTGGACACAAACTGTGGCGCCGTGCTGGCAAGTGACTTCAGTGAGCTCTGGTTTGACGTGTTCAGAAAGAAATGGTCCCGAATTATGTTTTCTACTAGTTGGAGGGATTGTGGTGAGGAACAACCCATTTGTTGGAGCCACACACCCACTGCTAGTAATACCTAAAATAATAAATTATATTTTTCTAAATTTATTGGTTAATAAATAAATAAATATATAGGGACAAGTCACACAGATTAAGTTAGCCCCAAAGTAAGTTGAAGACTTGTGTTATGGGATACTAACTCAAGGATACTATATATTATAATAAATCCATACTAATCCATACTAATATTATAAATGCGAAAGTCTGTCTGTCTGTCTGTCTGTCTGTCTTTCTGTCTGTCTGTCTGTCTGTCACCTCTTCACGGCTAAACTGCTGGACCAATTGTAATGAAATTTGGTAGGGATGTAGTTAACGACCTGAGGTCAAACATAGGCTACTTTTGGGCGCGATATAACCGAGTCCCACGTGGGGCGAAGCCGCGGGGAACAGCTAGTAAATATATAGATAAACATCCAAGACCCCGGCCAATCAGAAAAAGATCATTTTTCATCTTGACCTGACCGGGGATCGAACCCGGGACCTCCTGAGTAGCGGTCAGGCATGTTAACCATTACGCCAGGCCAATATTAATAAAATGCAAGTGCACTTAAATCACACATGAAACCTCACTGACGAAGATAATGCAAGACTTGCTTATATATGCAGCTTGCAATATCTAACATAATGAAATCTTAGTGTCAAGCTGCTAATTTCTTAATTTTTTATTTGTCACAACCAAAGCTAGCATCTTCATAAAAATATTAATTGTACTCACTGGAGTACTTGAAGCAGAGACTGCCATACTGGCCAGGATGCTCAGAATCTTCAGCCTTCTCTGGCCTTCCACGCCACCGAACAGAGACAGGAACACGGTATTCTTGGTTGTTTCATTTGCACACGCCGAGAGATAGTCACAGATGACGTCAATGAGCTGCAGTTGTTGGAGCGGACTCAGACCGCCGCCGCGGCGTCCGCTGCGGCGGTCGTTCTCGTAAAATATGAATTCTGATATTATATCCATAGCTATATCTAGCTGCTTGCTAGATGGACCCACCCGGCCAATAAGAATTTGTTCTGAAATGAAGCAAAATTTCTTTCTACTAGAAACTACTTCTCTTCTACTTTTCTCTAGCTGTTAAGAATAATATATTCGTGAAGACGTAATGAACAAACTCACTTTACTATTGAGTAGATTAAGAAAACCACATCTCGTGGAAAGCAAAAACCTTAGCCTAAGAAGGAAGTTGGTCACACACGTTGCAGACCTTCTAAAACTATTAAATGTAAATATTTACCGACTCTACCCAGAGCTTCCTTGGCACAAGTGGGGAATTCGGGATCCTGCCTTTTCGCCGAAAATTGTTTGGCCGATTATCACTTGCCAACCAACATTTCGCCTATTTTTCACTTTGACAACTAACGATTGTCAAATTTTTGTATGACAACGTTTCATTTGGTAGAATTATTGTTATGCTGATTATTATAATGACACAAAACGTTTGGGACATTTATCATTTGTCAAATCTTTCACTAGGCCAGGCAACTATTAGACGAATAACGTTTCGTCTGTGTGACAGTTCCCTTTTCGAAAAAATAAAAATAAGTTAAGCAACAGAAATCTAAGTAGGTAGGTTGGTTTCCCAGGTAGGTTAGGTTAGGTTAGAGTATGTCAAACAACGCACGAGCCGAGCGAGCGCAGCGAGCGTGCCGCGGCAGCGGCCGGCGAAGTGCCAGAAACGAATCGCTTTTGCAAAAGGAAACCGACATTTTTAATTTAATAAAATAAAATCTAGTGAAAAATAAACATAAACAAAAAAACAATAATAATAACAATCTGTATCTTCTTATTATTCTTTATGTCTTACCCACATTATATTACATAGTTACTAAACGAAACCCTACTTAATAAAACATTTAGTGAACAATAAACAACTAAATGTGTATTACGCTAACTAAAACATACTGCTACTTAAAAGTTGGCGTTTTGAAAAGTGTCATAATAAAAAACAGAACAAACGTGCAGTTGGTAACTGTGAGGTTGGGAAATAACACAAAATTATGTGATAAGTTGGCAAATGATTATTCGGCGAATTAACATTCTGCAAAACGTTAGTTGGGAAGTGATAATCAGCCAACCAATTTTCGGCGAAAAGGCAGACAACCGGGGAATTCATATTTCCTTAGGGTATGTTTAATATCCATTATAGACATGTTTAAAACAAAATATTTTATAACATTGAATATTTGAAAAATAAAGATTATTTATTGTTTATTGTAGGCTATTATAATATCACAAACTAACTAGAGATACTACGTATCAGACGGACATCTGCCGAACTAAATTTTCGGACTTGAGGTCACGTGACACCTTTAACCTGATTGGTCCAGTCGAATGGTGTATGACATTTCTTTTTTTTTTGTTGTTGTTGTAATCTAGGCAAAGGAATATACATCTATATACCTCCTTTCATTGTTACTTTTTATTTTATTTATTATTTTATATCTAAGGGAATGGTTAATTAAAATGAAACTATGCACCTTACGTTTTAATTGTTTATTAGAACATAATAACTATAAATTCTACATTTACATGAACCTAATACGTAATTTTAAATAAATAGTGGCTACCAATTTTCATTACAACATATTACATGTAAAAAATCGCTTCATATGACATAAGTATCAATTTGTTTATTTTAAAAACATACAATATATAGATAAGTAGATGTTAGATATTTTTAATAGTACATTTGAAACTTATAAAATAAATATACATAATATTTCCATTTTGTTAAATAGGTATAAAATACAAACATATTTTACACTATGTATTTAAAATATTTTTGTCAGAAAACCATTTTGTATTTTTACAAATACACGTTTTAGGAGATCTTTTATTAGCAAAATTCTGCAATTGTTATAAGGAAATAATAGTAAAAATTATAAACAGAATAATAAAATAGAATACCTGCCTGCGCGGCTCACATTATATTTAAACAACCATGCATAAAGGTAACGCCTTTATGTATGGTTGACAGTATAGGCACAAAATACCATGTGCTATAACAATCTGTTAAGTCAACACACTGAATTAAACAATGTTTTTAAATAATATTTATATGTATGTAAATATTACCAAATATACTAATATTTAAAATATTATATTTATATGTATATTAAATTAATAAAATTTAAAAAGACCTTGAATAGAGATTTTCCTTATTTTGTATTCAGTTTGAAATTTTTAAATAATATTTATATGTATGTAAATATTACCAAATATACTAATATTTAAAATATTATATTTATATGTATATTAAATTAATAAAATTTGAAAGACCTTGAATAGAGATTTTCCTTATTTTGTATTCAGAGTTTGAAATTTTTAAATAATATTTATATGTATGTAAATATTACCAAATATACTAATATTTAAAATATTATATTTATATGTATATTAAATTAATAAAATTTAAAAAGACCTTGAATAGAGATTTTCCTTATTTTGTATTCAGAGTTTGAAATTCTTCATTGCAGAAACCAGAAAACTTTAAACTTATTTACCTGGTGTTAATAATTGATCATTTTTTTCTTTAATTTCTTTTTATATTTATTGAGTGCCTTCAAATGCATTTCTGGCAGAAACTGTTGTTCTAATCGAACAATGTCGGCACCATTTAATTTTTTTTTATTATAGTGCACCAGTTATAAATACACAATTTTAGTTTTTGATATAAATGAATTAACGACCTCGGCCTGGTGTTGTGTACATTTGATGTTTTGGTTTTGATCCCATTTATTTAATATTTGTTTTTAAATGCTTTGGCTAATATTACTGTGGTGTGCGCTTTTCTCTAAAAAGTATTGGTTACGTCAACAATATTTCCAAAATATCTAACCATTGATTCTACAGGATAGGTCAATTTTTTTTTGATAAATCATAGTACTATCAATGAGATCCATTTGTGGATTTTACTATTTTGATATGTTGTCAAATCATTTTTGCATGAGCTGCAGTTTATTTTTGCAAATTTTTTTCTGATGAGCCATCTTGCGGTATAGGCACATGATTGGATTTTTAAACGTTCACGCCTTGCTTCCTGAATGATTGGATATACACAGGATTCATCAAAATCACCGGTGTCTTCATCAATACATTCCTCAGACGAAACTGTTTCACTGACTTTGCTATGTACTTTATTTTTTACAAATAAGTTTTTAATATTTAATAATTGTGTAGCAGTTTCTTCTTTACAGTTAAAAGACACACGATGAAATTTGATGAATCCTGATAAAAAGGTTTTAAAAGTGTTAATAAAATTGTGACAAGTCGGGTTATTGTCTCTATAATTGTGAGACCTAATTTGCCCAAAGAAATTTTCAATGGCGTCTGAATTTAAATAACGTGGCCTCATTATATTAATATTTTTTTTTTGACAAAACTGCCACAATTTCATAAAACTTTTAATAGTACCTATCCAGTTTATTCTGTTCTGACAGTTATCTATGAATTTTATATTATGTAAATTCTGCACCGCTTCTTTCCAAAATTGATGATGTCTGCTTTGCTCCGTCACAGCAACTCTTAAAGTTTTTTCAGGTTACTTTTTATTTAAAGTGGCACTACCATTTACACTATCAAATAAATCATCTAAAAATGACACTATTTCAGCTGTATTTTTTAACGTTTTGCTCACTGTTCTCCCATCTGCATAATGAGCTGAAACAATAATGTAAAATTAGTAACATCCTTGTTTACCTGCTATGATGCAAAAATTGTTCATTGTTGTCTAATTCACATCTACACAAGAAGACTTATTGTAACTAACCCTGGCTTATATATCAGAATAATTAACACAGGCACTGTTCTATCTACATCAAAATGTACATGTACATACAGCTGTGTACTTTAAAGCACCAGTCATTGTCTTACTAAATACTCGCACACAGTTTTTGACCTAAAATTAATCCATGATTAGTTATCAATTAACATTGGTACTGTGATGTTAAAAGTATATTCTTCAAAAATATATATTTACTAGCTGTTCCCCGCGGCTTCTCCCCGCGTGCGTCTCAGTTATATCGCGCCCAAAAGTAGCCTATGTTTGACCTCAGGTCGTTAACTACATACCTACCAAATTTCATCACAATCGGTCCAGCAGTTTAGCCGTGAAGAGGTGACAGACAGACAGACTTTCGCATTTATAATATTAGTATGGATATGGATTTACCTTCATTTTTTTATTTTTTCTGTGATGACATGCTCATCATTTAGTTTATGCAAAAGCCTTGAATCAGCAGCTTGTGCACAATCAGTATTATATACATCTACAATGTCAGCCCAACAACAAAATTTGTTTTTGAATTTTAAGTCTTTCATTAAAAAAATATTCCGCATTCCTTTTATTAGATGTGGAGGATCAAAAATTGTAAACATTTCAAAACTGCCGATGTGTATCATGTCATCTGAAAAGAAAATAAAGACAATTAATCAAAACAGAACAGTATGTTCATATTTAACTATGTTAAAAAAAAACATTTTTTACACAGTTTACTTGTCAAATGCTTAATTTTTACTTTCCATGTTTTCATGAAGAATATTTATTTCATTACTTCACTTGATTGTGTGTATCCTAAATGCATATTTATCAGACGAGAGAAAGAAATGTTACAGTGGCGACCAGTCGAAATAAGGCCGTGCTCGTCGAAGATTGAAAGATCCGTGCTAAGAAGCTATACATACATAGCTTATAAGAACAATTATTCACTCAATTTCATGGAAACAACTTGAGAGTATGTTTCCAATGGGAATCAAACCCACGAACTTAGTGTTCAGGCATACACCTACACCACTGGGCCACAGATGCAGTAAGGTGTTAAAGTATATAATAAACACTTTCCGCTTAACCATAGTCTAGCCATAGCTGTACTTTTTGCTAGTACCTATATAAGTATAGATTGTATTTACCTAGTATTGAAGAAGTAGCAACTGAGTTTCAATCACATCCTTATGTGCCTTTTGAGATGTAGATGGCTGGTCTGCTGAAAAATAATCATAATCACTATTTCATAAATTGAGCTAAGATTTTAATTTATCCCAGCAACAGATAAGTAAGAGACAAATGCTTAAGGTGCTGAACCACAGAGGCAGTTTGAAGGAGAAAAAACCTTGCAAACCCGAAAAATACTGAGATAGAAGGCAGCTCTCTAGTATGAAAAATAAAAGATCTATGCTAGTAAGTACACTTTCTCCACTCAATCCCTTCTAAATGTTATACAAAGCGAAGACTTGTGCAATTTTATTTTGTCAAAAAACTAGTCAAGCCCAAACAAAGCTGTGCTTTTTTTCTAACATAATTTTCATAGATTGTATTTACCTGGTAATTGAGCAGTGTCTGTAGTGTATTTTTGTATTTAATCAAATCCACATCCATCCTTTTAGAGGTAGATGGCTCTTCTGAAAATAATAACCATTGTGTGATTTGAGCTAAGTTTTTATGTTTTCTTAGTGTGAAAGCGGGCCATATAAAAACGAAGAATATTTATACAAGGTGGACACAAATCAACTGCAAATATTTTAAGGGCAGATAGAGACCACTATACTGAACAACTTTTCCAAATAAACTTATATCGAAATACGAAATTTTATTTTTTACTTTCCATACTAAACTAGATCAGCTGATTCTCAATTTGTATGGGAGATCAAATTTTTTTTTCATATTTCGACATAAGTTTATTTGGGAAAGTTGTTCAGTTAAGTTGTCAGAATCTGCCCTTAAAATATTTGCAGTTGATTTAAATTCACCTTATATGAATGAAATATCTCTATAACACACTGAAGATATAATGAGATTTGTATTGCCGCAGCTGCAGTAATTTTGAAGAACAAGGGGCTACTATTTTTTGACATTTACAGGTTTAGCTATAGAATCACAAAATAAATTAACCAAAGTAATAAAATTCTTACCTGATTGATGATTTGATTGCACCAGTGACTGAACTTGTTTCCTTACAATAAGTATGGTCATAATGCTGTTTACTTGCATATTGGTGGTCAGCAATAACATCAAAATTACCTATAATAGAAGTAAATGATAAATAAATAAAATGTTTACATGACATTTATATCAAAATGGAAAGACTTGGAGGCCTAGGTCAGAGGACAATCTATGGTTAAAAAGACTAAGTTAAAATAAATAATAATATGTAAATATGATTATTGTAACCTAGAAATAAAATCTATCTTTATCTTACTTGCAGTTTAAGTGTAAAATATAAAAATACTTGTTTCTTTACAAACATAGTTTCCAAATAATATTATTACAAGGATAGGTTGAGACTTGTGAACCTTCCCTTGTTCAACCTCTACCCCCATCAAAGATTATCCAGGTTTTGAACTTGATAAACATAAAAACTAGAAAATAACTTAGTTACACGCTAAGGTTATACACTAATTAGAAATAATAAAATATAGAATTAGAAATTGACATTTTCCTTTAAGGAATAAGCTTGTAAATATGGAAATATGATACTTACCGCTGTCGCTGTCGAATTGCATTTGTGGGGTACCACTCACAATCTCAAATTCTAAGAAAAGTGTAGGATAAATATCTTAAGTGGTTTCGTTTTTTGAGATGTAAAGCGTTTCTCAAAATGTTTGTGGCATACAAACATGTAGGCAAAGTCATTGGACCTCAAATTTTTAAAGGAATCACAGGGTATTAGTTCAAGCCACTTTTTTATTCTTATAGCACTAGGTGGAAACTTGTGTAATTTAGCGTCCTGTCGCGAACTGGTACATCCTGGTACACAGCACTTGTAATACATAATTATAGAAAGCACAAACGATCGTTATCGAAAGCACAATCACTATTTAAATTGGAAAAGAAATAGGTGGAAATTAAGTGAAATTGTGATTGTATTGAAAAAGGTTAGTGGGTAACAAGCCGGTATCGTTTGTTTACAACTTTTACAAGGCGAAATCGGTAACTATTTAGTTTCGTTTACTCCTTTTCACCTTACACCACGTTTTTTTGAACACTGATTATCAGATTAAAATACGCTTCACTTACTTTCACAATCAATATTTTGTAAATTTTGTATTTTTAATTTTGTTCAAGTAGGTAGTTGACGTTAAGGTTAGGTCAGTTGGTTTTACTGGTTAATTGCAAATAAATTGTTCGTTCTGTTCCTTGCAAATATAAATCTATTCTGTATTGTCTATAATGTCTACTTCAAGCAGAGCCGTGACTGCCCGTCAAGTGGAAATGCAGTTAAAGTCAGCCTTACTCGAACTAAAGGCTTTAAAAGACGAAAATGACAAACTTCTACTGGAAAGGGAACAGAACGAACTGGAATTTCAATCTGTATTAGAGATAAATTCGAACTTGAAGCTTGAGCTATCGGCTAGTAGATTAAACTGTGATGAGTTAAACGACCAACTTAACCAACTGGTGTCCAAAATAGATTCTTTCCGCCAATGCAGTGATATGTATGAGGAAATCCTTACACGTAACACTGAGTTGGAGAGGGAGCTGAAGAAGGCACTAAACCAAATAAACAACTGCGAGCAAGACAAGCAGTCTCATCAGTCATCGGAGGTGAATAACCTTTATGACCAGCTCATTGTATCTACCACTGTGCCTCCTTCAGCTAACTCTTCAGTAATTGATCTAACTAATGACACATCTCCCAGCATTATTAACTTGCCTCGGGCAAAAATCAGTCATAACAAGTGTAAAAAAATTTGTAAATTAAATAGAATAATAAAGAAAAATCAATCTCAGATAAAAAATTGTTTAGTGAAGTCTTGTATATCAAAAATTAAAAACGGTATGAAAATGTATTCAAAAATTTGCTCAGACCTCGAGATAAGTAAAAAACAATTGGCGGAAAGTCAAGAGTTGTACAGTGTCGACACGGCTAAACTTAAATCTTTTATTAGTAGACTAAGTGACGATTTTTACAGCCTTAAAATTAAGTATGATTCGGTGCAAAAGCAAATCACTGAGCATGAATTGGCTACGGAGCAACTGATTAATGACAGTAGGTATATTGAAGAGAAATTAACAACAGCAGTACAACTATGTACTTGTGGGATATTAAATAAACCCGACATATGTAACTCTGTGTCTGTATTATCTTCATGTGATAGTGATTTGTTAGGATCTGCTGTATTAGCTTGTGTCGCAACTGACAACCCAACTCATAATACTCTGATATTTTCTGACAGCTTAGGTCGTAATATGGGTCGTATTTTTAATAATATTTTAGACAATTGTACTAGTTTTTGCTTTCCTAATGCATCCTACAACCAAATAATAGAAAAAATTAAACAAAAAAAATTTAACAGCAATACAACTATTGTATTACTTGTAGGTAACTGTAAGAAATTGCTTAAAAAAGATATTATCTCTAGTATTAATATCCTAAATAATTTAAATGTTTTCAAAGTAATTATATGTGCATTTCCGTATCTTAGTTGCCAGCCTCCAAACATAAATAAGAACATTAACTCATTTAATAACTTAATACATACTTTGACATGTAGTCATAATGAAAAATTAATTTATTTCGACACTAATAACTTTATTAGTGGATGTTCTATGACAAAAGATAATTTTTATCTTTCAAATTTTTATAGACATAAGCTTGCTACACTTGTAGCTTATACTATTAATTTTTGGACGAGTTTACATTGTAAACAAACATCTAGTCATAGGACAACATCTGCTGAGTTGCCAAATACTTGTAATGGTGACTCAGGAGACGCAATAGCAGATTTAAACTGCAAACCCAGACAATGGGAAACCCTCAGGAATTAAAAATAGTACATCAAAACTTAGAAGGGCTTCCCGGCAAAGAACTTATAGTAGAATTATTTCTAGATACATTAAATGTAGATATTTTATGTTTAACAGAGCATTGGATTAAAGAGTGCGAGACAATGCTTAGTCTAAACAACTTTAATGTTGCAAGCTGTTTCAGGAGGAAGTCTGCAATTAGAGGAGGTTCCGCTATTTATATAAAAAATGGTCTACGCTATAAAGAGCGGTCAGACATAGCTAGACTTTCTGTTGAACGCTGTGCTGAGGTATCCTGCGCCGAGCTTGAGGAATTTATAATTTTATGTGTGTACAGTCCACCCAGTAGTAATTTCGATGACTTCTTGGAAGTTGTTGATGGTGTTCTTACAGTAGCATCAAAGAGTAAGAAAGGATTAATTATCTGTGGCGACTTTAATATTGATATATTAGTAAATTCTGCAACAAGCTCCCAATTTTTAAACCTATTTAGTAGCTATAATCTAGATAATGTATTTTTTGAACCAACCCGATTTACAGCCACTTCGGCTAAATGTATTGATAATTTTTTCAGTAGCCAAAAACCGCTAAGTAAAATTGTTTTCAGTAAATTACCCTCGGATCATTGTGGTCAATTGATAACTCTTAATAAAAATTCGCGTGTAACAGAAGAAAGTTTTATGTGTAGACCCATAACAAAAGAAAAAATTACTCAATTTAAAAACTCAATAGAGAATAAACTAGGCTCAATGACTTATACAGATAACAATCCTGATAGTCACTATAATAAACTATTTAGTGTTATTTCTGACAGTTTCTCCAAAAATTTTAAACAAAAAAAGCTTAAGCGCAATAATATATTAAAATTTAGTGAATGGGCTTCTGTGGGTATTCATAAAAGTAGACAAAAACTGTTCGATTTGTATGCCCAAAAACAGTACACTTTTGATAGCTGTTTTGTTGATTATGTTAGAAACTACTCGAAGACTTTCAAAATTGTTTGCAGGATGGCTAAAGCTAATTACATTAAAAAAAAGATTAATGTTGCTCCTAACAAAATGAAAGAGACTTGGAGGGTCATAAATAAAGAAACTGGGAAATGTAAAGTAAGGGAAAATATTCAAGAAATCAAATTCGAAGATCAAAAAATTTCTTCCCCTAAAGAAATAGTAAATTCTTTTGAAAATTATTTTACAAACATTCCATTGCAAATAACTTCAAATATAAATTCTTGCCCACAAGCTGCTGAAACATTGCTTAAAGAGAATGTCACCCCTTGCAACTCCAAGTTTAATTTCTCTTACATACACCCCAGTGATATTGTTAAAACTTTTAAAGAGCTTAACTTAAAAAAGTCCGAGGATCACTGGGGTATGTCTGTTAGCGTGATTTATCACATTATCAATGTTGTAGCTTCAGATTTAGCTTTTATTTTTAATGAATGTATCGATCAAGGTATTTTTCCAAATTTAATGAAATACAGTAAACTAATCCCATTATTCAAAAAAGGAGATAAATTAGAACCTGGCAATTACAGACCTATTTCCATTTTGCCAGTATTGAGCAAGGTGTTTGAAAGGATTATGCTCAACCAAATGCTACTGCACTTTAAGACCTACAACCTCTTTCACAGTCAACAATTTGGTTTTACTGCCGGTAAATCAACAACCGATGCGGGAGTGGCACTCATCACTCATATATACAACGCGTGGGAAGAATCACAGGATGCTATCGGGGTCTTCTGTGATCTTTCTAAAGCATTTGATTGTGTTGATCATGAGACACTTTTGCTCAAGCTTTCTCATTATGGCTTTGATACTAAGTCAATTGAAAAAAAAAAAAAAAATTCAACATACTCGAAAAAAGAACTAAAAACCTGGAGAATCAAGTGGAACAACAACAAAAAACAATCGACAGTTTAGAACAGCAAGCCAAGGTAAAAAACATAATTTTCTTTGGAATAGAAGAGAAAGAAAAAGGCTACGACGAATTAATAAACAACATTTTAAATATTATAAATAAAGTTATGAAAATTGATTGTCAGTGGAACGAGATTGAAAATATAAGGCGACTTGGTAAGAAGAATGAAAAGCCTAGACCTGTTGTTGTTTCATTGACAACTGTAGGTCGGAAAATTGAGATTTTGAAGAAAAATAAACTACTCAAAGAAAATAATTATTATACAAAAAACGATTACACACAGAAGGTCCTGCAAAAACGGAAACAGCTGCAAGACGAACTAAAAAGAAGGCGTGAACAAGGAGAAAAGGTCGTACTACGCTACGATAAAATAGTATCATTAAAAGATCACGAAAATAATATTAAAAGGACACAGAAACGAGACTTATCAGTATCTCCGGGGAATTCACGTCAACAAAACACAAGCAACGACAAAGAAAATAACGTGATTTTCCAGTCACGCAAGAAAAATAAAACCCACGATATATCTATGTACATGAACAGGGGTATTTCACCCCGAACCGATAAAAGAAACGAGTATGAAAATTCAGAATAGCAATCAGCACCCCTCTCACTGCATCCTCTAGGCCGGCTAGTCACCGGAAATACAGCTGAGGATCGAGACTACCGCCCCTCAAACATAAATAGAAGAAAAAACACGCAGTATATTTATGTGGCCAGCTTAAATGTGAATACACTATTGTCCGACTCGAGAATTGAAGAGCTAGATTGGGCCATAAAAGGACTGAAATGGGATATAATCGGCCTATGCGAAATTAGAAGGAAAAAAGAAGAAATTGAAGTATATTCAGATTACATTCTATATCACACAGATAGCACAAATGGTCAACGCGGAGTTGGTTTCCTAGTGAAGAAATATCTAAAGAAATTCATCATTTCTTTCGAAAGTTACTCCGATAGAGTGGCTACAGTAAAGTTAAATATGCCAGATCAAAATATATCACTTATCCAAGTCTACGCACCTACAGAAAAAAGCAAGAACAAAACTAAAAACCAGATAGAAGAGGAGTTAGACAGTTTTTACAATACCCTGGATTCTGCCGTCGAGTCGACAAATACTAAACATCTTATAGTTATGGGAGATTTTAACGCTCAAATCGGGAAAGCGCTGCCAGGCGAGGAACAAGCATATGGTAAATACTCTATAGGAAAAAGGTCGAAACACGGACAAAGACTGGTAGAGTTTGCTTTAGAAAATAACCTACAATTTACAAACAGTATGTATAAAATAAGGAAAAATAAAAAATGGACTTGGCAAACACCCGATGGCATGTATCGAAATGAAATTGATTATATACTCACGAACTCCAACTTACAAGTACACGATTTCAACGTCATACAGTCTCAATTTCTATACAGACCACAAGATGATAAGAAGTAAGATTAAGATTGGAACACAAAAGAAAAGAAAATATATTAAGACTGGCAACATATGTGTAAGAGACTTACCACCATTAACGAGAGAAAACGAAAAACAAGTGAAAGAAAATTTTACGATCGCAGTAGGAAAATCATCGGATGTAGAAATACAATACAAAAATTTTGAACACCAAATTCATCTTCTAACCAAAAATATAACTCAGACAAGAAAAGATAAGGAAAACGAAAGTCAATCATATATAAAAATACTATTGGAAGAAAGGAAACAACTCTATAGAAAAAAGAGAACTAAAGAAACTCGACAACAAATAACATATATAAGCAAGAAAATCAACAGAAAAATCTCAGAAAAAAATAAAGCTCATCGGAAAAACATCTTTGAGAAATATATTAAAAAAACAGGAGCAGTGAAAAAGGCCTACAGAGAGCTCAGTAAAACATCAAAATGGGCTTCACATATCACAGATGCGTCTGGAAATAAAATTATTAAACGACAAGATATAGTAAATGAAGCTACAAACTTTTACCGGGACCTATACTCATCAAATTCATCGAATCATTTAGAACACCCAAAAGGAAAAGACGTAAACCTGCAAGAGTCAGCAAAAATACCCCCAATACTCCTGTCAGAGATAGAATGGGCAATAAAATCATTTAAAAATGACAAATCACCAGGAGACGACGGAATAACCAACGAACTACTAAAATCAGTATCGGAACCTTTACAAAAACCATTGCAGACAATGTTTAACAATATATTAGAGAAAAGAACAACACCGAAACAGTGGTCCAGATCTACTACAACACTACTACATAAGAAAGGAGATAGAGCCAATTTAAATAACTACAGGCCAATCAGCTTAGGAAGCAACGTATACAAAGTCTTTTCAAAAATCATATTGAATCGGCTCTCAAAAATACTAGACGAAAATCAACCATGCGAACAAGCGGGGTTCCGAAAATCCTATTCGACTATCGATCATATTCACGTCGTTACCCAGCTAATAGAAAAAAGCAATGAGTATGGACGAACTCTATATATATGTTTCATTGACTTTACAAAAGCGTTCGACTCACTGGAGTACTCTGCCATCTGGGAGGCTCTAACACAGCAAGGCGTAGAGAGAGAATACATAGAACTTCTATATAATGTTTACTCTAGGAGTTCGACAAAAATAAGACTAGAAAGGGATGGACAGGAGTTCAATATCAAAAAAGGCGTAAGACAAGGCGACCCACTATCTCCTAAAATATTTTCAGCTGTCCTCGAAATGGTTTTCAGAAAAATTAACTGGGAAAGCAAGGGAATAAAAATAGACGGAGAATACTTAAGCCATTTAAGATTTGCCGACGACATCGCTATATTCGCAGAGGACGCTATACAGCTGGAAATAATGATCAATGATCTAGCAAGAGAAAGTGGAAAGGTAGGCCTATTCCTTAACGCATCTAAAACAAAAATTATAACCAACAGCGTAGAAAGAATAATTAATGTCAGCGGAGAAGATATAGAGTACGTGACAGAGTATATATATCTGGGTCAATCTATTTCATTCATCGATCAGACAGAAACAGAAATAAACAGACGAATAGCAAATGCTTGGAAAAAATACTGGAGTCTGAAAGAGATAATGAAGAATATGGATATAAGTATAAATATTAAATGTAAATTATATGATATGGTAATCCTACCTTGTCTGAGCTATGGTTGTCAAACTTGGTCTCTACGCAAAAAAGATGAAAATAAGCTAACTATACACCAAAGGAAAATGGAAAGGAGTATGCTGGGTATCAGATTATCCGACAAAATTAGAAATTCAGACATTAGGAAAAAATCAACAATATCGGACGTACTCGAAAAAATTAGAAGTTTGAAATGGAAATGGGCAGGACATGTCTGTAGAATGGCGAAAGATAGATGGGCAAGGAAAGTAACAGAATGGATACCGAGAGAGGGAAAGAGACGCCGAGGTAGACCAAAGAAAAGATGGGAAGATGTATTCAAGGAAAAATGTGGACCAGGGTGGAGAAGACAAGCCAGAGACAGAGAGAACTGGAGGAAGCTGGGGGAGGCCTACGCCAGAGAGGCGACTGTCACTAATTTAAATTAAAATTATATTGATATATAATGCATGCATTGAGGTAATAAATAATAAGATAAATTAATTAATTAAATAACTTACATATTGAAATTAATATATACAAATTAATTGCAATCTAATACATATTTAAATTGCTCAAATATTAATAGTGCATGAAATAATAAATAAAAAACATTTTTATTAATTTACTGTTAAATCCTATTATATTGAAAAATTGTGATAGAATAAAGGCTATTTTTATTTTTATTTTTTTTTTTTTTTTATTTTACTAAGTCAATTGAGTTACTAAGATCTTATTTAAGTGATAGATGTCAGACTGTTGATATAAATAGTGTCAAATCAGACGGATCAACAGTAAAAATTGGCGTGCCTCAAGGCTCAATTCTTGGACCATTCCTCTTTTTGATTTATGTCAATGACTTGCCTTACGCGGTTGAAAAGAACGCTGATATAGTCTTATTTGCAGACGATACATCTTTAATCTTTAAAATGAATCGCCGTAGTGTAAATACCAATCATGTGAATAATATTTTGTATACCATCTCTAATTGGTTCTCAACTAACAACTTAATGCTTAATGCTAATAAGACCCAATGCATAAAATTCACACTACCAAACGTGAGGCAGGTTCAAGTTGATGTCACGTTGAATGGAGAGATTTTAGAACTTGTAGATAATACCACCTTTCTAGGAATCACAATTGATTCTAAATTGCAATGGGGTTCGCACATTACAAGCCTAGCTAAAAAACTTAGTTCTGCCGCTTATGCTGTCAGAAAAATCAGACAAATAGCAGATGTGGAAACTGCTAAACTAGTGTACTTTAGTTATTTTCATAGCTTAATGTCGTATGGACTATTGCTTTGGGGAAGGGCAAGTGAAATAAAGACTATCTTTATTTTGCAAAAGCGGGCAATTCGTGCCATTTATGGTTTAAGACCAAGGGAGTCGCTTAGGGAGTTGTTTAAGGATATTAATGTTTTAACTCTCGCTTCTCAATATATATTTGAGGTTATTATGTATACCAGGAGAAATATTTCTTCTTTTAAAAAAATTTGCGATGTTACGGATAGACCCTTACGGAATAAAAATAAATTATATCTCCCATCATATCGGCTAAGTAGAGTTAATGACTCATTTTTGGGTAACTGTATACACTATTACAATAAGCTTCCAGAGTCGGTCCTTAGTTTGCCTGACAGAAAATTCAAAGCACATGTTAAGAATTTACTTTGTAAAAAAGCCTATTATAGCGCTCATGATTTTCTCAATGACAAGGATGTGTAACTTAAGCTTGGTGCGGAGTCCTCCAAACTATAGCTAAAAATTGATCATATGTACATTCAGTACATTATTTTTTTTTATTTTTTTTATTTTATCATGACATCTTTTATTACTTGACATTTTTATTAAACTATTTCAATAATCCTCAATATTTATTTAATATATAATTTTATTAATAATTATAAAAATATTCAAATGTAAACTCGTCTGATTTGACTCAAAGAGTCATGGCGAAACTCCATACATCGTTTGTACGAATAAAAAATTGAAATACAGATAACATAAAATAAATCGAATTAGTAAGAATACATAACTAGTAACATGTTTACCACCACAAAAAAATTTTAAACCCCGGGGTTTCTTTAATATTAAATTTTTTAAAGTCGACCTTTAGCTTCATTTTCATTCGCCATTATTGTCGCAACTGAAACATTTTGTCATCCTGACAATTGTTAGCATTGTCAAAACGGTATTGATAGTTCATTATGGTAGGTTAGGTTCATAGATTTAAGTAGTTGTACCTGTGATTAAGCAATTAATTTTTACTTGGTGAAAAAGTGAGATGGCTTAATAGGGAAGTCCATGAGTAAGAAAAGGACCAACGATATTTTTTATATTTTTGTCTCTGTCAACGTGGCAATTTTTTCTTTGTTTGGCCAATTCGACGCCAAACAAAATCTTACACCGAACTAACAGGGAAATTATTTATTTTTTGTATTAAGAAAAATATTCATTTTAAGTAGTAGAATTTGTACGAAAGATATACAAAAAATAAGGGCATTTGTTACATAAATTGTGTGGCTCAGGAACACATTCCAGGGTGCCTACCACCATCTCTTAAAACCATGCAAGATCCAGTGAGTAAGCGAGATGTCGCCTTACATCATGTATTGCGCTGTCTCACTTACTCATTGGATCTGGACAGCGTAATATATGATGTAAGGCGACATCTCTCTTACTCAATCGTTCTTGCATGGTTTTAAGAGATGGTAGTAAGCCCCCAGAGGGGTTACTATATACAGTCTCTTAAAACCATGCAAGATCCAGTGAGTAAGTGAGACAGCGCAATACATGCTGTAAGGCGACATCTCCCTTACTCAGTCGTTCTTGCATGGTTATTAGAGATTGGTAGGCACCATCTCTTAAAGCGTAATACATGATGAAAGGAGATGACGTCTTACTGTGTCACTCTGTCTCGCCTACTCACTCGTTCATGTATGGTTTCAAGGGATGGTAATAAACCATTTGATAGTGAGCCTGCTACTTAAAAAGTTGATGGTAACCCCCCCCCCCCCCCCCAGGTAGCTTACTACCATCTCTTAAAACCACGCAAGATCCAGTGAGAAAGCGGGACAGCGCAATACATCATGTAAGTAAGGCGACATCTCATTCACTCACTGGATCTTGCATGGTTTTAAGAGATGGTATAGCCCCCCAGGTACTAAATCGATGAATCTAACCTACCATAATGAACTGTCAATATCGCTTTGACAATGCTAACAACTGTCAGGGTGACATTATAACGTAGGTAGAATTTACTAATTACTTAAGGTATGTGTGAGGAGAGAAGATAAATCCAGGTTTCAGCGAATCGCACAATATTTATTATTTGTACTTTACAAAAGGTTAGACTCTTAAAGATAACCGTTAATGAGAGATTATAGGGGTCGTGAGATCAAAGTAGGCACGAAATCCAGTCAGGCAGCCGCTATGAAATAGCCAGCCACTTAACTTGAGATGGTGAGGTCAGCCGAAAGAGGTCTTCCACTGGACGCGCGCAGCCTTATATATGGCCCTCGGGGGTGATGCGGTGCGGGGCAGCGAGGAAGGACCGCCGTAGGAGAATGCGCGACGTCACACACCCCCCCCGTTAGACCAGAATTTCCCTTAGCCGGGAAATTCGACTGCTCGCCGTCAGTAGATGGTGCTGGAGCAGACAGCTGGCCGGCGCTGGCAGGCAGCTGGTAGACGGCTGGCCGGCGCTGGTGGGCAGCTGGTAGACGGCTGGCCGGAACCCTGAAATTGGAGAAGTTCCAGTATAGTATATATACTAATAAGTGCATGTAGGTGGCTAACTAACAGGAGGATACGGTACTAGCCAGCGAACAGAATCGAGCCGAACAGGTTAAAGTAATTTGCAAAAAAAATTGGTATTAATAAGGATTGATGTATTAATGCATAACTACATAAAACAAAATAAGCGCAGACAGCGCCACCGGTGCGCGAGCAGTCTAGCAGAGAACAAAGGAATGTTAAGTACCTAGTTACATAACATGATCGCAACACAAACAGGTGATACTACTACAATATTAATCGAACGCAGGAACTAGACTCGAGTACAGTCAACAGCACAACAATTCATACAAACTATAATGTACGGCTGAACGTACGAGGTTTTTGTAACTATTTAAGAAGATTGAATTATTTTTAGTTATAATTATTGTTTATAGTTGATTAGTTTAATGTCTTTGATATGCCATTCGCCCAGCGGCTTACCCGACATATCTGAAAGTTTATATACTAAGGGAGATTTTTTTGCTACGATTTTACATTTAATAAATTTAGGTGCTAATTTTTTTGAGAAATATTTATCCTTATCACTTAGATAGAATGTTCGCCTCCAAACAACATCACCAACATTAAATTCTGCCGGCTTACGGCGAAGATTATACGAATGACAATTACGTTGATGAGCAGACAAAAGAGCCGCCTGTACTTTCTCGAAGATATTAGATAAATGACCAAGCGATTCAGCATAACAATCTATAGGCTCATGTACCATATTCTGATCTGACACAACATATCGAGATCCGCACGTTATCAGTTCACGACCGTAAACAAGAAATGATGGTGTGAAACCGGTTACTTCGTTAACGGCACAATTCATTGCAAATTGTATTTGAGGTATTATTGTGTCCCACACCCTGTGGTCTTTATCAATAAATGTGGAAATAGCTGTAGTTATAGTTTTATTATATCGTTCTACGGTGTTAACATGGGGCGTATAAAATGGAGTGTAGTGTAAATTGGGAATTTTATATTTAGATATTAAGTTTTTAAATTGTGTACTAATAAATTGCTTACCGTTATCTAGTATGACAGTTGAAGGAATGCCATGTACTAAGAAAACATTTTCTTCGAGGATTTTTGTTATTACTTCGGCTGTGGCTCGTTTTATAGGGAATAGCAAACAATACTTAGAAAAACAACAACAGACCACAAAAATAAAATTATTTTGTTTTCTAGTAGGAGGTAATGGACCTATCAAATCGATACTTATGACCTGAAATGGTTTAGAACAAGACTTAGGTCCACCCATAAGACCCAGAGTTGAGTGATTTTGATGTTTATGAGCGATACATTCATCACACGAATTAACCGCGCTAACAACATCCGAGTACATGCCTGGCCAATAATAGGTAAGAGATAGACGCTTAAAGGTTTTGAATATACCGAGGTGACCAGCAGTGGGCAAAGAATGGTTTTGTTTTATTATCTGTGATCTTTGCTCGGCCGGAACAACTTCTTTCCATTGAAACTCTCTAGTTAAAGGATTAAGACTTTTTTTGAAACGATATAGTTTGTTATTTATTATTTGATAGTCTATATAAGAAGTGGGAGATTTTGTACAGCCATTAAAAATATTCAAGTACCAAGGATCGTTAGTGGAAATAGCTGTTATATTAGAGTTTACGTTAAATGTTGTGGACATAATATTAGGATTACGGGAAAGAAAATCCGGGACTAAGTTATCAGAACCCCGACGATGCCTTATTTCGAAGTTATAAGCAGATAGACGAACACCCCATCTGGCCAGTCGGCCAGTAGGATTATTAAGAGTGAGGAACCACTTAAGCGCGGCGTGATCCGTATACACCACGAATTTTAGCCCATTTTCTACGTAACAACGCCAGTGTTCGATAGCAGATAGAACGGCAAGCGCCTCGCGCTCAGTAGCACTATAGTTACGTTCTTGATCCGATAGGGATTTACTGTAGAAGGCTATGACTCTTTCCTCCCCATTTAATATCTGGCAAAGAACTGCCCCTATACCAAAGTCACTGCTATCAGCGTGTATTTCAAAAGGTTGGGTGTAATCTGGACAAGACAACACCGAAGAGGAAGCTAAACAGCTCTTTAATTTAGTAAAGGCCAAATCCGCCTCCTGAGACCAAGAAAACGCTGGCGACTTTTTGCTGTTAGAAGTTAGTTTATTAAGGGGCGCCGCTAAGGAACTAAAGTTAGGTATAAACCTTCTATACCATGACGCCGCGCCAAGAAAACGACGAACCTCTTTTTTGTTAGTCGGTACAGGGTAATTCGTGATTGAATTAACCTTATCGGGATCGGCGTGAAGACCGTCTGAATCCACTATATAGCCCAAGTACTTAAGTTTATTTCTAAAGAAGTTACATTTATCAAGATTAATAGTTAAGTTTGCCTGCTTTAATTTATTTAATATTTTTGTTAAAAGTGAAATATGGTTACTAAATGAATTAGAAATGCAAATTATGTCATCTACGAAGCAAAAAACTTTATTTTCGAACTCTGGACCGTAAAATAAAATATCAGCTAAACGCTGCTGAGTCGCAGGTGCATTTGTTAAACCAAAGGGCATAGACTTGAACTGGAATGTACCACGAGAAGGAACATAAAAAGCAGTCTTGCAACGGTCCTCTTTTTTTATTAAAGTCTGCCAAAAACATTTTGAAATGTCCAAGCTAGATAGGTATTTAGCATCCCTTAAATTATCCAAAATCTCAGAAATATATGGCAATTTATAGGCATCTTTTTTTGTTACTGAATTTAATTTGCGACTGTCCAAACAAAAACGCAATTCGCCATTTTTTTTAGGAGTAAGTATTATGGGATTAGACCAAGGACTTTCCGAAGGCTCAATTACATCCTCCTTAAGCATTTCATCGACATGTTCTATCAAAATACGCTGTTTTTCGGGGGACATCCTATAGTAACGCTGACGAATTGGAGGACTGTCACCCGTATCGATCGAATGAGTAATGAGCGAAGTACGACCAAGACCCCTTTTCTGATAGGAAATATCGGTAAATTGAGAAATAATATTGTTAGCGACAGCCCTCTGATCCTCTGTCAGACTATCAAAAGAAACCAATTTACTAGCGGCGCCGGATTGTGATTCCGCGACACTAGTACCAAGTTTACTCGGTGGCGAAACCGTCACTATGTGGTCCGGAAACAAACCGAAACCCTTCCAGAAGTCCATACCCAGGATCAAAGAATTTTTTATTCCTGGTACAATATGAGTAACCAGAGAAATAGATTTATTCTGGAATACAAAAGGAAGAAGCACCGAGCCGAGCGACGAATATTTATCGCCGCCAGCAGTGATAAATTCTAAAGGTTTCGTAGTATCGAGTTTTAAACCTTTTAAGAAGAGATCATGGGAATTATTACCCAGAATGGTTAAGCAAGAACCAGAATCGAGCAAACCAATAGTATTTTTACCGTTCAATGTGACAGGAATATAAGGAGTATAATTGTTTGTACTACCGATCGAGGAGAGTTTTTTTGTATTAAAAAAATTGGCAACATAATGTAGCCAATTATACCACTCAGTTTTATTTGTTTTAGTTTTATTAATCATAGATTTCCCTTGATCGGCCTTTACTAGTTTTTTTGAAGTTGACTATTATTTATTTTATTACATTTAGGACAATTAGTGGACTTAAAGCCCTTAGAACCACATTTAAAACAGATGAGATAATGAGGTTGCCGACAAGTACCTAAAGAATGCGAATCCGTACGACATCTCGGGCAATATTGTTTAGAATTATTACGAATCGAAGCATTTTCAATAGCACAAATTTGTTGTTCCAACTCGACTTCGTTAATAGGTGATGGTTTGGTGTTATAATTTTTATAAAAATTTTGTGGGTAGTTATTATTTTTATAAAAATTATAATTTTTATTGAAAGTTTTATTTGAAGTAGTGTAAGCCAATTCGGGAGCCAAAGTATTGGAAGTAACCTTGGGTGGTTCAGAAAATTCTCGGCTACGACTGTCATATTTTTCAAAGTCCCTACAGACGCTAACCAAGGAAGAAATATCCACAACATCAGCTGTTAGAAGAGCATTTGTATAGCAAGGCCGAATGTTATTTAATAGAATTTCTAGTTTGGAAGACTCGTTCATAGGTACGTCTAAAAGAGAAAATAATCCTTGCATTTTAGCGATGTATAAGGTTATGTTCTCCTTTTCCCCCTGTGTACGAAGCCTTATTTCCGATGTGAGTTTATAGTCATAATTATGCGGACTAAAATCACGTTTAAGTAAACGACAAAGATCGAACCAAGATCCAACACTATCTTTAATCGCACGGTACCAATGCAACGCATCATGTGAAAATATTTCAAAAGCAAAAGAAAGTATTTTAGTTTCAGGTATATTCCTACTCGACATAAATTCATTTACTCTCTGAATGAATGAACGCACACAAGTTTTACCATTAAATTTAAATTTATTTAATTCCGCAAACAATTTACGATCGCAAAGAATTGACTCAGAAGAAGGTTCGGGAATGTTCTGTGGCTCGACCCCGCGCGAAGACATCGGTTGAGACAATAGTGATAGGGTTTTATGATTTGCGTGAAAGTCGTTCCATACTAGGTTAAGTGGGTTTTTATCGACTAATGAAGCAACATCAATACGAGATAGCCTATAAAAAACATGGTTAAGAATAGAATTAGTTCTAGAAAATAGATTTTTCTCAAATTTAGACTGTAATACTTTGACGTTATTGGAAACACGGAGCAGGGAGTTACTAACCGCGGCTATATCCTCATCGGGAGAAAAGACGGACGTTAGGATATCCTCAGAAGGAGAATCGGACGAAAGTTTTAAAATCTGTTTACGTAATTCCTCTACCGTTGTGGTTTGAGAAATATTGCCGTTACGTATTTGGATTTCATACTCAAGTTCAGCTTTATTTAATAAGGAAAATTTAATAGTATACGGCATTATAACCAACCAAACGGCGCAAGAGTAATCACCCACACGAGAAAAAAAATACAAAGTTAAGAATACCGTTCAAAAGGTGCAGTAAGAAATTAATTTAGAATAGCTTTAGTAAGATAACAATAGCAGCCGAAAGCCTATTACAGTAGGTAGGTATAGCAAAAAAAATATATTATAGCCACAGCATAAAATGCACATAGACCACACCCGAGACGCGTGGCGAGTCCGTACATGCGCGTGCTCGGGATAATTTAATTACGGAAGGCACTTCCACTAAGTAAAAAAAACACTTACGCACCTTTTGAACTGGGAAAAAAAAACACAGAAAAAGAAACACAGTAAATTAGGGCTTACACTCACCAGACCTCGTGCCTAGCCTTTATTTTTGATGGGCGCCAGTATAACGTAGGTAGAATTTACTAATTACTTAAGGTATGTGTGAGGAGAGAAGATAAATCCAGGTTTCAGCGAATCGCACAATATTTATTATTTGTACTTTACAAAAGGTTAGACTCTTAAAGATAACCGTTAATGAGAGATTATAGGGGTCGTGAGATCAAAGTAGGCACGAAATCCAGTCAGGCAGCCGCTATGAAATAGCCAGCCACTTAACTTGAGATGGTGAGGTCAGCCGAAAGAGGTCTTCCACTGGACGCGCGCAGCCTTATATATGGCCCTCGGGGGTGATGCGGTGCGGGGCAGCGAGGAAGGACCGCCGTAGGAGAATGCGCGACGTCACAACATATTGTTTCAGTTGCTTTAAAAATGGCGAATGAAAACGAAACTAAAGGTCGACTTTTATAAAATGGAATATTAAAATAACCCCGGGGTTTAAATTTTTTTTTGTAGTGGTAATCATGTTACTAGTGAAGTATTCTTACTAATGCGATTTATTTTAAGTTCTCTATATTTAAATTTTTTATTCGTACAAATTCCGCCATCATTCTTTTTTTGTGAATTGACGTTTTTGAAGAAAATGCTGCTGTGGAGTTTGTGGCGCCACTTCTTCTCCACTTGCGCTTTGGAAGTGGTGGTAAACTTAAAATAAGTAACAATTGACGTCAATAAGTGATAAGAATATCCTATATTGAAAATAAACAATTTGAATTTGAATTTGTATTCAATGACGTCCGAAGTCAATCAAACAAAATGGCCGCATTGGCATTGTCGAGAGAGGGGAAGTTACGGGGGGAGCAGGGTTTGACTGTCATGTTCTATTCGCTATCTACCATTTACCGGCAAGACCGAGTCGCGTTTTTTTTGTACTAAGATTACTGCCCGTGTATATTTTGTGAATTTTTTTTAATAGTTTTTACGGCCATGGAATCTAGTCCTTTAAGTCCTTTCTTGAATTTATTAATCCTCTTCAGAAATCGTTCCGATTTGGTTAGTGCCAACCATCCGACCACGGCCAAATCGAAAAGTGTAGATAGTGGTCGGTCCGACATAATTATTATTAATATTGGTCGGACGTGGTCGGATCGCCGGCGCATCCGACAAGCCAACCGTCCAACCAAATTGGAACGTCTGGAAGCTTTGTTCCGACCAAATCGACTGACACCCATATTCTTAAACGTTACCTTATAGGTCTCTCCACTCAACCACATTCGGGGACGCCTCAAGGAAGTCCTCCAACTTTCCTTGAAAACGGTATTCTTAATTGTTTCCTTGAGCAAACTCCAGTGAGGATGAGTCAAGGAATGACGTTCCGTTTTATATCTGTATGTTGGTAAACCGCTTAACTTTTTGACGTAAAGAGAGTTTTTGACAAAGTTTCTTTTTCAATTTTAGCTAACTAGCATAGATTTATTATAAAACAACAAAATACTTACACCCATATTTTAAACGTTGCCTCATAGGTCGCCTCCACTCAACCTCATTCGAGGACGCCTCAAGGAAGTCCTCCAACTTTCCTTGAAAATGGTATTCTTGATTGTTTCCTTGAGCAAACTCCAGTGAGGATGAGTCAAGGAATGACGTCCCGTTTCATTTCAGTATGTTGGTAAACCGCTTAACTTTTTGACGTAAAAAGAGTTTTTGACAAAGTTTCTTTTTCAACTTTAGCCTACTGGTATAGATTTATTATAAAACAACAAAATACTTAATACACAATGAACTTATTATAGTAGGTACAAGTTTTTCTTAAATCTGGTCCTCAATAAATGCACCTTCTTTTCGTTAAACGAAACGTTAAAGGCTTCCTTAAGGTACCTCTCGACCAACCTTATATTTTGACAGTTCGTTCCTCACCTCCATTGAGTAATTTCCTTAAGGTGAGGAAGCTAGTGTCAACTATGAATACCATTGAGGTCGAGTGAGGATGAGTGGAGTTTGAGGAAACGTTTGAGAATATGGGTGTCACACCCATATTCATAAACGTTGCCTCATAGGTCTCCTCCACTCAACCTCATTCGAGGACGCCTCAAGGAAGTCCTCCAACTTTCCTTGAAAACGGTATTCTTAATTGTTTCCTTGAGCAAACTCCAGTGAGGATGAGTCAAGGAATGACGTCCCGTTTCATTTCTGTATGTTGGTAAACCGCTTAACTTTTTGACGTAAAGAGAGTTTTTGACAAAGTTTATTTTACAATTCTAGTTTACTGGCATAGATTTATTATAAAACAACAAAATACTTAATACACAAAGAAATTATTACAGTAGGTACAAGTTCTTTTAAATCTGGTCCTCAATAAAAGCACCTACTTTTCGTTAAACGAAACGTTCGAGGCTTCCTTAAGGTACCTCGACCTACCTTATATTTGACAGTTCGTTCCTCACCTCCATTGAGTAATTTCCTTAAGGTGAGGAAGCTAGTGTCAACTATGAATACAATTGAGGTCGAGTGAGGATGAGTCGTTTGAGGAAACGTTTGAGAATATGGGTGTCAGTCGCATTCGCAACGCCGCCGATGTAAGACGTCAACATGAACGTTATGGCTGTAATGTTCTCTATTTCTATAGTAGAATTTTATTTTATATTATATGATTTATTTATTTATTACTCGCTTACATGTACATAATAATATAAAGTAGGTGGAATTACATAATTCAGTAAGTATGTAGATAAACCCAGGCTGGGTGTTGCGAAGTCTTTGAATTGGTACTAAAATTAAAATTTATACATTGCAATTTAATTAATATCGAAAAATAATGTAGGGGTGATGTAGCGACAATAGTTGCCGCAATAACGCTATTTTAGCATTTTTTTTGATAATGGTACCGGTGGCATCATATTTACGTATCGACGGTATCAGGTGGCATGACGTCCGTTCACTACTACAGAGCAAAGTCAACTGACGGCTGGAAGGGCAACCGTCGGACAATCTGTAGCAATGTTGGAATGGTTGCTACATCGGTTCCGATTTGGCTGGCGCCAGCCAAATCGGAACGTCTATTGATACTATAAGTCAGTCGAGTCAAAAATTCAAGTCAAGTCCAGTCAAGTAAGTCTAGTCTGAGTCAGATGGCTAAGTGAAGCGGTGGAAAAATTTCACTTAGCTATATCATGGAGATTTTGGTGACAAAGATAAAAAGTCACGTAATCGACACTGTATCACTTCCCAACACTCACGCTTGTTCACGAACACTACGAATAATAATCCACCAATATTATGCACAAACACTCGAAAAAACCTAAGTTTTGGAAATTATATACAGCGCGGCCATAGCGACAGTTTACTTTCCCTCCAAAAACTCCATAATTTGTGAATTTTTGTGATTTATAGGTTAGTTCGTTTTTTTAAATACTTTTTACGGCCGTGGAAACTAGTTCTTTAAGCCCATTTTTAAAATGAATCTTTTCAGTGCTATACTTTAGTCAAGTCAAGTCAAGTCAGTACTCTAGTCTAGTCCAGTCAAGTCAGTAAGTCTAGTCAGGTGGCTTACCACCATCTCTTAAAACAATGCACGATCTAGTGAGGGGGATATCGCATTAATTAAGAGATGGTGGTAGGCCACCCGGTTAGTCTTTGAGTCTCGCACTTTTCGCTGTTGGGTAAGCTAAATTTTTTTAACACACTAAAATACGAAAACCATTTCGAGATATTTTGATTTCATACCATATTTTGTATTTTCGACTAGAAAAGTACATTGATTGCGGTAAAATATTCAAAAATGCCGTGGAAGTTGTAACATTCATTCGACACCTAAATGACGTCATTACGCAAATAAAGCTGCGTCTACGCTTTAATTCTTATCCTAAGTGTGTGCGTGTCCACACTTCGTATTCCGACTAGGATTACGACCGTAAAAACGGACAAATTAAAAAAAAAACCTATGATCTTTCAATGTCATGTCAAGTCAATCGATTGATTTTGATTTGATGTTCCGGAGTAGTTGGCGCGATAAGACGTGTTCCTGGTGGCTTACCACCATCTCTTAAAACCATGCAAGAACGATTGAGTAAGGAAGATGTCGCCTTACGTCATGTATTGCGCTGTCTCGCATACTCACTGGCACTTGCATGATTTTTTGATATGTTAGTATACAAACACCGATCCCGATTATGATAGCAAGAAATAGAAAGATTTGGGGGGTTACCACCATCTCTAAAAACCACCATCCCTAAAATCTTGCATGGTTTTAAGAGACTATAGTAACCCCCCTGGTGGCCTACTACCATCTATCCAGTTGTCTATCCAGTGAGTAAGCGAGATGTCGCCTTACATGATGTATTGCGCTGTCTCGCTTACACACTGGATCTTGCATTGATTTAAAGGACGGTAATAACCCAGGTGGTTACCACCGTAAGGTGGTTAATAATTTTAAACCAAAATATTGCTGGTTTGTGTAGTAAACTTGACTTATTGGAAATTGCTTTAACTGAATTACAGGACGCTGGCAAGCAGGTTGATATAATATGCTTGAGCGAATCTTTCATAAAGCAAGGCTCAGAGGCGAATGTAAATGTTAATAATTTTAAATTGGTCTCATCATGTAGTCGCAGCGACAAAAGCCGTGGCGGAACTTGTATTTTAGTCCATACTCATCTTAACGCTAGGCCTTTGCACTTTGTTTCAGAATTTGTAATTAAGTTTTATTTTGAGTGTTGTGGTCTGGAATTAATTGGAGTGGGTCTTGTAGTAATAAATATATATAGAATACCAAACCGTCGAAATAGATACAAAAGAATTTTTCTCGATAACCTGGATAAACTATTGTATCGTTTATCACTGAAATTTAAAAATAGAAAGATTGTATTGTGCGGGGATTGGAATATTGACTTGCTTAAGGATGACTGGTCTGCCAAAGAATTGTTACATATTTTACATAATAATGGTTTCGAGGCTCATATAACTACACCAACAAGAGATAACTCGTGCATTGACCAGATTGCAAGTAACATAAAATCAGCATCACCCGAGATACATCATCTTGGCCTATCAGACCATGAAACTGCACAATCTCTTACTTTCAAAATCAAAAAACAAATAAAATTTTCTTTTTGGTTTGAATTTAGGCATGACTATAGTGTCTCTAATATCAGGAAGTTTCTTCAGTGCATTTCTAGCTTATCATTTTCTAGTGTTCTTGCATGTACAGACTTTGCCCAGGCATTTAAAGAATTCTATGAAGTTTTGTGCATGTTTCACGGTTTGTGCTTTCCAGTTATTAGGGTGAGAGTTACTAATCGATTTAATGGGCTGAACTGGATATCAAAAGGCATTAAAATATCGTGTAAAACGAAGCGTATCCTTTACCAAAAATATAGAAGAGAAGGAGGCAAAAATAAAGAAATAAATAAAAACAAAATTAGCAAATATAATATTCTCCTTAAAAAATGTATAGCAAAAGCTCGCTTATTAAAAAACAATCAATATATCTTGAACAGCAAAAATAAATGCAGAGCTTCTTGGAATACGATAACATCGACTGTCTCCAATAACAATAATACAAATATAAATGGCATTAATAAAATAAATTTTGACAATCATGTATATACCAATCCAGATGACATTTGTAATAGATTTAATAATTTTTTCCTAGATTCAAGAAATAAAAATCGCCAAAAACAAAATCAAAATATGACATATAAAAAATATCTTACTAATAATAATCCAAACACAATATTTTTAAGGCCAGTGGATCATGGTGAAATATACAAAGTAATAATGGATCTAAAAAATAGTAAATGTTGCGGGTACGACAACATATCAACTAGGATTCTCAAACTGTGTGCTCCATATATATGCATTGCTCTTGCTCATGTCATCAATTTGTCTTTTAATGAGGGTATATTTCCTGATGAGCTGAAAGTATGCATAGTTAAACCATTGTTCAAAAAGGGTGATAGAGAAGATCCATATAACTTTAGACCAATTACTTTACCGCCTATCTTATCCAAAGTATTTGAGAAGCCTTTTTGTGTAAGGCTAAATGAGTTTCTGGATAAGTATAACATTCTTCATCCTAATCAGTATGGCTTTCGTAAAAATTGTTCCACGACATTAGCTTGCTTCGATCTCATAAAATCAATAACGGAGACTATTAATGACAGAACGCCTAGGCCGGTAATGTCTACTTTTCTTGACATGACCCAGGCATTTGATCTTGTGAACCAGGAGAAGCTTTTGGATAAGCTTCATCACTACGGCATACGAGGCAAAGCTTATGAATGGGTAAGAAACTACCTAAGGGATCGGCCTCGGTGCACTGAGGTAACCAAAATTAAAAAAAATGTCATAAAACTCCAAATAATTCAACTTATAGATCAACTTTTAGAAATTGTAATACCGGTGTCCCGCAAGGAAATATTCTTGGACCGATTTTATTCTTAATTTATATAAATGATCTTCCAAATTCCACAAGCCATCAAACAATACTTTTTGCAGATGATACAACATTAATCATTAAGTGTGATGACAGAAATACCTATGAAGCTGCTATAAACACGGCTCTAAATGACATTGTTAATTGGATGACGGCGAATGACTTAAAAATTAATTTAAGCAAAACTAATTTTATGCAATTTTCTTCGTATAATTCTAAACAGTTGCCAATTGACGTAAATCACAATAATAATAAAATTGATAAAGTCAAATCATTTAAGTTTTTAGGCATTATTGTTGACGAGCATTTAAATTGGAAGGCCCACATAAATGAAATTTGTAACAGGCTTAATCGTTTCGTATTCGCTTTGAAACGATTAAGACAGACAGTTTCAAAGAATGCTGCGCTAACGGCCTACCATGGTTATGTTTCATCTGTACTCAGCTATGGCCTAATCATGTGGGGAAATTCTGTCGAACTTGATAAAATCTTCAAGGTACAAAAAAAGTGCATCCGAGCTATCTGTAATGCATGGATGGACGATAGCTGTAGGCCACTCTTTGAGCAACTTAATATCCTACCCTTACCTTGTTTATATATAAGAGACATTTGTGTTTTTGTAGAATCTCACTCTAAGTTCTGGCCTAAGAGAAGTGAAGTTAATCCAAGGCAGACTCGTCCTAGTGTTATGAACAGATTGTATCAACCCGCTTGCTACAAAGAAATTTACAGACGTAATGTTTATAATATGTGTATTTGTTTGTTTAATTTGCTTCCCAATGATATGAAATTGCTTAAAGGTAAAATTTTCAAATCTAAATTGACAAAATGGTTACTGGAACATTGCTTTTATTCAACAAAAGAATTTATTGACTATTGCAACAACCACAAATAATTATTTTTAAAAATGTCTTGACATGATTCAGATTTATTTTTTCGTATTTGGTTAAATTTAGTTTTTTCAAGTCGTGGTGGCGGAGATACTGTATTGTCTCCAGACACTTAATATTTGCATGCCTGCATGCAGTAAAATACATGTTCTATTCCATAATAATCAGACCTCAATTTCCTGTATTTACGTGCAAATAAATGATTTATGATTTATGATTTAAGAGATGGTAGTAGGCCACCCCTTGGTGGCCTACTACCATCTCTTAAAACCATGCAAGAACGATTGAGTAAGGGAGATGTCGCCTTACATCATGTATTGCGCTGTCTCGCTTACTCACTCGTCCTTGCATGGTTTTAAGAGATGGTATTAAGCCACCTGACTCTGACTATAGACTTACTTGACTGGGATAGATTACTGACTTGACGTTTTTGACTTGATTAAAGTAGGACTGAAGAAGATTAAAATTTCAAGAAAGGCCTTAATGAACTTGTTTCCAGGGCCGTAAAATTATTGTAAAATAAAAGGCACGTTCGTTTTTATTGTGACCACACTGTGGCACTATACTATATAATGGTAACATCGTCTAGTAAAATGACGTCATGAACTATAAAACTTTAAAAATTCATATAAAATTAATAATAATAATATAAGCGAAAAAAATCAAATTAGTTTCCTAAAATAGTCTAAATTTTCAGTTAAAAATATAAAAAAAAAAACATTTTGACGTGACAACGTCTTAAATTAGGTTGCGGCTGGGAGTCACTTATGAAAAAGTGTAACGCTCGGTAACGTTACGATGCGCTCACAATGAGAGCGAGTGAGAGGCACGCGTCCCCTAAGAGCGAGAGAGACAGACTCAAAGTCGTTGTCACGTAAAACTTTCGCCCGTATACCGACTTTACAGGCAACCAATTTTTTTTTTAACTTAGCATACCCATCTATATTATGACTAGTTTCCATGGCCGTAAAATGTATTAATAAAACCGATCTTGCCGAAAAAAAAACACGTCAACTTCATACACTACTGTCACTGTCACAGTCACTGGCTCAATCAAATCGTAATAATCTAGCTCTGTGTAATCTAGTATCGTAATGGTAACTAATCTACAGCGCCAAATAAAAATAATTTATACGTTTTTATAATCTGAAATAAATTAACGTGTGAATTTTATCCTATAGCTGAATGTTCAATTAATCAGTTCCTATAAGTTTAATTTAAACATGGAAGTTATTGTCGCGAATGTTGACCACATCAAATTTGACATAGATTATGCCTTGGAAGAGCAATATGGAGCTCTTCCTTTACCTTTCCCAGGCATGGACAGTAAGTCATTCACACCTATTGTTTTGTGTCCTAAAACTGCAGTAGAAATCATTCTGAAAATTCAAAATTAAAATTTTACACTTTCAGAATCCACGGCAGCAGTGTGTGAGTTTTTCAGCCAACCAGGCGGCTGCAGCAACGGTCCGCAATGTCCCTACAGACACGTTCGTGGGGACCGAACGGTTGTCTGCAAGCATTGGCTTCGAGGTCTCTGTAAAAAGGGAGACCAGTGCGAGTTCCTTCATGAATATGATATGTCCAAAATGCCAGAATGTTATTTCTATGCAAGATTCAATGCTTGTCACAATAAAGAATGCCCATTTCTACATATCGATCCAGAGAGCAAGATAAAAGACTGCCCTTGGTATGTTGTCATTTTTAAATTGAGCTACATTAAGCTGTAGTGTGCTAGTCTGCTTAGCTAACAAGATTATACCCTAAACAGATTAGTTAGTAGTTACTAAAGTGTGTATTTGTTGGGTAATGAACACACCATTTCATGTGTTAAAATTGAAGTCCAGGAAAAATCTGATAATTATCTTATATCTGATCTATCTATTATCTTATAGCTTATTATCTGATTTTTCCTGGCCGAGGATCAAACTCATAACTTTTGGAAACAAACAAAAGAAGTTTACAATTACTCCACAGAGCTAGATATAGAGCAACTGGGAAACATGCTTAAATGTAGGGAACACTGGTAGTGCTACACTAAAAAGAATATTAATAAATAAATTATTCTGTCATTCATATATTTATTTGTAGAATTTTATTTTGTAATTTTAGAAATAAAAATAGAATTGCCTTTATTCAGATTTACATATTAACTTAAAAGCACCTTTAAATTTTTTGTAAAGCAGCTTAAAAGTAGAAAAAATATCATTTTTTCACCACATGGCCTAGTCTAATGGTATTTACTTAACATCATCCTAGATTTTCTAGTTTAGTAAGTCATTCATCACTATTTTATAAGTGAAGCAACACTGTCATGAATGTTGTGTAATGTTCAGGTACGACCGCGGTTTCTGCCGGCACGGGCCGCACTGCCGCCACCGGCACGTGCGGCGCGTGCTGTGCCTCAACTACCTGGCGGGGCTGTGTCCCGAGGGCCCGGCCTGTAAGTACATGCACCCGCGCTTCGAGCTGCCCGCGCCGCCCGAGCAGACCAAGGACGCAAAACGCCTGCCCGTGTGTCACTACTGCTCTGAAGTTGGACACAAAGCATCTACTTGTCACAAGATACCTGCTGAAGTAAGTCGTTGCAGTACAATCTGATTACTAATAAAGATCTGTGAATCTTAAAATGCACTTATAAATGGTATACGGTTTTCATAAAACAAAAATATTGATAAAGATGTGAAATGCTGTATGTAAATAGTAAAGTTTAAATCGTCTTGTTACAGCAAAGAGAAGCAGCTCAGAGACAAGAGGAAGCCCGTTACCGCGCGCTGGGCTATGTGAAGCCGGCGGCTGATGGCGAGGAAGCCGGCCCGAGACTGCAGCGCATCATGCACAAGCCTCTGGAAGAGGTTACGTGCTTCAAGTGCGGCACCAAAGGACACTATGCTAACAAGTGCCCCAAAGGACATCTGGCATTCCTCTCGAGCCAGGCCAACCAGAATAGCCAACCAGTGTTCAAAAAACCCAACTAGTATAAGTATGTGAAGCCTAATTAGGCTTCATGAGACCCCAGTGAACACGTGAAATAACTAAGAAGTGTAGAAACTGAAGAATTTTATTAAGTTACAAAAGTCGAAGATGTTCTGTATTTGTATTGATAAGATTTAAATATTAAAATAAGAGTAAAAAATTCATTCTGTTTACCTTATTTTAACGAAACCTGGACTGGAGACACACAGGCTGTGTTGCCAAATTTATATATTTTTTTATTATACTTATTTAAAAATAAAAAACGGGAACTTTTTACAAATACTTATTATTAAATTAAACTATTTTATACGGCTTTTATACTTTACATTGCTCTGTAAAGTGCTTGAAACGTTAGGTATAAATAAGTAAGCAATAAACGCGATAGAAAACCGTATAAAATAGTTTAATTTAATGTGTAACAATCGCGAAAACATAAGAAATCAATACTTATTATTTTATAAACTACTATTAAATTTAAAAAAACCCACGACACGACATATTTTCTTTTCTGTGGTGACGGTCGACTGATTTACCCCCCACATATTATTTGCAAAATTGCGCTGTTTCGCTTATTTACTGGATGTTGCATGGTTGAACCACGTCTCTTCTTGCATTGTTTTAAGAGATGTTAGTATCCTCCAAGGCTGGCAGCCTGGTGGCTACTACCATATTGTAAAACCATGCAAGATCCAGTAAGTAAGGGAGATGTCGCCTTACATCACGTATTGCGCTGTCCCGCTCACTCACTGGATCTTGCATGGTTTTAAGAGATGGTAGTAGGCCACCATCTTTTAAAACCATACAAGATCCAGTGAGTAAGGGGGATGCCGGATGTCGCATTACATCATGTATTGCGCTGTCCCGCTTGCTCAACCGTTCTTGTATGATTTTTAGGGTTTTTAGAGATGGTGAGATGGTAGTAACCCCCTTGGTCCCTTACTACCATCTCTAAAAACCATTCAAGATCTAGTGAGTAAAGGGGATCGCTTTACATCATGTATTGCGCTGTCTCGCTTACTCACTGGATCTTGCATGGTTTTAAAGAGATGGTGGTAAACCACCTGTGGTGGTGGTATGTGTCCATCAGTCAGGCAGAGACGTCAATGTCAGTACGTTAAAATAAGTGTTTAAGCATTGCAGGATTCCGATTTGCAGGGTTGTTGTCACAGAGGACTTTTGTATAATAGGAAATAGAGACCAATCTTCGCTGCAAAAAAGGGAAATAAAAATTTTACATAGAAACTAGCGCCATCTAAATTTCGTATTTTCAACTTTTATGCATGTATAGATGTACTAGCTAAGATGAGTGTGTGGTGGGTGTATGTGTGTGTGATGTACTATATCGGGCAGTAAATAAAATTTTGTTTAGGAGGATATTTTGTTATTATTCACAATGTCTATATAGTTGCCAAAAAACTAAACCAATCCTGGAAAATTTTATTTAACTCTATATCTATAAACATTAACATAGACATTGTGATATAACCTCGTGAAGTAAAAATAATTATAAAATTCCATCAAATTTATTTTCAAACAACATTTACAAATATTTTTCCATCTCCGCTGATAAAGTCTGAGTCCTACCTATCTCACAAACACCACAACAATCACAGAAGTCCTATCTCACAAATATAATAACTACGATATCAAAATAGTCATAGGAGTCCTATCTCACAAATCTTCACTCTTTGTTCATCATATCATTTAAGTCAGAGCAACTTGGCTCAACTCAACGGAAATTCAAAACACCATAACACATACTAATGAGAATATTAAAAGTCGTCAAGCATGTGAAAAGCAAAAGGCAAAAAAACATGGTGGAAATCTTGGAGTTGAAGAGTAGATTTGATCTCAGTGTTGCCATTAAGTTACAGGATGATCTTACTAAAAGGTTGTGTTTTTCTTTTCTTTTATCTTTTCTTTTTAATGAACATAATACGTAACTAACGCAAATAATTTCTAATATATTTTTAGATGTTTCACAAATGTTTATAATGTGATACGCATTAATTTTTTTTTTTAAATTTTAGCTGTAATCTACCATTTTCGAAACTATGACTAAAATGGTATCTCTGTACCTTGCTTGTGAGTTCTTAGTGACATCTATGGCATATTTATCAAACTTTTTAGTTGTTGTAATACTTGTATTGCCATCTGTTAATTATATTTAAAATTTTATTACCCGACTAAATTACAATGGTCACGCATCAAATGAAAAATGCAGCAAGTTAGACTACATTTCTAATTTATTATCCTTAAACTTAATAATTTCTTTTTTCTTTGTATGGAGTTTAATGTCGCTGGTTGTTGTCATTAGGAGTTATTGTTCTGTGGTTGTTGGTTGTCATTGATTTGATTGTCTTGTCACTTTTTGTCGAATCGAAACTCGAAATTAAACAGTGCGCTGTTCGTTTATCGTAATTATTGTATTTTAGCAAAACGGGTCCTGTTAAAGAGTGAATAAAAAGTAAAAACTAATTATTTATTGTCCTCCTCAGTGAAGCGAGTAATCGCTGAGAGGTTATTCAAATTCAACGCAACGCTTGAATAACAATAACATGGTAAGCACGTGTTTTAAATTACTCATGCATATTATATCTTTTTATGAACAATACACATTGAATTATTTCATAATAGGTTCTCAGTTCTCGCCAAATATATAATCTGTACAAAAATATCTAAATACGAGAAACATGTCAATGTGGGAGAAGTTAGGTTATGTTTGTTTGGATGCTTCAAGGTAGGTTGATTTAGAATGTACGCTATAATGCTTAAATGATAAAATGAAATGTTGTTTTTAGGCCGACGAAGCAGCAGTTAATCCCAAAGCGTATCCCCTGGCGGACGCAGCGCTGACCGCCAAGATCTTGAACCTCGTTCAACAAGCTGCCAACTACAAGCAGCTGAGAAAAGGCGCCAATGAAGCCACTAAAACCTTGAACAGAGGTCTTTCAGAATTCATAATAATGGCTGCCGATGCAGAGCCCCTCGAGATTGTACTACACATTCCTATTTTATGCGAGGACAAGAATGTGCCATATGTGTTTGTGAGGTCCAAACAGGCGCTAGGGCGCGCGTGCGGCGTGTCCCGTCCTATCATATCCTGCTCTATCACCATCAACGAGGGCAGCCAGTTGAAGCCCCAAATTCAAAGTATTCAACAAGAAATTGAAAGACTATTAGTTTAGTGATGTGCTATATAATATGCTATTTTCGTAAATACAATATATAATCCAAGTAACTTTTTCATTTGATCACTGGCAATGTTATCTGTTTCTAATGTAGCAATTAGCTTTTATTACTAGCCCAAGCTCGACCTTTACTCTTTATTACTGTGGAAGTTTTGGAAAATGTTCTGAGAATTGTCTTTTAAAGATGTGCTGTTTTAGTTACAAAGCTCTAATTTTAAATGTACATAAGTGAGATTTTTCTTTCTCATTAGAATTAATTACTGCTTTCCATTAGGTGGGCCGTATGCCTGTTTGCCTACTAAATTTTATAAAAAAAATACATTACAGCCCAATTTTAGGGTCAGGTGGACACCACGGGGTACAGCTGGAATGAATAACAGAATAGAGTACTGACTCTTTAGTTTTTATTGTTTCTTTTAGATTTTAGTGACAATAAATTATACATAATGGGATATTGGAAAAATTATAAACAGGTGTAAAAGTAAATATTCCATAAATTTAATATTTAAGCATAACTTCACATAAACCGATTCAGTCAAACTTTTCAACCGTGGTCATGACTCAAAAAACTTCTTTGCTATTAAGTTCCACTTGTCTTCCCACCTAGATTTTTGAAACTCTGCTAGCTCACCCTTCATTTTTGTCAATATTTCATTCTGTGTTTTATTATTTGGGAAATCTTTGAACCAAACAATAATTTTTTCAGATAGCTCATGGCTATTTATAAAAGTATATCCATTTCTGCCATTCTTAACTAATTCATTCAAACTGAAACAAATTAGAATTTATTAGATTATTTATTTATCTAACCGTGTGGTCACGGACTGGAACAGGCTCCCCGAGAGTGTCATCGCTGCACCTTCAGTCAACGCTTTTAAAAATAGATTAGACAAAGTATAAAATCTCCAAACTTAAGATGCACACGCATCAGCTTTATATGCTGCTAGTGTGTTTAAGAATATAAATAAATAAATTAGTAAAAACCAACAAGTACAATTTCCGTCAATAAGTGATAAGAATATCCTATATTGAAAATAAACAATTTGAATTTGAAAAAGTACAAATCTGACTCATGCACAAAGGGTTCCATACCATTATCTATACATAACAAATTAAAAATATACATACCACCTAAAATCATATGCACATACAGGCAACCCGGCTCCAAACATATCCACAACTTTCATAGGCAGGTCCAACCCCGATGAACTGGTATGCAGGCACACCCCTAGGTCTGCACTGGCTACCATACAGGGGTAGTCACATGCCTCGAGCCAAGGTGTCACCACAGTGACATGTTTCCAATTACGTTTAGCAATTTGGTTGATGTAGTTTTGTTTCATAGGACCCTTGCCTGTAATCACACAGAGCAGCTTGGGCAGTTTGGATGTGTCCGCGAGACTGTACGTTGTTTCATACACTGAAAAGAAAATTATGTATAGTAACAATGTAAGGTTAGCTGGATGGTATCAGTTCAAACGGCTTGGGTTACCTTTTAAAAGTCTCTGGGATGAGATGACTGTATCAGATGTAAAGCATTGATTAAAAAATTTACTCACATAAATACATTAATTAATTCATGAGAACTGGTCTCACCTTGTAACGCCTGCATCAAGATGCTAAAGTCCTCATCTTGGGTCCAACTGGTGCTACTGAAGAGCACCCCTGGCCGATCAGGTCTCAGCACTACTCCATCTTCTGTCACTTCAGTCACAGCAGTCTTGGTCACCCCATCTCCAGCATTCAACTGTTCCCTGCCAGGGCTCCCAAATTGGGGGTACTGCTGGCAAAGCTTGATAAACAACTTATGCTTCTCCTCAGTGGTGATGGGGTGAAATATTTTTGGCGGCCTGTCATGAAGAACTGTTGCTCTAGAAGAGATAAGTGAGATTCAACATATGGGCTTTGCAGATTATTTTTAAGAAGGAAATACATTTGTTAAATGTCTCAAATCTGAACACTGTTTTTAACAGAAAATGCTGCAGTGGTTTCTGCCACTTCTTCTTCTCCACTTTGATCTTTGGAAGTAGTGGTAAACTTAGTATAAGTTAGTGATGATTGACGTCAACAATATCTAAGAAAATAGATAGGTACTTTCATAATATCATTAGATAAATTTTAGGGGAAGATATGTCTAGCAGTAGACTTCTTGTGACTATGATATTTACTTACTTGAATAGGTACTTACTGTATATCCCAATTATCTAATAAATCAGCTTTCATAGCATAAGAGACACAAAGATTGTACCGAGCTGATTGGCCAAAGTACCTCTCTATGAATTTCGATATCTTTAGCAAAAAGTGATCAGGGGGCAACGCCAGGGCCATTATAGAATATGCATAGTTGTGCCAGTCGACGATGAACGTAGCCCTCGTCACCAGGCAGTAGAACCGGCACACGGGCAGTGTGGGAATCGCTGGCGGGTTCTGGCATAATAAGTAATCACATCGGCCACTCACTACCAAAGTCAAAAACAAACTTATTGTTTGCCATATCGCTTTCAGCAGATATTGAACCAGCTTTGGTCCTTTGTTGAAAATCAAAGGATTTAACTTGGTTATTCTAATTCTAGGATGATCCAGTATTTCTCGGAGAGGTGTAGATTCCAAATAGCTGATAATAATAACATTGAAACCATTGTCTGCAAGAGATAATGAGTGGTATTGCATACGTGGGCTTCTACCTATGTCGCCCAACACAACAACCTTTGCGGTCTTTACAATTTCTTCCATATTATATTGTATTCAGTCTATTTAATGACCTATTAAAAAACTCTTTTTTATTTCACCGGCATAATCAATAATCATTACAATACCAAAACTTTAAACTAAAACTTAAGTATTCTATTCTACTTTTTTTTATATAATACTTTTTACGGCCATGGAAACTAGTCCTTTAAGGCCTTTCTTCATTTTATTAATCTTCTTCAGTCCTACTTTAGTCAAGTCAAGTCAAAAAGTCCAGTCAGTAGTCTAGTCAAGTGAGTCAGTCACATGGCTAAGTGAAGCGGTGGAAAAATTTCACTTAGCTATATCATGGAGATTTTGGTGACAAAGATAAAAAGTCACGTAATCGACACTGTATCACTTCCCAACACTCACGCTTGTTCACGAACACTGCGAATAATAATCCACCAATATTAAGCACAAATACTCGATAAAACTTAAGTTTTGGAAATTAAATACAGCGCGGAAATAGCGACAGTTTACTTTCCCTCCAAAAACTCCCTATCGTTCGTTATCAGTTTTACAACTGTCAATAGTTTTTTTTTTTTGATGTGGCTATAATCCACAATATGGCAATCAAACTTATAAAGCTTATTTTTGCCAGTATTAAGTTTTATATAAATGTTCTTCATTTTGTTGAGTCACAGTCAAGTCAAGTCAGTCATGTCTACTCAAGTTAGTCAAGGGCTAAGTGAAGCGGTGGAAGTTTCACCCGGCATTATCTTGGGAGATTTTGGTGACAAGGATTAAAGTCACATAAACGACATTGTACCACTTCCCAACACTCACGCTTGTTCACGAACATTGCGAATAATAATCAGCCAATATTATAAGTTTTGGAAACTAAATACAGCGCGGACATAGCAACAGTTTACTTTCCCTCCAAAAACTCCTACACATGACTTGACTTATCATGCAAATGACGACCACAGAACACTATACTGTCTGAGAACGAGGAATCCCATTGAAAGCCCTTAGTTAGGCACACATTAGATGCTCATGCACGCATGATGGTTTTCCATCAAACAAAGGGATGGTACTCGAAAAGTGAATTGAATAGACTGATTTCCAAACATAAATCCTAATTTGTTTAGTTTAAATCAAGAATTTTGCGATGATTTACGATGGAATAATTAAATCAACTGATTTCCAAACAAATCGTCGCAAAATCTTGATATAAATTAAAAAAAATAAAATTTCCATCATGCACGCATGAGCGTCTAGGGTGCGCCTTAGGCACACTGCGTGCATATGGACCAACACTTGCGTGTTGCGCGAATAATAATCCACCTTTATTTATGCACAAATACTCAAAAAAACACAAATGAGGAAATAAATACAATGACGATAGCTGTGACTTTAGCTTGGCGCCAAAACTCCAGTTTTATTTTATTTATTTCAATATTTTTATGGCACTGGAAACAAGTTCTTTAAGGCCTTTCTTTTAATAATCTTCGTCAAATCAAAATCGTCAAGTGGTTGGTCAATCATCTCTGAAAACCATGCAAGATCCAGTGAGTAATCGAGACAGCGCAATACATGATATAAGGTGACATCTCCCTTACTGGATCTTGCATGGTTTTAAGAGATGGTGGTAAGCCACTAGGTCTGCTTAAACAGTTTATGGTAACGAAAACCTCTTGTTTACTATTCAAGTGGCGTTAGTGTCGCAAATTCAAGGCCTTAATAAAACAAAGAAAAAGGTACAAATGACAATGTTGTGTCAGTGTCAGAATTTGACGCCCGGTGCCAAAAATCAAAATATTTTCCCATTCATTCATTAATAATAATAATTTGTTTGTTCAACAAACTTTGTTGTGTTCTCAGAAGAACGAACCTAAGATAGTTCGTCAGAGGTTGTGTTGTGCTTATATTACTTAATATATTATATTTGGTGCTGTGGGTGGCCAGTTGTGGTCAAAACCGTTTACTATTAAGATATTCCTTACCAAACCAAGCCAAAACGAACAAAACTATCCCCCTTAACATATTCTTTCTAATTTGTTTGTGCCCTCCAGTGCACACAGTCAAAACCTTGCAACAAAACAAAACCTAAAGTAAAGTATCTATTTCGGAAGAATTTTTAGGTACTTTTATGCCTAGGTAGTGTTTAAAGTAGTAGTAGTTAGTAGTACATAGTCTGATAATTAATGATAAAATAGTACAGTTTCCCGCGAAGCTTAAGCCTTTGTTGTGATTTTTAGACACTGAAAATCTAATCCGAAGAAAGAACTTAGAATAAAGATATGTCGAGCGTGTTACTTATAAGACATTTACCATCAACACTGTCTTTTCAAGATAAGGAACAACTTTTAAAACACTTCGGAGCGGAAAAGGTTTGGGAAACCAAGTCAAAACGAAACTATGTCTTCGCATCTTTCGCCAACGCTGAAAAAGCCAAAAGCTCACTGCTACGTCTCCACCAGCTGGAAATAGCCCGGAGAAGATTAGTTGTGGAGTATTCCTTTGACAATGAGCCTATATTTCAGAAATCTGATACTGAACAAACTTCATCTACTACAAAACATGTGACAGAGTTCCTCAGAGTCCTCAATGCTTGGAATCCCTCTGTGGACTTCTACCAGCCTCCCCCAGTGCACATAAACTACAAATACCCAGATATAAACACTAACACAATTGTCAATATAGTATCTGCTTTATTATCCCATAAACCATTTTACATACAAACACTGCATTTGATGAATAAAATGTGTCTAGATGTGCCTTTCCACGAAAACAAGCAAGCTCAGCAATGCTTCCAGGAAACATTCAGACCATATTTCCTGGATGAAATTGTTCCTGCTCCTACTGTGCAATCCGATGATGATGAATCTGAAATATCAAGTGATGAACATGAGAAACAGAGCCAGCCTGCACCGCTGTCTGTGAAGCGTCTTCAAACACTTCCAAAAACAAGGAAAAGACCAGCGGCCATACTATCTACGGCTTCATTACCAAAAGTTCGAAAAGTTCCTGTCAACCAGGATGAAGTGTTTGAGAATGTAGCGCTGCTCCCAGAAACAAAAAAGATATCAGTAGTAGTGGCACAAGATGCTCTGCAGAAGGCTCATGAGGAGCCTGAAGTCATCGGGGAATTGGGTAAATTCCAGAAGCAGGAGCAACCACAGACTGTTGATGAGACACCTACAGAACAAGAACCACCAACTATAACAAGAAAAGAATTGTTGAAAAATAGAATATCATACAGAGACATGAAAATTCTACCAGTTTTCAAGAACTACCACCCGGGGCAGCCATCCATGAGGTTGTACATCAAGAACCTGGCTAAAACTGTCATTGAACAGGATGTTAAACGAATATACAAACACTACATAGAACACCTTACTGAAGATGATGTAGGATTTGATGTGCGCGTGATGCAGGAGGGCAAGATGAAAGGACAAGCGTTTGTGACATTTCCCTCTGTAGAAATAGCTGAGACAGCACTACATGAGACTAATGGATATATGTTAAAAGAAAGACCAATGGTTGTACAGTTTGCTCGAGCTGCAAATACAAAAACTATAGAGTAATTGCTGTAACTTTTATTCTATCTCCCATTGTGATTTATTGAATAAATCCTTCATCGCTATATCTCGACTGCTCATAGAAATGTACAGATTTTATATAAATCACCACCATCATAAAAATAAATTATGCATACATAATAATTTTTGTTTTAAAATTAAGACATTAGAATTTGAAACATAACCTTGTATGTAGATGTTTTATTTAATTTCAAAATGTTATCTTTCCAAAAGATAAAATAAGACAACAAAATCATTAAAAATTATATTTGCATAATTTCAATAGTATAAGGCAACTTTTCTTCTTCTTCATTAGCAACATTCCCAGATACTACTTGCTGCAGCACGGGCAGCAGTTCGTCTATGGTCAGCAAGTGATCCACTAACTCCTGGCAAACCGTCATGATGTTCTCCAACACCTTCCCAACTTTCTCGTCTTTAGTCATCAAAAACTGTTGGTAGAACGCGTCCATGAACAGAGTGCACCAGTCACACAACTTACTCTCATATTCAACACTTACATGTTCATCAGGGTTTGTCAATAAGTAAGTTATATAGCTCATCAGAAACAGTGTGTTATTCAGTGACAATCCTTCTCTCAGATATGGAATAAGTAGTGCATCACTGAATTCTATTCTCAATATCTGATTCATAAAATATTTATTTTTTTGACTGCTGAAGAATTCTGCACATGCTTTCTCATCTGCCACATTCAGGTCCCTGGGATCCATCTGCTTCACAGCATAATTAAGTAGCATTACTAAAACTGTCTCAGGAATATCTGTCAATGATTTCAAGAGGCGGAGAATATTTTTTGTGGGCTCATTGTTTTCCAGTAGCTTTGGGATCACAAGAGAGCCAATGGCCCTCTCTGCTAGACCAGGATTGATAAGGTCGTTTATTTCTTCACAGGTTTGTAAAGTTGGTTCAGATGAATCCCATTTGGCAATCTCCATTTGCCCCTCTTTGATAATCTCATGGGACCCTAATAGGTTTGATAAGTTTCTTTTTGTTTCAAGAACATATGGCAACATGCCAATGTGATTAGAAGCTTCTTGTATGATGCGTCCATTCATGCAGTATAGTTTGGCACCTTCAGAGTACATCTTCATGGGATATCTGCATGAGCCAATACCTAGCATGGTGTTGTAGACCACAATGACTGCTCCATCTTGTTCAGAATTGTTGCCAAATAAAATGAGGTGGTCTTTGCCCATCCATGCGAGAGAGACCATGCTAACTGTGGAAACCCATGGCACTGTTCCGACAGTCTTCCAAGATTTTTTGATCAAATCGTACATAACCAGCTTTGAATCGGACCCTGAAACAAACAAGTTCGTTCATTGAGACAAATTGCAAACTGCAACTGTATTTCATATGTTTTTTGCTGCTTATTATTGACTCCATGAAGCTTCTATTTCAGCCAGCTATTTTTTATGAACCTTTATTTTCTTGGCAGCAGAATGAATATTTACAACTTACTGATAAAGTACAACAGATACTCACATAAAAAGAACACTAAAGGCTTCTCTGAAGTGCTTACAAGTCCTCCGACAATATTAACATTTTCTGTTCTTGTCACCTTCACCCTGCTAAGTTTTGACTTATCTAAATCTCCAAGCTCGTCCCTTATAGGAGAGTTGACAATTTCGTAATTGTCAGCGCCTTCTTTAACAACATAACAGATATGATCTGTTTTTCCCAGTGTGTAACAGCCAGAGTCAATTATTACTTCTCCATCTTTCATCAATGATTTACATTCATAAGTCTTGCGGTTTTCTATAGCATATGACAATGACGCACAGTTTCCATTGGAGAATATCAGGAGTGGGGCCTGCGCGTCTCTTGGTATGATTTTCAGAATATTCAGTGGAAACTGTAAGTTGAAAAAATATAGGTTTCCTTTCCTAGTATAACTTGATGTGTATATGCATGAAGCAGTCTTTCAACTCTTTTGCTGCCAGAATTTTTATAACTATACAAAACGTAAGTACATTATTTTGTTAAGTTAAAAGCACCTGGTTGTTTTAGTCAGGTGCTTTAAGTGGAACAATTAATTCTCGGCGAGCGTGTATGACGAGAGTGATGAGTGTGCGAGAGGTATGTAAGGATTGTAGCCAATGGAAATCTCTAGTCTCTGCCTACCCCTACGGGAGACAGGCATGATGATATGTATGTATGAATATGAGTATACTCATATAATATAATACAATACCTATAAAGATTTTTTGCACCTGTAAAAATATAGGTACTATGAATTACAAACATGAACAATATAACAGGCGGTATCATCATTTATGCAATCTACTTGACAACCCAAATATTCAGTGATTGTTTACAAAATTGATAGCAGCCAAAAAGGTTACAAATTATGTCACAAAGTCACAATACAATATCTTATTTTTTCCTTGATGTACACTGTGCACAATTTAAAACATTTCTGCTTTTGATGGTGGAATCCACCACCAGTCAAAGGGAATGGAGCTTCTGATAATCCTCAAGCCACTTTGGACCACAATCCAAAATAAAAATATTGCAGGAAGATATTTAATAGTTGTACCTTATATTTTTTGATTTTGTCTAAATTGTCAGAGTCTTCCTTCCACATCTTGATGATGTTTTTGTTGAAAACACCAACATAATTATCCTGCTCGGCATCGTAAATGACTGGGGCAGTAATATGGTCTTTCGACGTCCATCCGCCGACTTGCTTTTGATCTGAAAGCTGAAACAAATTTTAAGCGGTGATGTATATTTCACAATTTTTTTTTTTAAATGTGGTTACCTCTGACATAAATACAGTAGCTAACAGGAATAAAAAGCTGTATTTTCCGTTTTCCCAATGGATGGCTGGTAGATAATGCTCTTAGATATATTATAATTATTTTGACTTGTAAACAATAAAAAAGTTAATACTAACTCTGTATTTATTTACAACATTGCGTCCTAATGTAACCATAACATACTCGCTTTCTTTATCTTTGGACACTCCAAGAAAACTTTTTTGGTCTATCAAAGGGCACAATACATAATAATTATGTAATTTAGCCATTTTAGCTATAACACATAATTATACTGCTGTTTATTGAAAATACATTCAGATTTTATTTGTACGTATTGGGATTTTTGTGAACTTATTTAAAAACGTGATTCCGTGAAATGCATGCAGACATGCAGTTATTTTTTCCAATTTTGACTTTGACAACTGTTGCAAACTTGTCAACTTTTTTACTTTTTCACGGTTCACGCAAGTGGTGGTCCATATGCACGCAGTGTGCCTAAGGCGCATCCTAGACGCTCATGCGTGCATGATTTAAAACCATCAAACAAAGGGATGGTACTCGAAAAGTGAATTGAATAGACTGATTTCCAAACAAAAATCCTAATTTGTTTAGTTAAAATCAAGGATTTTGCGATGAGTTACAATGGAACAATTAAATCAACTGATATCCAAACCAGGGATGTTGCGAATATTCGCATCCGCATCCGCAAATGCGGAGCTTCCGCAAAGATTTCGACATCTGCATCTGCATCCGAATCCGCAATAAATCAATGCGGATTTTAATGCGGATGCGGATGTCATACGAGTTGCGACAAAAAAGAAAAGGGGCGGGGCCTGTGAATGGCGCGTGCCGTTCGCGCGCGACAATGACCAATGGGAGCGAAAAAAAAGGTGATAAGATCCGACGCGTTTATTGTGGTGCATCGATTGTTTCGTGTAAATAAATCATTACGTGTTAGTTTGTGCGAACAATTATTTAGTAGCGCGGGTTTAATTTATGCGCCTTTTCGGTAACCGGCTTGAATCTGAAAAAAACGGCATTATTGCTATTTATTAAGTATAATGCTTCTATTTTTGACTTCGAGTACTAATTTAAAAAAAAAAAGTGAAGTTTAAAATTTTGGAATTCATTTGTTCACTTTCATTCTGAAACATGTTAATTATTACTTTAATACAAAAGTATTAAGTATAGTAAAAACTTGTAATACATTAATAAAAATGATTATAATAATTTTGTATTGATTTAATTCTTCATTTATGTACTATATTTATATAGGATCTGAAACATCCGCATCCGCATCCGCGGATGTGAGCCTCTTAAAATCCGCATCCGCATTCGCATCCGCGGATGTGAAAAAATCGGGATCCGCAACATCCCTGATCCAAACAAATCATCGCAAAATTCTTGATATAAATTAAAAAAATTAAAATGATTTGTTTGGAAATCAGTCGATTCAATTCACCTTTCGAGTACCATCCCTTTGTTTGATGGAAAACCATCATGCGTGCATGAGCATCTAATGTGTGCCTAACTTAGGCAAAACCATGGAAATCCGTCAATCGTGGCTCAACCGTGGCAAAACTGACAGCAAAACCTAGCGTGTAAGGTGCGCCTAAGGGCATTTCAATGGGATTCCTTGTTCTCAGACAGTATAGTGTTCTGTGGTCGTTTTTTTTTTTTGAATACTTTTACGGCCTTGGAAACTAGTCCTTTAAGGCCTTTCTTGAATTTATTAATCTTCTTCAGTCCTACTTAAGTCAGTCAAGTCAAAAAGTCAAGTCAGTAGTCTAGTCCAGTCAAGTTAGTAAGTCTAGTCAGAGTCAGATGGCTAAGTGAAGCGGTGGAAAAATTTCACTTAGCTATAACATGGAGATTTTGGTGACAAAGATAATTCAAGAAAGGCTTTAAAGGACTAGTTTCCATGGCCGTAAAACTATTCAAAAAAATAAAAATAATGTTATGTGTCAGTAGTACTGTCAGTGTCAGCCATGAATGATATGTATGAATATAACAAATATAATATATCCAACCACAAAACCACAAGTCAAAACGTATTAATTAACGTACTAAGTTAATGCTGCGCACTGTCCCGGGATTACATCATAAATTATATCTTTAGCAGATAATAACAGAACAGATAAGTTCCGTGGATAAGTATAGAACTGTGAACAAGTTCGCTTTAGTTCATTGTTGATCGTCAATCGCTCAACATGTCTACTGCCGGCAAAGTGATCAAGTGTCAAGCCGCCGTGGCCTGGGCAGCCGGGAAACCTCTGTCGCTCGAAGAAATCGAAGTAGACCCGCCCAAGGCTGGCGAAGTACGCGTTAAAATTGTTGCTACCGGCGTTTGCCACACCGACGCTTATACACTCTCTGGCAAAGATCCCGAAGGCGTCTTCCCTGTTATTTTAGGGCATGAGGGAGGCGGTATCGTTGAAAGCGTTGGCGAAGGAGTGACTTCAGTGAAGCCAGGTGACCATGTCGTCCCGCTGTACGTCCCTCAATGCAACACTTGCAAATTTTGCCTTAATCCTAAAACTAACTTATGCCAGAAAGTACGGATCACGCAGGGTCAAGGCTTGATGCCTGACGGCACGAGACGCTTCCGCTGCAAAGGTCAGGAGCTGTATCACTTCATGGGCTGTTCTACATTCAGTGAATATACAGTTGTTTTGGAGATCTCCCTGTGCAAAGTGGCCGAAGCTGCCCCTCTCGATAAGGTGTGTTTGCTCGGCTGCGGAGTACCCACTGGATATGGGGCAGCCTTAAACACTGCCAAAGTAGAACCAGGCTCTAACTGTGCCATCTTTGGACTGGGAGCAGTGGGCCTAGCTGTAGCTCTCGGCTGCAAGGCGGCTGGTGCCAAACGCATTATTGGAGTGGACATCAACCCGGACAAGTTTGAAGTGGCCAGGAGGTTTGGGGTCAATGAGTTTGTGAACCCTAAAGATTATGAGAAACCAATCCAGCAGGTCCTGGTCGATTTGACAGATGGTGGTCTAGATTATACTTTTGAATGTATTGGGAATGTTAACACTATGAGGGCTGCTCTGGAAGCATGCCACAAAGGTTGGGGTGTTTCAGTGATCATTGGAGTGGCTGGAGCCGGAGAGGAGATCAGCACTCGTCCATTCCAGCTTGTCACAGGGCGTACTTGGAAAGGAACGGCTTTCGGTGGATACAAGAGCCGTGATAGCATCCCCAAGCTCGTTGATGAGTACACAAGTAAGAAACTGCCCTTGGATGAGTTTGTGACCCACAATGTGCCTCTCAAGGAGATCAATGAGGCTTTCCACCTAATGCATACTGGCCAGTCTATCCGGGCTGTTGTACACTTTTAAATATTTAAATATAAGAATACCAACATATATTTTTGTAAGCATTTATTTGTTAAATTCTATTTATCTGTAAACCAGGCATAAAGTTTGTAATTGCATTTGATGCAAGTAAAATAATTACATTGCAAATCTCTTTTATTTTATTTCCCATTTTTAGCATTATGTCATTACTGTTTCCCATCAGCTATATAGGATAGTTCTACGGACTACATAAGCAATGTAAAAAATTAAATAAAATTTGTAAAAAGTTTGATTTCCAATAGACCTCAGAATAAATAACAAAAAAGAGGTTTGAATAAAATTATAACAATAAAAATTAGTTAAATACTGTGTAGTGGGAAGGAACAGCTGGAACAGTATACTTATTATATTGATGATGGTCTTTAATTATTAAACATATGGCTGTTATGATGAATATACACATGATTGAAAAAGGAAGCTATAGATCATAGAGTAATCTTTTGAAGAACAGAGGGGCTGGTAGTCAGGCAAGGGTCAAAGATGGTATTTTCTGGCGCCCATATAATGAATTCCAAGTCTATTTTTTTTCAAAGTAGCAATGCTAGTTAAGGCTAGTTTATGCTTGTAAGGTGTGATTTGAATAGTATTGGCCTTGCTTAGTAACGCTCCTTGACGGGGGCTAGCCAGATTAGACGTTTTTTGTACCTCTAAAAACATTACAGAATTAATTAATGTAGTTAATGACTTCTTAGTTAAAGGTTTATTATCCAGATACAATTGGTAAAGTAAAATGGAGTAGGAACTTTAGTAGTAGAATATAGTAACTAATTAGTACTAGAGATACATCAAGTTTGGTAGATTCAATGACAAGATAGAAGGCTGCTAAAGCGATTAACTCAGACCAATTTACCGCCTTTTACCGTCGTTCCATTACTTCCATACATAAGTGATTAGAATCACTAAAGTGGGTTCACATACAATCAACGACTTTGTTGACTGAGGCTGCTAGGTAGTATGGAACACTTTGATGAAATCAGACTATTGCTTGTGCTGTTATTGCTATTAATAGACCAAAAACAACATCGACTAATTTATGTTGGCAATTGGAATATAGGATGATATTCCAATAATACTAATAACTAATATTATAAAAGAGAAAGTGAGTTTGTTTGTTTGTTACGCTCACCTACTGCACCAATCTTCCTGAAATTTCGCATACACATAAATAGAAGTATTGAGAAAGATAAAGGTTACCTTTCATCCCGGGAAAAAGCACTGTTCCCTTGGGAAACACACGCGGACGAAAGCTAGTATTAAATAAAACACAACAAAATTAAGTAAGAAGTATATTTATATATATAACAAAATATACATTTATAGTTAATAAATATTTATACATCAAATATTAAAAATATTATTAAAAACAGTACTCTATGGTCTCCGGCGTGATAATAGACATCTCTTCTTCCCGTGGATGTTCTCGTAATTACGTACCTACCTTTCTTATGTCTGACTGGAGGCGGATTACACCAACAAAAGTAATGTCTTAATTTAGTGTTTCATGAATCGTTTTAGCCGACCCCGGGCTCGGAAGTATGGCTTGGAATGCAACCGGGATACCGCTTAGATAACGACGAGTATTTCGGCATTATTATACCCTCTGTCTATGGTCCAGCTGGTGGCGAGGTTTCCTCGGACATCAGCTGCTGGTAGCGCTCCACGTAGCTGTCGCATTGTTCTCCTGAAACAATCGCATGTTTTCATACTTTAATTGGCAAACCAGAATGGTTGTTATGTGATATATAATAATAATATAATGTAAAATCATCGGAATTAAGAAGTTATCTGTCAATTAAACTATTATCATAATGTTTTTACTGGTACAGTTATCTAATCTCCGTGTCGTATTAAACAAGAAGCACGCCTGGGTTTGTTTACGTGTTTACGAGATATTATAAATGATCTCTGATCTAGCAACACGTAGTGTTGCAGGCGTCCATGGGCTACCGTAAGCGCATTTCATCAGGGCCCACCTGATGTATGCTTGCTTTTCCAACCAACAATATTAGTAATCGTATCTGAAGTAATCGTATCTACAAGGTATTCGTAAACCACATTACTTATTCATACATTCATTTCCATCACAAAAAGTTAGTTGCTTAAATTCGGCTGTCAAACTCAATTGATTCCGTGGTATCAATATAACTTTTGGGGGTCTTAATAAGACATCTAAAAAGATTCTTAAACGAGTGTGAATGAGTAAGCGAGAGGGCGCAATACATGAAGTACATAATGCAAGGCGTAATCTTCCTCACTCAATCGTTTTTGCACGGTGTTCAGAGATGATAATAAGCCCCAGGAATACATGTAGCAAGTCGTAGATGGTTTGTTTATCTTAGATTTCTTTTTATACAATCTATTAGGCAAACAGCACAGCTGATCTGTGGGCAAACAGGCATACGACCTACATGATGGTAAGTTGTTAGCGCAATCTATAGTCGCCTACAAAACTAATATGCCCATAACAATATGTCCACCCATGGGCACTGGTCTGAATCGAAGCATCAAACTGAGGAAACAACCGGGAAAACGGTAAGATGAGATCAGTAGTATATTGTCCGAATTTAAGCGATATGGTGTAGCGCCATCCAAGACAAATAAAGTGATAAAATGGTAATTAAATATTCAAGAAATAATAAACTGGTACCTACGCGATACATGGTGTAATGTTCTGATAAGATAGCCTCCGTGACACCACATGAATGTAACAACAAGATAATGGTATTTTCCGTTCATGGTGCCGGGCCGGGTGCCCACGATAACCTTCGTCGCCATGGACCACATCATCAGCAGATATCAATGTATGAAGATGGATTTCGTGATTGTTATTACTACTGGCGATCACCACTAGCCGACGTGAACAAATTAGAATTTTCCAGGATTAATGTATGGAACTTGAATTGATTGTTTATCCGGAACGCCCTAGCGGCCGAGCCGAATCGGCTAAAATTTTGTAGACGAGTTTGATCTGGAATATCTCGCAGACTATTGTACCAATTATTGTACTTATCTCAAAGCTCTAATGGAAGCGAAGTTAGGATATTTGATTACTTTTCATTGAGTTTTGTATAGGATTCTTCGTTCAATAGGTATGTTAAGGCTTTCAGTTGGCGTGACAAGCAATTATTTGTACACACTGTGTCGGCGAATGTTTGCTAGTATCAACGAATTAGAAATGCTGACAGAATGAACCTTGATCAGATATTCAAGGTCGTCTCGAGGAAACAATAATTTGTTGTTACAAGTTTATAAAATCAATAATAGGCAAGTATGTATTTAAATGAATTCGAGATATTTCGCTATCGTTTTATTTTCTTAATAAGTTAGTGGGTTCAGTATGTGTGTGTAAAGTGACTTTTTTATAGGTTTACCTTCTCACAGAAGCACTTAGTTAAAGCCGTGTTTCGTGCGTAGTACACGTTGCAGATATAATATAGGAGAACAGCTGCCTTCTTTGCCATAAGATCTTCTGTCTTTGTGGAAGCAGCCGGCGCTAGGTGGAGGATGTCTACCTCTGAGGAAGGCGGGCTCGCCCCGCAGCCGCTCGTTGCGCGCCTGCAGCTGGTGGTAGACGGCCAGGAAGGCCGGCGGCCGGTAGTTACCTCTGAGGAAGGCGGGCTCGCCCCGCAGCCGCTCGTTGCGCGCCTGCAGCTGGTGGTAGACGGCCAGGAAGGCCGGCGGCCGGTAGTTACCTCTGAGGAAGGCGGGCTCGCCCCGCAGCCGCTCGTTGCGCGCCTGCAGCTGGTGGTAGACGGCCAGGAAGGCCGGCGGCCGGTAGTTACCTCTGAGGAAGGCGGGCTCGCCCCGCAGCCGCTCGTTGCGCGCCTGCAGCTGGTGGTAGACGGCCAGGAAGGCCGGCGGCCGGTAGTTACCTCTGAGGAAGGCGGGCTCGCCCCGCAGCCGCTCGTTGCGCGCCTGCAGCTGGTGGTAGACGGCCAGGAAGGCCGGCGGCCGGTAGTTACCTCTGAGGAAGGCGGGCTCGCCCCGCAGCCGCTCGTTGCGCGCCTGCAGCTGGTGGTAGACGGCCAGGAAGGCCGCGGGCCGGTCGCTGGCGGCCGCCAGCAGCTTGCGCGGGGCCAGCGCGCGCCACACGGCCGGCCCGGCTTGCTGCGCCGCGCCCGCCGCCGCCACCGGCTCGTCCCAGCTCAGCAGCACCTCCACGATCTCCTGCCGGTGACAGACTGATGTCAGATAGCGAGGTTTTAACACTATATTCGGAAATTGCATACTGTCAGTCTAAACTGATTTTAGAAAATCTGAAAAATGCAGAGGAGTCGTTACTTTTGATTTCCCACCCACAATAATTAAACACACCAAGTTAGAATTCCAAGCTACTGATGTTACAGCAGATACTATGATATGATACTACTATTGGAAATCTACTTCATTTTAACGTTTTCCTTGTTACATCTTCGACTGTTCAGTTCGTATCCCAGGGCCCGTGTTGAAAACTGACATCGCTTAAAAGGTTCAATGAAATGGCCCAGCGACAGCAGCTGGCAGGCCAGCGGCCGCGAGTGTACCTCGTGAGCGTGGAGCCGGGCCAGCATGTCCAGCGCCAGCTGCGCCGCACAGCGGTCCAGGTGGCCCAGCGACAGCAGCTGGCAGGCCAGCGGCCGCGAGTGTACCTCGTGAGCGTGGAGCCGGGCCAGCATGTCCAGCGCCAGCTGCGCCGCACAGCGGTCCAGGTGGCCCAGCGACAGCAGCTGGCAGGCCAGCGGCCGCGAGTGTACCTCGTGAGCGTGGAGCCGGGCCAGCATGTCCAGCGGCAGCTGCGCCGCACAGCGGTCCAGGTGGCCCAGCGACAGCAGCTGGCAGGCCAGCGGCCGCGAGTGTACCTCGTGAGCGTGGAGCCGGGCCAGCATGTCCAGCGCCAGCTGCGCCGCACAGCGGTCCAGGTGGCCCAGCGACAGCAGCTGGCAGGCCAGCGGCCGCGAGTGTACCTCGTGAGCGTGGAGCCGGGCCAGCATGTCCAGCGCCAGCTGCGCCGCACAGCGGTCCAGGTGGCCCAGCGACAGCAGCTGGCAGGCCAGCGGCCGCGAGTGTACCTCGTGAGCGTGGAGCCGGGCCAGCATGTCCAGCGCCAGCTGCGCCGCACAGCGGTCCAGGTGGCCCAGCGACAGCAGCTGGCAGGCCAGCGGCCGCGAGTGTACCTCGTGAGCGTGGAGCCGGGCCAGCATGTCCAGCGGCAGCTGCGCCGCACAGCGGTCCAGGTGGCCCAGCGACAGCAGCTGGCAGGCCAGCGGCCGCGAGTGTACCTCGTGAGCGTGGAGCCGGGCCAGCATGTCCAGCGCCAGCTGCGCCGCACAGCGGTCCAGGTGGCCCAGCGACAGCAGCTGGCAGGCCAGCGGCCGCGAGTGTACCTCGTGAGCGTGGAGCCGGGCCAGCATGTCCAGCGCCAGCTGCGCCGCACAGCGGTCCAGGTGGCCCAGCGACAGCAGCTGGCAGGCCAGCGGCCGCGAGTGTACCTCGTGAGCGTGGAGCCGGGCCAGCATGTCCAGCGCCAGCTGCGCCGCACAGCGGTCCAGGTGGCCCAGCGACAGCAGCTGGCAGGCCAGCGGCCGCGAGTGTACCTCGTGAGCGTGGAGCCGGGCCAGCATGTCCAGCGCCAGCTGCGCCGCACAGCGGTCCAGGTGGCCCAGCGACAGCAGCTGGCAGGCCAGCGGCCGCGAGTGTACCTCGTGAGCGTGGAGCCGGGCCAGCATGTCCAGCGCCAGCTGCGCCGCACAGCGGTCCAGGTGGCCCAGCGACAGCAGCTGGCAGGCCAGCGGCCGCGAGTGTACCTCGTGAGCGTGGAGCCGGGCCAGCATGTCCAGCGCCAGCTGCGCCGCACAGCGGTCCAGGTGGCCCAGCGACAGCAGCTGGCAGGCCAGCGGCCGGCTGTCGGTGAGCCCCCCCCGCCGCGCCAGCGCTCGCAGTCGGCCAGTGGCCCCGCGCGTCACCAACACTCGCACGGCGAGCTCGGCCGAGCAGTGTTGCACGGCCAGGTTGTGACGGCATAGCGATGACAGGTACGCCGTCACCACCTGATCAAACCGTGTCGTCAAAACAGAATACTTCAGACACTTCTTGTGAATTCGAGCACGGATACCTTTGAGTTTATAGACAACCAGATGATTCAAACCTGCAATGTCCTAACTAAATTGGTAACAACACTAACAACTACAAAATTATTGTCTTCAGGCAAACGTTGTCAGAGTCAGAATGACTCCATCAGTTCCATCTTCTATAAATACAATTAAACTGTAGCTGGATCAAAAAATGTCGTTGGCGGCAGTTAAACCTAACCATCTTATGAATAACATAACTAACCACACACTACGCCCCAGTATAATACACTAATTAAAATGATGTGCTCCACGAGATTTGCTAAAAAGCATAAGAACTTGTAATCAAGAAGGTGCGACTAGAAAGAGCATCAAGCACGTTTTACTGCACTCTGCTGAGATTCTGTCGTGCAGCAACCCTGCCTTCGTGTACCCGCGTCACCGACCTGCACCAAGTGGCGGTCGTCCTGGTGCGCGTGCAGCACGCCGCCGCACACGTCGGCCTGCGACAGCAGCACCGGGGGGCGGAGCGCCCGCCCGCCCCCGCCCCCGCCACCGCACCCGCCCACGCCCCCGCCCCCGCCCACGCTCACACCCGCCGTGTTGCGCGCCACTTCACTGTCCGCCCATTTTCTGACAAACAGAATTTAATTAACTCAATCATCAAGCGTACAACTTGACAGTAGTCCCGGACTACAATATTGATGTTACCTGTACACCGAGTTGATTTCATCGAACACCTGGGTCAGCTCGACGAGGTACAGCCCCGCGTCGGATATCAGCTGGTGCAGGATCCGGTATATGGTCTCCTTGCCCTGCGACCGCCGCAGCAGCACCGATACTATCTTGGGGATTTCTTCCTTTGCCACCTGGACGCGATATAAAATAATAATTTTCTATCATAATATGTCAATTTAACACGTGCAAAAGAGTAAGTCGACTGCTGCGAGTCAAAAAATACTTAAAGTTGCATGCGTGTAAATAACTCGACTCCATGGATACGATATACAAGACCTGTATATGTTCAAATCGCGTATACCTAAACGATACCTACAAGCTCACAGAAGAGATCATTTACCACATCTCGTGCATGAAGGCGTCCTGGCGATCACCATTCTTCCAAAACAGCGGAATGCCAAAGAAAATGATTCCCTCAAAGTCCCTCAGGTGTAAATGTACTCACGTTGTGCGCGAGCCCGTCCGGCAGCAGGCGCACGCTCCACAGACAGCCGAGCCGCGCGTCGATGATGTAGGACGGCTGGAACACCACCCAGTTGCCGGAGTCTGGACTGGTAGTCAAGGCTTGGCAGACCGACCTCGACAACATCAACAACGACAAATGGCTGTGGTCGAGTTAAAATACGTCGAGTCGGAATGATGGATTTAAAATATGTATAGAAAAAAAAAATATGACGGAATACGAAAATCAAACGCAAACCGCACTGTCGGAATGATCTCGTAAAGAGTACATTATCAAAGTGTCAGTGGTGGGCGACAGCAATCTGTATAAAGGATACACATAGGGCACGGCTGTCCCCCGACGGCGGCCGGCTTCAGGCCGAGCCCGCCCGCCACCGGCGTGTGAGTGACCGCCTGCTGCTGGTCGGGGGAGCACGCCTCCTGCAGGTCGAACAACTGCGACGTCTGCGACGACTGCGGGGGAGAACTACCATGGTTAGTGGTGATCACAACACTCATAAATCGATAAATTACATGTAACGGCAAAAAAGGTTGTGTGAGCGGGACAAACTATTAGGTTTCATTACATAATTACACAGAGATTTTACATCATCATTTTAGCCGCAGGTCGTCCACTGGTTGGACGTAGGCCTCCCCCGAGGATTTCCAGAACGACCGGTTGGAAGCGGCCTGCATCCAGCGTCTGCCTGCGACCTTCTTTAGGTCATCTGACCATCTGGTCGGTGGATGTCCGACGCTGCGCTTGCCGGTGCGTGGTCGCCATTCGAGAACCTTTCTGCCCCATCGGCCATCGGTTCGTCGCGCTATGTGCCCTGCCCACTGCCACTTCAATCATCAATATTTTACATAGAAGAGGTCAATTCACCTAAGGAGCACTGCGTCTATGATAGCAGCCTTTGATTATTTCCATTTACTAGCAACCAGTGTCACTGATCAGTACATTCAGGACAAAACATTCCGCATTGTCATTCACACGTGTTTACAAAGTTTACAACGCAATAAATGGACTTTAAAGTCACAAGTTATTTATATTTCATTTTACAAATTAAATAATGATAGGTTCATAGCATGCCATCTAGCGTGGAATAGAATGCAACTTTATCAAAAACATTAAAGTTGCGTTCTATTCCACGCTAGATGGCATCTTAAAACATGCTTTACCTATATTATGTATTCTTCTTCATTCATCGCTAGATGGCCAGTAACATTATTATAATACAAATCAGAGTCTCCTCAGAGTGCTTCTAAGGAAAAAAGCAATAGGGCAACTCCACTCTATATGTATATCTCTGTGCTGTACATAATAATGACATTGTCTCACTCACACAGGAATTTGGAAAATTGTTTAAATATAGTGTTAATAAATTAAATATTTCTATTACATTTTGCTTTTAATTTTTTTATATTATTACTTTTATTTCAACAACTGCTACGTTGCAACTGCAACTCAGTCCACAGACTTTATCTAAACTGGTTGATAAGTCTACGTGTCACAGCATAACAAATAAATTCACATTACATACTCATTTATAAAATTCACAAATATAGTCATACACAGACGTAACAATTTCGAAATGCGTGACTATTCGTTATCTAAATATTTTAGGAATATACCTATCTCTTTTTATTACTCTCGCTCGTGAGACCTTGAAGGTACTCCTTGCACGTTGTGATATTATCGATTTTCTCGTACTAATATCAAAGTGAAACCATAAAAGACCCCGTGTATGGCGGCAGAAATAAAATGACTATAGTAAAAAAAACATGTTTTAATTATACAGATATTTTTCGTCAATAATGTTGTATACATACTCCTTGTATTGTCTATGTGTACCTATAAAAAATAAAGTTAGTCCGTATCCTACCAACGTGTTTACATCATGCTGACAGCGGTGCTCAGGATATATTTTAAATTAATTTGATGCTATTCTCCTTTTATTTTTAAAAATAAATGCATTTTAAAAGTTATAGGTCCATAAAAATAAAATGGAGCACGCGCGCCCGCCTTGTGAGTTGGTCCTGGAGGGTGGACCAGCTAGTCGGGCTGATGCATGGAGAAAGTGGGAGAAACAGTTCATGGTGTTCTTAAAAGCATCTGGTATATATAAAGAAGCGCAAGAAGTGCAGGCTAGCCTTCTTATCAACCTCATAGGGCCGGAAGGGTATGACATTTTTTGTACGTTTACGTTTGATAAACCAGAAGATTCTGATGTAGTTGAAGAAGTGATAAAGAAATTCAATTTGCATTTTGGCACAAAAATCAACACAACGCTAATAAGGTTTAAATTTTTTACGAGAAGTCAAGAAGTTGGAGAGAGCATTGACTATTATGTGACAGCTCTTAAATTAATTAGTAAGCAGTGTGAGTTTGAGCAGCTGGAAGATGGATTGGTGCGTGACCGTATCGTCTGTGGAGTAAGAGATTTAACGCTTCGAGATAGACTTCTGAGGGCAGACGATTTGACGTTAGAAAAGGCGGTTAGGATTTGTCATGCTGGTGAAGCATCACAGGAAGAAGGACGTCAGATTCAAAGTGTCAAATTTGAAAAGGATGCTAGTGTTGATGCTATATATGGTTTGCGTGGTACAAGGTCGATCGGGCACTACTAGGCCGGTGCGAGGGCGAGGCGGTGGTGCCGGGCGAGGACAGTCTGCGGGTGGCAGAGGACCTGGCCATTACCAGACCACGAACGGTGCAGTGCAAGCTGGTTCGTCAAATGCTGTTGTAAGCTATCATACAGAAACTTCGGGCGCTGGAAACGCACCGCCTCCTGGTCGATGCTGTTTAGGATGTGGACAAGTCGACTGTGAAGGCCTTAATCAATGCATAGCTCGAAATGTAAAATGTTTTTCGTGTGGCAAAAATGGTCATTATAAAAGATTTTGCCCGGTACGTAAAGTTAATACCAAAGTTTTTTATTTACAGCAAGATGAAGATGATGATCCGTTCTATGTTTCTATGATTAGTTCGCCAACTGGACATTCATACAAAAACTGTAAGTGGTATGAGACCATTTTAATGGGTAAAAATAAGATAAAACTTTATTTAAGCTAGATACAGGATCTGTTTTGAATGTATTGTCAAAGAGTAATTATTTAAAATTGGGTTTATTTTTGCATAACTTGTTAGGTTTCAATGTCCGAGCTCAATCATTTTGTGGTAATTTTTTAAAAATTATTGGCGCCTGTTTTATTCAATGTTTTCATAAAAATGTAGAGTACTATTTAAGGTTTGTCATTTGTGAAAATGATTGCCCTAGTATTTTGGGTAAATATGCATTAGAAGAATTAAATATGGTGAGTCGTATATATTCTATTGATATTGAAAAATATGAATGTTTGTTCAATGGGTTAGGTAGGTTGCCAGGAGAATATAGCATTCCCATTGAAGCAGATTCGGTTCCTGTTATTAGGCCAGTTCGAAAAATACCCCTCAAATTACGCGAAAAACTTAAACAAGAGCTAGAACATATGGAGGTTTTAGGTGTAGTAAGAAAAGTGACACATCTAACATCTTGGGTAAATAGCATAGTAGTAGCTCCAAAGAAGGATGGGAGTTTGCGGATTTGCTTAGACCCACGGCCACTCAATCGGGTAATTCGTCGACAGCATTTTCCCTTACCTACTCTTACGGAAATTGCTACTAAATTAAAGGGTGCTTGTTATTTTAGCAAATTAGATGCCAGATCTGGATTTTGGATGGTAGTTTTAGATAATGATAGCGCAGACCTTTGTACTTTTGGTACTCCGTTTGGACGGTATCAATTTTTGCGTCTTCCGTTTGGCATAAATTCGGCATCGGAAATTTTTCACTCGAGAGTGCGGCAGCTTCTAGAAGACTTAGAAGGTGTAGATTCATTTGTAGATGACGTCATCGTTTGGGGTACTTCAAAACAGGAACATGACGTCCGTTTGAGAAATCTTCTAGAAAGAGCAAAACAAGTAGGTATAAAATTCAATAGGGACAAATGTGAAATATGTGTTCGCAAAGTCACATATCTAGGTCACACGTTTGACGTCAATGGTATGCGAATTGATAATAATAAATTGAAAGCTATATTAGAAATGCCTTCTCCAAGTGATAGAGCTTCATTAGAGCGTTTTTTGGGCATGGTTAATTATTTGTGTAAGTTTATAAAAAGCTACTCTGAGAAAGTAACGCCGCTCCGAAATCTATTGAAAAAAGATAGTGAATGGATTTGGGGTGAAAATGAAGAGATGGTGGTGCAGCAATTAAAATATGAGTTGTGTACAGCTCCCGTACTAGCGTTGTACGAGCCGGGTGCGTCAGCCGTTCTGTCAGTGGATGCAAGCGCCCATGCGCTTGGTGCTGTGCTCTTACAGAAGGATCGACCGATTGAGTTTGCGTCGCTAACCCTCACTGAAACTCAACAATGATACGCACAAATTGAAAAAGAATTGCTGGCCATAGTTTTTGCTTTGGAAAGATTTCACCAATACATTTTTGGTAATCCAAAAGTGGTAGTGGAATCAGATCACAAGCCGTTGGAAGCACTCTTCAAGAAGCCTTTAGATGCAGTTCCTGCAAGATTGCAAAGAATGATGCTGAGGGTACAAAGGTACGATTTTTCAGTTGTGTATGTACCAGGTAAATATATGTTTGTTGCTGATACGCTGTCAAGAGCTGCATTACCAGAATTATTAGATGAGAAGTTATCGGAAGAAATAGAAACCCAGAGCTGTTTTTTACTAAAGTATGTTGGGTTTAGTGACAGTAAGTTACAAATGGTTAAAAAATACACAAGTGAAGATTCAGAATGTAAAATGTTAATTGATCTCATTAAAAATGGATGGCCTACAAATAAGTTTAATTTGGATGCGTCTATTCGCTTTGCATGGGACTACAAGGAGTGTTTCGAGTACAATGGTGGAATAATATTCAAAGACAATTTAGTATATATTCCACAACGTTTACGAGGAGAAATGGCGTTGCGTGTACACGAGGGGCATTTAGGAATAGACAGATGTAAGCGCAGGGCACGTGAAGTAATGTTCTGGCCAGGAATGGCGCGAGATATAGAAGAGATGGTGCGTCGATGTCGTACATGTGTTACTTTGGCGGCTCGCCCACGTCAAGAGCCAATCATACTACATGATATTCCACCTATTCCGTGGCATAAGGTTGGGTCTGATGTTTTTAAGTTATTTGGAAAGAATTTTTTAATATTGGTAGACTACTTCTCTAATTATGTTGAAGTGTGTCCTTTACCATCAATTACTTCCAGAAGTGTTATCATAGCTATGAAAGATCAGTTTGCTCCAGTATTCCAGCAGAATTAATAACGGACAATGGGCCTTGTTACAATTCTAAAGAGTTTGCTAGTTTTGTAAGGCAATGGGAATTAGTACATAAAACTTCGTCGCCAAATTATCCACAGTCTAATGGACGAAGTGAGCGTGCTGTGCGATCTATCAAAGAATTGATGAAGAAAGCTTTAGCCTCCAATTCAGATTTTTATTTAGGGTTATTGAATTATCGAACTTCACCAAGAGATGGTCTGGCTAGTCCCGCGGAACTTATGATGAGTCGCAAATTAAGCACGCGTTTGCCGGCTCATGCATCTAAGTTAGAATCGCCTAGGAATAATTCTAACGATTATGATAAATTAATGCTTAAAGCTAAGAATAATAAGTCGAGGTTAGATACGCGAGCGCGCACTTTACCAGACTTACACGTCGGAGACGATGTGGTTGTGTTAGATGGGAATGCTAGTAATCGACGTGAGATGCAAGTAGCCGGTCGGGCACCTGCTCCCAGATCGTACTTTGTAACTGATCAACGTGGCAATAAGTTCAGGCGCAATAGGAGTCATTTTATTAAGTTACCGCCACGTTGTGCATCTAAGTCATGTGCAAATATTGTAAATGAAGTAGGACAGAATAGTGGTGACAATGATTATGAAGAAGCATTACATGACAATTTTCCTGTTAATGATGAAACTGACTTTGTAAACCAGCCTAATATTTCTGGGCGAAGAGAGCGTAGCCCGCCTCAGCGAGCTGCTGCTCGTGAAGCTAGAATTAAATTTGCAAATTTGTTTAAGTAAGTTGATGTTGTAGCTGTTGTTAACTATAAGTAATAGTTAATTGTTAGAAGTAGTAGCAAAGTGTTTATTTTATGTTCTTTTGGAGTAGAAGTTTTGTTTTTATAAGAGAGAGAAGGAAGTTCATTAATTGTTTCACATTTTATAAGAGGGAAGATGTTGTATACATACTCCTTGTATTGTCTATGTGTACCTATAAAAAATAAAGTTAGTCCGTATCCTACCAACGTGTTTACATCAAATAACACGCGGGTTAATTACTAAATTGAAATGATTCACGCGCACAGCACGCCGCTGAGCGCGTGCAGCACCACCTGTATAGTGACAGTCACCTGATGATGCACCAGCACTAGGTCAGCCACGGCGTGCAGCGCGAACCGCCCCGCCAGCCCGGTCCGCAGCACGCCGCTGAGCGCGTGCAGCACCACCTGTATAGTGACAGTCACCTGATGATGCACCAGCACTAGGTCAGCCACGGCGTGCAGCGCGAACCGCCCCGCCAGCCCGGTCCGCAGCACGCCGCTGAGCGCGTGCAGCACCACCTGTATAGTGACAGTCACCTGATGATGCACCAGCACTAGGTCAGCCACGGCGTGCAGCGCGAACCGCCCCGCCAGCCCGGTCCGCAGCATGCCGCTGAGCGCGTGCAGCACCACCTGTATAGTGACAGTCACCTGATGATGCACCAGCACTAGGTCAGCCACGGCGTGCAGCGCGAACCGCCCCGCCAGCCCGGTCCGCAGCACGCGCGCCGGCTGACTCGCGCCACCGCTGACTGCGTGCAGCACCACCTACACACCATAAACCATACTGTTAAGAGCTGGGGGTTCTCAATTTAGAGACAAATACACTTGATGACACTGACAAAATTTTATTCACCTTCCGCAATATTCTACAGGAATATTTAATACCTCCTGAAGAGTAAGAGAGAGACGGAGATATTCGCCGTCTCGCTTCTTTATTTGTCTATCGATTTTTAGTATCCACGAGCCAATCGATTTAAAACCTTATGCCAATACATACAAAAGAAAAGAGCAACTTCTACAGCCAGGGCAGCTCAACTTTTGCCAGTGGTTGCCAAACTAATGGGCCGCATCATTTAATTACCAAATAAAACATATTACATACACCACACTACTATCTATAATAAACATATTGAGAAACTGTAAATATATTTGATGTGTTACCGAGTTACCTCAGTGGGCGTGGCGGCCGTGCTGCCGTGGCGGAACACGCCGCACCACGTGACGTCACACACCCGCAACAACGACACGTCGCGCTCCACCACCGGCCGACCCGGTTCCACTGCAATCACATTTCCTATTTACTTGTATGTTATCTTAGAACATGATAAATGATTTACCAAATTTCCAGATCTACACACTCAAAATGCACATGCGTCAGTGAAATAGGCTGCTAGTGTGCTTAAGAGTACAAAGGAAAACTACCAAAAGTAGCCTATGTTTGACCTCAGGTCGTTAACTACATCCCTACCAAATTTCATCACAATCGGTCCAGCAGTTTAGCCATGAAGAGGTGACAGACAGACAGACTTTCGCATTTATAATATTAGTATGGATATTTGAAAAAAATATTTATATCATGAAAAATATAATTAACTTACATTCAAGCTTTTGCAACTTGGTGATGGTGGAGTTGTTCAAGAGGAATGGCTGCAGCAGCGAGCCGTTGTTGCCCGCCAGCACCACGGTGCTGCTCTCAGAGCACCATGAGAACCATGCTCCACTAAATGATACTTTAATAATTTTTATCTTTTATCACAGTGATCATTGATAATTAATTTTTAGTATTATTTTGAATTGATAGCATGAAATGTAATAAACAGGTACCACAGGCCCATAGTATTTTAGTAGAAATACAAAATTAAATTATGTTAATAAGAAACCGAGTTATAAAATAATAGTACAAGAATTAAGCTTGCTGACAAATGAAAATAATATCTTAATATCTTTTTGCATGCTGTATTGAGGCTAACGTGGTGGACTTTATCATTTAACAACCAAATGTATCCATATTTTGCACATAAACATTTGAATTGAATTTAAATTTGCACTTTGGAAGTTATGGTAAACTTATGATTGATGTAAGTGGTAAAAATATCCTATATTGTGAATAAATAATTTCATTTGAATTCAAATAATGTGAATCAATCACACTATAATTTGTTTTTTGTCTATGTCGAATGTTAGAAAAATTATCTTGCTTGAAAAATCTTTATTTAAATGAAACAAGGTGATATATTTAAGTGTTATTTTTTTAAGTAATGTAAGTGTTACCTGAATGATATGCTTTTCAAAGATTTCAGCAGTTTCTTTTCAGGCAGAACTTGCAGCAACTCAATGCCGTGATCCGTAATGTATGCTATCTCGTTCACCCTAGGCCACACAAACCCTAAGATCTTAGCATTCTTCCATTTACATGTGTGGGAATACTCCACATTGGTCGGAGCCAGGTCTTTAAAGTTAACAAACTCCACTGTAGCATTCTGCGACTCCTGGTTTCTCTGGATTGCTAACACTTTGTGGTCTGGTGAAAATTTAATGGATATGATCGGACCCCGATCTTCCATTCTGAAGGACGTGCATTTCGACTCATCCATTCCAGTGACGGTCACGCCTGTCACTCCCCCGGACCGAACTGTAAACACCTGAAGACCAATCAAATACAAATTTAGAAAAGACTACTTAAGTTGAAATGATGTATCTAATATGGATCAATAATAATTTAAAACGTAAGATGAAACAAGGAATACTAGAAAATGTAAAACAAAATAATAAAGTAGGTATGTACTTAAGTCATTTCTTTTATACCTGCCCATTTGTGTCGTCAAAAAATACGTTTGTAGCTGGACTGTCGACATCGAAACGCTTGGGCTGTTCGGAAAGAGCCAGGTAGTATTCTTCGCTGTCCTTTAAACAAAACTTAGCCATTTTTTACGGTGAATAACGACAAAGCTAAATAATATTTTAAACAACAATTCATTTGTATCCCTTTCCAATTTCCATTTTGTTTTGTTTTTTTGACAGTTTTTTGATTTGACTGACGTAACATCGTTGTCATATGGTTGTCATTGACATTGACGGTGACAGTATCAGTAACTAAGTATCATATATCGTAGCGTTCATAGTAACTAAGTATCATATATCGTAGCGTTCATGCACGCTTAATTAATTCCAGGGACAGGGAGTTACCATTACCATCAAGCCAACTATTACGAATTCTGTGATCAAGCTGAGGAGTTCGGCAGCCTAGAGCGGCGCGCGTGTTCGTAATGATAGCGTGCGTCAAGCGACGACGGCGAGTGCGCAGCAATGTTTGGATTGGTCCCCATTAATGGCGTTTTCTATTATCTTGAGCTCCTCCGTGCTTCGGAAGGCACCTTTGGAAGGCACATTAAGTCGTTGGTCCCGGCTGCTATCGGTAGATGGCAGATGGCAGCCGTTAGGCTATTGTTAGGCTATGTCAGCCTGCTTACTACCATCTCTTAAAACCATGCAAGATCCAGTGAGTAAGCGAGACAGCGCAATACATGTTGTAAGACGGCTTCCCCCTTACTCAATCGTTTTTGCATGGTTTTAAGAGATGGTGGTAAGCAAATATTCAACCGCCATACAAAGCACGCTGATTTTTAATGATATTGAATAAAATTATTGAAAGTGTAGTGAACTATATGTTTCTTGGTAGTGAATGAATGCATTTTAGTTGTCATAGCAACGGTTGGCGCAACATTTCAAAATTGATAACAAATACCATACCAAAGAGTATATAATTACTACGTTTTAACCAAACCATACTACCATTATTTTACGTCTAAGTTACAATGTTAATTTTTAATTGTTGATCTTAAAGACTTTTAAAGAAAGTAAATATGTCGGAGCATATAGAATTGCAATCCTATTGCATAAATTCTACAAACGACAGTGATATCGAGGAATACCATGAGATAGAACAGGAAATTAAACATGAGAATAATACATCTGCTTTAGATTCCAATAGTACTGTAACAGAATACGATTTTTTCATTCAAAAAGATGTTAAAAACGAATGTAAAAGTGAAGAAATAAAGAAGGTATTTAAAGAAAAGGCTTCAAATATTATGGAAATAATCAATTCCGAGTTAGTATCCGCAGCAGTGCCTATGACAACAAATGTTATCAACATTGTAGAAAATATTGAACATAATCAAAATAGTTGTTTGTCTCAAGTTTCTACGATGTGGAATATGTTCGACTGGTTACGTTCTAGAACAAGTTACGGGTAAGTTGAAATTAGGTTAAAACTTCCGCTGTATCTGTCTGTCTGATCTGTCATTCCGCAAAATAACAGTGCTTACATTGTTGTGCTCTGTTTTAAAGCACTTGAAGGGTGAGAGGAAAGGCAGTGGTAAAATGACTGAGTTCTGTGGCGAAATACCCTAGGCCACGAGTTGGCAACGCAGTAGTGACACTCTCAAGGTGTCGTGAACGTAAATATAAGCTACGACAAACGCGCGCCCATCTTTCGTAGGCTAACTTAACTTTATTTATGGATTTAACATCCGATGCGTTTCAAAAAAAATTATAACACTATTATTTACTTTGTGATGACGTACAAATTATGACGCCAAATCCGCTAAATAACAAACATTCTTAATAGCGTATAGGTCAACTGTGGTCAAATCCATACACAAGCCTTCTCATAGGGCTTCAGCCACAGTCAGGTAAATAGCTCAAGCCTGAACGAACGCATCCATACTTCCATACTTCCATATCCATACTAATATTATAAATGCGAAAGTCTGTCTGTCTGTCTGTCTGTCTGTCACTCTTTACGGCTAAACTGCTGGACCGATTGTGATAAAATTTGGTAGTGATGTAGTTAACGACCTGAGGTCAAACATAGGCTACTTTTGGGCGCGATATAACCGAGTCCCACGCGAGGCGAAGCCGCGGGGAAAAGCTAGTAGACTAATACGTCGATAGTGGCTTTTGTTTATGAATGGGTATCTTTATTTTGTAGCAAAAACAATAATAATTAGTACTTATCATATTAATAATAAATGAAATGGTGAACATCCAAGAATGGTCAGCATAATGAGGATTAATCAATAGGACCCCGTTGCTATACCATAGGTACGAAAGTTGTCATGACGAAGAAATTATTATTTACAGGTGGAGGAATGCCTACTCTAAAGTGAAAATAAGCCCAATATTCCCAAAAATTATTGATAATGCTACCACTGGAGAGGAAGACATTCCTGTACAATATGTTGATCCAACTATGTTCAAAGATTTCATCGAAAATAACGAAAACGCTGATGAAGAAATTTCACCGAAATTCTTAGATATAGCTGTTAAGAACTTGACATTTAAACATCACCATATGTTTTCGTTAGAAACTTTTCTTTGTATTAAACTCATTGACATTTATAACGAATATAGTAAGACACAAAAGTTAATGAAAGATCTCTTGAGAGATGTAAGAATAAGCAGGGAAACAAGAGATAATTTGATTAAAGACCTTCTTAAAGTTTCTCCTTATAAGAAAATTGATATAAGATTTGATCAAACAATAAGAAAATATACAGAAAAGTTAATTCAGTCAAAAGAAAAACACACTCAAGCATTAAAAATGGTGGATGATTTGATACACAATATGTTATCTATTTGGGCAGACATAGAGATGATAAGAGAAAGATCAGGGTGTACTTTAAGTCCTTACATATTAGATGTGACCACAAAAACAATGGATGAAAAGAAATTTGAGGAAGAATGGGACAAAGTATTTAACACAGAATTTACTGATCTAATAAGCAAGATGGAGTATGAATATGTAACAAAATATCTTGAGTATAAAGAAATAAAAAATGATCAAAATGTAGAAGTCTCCGAACGAAAAAAATTGATTAAGCCGAAGTTAGAAATACAGGAAGAATTATTAAAAGAACAAATAGAAGTACTTGTAAATGACATGGTTACAAAAGGCTCAATTAATGTTATTTTAAGAAAAGATGACAATATTTTAACTAGCGCTGCTAAACCTGGAATCGATAAGTTAAGACATAAATATCGCATCGAAATTTTTGTCGATGAAACGTTTGTCTGTGACTCGGAAATGTATACATTTACCAATACTAACACAGAAGATTTAAAATTTGATGAATCCTTCTCGGTACAAATTTTGCCACATAATAAAATGTTGATGTTTGTGTTATCAGAGGATAATGAAGAAGTTTCATCTATAAAGAAAAACTTATCAGATATAAGGAGAAATGATAATAGCTTTGATTTTACTGCAGAAAAATTTGTTTACAACAATATTGTCGAGCCTACGTCGACAACAATTGGCAGTGGATATAGTATTAAAGAGATAACAAGAATTAATAAAGCAAGGTTGAAAAGTAGCAACCTTTTTCAAGGTAATTTATTTACCACATGTGAAATAAATTTAAGGGTAAGATGGAACGAGAAACCGAATAGTAATCAGAGTGAAAATATTAGATCATTAATGAGAATCGAGAGAAACCTAAAAAGGCTATTGCATGGTACAGACAAACCGAATATTGTTACATTAGGGGATATGATGGCGCAACTATATGGAAAAGATATCGAAAATGATGATAAAATTGTGAGCATATTGAGAAATGTTTGTAAACAAAGTGAAAACAAACACGATGATTCCTTCCCTGTACCAGATGTAAAGAGTCCAGAGTTTATAAGATTAAAATTACTACATCTACGTAATATAGGCGGATTTAATAACGTTGACAACAAGACTGTTCCTCTTCACGGAAGTCAAATTTCTACGGACCAACTAAAATGCCTTCAAAAAAGTGATGAGAAGGAATTTGACATTGAATATATTAGTAGTAAATATGTTGACGCTGATCCAATAGAACTGCAAAGATTTATTGGGGCGAAATATATAGAGAAACTAAACAAAAATATGATAAAGAATTTAAATGAGCATCTGCTAAAAAAAACTCACAAAGATGTTGTACGTGACTTCAAGGATTTAAGTTTGAGGTGTGTTTAAAAGTTAATGCAAAACTGATTTACAGACTTTCCTCTGTGCCTATTATAATTGGAGTTGGGGTGATCACTTTTCCCCTTAATTAAGTAAGTATATTGTTATTATTTTATAAAGTCACATTTATTCCATTTTAGAAATTTATTTTCGAGCAAAACGAAAATGCCTGGTTTAGCAACGATGTCTGGCTGCACCAAACAACAGCTATTGATGGAGTCCCTTGGAACAGAGCAAGAGATACAGGTGACGGTCCTGAAAGCGTACAACCTGGTGGACCGCAAACAGGATGTCATTACCGAGGACAATGATGACGCTGATCAGATAGCCGGTAAGTATGTTTGTTAGTTTGTTTGTTATATCTTTATTGCTTTACAACACACAGTAAATACAATATTATGAAAATCAGAAGACAATGGCGGACCCAGGGAGGGATCTCTTACAGTCAACCGGCGAATGACGGTAGGAAACGCAGGAGTAGAAGTGCAAACAAAGACTAACAAAGAAATAAAGTCATATACAAATTGATACATATCAGTCACAATATTATCTAAATCCAAATCGAATACTAAGTAGCGTATGTTCGTTCGCTAAAAGGAGATTTTTAAACTTAATTTTACAAATATTACCTGGGATGGGAAAGGATGGGCGAAAATTATTAATCCAATAGGACAATCCTTATCAGTATCCAGCATCAGTAAATGTAACCAAGTAAAATTCTGCATTATTATTAAGAGAAGAACATTTCTAAATAAATTAGTGTCAGTGTATTTGACAAGTAAACAAATGTATTCTTAAATTATACAGGCTTCAAAGTTCGTCCTCTGAGAGCATTGGTGCGCGTGAGTTATCGCGGCGAGTGCGCGCAGACGACCGCCGCCATCGGCTGCCACCCCACCTGGAACCAGACTCTTAAAATTAAGGCTATGTAATATCTCCTTCCTCGATTGAGCTACACGATATTTTGCAGTTATTGATATCACTTCTCTCTTTAAATTACGTATCTGGCTACCTACTTTTGTATACTTTTTTTAGACCTGAACCACTGTCTTCAGTGTACGTAAACGTATACGACGAGTACAAGGCGAACATGGAAGAGGGACACAGCAGAGATGAGCACGGGAGCACGGTGCACTATAGATACTTCCACAAGTGGCTGGGTTATTTGCAGATACCGCTGTATTCTGTGCTGACCTTGGGCATGGTGAGTAAAATAATTTTAGAAGTAATCATGTATCCTTGAATAGTTATACTAGTAGTAGTAAAATCAGAGAAAAAAACATTGATCTTTCAGGGTTTGAAAACACAATTTCAAACGTTTTCTTTTTCAGCTTCGAGGAACATTTAAATTGTCTACACCTTCACTTCTATTTGGATACGAGTCACCTTCACAAACAAATAATACTCATTCCATGGTCCCGGGGGTGACACAACTAATGAAGAAGAATATGTCCTTTATATCCCTGCAAGTTACCAGTAACTTGTCACACTTGGGAGGTCCACAGGGTTACAACCTACCCATACCAAGCGGGCCAGGCGACGACTACTTAATAAAACATTTGAATAACTTTGTCACAGAATATGTCAACGATTTTCCTTCGAGGAATATCTCCCTGACTTTCATTGACAGCTCGGGAAAGAACAGATGCGTTACGCAGTTCTTGCAACCGATACCTCTACCAGACTACGACTATTTTCCGAAAAATCCCAAGAATATAGGTTCGGCAATGTCACGGAGTTCAGGCTTCTCTGGTTCCTCGTCGAAGAGCAGTGCTGGGAGAAAGGTCGATGTGGATTTGGAAAAAGGCCCAAGCCAAATGATCAACGAAGAGGAGTCTATTTATAGCGCAAGGGAAAGCAGTTGGAGAGGAGTGGAGAATCAATTGACAAAGATGGTGAGCGCCGGGTCCAGATACGTGTCGTTGATACCAACGTACCAGCTCACGGAGACGCATGCTGTCACTTTGTTAGGATTGGTAAGTCTGTAATGCTTCAGGAATATAAATGGTAACCAGTTAACTAAACTATGTATTATCGTATTGCCGCCGTGACCGAAGTACTGAAATGCAGGGGTTTAAAAGTAAATATTACCGTCCAGGAGCTCCTAAAAGTGTTGCACGGGTCGCCTCTCGACCACAGCATCCTGCTGGCGAGCTACCTGCTGTACCTGGGCGTGCGCTGCTGGGTGGCGGTGGGCCGCGCCAGCTACGTGCTCACCCAGTACGACCTCACAGCGAAGAGAACCGTCCTGGCTGCCGATCAACTGTTCAAAAAAGGTTCGGTTATAACTATTTCTCTTGTCATAAGCTATTTTATTACATTTGCTAGCTTTTGCCCGCGTCAATTTCCCACGGAAATAGTGCTTTTTCCCGAGATTAAAAGTATCATATGTCCTTCTCAATACTTCTATCTATGTATGCGAAATTTCAGGAAGATTGGTGAAGATTTCTATTCTATTCTAGGATGAAACTAAATTCAGTATTGTTGTCGTGTCTTGTTTTTAGTTCACGATACACTGTGGTTGGTAAGGTAGAAATACTTACTAGAGCGGCGCGGCGCTACACGGCAGCGGAGCGGCGCGGCCCGATAAATATTTTATCTTTGAAATTGTATGAGCCAAACCGCACTCCAGTGGAGTCGCTGCCGCACCACACCACTCGCTCTAGTGCGTTTAAAGGCACCTTTTAAGGCACAGCACCTTTAAAGGCAAGCCAGAAAGCCTTGTTTTTTGCCATTGACATGAAAAAAGAAGATTGAACACTTACATTATATTACGTAACGTTTCATGGTTAAAAAAGCATACTTAGGTCGAATCAGATGTGAAATAATATTTTGCTTGTGTTATTAGTGGTGTTGCTATTTGAAGGTCTGTTCAATAAAAACGAGGGCTACTTGTGGAACGTGCACGACGCGAGCACGGGCGAGCAGTACGAGCTCAGGGACGTGAGCTGCCCGCTGAAGACTGTGGACTACGTGTTCGACAATGAAAACGTAAATAATGCCTTTTAACAATACGACAAAGCGTATTCATTAAAGGTGCGGAGTCTGTCTTAAAGAAGTTTTATCTACTTTCAGATATGGGTGAATGTTCAAACATCTCAAGACTGCGAAAATATGTCTTTCGACTTCGACAAGTCCTCTCACTGGCAACCGGTTTGTGTCAATTGGAACAGGTTCTCAATTCGAATGAATATTTTTTTTAATGTTTGTTACCTCATATAGAATCTCCGTCATATGGTTTCAACTTGCTGTTCCTCGCGGCTTCGCCCGCGTGGTCAAAGAGTCGATGTTCCAAAAGTATGGCAGCAATAATAAGAAATTTTCACACACAAATTTCGGACTTCCGTTCTATCACCATGGGCGGAGAATTTTTTAAAAACCATTCTTAGTGCTCCCCTTGGCCTGATTATGGATCCTACGTACCAAATTATAAAGGTCTAAGGTTTTTTAGGGTTTGTAATTCGAATTTCTAAAATTCCTTTTATCAGTGATCTTTCAGTTTTTCGGATTCCGTACCCCAAGGATATAGAAACAGGAATATATAGGGTATAAAAACGGGATCCTATTACTAAGGCTTGACCCAACGACTTTTGACTGACGATTGAGTAAGGGAGATGTAAGGTACATCGTGTCTGATGAACGCGCTGTCTCGCTTACTCGCTCGATCTAGCATGGTTTTAAGAGATGGTAGTAACCCACCAGGCTGTATCTGATAAACCGCGATAGCTAACAGTCAAATTTTCACAGATGATATATTTCTAGGGGAATGCCCGATTTATGAGGAGGCGCGTAGGGAACTATTAGATAATGTTGTCCCGCTCGGGGTGGGCCCGGTCTACTATTGCAATCTCGTGGGATTTGAGGCGAACTTTAAGCGGCTAAAAGAATTCTCGCATCGGTGGCATAAAATCCGAAGCGGCCTCGAGACCCCTCTCGAGGTTAGTTAATTATGCCCCCATAACTTGAAAAGTAGGAGCACATCAAGAATACTGCTACAAGAAGACAAAGAAGACGAAGAGAAAAACTGAAACAGACAAACTCAAAGTCCTAGAAGACAGAAGTTGGCCTCTGGCCGAGAAGGCAAGCGAGGCGTACGTGTGAACGTAAGCCCCCTAAAGATGGGGAAGAGTTATTAAAATGCAATGATTGCATAGATAGGCGACACTATAGAGAACTTGTAGGGAGATCAAGCAGGTGCGACTGGAAAGAGATGCGAAATACTAGTACAGAGCACTCTCCCGAGATTCGGCTCGTATAACCGAGAGGGTGGTAGAGCCATGGGAGGTGGAGGGAAGATATTTCTGTTGCCGCTATAACAACAAATACTAAATACAGAAAAAAAAAATGGTTAGTAAGGCAACAAACGTGTTTTATTTACCGTTTTGTATAGATATTGGTACGGAACCCTAAGTGCGCGAGTCTGACTCTTGCTTGGCCGGTTTATTAGTACTTATACACGTATATGCATGTAGATCTGAGATCACTCTAGTGACACCTACATCGCATATTATGATGCTGCTGCCTAGCTGGCCGAGAGGGGGGGGGGGGGAATCAGCGCGACCAGGGCGTCGATTCTGCTAACGTTAAGTCAAAATCGTATTAAAATAGTGTTTCAATAGTAGGGCTTTATACACACTATTTACAAGAGTTATGACAGTATGATGTGATGTGAATGGAGTGTGTGGTGTGATCATCAGCAGTGATATAAAAAAAATATACATTTCTTGTAACTAGTGTGTAAAAAAGCACTACAATTGAAACACTATTTTGACACGATTGTGATTTAACGTTAGCAGAATCGACACCCAGACCATTTTCTAATGCTCATGATATCTTCCGAACGGAATGTCCGAATTTACTAATTCCAAAAGTTATGTAAAGGTATTGAAACGGTCTTAAATGTGAAATTATTTATTTTGATAAGGATAAATACTAAAGTACAAATAAAAGGCCTTTTCTATCGGCTACAAATTAATTAAATTAAAAAAAATAAAAAAACCCTTCCTGTTTCATAATTATAGTAGTTAGATGTATGCTGTCGCGACACTTTTTGTAGATAATGATGAGTTCTACAAAGTCATAGTACTTTTTTTTGTTCTGTCGTCAATAGTTTTCGCAGCGCACGCGATATAAGGAACTTTTTTACACCTTGGTTTACATTATTCGACTTTTAGTAAGGATCCCAAATTTTTTTGAAAATATAATAACCTATAGCCTTCCTCGATAAATGTACTATCTAACACTGAAATAATTTTTCAAATCAGCCCATCGGTTCCTGAGATTAGCGCGTACAAACAAACAAACTCTTCAGCTTTATAATATTAGTATAGATTAGGTTCTATATAATCATTATCAAAATCGGCGCAGTAGTTAGGTTTTAAAATTAAAATAAGTGGAAAACGAAATCGGCTAAGACAAATATAATTATTTTCCCAAAGAACGATCCCGGTATCAGACACTATGCTAGGTCCACATTTCGGTGTCAGCGAGACAAGGGAGTGGTCCACATTTCAGAGACAGACACTAGAGAGCAGTCCACATTTCAGTGTCAAACACTAGGCGTGGTCTACATCTCGGGTCATACACTGGGCGTGGTCCACATCTTGGTGTCAGACACTAGGAGTGGTCTACATTTAGGAATCTGACCTCAGTGTCGGAAACAAGGCGTGGTCCACATTTCAGTGTAAGACACTAGTCGTGGTCCACATCTCGGTACGGTTAGTGTCAGACCTCGGTGTCAGACACTAGGGAGTAGTCCACATCTCGGTGTCTGACACTAGGCAGTGGTCCAGATCTTGTGTTTGACACTAACCATACCGAAACCGTACCGTAACGAAAAGAGGGGTCGTAAAACGTAATACATACTGAATTGTGTTTTATTAGTGTCATCATTATTCCCAAATGTCCAGGTGTTTGACAAGACGGTGTTCGTGATGAAGCAGCCGGTGGTGACGGACAGCAGCCTGTACCGCGCGCCGGCGGACGCGAGCCGGCTGCGAGCCTCGCTGGAGAGCAGGCTCCGCGCGAAGGTGCACAAGTGGCGGCCGCACGTGAAGACCGTGTGGAACAGGTACCTACACACGCTGGTACCAGGTACTGAGTAAAAGTAAAATTCAGTTTTCGAGTTTCGAAGCGGAAACGGAAACCCCTTACCGCTTAAAGAGAGAAGAGAGTCGAAAGATAAAAGATTATAGTCATTTTAATCAATCAAAATCACCGGGCGTAGCATGAAAGCCAGTGTCTGTAGTAGCATGTCGATAAATAATGTTATGTTTCTAGGTACTGCAGCGGGTTACTTCGCGAACAGCTGCCGGCCTGGGAGCACTGGAGCTTCCACCCCGGCGAGCCGCGGCCCGCGCTCTCACACCGCCTCAAGCAGATGATGGCTACGTACCGGGTAATATGTTTACAACTTACTCTAAATATATTTTTTTTTTGGGAAGTGGCGCTAGTGATACCGAAGGACGAGCCCTAACAATTAAGCACAGAAAAAACATCACCACTTTGCCATTTTGGAATTTTACTCGGTTTTAGATTGCGTGAAGATCTATAAAACCAAAAAATATGTCTTTTTTAATTTCGTGATATTTGCAACAAATATAGTCCAAGTAAAAAAACATATTATATTCTATCTTGGTGTACCAAGCAGTAGCGCCATCTAGTAACGAGTAGTATAAGTTTATGTGTTATATTTTGTGCACGTGGAAACCGCCTTTTGTTCTTTTTGTCTTCTTTCCTTTTAACCATATCCGCGAATTGTCTTCCCAGTCGAAAGTGTATAATAGGTAATTTAATAATGGAAGTATGAAAACTTTTTATAAGTAACGATTTTTTTTGATGATTAGTTTTTTTATTGCAGATGTTCGGTTTTCCTCTCAATATGTGCTACGTCAACACTAAAGCAATCATCTCAAGTGTGAAGTTAACCAGAATCCACGTGTACGACGACCCGAACGCAGAATTCGGGCTTGCAGTCGAAGTTTTCTCTTATCCAAACAATGTTATTAGCGTTTGGGTATTTCTAGCCTGTATTACAAGGATATGAAAACAAAATAAAAATAAATTATTTAAACTTATAGTGTGTCATAATTTATAAATACCTTTCATTGTTGCATACGATTTTGTTTGTGTGGTATATTTGCAAAAGAGTATCGAGAAGATATAAGAGATTAGACTAAACGTAAAATATAATACTAGTTTGCCGCGACATTAGACCTCGAGACACCTAGATGGCGCAATGTGAACTTAAGACGAGCTATTGTTTTGATTGCTACATAATTGCGGAAACGTTTTATTTAAAAACTACTAGAACGTATTCAATAGCCAACGAACCTAAATATTCTATTTAAAACTAGCTGTCCCGGCGAACTCCGTACCGCCTGAACCTGCACTTTACTCACCCTTTAAACCTTCCCTAAACTTCCACAAATATTTCAAGACCAAAATTAGCCAAATCGGTCCAGCCATTCTCAAATTTTAGCGAGACTAACGAACAGCAATTGATTTTTATATATATAGATTGCATCAAAATCGGACTTAGTTTAACCAATATCGCGGTACAACTCTCTACTAAAAAACTAAGCAATCTTTTAAATTGTATGCAACGAACACCGAAAATGACAAAGGGAGTTAAAGTGAATTGAAAATATTATCCCGCCGTTACTATTGTATGGTCAATTGTAAAAATATGTTTTCAAAAAAAAAATTTAAGGGAATACAATTTTGACTACTGAAAACTAGATGGCGCTGAAGAAAATTAAATCGCGCTATGGTTTCTTTTTCTCAAATAATATAAGGTTCTATGCAACACTAAATTCCCGGGTTCGGGGTTCGGGGTTCGGGGTTCGGGGTTCGGGGTTCGGGGTTCGGGGTTCGGGGTTCGGGGTTCGGGGTTCGGGGTTCGGGGTTCGGGGTTCGGGGTTCGGGGTTCGGGGTTCGGGGTTCGGGGTTCGGGGTTCGGGGTTCGGGGTTCGGGGTTCGGGGTTCGGGGTTCGGGGTTCGGGGTTCGGGGTTCGGGGTTCGGGGTTCGGGGTTCGGGGTTCGGGGTTCGGGGTTCGGGGTTCGGGGTTCGGGGTTCGGGGTTCGGGGTTCGGGGTTCGGGGTTCGGGGTTCGGGGTTCGGGGTTCGGGGTTCGGGGTTCGGGGTTCGGGGTTCGGGGTTCGGGGTTCGGGGTTCGGGGTTCGGGGTTCGGGGTTCGGGGTTCGGGGTTCGGGGTTCGGGGTTCGGGGTTCGGGGTTCGGGGTTCGGGGTTCGGGGTTCGGGGTTCGGGGTTCGGGGTTCGGGGTTCGGGGTTCGGGGTTCGGGGTTCGGGGTTCGGGGTTCGGGGTTCGGGGTTCGGGGTTCGGGGTTCGGGGTTCGGGGTTCGGGGTTCGGGGTTCGGGGTTCGGGGTTCGGGGTTCGGGGTTCGGGGTTCGGGGTTCGGGGTTCGGGGTTCGGGGTTCGGGGTTCGGGGTTCGGGGTTCGGGGTTCGGGGTTCGGGGTTCGGGGTTCGGGGTTCGGGGTTCGGGGTTCGGGGTTCGGGGTTCGGGGTTCGGGGTTCGGGGTTCGGGGTTCGGGGTTCGGGGTTCGGGGTTCGGGGTTCGGGGTTCGGGGTTCGGGGTTCGGGGTTCGGGGTTCGGGGTTCGGGGTTCGGGGTTCGGGGTTCGGGGTTCGGGGTTCGGGGTTCGGGGTTCGGGGTTCGGGGTTCGGGGTTCGGGGTTCGGGGTTCGGGGTTCGGGGTTCGGGGTTCGGGGTTCGGGGTTCGGGGTTCGGGGTTCGGGGTTCGGGGTTCGGGGTTCGGGGTTCGGGGTTCGGGGTTCGGGGTTCGGGGTTCGGGGTTCGGGGTTCGGGGTTCGGGGTTCGGGGTTCGGGGTTCGGGGTTCGGGGTTCGGGGTTCGGGGTTCGGGGTTCGGGGTTCGGGGTTCGGGGTTCGGGGTTCGGGGTTCGGGGTTCGGGGTTCGGGGTAGAGGTGGGTTGGATTAGGTAAAACCCGTACCTGTTCTATCTAATACTAATACCAAAAAATAACTAATCCAAATACCTCTTCCTAATCCCTGCCATTCGCAGCCAATTCCCAACCTTATGTCATACATCGTAAAGTTCAATATTGTTTCTAACACGATAGTATTAGATCTTCAAAGTATTGTTCCTTAATCTGTGTATTAGATAACATTTCTGGATCGAAGCTCCTAATAGTAACACTGCTGCACTAGCGAATCTAATACACCTAATCCCAGTAATTGTTAATACTTTATTTGCAACTGATTTTTGATCTTATTCTTAAAGTGCGTAAAGGTCATTGTTGTTTAGATGAAAATATTTGATAAAAGTGTACCTAATCCATACGTTTAATTCTAGTAGCAAATATTTTTCGCAACCGATTTTTTATCTTATAATAATTAGTTTAAGGGTCAGTGTTCTTTGATGGATGAAAGTATTGGATAGGTACATACCCAATACAAGAGCCGACGAGAATATTCAAAAATCTTCTCAGTCGATTTTGAACTTTACATCGTATGATTTAAGGATGAATATTGCTTGCATCGAAAAATACCTAATCCGGGGTGCCAAATAATAGGTACGCACTGGTATCGAAAAATACCTAATCCACGCACTAGTTGGATTGGTTCGGGGTTCGGGGTTCGGGGTTCGGGGTTCGGGGTTCGGGGTTCGGGGTTCGGGGTTCGGGGTTCGGGGTTCGGGGTTCGGGGTTCGGGGTTCGGGGTTCGGGGTTCGGGGTTCGGGGTTCGGGGTTCGGGGTTCGGGGTTCGGGGTTCGGTTATGTTCGGTTATGTTCGGTTATGTTCGGTTATGTTCGGTTATGTTCGGTTATGTTCGGTTATGTTCGGTTATGTTCGGTTATGTTCGGTTATGTTCGGTTATGTTCGGTTATGTTCGGTTATGTTCGGTTATGTTCGGTTATGTTCGGTTATGTTCGGTTATGTTCGGTTATGTTCGGTTATGTTCGGTTATGTTCGGTTATGTTCGGTTATGTTCGGTTATGTTCGGTTATGTTCGGTTATGTTCGGTTATGTTCGGTTATGTTCGGTTATGTTCGGTTATGTTCGGTTATGTTCGGTTATGTTCGGTTATGTTCGGTTATGTTCGGTTATGTTCGGTTATGTTCGGTTATGTTCGGTTATGTTCGGTTATGTTCGGTTATGTTCGGTTATGTTCGGTTATGTTCGGTTATGTTCGGTTATGTTCGGTTATGTTCGGTTATGTTCGGTTATGTTCGGTTATGTTCGGTTATGTTCGGTTATGTTCGGTTATGTTCGGTTATGTTCGGTTATGTTCGGTTATGTTCGGTTATGTTCGGTTATGTTAGGTTATGTTAGGTTAGGTTAGGTTAGGTTAGGTTAGGTTGGGGTGCTAAGTGCAGGAAACCTCCTCGAGTGCCCAGTCACTTGAAAACTTTGCGTTCTCACTTGATCCAAACGGATCCGGTGAGAGAGCGGGTTGACAAGTGATTTGGGACGGTGCACCCTGGGCGGCAGTTAATAACTCCCTGATATTCGGGGTCTTATTGACTGTCGGCCAATGTCTTGCTAACTGTGGGGCACTCCCCCCATCTTTTAGTAGATGGTGAGCGGATGCCCCACCCCGAGGTGGGGGCCTCCTTCTGTGGAATAATTATTTCACAGAGGGAGGCCATCGTTAGGGAGCGCTGGGCTCTTGCCCAGCGCATTGGTTGGGGCCGAAAGGCCAGGCTGGAGGGCGTCGTGGTAGAATGCTAACGCGACCCCATGGCGCCCTCAACGGCCAAGTGCGGAAACGCCGGAGGGGTTTTAGTGGGTAGTCTGGGCTGACTAGCAGCTCAGGAGTCCCACACTCTGTGCGTAAATGCATTTCCCCTCCGTTAACAAAAAAAAAAAAAAAAGGTTAGGTTAGGTTTTTTTTTTTTTTTTTTTTTTTTTTTTTTTTTAAGCTGTACCACCAACTAACAGGATATGTTGGTGCCTATGCGAACTTGAGACTTTGTCATTCCAGTTCTATCATCTATTCCTCTCGCACTTTCATGCTTCATCCTTACCTTTCATGCTTCGTATCTTTTATATTTGCTACGGGTGGGATGCCCGTCTACTTTTTCTAATCTAACTATTCTAATGTTTTTATTTCAGTTTTTTGTGGGGTTTTAGGAAGATATTGACACATTATTATTTATTTATCCAATTTTACAAACTTACATATCTATCTTACATATCTATCTTATTATATGTTAGGGTTCTTTTGTTATAACAACATTTTTATTTATAAATCTATATACTATTGGTGTTTATATTTCTTATATTCTATACTAATACATTTGTTTTCTATTTTCTAAAACTGCAGGCTGTTTTACAACTGTGTATTGTTTTGCATGTTTTCCTTATTCTATATTTTACATCTAATTATTTTATTACAATTTGGTTACCACATACTGTCCTATAATATACTTGTTATATTATGGCAGCATGTTTTTCTTACCATTTCTTTTGTTAACAATTTTGGTTATATATGTACAAAATCCAAGAAATCTATCCATTTGGATCAATTCCGGTAGTTTATTTTTTACAATTTTAATTCCTATTTCTAATTCTGTGTCTGATCTTTCTCGGCCAAAAACCGGACAATCTATTAAAAGGTGCAGCACCGTTTCCTCCTTTCCCGGATCGCAGGTACATGAGGGGTTCTCGCGACACTTGAATCTATGCAAGTATTCCGCGAACCCCCCATGCCCCGTTAGTATTTGCGTAACTTGGCTGGTCGGTTTGATTTTTCTGATGATTTTATAGGCCTCCGATGCCCTCGGGAAGAATAACTTCGTCGTGCTCGCGGTTGTGCCTTCTTCGTATCTCAGATCCCATTCGCGAAGCGAGCTCTGACGCAGAACTCGCTTCGCGCACGAGACCGGACACAAGTCATATTTTGCCTTGGTTTTGGAATTCACAGCCGCGTCCTTTGCCAGTTCATCCGCCCTTTCGTTACCTTCCAACCCTGCATGCGCTTTGATCCAGTACAGCCGTATAGTTTTGTTCTGGTGGGATAGCACCTTTATATTATCCCTAGTTTGTACTGCTAATGGGTGGAGGGAACCCGGGTTTACGATGGTCATCAAAGCTGACATGGAGTCACTGTAAATTCCAAAATCATTGGCTTTAAGCGTTTTGATTTTCCCCGTGGCTTCCCGTATCGCCAAGAGCTCAGCCTGGTAAACCGAGCAATAAGACGGCAAGCAAAATTTAGACTTTCCGGTTTCCGCCCCGCTCTCCCATATGGAGAGCGCGGCGCCCACCTTCCCATCGATTTTGCTGCCGTCCGTGTAGATTTGAACAGAATGATTTCTGGTCTCATCCACCTGATGCTGGTTTACCAGGCTAGAGAAATCGAGGTCGAGACGTTCTGCCGGGTGGGGGGCCTCAATCGCTGGGGCCAATCGCTCGATCTCCCTGTCGCCCAGACCCGGTATCGGCGCCCCCTTCTTGATCCCGTATAGTGAAGCTACTTCACGCACACGAAGATCAAGGGGGAGCAGACCCGATAACACAAGGGCTGAGTTCAGGGAGACCGTGCGGTAGGCTCTGCAGATTTTCTGGGCTAATCCGCGTTGCACGGCGTTTAGCTGCTTCCTTACCCCTACTCTATTTGTCACTGGTGCCCAAACGCTAGCACCATACAATATAATGGGCTCAATTGTCGCATTATATATTGTTTTGATTATTTCAGGGTTTAGGCCCCAGCTGGTTTTTGCCGCCTTTGCTAACTGTTTATAGATACCTATAGCCTTTCTGCATATATTACTTATGTGTTTTTTAAAAGTAAGTTTTGCGTCTATTGTGACTCCTAAAAGTTTTATGTCTTTCACCATTTCTATATTGTTCCCACTCATGCTCAGACGCGGGACATCAAATTTTAATTTCTTAGTAATTATCATTGCTTTGGTTTTCTGTGCGGCGAACTTTAATTTATTCTCAGTTCCCCACGCCTGGACAAGGTCAAGAGCCTCTCTGGCTTGTTTTTCTATGTTTACGGCGAGGTCCCCGTCAAAAATTAGGATCACATCATCAGCAAACGCTTGTGATCGTATCCCCTTGCTCTCCAGCTTTTTCAAGAGGGGGTCCAACAGCAAATTCCAAAGTATTGGACCCGCAATTGAGCCCTGGATGCATCCTTTAGTTGGCTCGACTGATACCTCTTGGCCGCCGTATCTTATTGACACCTTCCTGTCTTGGAGATAACTGTCGAGAACCCTCCTGATCCCTACCGGACAATTCTCCTCTGCGAGTCTGAGCACCACCGCCGGCCACCAGGCGTTATCAAAGGCTCCCTCTATGTCCAGTGATACCATTGTGACAATTTTCTTCTCTGCCAGCTTCGTTCTTACGTGGTTCATCAGGACATAGAGGGAGTCTTCAGTACTCCTTTGCGGCATGAAGCCGTACTGGTGCTTGCTCATTCTCGGGAGGAGATGATGTTTTAGCCGTGCGACCACCATTTTTTCGAAGATTTTTCCTAATATTGGCAGTAAGCCAATAGGTCTGTATGCCTTTGGGGTCGTGTAGGTATCCTTCGCGGGTTTCCTCAAGATCACAACTACGGCCTCTTTCCACTGTGTAGGAAAATGGCTGCACCTCAGACACACGTTCATGAGTGCCAGGAAGAGATCTAAATCTCGACCTATTGCCCTCATGCATATGTCCGAGGTGAAACCATCCGCCCCAGGAGCCTTTTTAGGGTTGAAAGAGCTTGCTGCCGTCTTTAATTCTGCTGCTGTAAATGGTCGTTCGCATGTACTTAGATGTTCACTCGCATTGACATTTTTTGCTTTTGTTCTAGCATTTCGGTGTGTTATGTTGTCTTCACTTTCCGAATCTTCTTGGTAGAACGTCTTGGCCAGCAGCTCGGCAGACTCTTTCATTGTTAGGCATTTCCCGTCTTTTTCCAGTGGCACGTCTTCCTCTCTCTTCGACGTTTTCATTAGGACCCTATAAATTCCGTCCCAGACCGTTTCCTTGTCTTGTTTCCCGCAGAATTCCCGCCAACTCTCAAGCTTTACTTCCTTAACTCTATCTTGATACTCTTTTTTCTTTTTCAGGTATTCGTCGACAACGGCTGCTCTCCGGATGGGTGCTGCGTTCCTGATCCTGTTCTTCGAGGTCAAGACTCTGGACTTCATCGCTGCCAACTCTTCGGACCACCACGGTGAGGTAAGTATTTCTCTATTCTTCTTTTTCGGCATTGTGTGTTTACATGCTTCTGTAATTACAGCTGTTATTTTTCCTACCATTTCGTCTATTTTTTGTTTATTATCAATTTTGTTTATTTCTTCTATCGTTATGTTTTCATCTTGTTTTAGTTGGTCTAATTTTTCATCGAAGAGTTGCCAGTTTACTTTTTTAGTGTTGTAGAGTCTGGTGGTCCGCTGGATTTCTATGCCTTTTGATTTCCGTAGTCTGATTCCGAATGTTATCCCGTTGTGGTCCGAGTTGACAAGTTTTTCATCAATCCTCCAATCCTCGATCTGCCCTAGCAAGCCCATCGTGCACGCCGTTATGTCGACGAAACTTGTAAACCTTTTACCATTCCTTATCGTGTCAAAGGTAGGCAAACTGCCAGTGTTCAAGATTTCCAGGCCCATTTCATTGAGAGCGCTCGCCATCTTAATGCCTCTACTATCTATGACAGGACTGCCCCACCAGGAGTTCTTTGCATTGGCGTCGCCGCCCACTATTGCGTGTGTTGGCTTCAACTGGTCCATGATCTTTTTAAGTTGGTTTATATAAGGTAGTATAGGTTCGTTTGGTTCAAAGTAATATGATATTACTATTATTTTCCAGGCCATCGTAGCTATTTCAACCGTAACTATATTTTTCGTGGTTAAAGCTGGGAATTGTGTGACAGTGAGGTCTTGGTTAAATACGGCTATTGCTGCCTTGTTTGTACCCGCTTTGTTGCTGGTGTCCTGAAAGATTCTGACCCCCCTTCTACCTCTCATCATGGTATCTGCTCCAACATAGGGCTCCTGTATTAGTGCAATTTCGATTTTCTTCTTTACAGCTTCAATTAGCAGCTCTTCAGTTGCCAATCCGCTCCTCTGGAGGTTCGCCTGCGCGAATCTGCAGAGGGTGTCTCTCCTTGAGGTGCCCTTAGCAATAGGCAACCGCAGAACGCGCTATTTCGTCCCACTTTTGGCGCTGCGGACATTGGTCGCTAAAGGCATTGTGTTCCACTGCCCTGTGTTTCGCTTTTGTGCAGTTCCTACACTTTGGCAGGCCATCTGCGAGCCATTCAGCACATTCAGCCCTCAAGTGTGGTCCACCACAGTGGCTGCACGCATCAACCTGTTCTGAGCATATGCGTTTTCCATGGCCGAAGCCCAAACACCTCGTGCATTGAATCAGCGGTGTTTGGTCTTCCACCTTGACGCATTGGATCTGTATATGCATTTGGCCCTTTGCTGTCGCCCTTTGCCAGACTTTTGGTGAGACGCTCACCACCACATGACGCTGGTGTGGATTTCGAGCTCTCCTATTGTATCTGAACTCTATCTTTTTGTCAATTTCCTCCAGGTCTTTAAATATCCCCCGGTTCTGCTTCTCCAGACTTGTAATGATGTCTTCGTCTTTCGTTGACATGAAGACATTTCTGAGTATCAGAAGCGGGTTCTTATTTTTCATGTCTTCCACCTTTAATTTTGTCTCTCCTTTTCCTAATCTTTCCCTTAATTTTGCTCTTTCTTCCGTTGTCTCCAAACCTACTATTACTTTTCTGTCTTTCGCTTTCCTTAGGCTCTTCACCTGTATCCAATCCCCTTCATCATCCTTTATTGCTTCCCGTATTCTCTCCAGGACCTTTTCACCATTTTCCTGGTCGTCCAGTGATGTGATGGCCACTGAGTGTAGGGTCTTTTTTATTTGTTTTGGCCTTTTGCCGTCCGGCGACTTTTGTGTTCCGGACACCACGCTTGCGTAGGAGGTTGTCACTATCTTTTCTATTTCGTCCTTTTGCCTAATCATATCCCCCCTTAATTCCTCCATTAATTTATTATTTTTCTCTATTAGCTTTGCATGTCCTTCAATTTTTCCCATGTACTCTTCTAACCTTGCACTATCTTCTTTCTCTCTTCTAGTCAGTCCTATTCCTGTTTCTTTCTCACTTTGTTTTGGGATTTCTCCTCGTCGACCAGGAATTTCTTCCTCAGGTCTACTCGCCAAATCTCGAAGAAGGCTTAGACATTTGATGACCTCATGTTTAACTGTGGACTTCAGATTTTTTGATTCGTCCAAGCATGTGATAGCCCTATTATAAATCCTATTTGCTTCGTCTGTCCTATTTGTCGGGTTTTCAATTGACTCAATGTCAATTATGGTTCGAGTTTTGTCCATTTGCGGCGAGGACTTTTTGTTATCAGCAGGGCCGGCCTGCATCGTTCTTTTGACAGGAATGTGTGATTCTTGAGTTTGGGGGCTTTTACTTTTCCTCGGTGACTTTGGGTTGTTTTCCATACTAGGTCTTTGTTTAATTGGTGATCTAAACATGTTGGTGGTACTCGTCAAAACTCTGGTAGTTGTAAATTTGTATAAGTTTTATATTTATACCAGAAGTAACGTTAAAAAATCGAATCAACAGCAGCTTGTGGTAGGAAGCAACCAAACACTTATTTGAAAATTTTCAAAAAATAAAATTGAAAAATAAAAATTTTGTGTAGAGTTTGTGTCCAAATTACGTCAAATCCTTATATAGTCAAATATTGCCAGTATAGCAAATACCTAATCAAGCTGTAAAATTTCCTTAAAAACTAAGTCCGCTCTATTTTTTAAAATGACTCTACAAATGTAGAGTTCGTTATTGTTGAGCTGATAGAGCTCCAGGAGGCAATATCAACGGTGAAAACCGCAGGCCCCTACGACCACGGGGAGCCGAGTTATCGCAGTTTTAAAAAATCCAAGATGGCGGACCAAAATGGCCGCCAAAACTTTGATGGACTGTAACTCCCGATCCAGGCGTCGCAGAAACCTGGGGCTTTCTACGCTGTGCTCCTTGTAACGCCGGCTTCCGGGTTTGGGGTCAAAAAGAGGTCAAAAAGTGACCGCGTCGAATCCTCTCAAAAAAGGCCAAGAATAACAGAGCGGGTCCTGCCGAAGCCAACGGTGCAAACCCCGAGTCTCTACGACCACCAGAACCGGAGATATGGGTGATTTAATCAAAAGCAAGATGGCCGACCAAGATGGCGGCCAAGGCGGTAAACCCCAATAACTTCGGAACGGAGCGTCGCAGGAACTCGCGGTTTGAACTAGGGTTAGTCAGTTCGGTGTTCTCCGTCGAGTGGGGGGGGTAATTTCCAAATCTGAGGAAATCGCTCCGATTTGGAAATACGGGGGTGCACAGGCAAGATAAACTCGCCGGAGTATGTAGACTTCAAACCCCGAAGCTCTACGACCACGGGATCGGGAGATATCTTCGTTCAAAAATTTTCAAGATGGCCGCCAAGATGGCGGAAAAGTCTAAATTTGCAATATCTCGCGAACCAGAAGCCGCAGCCCACCCGAGTTTGGTATCGCTGAGATCGGCTCGACGAGGGCTATCCGTAGGGATAGGAAAATTCCCAAAATTCCCACTTTTGGGAATTTTTAAGACAAAAAACGAAAAATCCCCGTATCTTTTTTGTTTGTGAACCGATTTCAGCGATTCAAACTGTTACAGTTGTATCTTAGCTAGGTCTAATTTCTTAATTTAAAAAACTAATAAAAAACCAAAAAACACAAAAGTAAATTACCAATTTCTATAAAAACTTAAAATCAAATTTTTTCAAAATTTTTCCCAATTGACCTTAATTTTAAAAATATGTAGGGGGTAGTACCCGTTGAGCAGCAGCTTTTGAAGTCTTCAAATCCCACGCGTCTCGATGGGGTGCAGAGCTATTAGGGGTTGAAAAACCAATTTTGTAATAGCTCTATCTTCACAGTCGTGACTCGTAAAATTCTGATGAAGGTGCCTCCGTGATGTGTGCTGAATGCTCTTTAAGGCTGGGTCTTCAGATGTGCGCGGACGACTCTCCTTCGACGAGCACACCGCCACGTGCGAGTTGTTTTTTTGCCTTTTACGGCGAGATGGAGGGGCGGAAAAATCCAAAATGGGTGTCCAATTGTAGATCTCGTCGAGGGCTTTAAAACGGTGTATTAAAACCAATAGGTCACCGCGACAAATCGAGAGCCGCACGCACTTGAAGTTTTAAAAATTTTTTAAAAATCACTTTTTGCACTATATCTCGCGCAATTTTCGGAGTTAAGAAAAACCAAAATCACTCCCGGGTGCGCCTCGAATTTACGCAACTTTTGACGTATCGCACTGCTCGCTAACTTCAAAATTGCCATGAATTTTTTAGTGTGGAGAGAGGTTATTTCGTGGTGCTCCGGACGCCTGTCAGAGCGTAACTCGGTTAGTATAGGTTAGGTTAGGTTAGGTTAGGTTAGGTTAGGTTAGGTTAGGTTAGGTTAGGTTAGGTTAGGTTAGGTTAGGTTAGGTTAGGTTAGGTTAGGTTAGGTTAGGTTAGGTTAGGTTAGGTTAGGTTAGGTTAGGTTAGGTTAGGTTAGGTTAGGTTAGGTTAGGTTAGGTTAGGTTTTTTTTTTTTCTATAAATTGTTTGGATCGCTTTGAGTTTTTGCTAAGTATGGTTTTGAAATCCAGCTGGTTTGGTTGCTATTTGATGCATTTATGTCCAGCTGAATCTCTTCTCAAATCGCTTTAATAGTAAAATCGCATAGTGTAAATTTTTAAATATCATATAAATTATAGTAATTATAATAGATAGTTTTATATATACATACTATTTATATATATATATATATACATATATAAATACCTACCTTAAAAATAATAGTTTTTTTTTTTTTTTTTTTTTTTTTTTTTTTTTTTTTTTTTTTTTTTTTTTCGAGTATCAATCGACCAACAGTCAATTGCTACTCGCAAGACCAGCTGCCCTGTCATTGATCCCTCTTATTTTAGAAAAGATGTGCTGTACCAAGTCTACCCACGACAGTAATGCAGATTCTTTTGTCAGCAACTCAGTAAGACTGTACGGGTTAATATTTACCATGTTACAGAGCAGTTCATGGGTAGCCCTACGGGCACCAAATATGGGACAATGTTTTATGATATGGTCAGGGTCTTGTTTCGTAGTGTCATCGCAGGGACAGGTGTCAGTGTTCGTGATGTGAAACCTGTGTAAATAGCTCCTGTGAAACCCATGGCCTGTGAGTGATTGTGTGAGTGTAAATGTTACGGGTGTTTTTGTGAAGAGTGTATGTATATGCTTTAAAGTTGGTAGGAGTGTGCGTGTATGTGAACCTTGTGGTTCGCTTGTGTACCTGTGCTGCCAAGTGTTGTGAGTGTGTGTGCGTATGAGGTGTTTGATGTACGATGTCGGTATGGCATCGTAATCATTGGATTTGTGTAGTAGGGCTGCTGCCTTGGCAGCGCGGTCCGCCACTTCGTTGCCGTCGATGCCGGTATGCCCCTTTACCCAAGTCAAGTGGATGCGACCTATCTCTCGATGCCTCGCCACAACCTGGAAGATTTCACTCACCAGAGGGTGAGAGTTACTGCGATCCTCCAGAGCTTTGATCGAAGACATAGAGTCCGATAGTATGGTCACATCCGCAAGTCTTCGGCATAGGGCCCAGCGACAAGCTTCGAGAATGGCGAACAGCTCCGCCTGGAAGACTGAGCAGCCTCGGTGTAGTTTGAGTTTTTTGATGTGTATAGGGTCCGGTCTGTTGTTTTGGTAACAAACAAAAGCGGCCCCGACGGAACCGTCTTCGTGTTTGCTACCGTCGGTGTATATCTGTGTGTACGAATGTGGGTAATTTTTGGGTATGTTGCTGACCGTGTGTGTGTTTTGTTGATTAGGAAGTGTGTTCACTTCATTTATTCGTGGAGGTTCCAGGGTGATACGTCGGGCTGGGTGCAGCAGTTCGTGAGAAGGTATGGGTTTCTCGAGTGTAACATCAGGAAGTGACTCAAATGTGCCAGTCAAGCGGGCCCTTTCGATCTGACTTACTTCTAACACCTTCAGGTCGAGAGGTGTAAATTGTGCGAGTGCTAGGGCTGCATTGGTGGAGACTGTTCTGAAGGCCCTTATAGCTCTCAGAGCAAATCCCCTTTGCGCAGATAACATTTCCTTCTTCACTACTTTTAGCCTAGCTGCGTGTCCCCAGACGCCAGCACCGTAAGTGACGATGGGTTCCACGACATGTTTATATATTGTTTTAACATTCTCTGGATGCGCGCCCCAAGTGGCTCTGGTGTATGTTGACAATTTTTTAAAGATTTTGGTCGCTTTTGTCAGGGTCTGTCTAACGTGACTCCTAAATGTAAGTTTTTGATCAATGTGGATTCCTAATAATTTAACTTCCGGGGAAAAATTTATTGTGGTGCCGTTCATGGTTATTATGGCCGACTTGGCTTTCGGAGTGAATGCAATGGCTTGCGTCTTTTGCGGACCAAATTGCAGCTTGACACTTCGCCCCCACTCAGAAATAATATTTAATGCTGTATTTGCGGCCAGTTGCAAGCGGTCGGGTGTGGGCGCTGTTACTACGAGGAATACATCGTCAGCATATGCCTGGAGGTGACATCCTTCCGGCAGTGTGGCCTCAAGAAGCTCATCTAGTATGATGTTCCACATAGTGGGGCCACAGGTGGATCCCTGGATACAGCCCTTTTCCATACTCCTGGTGACTCTTTCTCCAGCATGATCGAGTACGACCTTTCTCCCCTCAAGATAACTCTGGACAAGACCGAAAATATTTCGAGGGCAGCCCGTCTCCCGAAGCCGATTGAAAAGAGCCGGCCACCAGGCATTATTGAAGGCGGATTTGATGTCCAGAGAGAAAGCCGCCACTTGTTGTTTGCGCAACTTGCCCAACTTTACCAGCTCCAAAGCGGTATTTATAGCCGCGACGGTATTTGTATGCTCCTTAAAGCCAAACTGCCGTTGATGCAGCTTACCCTTTTTTCCCGCCCAATAAGTTATCCTTCTGGTGAAAAGTTTCTCCAAGAGCTTGCCGAAGACACATATCAAACCTATTGGTCGGAGAGAATCAAGCGCGCTAGAATCCACCTTACCGGGCTTCGGAATGACCTTAATGTACGCCTCCTTCCACTGCCTAGGGAAGTACTGAAGCTGAAGACATCTGTTCATTATACAGGTTATTAATTCAGGATAACATTTGGCTGCTGCAAGACATATATCTGATGTGAGATGATCTAAACCTGGCGCTCTTTTGGGATTCATATCTCTTAAAATGTCCAGCACCTCCTCAGCAGTGAAAGGGGGATCATTTGCGGTGGAAGGGAGCAAATGTGCAGAAGCTCTGAGTTCGCGGTGCCTGCGTTCTGTGTCGGGTGTGTCGCCAGGGAAGAAATATTCCAATATAGCTGTGGCAGTCTCCTTGCCACAGGTGGTGTAGCCACTGCTGGTCTTAAGAGAGGTGGGAGGCCGTCGAGGGGTGGTGTCTTTGAGAAGACGGTTTGTGAGAGACCAGACATTTTCTTTAGTCTGCAATTCGCAAAACTCTCTGAAATTTTTGGTGGACTGACTCTTGATTTCTTCTGCATATTGTGCTTTAATAGCTCGTTTTTGAGAAAGTAGTGCTTCCATAGGTAGTCCACGACGCCTTGCATGAGCGACCTTGCGGTGTAACGCTATTACCTCTCTCTTGCGTTTTTCAAGTTCATCAGTCCACCATGGAGCTTTTGCTTTTGGACCTCCTCCAGAGATGGGCATTGACTTCCTGCAAGCGGATTGAATAACCCTAGTGAGGTCATCGATGATGTTTTCCAATTCGCTGCCGTTCATTGCTGAGACATCCCTGTCTAGAATGTCAGATGCAGTTATCAACCCGTGGAGAGCATTCTTGAAATCCGCCCAGTTTGCTTTTTCGGATTTGAATTCAAAAGTGGAGGTTGAAGAAGGAGACGATTGGTTGGAGCCTGAAGGTCGATTTCGAATTGTGAATGCTATGGCGTTGTGTTGCGAAGAGGGGCAGATTTTCAAGTCTACCCTCCACCAAAGGATGTGATCAAAGAAATCCCCGGAAGCAATGGTGAGGTCGATAATCGAGGATCTGTCTCTGCCATGGGTAACAGTTTCGAAAGTAGGGGTATTTCCAATGTTGCAGATTTGCAGATCATTGGCGTTGACCCATTCCCAGACATCATTGCCCCTGGCGTTAGAAGTACGACTGCCCCAGCTAGGATGCCAACCATTAAAATCCCCTCCGATAACCTTGTCACCCCGTACAGCCCGACAGAAGGTGTCCAATTTGTCTAATGTTTCATCTCTGTCATTGACCGGCTCCACATATGCCGACACCAGATGCACATGCCTATGTCCCACACGAAGGCGGACGACGCAAAGGTTCGGTGTAGAATATTGTGCCAGCCCTATCATGGGACCGCACTGCGGTTTGGCCATGATACACGCCTTGACGTCGTTACCGTTCGAAAATTGGAAGATGTTGATACCTTGAATGGATTTAACTTCATTGCTCAAGCCGATATATGGTTCAGAAATGAGAGCAACCTGGCAACTGCTAGCCATGAAGGATAGCAAAAACTCGTGTTGACTATGTTTGGATTTATCTAAATTGCACTGTAATACATTGATTGTGTCTCTATCCATAGTCAACACGGTCCAGGATTCTATCCCTCATGGCTCTCAGTCTGGGGCACTCTAATGAAGTTGCTTGGTGCATGGCGTTGTTTTTCGCATTGAACCTCCTGTTGTGTGAGACGCAGTTCGCGCACCTGGGTGCCCCCTTCTTTTCCGCTATAGGACAGTCCCTAGCAGTATGTCCCTCCGTCGCGCAGTAGGCACACGGGGCAGGCTCTTTGGCCGGGCATCTGGCTTTGGTGTGCCCAAACTGTAGACAATTGAAACACTGCATGAACGGGGAGAAGTCGCTTATATGGATTCTCAAGTGGTCAACACAAACTCTGCCCATGTTAGTGGCTGCCCTCCAAACTTTAGGGCTGGCCATGAAAACCGCATTATACAGTTGCGGGTTTCTGTTGTCGCGTAAAAAGCGCAGACGTAGGTCAAGGGGACCCTCGATGAGGGGGGTGAGCTCTCGGTTCTGTGTAGCGATGACTTCGTGCAGCTCGTTCGAGGGAATCTCCTTCGGGATTCCTTTCAAAATAAGCATCGGTTGCAATTTACGCGCCGGCTCAGCCTCAATTTTGTCAGAATCCGCGAGGCGCCGAATAGCGTCGTCCCTATCCTTGTCGCTGTCAAATTCCACGCGGAACTTGTTTTTCGAGATGGCCTTAATACTTGCCGGCGCGTATTTTGCCGCCCTGAAGTTGACTCCCTCCCTGAGAGCTTCTATTGTCTGCTGTCTGGATGTCTGTGCGTTGTTTTTTGGTGCAATGATCATAGCTGGCTTTGTGGGCGGAGGGGAGATGCGCTTGTTTGAGTCAGCTAGAGGGGCAAAGGTGGCTACTAGAGGAGAGGAGGAGGGGCGTTGGCTGGAAGCGACTGCTGCAGCATAATTGCTCGGTCTCAGTTTGCTGATCTCTTCTCTAATAGTACCCCGAATGAGATCTACCGCTTCGTCCGTCAAGGATGAGCCGACTGGGGGGGCGTTTGGGGCATCGTAATTGGAGGCGCGCGCTCGGTCCGTTTGTGATCCCTGAGAAACTTTGGGTGCCGGAATACACGTGCAGCAAGTTTTAATTGTGCCGGTGAACGCCTCTGTTTTAGCACCAATGTCAAGCAAAATCTGGGTGACCTCATGCCTCTGTTTCTTGGTCACGCTCTTGGACGCGCCCAGAAGGCCAATCGCTTCTTGAACGCGTGCCAGAATCGTTGAATTGTGCTTCTCAACGGGCCCCTGGTTGAGCTCTATTGATTCTTGATGAAGCTCGTAATTTGAGTCGCTGTACACAAGGGCTGCCATTCCCAGTGAAGAATCAAATGAGATATCGACAGGCACCGGTTCCGCTATTGCCTTGTTGACTGCGCTAGTTGTTGCGGTAGTGTTTGGCGGTATGGGAGATCCCGACAAGGCTGTCTCTAAACTATAGATACTAGGTGTCAGGTCATTGAGTTGTATCATATTGTTTTCATGCCTAGCTCTGACGCTCTCTATAATCGCCTCCGCAAAAGTAATTGGGGCTGCGACGGTCTGTTGGTTTACTATGGTGTTGGATTCAGTTTGAATCGGTAATGGCGGGGATAGAAGAACTGGAGGAGGCGTCTGCCTAGGACATTCGATGACAGCCTCAGTGGTAATGGTTAGAGCTGTGGCGGCTGACTGATTACCAGCCGCACTAGTGCCAGACTGGGTTAAAACTGGAGGGGGTAAAGGGGGTTGAGGGGGCGTCCACCTAACGACCTCGACGACCGCCTCAGGAAAATCCACCAAGCTTGCAGCCGTCAGCCGAGTTTCAGGGGGGCTGGATGTGGATTGCCTCGGTGCTGGGGGAGATGAAGGGCGCTGGAGAGGGGTACGCGACCTCGTACGAGGAGGCGATCTTGCTAGCACCATTTTTAATCAAATTCAGCGCAATATCTAAAAATTTTAAAAATTTTGTTCAAAAGTGGGCGAAAAAGTTGATATACCCAATGAACTGAGGGTGGGTGGGAGGGCAAATTTTTCAGAAATTTGTCAGCCGATCGTCGCGATTTCGGTGTCGATGGACGCGGGCGGTCGAGCTGCACTATACAAAGTGAAAATAAAGCTGATGTGACGATTATAAAAATTTTAATAAGCAAAAATGTGATATTTTTAATAATTTTAACAGGAGAAGATTTTTTCGGAGACGAAGACAAGGTGCGGAACCACGCTAAACGGTCACGAACGATGCAGGCAGATGGAACACACCGGATTAGGACGAGAAAACAGAGCAAGGTAAGTGAAATATTTTATTTGAAATTTTTTATATGTAATTTACTGACTCTACAATGAAATATTAAAGATTTTAGATATAACTATTGAAATATTGTGCTGAACCGATTGAATTTCTACTTTTAGGGTGTAATTAAATACGCAAAAGGTTAATAGGGCAAGTTGGCAGATACTATATGAACTTAAAGATGTTGTCCTGTAGTGGTATCGGATAGATAAGGTGGATTTTTTAGTATGAAAATTCAAAAATTTCAAATTTTTCAGAAATTTGTCAGCCGATCGTCGCGATTTCGGTGTCGATGGACGCGGGCGGTCGAGCTGCACTATACAAAGTGAAAATAAAGCTGATGTGACGATTATAAAAATTTTAATAAGCAAAAATGTGATATTTTTAATAATTTTAACAGGAGAAGATTTTTTCGGAGACGAAGACAAGGTGCGGAACCACGCTAAACGGTCACGAACGATGCAGGCAGATGGAACACACCGGATTAGGACGAGAAAACAGAGCAAGGTAAGTGAAATATTTTATTTGAAATTTTTTATATGTAATTTACTGACTCTACAATGAAATATTAAAGATTTTAGATATAACTATTGAAATATTGTGCTGAACCGATTGAATTTCTACTTTTAGGGTGTAATTAAATACGCAAAAGGTTAATAGGGCAAGTTGGCAGATACTATATGAACTTAAAGATGTTGTCCTGTAGTGGTATCGGATAGATAAGGTGGATTTTTTAGTATGAAAATTCAAAAATTTCAAATTTTTCAGAAATTTGTCAGCCGATCGTCGCGATTTCGGTGTCGATGGACGCGGGCGGTCGAGCTGCACTATACAAAGTGAAAATAAAGCTGATGTGACGATTATAAAAATTTTAATAAGCAAAAATGTGATATTTTTAATAATTTTAACAGGAGAAGATTTTTTCGGAGACGAAGACAAGGTGCGGAACCACGCTAAACGGTCACGAACGATGCAGGCAGATGGAACACACCGGATTAGGACGAGAAAACAGAGCAAGGTAAGTGAAATATTTTATTTGAAATTTTTTATATGTAATTTACTGACTCTACAATGAAATATTAAAGATTTTAGATATAACTATTGAAATATTGTGCTGAACCGATTGAATTTCTACTTTTAGGGTGTAATTAAATACGCAAAAGGTTAATAGGGCAAGTTGGCAGATACTATATGAACTTAAAGATGTTGGTTAGGTTAGGTTAGGTTAGGTTAGGTTAGGTTAGGTTAGGTTAGGTTAGGTTAGGTTAGGTTAGGTTAGGTTAGGTTAGGTTAGGTTAGGTTAGGTTAGGTTAGGTTAGGTTAGGTTAGGTTAGGTTAGGTTAGGTTAGGTTAGGTTAGGTTAGGTTAGGTTAGGTTAGGTTAGGTTAGGTTAGGTTAGGTTAGGTTAGGTTAGGTTAGGTTAGGTTAGGTTAGGTTAGGTTAGGTTAGGTTAGGTTAGGTTAGGTTAGGTTAGGTTAGGTTGGGGTGCTAAGTGCAGGAAACCTCCTCGAGTGCCCAGTCACTTGAAAACTTTGCGTTCTCGCTTGATCCAAACGGATCCGGTGAGAGAGCGGGTTGACAAGTGAATAGGGACGGTGCACCCTGGGCGGCAGTTAATAACTCCCTGATATTCGGGGTCTTATTGACTGTCGGCCAATGTCCTGCTAACTGTGGGGCACTCCCCCCATCTTTTAGTAGATGGTGAGCGGATGCCCCACCCCGAGGTGGGGGCCTCCTTCTGTGGAATATTTATTTCACAGAGGGAGGTCATCGTTAGGGAGCGCTGGGCTCTTGCCCAGCGCACTGGTTGGGGCCGAAAGGCCAGGCTGGAGGGCGTCGTGGTAGAATGCTAACGCGACCCCATGGCGCCCTCAACGGCCAAGTGCGGAAACGCCGGAGGGGTTTTAGTGGGTAGTCTGGGCTGACTAGCAGCTCAGGAGTCCCACACTTTGTGCGTAAATGCATTTCCCCTCCGTTAACAAAAAAAAAAAAAAAAAAAAAAAAAAGGTTAGGTTAGGTTAGGTTAGGTTAGGTTAGGTTAGGTTAGGTTAGGTTAGGTTAGGTTAGGTTAGGTTAGGTTAGGTTAGGTTAGGTTAGGTTAGGTTAGGTTAGGTTAGGTTAGGTTAGGTTAGGTTAGGTTAGGTTAGGTTAGGTTAGGTTAGGTTAGGTTAGGTTAGGTTAGGTTAGGTTAGGTTAGGTTAGGTTAGGTTAGGTTAGGTTAGGTTAGGTTAGGTTAGGTTAGGTTAGGTTAGGTTAGGTTAGGTTAGGTTAGGTTAGGTTAGGTTAGGTTAGGTTAGGTTAGGTTAGGTTAGGTTAGGTTAGGTTAGGTTAGGTTAGGTTAGGTTAGGTTAGGTTAGGTTAGGTTAGGTTAGGTTAGGTTAGGTTAGGTTAGGTTAGGTTAGGTTAGGTTAGGTTAGGTTAGGTTAGGTTAGGTTAGGTTAGGTTAGGTTAGGTTAGGTTAGGTTAGGTTAGGTTAGGTTAGGTTAGGTTAGGTTAGGTTAGGTTAGGTTAGGTTAGGTTAGGTTAGGTTAGGTTAGGTTAGGTTAGGTTAGGTTAGGTTAGGTTAGGTTAGGTTAGGTTAGGTTAGGTTAGGTTAGGTTAGGTTAGGTTAGGTTAGGTTAGGTTAGGTTAGGTTAGGTTAGGTTAGGTTAGGTTAGGTTAGGTTAGGTTAGGTTAGGTTAGGTTAGGTTAGGTTAGGTTAGGTTAGGTTAGGTTAGGTTAGGTTAGGTTAGGTTAGGTTAGGTTAGGTTAGGTTAGGTTAGGTTAGGTTAGGTTAGGTTAGGTTAGGTTAGGTTAGGTTAGGTTAGGTTAGGTTAGGTTAGGTTAGGTTAGGTTAGGTTAGGTTAGGTTAGGTTAGGTTAGGTTAGGTTAGGTTAGGTTAGGTTAGGTTAGGTTAGGTTAGGTTAGGTTAGGTTAGGTTAGGTTAGGTTAGGTTAGGTTAGGTTAGGTTAGGTTAGGTTAGGTTAGGTTAGGTTAGGTTAGGTTAGGTTAGGTTAGGTTAGGTTAGGTTAGGTTAGGTTAGGTTAGGTTAGGTTAGGTTAGGTTAGGTTAGGTTAGGTTAGGTTAGGTTAGGTTAGGTTAGGTTAGGTTAGGTTAGGTTAGGTTAGGTTAGGTTAGGTTAGGTTAGGTTAGGTTAGGTTAGGTTAGGTTAGGTTAGGTTAGGTTAGGTTAGGTTAGGTTAGGTTAGGTTAGGTTAGGTTAGGTTAGGTTAGGTTAGGTTAGGTTAGGTTAGGTTAGGTTAGGTTAGGTTAGGTTAGGTTAGGTTAGGTTAGGTTAGGTTAGGTTAGGTTAGGTTAGGTTAGGTTAGGTTAGGTTAGGTTAGGTTAGGTTAGGTTAGGTTAGGTTAGGTTAGGTTAGGTTAGGTTAGGTTAGGTTAGGTTAGGTTAGGTTAGGTTAGGTTAGGTTAGGTTAGGTTAGGTTAGGTTAGGTTAGGTTAGGTTAGGTTAGGTTAGGTTAGGTTAGGTTAGGTTAGGTTAGGTTAGGTTAGGTTAGGTTAGGTTAGGTTAGGTTAGGTTAGGTTAGGTTAGGTTAGGTTAGGTTAGGTTAGGTTAGGTTAGGTTAGGTTAGGTTAGGTTAGGTTAGGTTAGGTTAGGTTAGGTTAGGTTAGGTTAGGTTAGGTTAGGTTAGGTTAGGTTAGGTTAGGTTAGGTTAGGTTAGGTTAGGTTAGGTTAGGTTAGGTTAGGTTAGGTTAGGTTAGGTTAGGTTAGGTTAGGTTAGGTTAGGTTAGGTTAGGTTAGGTTAGGTTAGGTTAGGTTAGGTTAGGTTAGGTTAGGTTAGGTTAGGTTAGGTTAGGTTAGGTTAGGTTAGGTTAGGTTAGGTTAGGTTAGGTTAGGTTAGGTTAGGTTAGGTTAGGTTAGGTTAGGTTAGGTTAGGTTAGGTTAGGTTAGGTTAGGTTAGGTTAGGTTAGGTTAGGTTAGGTTAGGTTAGGTTAGGTTAGGTTAGGTTAGGTTAGGTTAGGTTAGGTTAGGTTAGGTTAGGTTAGGTTAGGTTAGGTTAGGTTAGGTTAGGTTAGGTTAGGTTAGGTTAGGTTAGGTTAGGTTAGGTTAGGTTAGGTTAGGTTAGGTTAGGTTAGGTTAGGTTAGGTTAGGTTAGGTTAGGTTAGGTTAGGTTAGGTTAGGTTAGGTTAGGTTAGGTTAGGTTAGGTTAGGTTAGGTTAGGTTAGGTTAGGTTAGGTTAGGTTAGGTTAGGTTAGGTTAGGTTAGGTTAGGTTAGGTTAGGTTAGGTTAGGTTAGGTTAGGTTAGGTTAGGTTAGGTTAGGTTAGGTTAGGTTAGGTTAGGTTAGGTTAGGTTAGGTTAGGTTAGGTTAGGTTAGGTTAGGTTAGGTTAGGTTAGGTTAGGTTAGGTTAGGTTAGGTTAGGTTAGGTTAGGTTAGGTTAGGTTAGGTTAGGTTAGGTTAGGTTAGGTTAGGTTAGGTTAGGTTAGGTTAGGTTAGGTTAGGTTAGGTTAGGTTAGGTTAGGTTAGGTTAGGTTAGGTTAGGTTAGGTTAGGTTAGGTTAGGTTAGGTTAGGTTAGGTTAGGTTAGGTTAGGTTAGGTTAGGTTAGGTTAGGTTAGGTTAGGTTAGGTTAGGTTAGGTTAGGTTAGGTTAGGTTAGGTTAGGTTAGGTTAGGTTAGGTTAGGTTAGGTTAGGTTAGGTTAGGTTAGGTTAGGTTAGGTTAGGTTAGGTTAGGTTAGGTTAGGTTAGGTTAGGTTAGGTTAGGTTAGGTTAGGTTAGGTTAGGTTAGGTTAGGTTAGGTTAGGTTAGGTTAGGTTAGGTTAGGTTAGGTTAGGTTAGGTTAGGTTAGGTTAGGTTAGGTTAGGTTAGGTTAGGTTAGGTTAGGTTAGGTTAGGTTAGGTTAGGTTAGGTTAGGTTAGGTTAGGTTAGGTTAGGTTAGGTTAGGTTAGGTTAGGTTAGGTTAGGTTAGGTTAGGTTAGGTTAGGTTAGGTTAGGTTAGGTTAGGTTAGGTTAGGTTAGGTTAGGTTAGGTTAGGTTAGGTTAGGTTAGGTTAGGTTAGGTTAGGTTAGGTTAGGTTAGGTTAGGTTAGGTTAGGTTAGGTTAGGTTAGGTTAGGTTAGGTTAGGTTAGGTTAGGTTAGGTTAGGTTAGGTTAGGTTAGGTTAGGTTAGGTTAGGTTAGGTTAGGTTAGGTTAGGTTAGGTTAGGTTAGGTTAGGTTAGGTTAGGTTAGGTTAGGTTAGGTTAGGTTAGGTTAGGTTAGGTTAGGTTAGGTTAGGTTAGGTTAGGTTAGGTTAGGTTAGGTTAGGTTAGGTTAGGTTAGGTTAGGTTAGGTTAGGTTAGGTTAGGTTAGGTTAGGTTAGGTTAGGTTAGGTTAGGTTAGGTTAGGTTAGGTTAGGTTAGGTTAGGTTAGGTTAGGTTAGGTTAGGTTAGGTTAGGTTAGGTTAGGTTAGGTTAGGTTAGGTTAGGTTAGGTTAGGTTAGGTTAGGTTAGGTTAGGTTAGGTTAGGTTAGGTTAGGTTAGGTTAGGTTAGGTTAGGTTAGGTTAGGTTAGGTTAGGTTAGGTTAGGTTAGGTTAGGTTAGGTTAGGTTAGGTTAGGTTAGGTTAGGTTAGGTTAGGTTAGGTTAGGTTAGGTTAGGTTAGGTTAGGTTAGGTTAGGTTAGGTTAGGTTAGGTTAGGTTAGGTTAGGTTAGGTTAGGTTAGGTTAGGTTAGTTAGGTTAGGTTAGGTTAGGTTAGGTTAGGTTAGGTTAGGTTAGGTTAGGTTAGGTTAGGTTAGGTTAGGTTAGGTTAGGTTAGGTTAGGTTAGGTTAGGTTAGGTTAGGTTAGGTTAGGTTAGGTTAGGTTAGGTTAGGTTAGGTTAGGTTAGGTTAGGTTAGGTTAGGTTAGGTTAGGTTAGGTTAGGTTAGGTTAGGTTAGGTTAGGTTAGGTTAGGTTAGGTTAGGTTAGGTTAGGTTAGGTTAGGTTAGGTTAGGTTAGGTTAGGTTAGGTTAGGTTAGGTTAGGTTAGGTTAGGTTAGGTTAGGTTAGGTTAGGTTAGGTTAGGTTAGGTTAGGTTAGGTTAGGTTAGGTTAGGTTAGGTTAGGTTAGGTTAGGTTAGGTTAGGTTAGGTTAGGTTAGGTTAGGTTAGGTTAGGTTAGGTTAGGTTAGGTTAGGTTAGGTTAGGTTAGGTTAGGTTAGGTTAGGTTAGGTTAGGTTAGGTTAGGTTAGGTTAGGTTAGGTTAGGTTAGGTTAGGTTAGGTTAGGTTAGGTTAGGTTAGGTTAGGTTAGGTTAGGTTAGGTTAGGTTAGGTTAGGTTAGGTTAGGTTAGGTTAGGTTAGGTTAGGTTAGGTTAGGTTAGGTTAGGTTAGGTTAGGTTAGGTTAGGTTAGGTTAGGTTAGGTTAGGTTAGGTTAGGTTAGGTTAGGTTAGGTTAGGTTAGGTTAGGTTAGGTTAGGTTAGGTTAGGTTAGGTTAGGTTAGGTTAGGTTAGGTTAGTTAGGTTAGGTTAGGTTAGGTTAGGTTAGGTTAGGTTAGGTTAGGTTAGGTTAGGTTAGGTTAGGTTAGGTTAGGTTAGGTTAGGTTAGGTTAGGTTAGGTTAGGTTAGGTTAGGTTAGGTTAGGTTAGGTTAGGTTAGGTTAGGTTAGGTTAGGTTAGGTTAGGTTAGGTTAGGTTAGGTTAGGTTAGGTTAGGTTAGGTTAGGTTAGGTTAGGTTAGGTTAGGTTAGGTTAGGTTAGGTTAGGTTAGGTTAGGTTAGGTTAGGTTAGGTTAGGTTAGGTTAGGTTAGGTTAGGTTAGGTTAGGTTAGGTTAGGTTAGGTTAGGTTAGGTTAGGTTAGGTTAGGTTAGGTTAGGTTAGGTTAGGTTAGGTTAGGTTAGGTTAGGTTAGGTTAGGTTAGGTTAGGTTAGGTTAGGTTAGGTTAGGTTAGGTTAGGTTAGGTTAGGTTAGGTTAGGTTAGGTTAGGTTAGGTTAGGTTAGGTTAGGTTAGGTTAGGTTAGGTTAGGTTAGGTTAGGTTAGGTTAGGTTAGGTTAGGTTAGGTTAGGTTAGGTTAGGTTAGGTTAGGTTAGGTTAGGTTAGGTTAGGTTAGGTTAGGTTAGGTTAGGTTAGGTTAGGTTAGGTTAGGTTAGGTTAGGTTAGGTTAGGTTAGGTTAGGTTAGGTTAGGTTAGGTTAGGTTAGGTTAGGTTAGGTTAGGTTAGGTTAGGTTAGGTTAGGTTAGGTTAGGTTAGGTTAGGTTAGGTTAGGTTAGGTTAGGTTAGGTTAGGTTAGGTTAGGTTAGGTTAGGTTAGGTTAGGTTAGGTTAGGTTAGGTTAGGTTAGGTTAGGTTAGGTTAGGTTAGGTTAGGTTAGGTTAGGTTAGGTTAGGTTAGGTTAGGTTAGGTTAGGTTAGGTTAGGTTAGGTTAGGTTAGGTTAGGTTAGGTTAGGTTAGGTTAGGTTAGGTTAGGTTAGGTTAGGTTAGGTTAGGTTAGGTTAGGTTAGGTTAGGTTAGGTTAGGTTAGGTTAGGTTAGGTTAGGTTAGGTTAGGTTAGGTTAGGTTAGGTTAGGTTAGGTTAGGTTAGGTTAGGTTAGGTTAGGTTAGGTTAGGTTAGGTTAGGTTAGGTTAGGTTAGGTTAGGTTAGGTTAGGTTAGGTTAGGTTAGGTTAGGTTAGGTTAGGTTAGGTTAGGTTAGGTTAGGTTAGGTTAGGTTAGGTTAGGTTAGGTTAGGTTAGGTTAGGTTAGGTTAGGTTAGGTTAGGTTAGGTTAGGTTAGGTTAGGTTAGGTTAGGTTAGGTTAGGTTAGGTTAGGTTAGGTTAGGTTAGGTTAGGTTAGGTTAGGTTAGGTTAGGTTAGGTTAGGTTAGGTTAGGTTAGGTTAGGTTAGGTTAGGTTAGGTTAGGTTAGGTTAGGTTAGGTTAGGTTAGGTTAGGTTAGGTTAGGTTAGGTTAGGTTAGGTTAGGTTAGGTTAGGTTAGGTTAGGTTAGGTTAGGTTAGGTTAGGTTAGGTTAGGTTAGGTTAGGTTAGGTTAGGTTAGGTTAGGTTAGGTTAGGTTAGGTTAGGTTAGGTTAGGTTAGGTTAGGTTAGGTTAGGTTAGGTTAGGTTAGGTTAGGTTAGGTTAGGTTAGGTTAGGTTAGGTTAGGTTAGGTTAGGTTAGGTTAGGTTAGGTTAGGTTAGGTTAGGTTAGGTTAGGTTAGGTTAGGTTAGGTTAGGTTAGGTTAGGTTAGGTTAGGTTAGGTTAGGTTAGGTTAGGTTAGGTTAGGTTAGGTTAGGTTAGGTTAGGTTAGGTTAGGTTAGGTTAGGTTAGGTTAGGTTAGGTTAGGTTAGGTTAGGTTAGGTTAGGTTAGGTTAGGTTAGGTTAGGTTAGGTTAGGTTAGGTTAGGTTAGGTTAGGTTAGGTTAGGTTAGGTTAGGTTAGGTTAGGTTAGGTTAGGTTAGGTTAGGTTAGGTTAGGTTAGGTTAGGTTAGGTTAGGTTAGGTTAGGTTAGGTTAGGTTAGGTTAGGTTAGGTTAGGTTAGGTTAGGTTAGGTTAGGTTAGGTTAGGTTAGGTTAGGTTAGGTTAGGTTAGGTTAGGTTAGGTTAGGTTAGGTTAGGTTAGGTTAGGTTAGGTTAGGTTAGGTTAGGTTAGGTTAGGTTAGGTTAGGTTAGGTTAGGTTAGGTTAGGTTAGGTTAGGTTAGGTTAGGTTAGGTTAGGTTAGGTTAGGTTAGGTTAGGTTAGGTTAGGTTAGGTTAGGTTAGGTTAGGTTAGGTTAGGTTAGGTTAGGTTAGGTTAGGTTAGGTTAGGTTAGGTTAGGTTAGGTTAGGTTAGGTTAGGTTAGGTTAGGTTAGGTTAGGTTAGGTTAGGTTAGGTTAGGTTAGGTTAGGTTAGGTTAGGTTAGGTTAGGTTAGGTTAGGTTAGGTTAGGTTAGGTTAGGTTAGGTTAGGTTAGGTTAGGTTAGGTTAGGTTAGGTTAGGTTAGGTTAGGTTAGGTTAGGTTAGGTTAGGTTAGGTTAGGTTAGGTTAGGTTAGGTTAGGTTAGGTTAGGTTAGGTTAGGTTAGGTTAGGTTAGGTTAGGTTAGGTTAGGTTAGGTTAGGTTAGGTTAGGTTAGGTTAGGTTAGGTTAGGTTAGGTTAGGTTAGGTTAGGTTAGGTTAGGTTAGGTTAGGTTAGGTTAGGTTAGGTTAGGTTAGGTTAGGTTAGGTTGGGGTGCTAAGTGCAGGAAACCTCCTCGAGTGCCCAGTCACTTGAAAACTTTGCGTTCTTGCTTGATCCAAACGGATCCGGTGAGAGAGCGGGTTGACAAGTGATTTGGGACGGTGCACCCTGGGCGGCAGTTAACAACTCCCTGATATTCGGGGTCTTATTGACTGTCGGCCAATGTCCTGCAAACTGTGGGGCACTCCCCCCATCTTTAAGTAGATGGTGAGCGGATGCCCCACCCCGAGGTGGGGGCCTCCTTCTGTGGAATATTTATTTCACAGAGGGAGGCCATCGTTAGGGAGCGCTGGGCTTCTGCCCAGCGCATTTGAGGGGGCCGAAAGGCCAGGCTGGAGGGCGTCGTGGTAGAATGCTAACGCGACCCCATGGCGCCCTCAACGGCCAAGTGCGGAAACGCCGGAGGGGTTTTAGTGGGTAGTCTGGGCTGACTAGCAGCTCAGGAGTCCCACACTCTGTGCGTAAATGCATTTCCCCTCCGTTAAAAAAAAAAAAAAAAAAAAAAGGTTAGGTTAGGTTAGGTTAGGTTAGGTTAGGTTAGGTTAGGTTAGGTTAGGTTAGGTTAGGTTAGGTTAGGTTAGGTTAGGTTAGGTTAGGTTAGGTTAGGTTAGGTTAGGTTAGGTTAGGTTAGGTTAGGTTAGGTTAGGTTAGGTTAGGTTAGGTTAGGTTAGGTTAGGTTAGGTTAGGTTAGGTTAGGTTAGGTTAGGTTAGGTTAGGTTAGGTTAGGTTAGGTTAGGTTAGGTTAGGTTAGGTTAGGTTAGGTTAGGTTAGGTTAGGTTAGGTTAGGTTAGGTTAGGTTAGGTTAGGTTAGGTTAGGTTAGGTTAGGTTAGGTTAGGTTAGGTTAGGTTAGGTTAGGTTAGGTTAGGTTAGGTTAGGTTAGGTTAGGTTAGGTTAGGTTAGGTTAGGTTAGGTTAGGTTAGGTTAGGTTAGGTTAGGTTAGGTTAGGTTAGGTTAGGTTAGGTTAGGTTAGGTTAGGTTAGGTTAGGTTAGGTTAGGTTAGGTTAGGTTAGGTTAGGTTAGGTTAGGTTAGGTTAGGTTAGGTTAGGTTAGGTTAGGTTAGGTTAGGTTAGGTTAGGTTAGGTTAGGTTAGGTTAGGTTAGGTTAGGTTAGGTTAGGTTAGGTTAGGTTAGGTTAGGTTAGGTTAGGTTAGGTTAGGTTAGGTTAGGTTAGGTTAGGTTAGGTTAGGTTAGGTTAGGTTAGGTTAGGTTAGGTTAGGTTAGGTTAGGTTAGGTTAGGTTAGGTTAGGTTAGGTTAGGTTAGGTTAGGTTAGGTTAGGTTAGGTTAGGTTAGGTTAGGTTAGGTTAGGTTAGGTTAGGTTAGGTTAGGTTAGGTTAGGTTAGGTTAGGTTAGGTTAGGTTAGGTTAGGTTAGGTTAGGTTAGGTTAGGTTAGGTTAGGTTAGGTTAGGTTAGGTTAGGTTAGGTTAGGTTAGGTTAGGTTAGGTTAGGTTAGGTTAGGTTAGGTTAGGTTAGGTTAGGTTAGGTTAGGTTAGGTTAGGTTAGGTTAGGTTAGGTTAGGTTAGGTTAGGTTAGGTTAGGTTAGGTTAGGTTAGGTTAGGTTAGGTTAGGTTAGGTTAGGTTAGGTTAGGTTAGGTTAGGTTAGGTTAGGTTAGGTTAGGTTAGGTTAGGTTAGGTTAGGTTAGGTTAGGTTAGGTTAGGTTAGGTTAGGTTAGGTTAGGTTAGGTTAGGTTAGGTTAGGTTAGGTTAGGTTAGGTTAGGTTAGGTTAGGTTAGGTTAGGTTAGGTTAGGTTAGGTTAGGTTAGGTTAGGTTAGGTTAGGTTAGGTTAGGTTAGGTTAGGTTAGGTTAGGTTAGGTTAGGTTAGGTTAGGTTAGGTTAGGTTAGGTTAGGTTAGGTTAGGTTAGGTTAGGTTAGGTTAGGTTAGGTTAGGTTAGGTTAGGTTAGGTTAGGTTAGGTTAGGTTAGGTTAGGTTAGTTAGGTTAGGTTAGGTTAGGTTAGGTTAGGTTAGGTTAGGTTAGGTTAGGTTAGGTTAGGTTAGGTTAGGTTAGGTTAGGTTAGGTTAGGTTAGGTTAGGTTAGGTTAGGTTAGGTTAGGTTAGGTTAGGTTAGGTTAGGTTAGGTTAGGTTAGGTTAGGTTAGGTTAGGTTAGGTTAGGTTAGGTTAGGTTAGGTTAGGTTAGGTTAGGTTAGGTTAGGTTAGGTTAGGTTAGGTTAGGTTAGGTTAGGTTAGGTTAGGTTAGGTTAGGTTAGGTTAGGTTAGGTTAGGTTAGGTTAGGTTAGGTTAGGTTAGGTTAGGTTAGGTTAGGTTAGGTTAGGTTAGGTTAGGTTAGGTTAGGTTAGGTTAGGTTAGGTTAGGTTAGGTTAGGTTAGGTTAGGTTAGGTTAGGTTAGGTTAGGTTAGGTTAGGTTAGGTTAGGTTAGGTTAGGTTAGGTTAGGTTAGGTTAGGTTAGGTTAGGTTAGGTTAGGTTAGGTTAGGTTAGGTTAGGTTAGGTTAGGTTAGGTTAGGTTAGGTTAGGTTAGGTTAGGTTAGGTTAGGTTAGGTTAGGTTAGGTTAGGTTAGGTTAGGTTAGGTTAGGTTAGGTTAGGTTAGGTTAGGTTAGGTTAGGTTAGGTTAGGTTAGGTTAGGTTAGGTTAGGTTAGGTTAGGTTAGGTTAGGTTAGGTTAGGTTAGGTTAGGTTAGGTTAGGTTAGGTTAGGTTAGGTTAGGTTAGGTTAGGTTAGGTTAGGTTAGGTTAGGTTAGGTTAGGTTAGGTTAGGTTAGGTTAGGTTAGGTTAGGTTAGGTTAGGTTAGGTTAGGTTAGGTTAGGTTA